>CANSGD010001379.1:0-2400000 GCA_947645195.1 Patellifolia procumbens | reverse complement strand
ATGTGATTAGGCATCAAATCATATAATCTAGCAAAAAAAAAAGAAATCAGAGGATCTTGTTATTATGGAACCCAGAAATAGCAATCGACATACAGCGAGGCCTCTTTGCATCAGCTTCTGCTTTTTATCGTTCATATTTGACACTCTACATGAAGTATTAATGCCACATCAACATTTCATAATAAAACCAATAAGAGCGGCGAAGATGAGATATTACCGAGTCTTTAATTCAATACATAAACAGAAGAAAACTTTCATGATTCATACCTTGATTTCAAGCCTTCAAGTAACTCTTCGGCAAAAGGGAGCTTGTTAGTACTTGTTAAGGCCCATATTATAAGCAAATCGAGCTGCCATTCCAAGTACCAAAGAGCCTAGATACAACCAGTAAACTTCAAACATTAGTTATTGCAGTCTCTTTCTAATATACCATACGCTCAACATATAGTCTTGAATAGTGAAATAATATACGAGTATTTTACTATTATAGGAGTCAATCTTCATCATAAATCAGAGAATATACACAAGTATATTAAACAACAAACATCATTTCCGCATGAGGCATAGCAAACTTTGTGCAATGTAGAAATATTATAAGGACGACATCGCAATTATAAATGGCTGGTTTTAGGTGTATAATGTTTTCAAAATACAAAGCAGAAAACAGGAAACTTAACTCACTTTTTCAGTTAAAAGTTCAGCTAAATTCTTC
The DNA here is from genome assembly GCA_947645195.1 of Patellifolia procumbens. Lineage (NCBI taxonomy): Eukaryota > Viridiplantae > Streptophyta > Magnoliopsida > Caryophyllales > Amaranthaceae > Patellifolia > Patellifolia procumbens. Next base: position 2,399,288 of record CANSGD010001379.1, on the reverse strand, counting down.
AAACGATCCTCAAAGAGACTTATTTCACCTCGTATATGCAATCTCAAAAGCAATCCCAATGCATTTAAATAGACCTGAAACAAATGAAGAGAACTTAAAAAAAGACAAGCTCGATAAAGATACCATATAACAGAAGGGAAGATGATTAAACCTCTGGAGGTGTAGCATCAGATTTATCTAGTTCCTTCATGATACAATGGTCGTACACATCCAAGACCTTAACGGCAGGAGCATGACCTTCCAGGTAACAAAGAGCAACATGCCACCAATTGTGCGAGTACCTAAAGAACAATTACTAGCCCTTAGCATAGGATGATAAGAGTCTCTAGTATGATAGGACAAACGTACATGACGTACGATGTAACCTAAACTAAAACTTCAAAACATACATGAATGAAGAACAATAACTCCATGAAGGTGAACATTCCTCCATAAACTGTACAGCTTCAGGGAAACGACATTCATGTTGAAGAACATGGCACAGCTGCACTGACATAATATGTGTTAATAGATACTCCAACAACAACACGGTACACACACACATAAAAGCATACAACAAGAAAAATCTTATTGCCATGAGAACAATGTGGAACTCGCTCATTCACTCTACAGCCTCTTGCCAAAAGTTTGCTTCTCTAAGGCTCTGTTTGATAGGACGGGAGACATTTCCAATGAAAGATGTATTTTCAAAAAAAATGTAGATTAGTAAAACTTTGTCACGTTCCTCGCATGGAAAGTTAGAGGATTAAAGAAGAATGGAAATGAAAAGGAGAGGATGGATGGGAGGAGGGAAAGGAGAAGTTAAGGAATAGGGAGGAGAAATGTGATTTTCCTTGTTACAGTGAATTAACTTCCACCATTTATTTACCAAAAATAGGAAAAACAAATTTTTCTCTGAGCAAGTTTGTACGTAACCAAACACTCTAAGCCCTCCGGGAATGGGACAATAGAAAAAAAATAGAATGAGAACCCAAATCTCGTACATGGATGAAGTTCCGATTTCCAATACCTGCAGGTCTAAGGTTCTGGCTAGATTTAGTACATACTACATGTTGTAGCAAAGGTACTTTCAGATTTCTGACAAAGGCGCTAAAAGGTTTAACTCACGCAATGTTGTGCCCAAACATCGTCCTTGTTGATCTCAAGTGCCTTTCGTGCAGCTCTTTCAGCATCCTCCATGAGACCGAGTTCCAGTAGAGGAAAAGCGAGCATGCCATGAATGTAAGTTGCTTCTTCATTCTCAGGTAGTACCTAAATAGATTTTTAAGAAAAACATTGGTAGAAAATCTCAGAAGCTGATACAGGCACAAACAACAACTAGGCTAAAGCTGTTATCTGTTTGATCAAAAACAATAGAGACGACAATGCCAGTTATTTTTTGAAACAGACCTGCTGAACTAGATCAAGGGAAGGATTTGGCTGCCCCATGTAGAAGCAAATTATTTGAGCTCTCTTCAAAGAAACTAGGTCCCTTGGAAAATCTCGTAATAACTGTCGCCCAAATATATGCAAAAAAATAAAACTCAGGTGTCAAACCCATAAAATTCTTACATAAGCATAAAACTCAAGAAGGTTAACAGCGTACACCAGTTGAAATCTAGGACTCACAAACACTTAATCTATTCAAGTGGTGAAGAGTTTAACTCTATAGTTCAGATTATCTAATCTTTCTTTCTCCATTTTGTAACGTACCCAAATTAAATTAACATCTTTCTTTAGTAAGTACTTCCTATCTACTTTTCTTTGAAGTTAAGCTGGATGCACACTCACTCACTTTATTCGTTCTACTTTCCAGTATGATTATGTTTGTCCAAAAAGCAAATGCTAACTTAATCGTGCAACAGTGAGCACAGGTAGTGATTCCAAAGATGCGATGCACTTTACATAAATCGGACTTCTATGGATGTGTTCTTTTCACTTTACAAAAATAGGTTTCACTTGTTCGGGTAAGGGTCAATAAGTCCAACTAGAATACCCATTTTCACAGAGAGTGCTATGTCATAACACTTGGATGTTTCGACATAATACGAAGCAGGTTAAAGTTGCCAAACATAGCCAGTTCATAAACGTGAATGCTCACTTTATTCAATCTATATCCCCTATAGATCCTGTTTCAATGTGATGAATACGTCAAATACAATCACAATCACAATCACAATCGAATCACAATCAACAAAAACATACTTACAATAATCCTTTTCAAAAGCCATGAAACATAAACATTGGTTCAGCATAACATCATCATCATCCTTTAAAACCTTAAAATGCAAAGTTAATTAAAAAGGTTTCTCAACAACCAGTAAATTGAACTTAAAACCTTAAAATGCAACTCAAGAACATCATCATCATCCCTGTCCTCAGAGATCAAACAAGAGATAGCATCAAACACTGCTTTCTCATAATCAGTTGCTTCATCCTGCAAACATCAGAATCAGAAAGAACAATCCCAATAATTAACATTAGATCAATAAACAATTACATGGGGCAGAACAATAGAAACATCAACAGTAAATTACAAATTAATTACATGGGGTTGATTAAAAGAGGGGTTTTTCTTACATATTTGGACTTGGCAGATTGAAGAAAGGAAAGAGCTTCAGAAGGGTGAGTTGAAGAAGAGAAATAAGCAGCTAATGTATTGCCCAAAACACAATCTTTATCATGAACTGGAGCTTCCAATATAATTGATCTCTTTCTCCCATAGTTCAGCACCTTCAATTCAATTAAGAAAGCTTAATCAATGAGTTAACACTAATTACAAATCAAATTTTACCCAGAGAAAAGATAGAGAAAGAGGAGGAAACCTGGTGATAGAAGTCATTAATGGCAGAAATGCAGTCATCAGAAAAGGTCTTTACTTGATAACCCCATTTGTCAAATTTCATCCCCTTTTCCTCCATAATTAGTGAAGGGAGAGAGAAGCAAAAGCTCCACCGAATACTAGTTTGGAGTTTCTAATGTTTCTGGGTACACAAATTTAGTTTTGGGGTTCAGAAGAAATTTGCATGCTTTAACTTATGGCGTATTAATGGAGTCTATCCTGGCGTTTTTTCTTGCTGCCATTTGGTACTTTGTACTTGATCAATGTTGTGATGGATATAGTAGGCTTAGTAGCATTATTTGGAAGATATGTTTCTTTATGTTTTTGTCTAGAGCTCTCAAAACATTACACGACATGAACCGGATATAAAATAAGTAGCTTATTGTTGAGTATATGTAATACAGTAATTTAAATGAGTCAACACAAGATAAACCATTTCGAAGTCGGATTAGTATTGAGATTTTCAACACGAAACCGACATAGTTTTATCTGTTTAATTTCAAAATTATAAAAATTATAAAATTATACTCTCTCCGTCCCATAATGTTTTTCTCATTCTCGTTGATCACTAAAATTAAGGTTTGAAGGATGTGCTCCGAAAAAGTAATCCCTCCGTCCACAATGTTCTTCCCACTATTGTGGGACGGAGGGAGTACAAAAAATATTTACAAGTTAAATGGATTGACACGACTAACCTTTTCATTAAATAGGTTGGATTGAAACGTTTAAGTTCATTGGTGTGACATCTTTAGTTAGATGGGTGAGGCTAGTGTCAAAGAGTTTTGACCTGTTTATTATTTCTACGGATATAAAGTCAACACGACATGACTTATGTGACAGGTCTTCTTGTGAATATGGCCTATTGGTTTTGACAATGACCCAACTAACAATTAAAATTCCAAATTCTCTAACAAAGAAACTAGATGCAATTAACCGAACTTTCTTCTGGAGGAATCCTCCCATCTCTAATGGTATTCCTTTTATTGCATGAGACAATATGTGCCCCCCCAAAGCTAAGCTCTAGGAGGCCTTGGGCTAAGAAAAACTCATCATATGAATCAATGCCTCCTAACAAAATGGAAAATCATCTCTGACCCATTTTACTTTTGGGCAACCAAAGTTAGAGAAAAATATTTGATGAAAACATCTTTCTTTGAATATAAACCAAAACCTATTGATTCTAGCATATGGAAAGCCATATTGCAAACACGAGATCTAATACGACGAGGTATTTGATGGAAAATTGGATCAGGTAAAGATATATTTCTGGCTAGATAGTTGGTGTCTTCATACTAGTATACTGGAACAAATTAATCAAAGCCCTACCTCGGTGGAAAATATAAATTTAAAGGTCAACGGAGTCATAAATCCTTATATGACTTGGAACATGAACAAGTTACAATCTTTAGTCTCGAGTCATATATGCAAGATTAAAGGCCTTAGGAGACTTTTTGGTAAATTCAGCAACATGGCTATCTCATAACCCTAATTGCTTCTAGACCCCTAAATGGAATGCTACTGGATTTGGAATATTAATGTTCAGCTAAAGATCTAAGTCTTCATTGGCAAATGTTTCATAATACATGGCTTGCCAACAAAAGACAACCTAATAATCAGCCAAATCCCTACTAGTACGGAATGCGCATTTTGTAAAAAATAAATGGAAACTATAGACCATCTTTTTCTTACATGTCCAGTTATAAAGTCCTTTTGGAAATCTCAAAGCATTAGTCATTTTGCAAGCAACATAAACCTGCATAATAATATAAAGACCTTGCTCACTGAAAACAAATGTTCTAATGTCCAACTTATTCCAAAACTTTTCCACATTTTTTTGAGTATTTAGAAGGAAAGGAACTTAATAGTTTTCCAACTTGTTGAGAGTATTTAGAAGGAAAGGAACTTATTCCAAAACCTTCAAAGAATTTCGTTCTACTCAAAACATGCGAACAGTGAATGGAACATTCATTCCGCATATGATAACCAAAACACTTTTCAACCCCCATTCTCTTGTAGGATCAAAAACTCTCAACAAGTTGGAATGGTCGTCTCCACCCCCGGCTATGTCAAGCTAAATGCGGATGGCTCTTCAGTTCAATCATCCTCAGCAGCCGACATAATTCTTAGAAACGACGTCACCCTTGCAACAACTTCTTTCAAACTAGGTCAAACTTCTCCACTCATTGCTGAAGCCATTACTCTAAGAAACAACCTTATCCAAGCCCCTTATGTGAATTTAAAAACCATATTATAGGAGGAGATAATCTAGTGCTTATCAACATTGTGAAAGGGATTTATCGCAGGCCTTGGGTTGTTAGCACACTAGTAGCTGACATCAACAAGATACTTCCTAATTTCGACCCTTTTATAATCACTCGCATTTTCAGAGATGCAAATCAGGCGGCTGATCTCCTCTCCTAACTAGGTCATCAGATCAACCAAAGTAGTCGCACTTTCCATGTCCAGCAGGAGACAAAACTTCTCAAACTTATTACTTTAGATAACTTATGGTAGATCCTTTAGAAAAGGGTACCTTAAGTGTTTCCTTGTATCTTAAAAAATAGGAAAAATTAACTGGAATAATCCAAACTATGGTCATTCCGCCGAGAATAATCTCAACTATGGGTTATTCCTGTATAATCCCAACTAAGAGGGGGATCTGCCACAAATACACCAGTGACTTGCGTTAACTTATAACAACCGGTTACTCGGTCAATGGCATTTTTTAATGTTAATTTTAAATTTAAAATTTAAATTTTCTATCTTTAACCTCCCACTCACCTTTCCCTCAAATCGACTGCCACCCTCCCCCACCCCATCAGCTCATCCAACGACACCCTGCCCTAAACAACCACCATTCTTCTTCCAGATAAACCCCACACCCAAAAAATAAAGAAAAGATGGATTTGCTGCATATCAACATGTCTTGAAGAAAACAAAATCAAGAATTGCAACAATAATCAGTCCACCACCCAGAAATTGAACCACCATCGATAACCCACAAATTCAAGTCGATTTGAACTAAAATGGGCACCCAAATAACGATATCTTTTACTCTTTTTTCGATGAACAAGTGATTTAAATGGTTAGGTTTAGTGATTCGAATAATGGTCGTGTCCAAGGTTTGGGCGGCGTTTAAGAAACGGGTATTAATTAATAGGTAATCAATTTCGGAATGAGAGAGGAGAGAGATTCAAGATGAATTGCGCGTGAAATGAAAAGCGCAAAAGCTTGTAATTGTCGTTGTTGATGAAGAAGGTGCTTTGAGAGGTCAAATTGGATATAGAAATCGAGAAGATTGTGGGAAAGGAATGATTGAAGAATGACAATTTTTAGTGTTCCAATTTTCAAACCCCATTTTCTTTTCCTTTGCTTCTTCAACAATGGTGTTTTGTAGTTAAACCCTGATTGATGTGAAAGTGTGGGAGACACTAGAGAGGATCACATTGATATTTTGTTCATGTCTTATCTTCTGCATTTTCATTTGTTATGGCATATTAAACCTGCAGAAAAAAGTAGTATTCTTTTAATTATTGAATGAAAAATGTTACATTAACATTAAAATATTTCTTAATGGAATTTTGAAGTGGTGGTGGTGGTGGTTGGGTAAAGGTGAGAGTGGTGGTGGTGGTGGTGGTTGGATAAGGTGTGGAAGTAGAAGGTGGTAGCTGATGTGGTGGTGGTGGATGGATAATGGTGGAAAGAAGAAAAAGAAAAAAGAAATCAAATGTTTTTTAATGAAAAGGTCAAATTTTACTTGATTAACCGGTTTTCAGTCACTTGGGTGCATTTGCAGCGGACATCCCGCATAGTTGGGATTATACAGGAATAACCCATATTTGAGATTATTTTCAGCGGGACGGCCATAATTTGGATTGTTCTAGTCAATTTTTCCTACAAAATATCACTTGAAACAAAACAAGGCATTGCATGATTCATCTAAGAACTATCAAGATAAGTTCCAGAGAAGGAACTTGAGACTATCGATTAACTTCCTAAAAGGAAACTGCATTGAATTAAGTTCCCAAAGGAACTTTTGAAGAAGAATAAACATAAAGTTCCACGGTGGATTTCAGAAGAACAAGAAGACTAAGCAAAAGATGATTCAAGAGACTAAAACAAAACATGAGTGTCTTTTAGTTTTGTTATCTTGTAAAGGAACTTGTGTCTATGAGAACAAAGGAAAGGGAACTTAAGTGTACATTATGTCTTAGGATTGAATTTACTATCCCATAATATCTCACATCTTTACATTTTAGTACTTCAATTAGAACAATAAACTTGATAATAAGTGTGCATTATGGCTATTGGAGAGAAAGAGAAAAGATAAAGTTAAATCTCTATGATTTAGAGATTCAACGAACTAAAACACTAGATGTATGATTTGTTATTAACCAACAATTGAATTATTTTATGGGTCACGTTTGTAAGAATTGGCTGAGTATGGCCACGATCTATTGAACGTGAAAAAATGGGAAGGAACTCAAGATAGTGAATTAGTGACACTTGCATCATGTACTTGGGGATCAAGGCAAATATTATTACTTGCACATATCCGATAGGCCATTGTCGAGTCTACCAAAAATAAATGCATAATATGGTCTCTCTAACTAGGTAAAAAAGTACAATTAAGGGTCGATTCAATAGGACTTATGATAAGATAGGTCAAGTCCTTTTAGCATGTAAAACTTATGGATTAATTAAAATAACAAAATCAAATACTAATAAAAAGACTTAAGATAGGGTCTGCACCAACTCATTCACGAACCAAACCATCAAAATGAGAGACCGACGATGAAAAGGGTTAATTGGAGGGTGGTTCATCCAACAACATTGTTACCACTCTTCCGAGTTAGCTCTTATCTCCTACTAAATACATGTTTTCATTGCTAAGGCATTCAACCAAACATTTCGGTAAACATGATGAAACAAGGACAAACAAGGAAGTCTGCTAGGGTAGGTAGGCAAATTTTCAAGCCTAATAATGGATTTTGAGGCAACCCTTTAACTTCATATTTCAATACTTCATTAAAGTCACTTAAATTATGATTTAGTTGAGGGGGGATATTGGGCCCTTTCATGTAATTAGGGCGTAATTGATGATGTATAGTTGAAGTGGCCTGTAACTAATTGGGTGTATTAATTGGGCTTAAACCTTAAAGCCTTAGTGCCAGGGGCGGAGCTGGTGCACACCACCAGCAAATTTTTTTTTAAAAAAAATAAAATAAAAAAAAAATTCAAAAATCCAAAAAAAAAACCCCTCGTTACTCCTCTTCTCTCCCAGTCCCAGACTCCCTTTCTCTCCCTCAAGCGCCGCACACTGCACGTATCTCCATCTCCTCTCCTCCAATTCGCAGGCGAGCACGGCGGTCGGTTTCCACCGTCGAGCAGAGGTGGTCGGCCTTCCTTGACGACGCTGCACTGCACACATCTCCATCTCCTCTCCTCCAATTCGCCTGAGTTTAAGGACTGAGGTATATATTTTGCTTTAAGGCTTAATTTTGCTTCAAATTAGTTGTTATTAATGATTAGGTTATAGATTTTTGCTTCAAATTACATTACTTAGTAATTTTGCTTAATTTCGTTAGTTCGTCTCTTACCCTTTCACTTTATCTCCTTCACGAAGCTTCAGGGTCGTCGGTGCTTTACGTCCGGCGATGCTTCATGAATTGCTGCAATCCGACGATAACGACAGATGCGGACTGTCGGACTGAGTTAAGTCTGTGGCTCTACTTCTCTATTCTCTCAAAATTCACAAACTAACCGAGAATTGCAATTAAAATTTAGGTTTGGCACTATATTAATTGAAATTGAGTTTGGAATGAAATTTGTGGAAGATTAATTGATTTTGTGGGGGAAGATTTTATAGTGGGATTATTCCACACAGTTCTGGAAGACATTAGATGATATTGATGGCGGAATTCATAATTTGATAATCTTCAAGTATTAACCCATATTAGTTTAAGTTGAAAATTTCGTCTATCTTTTAATTCGGTCAAAAAAATTGTTGTTATATAAATAAAAAATAAAATGCATAATCAATAATTGTAATATGTCATGTGTTATTAATAATATGTTATCTACATCAAACTCAAATATTGGTAGCTAGTCAGAGTAGTCAAGGGACAAGTGCAAAAATACACGGGATTTAATCGAGCTTATAGATTTGACTTTCTCTTAAACCATAAGGGAATTGAAGTTCAACAACATTCATATTAATAAGGAACAATTACCTAATAAATACTTACCCTGTAACAAAGTAAACGCACTTTTTGCCTTTTTAGGTCGTAACATAATAAATACTTTATCCGTAACTAAACTTCTGTTATTATTTAGTTGTAATATGAATTATTATTATGATTTTCATTGTAATATGAATTATTATTATAATTTTCATTTTTGAATGAAATTTGTAAGAGAGCACTTTTGATAAAAAAATTTTATTCTAATATGTGATCGACAATCGGTGGTGAACCACCATCTGGAAAATCCTGGATCTGCCTCTGCTTAGTGCTTAGTCTTTGGTTGTATATATATGTTGATTAACAAAATACAACTCAAGCAAAAACATTAAACCTATTTTGACAGAATGTGTTTTTTTTTGTAACCTATTTTGACAGAATGTTCTTAAATTACTAACTAGCTTATAGTTGCTTTCATAAAAAAGCTACCCTAATGAGTTAATATGATTCGTGAATTGCTCCACATAAGTAACCCTTTATTTAGGTACATACTCCCTCCGTTTATTTTTGTTTATCCTACTTTTTCATCTTACCTTATATGGCAAAATTATATTACCCATCTACCCTTACTTTATCACTTTTTGGTCCCACAAGTACCTTAAAAGTTTCTCTCACCTACTTTAATCACCACATTTATTATAAAATAAGTGGACTCCTTACTTGTTGTCCCCACCAATATGCATATGACATCATCTTTCTTGGCATTTGGAGCTACAGTAAATGGGACAAACAAAAAGAAACGGAGGGAGTATATCATAGATAAGGGTAAAAAAAATTTATCTTATTTTTGTACGTGTGTTAAAGGCAGTTTATGAAATAAAAATATAATATTAATACCTTACAAATTTATATTTTTAAATTCAGAATTTATTTTATGTTTTTGGTATTCATGATATACGAACTTTTACGCGACAATACATGTCACCATATATTGTATGGTATATTGCATAATATCCAGAAATTATACTTTTATTGCATTAGTCGTCGTCAGTTTTAATTTTTTTGTATGACACCATAATATATTTTTGGTCATACCCAAAATTAGTGAAATTGTTATTGGCTATGACCATAGTTGGATATGGATATCGCCCAATTTCACTATCCAAATTACAGTTATGACCAAAACATGTAATTGTACTGTCCAAAAACTTAAACTGACGATAACTAATGTTCGTATGGAGGTTTGACAAATTTGAAGAAGACGTTAATAGAGTATAAGGAATATGTGCCAAGTTTTTAACGAATATTTTGGTATATTATACTGTATTATTTCATATATTATACTACCTCTATTTTTTTAATATGTATGTTTGCTTTTGCGCGCGGACCAAGAAAATAGTGTAAAAGTAAGAAAAAGGTTAGTAAAAGTAAGGAAAAAGTGAAAAAGGTAGAGAGAATGAAAGAAAAAGTAGGAGAGAAGTGTAATAATTAGGTGGACTAACCTTCCATTTATGGGAAAAGGTAGAAAGGTACATATTAAAAAAACATCCCAAAATGGTAAGATGTGCATATTAAAAAAAACAGAGGGAGTAAGGTTTAATATCGTATAATTTTCGTATATTATGCAGTATAATGGTGTATATTTGTATAGTACTAGTTCATAAAGCATAAATACCAAATATATAGAAAATAAATTGAGAATCAAATACATAATACAATAATATCCGAAAAAACCAAATACATAATACAATAATATCGAAAACACCAAATACAATTAAAAAATAAAATTGCCTAAAATATGATTATAAAAAAAAAAACTTAAGTAAAAGCCAAAATAACCATTACTGATGTGGTCAATCGTATGACTCAAATTGTTTCACTACAATCATATGACTCAAATTGTTTCACTACCATGGCCTTTTTTTTAATAAGTCAATACTAAAATTTTCAATCCAATTGACACTCTTCACATAGTTCACAATGACTGTCTGCTCTAGCGAACTTCTCCTCTACGGACTGACTACGGCTACATGCCTCTACCAATTTCATGGAGCGTAAAAAAGCAACAAGCTCTTGTTTGTTCTTTGAGTGAAATTGAATTCGATGCATGTTGTAGTTGTTGATATAATAGTCAAGGTATTATTATGGCTTTGCTCATTACTCTCTGAAATTGGAGTTCTCTAATATTATTTGTGAATTAGTAGGTGCCTTAAGGTGTACCTTACTAGGTAGCTGCTAAAATTAAGTAGTTGTGTTTTGATGTAAAAAAAGAAAACAAATAAAAGAAAATAGAAAAAAATTGTGATAGTGAGAAAATGAGGGAGGAGAGAGAAAAAATAGTTACTTAACCTAAGAGCATAACCACTAGTTGATCCATAATTTGGGATAATTGATTAGTTTATTATTTTCCCACTCTTCCACAGCACTCAAGATCTATTATTGATGATCTCACTATTTCTTTACCCAATAGATGATCTACAATTTTGAATATTCATATTCTTTTCCTACGTTTTACCATACCCTACCATATATTCTCTTTTCTCAATTACATCTCCATCCATGATTAGCGATCACGAAGGTCAGGTCATTGTAACGGAAACGCACCACTTGGGTAACATATATAGGTATGAGAAGTGAAATGTTTGGAGGGAAAATCAAAGGAAGTAACTGTTGTGGGCCCACAAGTTAACGGTGTTAGGCAACTTCTGTCAAAAGGTAGAAGTTTATGAATGTTTGATAAACCTAAGGTGGTAATTTATACAAAAAACCTAAATGTGGGAGTTTACAAATATTGGCAAATTTAAGGTGGTTCGTGCAAAAAATCCTTAAATAATATTAGCAAATTTAATATTGATTTCTTTACCCTCATTATGGGGGTAATAATTACCCACCACCACCCTAGGTAACTATTACTCTCATTGCAAGGGTAATAGTTCCCCTCTTTCTTCTATTTGCTTCCTACCAACACCACTTTATCCTCTCGACTACCATTCTATCCCTTTATCATCACCTCTAAATGCTAGTTTTTCCTATGTTTGACTTTTATTACATAATTAATAAATTACCCTCAATTCAAGTATGCCGTTAGTACGTTGTGATAAGTACCATATTATCTACGGTGTTCATAAATATCTGATCCGAAAATTTTGAAATATGTTTAAAAAAAATGAATATTTTTTAGGATATCCGTATAAATATTCAATTCGAAATATCGGTTCTTTTTTTCATTAAATAAAATTGATTTTAAACTTTTTTCCCAAAAAAATTAGATAATCCGGGTATCGAAAAAAATTCGGATCGGATCACACTTTTCCGATCCGAGGATCCAATTTTTTTAGAATCGGATCGGATGATTCGAAATGAACACCCCTAATATTATCACACTCAATTATTAGATCTTTATTATGTAGTTATTTTGCTTTGAAGAATCCATTTCGAATGACAACATGCTTAACAACCAATTAAGAGGTGGAACCTATTTTTGTAGGCAAAAGTTGAAAGGATGTCATGTTCTAAATTACATGAGAAAAACACCGGCAGCTTAAGAGTTAGAGTTTTTTTTTTTAACAAAAGAGTTAAAGTTGGATTACACATCAAAGTTTATCTTATAAGGCCTATCCGCCTATACCGACTCTTGCTTGTGTTCATCAGTAATCCCATATTTGGTTGGGCAAAATATGGCCCAAAAGCATAATGAAATCCTTGTTTCCATTTCAGCTAGGTTCTTTGAGCCTATTGATATCCCTATTCATTTCCTTCCTTAGCCCAATTCATTACTTTATTACAATTTGGTCATAAGCCATGAACAAAAAAATAGCTTACACTCATGAGTGCAAGTAGATCACATTGTGATCAATCATTAAATTGATCACATTGTGATCAACTTCAGGCCCGGATCTGAGCGTTGGCATGAAGTGCCGTGGCCTAGGGCCCAAAATGTAAAAGGGCCCCAAAATAAAATTCAAGTCAAAGAAAATTAAAATAAAAAAAATAAAAAAAATAAAAAAAATAAAGCAAACAGCAAATGCAAGCGTGATAAAGGACGGAACTCACGGAAGAAAGAGAAAGTTATTTCCTCCATTATTTCCATGACCTTCCATCTCCCTATTCTGAAATTACCCAAATTTCATTCAATTTTTCCCATATTCCAATTGATTCCACCATTATTTCATATGGAAAATATCAATTTCCTCCCCAAAACTGAAGAGTCAAGAACTATCTTTGTCTATTTTCCCAAATTTATGGCAACGGGAAGAATTTCTATTAACACTTTAAATAGGGCCTCAAATCCAATTCAATTGAGCATCAATCTCTTGAAGAAATTCCAATTTCAGAAAAAACCACTTGAATCAACTCATCGCAGCTTGAAATTTGTCTGATTCGGTCTTGGATGCGGTCATTCTTAGTGAACTCAGAATAATCGAATCAGATTTCCAAGTGATTCAAGATTTCAAGGTAAATTAATATCTCGAATTAATTCGTAGTTTATGCATTTTCTTATGCTTTTTAAAAAATTTATATTTATTTTTTTTCATATTATATGTTGTTACAGAGTATCGGAATTTTTGATAAAGCTTTTTGGAATGAAGATATCTGCAAACGTGAAAGCACCAACTGAACTTTGATCTTCTGATCAGGTGTAATTGCTCTTTTCTTATATTGCTTGATTTTTTTATAATCTTTTTCACACTATGTTGCCCATAAGGCAATTATCTGGGTTTCAAAAAAGAAACAAGAAAAAACGTGATGAAGAGATGAAAAAATCACAACAAGGAGCTCTTAATAAATTTTTAGTTAGAGTAGAAACTGTTCCTGAAAACTTAAACGAGGATGAAAATGCGGACAATAATGTCAATGATAATGAAAATGTTCCTAATGATGTCAGAGAGGATGAAAATGTGCCTGATGATGTTAGGGGGAATGACAATTTGGATGATGATGTCAATGAGAATCAAGATTTGCACAATGATGTTAATGAGAATGATGACATTGATGATGCAAATGATCCTAATGATGCGTATAATGCTCCCAACAATGAAAATATTGACATTGATATTTATGATCCTAAGAATTGGGAGAGTCTTAGTAATAATGCAAAGGATATTTTAATTGAAAAGGGGCCTATAAGAGAAGATAATCTTGTTTTTCCCATGAATGATGATAATAGGCATTTTTCCTATTCCTATTTTTCTAGAGATTTAAGTAATGGTGAGATTGCGGATAGAAAATGGTTAGTGTACTCGAAAGATATCGATAAAGTGTTTTGTTTTTGCTGTAAATTGTTTAAATCTATTGGCTATCGAAGTTTGTTAGCTAATGATGGTTTATGTGATTGGAGACATATTAGCGAGAGGCTCAAAAAACATGAAAATAGTGTTGAGCATATGACTAACATGAATTCTTGGAATGAACTGAGAGTGCGATTGGATAAAAATCAAACCATCGACAAAAACTTACAAGAACAGATTCAGAAAGAGAAAGAACGTTGGAGACAAGTTTTGTATAGAATATTTTATGCTGTGAAATGTTTGGCTAAACATAACTTGGCTTTTCGAGGAACTAATGATAAACTCTATCAAGATAGAAATGGTAATTTCCTAGGGTTGATTGAAATGATTGCTGAATTCGATGTTATAATGCAAGATCATGTTAGTCGTGTTCGGAATCGTGAAATTCATTATCATTATCTTGGGCATAAAATTCAAAATGAGTTGATTTTGCTTTTGGCCGATAATGTGAAAAGTTCTATCATTAAGATCATCAAAAAGTCTAAATACTTTTTTATTATTCTTGATTGTACCCCTGATATTAGTCATCAAGAACAAATGACTCTAATAGTACGATGTGTGAATATGTCAAATGACAAGATAAAAATTGAAGAGTACTTTTTAGAGTTTTTGATTGTTGATGACACATCTGGATTGGGTCTTTTTAATGTGTTACAAGATGTTTTAAAGTCTCTTGATCTTAATGTTGATGTTGTGAGGGGTCAAGGTTATGATAATGGGTCCAATATGAAAGGAAAACACCAAGGAGTTCAAAAAAGATTTCTTGAAATAAATCCGAGAGCATTGTATATGCCTTGTGCTTGTCATAGTTTGAATCTCACAGTGAGTGATATGGCACATTCTTGTGTTAAAGCCATCTCATTTTTTGGCATTATTCAACGCATATATTCATTATTTTCGAGCTCTACAAAAAGATGGAAAGTTTTGCTTGACAATGTTCCCGAGTTAACTGTGAAGTCTTTATGTAATACTCGTTGGGAAAGTAGGATTAAGAGTGTTAGTGCTATTAGATTTCAAACTCTCAAAATAAAAAAGGCTTTGTTGAAGTTGTATGAATCATGTGAGGATGCAAAGTCAAAGAGTGAAGCCAAGAGTTTGTCTAATGCACTTAATAAATTTGAGTTTCTTCATGGTATGGTGATTTGGTATGATATCTTATTTGCTGTGAATATGGTCAGTAAGAAATTGCAATCCAAGTCTATTTGCATTGACACTAGCGTAAAGCAAGTAGAAGGTGTTTTGACATATTTTGAGAAGTATAGAGATGAAGGTTTTACCTCTAGTATGGATATTGCTAAAAGTATTGCACTTGAAATGGGCGTTGAGCCAAGTCATCCTTCAAAGCGTCGTATTATTAGAAGAAAACAATTTGATGAGAATGATGACGAGGATGAAGAAATTCAGTCTGCTAACGAGTCGTTTAGAGTTCATTACTTTTTGGTTGTTGTAGACATGGCAATTACTTCTTTAAAAAGTAGATTTGAGCAACTAAAGACATTTGAAAATATTTTTGGATTTTTGTTTGATTCAAATAGGTTGAAGGCTTTGGATGCTAAGGAGTTGCAAGAATGTTGTGCTAAATTTCACGCTACATTTTCTAATGGTGCTTCATCGGATGTTGATTTAAATGGTTTTTACTCCGAATTAAAAGTGTTGCAAATGACTTTACCGAATGAGACAATGTCAGCCATTGAAATTCTTGAGTTCATAAAGTCCGCAGATTGTTATCCAAACACCTCAATTGCTTATAGAATTTTTTTCACTATGCCTGTAACCGTGGCATCAGCTGAAAGAAGCTTTTCAAAGCTAAAGTTGATAAAAACCTACTTGAGATCATCAATGTCTCAAGAAAGGTTGAATGGTTTGGCAATTTTATCAATTGAGAAGGATTTACTAGAAAACATTGATGTTGATGTTATCATTAACGATTTTGCATCTCGAAATGCTCGTCGAAAGCGATTTTTATGATTTTGTTGGCTTTCTTTGTAGGTGATAAGTGATGAGCAGCTTACAAGGGGAGAAGATTTTTGGATTGACAGCATGGAGCATTGGAGTTTAGATGAGAAGCTAATCTTTTGTATCCGAGTCTTGTTAGAAAAGACATTGTTGACTTAATGTAATAAAGCATATTATTCTACGTAATATTTCTAAGTGTTTAATCAGAAATCACGATTCAAAAAATTTTTTAGCTGGGGCACCATTTTATTATTTTGCCTAGGGCCTCCGGAATGTCAGGAACGGCACTGATCAACTTCTCAAAACAACTAGTGAGGCATGAGCAAATATGTAAGACTGTAACTAGAAAATTAGATTTTTTCTTCTTCTTTTGTACAACTCAAAATTACGAGTTTGAGCTTAAGGTGTACAAATCTCAAAACTCAAAACTCGTAGTTTTGGCTGTATAAAGCAAAAAAAATCAAAAAAAAAATCTGGAACTTTGACGCGCTTCAGACGAGGTGGACCACTACATTTGCGACACGTGACAGCTGTCAGAAAGATTAATATTTTACTTCTAAACTTAAAACGACTATATCTCAAAATCTACAAAGTAAAATGAAAAACAAAAATTACCAGGTCTTATTTTATTGAGATCTATAAAATGACATCCATTTTGATATATTTTAACACACTTTCGAAAATTATTAATTTCTCTCTAAATCAATTTAATTGGTTTTTTTGGTCATTGGGGAGGCCTTTTTCTACAAAAAAAAAAAATCTGATATTTGAGGAAAAATTGAGGTAAGTTGTAAATACTTAATTTTAGTATCTATCTTTATTATTTACTTATTATCCATATGTTTCTAATTGTTAGAAGATTAAATATTGAGAGAATAATCAAATTTAATTGAGCATATATATGGCAACGGTATGGACGTAATGCTCAAAAATGCAATTTATCTAGCTATAATGTACTATGCTTTTAGTCTTAATTGTGCGAGTTATAATAATAACATGTAATGGCATATTTTTAATTGTATGATTGAGAGATTGTATCATTTTAACCTTATAATTGAGGACTTATTAATACGTAAATGTAATTAACTATTAATTATCCACATATTATTAAGCCATCGAAATTAATCTATTAGGCAATTATTATAAATCTACTACCATTAAACGTATTTTTGTTTATTAAGCATAAGATTAAGTCGTCGAAGTTAGTATTTGTAAATAAATAATAAATTAATTAAATTAATCATAAACGAGACTAATTAACAATTTATTAAACTTTACAAATTATAATTAGTTATTTATTTGAGTTATTATTATATTTGTTACACACAATATAAATGTAGTATCATAATAATTAAATGGATGTATTGAAATAGGAGAGAGAAAACAAGGTGGAGTATAGTGAAAAGTAAGAGAGAAAAAGGGATGATGTATTTTTTTGTATTCATGAATGTGATACATTTGATCAATTTGATCACAAAACATGATTATGAGTGTTGATGATGAGTGAGAAAGTGATAGAGAGAGAGAGGGACGATGTGTATTTTTACATCATGAGTGATTGAGTGTTGATGCTCTTATTAGCCCATGGTAACAAAAAGTCACTCTCCTCTAAACTACTGAAAAAAGTAATAGTCGGGGCTCCTCTCTCTCTTATCTCAAGCTCTCTGTCACGTTTCTGCCTATTCCAGCTTGTTCATTTGTTGTCAGATCTCTGAACCATTTTGTTTAATTTCTCTAATTTCATGGATTTTTTTCATTAAATTTTATCACTTTGAAGAGTAATTGCATTAATCTATTGAAGTTGGTAATAAAAAATGCAAGTGATTTTACTTTAATTTCATCTTTTGGGATTTTAAGGTTAAATTTCTTAAATTTAAATTTTTGTTAAAAAATTCAATTAATATTCTTTTTTTAAAAATAATACTCCATCCGTCCCCATACGAGTTGTAACACTTTCTATATATGGTTGTTTCATATCAATTGTGACACTTCTATTTTAGGCATGGACCACCAATATTTTCTTATATATCACCCAACTAATATACCTCACTCATTCATTAATATACGAGAAAAGCATCAAAATATTACCCCTACTCTATTCACTTCATAAAAGTAGCACATCACTTTCTAATATTACATCAACTTTTACAATAAATGAATATAACACACACCCTATTCAATTAACTTCCTAAAACTATGAGCACAAGTTATTGTTGAGATTAATATGGGACGGAGGGAATAGTATTTTCCTTCTTTTAGTCACAAACTATAATTTTTTTGTGGTTAATTATTGTACTTTAGCCAAGCTTTTGAAAGAAGTCAGGCTGGGCCATAGATGGATAAATTTTGAAAGGAGTACATTATTTTTGAATAAAAAAAAATTACATGATTTTGATTATGTATTAGTTACCCATTTAATCTTCATAAGTTCATACAGTAAAGAGCTACTCCCTTAGTCTCGCAAAGAATTTTCTTTTTTTCGACCCAAAATTTAAGGAGAGATTGGTATAGGATTAAAATATTACTTTATAATTGAAAAGTACGACAGTGGTAATTTTTAGAATTATTTATTAAGAGAGAGTGTGAAGTAAGGTATTTTTTATAAGAAAAATGATAATATTATAATTGATGGATCTATTTAATAAGAAAATGAGAAAAATAATTAGAGCAAACAAAATATTAATATAGTAAATCATTTCAATAGGGGCTCGTTAGGAAGTAAGTAAAACTAAGGTCTATCATAATTTTTTTTTTCCGAATGGAAGTAGGTCTGTCATAATCTTGAGGCTGATCGTTTACTTGCCGGTTTTCTACTTAGGAGACTATAAGAATTGACTATGGCAAAGTCTTGGCACTCATCGTTTCACCCCAAAAAAAAAAAAGGTCTTGGCGTCACACGAGGAAAAATTGGGCATTGTTTACGTAAAAGGACATGAAAGTCAAGATAAAGGTTCCATTTTTCCTATCCCTCAAGAAATAAAAGTTCAAAGGTTAGAAGTTCAGCTTTTACTCCATCACAAATTATTAAAGATCTGATTTAGTTTTATGTAAAAATCAGACTAATTTAAACAGACATTCTACAAAAAAAGAAAAAGTTGATTTCAAAATGGATCATTCATTTTTTAATATTGAACTTGGACCGTTACCTAACATTAATTTAAAAAATAACTTACTACATATTTTACTGATAGTAGTGAAATGAAGAGTTTAAACTTTCAATAGGTACACCTAAGAGCATCTTCTTCTTACATTTGAAACTAGTTTATATGTGACTCGTATTTATTTATTTATTTGGATTTTCCCAAATAAATAATGAGTAAAATTACAGTCTTACACTCGGTGTAGGATAAAAGTTATATGAAATGAATAAATATCTAAAATTGACTCCCTACCTCAAAAATCGAAATTAGAACTTAAAGGTATAATAACAACTCGAGTTTGGTTTATGATTGTAAAAAAAATATATTGAAATGAAACAAGTAAAGTTTAGGTAACTCTTTCTAAAGAATGTATGCCAAACTATCTAAAAGTTAAAGAATATATAATTGCTAATTATTAAGGACATCATACGAACAAGATTTTGTTGGAAGATAATGCGTTTGTTTTGAGAGGTAATCAGCTACACAGTTCTCTTTCCAAAAAATTTGGAGTATAGAGTAGTCCGTAATTGCAATACTAGATTATCCATATCATCTATGAACTATGCACAGGTGAGAATCTTAGGCATCATTGTCATTTATACTGAACTATGCACATGTCGTAACTTGCACCTAAACCATATTTGGTGTTGTTGCTGCCAAATTGCCAAAAGAAAAAAAATTATTATCTTATCTAATTATCTTTATCTCTCCTTATTATCCATGACTAGTTATATCTTAACGCCAGAATTTTCTTATAACTTGCTAAATTAGTCAACTTCAAATAAGACCTCTACGAGAATAGTATCCCACAACTTAGGATTATTCATTTATAATAAATCAATTTTGAAAAGAATACACACAACCTTGAAATTATTATAATATGAACAATTTCAAATATAGTGACATATCAATTTTTTATTTTAAAGATACAAGAAAGAAAAATTAGGTACCCCTTCTCTCAAGGGTGTATCCTAATTTATATATAGTGACGTATCAATCATTTGAAATTATTATTACTTATTTCACCTACTAGAACTGGTATTTGTGTAATATTTCCTGCGTTTCTTTCTAATTGTTAAACTTTGATATTTGACACTATTCACAAATTTCAATTTGACTATCATTTGTGATGTATGGTAACAAAAAAAAATATTCATGTGTGATCTGGTTTGATTCGTCTCGATATGCACTTTCGAAATATATACTTTTCATAATTTTTACAAGGAAAAATTGATAGGAATAATCCCACCTTTGGCCGGTCTTCCATCAATGGTACCACCTTCAATTAATCCATGTATAATTCGATCTTTGACACCCATATTCTCTCATTGGTACCAGTTGATGGCAACCTATTTGACCACGCAAAATTACCGTTGAATTTTATTAAAAAATAAAATAAAAATTAAAAATGAAAAACCCTTCCCTCCCCTCCTCCCCACCACCACTGCCACCCCCTCCCTCCCCTCCCCTACCACTGCCGCCCCTTCCCTCCCCTCCCCCACCACTGCCGCACCCTTCCCTCCCCTCCCCCACCACTGCCACACCCTTTCCTCCAATCCCAACTAATCATATTTGCAACTAATCATATAGAAAACTTGCTGAATTAACAAACCACAAGGAGTAGAGCACTAGAGCTTTTGGTGCTAAATGAGATCATGGAAATCGAATAAAATGGCAAAGGTCATTCTTTCAGTACCTGCATCAGGGTAGTTACGCCTTGAAATTCATAGATCAAGAGTGAGAGTGAGTGATTAAATTATGAAACAAAGGGCAATAGCTTACAGAAAAAGCAGAGGAAAAGAAGAAGCAGGAACTTGAAGGCGGCAACACCTCCACGCAGGCAGCATGCGGCAACCCCACCACACAGGTACAGCTGAACCACCCATAAGACGGAATTAGGGGAAAGAAGAGCACGTACAGGAGCAGTGCATGGCAGCGTGGGCAGCCACCATACACAGTTAAGACTAATAACAACAGCAGTAGGCAGGACTCTGGCGAGAAGGGGGAGCAAATACCGGTAGGGGGAGGGTGGCAGAAGGGGAGGGGGGGGGTGGCAGGCGCAGGGGAAGGAGGAGGGGAGGGGGCGGGGGGTTGGCTGGGGGAGGGAAGGGATTTTAATTTAATTTTTAAATTTTTTTTAATAAGTTTGATTTAGAATTTTAATTAAAAATTTAAGTTTTAAATATACTTAATTAGCTATTAATTACGTAATTAGGAGGATTACCCATGATTGTAGGTCACCAACAGGTGAGGGACCAATGAGAGAATATGGGTGTCAAAGGTCGGATTATACCTGGATTAATTGAAAGTGGTACCATTGAAGGAAGACCGGCCAAAGTTGGGATTATTCCTATCAATTTTTCCTTTTTACAAATACACAACTAGAGATATCTATATATATATATATATATATATATATATTAAAAAGCGTAAGCATAGGATGCAATCCGCCACGTGTCACTCTCCATTCTTTACAACAATATTCTATCAACGTTTCTCTCATAAAAAATACAAATTGTCCATGAGAAGTTTCGAACCCGCGACCTCGAGTGTGGAAGATAAATGCTCTAACCTTTGTGCTACTACATTTTTGTTGCTTCTTTTATCAATACTAATAATGATATTAATGATATTATATGTTTTCAATGAAAAACAATAATTAAGGTATAATATTTAAATTATATTTATGCATAAATCTAGTAATCTATGACTTTTTACTAACATCTTTCTACGCCAAATTTTAGTTGTCTTGAAGTACTAAAGTATAACATATAAATTCCAGAGCATCGTCTGGGCCTAAATACTAGTTAATATTCAAATATTTGCATTGACGAGTGTGCAAAGATAAAGTGTAACCATTAAAAGTAAACAAATAAGTATAATTAAGAGGGAAAGAAAGAATCATTTTGTATGTTTGGTATCTTGTCCATTAATTTGCAAATTGCAAGGTATCCAATCCCCATTTTTACTCTAAATATCTTCGATCAAATATTAGACAGATTATGAAAAGTTGATATACTGAATACACATAATGAAACGAAACTAATAAACAAAATTTTAAAAACGATACAATACGTTTTATCTTGTATAAATATTAATAACCATGGCCCAAACCCAAAGACTTCTAACTCTGACAACAGTAATCCAAATTATAAACAATAGATGAAGCATGAAGTACTCTTCAATATTTAACAAGAACAGATACACTTAATTTTCCTTCTTATTTGGTTGAGGAAGCACACTCATGGTGATAAAATTTGCAATAAAAATATTATTGAATCATAGTAACAACAAGAGAAATGACTTTTAAGTTTGAGCAGCAGCTGCTTCCGCAGCGAACTTAGCCTTCATAACATTAGCAAACTCCAAAAGCTTCTCAATTTTAGGCATACAGTCTTTTACAGCTTCATCAGCACAAAATCTCTCCGCCCATGCAAGGAGATTTGGTGTCTTCTCCTGATTGAGCAACTCCACATTGAACATCTTACCGGTCGCGCGCAACCACCCAACAAAGCACCCTAAGGCAATGTCAAGGTAGCCAATTTTTTCGCCGTTAAAAAAAGGCTTCCCTTTGCTACATTTCTCAAAGGCATCCTCAAATAATGTCAATCCTTCTTTCACTTTCTCTATTGCTGCTGCTCTTGTTTCCTCACTTTGTGTTTGGACTACATCATGAAAACTTGGGAACCACTAAAATTTACATAATATATATTAGTTTGTATTTCCTATCATTTTTATCAAATCAAAAAAAATTTCTTAGAAAAAAATCCCAATAAAGTTATAACTCAAGGATAGATAAGTTATTGCATCATATAAATTTTTTTAATTTGTCACGCATTCACCATATGTTTATATGTACCATTGGGGCTTCTAATAATTTAAGGTAAATTGCATTTTTAATTATATGCAAGTACGAAAGGTGGTTGTTAGGTCCGACTCGAGCCCACCCATCCCCGTCCAAGTTAGTTGGGGTTCGCCAGCAGGCCCAGCACATAAAACACATCTTGTCCAAGTAGTATCAGGTTGTAGGTCATGTTTTTAACTTACCAATTCCATTTAACCGGCGCATATTAACTCAATCTAGTAAAACCCAACAAATATAAAGCTAAGTTACGTAAAACTTAAAATACTTTCTCCATTTTTTTGTATATGCATTATTGAGGTTAGGCACAAGAATTAAGGAAGGAGAGAGATAGATAGAGTGGAAAAGGAGGACCCATGTGATTGGAGAGAGGTAGAAGAGAAAATATTGTCATAAAAGGAAACGATGCAAGTAATTTACAACTTAAAAAAATGGGAAATGATGCAAGTAAAAAAAACGGAGGAAATATATACTAAATCATATTTGACCCATGACCGGGTCTACTTACATAAGCTTGTAGATCAGTCTCATGCTTATTTTCCAACCAACACAAATTGAGTCAACCTAAACTAAGAATTGTTACATTTTCTGAAATTAGCCTTATGTAGTACTATATAACCTTTAAAAATGTCGCTACATTAACCAAGTGATTTAAAATTGTTTACGTAATTTTCACTGTTAATTTGATGATTAATTCTGATACATATGAATAAGTTTCATTATCGATTATACTTTTGCTCTTTACAGCTTGTTTGGATAGCCAAAATAGGAGGGGAGGGGAGGGGAAGGGAGATGGCAAAAATCCATTGTTTGGATACCAAGTGAGAGGGTGAGGGAGTTGGAGGGGAGGGAAATGTAAGGAATAATTTGTGAGAAATTCCTCTCTCCAACATTGGAGAGATTTAGAAGGAAAACTAAATTTTACTCCCTCCCCTCCCTTTCTCTTCCCTCCCTTTCTCTTCCCTTACCTCTCCTTCTTTTCCTCCCCCTTTTTCTATCCAAACACACTGTTAAACTCATCTTAGGAAAGACTAATAATTTCTAATTGTGAGTCTATTATATGTGAATAAATATCAAAATGACGACTTTATGATTTAGAAGAAAACAGAAAGATAAAAGTAAATCACCCCAATTTTTTACTCCCTCCCTCCTAAAAGATAAGTGCTGTTTTCTTTTGCACACTCTTCAAGACGCACATTTCACAATTTATATCTTGAATTTCGTATTAGTAAAGAATATGAAAAGTTGAAATTATAAAAATACATTTTATAGCGAATCTAACAAGATCCCGCATGGGTTTGTTTTCTTATGTATCTTAATAAGAATATTCGGTCAAAGTTTTTAAAATTTGACTCCCAAAATAGAAAGGGGACTTATATTATGGGATAGAGGGAGTAATAGAAACTTCAAAACACATGGTTTTCAGTTTTTTGGTTTTTTGTATTTGAAAGTCATATGATATATGTTTGATAGTACATCAAAAATTAGTCGATTTTATTGAACACATGATAAATTTGAAAACTGACAACTAAAAAGTCAAAACTACTTTTTGTGGTTTCATGTTTTTCGTTATTTGTCTTCAAAAAAAACTGAAGATTGAGAAGAAAAAACGACCACGAACAGACCTTGGCCCTGTTTGGCAAACAGAGTTTAGAGTCAGAGGTTAGAGTTTAGAGTTTGCTGTTAGAGTTTTTACTTTTTTGACTGCAGATTTGACTGCGGATTTGACTACTGTTTGTATAAATGTGTTTGGTAATATTTAGCTGTTTGATTAAAGTTAATAAATATTTTACCATATGAAATGATAATTATAAACTAAGAAAACTGATTATATACTAATCAATTACCCTGCTCTCTCCTATCATTACCCTCCTCCCCCTCACCTGCCTTTCTCTCTCCTCACCCTCACTTCAACCCCCTGAATTCCACCCCGTCTCTCATGGGTCACGATCTCTACAAACGCCACCAACGTCATATCAACAACCACCACAATCATCTTACCAACCCTGAAATTCCGTCGTTCTCTCTCCTGCATTCACCGATAACCACCACCAGGTAGTTCAATCTTCTTTTTTCTCTCTCATCTTCTTCATTCTAGTCACAAATTCAATAGCGTAACCACCACAAATCACTTTTCTTGCTGTGGTTTTTTCCGTTATTTGGTTGTTCGAATTGGCTTCCCTGTGGTTCATTGGAATTGGGGTTTGAATTATTTTTTTCGGTTGTTCATGGCGGTTTCGGTGGTTCGTGGCGGTTCGAATTGAGTTTTTAAGTTGTTTATGGTGGTGGTTTTGGAGGTTCGAATTGGTTTTTGGGTGGATGTCAGTTGTAGATTTTGATGGAATTATTGCTGCTTGGTGATGGAAGTGTTGTTGGATTTTGGTGGTGGAAGTGTCGGTGGACTTTGGTGGAAGCATTGGGTAAATTATGGTAATTAACAATGAATAAATTGAGTTTAAAATTTTGGTTTAACAAAACTCTGATGAAAACGTTGCTAAATGCAGCGTTTTCAAAATCAGAGTTTTGGGTTCCAAAACTCTCTCCAAAACTCTGGCTCACCAAACACCCATATTAGAGTTTTGACCAGTCAAAACTCTAAAATGGGTTAAAAACTCTAAAAGCTCATGAAAAAGTTTTGTGCCAAACAGGGCCCTTAACTTTTCCCCAAAATTACTCCAAAAGCCCCATTTACATGCTCTCATTCACCTCTAAGCCTGATGTCAATGTCATTAAGTAATAGAATGATAGTTTAAAATAGGAAAAATTGTCAGAAAATACCAAGGTTCTAACACTTTTTCAAAATAAATATTAAAGAGTTGCGAAATGTGAAATAAATACTAACAACTTATGTTTTTCTTAGAAATATATACCAACTAACAAATAACCGTCTCTTTTTCCGTTACTTTCTCACCCAAATTTAACTCACATTAGATTTTCTGTTGTTCAAAGATGAAGTTGATTGGAATTATGTTAGTTGATATGGATTTCTAAGACGGAAAAATAGAGGATATTTGTAACTCCCTCCCTCCCATAAATCTTTATACACTTGATCGTGCAAAAAGTTTTAGATGATAAGTTGTTGTTTGGTTGTCAATTGTATTTTATTAAAAAGGTAGATGTGATGGGAGTTAGTGGGGTATTATTTTATTTGAATGTGAGAGAAGTTTGGTCATGATTGAAAAGTTAAAAGAATAAAGTAGTAGTGAGTCATGTCCAAAAATAAAAGTGTATAAAATTTTATGAGACGGATAAAAAAAGAAAGTGTATAGAGATTTTTGGGATGGAGGGAGTATTTGATATGGATTTCTAAGAAAAACATAATTTATTGATATTTATTTTACATTTCGCAACTCATTCGTATTTATTTTGAAAAGTGCTAAAATCTTGATATTTTCCGACATCTTTTCTTTAAAAATAAAACGCATTAAACGACGAAGATAAACTAAAAAAGATAGGGATATGATACCTTATCATCAATGTAAGCAGCCCAGAACCGTTGGATGGCACGATCATAAGGATCAGAAGGAAGAATGGATGGACCAGATGAGAAAGCTTCATCAACATACTCAACAATGATGAGTGACTCACAAACAGGTTTATCATTATGAATCAAAACTGGGATTTTCTTATGAACTGGGTTTGATTCTAACAAAAGCTCACTTTTTGGTTGCAATGTTTCTTCAACGAATTCATAATCTACTGATTTTATGTTGAGAGCAATTCTTGGCCTCATCACAAATGGGCTTGGCCATAATCCCAGAACCTTTACCTCTTTCACCATTTTAATTTGTTTTCTTTTGCTTTCCTCTTATTTACAAAAGCAAGTTAATTAGTTTTGTGAATGTAGTATTGTGAAATAAGTTGGTATATATAGGTCAAAATATGCATGAATGTAGAGCTTTATGGAAATTTCATACCAATTTTTTTTCGTCCACCATTATTTTCCTTTGACTATTATTTTCTCTGTCATTCCTTCCAAAAGGTTTGGTACTCTGGTCACACCGTCTTATCACTTACATCATGTGCCCCACTGTCACTTACACTTGTCTCCCGAACTTTTTCGTAACCCTAAGCGAAAATTATACTTTCTCCGTTTTTTTATACTTAAATCATTTTTCTTTTTTAGAAGCTTCAAATTATTTTCATCATTTTCTTTTTAGGAAATAGATTTTCTCTATCTCTCTCCTATCACATGAGTCCCCTTTATTCACTCTTCCCGAAATTTTTATTTTTATTTTTATTGTGGTGCCTATTATTATTATTTTTCTGATTGTTTGCACCACGATTTTGAGAAGGGGAGTCCGATGATGAGCCATCGTTGTAGTTGGACACAAGAGCCGTGGAAGGGGACGAACCAAGGGCGGTTTTCTTAGCCAATCCGGCCTCTTCAAGCACGAGCATTAAACGTGCTTGATAATATGGTGGAAGCGGATCTCTTTGACGAAGTAGCGTACCTACACCACTATAAGCATCAGAAAGGCCGGCTACCATATGCAAAACGAGCCTATTATTGGTGACAGGAGCACCAACATTCTTCAACTGATTGGCCAACATCTTTAGACGTTGACAATACGCCGAGGCATTTGGAAAATCCTCCATAGATGTGTTGGAGAATTCCTGCTCGAGAGTAACGGCACGAGACGTCTTGTTATCTTGAAAAATGTCCCGAAGCCGCTCCCAAGCCTCTTGAGCAGTAGAATAAGGTTCGAGGATGGTGTTAAGTAGATCATCCGTAATCGTACCATAGATCCATTTGAGAACAGTGGCATCTATGGTAGACCATTCTTCCTTTTCCTCATCAGTTTTCGGAATCTTGGCCTTTGCCGATGGAATGATATGATCAATGACCCGATTCGATCGTGCATGGATTTTGAATAACTCTGCCCACGTAGAGTATTGAACGTTTTCCACGTCTAAAGTAATGGAAATGATGTGTTTAATATTGGTAGAAGAAAGAGAAGAAGAGAAAGAAGAAGACGATGAGGTGGACAATTTGTCCTTGCTTCCGGTCATGGTGGCCGGAAAAGTGGATCGTGGGCGGTGATGAGGTGTTCGGACGGCTAGGGGCAGCGGAAGTTTGTGAGAGGAGAGAACCCTAGCAATCTGATACCATGAAAGATAATTAATTCCTTGATTAATAATGATGTACATCCTAATAAGTATATATAGCTCTAGGGTTACAAAAGATAATCACCTAATAATTAGGAAGCTAAAAGATATACATTAATCGTAAACAATATACATTAATAAATATGAATAATGAAAATTCAAAGATATATTTTCATATATTCTAATACCAATGATGTAACTATTAAAAAGCGGAGGAAGTACAATTATTCTTATGAATCTGTATAGAGTTAGTAAAAAGTTTGGTATTATTTCTTAAGTAATTTTTGTGTGTGATGGATCCCTCAAAATTAGAAGCCATGAGCGGCCGCGGGTCGCTCAAACTGCTCCCCTACTAACATACTCAGTATAACTTTTAACCCAAAATCTATCACTTATGATCCAAAATTTTTGACTATTTAGAAAACCATTACTCCTTCCGTTTTTTTAAAATATGTATATTTTACTATTTTGGGATAGATTTTGTAAATATTTACCTTTTTACCTTTTCCCATAAATGGAAAGTTGGCCCACCTAATAATTACACTTCTCTTCTACTTTTTCTTTCCTTCTCTCTACCTTTTTTCACTTTTTCCTTACTTTTACTAACCTTCTCTCTTATTTTTGCACTTTTTCCTTGGTCCGCGCGCAAAAGCAAACATACATATTAAAAAACGGAGGTAGTACTATAAACCTAAATATATAACATTAAATAATAAGAAAAATAACTATTAACGTAAAATCATAATATCAATTAAAAGTAATTTTTAATCCGAAAAGAAACTCTTAATTAAAAAGATAAACATTAGCTTCAAAATCATAACTAATAACTAAGAAAAACCATAAACTAATATCCCAAATGCATGAAATTAACCGTAATATTATTCTCCCTCCGTTTTTTCAATATGAACATTTGCTTTTTCTCACAAAACAAGGAAATAAAAGTAAGAGAGAAAGATGGTAAAAGTAAGGAAGAAGTGAAAAATGAAGAGAGAAGGAAAAAAAATAAGAGAAACTTGTAATAATAGGTGGGTCAACCTACCATTTATGGAAAACGGTAGAAGTGTCCCAATTAAATAAAAACACCATAAATGACAAAATGTCCTTACTAAGAAAAACGGAGCAAGTAGTTATTAATCCAAAAAACATTGCACTTTACTCAAATCATAACTAAGTAATTGAATAATCTATTTCTTTCTAGGACAATTTGTCAAAACCACTACAAACTTTCCGATTTTCGAAAATAACCACTAACTTTGTTTTTGAATTTAACAACTATAATTTTATCAAAATTTGTGAAACACCACCTTTTAATAGGAAGTTAAGTTTTAACTACTACTACATATCAAAATTTCTTTTTATACTTCAAAAGTTAAGAGTATAACTTTGAGCCTGTTCTCTTCACCTTATTTTCAGTTCAGTTCAGCTCTAAGAAGTTCAGTTTAGTTCAGTTCAGCTCAGCTCCAGTAAGTTTGGTTCGTTCAGTTCAATTCAGCTTCAATAAGTTCAGCTCAGTTAAGCTTCATTCATTATTTAACCATTTTGTTTAATAATAATATTATTAGTCTGGTTTCTTTTACTTATTATTATTATTATTATTATTTGTAATTATTATTATTATTTTATATATTATTTTGTTATCATATCTTTACACGTTATTATTACTATTATTATTATGGTTGAGCATGATTTGGGTTGATGCGCGGTTTAACCGAATTTCATCAATACGAGTATTCTAATTTGCAATTGTTGTTTATTTTACCGACAAGATATTGACCATTACATCATATAAATAAGCTACAAATAGCTAGAAGATATTAAAAAAATTAAAAAGTTGCTAATAATACTGGAGTCTTATTTAAGGTACAACATTGTCCTTACGTTGAATATTAAAGATAATTTGACGGTATGTGGTGGGGGTTTGTTTTATAAATATTATAGACCAATCCACCACAAATTGTGGTTTGGTAAAAAGCACACACTAACTCATACTTTAATCGTATTATTATTGTTATTATTATTATTATGGTAATATTAATTTACTTCTTAGACGTTAATGCTATTATACCATTATCGTCAAGTATTAATATAATATTACTAATAATAATAATTATTTATTATTAATTATTATTATTATCAGTAATTATTATTTCTAAAATTAATTTAGTATTATTTATTTATAACTATCATTTAATAACATCAAAAATAATATTATCATTATTCATTTAATATTATTCTAAATTATCATTACTTAGAATTATAATTACTTATTATTTAATATTCATAATTGTTATTCTCTACTTATTATTTACATAATTTATTACAATTCAATTCAATTCAATTCAATTCGGTTCAGCTTCAATAAGTTTAATTCAGTTCAGTTCAGCTCAGTGCAACTCCAATAAGTTCAGTTCAGTTCAGTTCAGTTCCAACAAGTTCAGTTTAATTCTGTTTAGTTAGAATTAGATGAAGAGAACAAACCCTTTATCATCAGACATTTTACAATGATCCAAATTAAAAACAAAATCTTCAATTGAGATTTACTTTAAAACTAATTTTTCAAAAAAATATATTTTTCGTTAAAAATGTTTTCTGTCCAAACTTAAGGAACCTAAAAGCTAAAACTAGATATTTGAGGTTACCACCTACCATTACCAAAAACGGTGATGATAGCCTCAAGATTTAGAAAGGCGAGTTTTCAGCGGATTGAGACTTTGATGGCGCACCCAACACCCAAGTCTTACGTACTAGAAACAGGACCCAACCCCCCCCCCCTTTTTTTTGTAATTTTTGTTTTCCTTGTATTAGTAGTTCCTTCAAACTTATGTTTTCCTAATAACGTTCTATCA
The DNA here is from genome assembly GCA_947645195.1 of Patellifolia procumbens. Classification (NCBI taxonomy): domain Eukaryota; kingdom Viridiplantae; phylum Streptophyta; class Magnoliopsida; order Caryophyllales; family Amaranthaceae; genus Patellifolia; species Patellifolia procumbens. Next base: position 2,368,084 of record CANSGD010001379.1, on the reverse strand, counting down.
AGAAATACTAGTCTTATATGTACGTGTTGCGTGTATATGTAAAATTTTGCATAAATATAAAATTGAGTTTATTTAGGGCGTTCGACTGTTCGGTGTTTCTTTATTCAAAATTTAAAGATGTGATAACCCTTAGTTATGGAGAGTTATGAAAAGAGTTGTTCCAATAATTAGAAATTAAAAAAAAAAGATAAATGTTGATTTTTGGTGTCCCCGTCTCTTCATTTATCGAACAGAGATTTTTCATTTTTTTGTTGCTTAGCAAACAACCCTCACTTAACTGGTCACCTAATGTTCAGGACAAAACTATTAAACTTAATCACTTTTTATATTTCTAATGCAGGGTTTGTTATTTATCCTTTTTTATTTTTCAGTTTTTAGTTTCCTTAAAAGCCAAAAATTGAAGTATGAAAATGAGAAAGAATATGTTTCAGTTTTTTCTTGTCAGTTTTCAAAATAAACATAATTACTATTTATATGGCTAAAATTAAGTATTTTTACAAGTTATACCATATGATTCAAAAATCACAAAAATTAAAATAGAAAACAAAGAATGATACCGAACTGGAGAAAATAATTTTAAAAAGAAAATTGGGTTATGATATACATAGTCTTTAGGGCTATATATACGCATTTTATATATTACTTTAAATGACGTTAAGTTTGAAATTATCACCAATTCACGCGTAAATCTGTATTATTAATGTTCAATATTTCTTTTTTTTAGTTTTTTAAATATAGCCTTAATAACTGCGTTTTCCTCTTTCTTCATTCAACACTTACAAAAAAATTAATTAAAATAATTAGCCGGCAAAACTGTTAATTGATGTTTTTGTGCGCGTGGGGTGATACTTTCTCTTCTAGCATGACAACTGGGAAAAAAGTTCAATGTTGTTTGATTGTTTATACTTTCTATTCAAATAAGGTGTTCTCTCATGGCTGAAGAGTAGTCGATGGCTATGATGTGCTTCTTCATAATTTTACGTCTAAGATTGGTTTGACAAGTCGAACACCCATATTATTATATTAGGACCATATCAGATGGGCCTTGTGGTTTTAATGACGACAGTCGACTTGACTAGTCCCCACCAGGAATAACCCGTGGATTTTTATGGACTAATTAACAAGTAATAAAGCTGGTTTAGGAACAGATTAAGGGTGTTTGGCAATTGGCTGATGACTATTGGCTGGTGGCTTTATATACTCGTTGGTTTGATCGGTTGTTTTTAGTGGATTGATTGACCGGCTGCATAATTATTGCCTGTTAAAAAAAGTGTTTGGTAAAATAGATTGTTATTGCTGTCTGTTTAGTACAAAATGGAAGCAAAAACCAAAAGGCAACCATAAAAGCTGGTAAAAGCAGTTTTTGGCTTTTGGCTGAAAAGCCAGCTTTTCAGCCACTGCAAAAGCCAGTTATCAAACACTTTTTTTGGCTGTTTGACCAAAAATAAAAGTCAATAGCCAGAAGCCAATGAAAAAGCCAGCCGAAAGCCATTTGCCAAACACCCCCATTATCTGACTTTAACTTAAGAGTCATACGCGATCCAGCCAGATGTGGTAAACGAGTCATGTCGTGTCAAGTTCTTGTCGGGTTTACGAGCTGGCGGATTATCTTCCCCTAACCCTAACCCGACACGTTTACTTAAACGTGTCAAGATCATCTAACCTGGCACGTCTATTAAACGTGTCGAGTTCGGGTCGACCTGTTTAACTTTTCATTTATATTTGATGTTCGCAAATCAATAATTTTTGGTTTGGAACTTATTAAATTTCACGCGGTTGTTACAATAACATCTAATAGTAGTCTATAAAAGCAATACTAAATAAATTAAATGATTTTTTGTAAGAAACAACCTAATAAATGACACCTTTTGTCAGAAACAACCTAATAAATTTTTTTTGGCAAGAAACAACCTTATAAAATTTTTTTTATGTTAAAACAAACCTGTTTATGTTTTCCGGCCTTTGACCAGAATCTCCGACGTTGACCAGGCACGCCTAAGTCACGTGCTATAAATAAACCCCAAATATTCCCTAATTCCCCCAAATAAACCCTAATTTAATCGACTGACTCTCTCTCTCCTATCCCTCCTTTCTCTGTCATTGTTCACCATCATATCCTCTCCCTTTCTCTGCCATTGTTCACCATCATCATCAATCAGGTATTTGCAAAAAAAATCATTTCTCTAAGCTTTCTTATTCGAATTTACATATTAGAATTAGGGTTTTATTGATTTGATTTTCGTATTTGTTCAATAGGAACTATGCCTCATCTACCAATTACAAAGCAAAGGAAGTGCAATTGTGGTATACCTACTGCAATGAAGACGTCTTGGACTCACGACAATCCTGGAAGAAGATTCTTGACATGTAAATTTTACGATCATAATACTCATAGAAAGAGGTGTGGTTACTTTGCTTGGATTGATGAAGATGTCACCTTTTGGCAGAGGGATGTAATTAACAAGCTCATGGCTGGAAAAAAAAGGAGATGGTTACTGAGAAAAGAGGTTGATAGATGAAGTTGGAAAACTTAAGAAGAAGTTAAGTAAGAAGAAGGGTGTTCACAAGGTGGTTGATAAACTTGGTGTGCAATTAAGGCTTGTGATTGGTGCTGCTATTATTGTATCTGTGCTTGTTAGTTTGATCATAGGGAAGATATTAGGTTAGAATTGAACAGTTAATGCTTGGCAATGGAATGTAAACAATGAATTGGTTGATGAATGGCAAACCAATGTTTTGGTTATCTTCTAATTTTGAATTCTCAATAATCTGTTGTTTATCAGTTTTTAAAATGCAAAACAAGCCTCATAATGCATACAAGATGACCAACCAAAATAGCTAATTCCTTTACATAATTCATTGATCAAATCTAGGTGGAATATGACTTTAAACACTTCACAAATTGTTTGCTAATCATATTATTAAGTCATCTCAATGAGCTTGCTAAGAAATGTCCAAAAAAAACACTTCACAAACTGTTTCCTAATCCATTTCATTTATCCACAATAAGCTTGCTAGCAAATTTCCATAAAAAACACTTTACAAAGTGTTTGATAATCATATTCATCCAATCAAAATAGCTAATCATTTTAATTCATCCAAAATGAGCTTCATAACAAGTGTTCAAAATAAAACACTTCACAAACTGTTTTCCATCAACCATCATCAATACCTAAATGATTAACTACAAACTAAAAGCATAAACACCAACCAAATTGTTTGCTTCATCCATCATCCAAGCTGTTGACAAAATACAAACCCAAAATACATACTAATCTATAAGCACACAGTGCTTGTTCATTGTTTAAAAAAAAAACAATAAAACAGTTTACAATTTAGTGACAGTAGCTGAAGTAGATGCTTGTGAGGAGGGGTCTTGCTGAGATTGGCTTAGCTTGTTGCTCTTCTTTGTTGCTTTCTTAGGTGCTGTCTTCTTAGGTTATGGTTGTTTGGTTGTTGTTGCTGTCTTCTTGGGTTGAGGTTGTTTGGTTGTTGTTGCTGTCTTCTTTGCTGATATCAAATCTGCAGTAGCTTGTGTAGAAGTACTCTTAGGTTTTCCACCCTTAGATTTGGTTGAAATTGATGGTGGAAGTGGCTCATTTTTGCATTTGGTTTTGTAATGACCAAGACCTCCACAGTTGGAGCATTTGTTATGTTTCTTTGCCCTCTTCACAAACTGCTTCTCTGTGTCCTCCCCTACTCCCTTAACCCTCTTCTTTTTGCTTGGCCTACCTGGCATCTTTCTATATGGAGGAGGGATTGGTTCAGGGATGGTTGTGATATCCCATTGGCTTTGACCAGGCATAGCTCTAAAGGAAGGACTGTATGTAGCCTTATATGTATTAACATGATAAGCTACATGTATAAAATCTTCATAATTAAATCTTCTTTTCACTATGCAAGCAAGAGCATGCCAACAATGTATACCCAACAGAGTCCACCTATAACACCCACACTATTTTCTTTCTAAATTGACAACAAAGGTGTCACCATCATGGTCAACCTCAAACTCATGTAAATCTGCCTGAGTTATCCTCATATTTGTAGCTTGTTGCAAACCTTTTTCAATCATCTTCACAACTGATGGCATTATAACCCCATCAAACTTACTTAACCCCTCCCTCTTTGCACAAGTTCTTTTCATAACATATCTCCTTATCCATTCCATAAGAGAAAGGATAAGCTTGGTCCTAGCTTCTCTCAAAACATTATTAAAACTCTCACAACAATTATTTAGAAGCATACCAAATTTTGCTTTTGAACTAAAAGCATGCCTAGAACAAGCAGATGCAGGGATAGCCTCAAGATACTTAAAAGCATCAACATTCAAAAGCTTTATTTTCTCTATGTGTTGATCAAAATGATGTTGCCATTTTCATAACAAACACCTAAGTTAATATGCTAAGTTTTAAAAGCAATTACATTTTTCTCTTTGTAAACTAATATGCTAAGTTTTAAAAGCAATTTTAAAAGCAAACCTTTGTTGTTGCCCTAGCAACCTTCCAGAAACTCTCTCTGTAAATCTCTCCGGGAAACTTCAATTTGAAGTTTGCCCAAATATGTCGACAACAAAATTTTGTATCTGCATTTGGCACCACTGTTTTGAAAGCATCCAGTAATCCCTGCTTAAGACAAGATTAAGAATTTCAAATTATGCTAGTATGTTGAACCAAAAAAGAATTTAAAAGAAGAATGAAATAAGAGGTTGATACCTTTTGTCTGTCAGAAATGTAGGTTATATCATCCTCTCTTTCATGTACCCAAGTCACAGCAGCAGCAACTGAAGCAAGATCTTTCACAAGCAAGTCCAAAAACCAGGTCCATGTATCCCTGTTTTCAGTTTCCACCACAGCCCAAGCAACCGGAAAGATGTTGTCATTACCATCCTTCCCAACTGATGTCAATAAAACCCCTAGATATGGACCTCTCAAATGGGTCCCATGTAAACCTAAAATAGGCCTACATCCTGCCATGAAGCCCTCTTTGCAAGGCTGCAAACAAATATACATCATCTGAAATACAGGGGGTGGATTTTCAATCCCAACAACCTTCACAATTGCAGTGCTAACTGGGTTATACTTCAATATAGCCCCAGCATAATCCCACACTCTCCTATACTCCAAAAATGCATCACCAAAAATCATTCTCATTGCCCTAACCCTAGTGTAATATGCTAAGTAATATCCTACTTCAACTTGCACCTCTATTCTAACTCTCAGAAGAAAAGAGCTCAACTTCATACATGGATCATCCCTCCAATCTTCCAAATACCTCTCTGCAAGATATTATGAGGACACCTTGGGATTATTATGTTGATGGCCACATACATGTTTAAGCCTCAAGCTCTTAATTTGAAAAGTATCCTCACCTTTCAACTTTGTACAATGAACCTTAAATCTGCATTTCTTCTTACTATCACAAGCACATTTTAATATTCTAGCTTTCTTCCAAGGACAATCACATCTCTTGGCACAATACACAGAAACTCTACTATTATTATTTTGCAAAAAAAATAGTAATCATAGCCATTTTCAATAGCATGGTGCCTTAGTGGCTCCTAAGTACTGTATTAGATGGGAACTTCAAACCAAGAGTCAAAGTGATTTTACCTTTGAAGTCTACTTGTGGATTGAAGACAGGATAACTAGGACCTTCATCATCTGAACCCACTACACTAACATTCTCACCATCAGAATCATCTAATTCATCCTCAATGTTCAGCTCTATTTCAGAATCAGTACCCTCTTCTTCACCATCAGCAACGTCACCATCATTCTCATCACCATTCACAGTCACTTGCACCAAACTCTTGCTCACTGTAGCAGCTATATCTCCACCAACATCCTCAGCAAATAAATCATTATCACTCTCATCTGCATAATCTCCCTCACTCAGATACACATCAGATTCATCCTTATCAATATCTATCTCATCATCAGTAATTATCTCACTGTCATCCTCAAGTATGGGCTGTAACAATCTCTCATCCTCAGCTAGGCACTTTCAGTTTTTTGGTGGATAAGGTGGGGAGTTTTAGTCTTCTTTGTGTATGAGAGGATGTTGTATGAGAGGAAGAGGTTGTGGTTGTGGTACTGTTTTTGGACAGAAAAGGAGAGCTTTGAAGCTCAGATCTAGGGTTAGGAGGAATATTTAAAGCAGCATCTACTTTATGTGAGCCCCTTTCTTGTTCTTCTTGTGAGTGAAAGGTCCCCACATCAATAGATATAGTATTACTTGTTGCCCCACTCATACTACCCTCTATTACATCATCATGAATCAAGTATAAATGGTGCCATTCTTCCTTCTCCCTTGACTTTAAAAACTCTGGTATATCAACATCACTCTCAATTTGTTTTCTACCAGAAAATAAGCTATGTCCATATCTCCTAAACCAAATTTGACCAACTTCATCATAGCCTAATTCCCTCTTAATCCAATCAACAATATCAAAATAACAAACTTCTTCTACATTTGGATGCAAAGCAACACCATAGTAACTATCCTTCTTTTCATAACTTGTTCTGTAATTTTTTTGTTACAAACTGACCCCCATAGTATAACCTAATATTGAAGTGCTCCATCAATTTAAACACATGTAATACCACATTTACTCGACCATTAAACCTGATTTAAGCACATAAACATAAATCTCAGTTGCTAAGCATATATAACTCCACATAAAAAACATCCAATGAACATTCAAAGTCCAATTTCAATTCTGTAACAGCTTAAAAAATCCTAAATTCAACTAAAAACACAACAATGCAGCTCACAACATTCATTTCCCAAAAAAAACGACACAAGCAAACCATAATTTAGAAGGAAAAAATTAATTTACCTTGTTTTTTTGTAGAAGCCTGTAAATGGTTCCATCACCCTATTCACTTGCAGGTTTTCTTCTTGCCCTTTTGTTGTACTCGTTGTTTTGATGATGACAAATGAATAGTTTTTAACTTAGTTTTTAATAAGTTTTAGTTTTTCTTTATGTAATTATTTATATAGTATTATTAATTATTTATTTTATTAGGCCTAAAATTGACTTATGGAGAATTGGTTTAATAATAACCAAAATTAAGTTGTTTTAGGAAAATAGAATATTTAGTTATATTATTTTGTATAGAATTAATATTCTAATATTATGGAATTTTGATTCCATAATATTAGTTGAGTTTGTTAGTGGTCTACAGTAAAATAAACGTTGAAGAGCTGGCTATGTTACGTGGCTAAGTTAGTGGGTTGAGGTCCTAGATTCTAAGGGCCATGATCTCAGCTAACCGCACATCAAGCATATATCCTAAACTGCCAAAGACAAAGTCAAGAGCTGTTGAGAAGATCGTGGAAGACTCAAAGACTCATTTAAACTGTGCAAACACACGATCATGGAACGTGGCCTTAACATGGTCCATAACGGTTATGAAGGTGGAAGATAATGCCTAAAAACTTGCGTCCACTACAAGGAAGCTGAAGAAGACCGTTGAAGATTCATCACAACAATATAAACTGAGAAGAACTCAATTTTAGTTCAGAAGACTTTTTACGATAATTGTGTAAATCTTTTATAAAGTTATTTCGGTTTTATTCTCTTCAACAATTCATTGTATTCCATTAATCTGAGTTGGGCTGAGTGAAATTTTGTGAGAAAATTTCTACATTCAAGAGAGAAAGAGAAGAAAGAGAAAGAGAAGACTTCGAGTGAAGTCAAGAGAGAAAGTCACGTGTTCAGGGGGAACAAGGTGACTGGGAACCAGTTCCTAGAGGAACAGAGTAAGTTGCTGTTTATAATAGGGTGTAAGTTAATATTATAAATAAAAGGGCAAGATTTATTCCCAGAGAAAATAGGAATAGGATCTTGTTTAAAAGCAGTTCTGGTGTTCTTTGTTTTAACTTCTCTTTATTTCATTTTAACTTGTTATTTCCGCAAAAATAGACCCAATAGTCTTACTACAATTCACCCCCCCTCTTGTAGTAAACTTAGAAGTTCTATAGGACCAACACCTTTTCGATCTAAACATGGCAACGAAGTTTTTTTTTTCTCTCAGATTTGGTAGAAGATGCAAGAAGAAAGTGTGATTATCTAAGAGAGAGAAAGAGTAAAAAAATTGAATACATACCTTTCTTTGGAGCTCTGTGTCAATTATTGCAGACAAATTGATGTTCTTGTAAGTAGTTATTGCAAGTTGCAGAGCATGGATTGGAGAAAGGGAGAGGAGAAAGAAGGGAGAGAGAGAGTTAGTCGATTAAATTAGGGTTTATTTGGGGGTTTAATTATAGCACGTGACTTAGGCGTGCCTGGTCAACGCCGGAGATTCTGGTCAAAGGCCGGAAAACATAAACAGGTTTGTTTTAACATAAATATTTTTTATAAGGTTGTTTCTTGCCAAAAAATATTTATTAGGTTGTTTCTGACAAAAGATGTCATTTATTAGGTTGTTTCTGACAATAAATTCTAAATTAAATTCAAAATAAATGAATGAAGGTAAGATGTAATAAGGAAAACTTTAAAATATGTGTAGATAAACGGTTTGTCGTGTCGTTTTCGTGTCAAATAGTTCCACCCTAATCCAACCCGTTTAATAAACGTGTCGTGTCGAGTCAGCCCATTTACTTAAACGTGTCAAAAGTCTTTACCCAAACCCGCTAATTTCGAGTCGTTTGTGTCGGGTTGTCGTGTCATATCAATATTTACCACCTCTAGATCCAGCTCCACTTAATGCCGGCCAAAAAACACGCAGATTTCTGACCATTCTCTTGTTAACTTTTTCAATTTGGATTGTTTTTTTAGTTCATTATTGACTTTCCATACAAAACGTTACTTTTTCATAGAAAACCTTAACTTTGGCATTTTAGATTATTTTCTATTCGTCTTCTTTAGTGCGTTACTACATCTTCCTCCTCTATTACTTCCTCCTTCGAAAGTCATGTCTTCTCTACTGCTAATTTCAATTGAAGTCAAATAGTTTCGAAATATAAAAAGTGCTACAAGAAAGCATTGAAAATGCTGCAGAAAAGATAGAAGCTATACAAGGGCCAAAGAGAAATGTTTATCTCATACAACGAACTATATCTCAAGTTTAGTTGTTCAAGATCTGGATCGGATAAAATCCAAAGAAGTAAAAGGAAGAAAGGTCTTTTTGAGAAAAGTAACAGAGGGAAACCAGGAGCACATATAGAATTCGGCACCAGGACCCCTATTGCAAGATTGTTTTAGAATATTTGAAATACAACATTAATACAACACATTATTTAATAGATTAATTAGAAATGTTTATGTTTTGGGTGTACATTATTTAATAGATTAATTAGTAATTAGACCCAGGCGATGCTCTGGGGTATCTGTATTATACGTTAGTATTTTAAGACAATTAAAATTTGGTGTAGAAAGATGACAGTTAAAGTTATAAATTAGTAGTTTTATTCATAAATGCAATTAAAATATTGTTTTTCATTGAAAATATATAATATCATTATTAGAATTCATGAAAGAAGCAACAACAATGTAGTGACGCAATGGTTAGAGCATTTCTCTCTCATACTCGAGGGCGAGTTCGAAACTCCTTATGGACAATTTGCATTTTTTATGAGAATGACGTTGATAAAATGTTGTTGAAAAGAAGGGAGAGTGACACGTGGCGGATTGCAATCTGTGCTTACGCTTTTTAATATAGATATAGATTAGAAATGTTTATGTTTTGGGTGTTATAGTTACATTTAAAATATTTATCTTCTTTGGACTTTAAATATACGTTAAAGAGGGAAAGAAACCCAAACATTCAAAATATAAAAAAGAGGGAATCAATTTTAATCCAAATATCAAATCCAATTAACTAGAAACTGTAAGATAGATTCTGATGTTAACAAATGTGTTAAAAAGCTTAGCTTTTCAACCTAAAACTTTAACTTTAAGAAGAATTTGCAAAATATATTCACATAATAACAAATGGATAAAAAGATTAACTTTTCAACCTAAAATCTTAACTTTAATAAGAAACTTCAAGATAGGTTCAGATATTAACAAATAGGTTAAAAGCCGTAGCTTTTCAACCTAAAACCTTAACTTTAAGAAGAAACTACAAGATAGATTCAGATATTAACAAAGAGTTAAAAACCATAACTTTTCAACATAAAACCTTAATTTTAGAAACCGCAAGATAGATACTGATATTAACAAATGGTTTAAAAACACAAACCTTGCTTGTTGGCATAAGTGGAACGAGACTTAATATCAACATAACAACATTTGGTTTGATTGTATATATTTGAACTATATTTTAAATCCAAATGCACAACCTTGTTTTATTGGCATAAATGGAACGAATCCGACTTAATATCAACTCAATAACATTTGGTTTGCAGGTGTCAAAAAAAAAATTGGTTTGTAATATACAATTTTTCAAAGTGACATAATAGTCATAATCAAACTCAAAGGAATTTGTTTATAAATTTATCAACTTACATGATTTAATTTAATCAAACTCGAACACAACCATTTCTCTTAAACTCCCTTTAATAACACAACTTAATAAAATTAATTTTAATATTATATAAATTTTCAAATTAGTCTAAAAAGTTGTTGTAATTGTTTGAAAAAATATAAGTGTTTTCGTCAATTATGTTTTTGTATTAAACAACAAGTTTGAATTTAAACCATTAAATCAAATCATAATAATCTAAACTAATTTAAACCAATTTAGGCACTAAATACATAAGGTTTAGATAAATTTTTATAAATTTTATTTTGGTTAAGAAGGATAAACTTAAATTAATAGTTTTCCAATTAAACAATTTACTACACGAAAAGTTATCTAACATATTTACACAACAAGTCAAGTAGATTAATTAATATTATAAAATAATTCATTTGAATAATAGATATCATTAATTAAATATTTTTCGTGCATATACAAAATATTTTATAATTTTATTTAACTTAAAACACTAAATAGTTTCGGTAATAAGCATACAATTAACAAACTAATTTACCATAATTCAAATAAAATCACACCAACAAATTTTCAAAATGCAAGAGCACATATACATTCTAAAATTAATATATATTGAAGATTCATACATATAAAATAAGTAAATTTAATTTATACACTTAAATATATACATATGTATTTCAAAACTCGTAATTAAAAATTAATTCAGAATAAAACTGAAAATTTAGATATAATTCTCATAGATTTACATAATTCATACCAAAGATTGATGTAAATATTTCTACTGTAATAGATATAATTTACTCTAGTTAACTTATTAATCAAAATTAAACTAGGATTAGTAAGAGAATAAGAGTTAAGAACCTTCCTCTTTAACAAACTCTAACTATACTGCTTCACCTCCTACAAATATCTCAACCAGAATTTATTTTGTACTAGAATTTGGAGTAGAAATAAATAGGAAATCGATTAAAACAACATTGTAAATTTCAATAATAATTTTTTCAAGGCTCAAACTCCCTTTAGAAATCGAAGGAAAGTAAGAAAATCCTTAGGAGAGGAGAGGGGAAGCTCATGGCAGCAAAAAAGATGAAAAGAGATGGAAAAGAGAAACACTTTTTCCCCAAAACTTACTTAAATAAAGAAAATTGGCCGTTGAGTTAAAGGGGATATAAGGGGCCTGTTCTCTTCGTCTAATTCTAGCTGAACTGAACTGAACTAAACTTATTGGATCTAAACTGAACTAAAATTATTGGAGCTGAGCTGAACTGAACTGAAGTGAACTTAATGGAGCTGAACTGAACTGAACTGAAGTGAACTTATTGGAGCTGAACTGAACTGAACTGAATTGAATTGAATTGTAATAATAAGTAAATAATAATTATTATGAATATTAAATAATAGTAAGTAATTATAATTCTAAGTAATAATAATTAATAATTTAGAATAAATTAAATGAATGATGATAATATTATTTTTGATGTTATTAAATGATAGTTATAAATAATAGTAATAATGATAAATTAATTTTAAAAATAATAATTACTGATAATAATAATAACTAATAATGAGTAATTACTATTGTTATTATAAATAAATTAAACATGGGTTGGTTTGAGCTTCTAACCAAACCACGATTTGTGGTGGGTTGATTTATAAACTATACTATTTATAAACCAAACCCACCACAAACCACCAAAGTATATTTAATATTCAACGTAACGACGATGTTGTACCTTAAATAGTACTTCAATATTATTAGCAACTTTGTAATTTTTTAATATCTTGTAACTTTTTGTAGCTTATTTGTATGATGTAATAATGAATATCTTGTTGGTAAAATAAAACAACAATTACAAATTAGAATACTCGTATTGACATAAAATTTGTTTAAACCGCGCACCAATCCAAACCAAACCATAATAATAATAGTAATAATAATGAGTAAAGATATATGATAACAAAAATATATATAAAAAAAATAATAATGAATAATACAAAAAACAATAATAATGAGTAAAATAAATTAGACCAATGATAATAATAATAATAATAACAATAATAAATAAAATGGTTCAATAATGAATGCAGCTGAACTGAACTGAACAGAACTTATTGGAGCTGAACTGAACTGAACTTATTAGAGCTGAACTAAACTGAACTGAACTTATTAGAGCTGAACTGAACTAAACTGAACTTATTAGAGCTGAACTGAACTGAAAAAAAGCTGAATAGACAGGCCCAAGGTGAGTCAAAGGAATGGTTTCTTATGCATAAGAAATGTTGAACTTCTCTCCAAAAGTCAGACCACATTCATCTAAGTGGTTTACTTGGGCTCCAAGCCCAAAATTCAAAGATTAAACCATAAATATGAACCTTTTGATATATATAAATATATAAAAAAAATCTGAAAATCAGCTTTTATTATCATAAACTTATATCTTATTTATTAAATAAAATATTATATTTTAAAATTAAAATAAGAATATTATTTTTCTCATTTTCCTAACAATTAAGCAAAACCAAAATTGATTAAAATGTAATCCGAACTGCATAAACAATTTTCACAAAAAATTATTCTAGCATCATGAAAATAAATTTAACAAGTTTGTAAAGTTTAAATATGATTTTGAAGAATTATTCATTATATTGAAAAGAATATTTTATTAGCGAAAAATAGTAAAAACGGGAAAGAATTTAATTAGACATTGAAGATTAAACTTGTAAAATTCAGACTAAATTTTTGAGGTGCTACAGAGGGAGTATGTGTTAGGGGTGAGAATGAGCTTGTCCTGTTCGCAAACAGTTCGGGTTCCTCTCAGTCAAAGCTTGACTCGTGGAAGCTCGACTCAAACTCGGGCTCGGCTCGGAAGCTTAATGAGCTGAGCTAAGCTAGGGTTGGCTCGTCATGAAGCTCATGAGTAGGCTCGACTAACTTTTTTTTCCTAAAAAGCTTATATTTTTCAAAAACTAAACTGTTTCCTACAAATTATATTTTTGAAAAATTAAATGGTCACTCCTTTCAATTTTAAATACACTGGTTGGATTAGTGTATGTTATCTCGAACAAAAGGTCGATTGTGTATGTTGGTTTACTGGTTTTCTGTGTTCTGAATTATAGATTAATATTTTTTATACAAAAAATGGTAAAAAAACGAGCCTACAATAACCGAATCGAGCAGAGCCGAGATCGAGCCCCGGGATAGTTCACAAGCTCGAGCTAAGCTCTCGATTTCCAAGCTCGTCGAGTTCACGAGCTGTGCCAAACCCAGTCAAAAAATAAACGAGCAGAGCCAAGCCCTGGGTATTCAGTCTCGGTTCGTTCGATACTCACTTCTATCTTTGACTCATTAGCAGTTAGTGCAGAAGGCTCATGGATAATGAATCTTGAATTAGGGTTCTTCTTGTCATTTTTCTCCTCATAGAGAGCTATCTCAGAATTTGTAATTCTGCGAAGCTTGAAAAAGTGCACATAAGGGCATAGTGTGTGGGGAATCAAGCCTTTAGGAATGTTTTATTTTGATTTGTGGGAGCAACGATAGAATGCTCGGACAAATATGAAAAGTCCTTATTGTAATGACGGAGACTTGGTGTCGAGTGAGACATTAGTTTGACTTTCTTTGTGAGTAGCAAATGGGTTGTAATAAGTTTATGTATATACAATAATAGCGATAAAAAGGTTGGCGACTTGACGCCTATGTCTATTTAGGGGGCTTTTACACTCATATTGACTAATAAATGTTATATTATTGGGTTTTGTGAGCAACGATTAAGAGTTGAGGACAAACTCTGGCCTAAACAAGCATATCACGGTGCAAGGATGAGAAACAACGAAGATTTAAAGGCAAAAATTGTTATCCCTTGAGCCTAGGCATCCTAACTACTAGGAAGGAAATGCGGGTTTTTGTGGTCTTTCTAGTCGAGTTACGTTTTCCTTCTCTCTACATAATTTGCGGATATCTGTTTTATGTAGTAACATATAAAAGTACTAAAGGAAAAGAGACATTCTAATCTTGAGATGCCAAAGGTCCTACAAAAAAAAGTTTGAATGCCTAGGGAAATCGTGAATTTCCTTTTATATGGTCATCACATACATTGTAAATTCATGTTAGTGATTTTTCACCTAAATGTCAAGTTTTCATGGTATAATCGTTCTTGTCTTTACCCGAATAAGTCAAAACATGCAAAATTAATTACATATTCACATAACCATTGGGCATAGATACATTATTCATACTAATAAAATTTACCAGATAATTACCACATAAAATTACAATAGAAGAAATAAATGATTACTACATAACAAAAAACTAAATGTTACACACATAATTAAGAAAATGTCCTAGACAATGTAGGAGCATACCTTAAACTGAGCACAAAGTTCAACTACAACATAGATTGTCCCAACTATATCACCAAACAACTGAAAAACTAACATATAACTATTATAACATCCCTGTATCTCCATCATAACAACAATTTCAATTTAAGTTTAAGTGGAAGCGGCTGCTTTGTACTTAGCCATCATAATTTTTGCAAGCTCAATAAGCTTATCAGTCTCAGGCATACAAGCCTTGACAGCATCTTCCGTACAAAACCTCTCTGCCCACGTAAGGAGGTTTGGTGTCTTCTCTTGATTGAGCAACTCAACGTTGTTCATTTTTTCAACTACGCGCAACCACCCTAAGTAGCATCCAAAGGCGATGTCAAGGTACCCAACTTTGTTGCCACCGAAAAAGGATTCCCCTTTGCTACATTTGTCAAAGGCATCCTGAAGCAATGATAGCCCTTCTTTTACCTGCTCCAATGATGTTGCTTTTGCTTCCTCGTTTTGTGCCTTAGCTATTCCTTGCAAACTTGGAAACCACTGCATTTTGAAAATGATTTATGAAACTAATCTAAACTAACAAGAGCATATTATCCTACATGTTGGCCTTAATATTTCATCTAAATGCCTTAACACATTGTCACGTGGTGGATCCAGAATTGTCTATTAAGAGACAGTACTAAAATCTAAGCATACCAAAGTTGTCAAAACTTATAGCATGAGTTGCTTTAATTAAGCAACACTCATAAGTAAGTTTGTCAGAATCAAGATTCTACTTTGAATCGGAATGGCCTCCCAAAATCTTACGATTTTACGAACACGCATAATCCACTTATTACACTTATATTACATGTGCAAGTTTCATAGCTTTCTAGGTCGATTCCATTTGAATTAGGGAGATTGGAAAGGGTTAAGAAGCTTTCCCTTGATGGGAATCGGCTTTTTGGTTCGCCACCGGATGATATAGGCAAGTTTGGAAGAGATGGGCTTGTTGATAATGATGGGCTTTGTAGGAATGTTGTGGGTTTGAGATGTAGGAGGAGTAATCTTATTGTGGTTGTTGGTGGTGGTGTAATTGGGTTTGGTGATGTTTGTTAAAGGAGTTTGAGAAGGTGGGTTGTTTAAGCAGCGGAGGTGGCTGCCACGACCATTATTCAGTCCTCAAGCAGATACAGGAGAGGGGGAGGGAGGGAGTAACGAGTATGATTCCTAATGAAAATTTATTAAATCATGATTTTCAATGAAAATTTATTAAATTATGATTTACAATGCAAATAAATCTATTTAGTAAATTAAACTTAGATTCTATTTACCTTAACTCCCGTGTAAAAACATATGCGAGACTTATATTATGAGACGAGGGACTATCTTTTAATTGTATATAAAAAGGAAATTGGACAAGAAAAATCCGATGTTTGTCGGGTCTTTCCTTACTGGTCCCACCTTTTGATAACTAGGTATAATCCAACATTTGGTACTTATATTGGCCAAAAATTGATGTTGGCCTATAACTCTAGGTAATCTTACTGATTACATAATTAACAACTAATTAATTAAATATGTTTTAAACCTAAAGTTTTAATTTAAAGTCATAATACCAAGGCAAAGTCTTATAAAAGACGGTCTTACATTAAACTTAATGTAAGACCAGTCCAATAAGCCAATTAAAAGCCCAATTACGCGTGCCACGTGCTAAGGAGCCCAGAAAAATTGATTTTTTAACTTTTCAACCTAAAACCTTAACTTTTGCGTTATTTTAACTTTTCAACCTAAAACTTTAACTTTTACATAAAAATCTATAACTGATAGGGCTAATGGAGTGAAGGGTACCGATTCCACATATGATATTAGTTATGGATTTTTATGCAAAAGATAATGTTTTAGGCCGAAAAGTTAAAAAAACGCAAAAAGTTCAGGTTTTGGATCGAAAAGTTAAAAAAATCAAATGGGCTGGGCTGCTTAGCATGTGGCGCGCGTCATGGGCCTCTCTAAGCCTTATTGGGCTGGTCTGAGGTTAAGCTTAACCTAAGACCGTCTTATAGTAAACCGACTCTAATACTAAGAGTTGGTTTACTATAAGACGGTCTTAGGTTAAGCTTAACCTCAGACCAGCCCAATAAGCCTTAGAGAGGCCCATGACGCGCGCCACATGCTAAGCAGCCCAGCCAAGTTGATTTTTTTAACTTTTCGACCCAAAATCTTAACTTTTGCGTTTTTTTAACTTTTTGCCCTAAAACCTTAACTTTTGCATAAAAATCCATAACTAATATCATATGTGGAATCGATACCCTACACTCCATTAGCCCTATTAGTTATGGATTTTTATGCAAAAGTTAAAGTTTTAGGTTGAAAAGTTAAAAAAACGTAAAAGTTAAGGTTTTAGGTTGAAAAGTTAAAAAATCAATTTTTCTGGGCTCCTTAGCGCGTGTCACGCGAAATTGAGCTTTTTATTGTCTTATTAGGCTGGTCTTACATTAAGCTTAATGTAAGACCGTCTTTTATAAGACTTTGCCCTAATACTAATCAGAAAATTATTAATTAATTTTTTATATATAAAAAACCGCACTCCTTTCCACTCTCGCCCTCACCAGCTAGCCACCACCTCCCCCACGGCCCACCAACTAAATACCGGGGGGAGAACCCTGAAATTCAGATGCTTCCCCCACAAGAGCATAACTCCATGAGAATCTAAACCAATTAAGCGGAGAAAGTACTTTGTTTTTATCCTTACTTAGCATTTGAGTTCACTAAGTGAGCAGTCAATACTTAACAACATCTACAAACGAAACATTAGTTTCTCAAAAACCCAGATCAATTAACTAAAGAAACTAGCAAATGCATAAAAAATTCAAGCCAATTTCAAAAAACCAAAATAAAATCCTTCTTGAGAATAGATCAGTTGACAAAAGCATCAAAGAATCCACCAATCACAAAGATGTCATTTTCCACAAGAAAGTGCTAAACCAAAGTTCAAGCAGATGCGATCTTATGTAATTTACCAAAGAGCACAAAAAATCTGATACGTCTAACAAAAGCAAGATCGATCAAGCATCCAAAAAAAACAAACCCATAAAACAAAATTCCAAAAGGGAAGAACAAAGTGAAGGGAGGGTGGTTTCGGAAGATGCCGTCCATGTGTTGGTCTAGTGTGGAGATAGGGAAGAAAGGCTTCGCGAGTCGTGATCTGTATCACAAGGTGCGGGAGTCGGGATCTGTATCACAAGGTGCGGGAGTCGGGATCTGTATCACAAGGTGCGGGAGTCGGGATCGACAAATGAGGGTCGGTGGCTTCTTCAAGTCGCGAAGTACGACCCTCCTTGCGAGGTGCGACCGTCCTTGGTCACGGGGTGCGACCTGGGTTTGTCTCGCCCTGTTATTTCCACGATGCGTTTTATGCGGGAGAGTGCAAATGCACTAGCATGCTAGAGTTTAAATTAAGATACACATAAAGTTCGATTGAGTTTGATCTTTTTAAAGTAATTTGGGTTAATTGAAAATATTGTATAAAAATAATAATACACTTCGCGGACAATGCCCAAATCAGAAACTAGCAACTTATTATAACCATATCTTTGACTAATCAGCTGGTATTGTAAGAGACCGCCTACTTTTAAAATAAGATTTGACAACGGCCCAATAGGCCCAACAATAAGAAGAGAAAATCAACAAACCGTCCTCTAAAAATAGGAACCAGTTTAATCCATTTTGTAACCTATTTAATTCATTTTGTGAACAGTTTAGATCATTCTGACTAGTTTAACCCATTAGTGACTAGTTTAATTCAGGTAAGTCATATGTTTTTTTCTAGGAGTCGCTTGTTATATTTTGAGACTAAAATTAAAATAAAGAAATGAGAAGAGAATGAACAACTACAGTGTGCTAAATGTCTAGGAATAGTATTTGGCTAGAGTAAGATAGAATGGGCTTTGGTTGGTCTAATTTTATGTTAAAATTAGACCGTCTCTTTTAATAATTTGTCTTGACTAATATGAAAAAGAGCTATCATCCACTATATTTTGGATTTGATATATTCACAATATCAAATTTTATACTTATAATTAAATATACAAATGCTACTATAAAAAAATTGTACGTTAACAAAAAGTCAAGATGAAACAAACAAACATATATATAGTCGGGATCCACTAAAAACCACAAATTTGCTGAAAATGATAAAAATTTGAAAAAGATGTACATATAAAGTTTACATGGATACATTATTATCATTAAAGTAATACGCCGTACGCGTTTGATACTTATTTCTAGGCCAAGAACACGCTAATTGAACATTGTGGTTTTACTATTCATATATAATAGATAAATGAGCAAGAGGCCCAATATGTGCTAGAGACCTATATTTCCTCAAATCAAAACTAGTACATTAGTATTCACTGTAATGGCAATAGGTTAAATGGAAGTCAGGTATCACTAAAGTCCAATAAAATCAAGGCCCAAGGAAACAC
This sequence comes from Patellifolia procumbens, assembly GCA_947645195.1. Taxonomy (NCBI): domain Eukaryota; kingdom Viridiplantae; phylum Streptophyta; class Magnoliopsida; order Caryophyllales; family Amaranthaceae; genus Patellifolia; species Patellifolia procumbens. Next base: position 2,348,856 of record CANSGD010001379.1, on the reverse strand, counting down.
GAATTTTAAAATTAAAGCGCAAGATACTAAGTCCGACATAACAACTAAACAACAACAATGACAAAATCTTATTAATCTAATTAAATGGAAGTCACAAAATGACCAAATTCAATAATTAAGCAAAACCAAATGTCAAAACCCACAAAACCCACTATATTCAACAACTACAATTTATGCGTTCAATGATGACATGAGAATATTCTTTAACGTTTACCCAACTCTTGGAGGTTATTTTAGTGGCTATTATTGCCTTAGCTTACTGCCAAAACATCCAAAAATGAAAAGAAAAAAATAAATCAAACCTTCATTGAGAATTTGAAATTTGGAAAGAAAAAGAACGAAAAGTTCTCCCTTGGTTATTTGAACTCATTTAATAATGATTCAAGTTGCAAATTTAGGCTTCAAATTCCTATTACAATATTACTAGTATTATCATCCCCGACGATTCTCGAGATTATAAGTTAGTGATAACCAATGTAATCTAGCGTAATAAAAAAACAAAAGATAAGTCATCCCATTTAGACAACTTAACTCTTTGTTTTTATTTATATATCGTCATTATTTTTGATAGAAATATCAATAATAGTGTTTGGAGTGGTGCTTGAAGATCTTTGTTCCATATTTGAGGTTGAGAGTTCGAATCTTTATATCGACAATTTTTTAATGCATTGAAAATAATATTAGATATACTAAAAAAAGGTAACACGGGGCGAATAACAACTTTTAGCTATACTTTTTAATATATATATAGATTAACTTAATCAAAGACTAATCAAAGATGAAGCTTTTAAACTCTTGGCTCTTGGGAGACAACTTCATCAACAAGACAACGACCACTATAACAAAAAGTAGCAACTTTATTTCGTGCATCACTTTAGTCCTTAGTGGAAACCTCAATTAATCCATAAAAAAAAATGAGCTACAAGTACTTAATTTAGGCAACGGAAACATGAAATGAAGCAACTGAGACTATAAAAGATTAAAATCCCTCCCCCTCTTCTTTTGGCGGTAATAATCTGACTTATCTCTGCTTCACAATTCACATACTTTATTTTTATCCTTTTTTTTATTTTATAAGAAAAAATAATTCTGTTTGACACAAATGTTTCATGGTATATATTTTCTAAAAAGAACTTTTAGTAATGTTAATATAGCGGATCCAGTAAATAACTTTTATGTTAATATTGTATTAACATAGAAGTTATATCATTTCAACTTAAACCTTATAAAGTTATATAAATCTCTATACTATAAGGGAAGAGGGGGGATGGACGCTAAAAATAAGAAGAAAAAAAACCAATAAAATAAATCTAGGAAGTTATAAAGTAATTAAGTTTTATTTTCAAACTTAGCCATCAGATTTTTTACAAAAAATATTTAAAACTTCAAACTATAATATCTAAAAATACAGAAAGTAAAAAAAATGTTAAAAAAATAACAATGGTTATATTTTCTTGAGATTTATAAATAGACACCCATTTTGCTATATTTTTATATACTTAATTTTTATTATTTTCAAATACATGAGTAATTGATTGCTCATGAGTGAAAGTGTATTTGATCAAATTGATCGTGAAACATGATAAAGTATTTAAGATGGGTGAGAAAGTGGCAGAGGATAGGAATGATGTATTTTTTTTTACTCACGACTGATGATGCTAATGACATCTTCCATTAATCTTTTGTAAGATTTTTTTTGGGCGATTGATTTTTAAATCACTATCGATAATCTATTCCCTAAAAGTTATTACTCCTTTTTATGTATTTAAATTGTTTCACTATTTAAACTCTTTTGAGATTATAATTACGGATAATTCTACAATGGCTATCTACAATAAAATTATAATCACTATAACTATTTAAATCTAAATCCTTTATTAGTTGCAGGCTCATCATAACCATTAATCTAAATAAGTTAATAAAAAAAGTCAAACTTTTTAGAAGTTAATTATATACAATGGACAAGATGAAACCTAACAAGAATGAAATGTTGAGATTGAAACTATTGCAAATTTGCAATGACTACAATTTTAGCTATTAAATAATCTTCGAATTACACCCTCTAAAAAATAACTAAAACTTAACAATTATTTTTAAAGTATGAAAAAATGTATACAGTCTCACTGTAGAAATTATAATGTACTTACTTTATCCCAAAATCTTTACCTATTTATCTTTAGCATGAGGCACACATCACATGCATATATGGCTAATATATATATATTGGAGGACTCTATAGTCTATTCCGTCCTCATCAACCAATATGGTAATGATTTACTATTTGTGGATCAGCCACTTGAAAGCAGAGATGGTAGAAGTATTATATTTCCTTCCTTCGATAATACTTGCAATATTATACGCATTTATTATGTCAAACTTTATGAATTCTAATATAGGAAAAAATAGTCATATTAAATTTTGTTAGAATATTAAATTAAAACTAATGTGTAATAGTGTGACATTAATTACATAATACTTCCTCCGTTTCTAAATAAGTGACACACTTCATGTTTTCACGTTTGCCAATGCACCTTTTAAAACATTAATATCTACAATTATCAACAACTAAAAATTATAAAAAGTTGATATTAAAAAAAATCACATTGAGACGAATCTAACAAGATCTCACTTGATTATGTTTTTTCTAAAATGTATATCACCAAATCTAATTAAAGTTTAAACTGTGAATAGTAAACACTATACAAATGTTTCACTTATTTAGAAACGGAGGAAGTATTTAGTAATACATAATCCAGATGAGAAACTGTATGGTAAGGATTACGAAAGGGAAGAGAAAAATACCTTGTCATCGATGTAAGCAGCCCAGAAGCGGTGAATGGCACGATCATAAGGATCAGAAGGAAGAATAGACGGACCAGATGAGAAAACCTCATCAATATACTCAACAATGATGAGTGACTCACAAATAGGCTTATCATTGTGAATCAAAACTGGGATTTTCTTGTAAACTGGGTTTGATTTCAGCAAAAGCTCACTTTTGGGATCCATTGTTTCTTCAATATATTCATATTCCACTGATTTAATGTTGAGTGCAATTTGAGGCCTCAGTGAAAATGGGCTTGGCAACTTTCCCAGAACCTTAACCTCTTTCACCATTTTTCCTTCTCTCTTTCTTCTGAGTTTAGACTTTAGAGTTCAGGAGTATGTTCTTCTGTTAGGAGGTAGCGGTGGAAATAATAGGAGTATTTGGTGAAGTGTTTATATGACAAATATGTCTTTTAAGTTTTAATGCCCTTCATATATGCATCTCTAGGCGGCAATTATGTAATAAAATTATTGATGTCATAATAATGTGCAATACTATGCATGTACAATCAATAATTGGATACTTGTATATAATATGTATACATAATGTCTTATCTTAGCTCTCGAGATCTTTATATTATAAAAAACTTCAATTATTTTTTAACATAAATTTAAAAATGATGGTTGTTTAGATAGTCTAGACTAATAAAAGTAGAAATGCTAGATGTGTTGTTTCTAATGGTCTTCAACTATACGTGGAGCTACACTATTTTAGTTGAGGAGACGATTTAGAATTATAGACAAAGGGGGTACTTCATTTTGTCCAGCTGATATTCATCCTAAATTTTTAACAGACATGTTTCTGTCCAGGACAGTTACAGTGAATGTGGTGGTGGATACTTGGTGGAACGTGGCTCCCAAGCTTCCTTCGTGGTGGTGGTTACCTGCAAAACAAGGAGAACCTCAGGGGTTGTTCCGAGGATTGCCTCTCCGATGCCTAAGTCTGCCCAAGATGAACACAAGGTCCCTAGTTGAGAGAAAACGAGTACCAAGTGCAAGTATTTTGTGAGTGTTTGATAGTACGTACCTTACTCATGCATGGGCATGAATATTTATATGAGATATGAGCTTGTGACTGACCTAGTAAAGTAAGTGGGCTCCTTTTGGAAGTGGGCCATGGTGGTAAGGCCTTTAATGATTCCCTGTCTAGAGCTTATGTCCGGAGTGGTCTGCCTTATGAGGTCTGCTTTGCTCTGGGTGCTCTGACAAGAAGTGGCAGAGTATGGAGGTCTGCTGCCAGCTGGCAGGACGTGGTGGTCTGCTAGTCAGGCCCCATACAAGACGTAAAACTTTAACTTTTATGTTTATTATTATAATATTTAATATTTTAATGTCTTTAAGTTGGCATCTTGAAAAATATATATTGAGATGAATCTAACAAGATTCAAATCACTATATATGTTTTTTTCTTATGAACAAAAGTTGCAATCGACGTTCAAAGTAAATACTTTGGTGGGTGTCGGCAAAAAAAGGTCTTTCACAAAAATATATAGATATCATCAAGAACATATATGAGGGTGCCACTACAAGTGTGCGAACTACGGTGGGGAAGACATAAGAATTCCCTATTACAATCAGTGTGCATCAAGGTTATGCACTTAGTCCCTTTCTCTTTGCTCTAGTTATGGACGAACTAATGAGGTCAATTCAAGATGATATATCGTAGTATATGATGTTTGCGGATGACATTGTGTTGATTGATGAGACAAAGGAAGGTGTTGAAAGTAAGTTGGAATTGTGGAGACATACATTTGAAGCTCGTGGTTTTAGATTGATCAGAAGTACGACAGAGTATCTGGAATGCAAGTTCAATGGGGTGAGAAGCAGTGAGGCAGGGCGGTTACTTTATATAGCAAAGTGGTTCAAGGATCGAATGTCTTCCTTTCGCTAACTCGGATCTATTCTCTAGAAGGATGCAGAACTCGATGGAGACATGACTCATAGAATTAACACGGGTTGATTAAAGTGGAAAAGCGTCACTGGATTCGTCTGTGATTCAGGCATCCACCAAAGATTGAAGGGAAAGTTCTATCAATTAGACCTGCTTTGTTATATGGCGTCGAATGTTAGGCGGTGAAACAATGTCACGTTCATATGATGAATGTGGCGGAGATGCGTATGTTGCAGTGGATGTGTGGTCAAACAAGGAATGACCGTTTAAGAAATGAAGTGATTCGGGAAAAAGTTAGAGTTGCATCCATTGGAGAAAAGATGAGGGAAAATCTCTTAGTATGGTTCAGTCATGTGAAAAGGAGACTAAGTGATGCGCCGGTGAGAAGACTTGAAGAGTGGAGGAGTAATCAAATTGTAAGGGGTAGGGGAAGACCTAAGATTACTTGGATGAAAGTAATTGAAAGTGATATGGGGTACTTGGGATCGAGGAGAGCACGACGTTGGATAGAAGTGGGTAGAGGGACAGAATCATGTGGAGGAAGGGGTATGATTACTTTATTTATTTGTTTGTCTTTGATTGTACTTGTCTTTGTGTTAAAACTTTTTTTTTAAAACTTCTTTTAAAACTTTTTGTATATAACTTTTTTTAAAACTTTATAGCACACTTGTCGATGCCATCTCCTTTTGCAACGATTTCAGATGACGATTTATATTAGCCAATCCCAAATTATTTTGGGAATAAGGTTGAGTTGTTATTGTTGTTGTTGTTTTGTAACGTTCAAAGTAAATCACGTGAATAGTTTTAAAGTCATAGTGTTGTATGTACTAGATAACAAAGAAAGTATTTAGTTCCAGATGATATAGTTGTGAATTTATCTTTATATAGTGTTAGTTTCGGATGAACATACCAGAGGGGGTGAATTGTATTTGTTTGTATAATAGACATTGGATCTACTATTTTACAGAATTAAAACTCAAAGCATGAATACAATCTTAATAAATGACACAAGAGATTTTTTGAGAAAACTTCCTCGGCCCTAATTAAAACCAAGCCACATGGAACTTTAGACACTATTTTTTCGCACTATATTTAGGGTAGTATAACAACTATACAAACCTAAATAGTCACAAGGTCGCAACTTCAGTTTGGAAGAAACTAAAGTCTAGTCATAGTTCCCCTATATTGTTATTGACAATAACTCAACTCAGTTTGACTTCACCACTAAAAGTCTAGACCTCACTACTGAAAACATAATTACCAACTAAATTCAGCTTAACAATAAAGCTTATGACCAATCAGTAATACATAAACCCTTTTTTTTCCGACTTTACAATCGAATTTTGAAGGGTTAAAACTGTAAAACCTCCATCAACAGACGGGATGAGGCATTGACGCCTGACGGGTACGGTGGACTGCTCAGATGCTGGATGAATAGATGAATTTAATTTGGTATTGCCTCTTGAATCTCATTTATTTCTGGTGCTTTTTACTAGAAGTATTAACTGGTTATTTATATCTTCCATAAATAATGGAGTACTAGTGGTGATCCGATATGCAGTGACGCAACGTTCCCCCATCTAGATCATCCCAATTCCCATGTACAGGGATGCAATCTTTTGAAGAAGTTTTCACGTGGTTGACATAAAATCTACGAATTACGATTATGATGTCCCCCCTCGTGATTTTAGGCTAGGATTTAATCTAGGGTTCAAACAGGTTCGTAGATAAAGGGTGTTCGGATTGAAAAAGGAAGGGTTATGCAATATCCGGTTCAGACCGGAAATTATAACAGAACTAGATTAGCCACATTAGTTTAGCATATAGATGGATCTGAAATTTCATTCTTTTCATCGTTCAAAACAAATAAGTTTCTTATACTGTCTGGAACTTCCTATTTATTATCGTGATGTAATTTTATTACTCCAAGTTAAACAATGAGGATCCTTAAGTTAAGGAAATTAAAAAATTATACTCTCTCCGAATCTCAATACTTCCTCCGTTTTTTTTAAATGTGACACTTTCTATTTTAGGAAGTTTTAAATTAAATGTGACACTTTCTTTTTTGGTCAATAAACTCTCTCTATCTCTCTCCTCTCACATGGGTCCCCTTATTTTTTCTCTCTCTATCTCTTTCCTTCCCAAAAATCGCCTAGGAGTCCGTGAATCTAAAAGTGTCACATTTAAATAAAAACGGAGGAAGTACTTGTAACATTAGCATAGTAACAATTATTCATCTATCAATCTTATATTATCTTTTTTCTCTAAATGCATAAGAAAAAAAAATATAGTCAAATTAGGTCTTATTTGACCCGTCTTAATGCACACTATCATAATATCAACTTTTTATAATTTTTACTTATCAATAATTGGAGATATTAAAGTTTAAAATATTGCATTGAATAGTGTGCAAACAAAAAACATTGCGAGTATTGCAAAATGGATGAAATATATTATAAAAATTGTGAATAAATAATATAATATTCTTTGAATAATCGGTTGACCTTACGCACAGGAGCAGGATAAGCATCGTGCTCCAGGTTCAAAACGCAACAAAAGTAAGAGAAGATGTTAGGCTTAAGTGGGGCTGAGTATTCGATGAACAATAGGGAAACTTCAATGTGCAACAGGGAAACTTCAATATACAAAATAAAATTCAAATAACTTGATTTGACAGTTATTGACTTACTGATGGAGACTCAATTTTTTTCCCTCCAAATGTTCAATTTCAAAAAAAAAATATGTTCTTGTATATTATAGTTCATTGTAGTTATTCAAGATGTTCATCTATTTATATCAAATGTTCATTGTAAAATAAGACTCAATTTCAAAAAAGTTTTTGTTCCAATAAACTTTGACATACTTTGTAAAATCACACTCAATTTCAAATGTTGATGGATGTTCCAATTGAGTTGATTTTACAATGAACGTTTGAAATCGTTAAATGAACATATTTAATAACCATAACGAACAAAAAAGTTATAAACAAGAATATATGTCAAAGTTAATTGGAACAAAAACTTCTTTGGAATTGAGAGTGATCTTACAATGAACATTTTAAATCAATAAATGAGCATATTTAAAAACCGTAGTGAACATTAAAGTTATATAAGAGAACACGTGTCAAAGTTAATTGGAACAACAACTTTTTTTGAAATAAGAAAACAAGTTGGTGGTCATAACGGAAAATATTATCTCAAAAATAAGGGAAAAAAACAATTTGGTCAACTTTCAACTAGATGGACAACTACAATTATATCTTTTCTCAAAAATATATTCCGACATACACCTGGAAAAATATTACCTAGATGCATCATGGTTTTTCTTCATAAAATTGTTCGAAATCATTCAGCGCCGCCTCATTTCATACAAGTTTTGTTATATACCTGAGTGTATTATGATCATGGTACAACCAAGTCTATATTTTTGCTCATTGCTCCTTTAGACGTCTCAATCCATGTTGATCTGATGAGAGATGAGAACAACCAATCATAGTATAATTATAGTAACACAAGTAACAAGTTCTTTAAGTAAATTGATGAGAACAATAAAGAAAGAAATTATAGAAGAAATGAAAATAAAGACAATAATTATGTGACTCTATAATGTCAATTATTAGGGTAATTTGGTAATTAGACTCTTAGTCTTGTAAAGACGGTTTTATCTCTTTATATATATAACCGTGACAGGCAACCTAAACAGGTTAGCCAATTCATTCTCAATACTCGTACATGGTATCACGAGCCTAGGTTATTTTTTTCTCTCCCGCTTAATTTTTTTAGGGTTTTAATTTCTCAACCCTAATTCCCTTGCCTCATGCTCAAACCGGTCATTCCTCCGGCATGTAGACCCTTCCGTCCACCACCGACGTTGTGCCAATCTCCGGCGCCACTAGCAGTCCGCTACAGCAGTCGCGTCTCCCCCTTGCGGCGCAGCCAAGATCTTTTGACGATGCAGCCCCTTCCAACGTGGGATTATTCGCTGGCCATGGTGGTTTTCAGTACTCCGCCGCCTATCCAGCCCCTTCTCTTGGTGGCCAGTCCTCCTTCAGTGGTGGTTTCTCGGGTGCGACGTTGTGGTCTTCACCGCAACCATCCCTGCTACAGGATGCATCAAGTTCTGGCTTGCACGCAAGCCCTACAACCTTGCGGACTCTGTCCCATTTTCCGCCAGGGTTTGAACCCTCTTCGTCGGTGTTTCCGACATACAATCAACCTTCTATGCCCACCGCCGCATCACTCACCCATCATGACATCGCTCGGGTTGTTTCTATTAAGTTAGCCACTCCCGAAGATTATCTTATGTGGAAGACTCAGGTTACGTGTTTTCTTTCGACACATCAACTTCTTGGTATTGTTGAAGGTACTATTCCGATTCCTCCGTCTACTTTACTTGATAATCATGGTCGTTTTTTGCCTAACCCACAATTTTACAAGTATATGAGACTTGATCAACAAATTAAATTGTGGTTATATGCGTCTATTTCCCGTGATGTTATGATGGATGTTCATGAATTGCATACTGTTATGGAGATTTGGAATAGGTTGCAGTCACGTTTTTTAGATGTTAGTATGGCTAGGTCCATGGAACTCAAAGGTCGATTGAGTCATATAAGGAAGCCTGTACAGCAGTCTATGGAATCGTTTTTACGTGAGATTAAAGTTATTATTGATTCTCTAGCTGCTATTGAGTGCCTTGTCTCTCAATATGATCTAGTTCCGTACACCTTGACTTCTTTGGATAAGGATCGTGATTATGATCCTCTTGTTACCACTTTGTTGCAATTTCAATCTTCCTTGACGTTTGATGATCTTCGCCCCAAACTTTTACAACATGAGCAACGGCTTAAGGCAATACGTGCTTATGATAAGGCTCCCACTGCACATCAAGTTTTGGTTGTTGTACAGTCAGGCTCTTCGAAATCTCAATCCTCTAATTCGAGTGGTTCGACTTCTAAGGGTCAAGGGGGTGGAAAGAATAAAAATAGGAACAATCGTAACAAAGGTGGTCGTGGCAACAACAATGGTCGTGGCAATGGAGGACAGGGTGGTCGTGGTAATGCAGGACGAAATAATGGTATGGGTAATTTTCATAATGTTTCATATGTTGATTATTCTTGTGCCAACTATATTGCTAATGATTTTTCTTCAGCGGGAAGTAATCCCTCTAATGGCAATTTAGCCAACACCCCTTCCTCCGATACTTGTGGTCTTTGTTAGTATCCAGGTCACCAAGAAGCCTATTGTCCTCAGCGTTTCAATCATAGCTTTGTGCGTTCATCTCCTGATAGTGTCACACGTTCCCTAGCTGCACTGTCTGTTGGTGGTGAAATGAATGACTCCGTTTGGTATCCAGATTCTGGAGCCACATCCCACATGACCTCACGGGATGGTAAGCTATCTAATGTTATTCCTTACACTGGTTCGAGTTCTATTGTTGTTGGTGGTGGCACACATCTTCCCATTAGTAAACTTGGTAATTTAACTCTGTCTTCCCCTAGTCACCCCCTTCGTCTCACGAAGGTGTGTCATGTTCCCCAGTTAAAACATAATCTGATGTTTGTTCAAAAGTTATGTCAGGATAATTCTTGCATAGTTTGTTTTGACGAGTCTTCTGTTTGTGTTAAGGACAAGACCACGGGGGCGGTTCTGTTGCGGGGACTCAGTAGGAATGGTGTGCTACACTCTTGAGCCTTACATTCTTGAGTCAGAGTCGTCTTCCCAAGTTTGTTCAGAGTCTTATCGAGTCTGCTCAAAGTTGTCTATCCCTGCTCTTATTGCAACTAAGGAGTCTGGAGATGTTTGGCATGCTCGCCTTGGTCATACTTCTGCTAGAGTTTTAAGAAGTTTACATTCACAAAATTTGATTTCATGTAATTCTAAGTTTCATGACGATTATGTTCATTGCAAAGTAGGAAAGATTCATCGTTTGCCTTTTGAGTCTGTGACTCATCGTGCTCCCATCCCTTATATTTGATACATAGTGACCTTTGGCAATCGCCTATTAAATCAAATCAATTTTTTCAGTATTATGTGGTTTTTGTTGATATTATTCACGTTTTTCTTGGATCTACCCACTTAAACTGAAATCTGATGTCTATTCGACTTTCTTAATTTTTCAAAAACTTGTTGAGAATTTGTTTGATTCCAAGATTAAGTTTTTCCAAAGTGATGGTGGATGTGAGTTTGATAACATGCCTTTATTTGAACATATCTGTGACTCGGGCATTTATTTTCGAAATCTTGTGCCCGAACTCAGGCTCAGAATGGTGTTGCAGAAAGGAAACATCGAACCATTATCGAGATGGCACGTATTATGCTTATTCAATCTGAGTTGCCAACTCGATATTGGGTTGATGAGTGTTATATGGCTGTTTATATGATTAACCGTACTCCGAGTTTGGCATTGTTGGGTTCATCCCCATTTGTCAAGCTTTTTCAATGTCCCCCCTCCTATAAGTTTTTGAAATGTTTCAGTTGTGCCTGTTTTCCTCTGTTTTTAGATCCTAAAATCAATAAGTTACAGGCAAGTCGATTCAATGCGTGTTTATTGGCTATGCGTCACATTATAAAGGATACCGTTGTCTTGTTCCTCTTTCTGGCACCGTTTACACGTCTCGTCATGTCTTATTTAGTGAACGGAAATTCCCTTACCGTACTCTTGTGTCTCGGAAGTCCCTTGTGTCGTCCTCCGATGAGTTTGTTGACCCATTGTCTTTGCTTCCTAGTTTCACTCCGTCTTGTGGACTTTCTCCTAGGTTGTTTAGTCCTCCTAGTGTGTCTAGTGTAAGGTCGTCGCTGTGTTCACCCGCGCCGGGGGAATGCTGCTGCCCAGCAGCCAAGCCACTGCCAGGCCGCGTTCTTTGTCCGCGCCCGCGAACTTGGACGTGCTGTCCAGCAGCCCGCAGCTGCGTATTCCCGCGCCCGCAGCCATGCGCTGCTCTCTGCGGCACACTGCTGCCTGCCCGCAGGTCTTGGGCGCGCCCGCAGGGTCACACGCACACACATCTACTACGCCCAGCAGCCCTACGCTTAGTCCAAGCATGGGTTGTGTGTCCCCCTCTCCTCCTAGCCCATTAGAGCCTAGTGACACCTTCCTTGAGTCGTCCTCTTTGTCATCCCCGACTCCCGTCCACCCTCCCACTCGTCGTCCTCAAAAGTCGTCTATGTGTGTCAATCCTACTAATGTTCATACCATGACTACTAGTTTAAAAGACGGAATTATTTCAACTAGGAATTTAATGAATTTAAAAACCAATGTGGTTGAGTCTAATTTTAAGCAAGCGTCTAAAGATTCTCGCTGGCAACAAGTCATGCGTGATGAGTATGAAGCATTAATTAAGAATGATACATTGGAACTTGTGCCTCGCGACAACAATAGAAACGCTCTTGGTTGTAAGTAGGTGTATAAGATTAAATATAATTCTGACGGCACTGTGGAGTGGTTTAAGGCCAGACTTGTTGTTTTTGGTAATCATCAGCAGCCAGGTATTGCCTATTTTGAAACCTTTAGTCCTGTAATTAAGCCTACCACTGTTCGCTTAGTTCTCACCATTGCTGCTACTTTTAACTGGCTTATTCGTCAACTCGATGTTAAAAATGCTTTCCTTCATGGTTTCCTCAATGAGGAAGTAGCGTCAGCCTCCTGGTTTTGAACATCCTTCTCAACCTCATCATGTTTGTCGGTTACGAAAATCCATTTATGGTTTGAAGCAAGCTCCTCGAGCTTGGTTCTCTCGTTTCAGCAATTTCCTTCTTTCTATTGGTTTCAAGTGCAGTAGTTGTGACACCTCCATGTTCACTCTCAAAAAAAGTAGTCATATTATCATTCTCTTGCTATATGTTGATGATATTGTTCTTACAGGTAGTAGTTCCTCTTTACTTCAGAAGTTTATCAGCATTCTCTCTGCTCAGTTCGCTATGAAGGATTTGGGTGATTTGCATTACTTCTTAGGCATTCAGGTTTTGCGTACTCCTCAGGGTTTGATGTTGTCTCAAAAAAAATATGTTGTTGATCTTCTTCATAAATTTCATCTTCATACTGTCAAACCCGTACGTACTCCTGTTGTCTCTCGTGTTACTCTCTCTCTTTTAGATGGTGAACTTCTTGCTGATCCCAAAGATTATCGTAGTAAGGTTGGTGCATTACAATATTTGACTATGACTCGTCCTGATATTGCCTATGCTGTTAATTCGGTTTCTCAATTTATGCATGCGCCTCGTACTACTCACCTTCATGCTGTGAAAAGAATTTTCAGGTATCTGTAGGGAACTTCTGATTATGGGCTGTTTCTTCACAGTACTAGCTCCCCTACTATGACTGTTGCCTATTCTGATGCTGATTGGGCCGTGTGTCCTGACACTCGGCGGTCTACTACTGGCTATGCTGTCTTCTTAGGGAAGAATTTGATCTCCTGGCGCTCAAAGAAGCAACCTAGTGTTTCCAAGTCTTCTATTGAAGCTGAGTATCATGTTGTTGCCTACACTGCAGCCGAAACAATTTGGATACGTCAATTGTTGGCTGATTTAGGGTATTTTCATCGGCGGCCTACCATTCTCTATTGTGATAACGTTTCTGCTATGTATCTTACTGCTAATCTTGTTCATCACAATCGTAGTAAGCACATCGATGTTGATTATCATTTTGTTCGTGAGATGGTTGCTAAAGGTGGACTTCAGGTTAAGCACGTTCCGACACAGTTGCAGGTTGCTGATATTTTTACTAAGGGTCTTTCTTTTGAGTTGTTTTGTAAACATCGTTCCAATCTATCCGTGATTCCTCCCCGTAAAGATTGAGGGGTGTATTAGGGTAATTTGGTAATTAGACTATTAGTCTTGTAAAGACGGTTTTATCTCTTTATATTTATAATAGTGCCAGGCAACCTAAACAGGTTAGCCAATTCATTCTCAATACTCGTACATCAACAATACCAACAATAATCTAGAGGGAACATATTTGTTGTGTTTTTTATTTTATTTTGAGAGTAAGCTTTACCAAATAACATATGTGTATTATGAAAAATTTCACTTCAATGTATTTTATTTATCAAACCACCAAAGCATATAATGACTATTTTTAGAAGGACACTACTATATCTCAAAGGCCCTGTCCACTTCACTTTATTTTTACTGAGGTGAACTTATTTTACTGAAGTGGACTTTTTTTTTTGAACTTAACTTAATTTTACTGAATTGAACTTATTTTTACTAATTCATGTTGTTTTTTTCTTCTTTGCACTACCGATTTTTATTGAACTGAACTTATTTTTACTGAACTGAACTTATTTTTGCTGAACTGAACTTGATTTTATTAAACTGAACTTATTTTTACTGAATATTATTATTTTAAGGCGAACTGAACAGGCCTAAAAGAACGTAATTTTAAGTTCAAGATAAAGAAAATTATAAACTCTTAATATAAGAACCTTTTAAATATTAAACAATTAGTACATTAGTCTGATGAAAATTACACATAAATAACTAAAAAAAATTATTATATCTTATCAATTTATTGTTTATTTTATAATATTTTTTAATCTTAATGTGTCTAATATTGAAAATTACATAAAATGGAATCTATAAACTAATAAAACCCAACCCAGACATTGTCCGGATCAGAAACTAGTTGTCATAATTAGGTCAATTACCCCATTAATAGTTTAAAATTGAAAATTTTCTTAATAAAAATTTTCTTGGAAAAATAAAATAAGACCACATTCGAAATTGTCTCATATTGGACCAACTCCTGATCAAAATATTGGAAATTGGTGAGCCAAATCCTAATGGTAATTACTATCCGATTCATAGTAGTCTAGCAGCTAGCAAGTCTATTCTAACAACCTAAAAGCAGATTTGGATCCCAAGTTAGAATTATGGTTAGACAATATTCTTTTCAACTCATTTTAATCTTTATTAGAAAAAATAAGTTTAAATAAGGCTCTGTTCTCGTCAACTTATTTTAATAAGTTTCAGTAAAAATAAGTTCAATTTAGTAAAAAGAATTCAGTGCAGTAAACTTAAGTTTAGTTCAGTAATAATAAGTTCAGTTCAGTAAAAAAACAGTATGCAAAGAAGGAAACACAATATGAATCAGTAAAAATAAGTTCAGTTTAGTAAAAATAAGTTCAGTTCAGTAGTAATAAGTTCAGTTCAGTAAAAATAAGTTCAGTTCAGTACCAATAAGTTCAGTTCAGTACCAATAAGTTCTGTTCAGTAAAAATAAGTGCAGTTCAGTAAAAATTAGTTCAGTTCAGAGAAATTCAGTTGACGAGAAAGGGCCTAAGTAATAATACATTCTAATAAGTTCAGATTAATTATTGGTTTTAGAAACTTGGGGTATGGTGTATGATTTGTAAGTCTTTTATCACTAGTTTGTTAATTAAGTATCCCTATTAAACTTAGAAAAAATTATATAGAATAAATCAATTTTTATACCGACTTCTAATATTAAGTTAATTTTTTTGAATAACTCAAATTTGTGGACGTATTTACTTTCATTGCGTTCAACAGGCTGGTAACTTAAAACTTGTTACTATATGTTAAATGACCACATATCTTGTTTTCATTGGTTTAAAATAATACTCCTTCCGTCTCATATTATATGATACACTTCCTATAATCGCCCGTCCTATATTAGATGATACACTTCTATAAATAGCATGACCCTACAATGGAAATATAATTTTTATTATGAATGAGTCTCACCCACCCACCCCAACCCCTTTTTGATTCACTTTTGTCAATACAACCATGGCCCACACACACCTCATCATGTACTTTATATACTTAAACAAATACTACTCACCAATAAAATAAAGAAATCAAATAACACTCCTAAACTATGTGCCAATCAAATTGTATCATCTATTATGAGATGGATGGAGTATTAGTTTATTTATATTCCCATACCCCAATCTAGACCTGGCAAAGCTGACCCGAGCCGAACGACCCGACCCGAATGACCTGACACGTAACCCGGAATTGATGACCTGAAATCAACCCGAGACCCAAAATAACCCGACCCGACCCATACCCGACCCGAAACACGCTGACCCGAAAATTGACATGACCCGAGATTGAACCGACCCAAAAATTGACCCGACTGGATACTGACCCGAATAATAATTATCTATAATTTTTTAATTTCAAGTAAATCCTCGACAATCTTTCAAGTAAAGCCAATATAATGGGGGTGCCCTGATACAATTCTCCCTTCAGCCTAATACGGCCAATTCCTCGATCAACGAGCAAGAACTTTGTATCGTTGTTGGGGGATTGGGGCAACGACCCAAAATTTGACCCGACCCAACCCGAAATCGAAAAGGGACATACCCGAAACCCAACCCCACCCGAAACTGACATACCCGAAACCCGACTCGACCCGAATTAGACCCGACTTGACCCGAAATCAAGTTGAACCGAAATCGACCCGAACTGGCCCGACCCAGACTCGACCAGAACGACTTGATTGCCATCCATACCCCTATCTCTCTCTCTTTTCTCTTCTCCTCCTTCCCTAACAACCAATCCTTCACCAATCACCATCCTCCTCATTCTTTTTCTATATCCAGCTCTTTCCTAATTCCTTCTTTTCGATTTTTCCGATGAATCAGATGATCTGTGCACTCTCAATTACACCGAATTAGAGGGGATCAACTATGGGATCATTAGGAGCATGGCCCGTACAACCCAAAAATTTTAACAAATTTATATAATTGGCCCAAAATTTTAAAAAAAAATACCTACAGCCCAAAGCCCACTACACCGCTACACGTCTATACCCTAATATCAGTGATATAGCTCACACTTTCTCGCCTCTCAAGGTCTCACCTGTGCAATTCCAAATCCAACAGTCGGGGCATGCTTGATATGGGGTAATGTATTAAGGGGGTAATAAAAGTCAAACATAAAAAAACTAATGTATTTAGAGGTGATAATAGAGGGATAGAGTGATTGTGGAGATGATAATGTGGTGTTGGTTGTAAGGAAATGGACGAAAGGGGGGAACTATTACCCTTCAAATAAGGGTAATAGTTACCTAGGGTGGGGTGGCCAGGTGGGTAGTTATTACCCCCATAGTGAGGGTAATAGTTCCCCTTTTTCTTCCATTTTTTCTCCTGCTAACACCAAATTATCCTCTCCACCACCACTTTATCCCCTCTATCATCACCTCTAAATACATTAGTTTTCCTATGTTTGACTTTTATTACCCTTTAATACATTACCTCATCCCAAGCATGCCCTCAGTATGACATTATCAATTCCCAAGATATTTCAAGAAAGCACTAAGCATTGGTTTTGTCTCTCCATGTCAATTCTATCTAGAAAAACAACACCAATATGTATTTAGATGCAATATGAATGATTATCTGATATGTTTTGGTGATGGCGCAAATTTGGTGGGCTGTGAGTGATGGAGATGATAAGAACATTTGTTAAAGATATTATTGTCTGAACATCTTGTGTATATCTTTTATCTTGTGTATATCTTTTTGTATCTTATTTCCTTATATTTAGGATTTCTAAATTAGTTAGCTTTACTCAATTGTAACATATATATTGTAAAGCCAATCAATGATAAACACAAGTTAAATCCTACTCTCTTATTTCACATGGTATCGGAGTCGTAAGACAAATTTTTTTCTCTTTCTCTTCTTTGTTGCGTCGCCCAGCAGTGTTCAACCACAAACCATGGTTGGCGACCCGAAGACTCCTCCACCACCGCCAACATATCTTCCCAATTCTCCATTTTTTCTCTCCGTCGGGGGGACTATATTACTCCAACCCGCCTTCGTCACGAAAATTATGACGATTGGGCGGCCGATATCCAGATGGCTCTCGAAGCACGACGCAAGTTTGGTTTTCTTGATGGCACAATCACCGAGGCAGCCCGACCATAAACAACATTCGATTGGCGTCAAATCAACGCTATGCTTGTTTCTTGGATCACTAACACCATTGATCCCGAGGTAAAAGTGACCCTTTATAAGTTTCGTGAAGCATCTCTTCTTTGGGATCATCTTAAAAGTCGTTTCGCTCTTGTCAATGGTCCCCGTATTCAACAATTGCGGACAACCATTGCCAAGTGTGAACAATCTAATATTATGTCGTTTCTCAATACTATTGTCACTTAAATATATAGCTTATGGGAAGAATTATTTCGTCATGAGCCTTTAATTGATTGTCATTGTTGTTCTAAGTGTGTTGCGGGTTCTCTCCATGTTCAAAGACTAGAGAAGCGGCAATTACGTGATTTTTATTGGGATTATATTCTCCGTTTGCGCCCCAATATTTTTTCCACGGACCCTTTACCCATTCTTGATCGGGCTTATCAATTGGTTGTGCAAGATGAGAGAGTATGGTTGTCTAGTTGCTCTGTCGATGACAAGCCGGCTGATGTACTTGGCTTCGTTGTCCACGTCCTGCGGAGTCGTGGTAAGGGCGAGTGCCCGATTTATAGTCATTGTCATGAGGCCACCAAATGCTTTTCTCTTGTAGCATGTTCTCATTGCAAGAAACAAGACCATGATGTCTCATCTTGTTACGAGTTGGTTGGGTATCTGGAGGGCTGGAATCGGTCTTCTAAAACTGATGGACCTGTTGTCCGCAACTCCCGCGCACCCGTCAGTCGCAGCCGAGCGCCTGCCAAAGCCAACGCTGCTGTTGTCGGGCCGTCTGCTGTTGTCTCCTTTGTTGCTGCTGCCTCTGATGTATCTGCGGGCAGCATGTTCACCGCAGAGCAGTGGCAGGTTCTTGCTGCAATGCTTGGTAACACAAAAATTTCGGATGAAAGGTTGAATGGTGAGTTTTATTCCGATTCTTTGATTATTGATACCGGGGCTACCCATCAGGTCAGGAGTGAGAAATATTGGTTGTTTGATATTATTGACATTGTATCTTGTCTCGTTGGTCTTCCCAATGGCGCAAATGTTGTTGCAACTCATAAGGGGTCTGTGCGTTTGTCTGATTTTATTACTCTTACGAACGTACTTTATGTTCGAGCTTTAGTTTCAATTTACTTTCGGTTTCACAGCTCACTCATGCTTTGTCATGTACTGTACAATTTACTTCTTTTATGTGTGCTATACAAGACCCCATGAGGAAGTTGATTGGGACGGGACGTAAGTGTAACCCCCCGAAAACGGGTGCCTTAATTAATCACCATTAACTGTAACTAATACAAGATTTGCGAAAGCGTTTCCTTAAACCTGTGGGTTATGGCCCACCAATAATATAATATTCTTACAAAAGCTCGTGATCTTATAATTACAACCAAGACCTTAAATACTTCCTTCATCTCATTTCTTGAAATCCATCCTAAGCACTTGCTTTTCCCAGATCCATCTACATCCTTCTTTCATAACCTAAGCTTCGTTCAGAAGAAAAATAGAGAAACAAGAAAAGACAGAAAACATTCCAAAATGAGTGGAAAAATCGTAACTTTACTCCAGCCCGTAAAAAGGGTTTTGGTTCGAAAATATTTTTGCACTTAAAGGCACATATTTCCAGGAGATAAAGCAGACACATACTGCACATGTAAATCATTTTTTCTTGAAATAAGACAATAATCATATTTGCCATATAAATTATATTTGACATATAATACTCACGTTCATACGATACATGAAATCATGTTAACGGACACTTTAATACTTTCATAAGAATATACGTAGACTAGTAGAACTTGGAAGCTAAATCATGTTAGAAACTGACGTCATACATTCCATGTTAATTACTTTAAGTAAAAGCACGTGTCATGAACAATATGTACTGAGCATTATGTAAATCCATTACGTTAAAAGGTAACCTCAAACTTTAAACAGAAGGAAAGAATAATTCAATCATTTATGATTGCATTATGATTCATAATAACCCATAATTCCTTTTTCATCAGTTTTATACTGGTTGTTGGACTGTATTTCAGGGGTGGGACGTCTCCCACAATGGGCCAGTGCCCCAAGAAAAGAGCCAGTGCTCATCAGGAATAACATTAGCGGGCCAGTGCCCCAGGATAAGAGCCAGTGCTCATCAGGAAACAGGATACAGCTCGGTACGTGCACGACCATCAGTCAGGATATATACAGCTAACAAACCAGTTCTTTCACTTGAACTTATCATGTTTCATAACTTTTAATATCCATCAATGATATTCCGTATACTTTAATCATTCAGCTCAGCTCTACCTTTATATAGGTAGTAAAATCATATCGTAAACAACGTTCAGTGTTCATAAGTTTTCAAAAGACGTACATTAAACCTTTGAAACCATTCGTAATGACGACCTTGGTTCAGAAAGCATTCATACTTACCGTGATTCATAAAGCATAACGTCATCCCATGACTCATAAGACAACATACTTAATCCATAACCATACGACACTTATTACTTTGCTTATAATATTTTATAACTTTATTAACGTATTCCCAGACACTAATCGGCTTTACAGAAGCTCACATATTTCATAATAACTGTAAATGAACAATAACACCTCATATATTACACTGAACATGGATTCAGACTTAAGATTACTTTTAATAAGTCATAGAGGTAGAAATCATAGGTCATAAGTTTATCATGGAATTGCTAAACATACATATTCATAAATCATATAAGTATGTAATTCCTGGATAACAACATGAAATAACATACTTCATTTAATACACATGAGTCACGAGTCTTGAGTCTTGTCAT
The DNA here is from genome assembly GCA_947645195.1 of Patellifolia procumbens. NCBI lineage: Eukaryota > Viridiplantae > Streptophyta > Magnoliopsida > Caryophyllales > Amaranthaceae > Patellifolia > Patellifolia procumbens. The sequence goes on along the minus strand of CANSGD010001379.1, from coordinate 2,328,449 downwards.
AAAAGTATTCATTATATATATATTCATGAATTCACATAACTCAGAACCGACATTCTTTACTTAAACATTAAATAATCATGTGAACAATAATTAGATTAATAACTCACGTTAACATCGAGTTTCATATAAACATGAATAAAGCCGTAAAATCATTCTTTCACTTAAACACATACTTTCAGACATATTAATGATGAAATATACATTTACTCACATAAGCATGAATCATGAATTGATCGTAACTATAAATTAATAGTAATTTACATATACATGCTTTTACTCGAATAAACATATAACATGGTCATATATCATAAATAATTACTTAAACATATGATGGTCATTTAACTTGCATCATTCACATTAAAAGAAAATCATACTATATAAATATAAATTCAATAAACTTTAAATAAACTTTAGGTAATATCATGAATTTAATTTAAATAACATAAATTCCATTATCATAGTAGAAAGGCTCATATAATCGCATTTTAACATACGGGCATGTAGTCTAATGCTGGACATAAAGGTTACCTTAACCGTTCAATCCATAATATAGTCATAACTCCAAGAATGTCATCCATAGACCTTTCGAATTCCCACATTCCGATTATCGCTCCAAATACCTCAATAAAATAATAATTATCAGAATCAACCCAACTTATGACTATAATTACGACTTTTCCTTAATGACCCATTTTTCGGAAATCATAACTAAAACTTCATTCTTAAATCTCATTATATATTGAAAATGTAATTTTCATAAATTAGCTAAATAATTATATTTTCTAAAATCAATACAATAATTTTATAAATGATTTTCTAAAATACTTAACAACTTAATTGGACTTTTGATAACAAAGAAATGTAGGGACTTAATACCTTCATAAGTCAAGGTTGACTTTGGGTTAAATACCCATTACTGGTTCTTATAAGAACCAGTAGCTTGGTTCTTAGAGCACTATTAGCAATGAAACAATGATAAAGTTCATGCCATGAACTTTAAAAAATCCTTGTTAGCAATGACCTATAATTAGAGCATGCATGAAAAGTTCATTAAATTGGGTCATATTATGACCTTTGTGGATGAACGGTCATCCTCAAAAAAAAAAGCTAAAAGAAAAACAAAGCTCAAACAAACGGTCATGAATGAACCACGCATGAAGCAGCAGCTCCAACTGACGCAGCTCCCTCTGACGCAACAGAATGACGTGGCAGCATGTAATTGGTGGATGGAGGTGAGAGAATTTATAGCCGTTTAAAACATTAAACGGCTATTTTCTCCTCGAAATAAAATTCAAAAAAAAAAAATAAAAATACCAACGTTCATATTTTTTTGAGATCTATAAAATGAGACCAATTTTGATATATTTTGGTAAAATTTTCTGAAAATCACTTTTCTCCCTATTTTCTCTTCCCAAAGAACTTTCTTGCTTTTATATAATTTTGCAATTTCTGTTTGCTAAAAAAATCCCCAAAAATTTTAAAAATTATGGATTCAAATAATCCCAATCCTAGAAGAAAATTTAGCCAAAAAAAACCCAGAAAACAAATCTCTAAACAACAAAATCAGCAAATTAATATTGAAAATCCTTCCTACATTCCTCAATGTGTACCATCAAATACCCAACTACCATCAAATTTCCCTAATCAAAACCAACAATGGTCCCAACAACCATCAAATTTCTCTCAACAATCTCAACAATGGCCCCAACAACCGTCAAGCTTCCCTCAACAGTCTCAACAATGGTCCCAACAACCATACAATTACGATAATCAATTTCAAAGCCAACCAATGGGTAGTCATCAACAATACTACTCCCAATTCTCACCCATGGGGAGTTATGAGAACCATTCAACTCCGGCGAGAGGAGAAAGTTCTGATGAGAACGACCTTGAAAATGATGATGATGATGAAGTAGGTGACCAAATTGAAGGTTATTCAGTTCCTCTCGACGACGACGAAGACAACGATGACCATGAAGATGAAGATGGTCAGGGTGCCCCCTTCAACCACCATCGTTTCAAGAACTACTAGCTCAGTTTACCCGACAACCGAGCTTCACCCAATTGCTTTCACAACCCTCACAACAACTCCCTCAATCAGCTCCAAAAGGGAAAAAGAATTGGGATTTGATTGAAGATATTGCTCTCATTTCCTCAGTCATGAACACATGTACGGATGCAACTGTGGGCACGAACCAGAAGATAAGAGTGATATGGATAAAGGTCACTACGGCTTACGAGCAAGCAAGAGCAGAACGACCTCTTGAAATTGCCCCAAGGACTCTTGACATGATAAAAAGTCGTTGGGGAAGAGTTGCTTCCCCGATTCTAAAGTGGGCTGGATGTTATGATGAAGCTATTAGGAGAAAAAGAAGTGGACAAAGAGAGGATGACGTCCTTCAAGAGGCGCACCTTATCCACGAGAGGAAATGGGGTAAGTTCCACTTGATTGAGCAATGGAAGATCTTGAAAAAATTCAAGAAGTGGAAGCAAGTTGCAAGCAGTACTGAAAAAAATTCACGTGGCTGTCCACCGATATACAATAATATTGGCTCGGTTGGAAGTGGAAGCAGTGGGAAAAGATCGAGAACCGACGAGGAATTTCCCGATCCAGACACACCAACAAGCGAAGCTCCAGGAGGATCAGACGTCCGACCTGATGGTGTGAAGAAGTCAAAAGCTCGAATGACTGGAAAAATGGTAGCAGATCAAGCTGTTAAAGCATTGGGTGATTTTGGACAAAGTCTTCGGCTTACTTCAGAGGAAAGAGGTAAACGTTATGATGTTGAAAGGGAGAAGTTGGAATTACAAAGGCAAAAAGAAGCTCGGAAGCAGAAGCAACTTGAGATGGAAGAGTTTCGGATGAAGTATGATCTGTATCAACAATTATCCCAGAAGGAGAATCTTATGCCGTGGGAGACAAATATACTAAGTGACCTAGTCAACTACTTCCAGAACTACAAAGGTCATTAGTGTGTGTTGATGTTGTTATTAGGTCTCGTTTTATGCTTAATTTGGAGAGTTGTAATGTTTTATCTACCGTGTTTTCAATAACCATGTATCTTTTTGTTCTGTAATACTCTGTTTAAGTTATTGTGATGTTGTTTAGGTGTTTAATGTGATGAAAGTTGTAATTTCAATTAATGAAATGGGCTAGTGTGTACTACCTCTCTTTGCACTAATTTCTCATTGTTTCTCTGACCCACTTCTGCCTTTTGTCATTGACTCATCAAGTCATTCACATGACATTGAATAGTGTTGTTTTTGTATTGTTCCTCTTTTCAGCTTTTATTTTGATCACTCATCAACTCATTCACTCATTGCTATGTCCTATCATTCTGCATGATATTGAATAGTCCATCATTCTGCACCACTATTTTACACCATCATTTTGCACCACAATTTTACTCTATTAGTCTGCACCACTTCTATTATCTAGCATTGTGTATTATATATACATCTCCAAGTTCTGTTGAATATATGAATTATATACACCACAAACAATTGACTAAGAAAATGAATTTTTTCAAGTTTTCTTTCCCCTCTTCTTCTAGTTCATCCTCCTCTGATGGACAGATGTCTAATGATGAAGATGAAAACATCGACATCACAATTGACCATGCCGTTAAACACACCATTCCACCACTTATTTCTGTAATAACTCCAAGCACGAGAATTCACAAGAAGAAGCCTCGAGTAGAGCGAGGTCATAAAAATGGGCACATCCAATTGTTCAATGACTACTTTGCTGATAATCCTGTATACCCTGCTCGATTATTCCGACGCTGGTTTCGAATGAGAAGACCAGTGTTCGTGAGAATAATGGATGCCGTTGTGAACAACGATCCTTGGTTCCATCAAAACGTTGACGCTTCTGGTCGCATGGGTTTAAGCCCATTACAGAAGTGCAATGCGGCTATACGTATGCTAGCTTATGGCGCAGCGGCCGATCAAGTTGATGAGTATGTCCGAATTAGCGAAGCAAGTGCGAGACTGTCACTTATTCATTTCACAAAAGGGGTTATCAACCAGTTTGGTGCGCATACTTGAGAAAACCGACACCAGATGATTTGGCCAGATTACTAGCCATTGGGGAGCAACGTGGATTCCCTGGAATGGTTGGTAGTGTCGATTGCATGCATTGGGAGTGGAAGAACTGCCCAGCAGCATGGAAAGGCCAATATCAAGGTCGAGATGGTAAAGCAACACTAATTCTTGAAGCTGTTGCTGATCGTGACTTATGGATTTGGCACGCTTTTTTCGGGATGCCGGGTTCGTACAACGATATTACTGTGCTATATCGATCACCTCTTTTAATAGATCTGTTCGAAGGAAGAGCACCACCTGTTAATTTCGAGGTTAATGGGACACAATATGAAATGGGCTATTATCTTACTGATGGCATTTACCCCAAATGGGCGACTTTTATTCAGTCAATTACTCAACCACAAACGGCAAAAGCTAGATTATTCGCCCAACACCAAGAAGCAGCAAGAAAGGATGTCGAGCGAGCATCCGGAGTGTTGCAAGCTCGATTTGCAATAATACGAAAGCCTTCTCTTGCATGGGATGAAGAACAACTCGCAGATATCATCACTTCTTGCATCATTATGCATAACATGATAGTGGAAGATGAAAGACATAGGTACAAACACTATGCCGATACTAGAGAATTCATGGAAGATCGAACTCAACGTAGATCGGGAGGTACAACGAGCGCAGATGATGAAGAGCCGTTCGAGTATTACTCAGATAGAATTGTTGACATAAACCAATACTTGGCAAATAAGGATGATGTTGAAAATCGACAAACACATCTCGCCCTTAAACAGGATTTGATGGAAAACATATGGCAAAAGTTTGGGAGGGTTCAGAATTAATGTAGCATTTAAATCCCAAGTATTACATAAGTCATTTCATTGTAATCGTCTAAACTAAATTATATAACGAAGTTGAATGTGTTGCAATCATGGTGCAAAATATCAAGTAGTTTGTTCATTAAAATTAAAAATATTATTTTTTATTAATTAATCTCAATTAATTATATACGATAAAATTAATTACACTTAAATTATTCTTAATTACGTTGAATTAGAACTTAACAACGTTTAAGTATAAATTTTTGCTAATAATCAAATCTACTTGTTCATAAGCTTATTTAAATATAAATGAAATAAATAAATAAAGTAAGAGAGAGAAAGTATGGTGGGGTAAGGGAGAGAAGTTGATGAACTTTAAAATAGGTCATTGTTAATAAGAAAAGGTTGAAAGATGACATTTTAGGAGAGAGAAAAGGAATGAATAGTGCCATGAACTTTTATAAATAGAGCATTGCTAATAATGCTCTTATTGAACCATACGAAGGCAGGGGAAAGAGAGGAGGGAAGGAGGGAAGGCGGGCTGGGTGGCCGAAGTTGGAGGCATGAGATGGCCGAAGTGCCGGCGTCAGTCAGCGGGTAGTTGTGGGTGGTGGTGCGCGGTCAGGTGTGGCAGCGGTACAGCCGCAAGCAGCAGCGAATGGGGGCAGAGGATGAGAGTAGGGGAGGAAGAAGAACAAGGCATGTGTGGTGGTGCGGCCATGGCAGAACTGGGTGCGGCGAGGTGGCCGGAGCCACGGTGCTGCTGTGGTGTAACAGCGGACGAAAGCAACGAAGGGAAAAAAAGGAGTAGGGAAAGCGAAAGAAAGAGAAGGCAGGGGAGGGCTGCCGTAGCTAGGCGCGGCGCTTGGTGGCTGTTCTGGGTGATTGAAGATTGGAGACGGTGGCTGAGGATGGCGTTTGGTGGTTCCTTAAGGTGTTTTTTGGTTGTTGTTGGTGATCAGCATGGCTGTCTGTAATCAAACGTGGTGGTGGTGGTGATTTTAGGTGGTTGATTGTTTGCTTGAAGGATATTATTAGAGCCTTTAATGGCTGAAAATATTTGGGACAACAAGAAGGTAGAAGGAAGGTATGAACTTTGTGTTGGATTATGTATGAGCTTGGAAGATAGTTCTATTTATAGCTTTTCAATTGGAGATATTCAATTTCAAGTTGAATTCTTCTCTAAATGGATAAGAGGATAACTATCAATGAGGATGAAGATGATGATACCTATCTTTGAAGCATTCATTTCACTATCCTAATCTGATAACTCATGCTCATACTTATCTTGTTTGCAGCTTTAAGCTCATCCATATCTTACCTCTTGTGTGCTCCAATAGTGAGAAAGAAAATGAAGCAGGAGGTGGAGGGAAAACTTTCTCTTTTGATTTTCTGGTTTGCTTTTTGGGTACAATAGCATTTGGGTTGGGCTTGGAACTTGTATTTGGACTCTAGGATGGCTATGAATTGAACTCACAAGCTTACTAAAACATTTCAGTTTTCCTAATTAGTATTAATAATCAATATAATTAGTACTGTAAATAACTTTAAAGTTTAATCAAAATATATTTTAATTAGAAACTTTAATACTTATTCATTAAAATAACAAGGTCGTATTTAAGTTAATAATCTTAATTATTAAATAATAAAATAAGGTTAAAAATCGGGATATTACAGTAAGCGGGATGGACTGTACTATTTTTGTGGAGGTAGCATGGTCACTAATGTAACTGTTCATGGAATGTCTTGTGACTTAGAGCTTTGTTATAAGAGAATGAGACACCCCTCCGAACATGTGGTGAAGTTGCTTCCTCCTCTGTGTGGTCATAGGGGTAGTTTCAATAAAGCATGTGACATTTGTTTTCGTATTAAACATTCTCGAGAAAAATTTTCTTTAAGTGATAGTCGTGCTAGTCGCATTTTTGAGAAAATTCATTGCGATTTGTGGGGTGCTTATAGACATGAATCTTCTTGTGGAGCACGTTATTTTTTTTACTATTGTTGATGACTATTCTCGTGCCGTTTGGACAAAACTAAAGTGTTTCGTATGTTCATGTCTTTTTTTGCCTTAGTAACCCGTCAATTTTTCCAAACAATCAAAATTATTCAAAGTGATAATGGCGCTGAATTTAATTGTCTCTATGATTATTTTATTGCCAATGGTATCATTTTTCAAACCTCTTGTGTAAAAACTCTACAACAAAATGGGTGGGTAGAGCGTAAACACAAACATATCTTGAATGTGGGACGTGCCATACGTTTTCAAGCTCATTTGCATATCTACTTTTGGGGGAAAAGTGTCTTAGCTGCAGCTCATCTCATTAATCGTACCCCATCCCCACTACTTGATAATAAAACTTCCTATCAAGTACTCTATGATGTCATTCCTTCCTATGATGCCATTCGTACTTTTGGTTGTTTATGTTTTGCTCACAATCATAATACTCATGGTGATAAATTTGCTCCTCGAAGTCGGAAATGTGTGTTTGTGGGGTATCCTTTTGGGAAGAAGGGATGGCGTTTGTTTGATCTTGAGAAGCGAGAGTTCTTTGTTTCTCGTGATGTGAAATTTTTTGAGGATGTTTTTCCTTTCTTAAACCCCGATGAAATTAATATTGATCTTCCCATGCACTTGTATTTTAATATGGATGATGTTCATGATGATTTTTTGAAATTCCAATACCCCAGCCCATCTTCACAAATACGCCCAGCCCACAAATTCCCTCCTCTCCTAAAACTCCAACACCTAGCCCACAAATACTTTTATCTCCCATTTTAATTCCACACCCAAATCAGCCCCCGTCTCACCCATCTCACCCCTGCGCCTAATCTGCCCAGCTCCCCTATCTCGTCCATCTCCCCTTCTGTGGTCCAGCCCACTAATGAGCCCAATCCTGCCAGCATACCTACTCCCTTTTCGGCCCCTCTCTCTCCTTCTCCGACCCATATTTCTCCCACTCCAGCACATCTTTCTCCTTCTACTAATGGGCCAGCAACTTCTCCTACTTCCGCGGCTCCTCATGAATCTTTCTCCACTCCTGAATTATTGGGTAAGGATCATAGGTTGAAGTTTGACTCGGTTTTATTACGTGACTTTGTTACTCACACTATTATAGCTCCTAGTCCATCTCCATCGTCCCTGTCCTCTCAATCTTCCTCAGTTGCTCCTTATCCTTTAGCTCAGTTCATTAATTGTGCAAACTTTTCTGTGAAATATCGAAAGTTTCTTGCTTCTATTGTCTCTCAGACTGACCCCAGGAATTTCAAAGAGGCTATGAAACATGATGTTTTGCGGGCTTCTATGCATGATGAGATCAAAGCTTTGGAGGATAATGGTACATGGTCTTTGGTGCCGCTTCCATCTGGGAAACGGGCCTTGGGCAGTTAGTGGGTTTACCGCACCAAGTATAATTCCAATGGGGATGTGGAACGTCTGAAATCTCGCCTGGTTGTCTTAGGTAAACATCAGGAAGTTGGCATTGACTATATTGAGAGTTTTTCTCCTGTGGAAAAGAGGACTATTGTTTGTGCCTTTCTTCCTATTGCTGCTTCTAAACATTGGGAACTCCATCAGATGGATGTTCACAATGCTTTCTTACATGGAGATCTTGATGAGGAGGTATACATGAAACCTCCCCCTGGTTTTCCCACTGCTGATTCTTCTCTTGTATGTCGACAGCGTAAGTCCTTGTATGGCCTTAAGCAGGCACCCCGTTGTTGGTTTGCTAAATTGGTCTCTGCCCTTAAGGGCTATGGCTTCTCTCAGTCTTATTCTGATTATTCACTATTCACATATGCTCGTGGTTCTATTCATCTTAATGTCCTTTTGTATGTTGATGACCTGATTATTGCTTGTAATGATTCTACTGCACTTACTACTTTCAAAGCTTACTTGAGTGATTGTTTCAAGAAGAAGGATCTGGGTCCCTTGAAGTATTTTCTTGGCATAGAGGTTGCTCGTAGTGCCTCTGGTTTCTTTTTGTGCCAAAGAAAATACACACTAGATATTATTGCTGAGACAGGTCTGCTAGGTGCTAAGCCCAGTGCTTTTCCCAGCGAGCAACATCATAGGCTTGGTCATGCTACTAGTCCAATCATCGAGGATGCAGCCTCTTATCGACGTCTTGTGGGTCGACTTATCTATTTGTCGGTTACTTGTCCAGACTTAGCTTATTGTGTGCATATCTTGTCTCAGTTTATGCAGGCTCCCAAACTCGAACATTGGGAGGCCGCGTTGCAGGTTGTTAGATACTTGAAGGGTACTCTTGGTTAGGGCATTCTACTTCGGGCAAATAGTGATTTATCTTTGCAGGGTTGGTGTGACTCTGATTGGGCTGCTTATCCTTTGACTCGCCGCTCATTGTCTGGTTGGATTGTTTTTTTGGGCCATTCGCCTATTTCTTGGATGACCAAGAAGCAGCACGTTGTCTCCCGCTCCTCTGTCGACGCAGAGTATCGATCCACGGCTGCCATTATTTGTGAGTTGAAGTGGCTCAAGGGCCTACTGCTTAGTTTGGGTGTTCACCATCCCAAATCTATTCCTTTGTTCTGTGACAACCAGTCTGCTCTACATCTTGCTAAGAATCCTGTCTTTTATGCGCGTTCGAAACACATTGAGATGGATTGTCATTTTCTTCGTGATGCTATTGTGGATGGTCTTATTTCTCCTTCTTATGTGCCGATCAAAACTCAGCTTGCCTACATCTTTGCAAAGGCTCTAGGCAAAGCTCAGTTTGATATTCTGCTTTTCAAGTTGGGCATTCTGGATCACTCACATGGTCCAACTTGAGGGGGGTGTTAGAGATATTATTGTATGAATATCTTGTGTATATCTTTTATATTGTGTATATCTTTTTGTATCTTATTTCCTTATAATTAGGATCTTTAAATTAGTTAGTTTTACTCAATTGTAACATATGTATTGTAAAGTCAATCAATGAGAAACACAAGTTAAACCCTAATCTCTTATTTCACAAGATTGGAGTCTTCCACGGTATAAACTATGAAGGAGGTGCTCAAGTGCACAATGGTGATTGTTCCTGTGCGCTGGTAGTCGAGGAACAAAGAGGAGTTAGAGAAGGTGTGATTAGTGGTGTGCAAAAAAATCGGATCCGAAAAATCTGATCCGAGAATCCGACTATCCGATCAAGAATTTCGGATATCCGGTTTTAAAACCGGATAATTGGATCGGATTTGGATATGCCTATTGGAAATTCGTATAATCCGAAAATCCGTTTTTTTTTAAAAAATGTTCTAATGGGCCATTCATTGCCCAAACTCTAAAGCCCAAATTTATTTCTCTTTCCTTTTCTTGCTACCGACTGTTTCACAGATTCACACCATGAATGTGAGAGGCTCGTTATCTACACCAAGAGACAGTCAAAGTCGCAGCAGCCACTACCGGCACTCATCGCCACCTCACGCATTTCCACCGGCACGCATCGCCATCTCACTCAACGTCTCTACGCCACCTCACACAAAAAATTTGAGGCGAAAATTCATTCAATGCAAGTTTATCTTCCGCTTTTACTCATCGCCACCTCTCTATTTCTCTCTAACTTGGTTCTTATTACTGTAAATTGAATATTAGAGCTGCAATTCGATCGTTCTATGGAATGTTACTTACTGTAAATAGGTTTGGAAATGTCCAGAAGCGGAAGAGATTGAAACGTTTGCTAAGGTGTTCTTCTAAGTAAGAGTTTGTGGGAGATGTTAACTGTCATTACCACTCCTATGGACTCCATTATCTGTTGGAGTTGTTTTTTTGTTTTATTGCAAGTGTGGTATTGAAAGGTAGGCAAGAGAGGAAAGTTCTTTACTTTTATTTGCTAAGGAGGCACGAACTTTGTGTTTTGTTGGAGTTCAACTGTTCAAGTGAAAAACACATGAAATTATAAATTCGGATTATCCGGATATCCGATCTGAAAATCTGGATATCCGAAAATTCGGAAATTTGGATTATTCGGACCGGATTCATATAGTATATATTATTATCCGAAAATTCGGATATTCGGATATTCGGATCGGATTTGTTATTTGGTCAAGTTGTGATAGCGCAACGAGCAAGGGGCAGAGGCGAGCGGGAGCTTGATGTTGTGACGAATTTTAGTGGTGGTTATGCTCCTAATTGAGAGCTACAGCCATGGGAGGTTGAAGGAGAAAGGCTGAATTTCTTGTGCTCGTTGAAGGGACGCCATTAATAGAGATATACAAAGAGAAATAAGATTAGGAAAGAGTAGGGAGTGTTTGTTGGTGAGTATTTGCTGAATTTTAGTTCGATTCCGACCTAATTGTTTGGTGGCCGATGTGGCATTGATATGAGAGGGAGGATTGAGGAGGAAGAAGCTGACATGAGATGCAAAATATAGAACAATGTCAAACTCTTACTTGTGGAATCGGTCACGGATCATTGGAATTGTTTAAAATTGATGGGTATAAAAGTTAGACTTATTCTAAAAAGGAAAGATTGTTTCTAATAATGCAACCTTTTGCACGTTCGCAAATAATAATGCAATCTAAAGATTATTCTACCCCATTTATTTTAAATAGGTCAGATGACCGGTGACTTGAATAACTGGTAATTTTTTAATTCAAAATTTTAATTCTAATTAATAATTAAATAAACTTAAAAAACTTAACTAAACCCAACCCACCCACCCACCCCCCACCCACGGCCACCAACCCAACCCACCCACGCCCCACCCACGGCCACCAACCCAACCCACCCCCACTTGCTGCAACGGTGCAACCACCCCAACCCACCACCCACTCACTGCAACCACCCCTTTCCCTCCCACTAAACCACCTTCAGCCTAATCACCCACCACGAAACACCCCCTCCTCCACCACGAATAACCCTCGTTGCCCACTTACCATATTCCCCAGCATATCAACTCGCCCCAACAACTGCCACGATGCCACCAACACCCATTCTCTGGCCATAAAACCACCGTCGGCAGCCATCTCGCATCCTCATCTCATTAACCACCACACAACTCTGCATCTTTACCACCCAACTCGAATCTCCTCCCCATCAACCCGTGCGAAATTTTCGGATCGGGAGAAGTGCGATCCGAATCAGATCCGGAAATTTTGGATACCCATTTTTTCGGATATCCGAAATTTCGGATCGGATACTCGGATTATCCGATCCGATTTTTATGGGAAAAAAAGTTTAAAGTCAAATTTATTTAATGGGAAAAATTACGGATATTTCGGATCGGATAATTATCCGAAAAATATCCGATTTTTAAAAGATTTTTCGGATAATTCGAATATCCGAAAAAGCCCAAAGGGTGATCCGAATCCGATCCGAAAAATTTCGAATATCCGATTTTTCGGATCGGATTTTTGTGAACACCCCTAGCCGGTGGGGGGAAGATGGTGGCAGTGGCTGGGGTGGGAGTTCTAGGGTAGGGGTCGGGGTTCTGGGATGGGGGTGGGAGTTTATTTTTAATCTTATTTTTAAAAAAAATTATAAATCAATTTATTAGAACCAATTAAAAGCTGACATGTGTCGTACTATACCTATTCTTCATGTTATATCCGATTTTATCCGGTTTTAAAATAAATGGGGTATAAAAGTTGTCTTATTTCAGAATAATATTTAAGTTGCATTATTATTTACGAACGGGCAAAATGTTGCATTATTAGAAGTAATATTCTTTTTAAACAATCTACAGGTTAATTTATTATTAGAATACAATCTAAAGGTTATATCTCTATTTTATAAGTGAAGAGGTGGAGGACACCAAAAATCAATATTTATTTTTTTTAAAAAAATTCCTAATTAAATGGAACAAGTCTTTCCATAACTAATTGTTTTCACATTTTTAAATTTTGAATAAAGAAATACAAAATATCCTAAAAAAACTAAATATTAGTATATTTTTATTCATAATTCTGCATAGCGTGCATTTAAGCCTAGTGCTCTTCTAATGAAACCTTCGATGAATGAGCAATAATGTTTATGGATTTGAGGGAAATTTTCCACAATTTGACTAATATGAACTTCAAATACAAAACAAATCAAATGTTCAAAAGTACATTCACATACATAGCCGACAAACTAGCATACTATACTATCTTAACATCCTTTTATTTCGCTCATACTAGCCATGGCATTTAACTTGAAGCAACTAATTTTTGAACCTAGCCATCATAACCTTGGCAAACTCAATAAGCTTATCAGTCTCAGGCATTGAATCCTTGACGACATCATCAGCACAAAATTTCTCCGCCCAAGTAAGGAGGTTTGGCGTCTTCTCCTGATTAAGCAACTCAATGTTGTTCATTTTTTCAACAACACGCAACCAACCTAAGTAGCTCCCAAAGGCAATATCAAGGTATCCAACTTTGTCACCGCTGAAAAATGGCTTCCCTTTGCTGCATTTATCAAAGGCATCCTCAAGCAATGACAACCCTTCTTTGACTTGCTCCAACGATGTTGCTTTTGCTTCCTCACTTTGTGCCCTTGCTATTCCTTGCAAACTTGGGAACCACTACATTTTTCCAAAAACAAAACAAATTAACGATGCTATAAAGTTAATCGGACTCGTTCATTCACCTACAACTTTGGTTTTTTTACACGTTGAAATAAACAAGGACTAGACACTTCATTTTCAGGTCCAAAAGATTGAATATCATCACAAATTATACATGTAGGACACTTAGAGATCTACCAACTTATGACACAACTGGGGCTGACTAACATGACCTAATTGTATCAATCTGATCAAATAATATGGACTGTGTTGTGGTCCATGTTTCCATGTAAATAAATGAAGTACACTTTCATTTATGGCAGACGGTAAGAAAGTTGAAATTTTCTGCGTACCATTGTGGTATGAGGCCATGAGGGTCAAATATCACTCTAAGTCCTAGATAACACAAATTCTAATCAAAGTCTAGGGTACCAAGTCCATTAATTATTTTAGGGAAAAGTCTTGAAGGGTAAATTAACCATTAATTAATAAATATGAAATCAGTAGCCAAAACCAATTTAGCAGAATCCAAAATCATAGACAACTAGTTATTAGTCAAGTCCTGAAGGGTATGTCTGTTATTCCTTTACCTCTTTGGTTATTTGAGCTTAAGCATTTACAAATGTTGGGCTGTTCTCTTCGGCTAATTCTAGCTGAACTGAACTGAACTTATTGGAGCTGAACTGAACTAAACTGAACTTATTAGAGCTGAACTGAACTGAACTTATTAGAGCTGAACTGAACTGAACTTATTGGAGCTGAACTGAACTGAATCGTTGAATTAAATTGTAACAAATATATAAATAATAAGTAAATAATTATTATTATGAATATTCAAAAATAAGTAATAATAATTCTAAGTACTAATAGTTAAACTAATAATTTAGAATAATATCAAATGAATAATGATAGTATTATTTTTGATGTTATTAAATGATATCATAAATAAATAAATAATAATAATAATGATAAATTAATTTTATAAATAATAATTACTGATAATAATAATTAATAATGAGTAATTACTATTATTACTATTATTAGTATTAATATATTAATACTTAATGATGATGATATAATAACATTAATGTGTTATTATAATAATAATTAGCTTAAAACATGGGTTGATGTGTGCTTCTAACCAAACCACGATTTGTGGTGGGTTGGTCTATGATAGAGATACGCCAAACCCCACCACAAACCGCCAAAGTATCTTTAATATGCAACGTAACGACAATGTTCGTTGTACCATAAATAGTACTGCAGTACTATTAGCAACTTTGTATTTTTTTTCATATCTTCTAATTTTTTGTAGTTTACTTACATAATGTAATAGTAAATATTTAGTCGGTAAAATGAAACAGCAATTGCAAATTAGAATACTCTTATTGATATGAAATTTGGTTAAATCGTGCACCAACTCAAACCTTGCTCAGCCATAATAATAATAGTAATAATAATGAGTAAAGATATAATAACAAAAATAATATATATAAATAATAATAATAATAATAACAATAATAATAATAAGTAAAATAAATTAGACCAATAATAATATATTAAACAAAATGGTTAAAAAATGAATGGAGCTGAACTGAACTGAACTTATTGGAGCTGAACTGAACTGAACTTATTGGAGCTGAACTGAACTGAACTTATTGGAGCTGAACTGAACTGAACTTATTAGAGCTGAACTGAACTGAACTTATTGGAGCTGAACTGAACTGAACTTATTAGAGCTGAATTGAACTGAACTGAACTGAACTTATTAGAACTGAACTGAACTGAAAATAAGCTGAACAGAACAGGCCCGTTCTAAGTGTCTGTTTAGATTTACTGAAAATAGCTGAACTGAACTAAATTGAACTGAACTGATTGGAGCTGAACTGAACTGAACTGATTAGTGTTGAATTGAACTGAACTGAACTTAATTGAATTGAATTTAATTTAATTTAATAAATATATAAATAATATTTAAACAATAATAATATGAATATCAAATAATAATTATAATGATAAGTAATAATAATGAATAATTATTACTGAATAATAATAATTTTATTTTGGATATTTTTAAATGATAATTATAAATAAATAATATTAATAATTATAAATTAATAATTATAATGATTAATAATTATAATGATAATTAATAACAATTATTTTACAGTCTTTGTATTAATATATTATTACCTGATGATGATTATATAATAACAATAATATCTAAGAATTAAATTAATATTACTATTTTAATAATTAAATTTAATTATATATTAATATTTAGTAATAAATTATTGGGTCGGACCGTGCAAATTACATCATAAACCATTTTGACATGATTTGATTGGATTATGGGCTGAAAACGCAGGTTTATTTGTGCTTTTAACCTAAATTATGTTCCTCCCTAAAGATGATAGTAATAATAATGAATAAAGCTATAATAAAAAATAATATACAGATAATAATAATAATATAAAAATAAATAATAATAATATAACAATAATAATAATAATAAGAGAAATTAGTAAAATAAATTAGACCAACATAATAATATTTAACAAAACGGTTATAAAAGAATGGAGCTGAACTGAACTGAACCGATTAGAGTTGAACTGAACTGAACTGAACTGATTAGAGTTGAACTGAACTGAACTAATTAGAGCTGAACTGAACTGATTAGAGCTGAGCTGAACTGAAATTAAGCTGAAATGAACAGGCCTAAGTTGCAAATATTAGGCTTCAAATGCTATTAGCATGATCAAGACTCATCAAATACGTATGAACTTTCTCTTCTATCGATTAGAGCACCGCAAAATGCTCCGTTCCTAACTATGGATCAATTAAGAGCAAAGCCTCTAATACATTCTTAGCAAATCACCCCCGTAAATATTTACACCATCTCCAAACATCTTCCTACTTTACCTCTCAACAAGTTCCAAAGGTAGAGATTTTATTTCGTGCACTACTTCCAGCGATTCCCAAATTGCTAACCGTATAAACAAATGTCTATCACGTACTCCCTCCGTTTATTTTTAATTGTTATGTTTTGCTTTGGAGAGAAAATTTATAAAATCTATGCAATGGTTATTTGGAAATTAAAAAATAAGGAAAGTACAACGACTAAAAACAAAAGGATGTAGTACTTTTTTGGACAATTTAGTTAAATTTCACGAAAATGACACATACAGCGGGTAGGCTATAAAACAACAATTTAAGTAACTTTTAAATATTAATAACATCAATTCACGCATAATTGCTTGAATCAAGCAATGAACCAACCAGAACCAAGAGAAATGATACCTTATCATCAACATAAGCAGCCCAGAAACGCTGGATGGCACGATCATAAGGGTCAGAAGGAAGAATGGACGATCCAGATGGGAAAACCTCATCAATATACTGAACAATAATGAGTGACTCACAAACAGGCTTATCATTATGAATCAAAACTGGGATTTTCTTATGAATTGGGTTTGATTTTAGCAAAAGCTCACTTTTTGGTTGCATTGTTTCTTCAATAAATTCATAATCTACTGATTTAATAGCGAGAGCAATTCTTGGCCTCATCACAAATGGGCTTGGCCATGCTCCTAAAACCTTCACCTCTTTCGACATTTTCTTTGTTTTGTTTTCTGGGTTAAACTCTTGTTTGACAGACAAATGAATGAAGATTTTTTTTTTCTATGATGGGATTTTTATGGAAGAGTATGTGGTGATGAGCTATATATATAGCAAATGAGAATTGAAGACGCGTAATTGTTTATTGATCTTTTATTTTGGGGGAGTGCTATAAAGAGATTTTTAAGATAACTTTTATAAAAATTAGGCGTGGATTTTGGTAAAATTGGGGGTTATAATTGAATTGAAATTAAGGATAAAAATGACATTGTAGAAAAAAAAGGAGTGAGGATCCTCTCCATGTCATTTAATTGGCTATGTGCCTATGTTGAATAATGAATAGGGGTGCGAATAAGGGTTTGGATATCCTATATTCAGAATGAGACGAACCTATTAAATAAACCTTATAAAGTTAATCAGTTACCCAAATTTTCGTCAGATTGTTGGAGGGGGCAATGAGGATAAAGAAAATATGCGATTTTGGAATTCTCGTTAGATGTCCGTGGGTTAAAAACTGTATTTCTTAAGGTTGTTTTTCATTAGTGTATCTGATACGAACCTGTGGGATATATATTGTAATTTTCTAACCAAAGACCCTTGGGGTCCAATAGTATAGCTTCAATTCTCCCACATGGGAGACCAAGGTTCAAATCTTGATGGAAACAAAAAAAAATTCAATATTGTTGGGGAAGGGGGTTGGAGTGTATGGCTTATAATGGGCCTCTGGGTAGAGGCACTGTGCAAGGGTAGCCCAGAGAATTATTCTTCTTACCATAATATAATCTCAGACTTATAAATGAGATTATATTTTTAAAAAATAAAAAAATATTGTAAAAGATCTAGAAGACGTACTCTCTCCATCCCGTGATACAATTTTTTTTTCAATTTAGGTGTCCCAAAAATATAATACTTGTTTCTATTTATGTTTCTATGATTTGCCAAGTAAAATTATGCCACAATTATTTTTACTTCTTGAAAATAGTTTTAAACTTTATTTATTCAACCTTAAATTAGGCATACATTTAATGCTCTTACACCAATTACAATTGATTTATAAGAGACCGCCTACTTTTAAAATAAAATTAGGCAACGGTCCAATAGGTCTAATAATAAGAAGAAAAAATCAATGAACCTTCTTATGAAAATAGGGACCGGTTTAATCTATTTTGTGATCTATCTAATTCATTTCGCGACCTGTTGAGTTCATTCAATACTCAATGTTAAATTTATTTGGTGACTAGTTTAATGCATTTAGTGACTAGTTTAATTCTTTTGGTAAGTCATATGTTATTTTTAGGAATCGCTTGTTATATTTTGGGACTAAATTGAAATAAGTGAAGGATAAGATAATGAACAAGTAGAGTGATGCCAAATGTCTAGGAATAATATTAGGATAGAGTAAGATAGAATACGCTTGTTAATAGAATATGAGTTTTGATTAGACAGCCTCATTTAATAATTTGTCCACCAATTAATATTTATTTTCTCTCTTAAAAGCAACTTTTTCTCATATAATAAATAAATACTATTTAAATTCCTCTTAGATTTCACTTACTTTAATTTATGTAAAATAATAGAATCAAATACTTAGACATCGAACATGACTTGGCAATTTGGGAATTTAATTTGTAATGAACAACATTAGTTTGGATAGAGAAATTATAGAGTGGTGATTCGATATGCAGTGACGTATCCCGAGGTTTCCATGACCCCCGTGCATTAATAATTCGTTGAACTTCAATTATGGTGGATTGTTTCTAAAATTTTCACGTTCTCACGAGGTCGACTAATAATCTTACGACTTGGATTTGTTCGAGAGGTCAAATACAATTTCTGGATCTATTCTAGTGTGGACGCATTAATTTGGGGAAAAAAGTTGGTTGGGGTTGAATTGTAGTCTCTCTATTTCAAATTAATTGTTACATTTTTTGTTGTGTGTTTTAGATTATTTGTTATTCTCTTTTATTTGGAAAGGTTCTACTATTAATTTATTATATCCCTCTTACACACTTTGACCCACCTTTACTCTCATACAATTAAAATAATACATTAGTCCTATCATCTACTTTAAAAATAAAATAATACTACCTCCGTTTCTTTTTAAGTGCTACATTTTGACTTATAACACTATTTATTCATTATAATTTGAACGGCTTTTATGATATAGGTATAAGGAAAAATATAGTGATGTTGGATCTCGTTTGATTCGTCTAGATATATATTTTTTTAATATCTAGTTGTCATAATTTCTACAAATGCATAATTAAAGATAAAAATGATATAAAACGTGCCTCGACAAGCGTGCTAAAGTGAAATGTAGCACTTATTTAAAAACAGAGGAAGTATTTGATAAACCTAACTAACACTTATCATATAAATTTTGTGCTTTGATAAGTGTAACAAATATAATGGGATTAGGAACATAATATTGACTACAAAACAAGTTATGAATGGAACATAATAAGAAACATGCGACCAAAGCCAAATATGTGACATGTCAATAGCCTAGTGTAATAATTCAATATAAGAAGGACAAGTGGGTCCCAAAAGCATGAGAAATTGGAATATAAAGATGTGAAAGTTTATCAAAAATAGGAAAAATTAAAGTGTAACAATTGAAAAGAAACGTTCAAAAAAGAAAAGTGTCACAATTTAAAACAAACGAAGGTAGTAATTAGTAATTTATGATAATAATTAATGAATAATGATAATAGTATTTTAAATATTATTAAATGATAGTTATAAATAAATAATAATAATAATGATATTTAAATAATAATAATTAATGATAATAATAATTGCTAATAATTAATTGCTATTATTTGTATTAATATATTGATACAAGATGATGGTTATATAATATAATGTCTAAGAATTAAATTAATCTTACTACTATATTAGAATTAATAATACAATAATAATTAGTACCACCTTTGTTTTTTTTCATATGTATGTTTGCCTTTGCGCGTGGACCAAAAAAAAGTGCAAATGTAAGAGAGAAGTGTAAATGCTAGGAAAAAGTGAAAAATGTAGAGAGAAGGAAATAAAAAGTAGGAGAGAAGTGTAATAATTAGGTGGGTCAACCTTTCATTTATGGAAAAAGGTACAAAGGTACATATTAAATAAAACATCCCAAAATGATAAAACATACTTCCTCCGTAACGAAATAAACGCAACAATTGCACTTTTGACACTATTTACAGTTTTAACTTTGACCGTAATTTATGACTTATACATAAGGAAAATATAGTCATGTGGGGTCTCGTTGGATTCGTCTCAACTTATAGTTTTTTATGATCTAATGTTTTTAGTTTTTACAAATACATAATTAGAGATATTAATCTTTAAAATTTTGTTTTGGCATGCGTGCCCAAGCAAATTATTGCATTTATTTCGTTACGGAGGAAGTACATATTAAATAAAAATGGAGGGAGTAATGAATAATAATAGGGTCGGACAACACAAACTGTCGTGTTGGATTCGTTGGGCTCGCAAATACCCAATTCTTAAAATAAAAAAAGTTATGGCATGAAAACAGATGAATTGAACTAAATAGAAAGAAAAAATCGAGTGTGAGAGTAAAAATATTGTTATGAACTAAACTTGCATTACTCATACAAGTTTTGTTTATTATTTCAAATTTGTACAAATGGATATATATATATATATATATATAGTGATAGGATCAAGTGAAAATTGTTTTCACAGTGAAAACCAAGTATAGGGGTACATGTTAACATAAAGGGGGTATGCGTGCATTCATTAATAGCATTTTTGTAAATACTAACAACTTTGATGTTAGCAACTCATCTTTGATGCTTGAAGCATGCGTACCCTTTAATCGTAATATATATACCCTTCTAAATCTTAATATATACCCCTTTTTTCCAATTAGGACTACTAATTTTCGATTTTCAGCAAATTATATATTGTTAGCAGAACCCGACTCAATATATATACAGGAAGAGGATCTGGTGAAAACTGTTTTCACCATGAAAACCAAGTAAAATGAGTACATGTTAACATAAAGGGTTATGTGTGCTTTCATTAATGACATTTTTGTAAATACTGACAACATTGATGTTAACAACATAATTGTGATGATATAAGCACGCGTACCATCTAATCATAATATGTACCCCTTTTTTTTTTTCAAAATCAGCACTGTTAGTTTTCAATTTCAGCAAAATATAGGTTTTTAGCAGATTCTGACTATATATATATACGTATATATATAGGAATAGGATCAAGTGAAAACCAAGTAAAGGGGGTACATGTTAACATAAATGGGGTGCGCGTGCATTCATTAATGACATTTTTGTAAAAACTGACAACTTTGATGTTAGCAGAACAACTTTGATGTTAGAAGCACGCGTACCCTCAAATCATAATATGTACCTTTCTAAATCTTATATGTACCCCCTTTTTTCCAATTAGGAGTATTAGTTTTCAGTTTTCAGCAAAGTATATATATATATGCAAGAGTTGCAGTTTGCCATGTGTCACCATCCCTCTTTCAATATAAAGATTCGAACTCACAACCGCAAGTATGAAAGAAGGAGCTCCAATCATATTTCCACCACACTCTTATTGTTTCTTTCATCAAAATTAATAGTCATGTAGAACGAAACCAAGAGTTAAGGTGTAGCTTTTGAAATTCATATTAGAAAAGCCGTGTGATGTTCTTAACACTAAATGGCTAAATGATAGTATTAGTTATCTTTACTACTTCCTCTGTTTTTTTAATGGCTACACTTCTCATTTCACGGACTCCTTGGCAATTTTTTTCTGAGTGAGTAAAAGTGTGTAAGAAAAAGTGGCAGGAGAGAGATAGAGAGAAAAAGTTACTAATAAGGGAAAAAAGGAGAAATATAGTCATTAATTTTAAACTTTCTAGAAAAGAAAGTGTAGTTATTAAAAAAAACGGAGGTAGTACTAAATTGTAATGCATAGAAATTCCAAGGAAATCCCTAAAGAAAAAAAATATTCCGAGGCATTGCTCGAAACTTTATACTAATCTATATATATATATATATATATATATATATATATATATATATATATATATATAAAACGCGTAATCAAGCATTGCCATCTGACACGTGTCACTCCATGTCATTTATTGCGCAGAATATGAAAATGCTTACAAAATGAATACAACAAGATTTGAACTTGTGACCTAACAAGTAGAATTCTAAGACTTTTCCACTAGACTACACCTCTTTTTGTGATCTACTTTTGCTTTTAAGTTATGTATCCCATCACCTTAATTTTTGTTATGAGAAAAATAATTTCCTCAAATTTTTTCTCTAATGCGCGTATGCTTTAGTTATCCAATCTAATTTCACATTAAATATTCTACCTTATTTTCTTTTTACAATTTATATTAAAAAAACTCTTCTTACAATCCCTTTTCAATTTGTAATTTGTTTGTTCATTCCAATTCTCCCCTTATTTCTACCTTATCCTATCTCTATACTTTATATATAAAACAAAGAAAACAATATACAAAAGATAATACAAGAATTTTCCCAGTGCATCGCCTGGGACAAAAAACTAGTTTTAGTATTAAAAGAAAACAATGTGAGCTACAACCCTACAAGTGAGGAAAATTTTGAAGAGATAAAATAGCGTGAGTAATTATCGAAATAAATTAGGTACACTCTTGTCTTGGCCCTTATGTCAACATCTAATAAAGCCATGGGGCCCAAGAGCCACTACTTGGCCTACATAAGTTCTTGACCGAAAGTCAAATAGAGCCATGAAACCTAATATCATAAACAATTAACGAATTAAGTACAACAAATTAAAAAACAGTTGGTCTATATAGAGGCTAACTAGTGCAAATAAGTTTGGGACCTCAAAATATAGGCCTCAAAATTTTACAAACCAGATAATAATTTTATGGGCCTCTAAATTTTACTAACACATAATAAGTATTACATGAAACATAAGAGAAGTAAAACAAACATATTTTGTTAATGACCCAATTCATATTTTTTATATAGAAGTAATTAATTTATGCTCTATTCATTTTATAATGTTCTACTCATTTTCAATTTAAGGAGTTGGTCAATAAGAATCCACCTAATTTTAATTTAAAATTTGCCAACAATCAAAGCCCAATAGGACGAACATAATGAAGCTTTTTTTTTTAATAAAGTGACACACTTTTGCATAACGTGTTAGACTTAAGTTAGTCTAATTTTAATATAAAGTTAGTTTTAATAACTTTTGCAGTTTAAGTCTTTCTACCCACTTTAACTTAATTTTTAAACTGGCAAAAATTTATTCTTTTTTCACATCACTTTACATATTTTTTGGACCCACATTATTTAACAATTTGTCACAGCCACCTTATCTCTCTTATTTAAATAAACAAAAGAACTTGAACAACACAACAATGGACAAGAGTTAGGAATAAGGGAACTATTAATATCCAACTTCATATTCTTTGTTTCATCATATTAATTCATTTCGATAACAAATGACATAGTATGTTTTGTATTTAAAAATATAATCTCATTTATAAATATGAGATTATATTAAGGTAAGAAGAATAATCATTTGTTGCCCTTGCACAAGGTCTCCGCCCGTAGGCCTATCTCAATCCATATACCCCCAACCCTCTGTTCCCCAAATCCTATGCAAATACTTAGGGCGGGTAAGAATTGATCCCCAGATCAAACTAGGGATGATAAAACTTCGATTCATGCAATGGCATCAACATAACAAGAATATTAGGTTTGTGAAAACTGGGAGTTTGTGATAATCATGTCGAAAATTTACTAATCATTTGGTTGACATCAAATTTTATGTGGTATAACTTCTCTTCTCGGAAGTATTGTATTGTTCCGTTGGCATAAGTGCAAGAAATGAATCAAGTACAACTTTATTATAAATCTGGTTGTATGAGAATATGGTACTTGCAACACTATTTTTTTCTCCTTGTTCACTTGAAAATTTTAATTTTTTCTCAATTAGAAATGTCTAAATAAGAAAGAAAAAAAAAGCTTATATAATGAATACTTTCCGAATCAAATAATTTGGAAATTGCTTATATACAACAACAAGTCAACAACTAAGCTTTGATCCCAAATTTCAACTTAATTACTGCCATGAACTAAATAATCCCCTAAATAACTAAAGCTTCCTAGCATAAAAACTTAAACTTAATTACTACGATGAACTGCATCTATGCTACTTCGACACCCTTAGTTGCCTCAAAAATCGAGTGTCGTATCGTGTCATTTCGAACACGATACGACAATTAGATACTTCTTTTTTAACCAAAAATTTGAATTTTCCTTACAAATTGCCCGAGTGAGATACTTGAACACTCGTATTCGAGTAGTACTTAATCCATGTCTAAGTAACATATAACTGCATAATAATTTTATTAACTTTCTAGGGAGTGGAACTCCTCTGACCACAATCAAGAGAAAACTAGCATTAACTTCAAATACAAAATAAGTTGTCTAAGGTACATCAGCATACAACAGCAAACAATTGGAAAACTAACATACCATTTACTATCTTAACACAATCCCCTTACATCATAGCAATGAAACCATTTAAGTTCAAGTGGAAGCAGCTGGTTTAAACCTTGCCATCCTAGATTTGGCAAACTCATAAAGCTTCTCAGTCTCAGGCATATAATCCTTGACAGCATCATCAGCACAAAACCTCTTTGCCCACATAAGGAGGTTTGGCGTCTTCTCCTGGTCGAGCAACTCGACGTTGTTGATCAATTCAGTAACGCGCAACCACCCTAAGAAGCTTCCAAAGGCAATGTCAAGGTACCCAAGTTTATCACCGCTGAAAAAGGGCTTCCCTTTGCTACATTTGTTGAAGGCATCCTCAAGCAATGACAACCCTTCTCTCACTTGCTCCAAAGCTACTGCTTTTGCTTCCTCATTCTGTGCCTTACCTATTCCTTGCATACTTGGGAACCACTGCATTATTTGAATAACAAATTGTAATACCAATTACTGCATATGTCACATAATATTTGGCAAAAACATATCTTGTAATGGACTAATGGGGTATGCATTATTGTCAATAGCTTATGCACTATGTCATTAATTCGGACTCTTCCAATTATCTCAAATATAATGTTGGTTCTTCGACATTTCAAATTGAGCATATACTTATTTGATACTTCATTATTCTAGGCCAAAATTTTGAAATTTTATATAAATAGGGCCGCTTGGAACAAGACCTGTCAATGTCCGATACAAGATTCGAGTCTGAGTAACATAGCCTATGCATTATGCAAGTCACTACCGTGTATAAAGATCTTATGCACAATTTTCTATTTTATTTTTTTTATGATGAGGACCCACTCACTTAGTTAGTGGTAAACTTTAGACTACATGGGTGAAATCCACACCCCCATGCAACCAGGCAAGTCTGAAGGGCAAGGATGGATCAACTACTGTACCACACATCTTGTCATGGCACCAAGACTCGAATTTGAGACCTGTATAGATAGTGGTGCTCAAACCATCTTACTCTGCCTATGAGGGTAACAAACTTAATTCTAGTATATTACTACATATCATAAGATCTTTTAATAAATCAAGTCCAACCCTTCTAATTCACATTTTCTCATACTACTAGCTAGTGTGCCACTCCTTTTTATTGGTCGTTATTATCACTATAGTCAAGGAGCATGCCTATATATATTTTTTAAGAAGGGAGGGATATCAGAGAGACATGGTTGAAATAAATCAAAATATGAAAAAAAAAAAAGTGATACCTTATCATCAACATAAGAAGCCCAGAAGCGTTGGATGGCTCGATCATAAGGGTCGGAAGGGAGAATGGACGATCCAGATGAGAAAGCCTCATCAACATACTGAACAATAACGAGTGACTCACAAACAGGCTTATCATTGTGAAGAAGAACTGGGATTTTCTTATGAACTGGGTTTGATTTTAGTAAAAGCTCACTTTTTGGTTGCATTGTTTCTTCCATGAATTCATAGTCTACTGATTTTAAAGCGAGTGCAATTCTTGCCCTCATCACAAATGGGCTCGGCCATTTTCCCAAAACCTTCACTTCTTTCCCCATTTGTTGACGGAAAAAAGAAAGTGCTCTCTCTTCAGAAATGTATCCTCTGATGGAATGGCAAAAGCACGAGTATGTGGTGAATATGTATATATAGTACAATACGTTAGAATCCAACCTGCCTTTATTATATTTTCCTTATTTTATTCTTTGTAATGGTTTAGTTTATGTTTTAGTAATCTTATATTGGTTTAAAGTTTCATTAGTGAGTTACTAGTAAACCTGTGTTAATTGGAAATATATACTATCTCATATTTAAGCCTTTTTAGGGGGTAAGACGTAAGAGTGAATGAACGAAACTTGAGACCTCTTATCAGTTGTTGCTTGGTTTATACACTGTGTTATTGTTGTTGGCCAACTGAGAGATTGTGCCGCCACTTATTGTAAAGCGCCAACCCAAACTCAAAATAGGTACATCCCATTGTCGGCCTAAATTGGGCTCGCCTTTTGCAACGAGCGCTCCGATCGACCCTCTTCTCGTGCTCTTATCGCCAATACACCGGAATGTCCTTTTAGATACTGATACCAAGTGCTCGTTCCTCACGAGACTCAAGAGTCCCTATTTTGCATAAAACTAGCGCACATGCCCACAAATAAGGTAAGGGTGTGCAGCACGATCCAAGGTCAAAACACTCGGACTGTGACACTTAGTCCTCTTAGAATTATATACAAGAAACCAAGAGTTTGTTTTTTTCAACTTACTTTGGCTTATTAAAAGTTATTTAAATCTTGTTTATCAAACCTTATTTTTGTTAAACTAAACTAATCTAAACTTGTTTTCCATATAAAAACTGAAAATAATTTGAAAAGAACTAGGTCTAAATAAGGGATATAGTAAGCATCAAATAAACATTGATAAATCCAATTAGTAGGTGATTTTGAGATAATATTGGCCGTTGATGGAAATATAAAAGGTAAACATGTTACACACTAACACACCACACTACTTGTCTACTTCCTCCTCTTTTTGATGCATTATATTCATTTGTGAGATCAAAGTTTTGAAACTTTGACCCTGTACTATCCCTATTATATAAGAAAATTTATTATTATATTAGACTATTTGTGTTTTTTTAATAGATACTTTTCATAATTTTTACTTATACATAATTAAAAATGTATTAGTTTAAAATTTTATGTTGGATAACGTGAAAAATCAATGATACATAATAAAAAAAACCACGGGAGTGCCAATTCTCCTAAACTAAACAACCAACATGTGACAAAGTTTTAATCTAATTCCTACAATAAATTTTTAGTGTGTGAGAAAATAGTAATGGACGACCCAAGACGGAGGATTAGAGATTTGATCACTTACAAAGCCAACAAAAAATTTTAATAGCTTCTCACACTGATAAAGGGGTTAATATTTCATCTTCTAAAATTACTAGACTATTCAAATGTGCAATAAACTTGAGTTTAGGAAAGACACCTTCCATGAGAAAGTGGGAAAAAACTTGTAATAAATGCAGGACGAGTGAAAGAGTGAACTAGGCCTTGCCACGACTCACGTTCTACTTTCATTATTAATAATTCTTAAACTCAAATTCAAATTCAAGATAAATTTTCCGTCGCTATATTCAAGGGTATGGGGTCCAGCGGTGGTAGGTACTCTAAAGTGTGGACGACATAATCGCATAGGTAATCCATGTTGTACCTCCAGGTTCTGGACTTACTGAAGCTTCTCTGAGCTGGGATAGTATGGCCTTGTATCAGTAATTCATTATGGCACACTAAATTCACCCACTCTTAAAATAGTCGATACGAAGTCATGGTAGCATTCTAAAATTTAGTATATATTCTTGTAATTAATAGGGGGTATGCTTTGGAAAGGGCAAAGAGGTCTTTTGATTATTTACGCTGTTAATATCTCTATTATTTCTATATTATAGGGAAGAGGGGGTGGACACCAAAACTAAAAATAGGAAAAACATTTAAAATAAATAAAGCAAGTTATTAAGGAGTTAAGTTTTATTTCCAAATTTACCATAAAATTTTTAGCCAAAAATGTTTAAAACCTCAAACTACAATATCTAAAAATCTACAATGTAATAACAATTAAAATATATATAAATGGTTATATTTTCTTGCGATCTACACATAGACACCCACTTTGCTATATTTTTATATACTTTTGAATTTTTTTTTAATTTTCAAATACATTAGTAATTGATTGATCATGAATGTGGGGGTGCATTAGATCAAATTGATCATGAAACATGCTAAATTATTTTAGTATGATTGATAAAGTGGTAAAGGGAGAGAAATGGTATTTTTTTTTACAGATACATGAATGACAATGCTGATGAAAGCTTCTATTAATCTTTTGTAAAGTTTTTGGTCTTTTTTGGCATTTTGTTTTTAAATCACTATTGCTAATATACTCTCTAATATTTAATGCTCCTTTTTATGTATTTATTTGTTTCACTATTTAAACTCTTTTGAGATTACAATCACACCCTTTAAAATAACAAAATAACTAAAAGTTAACGATTACTTATAAAAGTACGAAAAATATGTATACACTTCACGTGAGAAATTACAATGTGGTTTCTCCCATATTTTTGTATATTAATCTTTTACAAGAGGCACGCATCGCGTGCATAGAAGACTAGTAAAGTATAAGGGAAGACGAGGAGTGGACACGAAAAATAAGAAAAAGAAAATATAAATTATAATAAGTTAAGTGTAGATGGGGTAACAATTTTTTTAGGTATTAATCAGCCTATATTTAGGAAGTTAATAATTTAATTTGACAATTAATTTAACTTTTTCATGTTTTCGCACACATCGCGTACATATGAGATTAGTTGTTATATAGATACAGTTAGTGCTGCTTATAATCAAGTAAGTTAATATCTACAACATTTATTATACATCCGGGTGTACCATGAGCATGGTGCACCTAAAATTATCTTTTTGCTTATAGAGATCATTTGAAAGTCTAAGTATTGAATGATGTATACACTTTCTAATAAATTATTGTTGTTGTAAAAATCGAATAAACCATCCCTTTTTTATTGATTGTCATGGTCTAATATAATAAGAAATCCCTAAATGATGTCTCATGGAAATAACAGTTTTATTTTTTTGAGAGGAAACCCAAGCAGAGGGCTAGACAATACTCATTTCCGAATCCAAAGCAACCAAATTACAAATGTTTAAAGGGAAATCAAACAACCAAAGACGTCTACCGGTTTCCTATTGAAGCATGTGAGCTAACTCATGGGTTACCCTATTAGCCTCCCGCTTAACAAAAACAAAAGAGACGGAAATAAAATTACGAGCTACATGAGTAATGTCTTCTAAGAGCAAATGAAAATTACTATTGTCGGGCTCCTTGTTGCTAATAGCATTAACTACCACTTGTGAGTCATTCTCGAAAACAATGTCCGTATACCCCAACTCATATGCGAGATGGAGACCATGAAGGATGGCTTTTGCCTCCGCGCATCACACCTTCCAACTGAACAGTACACACGCTAGCAACACCCCAGCACAATCCCAAGCAACCACCCCGACCCTCATCCTTTATCTCTCAGCAAACCCGCATCAATGTTTATCTTCACCACACCGCTGCTAGGACGTAGCCATTTGACCCCACTGCCCATAGGCCCCCCACAATCACTCGCCCTCTTCCCAGCCTCCATCCCTTTGATTCCATTCAACTCGTGCACCAATTTCAGAAGGTACACCTTCGACTCACCAGGACTGCAGCGCTCCCCCTTGAACAACCATTTGTTCCTCGACCCCTAAACCATCTAACAGACTAACAACACCCTCTGACAAGCCTCTTCATCCAACTTCAGCACCACCATCTGCATCCATTCAAGGAACGACCTCCATCGACCATTAATAACATAATCAAGATCACACTCCTTCCATATTTCTTCCGCCAGGGGACAGTGGAGAATAGTATGCTCAACGTTCTCACAACAAATGCCGCAAATGCCACACTCCGACGAGAAAGACCCTATGCATTTGCTAAGGCCTTCCTTCGTTGGTAATGCATTCAAGCAAGCCCGCCAAACTAAGAGTTTCACTCGCGGTAAAACGTTTGCTTGCCAAATCAGGTTCCAGATCTGCCTATCATCATTCGAAGAAGACGAGCTGCAATTGACATCACCTGCATCAAAAATACATCTATATGTAGGTTTAACCGAATAGAGACCATTTTTCTCCCACTCCCAACTCAAACAATCAGGAGGTTTTCTTTCACTTAGAGGGATGCTTAGTATTCGATCACGCTCAAAAGGAAGGAAGATATCCATAACTAGGAAAATATTTAATGCAACCAAAATCAAACTATTAACTAAATAACTACTAGTATCTGCCCGTGTTACTGCACGTGATTTTATATTTTTGGATAGTCAATATGTGTTAAAGTTATTAATGCATGAAACAAAAAAGAACACCATTACAAAACAATATGCTACGTTGAAGGTCATCATAACTTTTGCGGTTGAAATCTTCATCCTCTGCTCAAAGGTAACATATACTCTAAGAGAATATTTTAATTTCACAATACATACTCGGTAATTGCTTCGTAAACCAGTTACTTCAAAAAAAAACTCCAACAATTATTAATCTACACCTATGGGAGAAAAACAGAGAAAAAAGATATATTTTTCATAAACAACTATCCGGAGAATCATAAAAATCATAAACAATTATTGAATATTACAAAACTACTCACCTAATTACCCGAAATATCATAAAATGGAGAGAAAGATGTATTTTCCATAATCATTCAAGAAAAATAATTTTTTTAAATTAAAATAAAATAAAATTGCAAATACACTAAAGTTCAAAGCGAAATGCATCTATATATGAATGAAAATAGTGAATAGAAAATTAAGAACGGAAATCAAGCAATATGGATCGAAAGATGACAAATTTAGAGATAAAAAAAAAAAAAATTAGAATTATTTGGGGATTTTTTTAACAAAAATGCATCACAATTAATTCTAACATATACCTTTCTTGAGAGTGGTTGAATCTTGCATTCACATCATCAAATTACTCGAGTTGGCATAAATTGATAAATGATAAGCTATCAAATGTAATATAAAGTGAAGAGATTGGACTCCATAAAAAAAGGATAACAACCCAGAATTATATTAAATTCTATGTTAAGAATTTGGGGTTGTTTATTTTATTTGGAAGAGTGAAGATTGGCAATCATAATTGTGAAATTATTTTGGTGCGTTGTGACGCAATTGTATTTTGGTGAGGGAGGGATATTGGCAGTTACTTACTATTTTGTAGGTTTGGCAATTTTTTTTTTCATTTTTTAAACCCCCCCCCCTCCCCCCTCTGTAGATGCCTTTTCTTTGTTTATTAGTTATTATTTTGTAGGTTGGATGATATTTTATTTTATTTACCTTTTTTGCAGTTTTTTTGGTTTTGTTTTTGGATAGCAGTTATCTTTTTTTTTAGGGGAGGATAGCAGTTATCTATGTAGGTGCTTTTTTTGTTCTGATCGTTAGTTTTTTTAATGCCCATTTTTTTTCTTTTTTTCTCTTCTTGTTTTCAGTTTTTTTCGAATTTCTCTTACAAAAATTAATGGAAGCAGAATTTAGGCTTTGCTGCTTTCTCATTGCTTCCATAAAAACTGCCATACTTTGTAATAATAATATTAGAATTTTTAAATTGTAGCTTTTTTCGGTAATAGGGTATTTATTAGAAAGGCATCTTCTTGTTTGAAAGTTCTCTTTCTATTTCTTTCTTGATAGAATTTCGATTTAAAGCAAAATTTAAATTAATATCTACACATGCTAACTTGTATTCTCTCCTATAAGCACCTATTTGTCAATAGTACAAACACCATTACATCAAGCAATACTTTAAGCAATATTTGAAAATGTGTCTTCCCTAATTTCAAGCACTCTTTGACTCTCTTTTCAAAGTCCTTTTCATCTTTCCCTCGCGGTACTTGTTCGCTATCGGTCTCTCACCCGCATTTAGCCTTGGACGAAATTTACCGCCCACTTTCCCATCTTCATTTAAAGCAATATATATACCAAACTCATTTGCATTATCTCCTATAATCGCACCTATAACCTATTTGTTAATAGTAGAAACAAAGATTATAGATCATACACCCGGGTGTACCATGAGTATGATATACACTCAAGGTTATTAACAATAGGCTTTGGTGTACCATGCTCATTGTAAATCCAGTATAATTTGAGCAAAAAATAGTCTTGGGTGTATCATGCTCATGGAAAACCCAAGATAATTTGAGCAAAAAACAGCCTTATGTGTATCATGCTCATGGTACATCCGGGTGTATGATAAAAATTGTAATACAAACATCATTAGTGTTGTTTATTAATTAAGTAGCCAATTGCACAAGGATTGGTCTAATGAAAAGGAGATAGTCTTCGAACTTTGAGGTTATGGGTTCAGTCCCTACTAGAGGCACTTTGAAAGTAGGATTTCCCTTATCATTCCCCCTCTCTCAAAGGGTCTAGCCCATTAGGATTCGAGCGGAATCTGGGGGAAAAAAATTGCACAATTTGAAATGTTGCATGGTTGCACATGAACCATGAAAATACCTCTTTCCAAATAATGACTTAAGCTAATTAGGAATTTCATATTTATCAAAAGTCTATTGAGAAAGAAATAGAAAAATTGATGTTATATGGGTCGTGTTTATGCCAAATTCCGTACAGGGCAAAACTTAGCTAGAGACTCACAATTAGAATGATGAATGATATAATTGGATGCATATGCGGGAAATGATGAAGAACAAAGAAAGCAAAAAGAGAAAGACACCAGAGATGGTGACCAGGAAAACCCGAGGAATAAGGGAAAAAACCGCTGGTGGCCTTGAGTCCACCAATCCACTATATAAATCATGGTTACAGCCCTAGTATGTTAGTTCTCAATGTAATTCGAATGCAAAGAACAATGTATGTTTAGAGAATATCAGAGTTAATGCGTAGAGTAATCTCTATTCCAACTATATACTATTCTCCTATTTATATTATCAAGATAAATATTCTACTGGAGTTGTTTGAGCAACGGCTAGCAACTGCTTCCTTGAGATCCGCAGCTCATATCTTTCCTCCTAAGATCACGCTGCATAGTAGTTTGAACGAGTCTCCTATTATGCACGTTGTTCTTTAGTGGACTTAGTCTTCCTTGAATATAGGCTTCAGTTATAACAAACTCCTCGTGTGTTATTGAAGCTGGACTTTCATAGCTGGATGGCCGTAGCTGATAGTTGTGACTTCATAGCTGGATGGAAGTAGCTGATAGCTGTGACTTCATAGTTGGGACCAGATAGCTGTAATCACCTTCGTTACCTGTACAGACAGCTATGTAGATCTATAGGACATAATAATTGCCCCTAACTTGTAGCTTGCACCTTTGCCATGAGTAGTGAAGCTGCAAGTTATCATAATGATTTTCTGCATAACTAAAGATAATTATACGATGCCATTAATATATATTTTTCATATAAATAATAAGAAACAAAAAAGATAGATCAAGATCCATTGGTTTAGGCAAATAAATTATCTTTTAGAAGCAAAAGATAAGTTTTAAAGACACAAGTCAAATCATTATTTCTACCCGTTAGACAAGGGTAATAAATACTCGACAGATGGCTGAGTTAAATCAATTAGAACAGTTAATTCAATTTCGAAAAAGCTACGATTGATCTTCCTTCTTCCTTTGTAAGGTAAGCTCTTCTTTTCCTCTTCTCTCGTTTTTCCTGCATTCCTGTGAAACAATCCGCAAGAAAGAAAGTGTTCCCAACCAACCTCGTTTTAATGGGAAAGCCCAATGATGACGTCGCTTCTAGTATTACTTGGGCCGATATTGAAGCTATTAAAATCAGGGGTAGTTTCCCCGAGAGCACGGAGTTCATAATTCCAGAAGAGAGTGATAGGTCGGAAAATACCCTGGAAAACTACATATGCTTCTATGAATACCCATTTTTGTTAGGGCATACTATTTATTTACGCCCTTAACCCGCTCTTTTATAGAAGTCCCGAATTTATCTCCAGGCCAATTGATTTCGGCGTTTTGGAAGATTTGCTATAATATCGAATCAATTACCAAAGAATGGAGCCCTTCTTTTTCCTTACAAGACCTATTAACTACTTATGGTCTAAAGCACATCACCCCGGGGAAGGTAACCCTGAAAGTGAAGCCTCGGTACCCCAGTCCCATAGAAGGAGCCGGTGCTTCTGAGTCTTTCTGGAAGACTCGGTTTTTCTTTGTAGCCAATGATTCCCTTGGTGAAGCTGGGGCCTTTCTTCCATCTGGTTGGCCTGCTGGAGGTACACCAACTATAATACGCTTGTTCCTATAAACATTTATTTGAATTAACTGTATTTCTTACCTTTGTTCTTTTGCAGGCGCTGCTGAAACTGTCGATAGCTTAGAATAAATAGACGAGATGGTTAGGGTTTTCCTCAGCATCCCTCGGGCAAGAAGAACTTATACTGCCCCAACTAAGGTTATTCCCATAAGTTCTCACACTCCGTCCTCTTCATATACCGCTTCCATGTCGTCATGTGGTGTAAACTACGTACTAGATACCTTTTAGGTTTTTGTGATAAAAGTGTTAAACTTATATACTACGGTTTTTATACAGCTAAAGGTAGTTCTCTGTCAACTTCTGAAGCTGTAGCTAGATTGGAAATAAAACGAGGAGACGCGCCCTCAACTTCCTCTCAAGCGAAGCCTCTTGCCCCTATCAAAACGCAAGCTAAAACGACTACAATGCCACCCCTTCAACCCAAGAAGGATCCTGAGCAGCCTACTCCTAGTCAGACAGGGGTTACCTTACATATGCCAGAGGATATTCTATCTAAAGAAGGCTTAGATAATGGTATCTGGCCTCATGTAGAGAACTTGTTGTTCCCTGCTGCTGCCAAGCGCTTGAGGGTGCAAGATCCGGAAGTAGTAGTTAATCATGATGTTCAACACACTCTGCAGGTAAGTATTTTTGTTTTCTTAGAGTTATGTTCACTTAATGCCCTTGAATTGCTTTTATCCTACCTTTTATACGCTTTTGATTTATGCCAGGCTCTACAAAATTGTCTTATGGCTCGATCTAGCCTAAGGACCACTTCTTCCCTTATCGCTCAAGCAAAAGATTCCAAGGCTGAAATAGCTAGCCAGAAGGGAGAACTAGAGAAAGTAAAGAAGGATAAGGCTCGAGCTGAGGAGCAATAGAGAGCTGAAACGTTGCTTCTGGAAAAGGAGAGAGAAGGCTAAAAACGATTTACAGAGGCGGCAGAAGCAGAATTAGCTGCTGCCAAGTTAGCCAAAGATGAAGCTGAAGCAGCTGCTAAGCTGGCTGAAGAGGAAGCGAAGACAGCTGCCAAGAAGCTTAAGGATATAACAGCAGAAAAAGATTTTTGAGTATAGAGCTTACTAACCAAAAGGAGCATCTCTTGGACATGACGGTTGAAATACAGATTGTAGAACCAGCTAAGCTGGCTTACTTAGTTCTTTTTGAGAATTTAGAAAAGAAGCATTTGAACAAGTATGCAGATGCCTTTCTTGCAGTTGTGGGCAGCATGTCAGACCTTAAGGCCCTAGCCTTGGCAGCTAAGCCTTCAGATCCGGAGACTTCTACAGCTCACTCCCCAGCAACAGCTCATGCTGCCGCGCAATCAACAACTAAGTTAGCTGGTGATCCTGCTTTGATCATCCCAGCTGCAGAAGCGTCTACACAGGTGCTTGAAGATAATCAACCTGTTGGCTCAGATGCCCAGCTTACTTCTTAGGCTAATTCATTACTTTTGCTTATGTTAGACAATTTCCAGCTTTAATTTCTAGTTTGATTGCGCGAACAAATTATGTTTTTACCACTGATAGGCTAAAGTCGTATCACCTATTCAAAGATAATTCCTACAGTCCTCTAACAATGGTAGTAAAAGGAAGTAGGGTCGAATCCACAGAGAGACGGAGTTCTAAGTTAATATTCAGCTAAAAAGCTACTTCAGACAAGATCAGATAGAAACAGCTGAACTAATAATTAACTACTATAAAACAATATAAAGTGGAATTTTACTCTATGAAATAAAGGTCTAGGGAATTAGTTCGGTCCACCATGCTTATACCAATCAAAGGATCAAACAACTATCAGAACCTAGGTCGAGAATCGATAGATTAGAACAATGTCAAGCTATGGTTAAGTCTCAACGTCCATAATTCAACATATGCAGCATGTTCACAAACATAATCGGAATTACTGGTGTGTACTAGGCCTCTAAAAGTAAGACGGATATGTGCAAACAATTATTAACCTCAAGTAATCAAAGAAACTGCACAATAACGTTAATTACTCAATAAGAACAAATCACACCATAACCTATCTCATCAAACCCTAGAAACTAATAGCAATTCAAATAATCATGGTATAAACATGGCTTCCCTATCTAAATCCCTAGAAATTAAACTACTCACTCATAATTGAATTGACAATAATAAAACTAATTTGAAACCCTAATAATTGCATCATGAATGATTAAATAATTAAACTAAGAAATTAAAGTAATTAAAGAGACAAAGAGTAGAGAAGAATACCAATTGACAGAAAGCAGGAACTTTTATTGAAATCGAATAGGTTCAATCACCTTTAATCTAATCTAAAGTGTTTAGACTAAAATAAAGCTAAACTAAGAACTATGGAAAAACTAGAATTAAAAGATGTCCCTAAAAAATAATGAAGGATAGCTATTTATAATAGCACAAAGTCTCATTAAAAAAAGATAGAATTTCGGAAAAGAGCTGTCCGTGCTTCAGGCCCGATCGGGTCAAATCCCGCCCGATCGGGTGGGTAAACTGCAATTCTGCATCAACTTGCGAAGGCCGTATCTCTCAAACCAGACGTCCGATTGGATCGTGTGACCTATCATTGGAAAGCTCTTGAAGTCTAGAATCCAATACAATTGGAATTTCTGGATTATCAATTTTCTATCTAAATTTATAATAAAAATAGTGAAGGTGTGTCAGTTTTAGCACTTCTTTCACTATCTCTTTGCTTCATTCCAACTCAAAATTGTCCCAAACGGATGCATTGTGATCCTTGCGCAAGCTACCTTCATCTTCAATGATTAATAGGCTACATCCTTGGTACTCATGATCACTTTGTATCAAAATAACCTGAAAATCATTGAAACACACAAACGGGGAGTAGTAGAGCACAACTTGTTTAATTCATGCCATTATGCACCTAAGTGCTCAAAAAGGAGTTCTAAATGCAATCTAAATGCATCTAGAAACTATATATAAATGTGATACATCAACCACCGCTCATGGGACCGGTGTGTCTTTTGGATGTTTTATTTCTTCGTTTGAACATGTGACTTCTTGTTACTACTTCATGGCGTATAGCTATGATTAGAAGGAAACTTTGAAAAAGCTATAATCAACTTTAGAATGCGCGTGTTTACCTGGCGTTATGCAGCAGATGTCGTTTGAGTGGGTCCAGATCTTGGCGTACAACCCTTAGCATAGGTAGTCTAGGTAATCCATCTATCAGGTATTACAGATAGTTATATCCTAGATGTGTCTTGGTGTCCTTGCGTCTTATAACAGCTTTTATGAGCCTGTTGTATTCCAGATTGCTAGTTGTCCTTGCGATATCTACGATGCTGGCTAAGTCAGTAATGATTCGAAAAGCTTAGAAACATATAAAGGAAAGTGGGAGTTGGCCTAACCTGGCGGTTTTTGATCGATGAACCATTTTTCTACCTGGAGTAATTGTTCCACTGATTTTGATAACTGGAATTTCAGCCTCTTATAGATGAGAGTCAGAACTCAGCTAATACCTGAGACAGCCGTTGGTAAACCAACGGCTCTCCGATGCTTAAGTTAGTAAATGTCTTAAGAAAAACTAACCCAAAGGAAAGAAGTTCATAATAGGAGGTTACCTAGATCATTTAAAAGTGGTATAGCTTCAGATGTGAAGCGTTCCAGCTTCTAGGATTGCCTTACCCTCTTTTGTAGCTAGGCGATATGCCCCTTTACCTACCACATGCTCAATCAGGTAGGGTCCTTCCCAGCTGACTCCTATCTTTCCTGCATTTGGCTCTTGGGTATTTTGGAAAACCTTTCTTAACACCCAATCACCTTTCTTGAATACCTTGGCCTATACGTTCTTGTTAAAGCTACGAGCTACAATTTGCTGATGTGCGACCATTCTAACTAGCGCGTTGTCTCGCAGTTCTTCGATAGTGTCTAAGTCATAAGAAAGTTCGGAATCATTATAATCAGGAGTCAGTAGTCCATACCTGACAGTGGGCATAGTGACTTCTGCAGGTAGCACAGCTTCGCAGCTGTACACTAGTGAAAAGGGGGTTTGCCCAGTAGCTCCTCTAGGTTTGGTCCTGTTAGCCCAAAGGACTTCGGGTAATTACTCTGCCCATTTCCCTTTCTTATCTTTTAACCTCCTTTTGATGCCATTGATAACAACCTTGTTGCTGGACTCAGCTTGCCCATCTGCTTGTGGATACCTGGGCGGCGATGTAACTAGGTTAATATTCCATTCCAGGAAAAATTGCCTGGTTTTGTCACTTATAGATTGCGATCCATTGTCACAAACAATTTTGTTAGGTACTCCGAACCTGCAAATAATGTTAGTGTGGATAAAAGCAATCACCTCTTTATCTCTTACCTGTTGGAACGCATCTGCTTTGATCCACTTGGAGAAGTAATCAAATAATGCTAGCATAAACACTTTCTGTCCTGGGGCAGCTGGCAGCTTTCCAACTATATACATGCTCCATCTCATGAATTAATGGCCAGGGAGTTAGAGTGGGGTGTAGAACTTCAGAAGGTTTATGGCTCATACCTGCGTGTTTTGGCAGCTATCGTACTTAGCCACGTACCTTTTAGCATCCTTACGCATCGTCAGCCAGTAGTACCCGTAAGACAGGATTTTGTTGGATAAGCTCCTTCCTCCAGTATGTGAGCTACATTCACCTTCTTGGAACTCTTTAAGCGTGGCTTCCCACTGTTCTTTCTCTAGGCACCTTTGTAGCATATCCTGTTTGGCTGCTTGTTTGAATAAGACTCTGGATATCATTTGGTACCTTCTAGCCTTCATCCGTAGCTTCCTAGCTTCCAGCCTGTCTTCTGGTAGTATGTCTTTCTCCAAGTAATCTATCAGCGGTTTCGTCCGGCTATTGATACCTGCATGTTCGTTAATATGAAGTATGTTGCTTACCTCCTTGCTGATAGCTGGCTCAACTAAGTGAGCAATTGGTAAATTGCTGAAGTTGCATTTCCTGAGTGCTGTTCCCAGGTTGGCTAGAGCATCTTCTTTGGTGTTCTGGTCTCTTGGGATCTATTGTATAGTGAACTCCTTGAATAACAACGTTTTTGTTTTGGCTAGCTCTAGGTAGAGAGCCATTTTTGAATCCTTAGCTGCATATTCGCCTTTTACTTGACTTACAATTAGTAGTGAGTTAATGTATACCTGCAATCTGATTGCTCCCAAGTCATGGGCTACAGTCATTCCTGCAATCAAAGCCTCATATTCGGCTCATTGTTAGTTACATTAAAATCATAGCAAATAAAGCGTACTATCATGTCCCCTTGTGGCAACTTAAGGACTATACCTAGGCCAGCTCCCTTTGAAATTGGAGGATCCGTCAACATATAACTTCCAGCTACTAGTGGGTATTACCTGATTGATATGTTGTACTTCTTCGTCTGCTATAGCAGCGAGGGTAGGACTAAAGTCATCCACAAAGTCAGCTAAGGCTTGTGATTTTATTGCGGTCCTAGGTTGGTACCTGATATCATGAGCACTTAAGGATAACTCATTCTGCCAGAATGCTCTGGCTTACGCAACACAACTTTAATAGGATAGTTAGTTAATACGCAAATAGGGTGAGCTTCAAAGTAGTGTCGGAGTTTCTTGGAAGCTGTATACAAAGCTAATACTAATTTTTCGAGGGACGTGTACCTGGTTTCAGCATCAAGCAATGACTTAGTGATATAGTATACTGATAGCTGTTGATTGTCAGCTTCTCTAGCTAGCACCGCACTAACAGCTGTGTTTCTTACGGCTAGGTAAAGCTGTAAGGTTTCTCCTTGTGTTGGTTTAGAGAGTATGGGGGGAGCAGCTAAGTACGCTTTCAACTGCTGCAAGGCAGCTTCATGTTCTGTAGTCCAGTCAAAGCCTTTATTCTTCTTAAGTACATGGTAAAAAGATGACACTTATCTAAGGATCTGGAGATGAAACGGTTAAGTGTAGCGACTCTTCCCGTCAGCTTTTGAACTTCCTTCAGATTTCTAGGTGATTGAATGTCGATAAGTTCTCTTATTTGATCTGGGCTAGCTTTAATCCCCCTTTGCGTAACTATATAACCTAGGAACTTACCTGCAGGCACTCCAAACGAGCATTTAGTGGGATTGAGTTTCATGTTGTACCTTTTCAATATGTCGAATGTGTCTTGTAGGTGTGAAAGATGGTCTTCAACTTTCTTAGATTTTACTAGCATGTCATCAATGTAGACTTCCATCATGTCCCCAAGCTGCTTTTCAAACATTTTGTTGACAAGACACTGGTAGGTAGCACTTGCATTTTTGAGACCAAAAGACATAACCTTTTAAAAATAAATACATCTCTTTGTCACGAAGGCTGCTTTTTCTTGATCTTCTGGGTCCATGAGAATCTGGTTGTATCCTGAGTATGCGTCCAGGAATGCTAGCCTTTCGTGCCCTGCTGCAGCGTCCACCAAAGCGTCTATGTGAGGTAGAGGAAATGGATCTTTGGGGCAGGCCTTGTTCAAGTCCGTGAAATCGATACAGACTCGCCATTTTCCGTTCTTCTTCCCGACTACTACCACATTAGCTAGTCAGTCAGGGTATTTGACCTCTCTTATCTTCCCAGCTTTCAGCAACTTTTCCACTTCCTCGTTGATGATGAGGTTGCGTTCTGGTGCAAACTTCCTCCTTTTCTACTTCACTGGCTTTGAGTTAGGGTCCACGTTCAGCTTGTGGGTGCAAATTTCCAGGTCAATTCCGATAATATCTTCATGAGTCCAAGCAAAGCAGGTGATGTTTTCTTTGAGAAACTCAATGATTCTTGTCTTTCCTTCAAATGGTAATGACGCACCAATTTGGACCGTTTTCTCTGGCTTGGCTGGGTCCAGCACCACTTCTTCAATGTCTTGTTCATCAGGTTTGCTGGGTGCTGGACTTTGTTGTAATTGCTAGATCGCCTCTTTCCTTGGTTTGAGGGAAACGTTGTAACATTCCCTACCTATCTTCCGGTCTCCTTTGATCTCTTGTACTCCTCATTTGGTAGGGAATTAAATAGTTTGATGATAGGTGGATGGCACAGCTTTCATCCTGTGAATCAAAGGTGTCCCCATGTTAACGTTATAAGCTGAGGGACAATCCACGATGCTAAACCTGGTTTGCAGGTTAACTCCTTTGGCATAGGTGGAAATAGTGATTTCCCCAATAGTTAGGGCAAGTTCCCCACTGAATCCATATAGGACAGTGGACTTCTTGATGATGTCTTATTCACGTAGTCCCATGCTTTCAATAGAGTTTTTGAAGGTGATGTTGGCGGAACTGCCATTAACTACCAGCATTCTTTTGATTAGGCAGTTGCTGATGGTGAGGGATATGACGAGTCCATCGTGATGGTCTGCTTCCTCAGCTTCTTCTTCAGCATCAAAGCTGATAGTCATGCTTTGCAGCTGTTATGTCTAGATTTTCTAAGCTAGTTCTGCAGGTTCGCAGGTTCCACGATCATAGGTTCCAACTATAACTTCCGAGTATTAGCTTCCACCTAACTACTACTAGATACTGGATGTAAGCTTCCAGCTAGCAGTTACCAGCTTGCAGCTTCCAGGTTCCAGCTACCAGCTTTCATCTACCGTCTGCCAGCTATCGGTCACCAGCTTGGAGCAGGTCAACGTATAACTCAACAATATCCTAAGATATAGGAGAGTTTGTTATGAAGACCAAGTCAAATTCAGTTAGAGGAGCAAGTAAGCCCACGTGCCTAATATAGTGGAAGACTAAGTCAGAGCAAGCTGAACAGAAGGTGATAACAGACTCCTTGATTCTCGGGAGCTGTTACAACAACTTATCTATATTTCAGGAAGCTGTTACAACAGTCCAAAAGCCTATTTAAGCTGTAAACGTATCATTAGATGGACAAGACAATCCCAGAAGCTACTGCTCATTATTCTAAGTTTATACAGTACTTCTACTCATATTTTACACTTGTCATTCATATTTTTACTTAGTATTCATAAGGAAACACATTTAGTGTACTTGTAATTCATATTGATCATAGTGGATTGGTGGACTCAAAGCCACCCGTGGTTTTTAGACCCTTATTCCTGGGGTTTTCCGCGTCACCACTCGGGTGTCTTTCTCTCTTTTTTGCTTTCTTTTGTTCTTCTTCGCATTGTTCATCTTGATTAGCAATCCATCTTCATTAGCTAGTTGTAGGTCTCTAGCTAGATTTTACTTGTGTAAAATTTGGCATAAACAACATCTCTCGTTCCTCCTTGCTCCTATGTTGTATCAGTGCTGCCTTGGAGCCTTCTCTAGCGAACCTCTTAGCTGCAGAATAGGTTAGTCCATAAATTTCTGAACCTCCAGAGATAAAACTTACTACCTTATCATGGGTTGGGTCAGGTGGGGGTCCAGCTTGCTTGTTGTTGTTGTCGTTGGCAGGTTCGCTCTTCTGTCCTTTCTTCCCCATGAGATGCTCTAGGTATCCCTTTTTTAGCAGCTAAGCAACCTCCTTCCTGAGAGCTTTACAGTCTTCGGTACAATGGTCGTAGTCGCCATGGTAGCTACACCATTGGGTGGTATCCTTTTGGTGATCCGGTTTGTCGCTCTTCTTGGGCAACCTAGCAACCGGGCCTAATTTCTCCAGATCGTTGACTACACCCCCGGCATCAACGTTAAAGCAATAGGAGGATAAAGAAGGAAAGTCAGCATCACTTGACCTGCAGTGAGTTTCCTTATTTACATTGTTAGTTTCGTCCCTTTTTTGGTATGGTTGATGCCGCCAGTCATTTCTCCTGTTATT
This sequence comes from Patellifolia procumbens, assembly GCA_947645195.1. Classification (NCBI taxonomy): domain Eukaryota; kingdom Viridiplantae; phylum Streptophyta; class Magnoliopsida; order Caryophyllales; family Amaranthaceae; genus Patellifolia; species Patellifolia procumbens. The sequence goes on along the minus strand of CANSGD010001379.1, from coordinate 2,285,375 downwards.
GTTGTTGTTCTTGGGAGCTTTCCTGTCATAGCTTGATTCTCCTCCGTACCTAGAGGCATCGTCTTCCTCGACGGGGATTTCAGTCATAACTCTAGCTCTAACATCTTCGAAGGTACCGCATGGATACCTGGTTAGTTCATAATATAGGCGAGATTTAGGAGTCAAGCCTCTACGAAACGCCTCGATGGCTGTGGGAATGTCTAAGTTCTTCACAGAGATCATTGCTCTTTTGAACCTGTCTAGCTAATAACGCACAGCTTCGCCAGATTTTGAACGATACGGTATAGGTCGCCAGTATGCTTTTCCAGTACTCTGCTGCTGGCAAACTATTGATAAAACTTGTTAATCAAAATAGAAAAGTTAGGGACAGTACCAGCTCTAAGGTGGATGAGCCATTTCAATGTTGGGCCACTTAAGGTAGCTTCGAAGGATTTGCACATCGTAGCCTCGAAGAGGTGCTCAGGGATAGGCAGGGTCCACATCTTCTGCTTGTACTGATTCACATGATCGTAAGGATCCATTGTTCCATCGTACAGCTTGGAAGATGGAGCCAGGTGCACCTTTTTAGGGATCATGGCCCTAGCTATCTCGTCAACGAACGGAGATTTGGTGTAGCCGTCGGGTGTCTCCTAAGCTACAGGTGTGGGTGCTCCTAGTAGCTTGGCCAGCATCCGCATTATCTTTATGTTCTAGGATTCCAGGAGAGCCAGTTTCCTAGCTGTGAGATCAGCTTCTTCGTTGTCGGAGTCAGGATGCTCGTCCTCTACTTCTTCCTTGTCACTGTTCTCAGAGTCAGCCAGGTGCAATATACGAGGAGAGATGTCGTGGTGGCGTCGAGGGGACCTTTTGTTGTTGCTCTTGGCAGACTCAAGTTCTTTTTTCAAGCTTTCAATAGTGTGCTTAGATTCGGACTGTGCCTTCTGGAGTGATTCGAGAGCGGCTTTAATTTGTTCAGGAGTAAGGTCAACCATTTTTAGTGTTTTGGTGAATGCATGATGAGATTCAAAGATGAAATCTCGTTGTAAAAACTGTTTATGCCAAATTCTGCACAGGGCTAAACTTAGCTAGAGACTCACAACTAGAATGATGAATGATAAAATTGGATGCAAATGCGGGAAATGATGAAGAACAAAGAAAGCAAAAAAGAGAAAGACATCAGAGATGGTGACGCAGAAAACCCCAGGAATAAGGGAAAAAACCGCGGGTGGCCTTGAGTCCACCAATCCACTTTAAAAATCACGATTACAGCCCTAGTATGTTAGTTCTCAATGTAATTCGAATGCAAAGAACAATGTATGTTTAGAGAATATCAGAGTTAATGCGTAGAGTAATCTCTATACCATGTATATACTATTCTCCTATTTATATCAAGATACATAAATCTACTGGAGTTGTTTGAGCAACTTCTAGCATCTGCTTCCTTGAGATCCGCAGCTCATATCTCTCCTCCTAAGATCTCGTTACATATCAGTTTGAACAAGTATCCTATTATGCACGTTGTTCAGTAGTGGACGTAGTCTTCCTTGAATATAGGCTTTAGTTATAACAAACTCCTCGTGTGTTATTTAAGCTGGACTTTCATAACTGGATGGACGTAGCTAATAGTTGTGACTTCATAGCTGGATGGACGTAGTTGATAGTTGTGACTTCATAGTTGGGACCAGATAGTTGTAATCACCTTTGTTACCTGTACAGAAAGCTATGCATATTTTTAGGACATAACCGGTCGCAATTATAGGGCCAACATTTTTAAAGGTATCAACCATCAATTATCTAGGATAGGTCCCAATTAAGGGGAGTTACTGCTCAGAACATTCTAAACATTATTTTGTTGTCTCTATTAGGTCATTTTAGGCATGCTACATATCACAACATAGAAGTTTGGACTATTTTGAGATACAACCCCCAATAATTGAGACCCAACTGATAAGAGCCTTTATAAATGTTTGCCCAATGTTGGGGCTCTGACGTTAATTTTTCCAAAGAAATATAATGAATTAAATGAAATATCTTCACCTAAGATATAAAATGCACTCTATACTGTAGACAATATTCCATGTTGTTTATATTTATTTAAACAAGAACATACATCGTCTCCTAAGTTGTTGGTCTAAATGTTATATTATTGCCTTTTTTTTAAGAAGTCAATTACTAATTTACTCTCTCTGTTTCTTTTTGTTTGTCTTATTTTGACCAAAAAACTTTCACATAATTGATTTTTACGTAAAAATAATGTAAAAGGGGTACATATGAGGCATAAAGGGGTACACGTATTCATCAATGACATTTTTGTAAATATTGACAACTTTCAAATTAAAACATGCGTACCCCCATTAATACTAACATGTATCCCTTATTTCAAGTTTCACATTTTTCAGCAAATGTGTAGTTTTTAGTGAATCCTGACTCTATATATATATAGTCAGTCAAAAGTTTGATGAAAACCGTGAAAACTTGAAAAATATGGTATATATAAGGCTTACAGGGGTACATGTTAAGATAAAGGGGTACGTGTGTTTTCACATCAAAGTTGTCAGTATTTACAAAGATGTCATTAATGAAAGCACATGTACCCTCTTATCTTAACATGTACTCCCTCCTTCCCATATTACTTTATACACTTCCATATTCGTCCGTCCCAAACCAAGTAGTACTTGGTCTAGTGGAAAGGATTGTACCCTTCCAACCTCAAGGTTGGGGATTCAATCCCCACTAGGGGCACTTTGAGGGTAGAGATTTCCCTTACCCTTCCCCTTTACTCTCAAGTGCCTGGCCCAATAGGACCCGAGCGGGGTCCAGGCCACTTCTCCTTACCAAAAAATTAAAATAAAATTCGTCCGTCCCGTATTACTTGATACACTTCTAAAAATAGTGTTGACCCAATATGGTTTTGATGATGACAAACTAAAGTAATTAACTAACAAAGTTTGTAAGTTTTATGTGTGCAAGAATCATTGTAAAAGGGTGTGCTGCTTATGAAAGGTGTGTGAGATGCATTGTTCCTATGGATAAAGAGAATACTACAATCAAAGTTGAAGTAGAGAGACTTGACTTGAAGATTGAAGTGAAGATATTCAAAGGAACAACTATCCTAACATGAAAGAAGCTTAGAGTGCATGAGTTTGTATTTAATTTCCAAAAGGTAAAAGGAAACGAGATTCGGAAAAGTAAGGAAACTTGAGTTATAAAGTTGGAATGAAGGTTTAGAGTCTTTAGTTAAGTTCCTAGGTTTATTGAGTCTAAAAGGTAAAAAGGTTGTGTCGGTTTCCATTAATTAAGTTCACGAGTTTCTTTGGCATGGGAACTTGGTAGGTGGGAACATGATGTGGTAATATAGTAATACACACAAGCACATAGGAACTTGAGTTAAATGTTAAGCAATGTTTCCAATGTTTGAGAATTGGGAATTGGGTTCTGTTCCTATGTTGGGAACAAACGTTAGCACAGTTTGGGAACCCAATTGGGAACACACTTACTAAACAGTGTTTAATGTTGTGCGCCCAAGTAGTTTGTTTAACAGTCCTAGGTTATTTTTCACTAGATCCATGATTTTACGCAGTTGGTTATTAGTTAGCTAGAAGATGATTTAAAATGATTTTCTGATTTATTTAGGATAATATGAAATATTTTAAATCTTATCTTTTATATTTTAATTAAATCAAAAGATTTTATTTTCAAAATATAATCTGATTTTTGGTTTTAAAAGATTTTATTTTTAAATTCAAAATTGATTTTCGGTTTTGATTAAATTATTTATAAAGATATTTTCCTAAAAAATATTTAAAGAAAATAATTTAATTACTCCCCAAGTAACTGATATGACGTTCATTACTGCTACACGTTTATAGTGAAGTGGTTAGTGGGCTTGATTATTTTCTTTCCAAGTCTTAATTTATTTTAATTAGATTAATTACTCTCCAAGTATTCAAAACCACGTAATGTTACTGCTTCTCTTATTTTAAGCTAAGTAGTGGGATGAGTGGTTAATTATTTCTTAAGGAATATTTAATAAAAACTAATTAATTAATTAAGTTATGGACATCATGGGATAAAGGTTTAATTAGTAGAGATCATGAGTTTAGTGGATTAATTATTGGTAAGTTATTTCATGACTACTTATGTTATAAATAGGCGCTTAATCCAAAGTTTAATGTGTCGGAATTTAAACAATCACTCCATATAGAGATTCGAATTTTAGTAGTCCTTCCATAGTGTGTCTGACTTCGGTTTTAATTGAGTTTAACTAATATAGAGTCAGTATAGTCATTCCTTCACTATACTCTTGTGTTCCTTATACATTTCCTACTTATTCCCTTATTGTTTTTATCGTTTGTAATCTTGGTTTTCGGGTAAGGGGATTTTGAGTGAAATCTTGTATTGAGAAAAGCTTTGAGTTAAGCAAGAGAAAGGGGAAGAAACTTGAGTGAGTTTCATTGTAAGTGTGAGACTTTGAGTGAAGCAAGAGAAAGAGAAAGGAACTTCGAGTGAAGTTCGAGAGGAACAACGATTAGTGGGAACTGTTGTTGGGAACTTGAGTTTAGGAACACAAGTTGTGGCCCGAGAGAATTAATAGGTTTGTAACAAAGTCGTTGGCCTATTATAGTGGAAAGGTTGAGTCAAAATCCCTTGTGGTCGAGGTTGTTTCTTCCTATTGGGCATAGGAAGTTTTTCCTCGCTAAAATCTCTTGTGTATTTCTCTTGTTCCTTTCGTTGTTTTATAATTCCACAAAAAGTAACGTTTATTTCTCATACTATAATTCACCCCCCTTTTATAGTGTTCCCTTAGAAGTCAACAAATAGCATGGACCTACATTAAAAATATTTTTTTTATTATGGGATGGGTCCATATTTGTCCTATTGCATTGTCTCTCTTTAGCTTTTTATTTTACTTTTACAAAAGACTCATGGTCCACATTTGTCCCACATTGTACTTTATGAACTTAAATAATGCTCCGTCCCCCAAAGGATTTCTCATTTTTCCATTTTTGTTTGTCCCAATTACATTTCCCATTTCGTTATTTGGATATGGTCCACCTAATATAATACTATCATTTTCCTTACAAAAAACACTTGACTCTACACTCTCTTTCTTAATAAACGATTCCAAAAGATACCCCCTATCTTACATTTCAATTATAAAATAAAGGAAAAATTTGTATCTTACCACCTTTTGTGTATCACTTTTTGTAAATTACCACCTTGAGTTTTTTTTATTACCACCTTTTGTCCCCATTTTCTCATAAATTCCCACCAACTAACGATTTATGTCAAGAAATCCGTTAGTGTGGGCCCACTTCTTACTAACTTAAAAAATAACACATTTTAGCTTTTTATTATCAGCTAATTAGGGATTATTTACCCAAGCAACCAATAACCCTAATTCAATTAAACAATTAAAACCCCTAATTTAATCATCCAAGCAAAAACCCTAAATCAGTTGAACAACTAAAAACCCTAAATTGAATTAAACAAACAAAATCATAATTCAATTGAACAAGAAAACCCTAATTCAATGAAACTATCAAAACCCCCAATTCAATTGAACAAGCAAAAACCTAAATTGATTTTAACAACCAAAATCCTAATTCAATTGACAACATAAACCCTAACTCAATCAAACAAGGATAACCCCTAATTCAATTCAACAACAAAAACCCTAATTCAATTGAATAATCAAAACACTAATTTTTGTCAAAAAATCCCTAATTTTCATTTACAAACCCCCCTAATTTTCATTAAAAAAACCCTAATTTTCGTCAAAAACACACCTAATTTTCATCAAAAAAACCCTAATTTTTGTATAATTCTTAGTTAAACAATTGCCTTACCTTCTTCATCTCCCTCTACTCCCTAATGGATCGAAATCTGGTCACTTTCCAATATCTCCTACTCTCTACTTCTTGATTTGCAGAAAGAGAAGCAAATCTGATTAATTTGGCTGAGCTTGATTGTCAATTGCATTTAATACGATGAGTGTTTCAAAGGGAAAATGATAAATTGGTAAAGTTATGTTAAAGTGGGTCCCACACTAATGGATTTCTTGACAAAAAACGTTAGTTGGTGGGAGATTATGAAAAAAGTGAGACAAAAGGTGGTAATATAAAAAAAACTCAAGGTGGTAATTTACAAAAAGTGATACACAAAAGGTGGTAAGATACTTTTTTCCTAAAATAAAACTTTAGGCCTCACACCAACCTCCTTTCTTAGACTTTGTGCCCAAAGGAAATGGAAAATACTTTGGGGGATGGAGGGAGTACTAACAACTAACTACCCACAATAAAATAAACAAGTCAAATAAGACCCCTAAAACTCTATGTAGGTCAAACTGTATCAAATAATATGGGACGGAGGGAGTACCTCTTTTACTTGGTTTTCACGGTGAAAACAGTTTTCACCAGATCATCTTCCTATATATATATATATATAGATATATTCTATTTTTTGTTCGAGTTTGTACTAGAGGCAATATTGTGATCAACAAAGTTACGAATTCTGCAAGCAATTTAAGTATTCAAGCTATTAGAAATATGCAAAATCGATCAGATTTTGTAATGCTTAATTCTTTCATATATCTACGGGAATTGAACGATGGATTAAATTTTCTAATAGGGGTTGTTAAACGTTGTCCTAGATATCCATGTGTCGCCTTAAGTAGATTTTTTGCCCTTTCTCAATCCTCTCCTTTCCACCAACACACACTCGCTCTCACCTTTTATTGTTATTCACTCTCTTGCATTGCCCAAAGAATATGGATGCGGAAATTTATGTAAAAATAGATTTTTAACTAGCCCATAAATTCTCCACTGTCGACATTTTTTTAACTTCGCGTTCACATAGGCGTGTGAAAAATACACCTAGACCTAGGTGGAAACATGAAAAACACGTCCATGACTAAGTCTAGCCATGTGATAACACATCCTAGCCTAGGCCAAACAATTTTTTACACATCTCCTTCACCGCACTTTTTCTAAATACTCGATTTGTAGAAATGATAATATTCAATGGATTATCCATTATCCGCTCCACTCAAAAATAGAAAAGGGTCAAGTTGAATGGGTGATAGCAGGTGACGGGTGATAGATGGGATTACCGTGAAAAAATTTCACCCACTCTGAGCTGTCACCCATTTCTTACATTGTCTTAAAAATCAATAAACTTTTGACATTAGTATAAGGTTTTCCCTTTTGATTAGTATTTAACATGTTTTCACGAACTTAGCTTATTTTAGTTTGACATAGAATAAAATATAATTGTCATTTTTGCAAGTTTGATTTACTTTTTCTTGTTTAGTTCTCTTAAGCAAATAATCACCCGGTCCATCCGATTCACCTACGAGTGGTGGATATGGATGAACTACTAGAGTCCTATCGAGTGAAGGATGGATGTATGAAAGTTGGTCTAAACGCGTGATATATGCGAGTGATGGCTCATCTGACCCATTTCCACCCGTTGCTAATCCTAGTTGTGAAGGAGTGGGCAAGGAAGGAAAAGATTGGAAAAGGAGTGAAGAGGGAGGGTATTCAAGGAATCAAAAGCCAAAATTAGGGTGTCACGTGAATATTTTACGGCGGTGAATAGCTCATCACTTTTCTAATGCACTCTTCCATTTATATGTGCGAATTGGATAATGGAAGAAAGACCTAGGTCGAAACATGTGAAAAACACGGCCAAACCTAGGCATGGGCGTGTTTTTCGCATGTCATACCTTGGTTTGGGCGTGTGAATAACATCCCTATGTCTAGGTTTGGCGTAAGAAAAACACGGAATATGCCTAGATTTGGCGGACTGAAAACATGTCCTAACCTAGACAAAAACATCTTTTCACAATTCTTCACCTAGGCCAAAATAAACTTTATTTTTTACATGTCTCCTTAACCAGAATGTTTTTATAAAAAAAATTCAATAGTTTTTTTAAGAGTGTGAAGGACTGGAAGGAAAGAAGAGAGTGAAAAAAGGAGTGAAGGGTGAGGGGGTATTCAAGGAATTAATAGCCAAAAAGAAATTAAAAGCCTAAATTAAAACCTCACGTGGATAGTTTAGAGCGGCAAAATGTTCTTCACTTCCCTTATTTCCCGGAATGGAGTAATGGACAAAAGAAGAGAGATAAACAAAAAACTAAAAAATCATCCTGCACCAGCCGGGAATCGAACCCGGGTCTGTACCGTGGCAGGGTACTATTCTACCACTAGACCACTGGTGCTGGTTGTTAAATTCAGAATAAGTCATAATTAATTAATCATATCCTGTAGGTAAGCGGCGAAACAAGATAAAAATAGATAGAGCCCATTTATAGCAACACGCGATCCTTCTTAATCCTTATACTTCTACGAAATGAAACACCTTCCTTGATTCCTTTGATTATCCATCTTGTTGTGGTAGCCCATCTCTTTTCGGGCTTTATCCACATCGAGCTTATTATTCTAAATGATAATGGTGATATGCGGACAGTCCTAAAACAGAGTCCAGCTATTTGGCTAATGTTTTTTTTTATCAGATCTATTTGGCTAATGTTAACAAAATATATAAAGATGTATATCTTTCGACTAGGTAGAGTATATACTTTATTTAGTGGTGAGCAAGTAAGTCGGGTACGCAGTTCCATATTCAGAATCGGTTGGAACCGGTGATTTCAAAACTGCAACTGCTGGGACTGGATTTGGATCCAAATATTAGGAATCGGTGGGAAGTGGGTCCAATATTTGGGTAGTGGGTACCCTATTCAACTTCGAAAACTTTGTTGTTGGTGGATTTCTTTATGCGATAAATGCGTGTGTAATGTATGCTTAAGACTTCAATGGAATTGTCAAATTACATTACGTGAGATGCTTATTTTTAACTTAACAAGAAAAATAGAATTTTTGAATGCAATTGGGTAGCGGATACCCGGTATTGGTACCGCTCAAATAGATTAAATAACAATCAGTTTTGAGGGACTGGGTACCCGATCAAGAAACCGATCCAACCGGTTCCGATTTCAGTTTCTAAGTACTCGGTCCAACCGGTTCTGAGCAATATGACCGGGTAACCGATTGTACTCACCCTTAATACTTAAAACCCAATCATTAATGCCATAGACATTAGACACAACCTTAAAAAGTCACATGTGCAACTTAAGTAGGGCACATGCACAACCTAATAAGGTCATAGTACTTAAAACTTAATTGGTTATACGTCAACAGCCATATGTACAATGTTAATTAGGCACATGCACAATCTAATATATCTACACATACAAACCTCACAAAATTGGTTACATGCACAACCTAATAATTTTTTTACATGCTTTTGCAATGGTTGGAGAATAAAAGCTATGAAATCTTTTTGCCCTGCGGATAAGGGTGTTTTAATTTTTGTATCCCTTATTAGCTGGCTAACAATTAGCATAAAATATAAAGATCTTTTATGTAGTTTTGAGAATGTATTTTAGATGTTTTAGATATTTTCTAAAAAATCTCCTAAGTCCTCTAACAATACTCATCTTTTTCTCTCAAAAAATCTGTATCAAGTAATAAAATTGCCATTGTAACATAAATTGTTCACAAATCACATTTTTTTTTTTCAATAGCTTCTCCATCGACATAGTCTTTGCACTATAGTCTATAGTGTGTAACAAGCTGACAAGATGTAATGCAGTTCAGATTTCCAAATCTTACTACTAACATCCTTTTATTAAATTATGACCCATGCCCATGCGCACATACAAAACAATATCTTTGCAGTGCTTTAATCAGTGCTACTGCTACCCAACCTTTTGCACCAATTCACCATAGATTACCCGTTTGTGTCGAAGGATGAAACTCATAAGACCGCCTTATTTAAAAATTTGTAATCTTTTAATTACTCATATGCTGCATTTGTATTTCATGCTACTATATTTTTCGGTCAATTCTCTCCAAATTCCAATAAATTTTAAAATTGATTATTTTCTCATTTTCATTGCTTCTTATACGCATAACTATTAGAATATATGAAAATATATCTCAGTATATTTTCATTATTCAAATTTAGTTTGTCATTATCTTTGTATATCTTTAATTATCTTTGTATATCTTTTAGATAGTTGTTACCTAATTATTAGGATTGATTATTCCTTGTAACCCTAGAGTATATAAGGTTTAGGATGTACACTTTTATCATTAAGGAATTAATTTTATCGTGGTATCAGATTTGTTTAGGGTTTATTGATCCACTCCAAAGCTTCCGCCCCCTAACCCTCATCACCGCCCACAATCCTTGGCCGGCCACCATGACCGGCGGCAAAACTTCGTCTTCCTCCTCTTCTTCTCCTTCTTTCTCTTCTTTCTCTTCTTCTCTTTCTTCCACTAATATTAAACACATTACTCCTATTACTTTAGACATGGAAAACATTCAATATTCTACGTGGGCAGAATTGTTCAAAATCCATGCACGCTCGAATCGGGTTATCGATCATATTGTTCCGTCGGCAAAGACCAAAACTCCTAAAAGTGATGAGGATAAGGAGGAATGGTCCACCATTGATGCCGCGGTTCTCTAGTGGATCTATGGCACTATTTCTGAAGATCTCTTGAACACCATCTTAGAGCCCGATTCAACGGCTCAACAGGCGTGGGAACGACTTCGAGACATTTTTCAAGACAACAAATCGTCTTGTGCTGTCACCCTTGAACAGGAATTCTCCAACACGGTTATGGAGGATTTTCCTAGTGCCTCGGCCTATTGCAAACGTCTTAAAATGTTGGCTGATCAATTGAAGAATGTAGGTGCCCCCGTTACTAACAACAGGTTGGTGTTGCAGATGGTGGCGGGCCTTACGGACGCCTACAATGGTGTGGGAACTTTGCTTCGCCAAAGCGATCCCTTACCACTGTTCTATCAGGCCCGCTCGATGCTTGTTCTTGAAGAAGCAGGGTTGGCTAAGAAGGCCAACACGGGATCGTCTAGCACAGCGTTGGTGGCTGATCAGTCCGCTACAAACTCCTCGGACCCCCCTTCCAATCGGTCATATAATGGCCACAATAAAAATAACAAGAAAAATCATAAGGGCCGAAATTCTGGGCCTAAGGGGGGGCCCACTGGAGGCGGTAATGGTGGCGGCAGGGGTGGCCGGAATTACCAGACCACCACGCAGCAGCAGCCCAGCGGGTATTCTGGTTCGAGTGGGTGGTACAGCAGCCCAGCGGGTCAGCCATCACCGTGGTCTATGTGGCCATGGGCTTTCCCTCCATGCCCATATCCCACGGCTGGCTGGGCCCGTCCACCATTCCAGCCAAGGCAGCAGCAGGGGCCAGTGGGCCAAGGGGTGCTCGGCCCAAGACCTCAGGCATACACGGCTGAGGGTTCTCCCATGCCCACCGATATCGAAACAGCGATGCACACTCTTGGACTCACTCCACCGGACCCACAGTGGTACATGGATACGGGCGCGACATCTCATATGACCTCTTCCCAAGGTAAAATGTTGTCTTATTTTAATTTGAGCAGTAAAAATGGAATAACTGTCGGAAATGGTACTAGTATTCCAATTAGTGGTTATGGAGATGCCGTCTTACCTTCCCCGAACCCCCCTCTTACTCTCAAAAATGTCCTTCATGCCCCTCAGCTTATTAAAAACTTAGTCTCTGTTCGTAAATTTACTACTGATAATTCTGTGACTGTTGAATTTGATCCTTTTGGGTTTTCTGTGAAGGATTTTCAGACGGGGAGACCAATCATGAGATGTGAGAGTCAGGGTGCCCTTTATCCCATCACTTCTTCCACAAATCCAGTCCAGTCTCACTCTAGCTTTGCTGCTCTAGCACCGTCTCTGTGGCATGATCGCTTAGGTCATCCTGGTGCTCCTATCTTAGATTCTCTTAGGCGAAATAAAGTCATTGAATGTAATAAACTTAGTTCTTCTAGTGTTTGTTACTCTTGTCCTCTTGGAAAACATGTTAAATTGCCGTTTGTTGCCTCTACTTCAAGTACTATGATGCCATTTGATATTATTCATTGTGATCTTTAGACATCTCCCGTTTTGAGTTTTATGGGTCATTGTTACTATCTTGTTATGTTGGATGATTATTCTAAGTTTGTATGGACCTTTCCTCTTGCTCAAAAGTCCCAAGTCTTCTCTACTTTTTTGCAATTCCGTTCATACATCCGCACTCAATTTGAGCGTGATATTAAAAACATTCAATGTGACAATGGTCGTGAATTTGACAATGAACCATCTTGGACATTTTGCAAAAACAATAGATTATCTTTCCGTCTTTCTTGCCCCTACACCTCCTCTCAAAATGGATCTGCTGAACGGAAAATACGTACTATTAATAATATGGTACGGATTTTACTTGTTCATGCCTCTCTTCCTTCCAAGTTTTGGCATCATGCTTTGCAAATGGCTACTTACCTTCTTAACATCCTTCCAAATAAACTTCTCGCCTATCAATCTCCTCTTAAACTTCTCTATCACAAGGAACCATATTTTGATCATCTACGCGTGTTTGGTTGTTTATGCTTTCCGCTTTTCCCATCCACCACTATTCATAAACTCCAATCACGCTCTACTCCTTGTGTCTTTTTAGGCTATCCTTCCAATCATCGTGGGTATAAGTGCTATGATCCATCGTCAAGAAAAATAATTCTGTGTCGTCATGTGATTTTTGATGAACATCATTTTCCGTTTGCAAAAATTCACAGCCCCAATGCCGACACCTATGATTTCCTCAATTTTTTTTCTCCTTTTGGCGCTGCCCAGCCCCAGTCCACGGCAGCCCAGCCCATCTCCTTCGCCTGGACCAAATACACACTCAAGCCCACACCACATCTCTCTTGTGGCCATGCCTCCCTTCTCGCCTGGGCCAGGCTCCTCTTCCCCATCTGGGCCTCGCATGGCCTCTCCTCCAGCCCAGACACGCCAGCGCACCTCTCCCCTCATTGGGCCTCAAATTCCTTCCTCTTCTAGAGTTACTACTGGCCCAGTACCTCCACAAGGTCGACACTCGCCCCCCCTCCACTCCCAAACACACGCTCCTCCTAGCTCTGCTCCGTCTCGGTCCATTACACGAAGTCTGAATGGCATTTTTAAACCAAAAACTATTGTATCTCTTCATACAACTAGTGGTCGTTCTCCCCTTCCCCGTAATCCTGGGATGGCACTTCGTGACCCGAATTGGAAACTAGCTATGGATGATGAGTTTGATGCTCTTATTAAAAATAAGACTTGGGAATTGGTCCCCCGCCCCCATGATGCTAATATTATTCGTTCTATGTGGATTTTTGCTCATAAAGAAAAATCTGATGGTTCTTTTGAAAGGCATAAAGCTCGTCTTGTAGGTGATGGAAAGACACAACAGGTGGGAATTGATTGTGGTGAGACTTTTAGTCCAGTGGTCAAACCAGCTACGATACGCACCGTCCTGAGCCTGGCTTTGTCCAAAGGATGGTCTCTTCATCAGTTAGATGTGAAAAATGCGTTTCTACATGGAGAATTGAAAGAAATGGTCTATATGCATCAACCAATGGGTTATAGGGATCCCAAATTCCCGAATCATGTGTGTTTGCTCAAGAAGTCTCTATATGGCCTCAAGCAGGCCTCTCGGGCTTGGTATCGCCGATTTGCTGATTATGTTGCTCGTATAGGGTTTCATAACAGTAAGTGTGATAATTCTTTATTCATATATCGTCATGGTACGGATACTGCTTATCTGCTGTTATATGTTGATGATATCATTTTGACCACCTCCTCTGCGGCTCTTCGCCAATCTATCATGTCACACCTGAGTTCTGAGTTTGCCATGAAAGATTTGGGTGCTTTGAGTTATTTTCTTGGTATTGTTGTTACTCGTCATGCAGGTGGTCTCTTCTTATCTCAGCGTAAGTATGCTGAGGAAATCATAGAACTTGCAGGCATGTCTGCATGTAAACCTTCTGCTACTCCTGTTGACACTAAGTCAAAGCTTAGTGCCAAATCTGCTACTCCTTGCTCCGATCCTTCTCTCTATCGGAGTCTTGCAGGTGCTCTTCAGTACTTCACTTTTACTAGGCCTGATATTACTTATGCTGTTCAGCAAATCTGCTTATTTATGCATCAGCCTATGGAGGAACATATGCACGCACTCAAGCGTGTTGTTCGATACATTCAGGGCACGGTTCAACATGGTCTGCACTTGTATCCGTCTCCCACCTCCACCCTACTGTCGTACACTGATGCAGATTGGGGTGGGTGTCCTGACACTAGACGGTCTATGTCTGGTTATTGTGTTTTTCTTGGTGATAACTTAATCTCTTGGTCTTCGAAGAGACAGGCAACCATGTCCCGTTCCAGTGCTGAATCTGAGTACAGGGGAGTTGCTAATGTGGTTTCTGAGTCTTGTTGGTTACGCAATTTATTGGTTGAACTTCATTGTCCGATTCAGAAAGCCATGATGGTGTATTGTGATAATGTGAGTGCCATTTACTTATCTAGTAATCCGGTTCAGCATCAACGAACCAAGCATATTGAGATGGACATTCACTTTGTTAGAGAGAAGGTGGCACGTGGTGAGGTTCGTGTTTTACATGTGCCATTTCGACATCAGATAGCTGACATCTTCATTAAAGGTCTTCCGTTGGTTCTATTTGAAGACTTTAGGGACAGTCTCAGCGTCCGACCTCCTCCCGCTTCAACTGAGGGGGTGTATTAGAATATATGAAAATATATCTCAGTATATTTTCATTATTCAGATTTAGTTTGTAATTATCTTTGTATATCTTTAATTATCTTTGTATATCTTTTAGATAGTTGTTACCTAATTATTAGGATTGATTATTCCTTGTAACCCTAGAGTATATAAAGTTTAGGATGTACACTTTTATCATTAAGGAATTAATTCTATCAATAACAAATACTAATAATCTTCGGGTTCCCATTTATCAACTCAGCCTCCTTAAGAAAAGGTGACGTTAGGGACTTAGGGTAGTATTCCATTTATTAGTAGGAAAAGGCCAACACACATTTGCTGTAGACTATAGTGCTTTGTTTCTCAAAAGTTCAAAGAGTTTGTATTTGAATTTTCTTCTAAGATGTAAATCCAAGTGGTTTGTTGACTTCACACCGCATGAACTTTTAGTTGGGCAGTAGTCATATAAAAGGCACAAAATATCAAAAGAAGAATGACACAAAATATAATAAATGTGAGCAGTGAAGAACAACTACCCACAAATCCACAATTGGGTGTACCACACTACACTTCATTGCATTGCACCCATGAAGTTTTGAACAACTTGTAGTTGTTCCTCCTCTCTCTCATTGATTGTCTTTCTTAATACTAAAACCATTCTTTCCATTTTCCAAACTACCCCAACCCATACCCACCCAAGTTCTTTTTACATTGCTGGATTTCTAAATTAAAGTAATTATTAAGCTTTTAGAGTTTATATAGGATAGTTTATGCTAATCTTGACTTCATAAATATACTTTTTGCATTTGAATATACTCCTCCTCCCCATAATAACTTTTACTCCATATGATTCGATCAATCCCAAAATTAATAAAGATAGTCTTTGGCAATACAGTGATATTCGATACTCCATTTTCATTTAAGCTTGAACCTAAACTTGGAATCCAAATATAGTTGTCTTAAGTCCATATACTAAACGATCACTATATAATAGCCATTATTGTAATGGTCTACTTTAATTAAGAGATATGTCAAAATTTTCCGAACATCTTACTCAAGATTAGTAAATAGTTATTTAGATTAATAATAATGTATTTATATTTTTTAAGATGCAATATTGTATTATTAGTATTTTAGACTGTAACTTGAAAATTGCAACTTTATTATACACCCCGAGTGTACAATGAGCATGATATACTTAAAGCTATTTTTTGCTCATTGTTTACTTAGACGACTAATATTTGTCCATTTGGAAACTTCCAAATGAGTAATGAGTAAAAAAAACCGTATCAATGCTTATGATACACAATAGTGTACGATTTTATCTGAAAATGGAAATATTAGGATTATCAAGCAAACCAGATTGGATGAAAGAATAAGATGTTTGTTTATGTTCGCTGCACAAAAATCAGGAAACCTGTTAATAAATGTATATAAAGACAGACATGATAGCCAACTAATGTCAAACCATTAATTCTCCTATTGACTTTCGTAGTCTAGACCAGTCTAGTCGATTTATGATCCTAACACAAAATCCGGAGTTTATGATAGCTTGATATGAGTGCATCAGATCTTCCTGTTTTTAAGTCTGTTTGATAATCGATTGGTGGGAGTTTCTCAATTATTTGGTAGTTGTGTATTTTTTTTGGTATATGAGGAGAAAGACAGGGAGCGGAGTGGGGAGAAGAAATCTGTTGATTGAGATTTGAGAATCATCTACTATATATTTTACTAACAAAGTATTTACATGACAATTCTTAGCTCTATTTGGAGAAATATATAGATGATTTCCAAATAGTGTTTTTTAAAAGCTGAAATCTTAATATTTTACCGCCGTAAAAACTCAACCCAATTAAATATGACGTACTTAATACGGTTTTTCTAACCTATGCACCGGGTGCATATGATTAGCTATTTAGATTCCCTTTCTCCAACAAATTTGTTATATAAATATAAGCCAATATAGGAAATTATCTTTGCGATTATTATTTTTTGACCAATTTCCCTACTTAACATAATCATTATAAAGATAATTTCTCATGTTGGCTTATATTTATATAACAAATTTGTTGGAGGAAGGGGAATCTAAATAGCTAATCATATGCATTTGGGACATAGGTTAGAAAAACCGATTAATTAAGTTTACAAATTACAAGAGCGTTTTAATTCCTCTTAGTAGTAAATTATAGAAGGCGTAGAAGTTAAATATACTTATAACGTTAGAATGAGTCAATGACCAATAGAAAATTCAGAGTGTGGAAATAGAACATTTTGAATATAGGACCTTCTAATAAATATCATACCGAGACTTTAGTAATGTAAGAATAAACACTTTAGTTTATGAATAGACTTAATAGTACCCCTAGACATCTAGTACCAATGTACCATAAGTCTACAAGTCATAACCAAACCATGTATACAAAATTGCTTTATGACTTGATCCTATCCGAAAGTGCAATAACCCACAACCTGAAAAATTAATCATATGAGCGAACACAATGTCAAAAAGCTAAAAGAAACCTGTGAGGTTGAGGCTGACCTTTATAATGGATACTTTCCATGATAGTTGAGTTCACTTTCTACATTGACATATTGCAAAAGCTAGGAGCTTCTATTATCTGCAACTCCAGGTAAAAATGGCTGGTTTTGCTGCCATTTTGCTTCTCTTCCAATGGCTGCTTCTCTCCCAATCTTCCTACTCACTTCCCTTGTGTACTGACTTCAGTAAGTTTATTTTGTCTTCTCTCCGTATGTGTGTGCGCGTTTTAATGGATAAAGGCTCTGACATTGTTATTATTGTACGTAACTATACGATGTTTAATCTTGTTCTATCTGCATATTGTAACAGGGGCACCCACAAACACAAAGACCCCTTTGGAATTTTGTCCTTATGAAGGTTCTTCATGCTGTGACTCAACCAAAGACCTTCAACTCCAGAAACAGTTTCAAGGAATGAACATCACTGATCCTACCTGTGCTTCCCTTTTGAAATCAATTCTCTGTGCAGTAAGCTCCTCCACCTACATAGCAGCCACGCATTTTCTTGAAAATTTATATAAATATGGATTATGAAACAGATTATTGTTTTGATCATCAAACATATTCTAAGGCTCTGATTGGTTGGAAGGATTGCATTTATAATTGAAAATGATATTTCATGATAACATTTTCCATCTGTTGGACAACTGTTTTCATCTTTGGAAAACTATCTTCCACCTGTTACAAAACAAAAAAAGAAAATTGGTGATATCAATTTTTCTAGGAAAATGTTTCTTCCCAACCCAACAATCTAGAAGTATTATTAACATGGAAAATTTTACATGATGTATAATTACATGGTAACATTTAATCACTAATGTCAAATAGAAAGTTAAGCTAAGAAACCTATGTTATTGGTAATTTGCAGACATGTGATCCCTTTGCAGCAGAGCTATTCAAGGCTAAAGCAGGGCATCAGCAGAAACAAGTTCGGCCCGTTCCAGGTCTTTGCAACTCGACTAATTCAGGAAGTTCACATTCATCAAAACAATCAACAAGCAGCTTCTGTTCAACTGTATGGAACACCTGCAAAGATGTTTCTATCTTGAATTCGCCCTTTGCACCATCATTACAAGGTGGAGCTAACGGAACACCGCCAATGGCTTCGAACTCGTCTATACTGACTGATCTTTGGCAGTCAGAAAACACATTCTGTGATGTTTTTGGCAGTAGTTCTCCAGATATTGATACTGTGTGCTTTGCTGGTGAACCAATCAAACTAAACAATAGTTCTGAAAGTGATGTTCTTCCAAAAGGACTGTGTCTAGAAAAGATTGGCTCTGGTAGTTTTATCAGTATGGCTCCTCATCCTGATGGGTCTAATCGCGCCTTCTTCTCGAATCTGCCGGGAAAAATTTGGCTAGCCACTATCCCTGAGCAAGACTCTGGAGAAAAGCTAGACTTAGATGAATCAGATCCATTCGTGGATTTAACTGATCAAGTCCTCTTCGATACGGTGTTTGGGATGCTCGGAATTGCATTCCATCCGGATTTTGCTCATAATGGGCGCTTCTTTGCTTCTTACAACTGTGATCGGCTAAAGTCACCTGGATGTGCTGGAAGGTGTGCGTGTAACTCTGATGTTGATTGTGACCCATCCCAATTTAACTCTTCAGATAGCTCTACACCTTGCCAATATCAAAGCGTTATTGCAGAATTCACAGCTAATGGAACTGCATCAGACCCTTCGACGGTAATTATCTCGAAATTTTGAATCTTTAAGCAGAATATATCCCCGTTAATGATACACTATCTATCCCAGATGGAAAGTGGCCAACCAAGAGAAGTAAGACGGATCTTTACGATGGGTTTGCCATTTTCGAACAATCACGGAGGCCAGATTCTATTTGGGCCTGAAGACGGGTACCTGTATGTCATGATGGGAGATGGTGGAGGAAGAGGTGATCCCTATCACTTCTCCCAAAACAAGAAATCCATACTAGGAAAGATTTTGAGGCTTGACATAGATACCATTCCAAGTAAGCATCTTAATGCACCTACAATTGGTCAATAACTAATGTTATATTTGAATCTGACGAGGACAAATGTTCCAATGACGTGCAGGTGAAAAGGACATTAACGGGCTTGATCTCTGGGGTAATTATTCCGTACCTCGAGACAATCCTTACTCAGAAGACAAGAATTTGGCTCCAGAAGTCTGGGCTATGGGGTTCAGAAATCCTTGGCGTTGTAGCTTCGATGCAGACAGGCCTTCCTACTTTGTCTGTGCAGACGTCGGTCAGGTTGGTTCAGATTAACTTCATACGACTTGATCTATAACCACAATCCAATTGCATGACATTCACCATACTGCTCGTATTGCAGGATCAATATGAAGAGGTTGATATAGTCACCAAAGGTGGAAATTACGGGTGGAGTATATATGAAGGCCCAATTCCGTATGGTTCAGGAAATGAAACAAATACATCTTCAGCTTCTCAAAATCTCATCTTACCAGTATCAGGTTACACTCATTCAGAAATCAACAAGAAAACTGGATCAGCAGCTGCATCTGGCGGGTTTTTCTATCGCTCCGAGGTTGATCCATGCATGTCTGGAAGGTGAGTAAAAAGCAGAATCAAATAACAATCATTTTACAATAAGATAAAATTGATATTGCTTTGACATTTGATGAGTTTACAATATTTGGTGTTTCAGATACCTGTATGGGGATCTGTATGCAAGCAACATATGGGCAGCTACTGAGAATCCCCAAAATAGTGGCAACTTTAGCACAGCAGCAATGCCTTTCAGCTGTGGTCAAGACTCACCCCTTGAGTGTGGTGCTGTCCCAGGAACTACACTGCCAGCTCTGGGCTACATATATTCCTTCGCTCAGGATAACAGGAAAGATGTCCTCATTCTAGCTAGCACTGGGGTTTACAGAGTTGTTCGCCCAAGTCGATGCAACTACGCTTGCTCAAAGGAGATCATGAGGCCTGCCAATGGTCCAAGTTCAACTCCATCTACCCCTTCAAGCAGAGCTCAATCTGTTACACCACTTAGAGAATGGCTCTTGATGCTCCTTTCCTTCCTGATTATTCAGTGCTTGTATAATTAACACAAGTAATGCACCATTTAACAATGTGAACAGTGTTTCTTTCACTTTGAACTAGGCATAGATACAGTTTCCATGCTTCAGCTTCTTTGTAACTTGAACGGATTAGAAAATTAACATTTCAATAGGTTTAAAACAAATTGAGTCAACCAAAAGACGAACAAAATCTGGCAGCTCACACTGAACTGCAGTTTGCGCTACTACTGATTACTGAAGCATTTCCATCAAAGAAAAGCAGCAAATAGAACATTTGCACCATTGAAACAGCATAGATGGAAATCGCAATCGCAATCATGCTTGCCAGTGCACAGTACCTGTAGACCATTAGTCCAGTTACTACATGAAAGCAGTAAACAAGGGAACTTGTTATATTATACAAAAATCTTCTATATTATACAAAGCTCGAACAAATATAAGATGAAGGGTTTCCTGATGGCATTCTTTTTTTGAATCAATAGACTAGAATCGCGACTGTCCTGGATTAAAGGGAATAGGTATACTTGCTACTAACTGAAGGGCGGATATAAAATTAAATTTCTATTGCCAGAGAGATCTCAGAAGTAACAGGACATGAGGAGATTTTTTGGTTCAGCCAATTCAGAATCTTCACTGATCAAAACTCCAGTAACTTGAATTCATGCTCCTGAATTGTCTAGCATCAAGTTCCCAATTATCTTTATAAAAAAACCCGATCTCCACGTGCCGTGATACCTTCATCATCTAATAAATTCCCCGAATGATAAAACCGGAAGTATACCTTTTCCACCAAATTAATCAATAATTCATCAGGATAAATGGCTCCAATTCCAATTCTATTGATCTCCTTTAAACAGATAGTAACAGCTTCCTTAATAATCAATCTTGCCTTTTTCTATTTAATCATATAAATTGAAGACATTGACCACATCAGATTAACGTCTCTTAAATCCTTGCAAGAATTATGCACTATTTTCTTGTGAATAAAATTTACTTTTGATTAGAGATTAGTATCAATTAAGAGTCGGCTTTCCTGTAACCTAATCACATTTAATAAATACTATGCATAGCCATTTATTAATTATAAAATCGACCATCACAAAGAAATATCTAGAGTCAAAGAATCAATTCGATTGGAGATTCAGAATCGATAAATTACGTTAAATCATATTAGGTTTCAAAATTCAACCTAACCTCCAATTATTTAACCACTTAAACATAAATGAGATAAATAAACAAACAAAAGCAGAATAGTTAAATTTCATAAAAATAGAAAATAAGGAGAAAACATGGAAATTTCTCCCGAGTTTCTCTTTCTAAACATATGAGTTAAACCTCAAAGCTATATAAAGTGAAGAGCCTAAGTATTAACAAATTTTCTAGAAGTTACAAAAATTGACTCCAAAAAGTCGTCAAAAATATCAGAGTCAAAGGAGCTCAACACTGACTTGTAAGGGATACAGGAACGTGTTGCCTTGAGCTGTAGCTAGTATTGCACCAATTGATGTATCATTTGGGGGCGAAACGAGGTTAGCATTGATGCGCACAACTCAACTTCCAACAACCGTAATTTTTTCTCTAAAACTTCATTTGAATGTGTGATAAAGAAGCATAGGAAAGCTCTTGAGGTCTACTTTCAAGCATAATGTGGCCCAAAAGTGCAGCATTGTGAGTTTTGACACAACTTTCATAAGTACCTTGCATCTTCCTTGGATCTATTGTGTCTTGGGCCTAAATAAATCCTTTGAACTCTCATACAAGTGCATTGATCCTCATGTACTTCCATAGATTTAAGAAAGACCTGAAATCACATGAAAACTCCGAAATTCCCATGAAAGCAACATGACCAAAAAATGTAAAATTTCAATGCAAATGCTCTCGTCCTACATGAAAGCACACCCTTATATGCAACTAACGATTGAAGAGTATGCACATGTCACCAAGTAAGCAAGTAGTTCATTCTAAGTTGGAACATAACATTGTTATCTGCAAATAGATATATTTTAAACTTGAATGACTGGTTTTGCTAAAAACTATTTTTAACGCCGCAAATTTCTTAAGTAAATAAACAAGTATTAACTCATAAAATTGTGTCTGAAAATTTTCACACTATTTCAGTGTAAGAGATGATGGGTGGGGGAATCCGTATAATCAAGTTGTATGAGCAACTAGCCTACATCCTAAACTATGGCAACAAAGACTATACCTTATCCATGCACCCACGTTCAAAATCACGAATCAATGCCTCAACAGTTAGATGATGCACTTTAGCATGATGGCCTCTCTGATTTCAATTCTGAGTTTTTGACTTTAGCAGGATGGCCTCTATGTTTCAGGTCATATTTCACTTAATCAGTGTTGATGGCAAATGTCACTGACCATCACAGAGGAGAGCATTAAAGTATTAAATTATCGACTTTACATGCTTCACTCAGATGCGCAACTTTCAACCGCTAGTATGATGCAGCAAATCCCAAGGGTAGAACACGCCCCGGACTGCCATGAGAAAGGGCTATAGGTTATAGCTGGTTGTTTTGTGCTACCAGGAAAACAATTTATACAAGAACCTCAGAAACCACATCCCTAACAATGCAAACTTCCATTAAGCTATGCAGATGCTCTTGAAACTATCAATAGCATCATTTCAACCAAAATGAACTTTTTTTTTGGTCAATATGATCCGCACGTAGCATGATCTAAACCCTGGTGAATGTGATTACGAGCTGTTGTATGTCCATGACAATCTACATGACCCTCAAGTATTGTTCTCTTCATTGATCTTATCAACAAGGAACCTCTGTATCACTTCATCACAAAGCTCAAGAGCAGTTCCAATGTTCCCTTCATCGAAATTCTTGTCTAGGAAAAAGTTGAATATTTCCTGATCAGCAATGAACCCTTTTCTCCTCATCTCTTCAAAGAGTTCTTTTGCTTCCCCATACCTTTTCTTTTTAAGAAGCCCCTTGATATAAACATTATAGGAACTGCCAGTGAGGTCAAAACCTTTTGCAACCAATTCTCTGTGCAAATACCACGCTTCTTTCATATTTCTTGCTTTACTGTGCCCCTTAATTAATATATTATATGTATTGCTGTCTGGCATCACATTTTGAGCACACATCTCCCTGTAAATTTCAGTTGTGACGCTCATGTTGCTTCTAATGCAATACTGCTTCATAAGAGAATTATATGTTGTGGCATTCGGCATGATGCCCTTCTCCAGCATCCATTTCAGCAACCTCTCACCATCTTCCAGCATCCCTGACGTGCAGAACCCATTCATCAACACATTAAAAGTAACTACACTGGGCTGCAGTCCTCGATCCAGCATTGTCTTCAGGAGTGCATGTGCCTTGGAGATTTCTCCTGACTTACAGTAAGCATCCATCAAAGTAGTATAAGTAATGGTGTCAGGATAAAATCCTGTCACCTCCATGTCCTTCATCAATTTTATTGCTTGGTTTACATTCCCTGATTTACAGAGACCATTCACGAGTACATTATATGTGCACAGATTAAGTTCTAGACCCTTGGAAGACATTTCATGCAAAAGCTCATTTGCTGTATCAACCTCTCCTTGCTTACAAAGGCCATCAGCAAGGGCAGTGTAGGTGACAACATTAGGGATCATTCTCTTCTCAACCATTTCATTGTGCCAAAAGAAGGCCTCTTTCAGCTTACCTGCCTTGCAACAACCATCTATAAGTGTTGTATATGTGATTTCATCTGGTGCCAATCCTCTATCAAGCATTTCATGGAAGAGCTTATCTGCTTCTAGCAAGTTTCCACTTTGACAAAGCCCACGTATAACAGCAGAATATGTGATAACATCAGGAAAAACTTCAACTCTTTGCATTTCCTCAAAGAGCTTGATAGCAGAAAAAATATTGCCAGACTTACAGAAACCATCAATAATCGTTGTGTAGACTACATTATCTGGCGGTATTCTAAGGCCAATCATTTCCCTCAGAACCCTTTCTGCATCAGCTACTTTGCCAGACTTACACATAAGAAGAATAATACTGTTAAATGTAAATGCATTTGGCTTCAATCCCTTTATTCTCATTTCATTAACCAGCTTCAGAACCTTATCTAGTTCGCCTACATGACAATATCCATTAATAACAATACTGTAACTTACAACATCAGGCAGACAACCTCTTAACTCCATTTGCAATAGCAAATGATGAGCTTCTCTTATGTTTCCTAACTGACAAAGAATGTGTATTATTATGTTATATGAACCAGTGTCCCAACAAACTCCTGCTTCAAGGAACTTGTTGAAAACCTTGAAGGTATCTTCTTTCTTGTCTGATCGGCTAGAAAGACCAGAAAGAAGCAAATTACAGGATTGAACAGAGATCACCAAACCATAATTAAACATCTTCTCAAAAAAGTTTCTTGCCTCCATAAAAAGTCCAACTTCAACAAGAACCTCAAAGAATATATCAAATACGCAAGGACTCGAACCCCAATCCTTGTAGGTGTAGATCAACGTTTCAACAAAACAAGAAAAAGAATGGGTAATATCCAGGTTTGGTTTAGACCAAAAATCATACATAAGACAATGAGCCATATTCATATCTTTTGAAGCAACAGCAATATGTATAACAATACTCCGAACTTCCAATGATGGTTCTCTATGACGACATGCCCATTCATAGAAGGCGAGTACCAGCTTATAATCATTCCTGATGTTCATCAGAACCCAAATGAGGTGGTCCGTCCTGCATTTTGACTCAAAGGGCCTAAGAACATGCCTTAATGTCTCAGAACGCCGTTGCTTTATGGTGCTGGATATACCCTGCACAAGTTCAGAGTCCCTGACAGTTGGTTTTCTGGGTGAGTAATCTGGAAATGGTCTAGTACCAACTGAGTAGGAAGAGCATAGCTTCCTGCCCAAATCACTATCCTTCCTACGCAGAAAACGACGCAAACAAAAAGTCTGAGTTACTAGTTTATACGAGCCATCGGATAAGAAGATTGCACCACTTTTCATTTCTGTGAGAGAAACCCATCAAAATCGATTCCGAGAAGCAACTCCAGGCCATGTAGATTCCTTAACTTGAAACGGCATCAATATGAGCCCATCACCTGCATATCACAAACAAAATAAGAAGCATACACATCAAACAAACAAGATAAGAGTACATAACATTGATGTCCCAACGATGATGAACAATATATCTTTGGCAAAAACAAACCCAGTACAATTTTAAGCACAATGTAGAGTTTAGCCCAGCAAGGTAAGTCAAATTTACTCTTTTAAAATGAATATACTAAGAATTTCTGAGTACCCAAAAGAACACCTAACATTACAATATAAATTCAAACACATTTTCAATACAATATTTCGGTTGGGCATTTTATCGAACAGTTGAGGACCATAAACAAAACAAATTAGTACAGCATTCAACAGGGTTCGGTGGGTTCAGCAAAATAAATTCTTACTCAAGTATGTGTAAACTGCCAAATTTGAAGCTTAAAATTTATAGTAAGATTAGTCCTAAACTAACCTTCAAAAATTTAGGATGATCCAAGTTTCCGGTGTCGTCGAAATTAGATAAATTTGCACGCAAACTTTAATTTGTTTTCTCTCACTCTTCTTACCTGCTCCTCAAATTGGGAGAAGGTAAATTGATGCTGGAAATCCGAAAAATGTGTGTGATTTTGTTAATATGAAAGCTGAAACTGAAGAGGATGTACGGAGACCTAAGTGCAAAATGTAATGGGGAGTTAGGGTTAAAGACAATTTTTTTTCTTTGGAATTTTAATCTTCTATCCTTAATTAAAAAAAAATTTTAAAAAATAAGTGTTAAGAGAAGTGATAGTAAACTATTTTTTTTCGTCTTAATTTATTTGCTAAATTTGCTTTTTTTCACGTTTTTGAAATGCAATTTCAAAAACTAATATATCAAATTGGATCTACGAAAAACTACAAAAAATATATATTTGGGAGTGCAGAGAAACGAATCAAACAAGATCGCGCATAAATATGTTTTTCATTACGTTTATAAACTCAAAAACTATCAAAGTTGCAATATAAATAGGGCCCAAAGTTAATATGTAGCAAATAATATGAGATAGAGAGTAATAGATAGTAATAACTACTCACCCCGTCTCTTTTTATCCATTTAATTTGATTGGGCACAAGATTTGGAGTAGGTAGATGATAAAAAAGGTTAAATGGGTAGATATAGAATAGCTAATTAGCTAGAAACAAAAAGAATAATTTGAAGTATTGGATAGAATTTATATGGGACCCCTTGTAAAAAAGAAATTGAATAACTAGAGAGAAACAACCATATAAGAAAAATAGAACAAGTAAGGGCTTGTTTAGATTTACTGAAAACAACTGAATTGTACTGTACTGTACTGAACTGAACTGATTGGAGCTGAACTAAACTGAATTGAATTAAATTAAATTAAATTGAATTTAATAAATATATAAATAATATTATGTTGGTCTAATTTATTTTACTAATTGCTCTTATTATTATTATATTATTATTATTATTATTTATTTTTATATCATTATTATTACTCCCTCCGTCCCAGAAAGCTCTATACACTTTCCTTTTTCATCCGTCCTAGAAAGCTCTATACACTTCTATTTTTGGACATATCCCACTACTACTTTATTCTTTTGACTTTTCAACTATGGCCCACTACTCTCTCACATCCAAATAGAATAATATCTCACTAACTCCTGTCACATCTACCTTTTTAATAAAATATATTTGATAACCACATAACAACTTATCATCTAAAACAACATGCCCGATCAAGTGTATAAAGTTTTTTGGGACGGACGGAGTAATATTTAACAAAATGGTTATAAAAGAATGGAGCTGAACTGAACTGATTAGAGCTGAACTGAACTGGACTGAACTGATATTAAGCTGAAATGAACAGACCCTAAAACAAAAAAAGAGAGTAATAATAAGTTCATTGGAGTGTACGATGAGTATGTTACACAAAGTTATTTTCAACTTAATTTTTATTTTAGGAAAATTTGGTAAAAACCCCCTTACACTTTCAATTTTTTTGAGTTTACCCCCTTTTGTTTTATTTTTTTAATTTAACCCCCTAACGTTTTCAAAAAATTTAGATTTCACCCCCTTGTTGCAACGTCCGTTAACTTTTAACGGAGGTGGGTCCCACTTATACGATTTCCCTTCCAATTACCCTCCTTCATTCATCTCTCTCTTCCAATTGCTCTCCTGCATTCATCTCTCTCTTTCAATTACCCTCCAACATTCATCTCTCTCTTCCAATTACCCTCCTGCATTCATCTCTCTCTTATCATTACCCTCCTTTTGACGATCACTTATCCATCAACTTTTTACAATCAGTTTTTGTGGCGTCACTATGGAGAAAAACACAATGACAAAAGGATGGGAATTTTCTATGGCAAGAAGTTGCTATCCAAAATAGGTATTTAATGCTCTGTACAAAAAATTAGTCCTATTTTCTATAAAAGTAAAATTCTCAAAAATGAAAAAAAATGGCACTATTGAACTCCTTTTACTTAAGTACCTGATTCCCTTTTGTAATTGTTGATGTTGTGTTGTTGATGATTTTTTTTCCATGTTGATTTTCTGCTGCTATTTAATCGTTATTGATGTTTAATTGTTCCTGATTTGTTGTGCCTTAAATAATATAGGATGAACCCAAGTTACCCAACTCATCTCCTACTTATGCATTTGGGTTGTAAATTTCACCTGATTAATGGATGAGAGATAGTCAAAGAGAAGATGAATGCACTATGGTAATTGAGAGAGAAAGAGATGAATGCAAGAGGGTGATTGGAAGAGAGAGATGAATGCAGGAGGGTAATTGGAAGAGAAATCGTATGAGTGGGGCGCACCTCCGTTAAAAATTAACGGACGTTGCAATAAGGGGGTGAGATGTAAAATTTTTGAAAACGTTTGGGGGTTAATTTTAAAAAATAAAACAAAAGGGGGTAAACTCAAAAAAAGTGAAAACGTAAGGTGGTTTTTACCAAATTTTCCTTTATTTTAAACTCTTTTATAAGTGTGGATTTTGTTTATTTGAGTGTCTCACAAAAAGAAATGAGCAAAAAAATAGTATTTGATGTAAGATAAAAGTTTTATAGGATGACAAACAACTTTTCAAAGTTGTGGGCAGAAGTTTGATCAAAAGCTCTACTAAAAATTAAAATTATGGTTTGTTATAAAAGTGTTTCAATTTACACGTTAGCAGTGAGGTGGTGCTTCCAAAGTTATAAATTAGTATTTTGTAGCGAAAACGGTTTAAGTAGCTTAGGTATAAAATAATTGTTTTTCAATAAGTATTAGATTAATCTAATAACTAATTATACAGTAGCAGATTTACAAGTTAGTTTCGACGACTTAAA
This sequence comes from Patellifolia procumbens, assembly GCA_947645195.1. NCBI lineage: Eukaryota > Viridiplantae > Streptophyta > Magnoliopsida > Caryophyllales > Amaranthaceae > Patellifolia > Patellifolia procumbens. The sequence goes on along the minus strand of CANSGD010001379.1, from coordinate 2,256,802 downwards.
CTAAAACGACTAACATTGAACCATCAACGACTAGCAAAAAACACAAACGTCTACTTCTCAACAAATAATAATCTACTATTAAATTATCCAATGATTAAGTAAATAGAATTTTCTTATAGCACCCTTAAAAAGTATCAGTAATTCTTATGCGGCTATCTACAAACAAATTTGCAAAAAGAAAAATTGACGCCAGTTAGCTTGTTGGTTGTAATTATTCGTATACTCAAAATTGAAGTTTTTTATACTCATAGGAGGACTCCTTTTTTATTTAAAAAGAAAGTATATTTAAAAAAGGAGCATTGTACCATACTAGGTGCTCTCCCGATGAATATTGCATCGTTTAAAGAAGATGGTGCAGAAAGAACATTCACTTCAAATTGGAAAAACAAATCAACAAAAAGAACATTAACTTGAACCAAGGACAAAAGCATAAATAAAAAAACACTAAGGGTCTATTCTCTTTGGCATAAATGAGCTGAGATAAAATGAATGGAGCTAAATTAGACTAAACTGAAGTGAATGAAGAACTAAGCTAAATTGAATTAAATGGTAATTAATAATTATTCATAATTAAAGTAATAAATTATTAAATAATCATAATAAATTATTACTCCCATCGTTCCTAAATCATTGTTACACTAACCTTTTCATGCTTGCCAACGCAAATGTTTCAACGTTGATATCTCTAGTTGCGTATTAACAAAAATTATAAAAAATATATATTCCCAAAGTTCATATCGAGACGATACGATCAAGATCTCACTTGAATATATTTTTTTTGCTCGTACATCACAAATGATAGTTAAAGTGAAATTTGTGAATAACGCCAAATGTCAAAGTGTAACAATTAAAAGGGAACGGAGATAGTATATAATAATAATATATTATTATTATATGATAATAATTCTAAATAAAAAGTTGTTATATTGATACATATTAATAGTTATAGTAAGATTTTAGTTGTTTTAACTGATAATTATAAATAAATTAATAATAGAAATAAAATAAATAATTATAAATAATACTCCCTCCGTCCAGAAAGCTTTATACACTTGATCGGACACGTAGTTTTACATGATAAGTTGTTGTTTGGTTATCAATTGTATTTTATTAAAAAGGTAGATGTGGTAGGAGTTAGTAGGGTATTATTTTATTTGGATGTAAGAGAGTAGTGGGTCATGGTTGAAAAGTCAAAAGAATAAAGTAGTGGTGGGTCATGTCCAAAAATAGAAGTGTATAGAGTTTTCTGGGACGACAGATGAAAATGGAAAGTGTATAGAGCTTCTGGGACGGAGGGAGTAGTAATTATTAAAAATAAGTAATTATTTTTAAGTAATTATTTTTAATAATTGATGATAACTATATAATAACAATAATTGATGATAATTAATATTACTATTATAATAATCAGACCTAATTATTAAATAATAATGAATTTTTATTAGCAATATTAATAATACTAATGAGTAAAGAAATAAATGGAAAAATATTATTTTTCAATAATTATAATACGAGTAATTAAAGTAAATTTTATCAACAATAATATAATATTACTCCTAACATAAGTGGTTGAATAATGAATGGACCTCAAATGAATTGGATTGAACAAAACTGAATGGAGCTGAACTAAACAGAACTAATTAGAGTTGAACTTATTTGAAAACTTAAAATAAGTTGGAGAGAACAAACACTAACTTATATTAAAATTAGAAGAAGAAAAGAACACGGAGTTGAAACAATATGAAAAAAGCATAAAAAGTATCAAGAAGTACAAAAGATCCAAAAAAACATTGATTACAAAAAAAAAGAATAAACGACGAAAAGAACAATGATAGTTAACATGAGAATTATGAGTTTTAAAAGAACATACTACGTACATATGATAAATAACGAATCAAAAGGAAAAAAAAATCAAGTTCATACTGAACAATCTGATGCAAGTCAGAATCCAAAATTAGAAAGTGACTAGACAGTGAAAATAGAAAATGAATTTTTTTAATTGTCTTGTAGTGAAGCATGCAAGCTACACGAAGTCAATACATACAAGGAAAGTTAAATATATTTCTCATACTTATAGGCTACAAGTCTAGTAATATTTCTCATACTTAGAGGCTATAAGTCTATGAATTTTGAAAGAACAAAAAGACACCATAACGAAGTAGAAAATGCTCTTCTATTTTTAAACATGGGTAAAGCGATGTAATTAATGTCTAGGTTTTTCAAAACTTTCCTTTTTAAAACTTCTGTTATGCATCCTTGGGACTGCATATATATATATATATATATATATATATATATATATATGGGTTAGTTTCCTTCAACATATTAGAAAATTGAAACACTAATGATGACGTCAAAAGAAAAATATCAATTAATTAATATATGAGTAAATATTAGTGATCGAAAAAAGAAAAATGGTATTTTATGATTATTGTTCTAATGGTCTAAACAAATGGTACTTCAATGATAATAATATATCATTTCTATATGAAATGTTAGTAACATAAAGTAATATTGTATGAATTAATTAATCATGATAATCTAACATGATTTTCCCTCAAAATTCTTTTACACATGATTTTATTAAGAAAGAAATAAAAAAAATATAGTATAAGGGTCATTTGTTGAAATGAAGAAAGAATGGGAAAGAAAGAAAATTAAGAAAGAATGGGGAAAAAAAAATTAAAAATTAAGAAAGAATGGGAAAAAAAAAGGAAAATTAAGAAAGAATGGGGAAAAAAGAAAAATTAAGAAAGAATGGGGAAAAAAGAAAAATTAAGAGATAAATGGGTGTTGTGGAGGTTCAGTGGGAGTTGAACCTCACGCCTGTAGTGCCTTAGAATGATATTGCACGAAAACCTCTACCACTAGGCTACATGTCCACCTTGCTTAACAAATGCACGCATACAATCTTATAGAGTAATATACATTAAACACGAGACTTCCTCCCTTGGGCCCTGGACGAGCGCCCCGCCTGCCCCGCCTCAGGGCCGTGCCTGCCTATCCCCGCCCAACGGGTACACAATAAAAACTATTCCTACCCCATCACCCATAGGGGTCACCGCACCCGTCTCACACCCACCATGCCCATACCAACATCTGTCATACTCGCCTAAACATAAGTCACATGTTTAATAAAGTATGTGCTATTTTTTAAAAAAATATTATGATAAAATAAGTTTATTCAATATATGTAATTTTTATTAAAAACTAATAAATAAGTACTTAGGAGGCGGGATACAGTGGGGCGGGTGGGGATGGGCGGGTACATTCTAAACTCCACACCCGCCCCTCATCCATGGCGGGGAAAATTTTTATCCCCGTCCCATCACCCGCGAAACCTTCCCCCATCCCCACCTAACTGGGGCAGATTCCGAGCGGGTCTTCACGAACCTCGCCCCATTAACATCCCTACTCGCATGTTAGTTAATATTAGATTTACTTTACCAATATTGTAGCTAAATTGAATTAGATGATTTTTTCCATGTCCAACTTGTGTGGCCTTCAGTTTTAAGTAATATTGTTTTCTTAGTTGACGCGATTAAAAGTGAAAAAACTCAATTTTCCTCACATGCTAGTAATTAGATGATTTTTTGATGTTTAACACAAGTAGGACTTCAATTTTAATAGATATAACAGGAGTACTTTTTTGTGTCGATATAATAAATAGGTAAAATATAATTAATAGAAAAATAAATGATAAGCAGATCTTAATTAAGACGAATAATAGAAAAATTACAAGTTTCTGATGTGTGATATGTAAGTTAGGATTAATTTTAGATTTGTATATTAGTAGCAATTTTATATAAGGAAATTATTAAGTTATTTATTTTTTAGATCTCCGACTTAAGTAGACTTTAATCATTAATGAACACCCCTACTTCTCCCTACCTTATTTTCAGTTAAATTCAGTTCAGTTTCAGCCCTTGACAATGCTTTTACTGTCACATTTCACTATTCCTTTCACTTCAGTTCAGCTCATCAGTTCAGTTCAGCTCAGTTTGTTTTTTTAGATCTCCGACTTAAGTAGACTTCAATCGTTAATGTAATACTTTTTACCAATATAATGAGTCTATTCTACCTATCTTATTTCCAGTCCAGTTCAGCTCTTAACAATGTTTTACTCTCACATTGCACTATTCCTTTCACTTCATTTGAATCCAGTTTGGTTGGGTTTAGTTCAGTTCAATTCAGCATAGTTCAGTTCAGTTTAGTTCGGTTTAGTTCAACTCAGTTCAATTCAAACCAGTTCATTTCAGTTTAATTTACTTCAGCTGAATTATGCCGAATAAAGCATATAAATAGGTAAAATATAAGATAGTGGATCTTGATTCAAAATATTTTTCGAGACAAATCTAACAGTGCAAAAATTATAATTTTATGAGAATTGAAATGAAAGTTATGATTAATTTTATAATTTCATATCAGTAATAGTTTTAGATAAGGAATGTAGCTTTTTATTAGACATAAAATTATTCTTTTCAATGATTGTTTATTAAAAATTAAGTTATTAATTATTTATACATGATGATATGGAAAAAATATGATCATTACAACTTTATTATCTAGTATAGAAGATATAGATTTATAGTTTTTTCTAAATTGAAAGTCCACACTTTTAAAAGGAACTTCTCATTCTATTATGTGAGATATTACTCATGAAACAAAAGGACACTTGGGGCTTGTTTAGATTTACTGAAAACAACTGAACTGAACTGATTGGAGCTGAACTGAACTGATGGGAGCTGAACTGAACTGAACTGAACTGAATTGAATTGAATTAAATTGAATCTAATAAATATATAAATAATATTTAAACAATAACAATATGAATATTAAATAATAATTATGATGATAGGTAATAATAATGAATAATTATTAATGAATAATAATAATTGTATTTTGGATATTTTTAAATGATAACTATAAATAAATAATATTAATAATCATAAATTAATAATAATAATGATTAACGGTTATAATGATAATTAATAGTAACAATTATTTTATAGTCTTTGTATTAATATATTAATACTTGATGATGATTATATAATAACAATAATATCTAAGAATTAAATTAATATTACTATTTTAATAATTATATTTAATTATATATTAATATTTAGTAATAAAATAATGATTGGGCCGGACCGTGCAAAATACATTTTGACGTGATTTGACTGGATTATGGGCTAAAAACGGGGGTTTATTTGTGCTTTTAACGTAAATCATGTTCCTCCCTAATGATAATAGTAATAATAATGAATAAAGCTATAATAAACAAAATAATATACAGATAATATTAATAATACTTGATAATAATGATATAAAAATAAATAGTAATAATATTATATATAATAATAAGAGCAATTAGTAAAATAAATTATACCAACATAATAATATTTAACAAAATGGTTATAAAAGAATGGAAATGAACTGAACTGATTGGAGCTGAACTGGACTGAACTGAACTGATTAAAACTGAACTGAACTGAAACTAAGCTGAAATGAAGAGGCCCTTGGTTGAAATACATTCATAAATGATTATTATTCAGCAATGAAAGAGAAATGGGATAAGTAATTGAATTAGCAAACTAATCATAAAAGGTTTAAAAGCAAATACAAGACCAAAAAAGAACCACATGCAATGTTGTCCCAAAAAAGATCCAATGAAATTAAAAATAGAATTTTTTTTTTGGTAACACAACTAAATGGCATTGGAGCATGATAAGCGCTTGTTTATATGTATTTTATCCATTTAATATAATATTTGTAGGGTCGTCGAATGAGTTGTATGGGCTAAATGTTATACTTTTTGTATTATTTTGGGTTCAATAACGTGTTCAATATTTTGGAGCTTAAAAGATTAAATTAGGTCTATTTTTATTTATTAAGTATTGATCCATTGAAATAGAGCTTGAAAATGCTCTAAATTCGTGTGATTATCTGTGCTGGAGTGTTATAGTATTTTGGGCATAACTCTCTCATTTGAAGTCGAAACGGGACGATTCAAGTGGCCACGAAAAGATGAGATCAACACCTACACCTTTGTAGAAGGAAGCACGAGTCAAGCGGTCCATTTACTAGGTCAAATATACATATTGCCGGAGCAGCCCATTGTGAATTAACTCAATCATGGCTTATATTGGGTTAGTTCCACATGTTCTATTTAGTAGATGGAAAATGCTGATTCCATATGTTGAATAAGAGCCAAGCAGTAGGGGTGAGCACAATCGGGTACCCGGTCATATTTCCCCGAATCGGTGTCGGAACCGGTTGCACCGGGTACCTTAAAACTGGAATCGGAACCGGTCCAGCCGATTTCTTAATTTTTGAAATTGGAACCGGAACCAATCGGGACCGGTTCCTTGACCGGATACCCAGCCCCACAAAAGTGATGTTATTTGGTGTATTTGGCGGTTTCAATACCAGGAATCCGTTATCAAGTTGCATTCAAAAGCTATATTTTTCTTATTTAGCTAAATATAAGTATCATACATAACATAATTTGATACTTCCATTGACAAGTTATTCTTAAAAACGTTCAATTCTTAAGCTTACATTACATACACATTCATCTCAAAAAAAAATTCGGTCTGGAAAACGGTTGAACCGGGTAACCAGTGGGTACCGAGTCTATAATTTAACTACTCGAAATTGGACCCACTTCTAACCGATTCCTAATATTTGAGAACCAGACCCAGTTCCGGCAGTTCCTGTTCCAGTTCCGGAACCGCCGGTTCCAACCGATTTTGGGTCTGGAACCGGGTACCCAACTTTTCTGCTCACCCCTACCAAACAGCAAAGGAAAGGAAAAGAACCCAAATTACATTAAAAAAAAGAAAAGAAGAAAAGAGGTGGTCTCCTCTTTCCTCACGCCCCTGTGAATGAAAATGGGCAGCAACTCTTATTCCTCCAATCACCTTCTCCCTCCTCTATTTTTTCTGCCACCAAAATTCTGCAACAAACTGCCACACCCCACCACTTCATCAGTCTACAACGGCAATTCAAAGCCAACACGGAAGAAAAAATAAAGGAATGTCGGCTCAAACGAACAGTTACTTGGGGTTTAATTTCTCTTCTCCAAATGGACATTTGTTTTAAGATAGCGACAGGAATGGGTATAAATACCCAATGGAGAGCATAAAATCAATATGCAAGCAATTCCCAGAAAATATTTTAAGATAAATTTAGAGAAATTAGAGAGAAAAACTGACCCATTATTGGGGTGCTTGAGTTTGGGTAGAAGACAACCTTTAGGTGGAGTCCTAGCACACATCCGAGGAGTGCGAGACTGTGGTTTGGTGATGATGCGAAATTACGACATCAAATCGTCACTGTCCGAGCTTAAATTCATAAGTCTTTCTCTCTTTCTCTTGTACTCCAATTGGTTTTGTTATATTTCATTATACTTTGGAGTTTCATATTTCGGTTCAGTTAAAGTTGTCTGAAATGTATTGTTGAATCTGGCTCTGTATTTCAAGATTGTTAAACACTTAGATACTCAAGTTATATTAGTTTCAAAATTTCCAAATCCTATTTTATGCCTAATTTGCTATCTTATCATGTATAAAGTTGAAATATTTGCTAATTGTATGGTTTAGGCTACTCTAAATTATATAATAACAGTAGCAACTAGTTTAATTTAGGCCTGCAAAGATGGTTTTAGGTTTAAACTAGAATATAACTTGGACTTGTTTGCCTAAGCATTTAAGTTAGGTAGGGATTAATGAGGTACTTCAAATTCTTAATCATTCTAGTTTGACCATTATAGGTTGCAAACTACGTATAGTGGTTAGATTAGTCTAAAATCAATATTGGCATAGTTCAAGGTTGATTACTATTAAGGAAGTATAGAGGAGTTTGGCTACTTGAACTCCTACAATTAATCTATCTAATCAATCTTGAATATGGGAAAGTGAAGTATAATCATGGTTATAAGTGTATAATCTCTAAAACGTTAAGAGCTTAAAATGAGTTGCTTGTCATCATTTGTGAATATTAGATTAGTTTTATTCTTAGTTGTTGATTATATAGATTTCTAAAACCATCACATAAACCCCCCCAATTCATGTAAATATATAACTATGTATAATCATGTGTAAATAGTGTCTAAAAGAAATAGTTGAACTTTGAATGAGTTGGAAACTAATCTCCTCGTGGGAACGATCCTTTCTTACCCTTTACTAGTTGTTTATGTTTTTGAGGGAATAAGAATAGGTTTTTTAATATGTACGCTTAACGGCACGTACCAGAGCATCTCCCCAACCAAAAACTAGGTCTTATAGTAATAAAATAACACTGGAAAACTAAAGCTAAGAACCAAACCGTCGAAGTTTGTCTAAACGTTTGTAGTGATGGCTAAGACCTTGCGGCTCTGTTCTTTTCACTTGGAATGAACTGAACTGAACTTAAATGGTAAGACAAAGTAGAGGAGCTGAATTAAACTGAAGTGAACTGAAATTGATGGAGCTGAGCTGAATTGAACTAAACTAAACTAAAATTGATGGAGCTGAGCTGAACTGAAATTGCTGGAGCTGAACTGAACTGGAATATTTTTCAATTAATCCAGTCCAAAAGAACATAGTTTGTGTAACGAAAGGTATGTTCTTATCAATATACTAGCTTTCAACCCGGACAATGTTCGGGAGATGTCTTGTTATTTTATACAGTATTTTCAACTAACTCGCATTATTTAAAAGAGATCAAACTCAATCGAACTTAATGTGTATCGTAATTTAAACTCGAGAATGCTAGTACATTTATTTTACCTAAACTTGATTCAATTTAAATTAGTTTGGATTATTTTTGGTATTTTATTAATTCGAGCCGAGTTCAATTTTTTTCTATCTAATAGTTTTTCATTGTATCTAAATCGAATTAGATGGGGTTTTTACATGTCCCACTCGAGTGGGACTTTAGTGTTAAGTAACACTGTTTTCTTAGTTAATTCTAATAGTTTAAAAGTGATAAAACTCAATTGACCTCGCATGTTATGTAGTATCATATTTACTTAGGGTCTGTTCTCCCCAACTTATTTTCAGTTCAGTTAAGTTCAATTAAGTTCGATAAAGTTTAATTCAGTTCAGTTCAGTTCAGCTCTGGACAATATTTTTACTCTCACATTTCACTATTCATTTCAATTCAGTTTAGTTTAGCTCGGTCCTGTTCAGTTCAACTATTTATGCCGAAGAGAACAAGCCCTTAAGCTTTATTGTATCAAAATTAAATTAGTCAATTCAATTCAAATCATTTAAGTTGAATTCAATTTAGTTCAGTTTACATCATCTATGCCAAATAAAACATACCCTGAATAGGTAAAATATTGCAATTCTAGAATAACGTAGCATAAGTGGATCTTGATTCAAAGTATTTTTCGAGATGAATCTAACGATGAAAAAATTATAATTTTAGGAGATTTGAAATGAAAATTATGATTAATTTTACAATTTCATATTAATAATATTTTTAGATAAGGAATGTAATCTTTTATTTATGATATAATTATTCTTTTTAATTATTATTTATTATAAATTAAATTATTAATTTTACATACACACAATGATGATGATAGTTGGCTTTATTTTTGGTAGTCTTGAATTATCTGAAGTTATTAAAAAAACATTGAGAGAAGAACAAACTTATTTATATGACTAATGAGCGTATGTTACATAATGACTAAAAATAAATTAAAAAGAAAGGAGGCTAAAATTTGAGTTGAAGTTTTTTTTCCTGAAATAATATACTTCCTCCGTAACGAAAAGAATGTACCATTTGCACTTTTGATACTATTCACAGTTTTAAATTTAATTGCAATTTGTGACTTATACATAAAGGAAAATATAGTCATGTAGGGTTTTGTTGGATTCGACTCAACTTGTAGTTTTTTATAATCTAATGTTTATAATTTTTACAAATACATAATTAGAGATATTAATATTTAAAGTTTTATATTAGCGTACGTGCCCAAGCTAATTGGCGCATTTATTTTGCTACGGAGGAAGTAAAGGGAATTCATTGACAAAATTGTTGTAGAATATCTACATTCAAAACTAGGAAGTACAACAACTTGGATTACATAAAATTCAATTTTGGCAAAACTACCATAGTTGTGGTTAAGATTTGATATTGATAATCATTGTTGTTGTTTGATACAATATTCCACAATGCGTGTCTGTCGTTCGATCTGTAGTGATTTTTGATGGAGGGTAGATTTTTGTTTTAAATGAGAGGAAAGAGTAGAGGATCGAGAAGAGAGGCTTCAATGATACATACAACTGACGTTATAGGGACATTAATATTACCCCTTCTACAATATCAAACATCGAGCATATCCCCATGGAACCCATCTCGTCTCGAATAATCTCTATGACACCCTTACTGTTCAACATAATAGGGTCATTTTTCATATGCTGTTTTATCAAATCATTCTCTATAACAAACACTTTTTTAAGCTGAGGAGGGAGGGCAATGTCACCAAAAGATTCAAGCTTGGGGCAACTCGAGATACGAAGTAGGGTCAGGTTGGGAAGGGTGGAACAACACAAATAACTTTCAAATTTGAGAAACCCTTGATGGTTAAGTCAGACAAGGAAAAAGGAAGATGGAGATCCGGACCTGGGATATACTCTATTTTATCATTTACGGAACTGTCTACATTTTCAAGTACAAGGCCTTCAAGAGAAGTTAGAAGGTGCAATCCCCAATGTTGTATCGGCTTGTTTATGACAATAACAAGTTGCCGTAGGTTCCTGGGTATGCACCCTTCTGAGAAGTAACAGAATTTTGGGCAATCTCGAATCCACAAAGTTTGAAGTGATGTTAAGTCACCAACCAAGTATCTTAGATTTTGGAAACCGTCGATTACCATATCAAACAAGGAAGAGGGAAGAGAAAGACAGTCTGCCGAGTCTGCACAACTGCCTATTTTTTGAAGGAAAAGAGATCGAAGTGAATGAAGAAGGTGCAATGCCCACTCTTGTACTAATGGCTGCTCTATGTTCACTTCTTTCACTAGGATTTTTGTAAGGTTTTTGGGTAAACCCCCTGCTGGAAAGCCATGCATTTTTGGACATTTTATAATCAGTATTTCTTGGAGGAAGGTATAATTGTGCAACTCACTTGGGAGACCACCAATATTTTTGCAATTATAGAAGCAAAGCTTCTCTAAACTTGGGAGGAGCAGAGCTGGTGATGATGATATGAGACTATGGCATCCAACAGCCGACGAAGAGGAGGAGGAAGAGCACGACACCCCATCACTACTTTTCTGACTAATCTCCTTCCCATTACTGGAGGAGCCCGCTAACTTCTTGAAACAAACATTCCGGAGCTCCTTGCAATTGTTAATTTTCAACGACAGAAGCGACAAGGGGATCTCACCAATAGAGACAATAGAGTCACATTGATCAACAGAGATTTTTTCAGTACAAGGGGAGGAAGATGATTTCTCGAATTCCACTATTTTTAGTGCATGGCAACTATGAATTATCAGCTCTCGAAGCATCAAGGGTATCTGCTCAATACTAGTGACAGAATTACATGAGTGAATGGAGAGATACTTACCAAGGTAAGGCCAATGACCAGGAAAGCCACTGAGTTTCAAGGGTATTTGCTCAACGCCGAACATTTTCATACTTTTTGAACAGAAAATGGCATCTGCAGAAGTAGACAGTACTTTACATTCCGATACATCCAACTCCTCCAGCAAAGGAAGGATTGGAAGTGACACACTCAACTGCTTGCATCTTCTGATTTCCAGTTTTTTAAGAGAAGGGGAGCAGGGAGGTAGATCGCCTTCCAATGAATCGCAATCTTCAATTAAAAGCCTTTCAAGGCAAGGGAATGCCGTGTTGTTGTTGTCACCTGGTGACTGCACCCACTTCTCCCAAGACCTCATCCTCATAAAAGATAGATCTCTCAAAGCTGGAAATGATTTTGAACAGCCGTAAAATTCCTCACCTACCTGCTTTATACCTTCCATGCCTTTAACCCAAAGATACTTCAAGGACGGTAGCTTCCCCAATGGAGGCAACCTTTCACATCTATGACAGCTCTCGAGCTTTATGACAACCATGTGTTTGAAAGAGGGATTTCCCAACCAAGTTGGGAATGTCGATCCTCTGTACCCCTTTAATGCACACACTTTGACGGAAGTGTGAGGCTTCAGCTGCTCTAACACAACTCTTTTTGTGTTATCATCAACCTCATGCTCTAACACACCTCTTCGTGTGTTGTCATCAACCTCATGCTCCCTCTGCTGCTCTAACACTGCCTTTTCACGGTCCCCATCAACCTCCTCCCAAATACCCGACCCTATGTCTGAATCGAAGTCGTCACTGTCCACCAATTCACTATACTCCCATTCCAGATGCAATTCATGTAGACTATCTTTTTTATCCAACTGGGCCTCGTCTGCATCCTCAATACTTGTCACGTTTTCAAGTCCACAAATGACTAATTTTCCCTGGAGGTGATTCAAATTCCGCAGCTCACTTACCCTGGACTCATCTTCTGCTCCCAAAACAAACTTGTCCAATGTCTGCAGGTTTGTTAGATTTCCTATCCCTATTGGCATGTTCTTCAATGAAGTATCTGTAAGTTTTAGGTGACGAAGATTGATCAGGGACCTGGCATTCATTGGAAGCTTCCCAAGATTATTACATTGAACTAACAGTAAGGTTTGGAGATTTAAAAGTTTGCTAGTTGATTCTGGCAACACATGTACATTTGTGTGTGACAGGTCAAGAAGCCGCAACAGTTTTAAATCACCAATGCACTCTGGCAACATTTCAATTCCCATACCATGTAGTTCTAGTACACGTAAATATCGAACATTTTGCATGAAATCTTTCAATTTAACTCTCACAAAGTTAAATCGGGTACCCTGATAGGTAAAAGTTCGCAATTGACAACCTCCCTCAAGAACCTTGAGTTTTCTTTCCGAGGTCTCAAATTCAACTTTCTCATTGAAAAGCATCCGACGAGTTCTTTTAGAAACTTTCTGCATATCCTCGGTTGCCATTACAGTAAAGTAGATTTCATTTGCAGCCCATTGTGCTAGATCATGGATTAGGTCATGAACAATGAAACTTTTTGGATAAGACGGAGATGGTTCATACAGTGACCTTGATACTAGCTCAAGGAAATACTCGTGGCCTATGTCTTCCATTCTTCTCTTGTCGATTTTTTATTTTTGTAGGAAGCCCTCAGCCATCCACCTTAAGACCATATCATCCTCTGAAAATATTCTCTGCTTAGGAAACATGGCCGTATAAGCGAAGACGCGCTTTAGCTCTGGTGAAAGATGAAAGTAGCTCAACCTTAAAACAGGTAAAATATTACTTCCCCCCTCCTTCCAAAAATTGCTATCAAATATCGTTTTTCGCAGATCCTTGGCTGTCATATTAAACAGACCTCCTAGAGCTTTTGCCGCCAATGGCAAACCTTTGCAATTACTTACAATATCACCTCGCATCTCAATAACCTCAGCATCCACTCTTGCATGCTGCAAAAAAAGACTCCAGCAATGATCACCCGACAGTTTCTTTAAACGGATGATGGCGTCTTGAGTTTGATTGTTCATCAACATCAATGCAGTTTTCTCATATCTGGTTGTGGCAATCACTCTGCTTCCCTTTGCCCCTTTCTTGAAAGGATTCTGTAGTTGATTCCATTCTTCATAGTTTGTACTCCAAATATCATCAAGAACGATTATGAACTGTTTGCCTGTTACCAATTCTTCCATTGCTTCTTGTGCCCAAGTTAGATCATTGAATTCCCTAGCATGCTGACCACAGAATGAGTTGGTAATGAGGGTTGTTATCCGTCTGACATCAAACACCTCTGAGACAGACCCATGCTTTCAGATTAAAGCGAGACTTAACCTTATCATTATTGTATACAGATTGAGCTAGGGTCGTCTTGCCAATGCCCCCCTGCCCTACAATTGGAATGACAACATAATCTGCCTCATCTTTTAACAATAGCTCCATGATCTTCTCTTCATCGTCATCCCTTCCGTAAACCTTTGACTCGCCTAGTACAGAAGATGTCTCTCTTGTGCTTGGATGAGCTACTGTTTTCTGCTGCTGCTGAATGAGAGTCCGAACCTCAGGGTCTTCGTAAAATTTTTTCAAGCGCTCGTTAATGTCATCAATAGTGGATGGAATGTCTTGTTTAACAGATTTGAACTTAGTCGAAAGCCTCGCTGCAGCTCTGTAACCTTTTCCATAAATGCGTTGCGCCTGTATCACCGAATCAAGTTTAGCATACGAATTATTTATTTATTTAGTTATAGAAAAACCTTTTTTTTTCTTTTTTGTTTTTCTTGTGGAAGTATTACAGATTTCCCTTCAAAAATTAAATAAGTATTACTCCCTAGGAATGACAATGAGTCTTGGACCCGGTCCAAGCTCAGACCCATTTATAAGAGTCTGTGTCCAACTTTTTTAGACCTCATCTCTGGGTCGGTCCAACTTGATTTTCCTTCAAAAAATATTTAAAGGGTTCATAAAGACGTAATATATACAAATCAAACAGAATTCTTGTAAATGGGAAATACTTTTATTACATAAAACAAATATACTAGTGTGGATAAATATCTTGACTCGTCAATTTCATCAAATGAAAAGTCATAAGACAAAGATATTAAGGCTTAATAATTGTTGTATACATATTTTATTTGTTTAACTTTATCAATTTAAGTCATAAATTGCCTCTTAGATATACTGTGTCATCATGGCCACCAAATTTCTGGTTGGAAACTGCATTTTTTTATATAAAAAAAACTTAGTAACATAAAACAAATGTTGTGCATTGATATGTGTGGCATTCAAACTATTGCTTTTATATTGGGACTGATGAAGTATACCATATGATATCCACACATCACGAAAAATCTAATACTTCCTCCGTTTCAAAAAAATAACTACATTTCTTTTTTTGTAGAATTCTATGCACTTTTTGTTTGTGTGAGAGATTGTGGGGTAAGATATGTGATAGGAAAGAGATAGAGAGAAAAAGTTACCAAAAAAGGAAAAAAAAAGAGAAGTATAGTCATTAATTTAAAACTTCTTAAAATGAAAAGTGTAGTCATTTTTTTTTAAACGGAGGAAGTAATATCTTTGAATTAATTTATTTGTTGTTAGATATCCATAAAATCTAGCTAAAAGCGAGATAAAATATAGAGCACAAACATAAATATGGATTAATTATCGAGAAAAAATAGGTCATATGCTAGCAAAGGAGAAAAAAGGGTACCTCGTATGTAAAATAAATAAAAACCCACCTACTAATTCTTAGATGAGTCTTGCTTTATTGTTTTGCAATCATTAAATAATTAAAAGGCAAATTCTTATATGCCGCTGGCCACTCTACTAACTAATAGACCATATAGTAATCATACATCACGCTTTCACTCTCCAATTTCACCCAAAACAGTCGGGAACCCCTCCCCTTAAGAGTCAGTAACCCCCTCCCCCAAAATAGTCAATAACCCACATCTCAAAAGTCAGTATCCCCTTTGCAAAGAATTAATAACCTTAAACCAGTTAGTAACCCCCAAACAGTTTGTAATCCCCCTAAAATGGTTAGTAACACCCCTAAATTAGTCATTGTTTGCACGCTACATGGTTTGTTAACCGTGCGGCAAGCCGCAGAAGACGTCCTGAAAGAAGAAAAGCTATAGAAGACCCCTGGATATGGAATATATGAAAACCCAAACGAATGGATGAGGCTTCAAACTCTGGTGGAGACTTGATACCGCCAAGTAGTTAACTGCTGCTCTAGGTCCCGTATTCGATATAGGGCGCGCACATTTGTATATACTGATTCTATCTCTAGGTTGAAATTCAATAAATGAACCTTTTGTCTGTGGTCCTGGGCGGGTGTCCCAGTTGCCCTGGGACGTGCCTGATTATTATTATTAGGGGTGCGAATGAGCCCTTGTGTTCGCAAACAACTCGTGAACAAGGTCGATAAAATCAAATCTCGTTCGAACAAAATTTTAAAGCTCGTTTAGTAAATGAGCTCGAACACCTTCGTTTTCGACTCGTTTAGGCTCGCGAGTAACTCATTTATAAGTCCATTTATAAGCTTGTTTATAGCTTGAAAATGCTCATTTTGAGCTCGAGAAGACTTGTTTGTTTTTTAAAGGTAATATAAGTATATAACCACATTAAGAAATAAAAATTCACCAATATTTACAAGTTGAATTTCTATCATATAAAAGGGTAATTTATATCCTAAATGAAAAATAGTTGTAATATGAAAAGATATCAATAAATATTGTTACTCATATTCTATGCAATGGTTGGTATATATTGTAGCTAATGTTTCATATAAATATGTATTTTTAAATTTGCAAAGCTCGTGTAATAATTCAAGCTCAACTATAGCTCGTTCAAGCTCGACATTTAAACGAGCAAGCCCGAGCCGAGCTCGAAAAAGTATGTAGCTTAACGAGCCAAGCTCGAACAAGCAAATTGAAAAGCTTGTTCAAGCTCGAATGTGCTTGAACATCTATAATCCTTATTATCAAGTCTAGCTTGAACAATTAAACACTCGATTTGACTCCTTTACAGCCCTAATTATTATCAACATTATTATTAGGGTTGATCATTGATTAGGTTAGTGCGGTTTAGGACATAACCCACACAAACAGTTTCAGATTTTTTTCGAACCAACCCAAACTGCACTTTGGCCCAAACTAAACCACACAAACTGTTTGAGATTTTTTTCGAACCAACCCAGACCCTACTTTGGGCCACTTAGTTAAATCAATCCTTCACACCCCCCAAAATACCCTTCACATAGGTAGTTTTAGACTTGATAAACCTTAGTCAATCCCTTTTTCCTAATGGTTCGACCGTTGACTTTCCATTGCTACGTTCATAATAGTTTCTCGTTAGGATTATAAATATTATTTGGAAAGCGGTTCTTAGTGCCTTAACGACACACTAAAAACCTCTTATCAAATCTTTTCAGTCTTATCAAATCGTTAGGATTGATTTTTTTCGAACCAACCCAGACCCTACTTTGGGCCAAACCAACCCACACAAATAGTTTGAGACCTTTTTCGAACCAACCCAAACCGCACCACATAAAACGCTTTGGTGCGGTGCATTTTGCATTTTACTCATATTTTATCTCAATATCAGTATTCTAATTTACAATTGTTGTTTTATTTTAGCGACTTGATATTCACCATAGAAAACATACAAATTAGATAAAAAAAAAGCTAGAAGATGTTGAAAAATTCACAAAGTTGCTAAAATATTACTTCATCGTTTCTCTTTTGTTCTTCCTATTTGGAATGTCTATCAGAGAGAAAAAAAAATCAAAGTAGAGAGAACAAAAGAGAACAGATGGAGTACTACTTAAGGTACAAATAGTTGTTACGTCGAATACTAAAAGCACTTCTATGGTTCGATTTGGTTGCTAAATATAATAGACCAATCCTTAATCGAAAATTGTAGTTTGGTTAAAAATACAAATCAACTTACTTTTTAAATACCATAAATCAACTCAAATTGCGCCAAATTAGTTTGAGTTGCGGTTTGGTACAGTCCAACCCTATTATTATATTATTATTATATTAATTTATTATACCATCTGTGTTTTTGATGTATCACATTTATATATAGTTTTTAGATGCATTTAGATTGCATTTAGAACTCCTTTTTGAGCATTTAGGTGCATAATGACATGAATTACATAAGTTGTGCTCTACTACTCCCCGTTTGTGTGTTCCGATGATTTTCAGGTTATTTTGATACAAATTGATCATGAATATCAAGGATCTAGCACATTAATCATTGAGGATGAAGGTAGCTTGCACAAGGATCACAATGCAGCCATTTGGGACAATTTTGAGTTGGAATGAAGCAAAGAGTTAGTGAAAGAAGTGCCAAAACTGACACGCGTTCACTATTTTCATTATAACTTTTGATAGAAAATTGATAATCAAAAAATTCCAATTGGGATGGATTCTAGACTTCAAGAGCTTTCCAATTAAAGGTCACACGCCCCAAACGGATTTCTGGTTTGAGAGATATGGCATTCGCAAGATTGACACAAAATCGCCAGAAATTGGCTCCGCCCGACTGGGCCAGGCATCAACGCCCGATGGGGTCGGGCAGGCCAAATTGCGTCCTACTGCTGCTGCGGATTGAGAGGGGCGAGCTGGGCTTGTACTTTTTGGCCCCTTACTCTATCTTTTTTATTTCTTTTATTTCCTTCTTTTATTTGGTTTTTAGCTTTAGTATAAATAGCTAAGCTAAATTATTTTAGAGACATCCTTATGTTCAGCTTTCATTAGTTTAGTTTAGAGAGCTTTTCATAGTTAAACTCTTTAGATTAGTTTTGGAGGAGATCGAACCTTGGATTATTTCAATTAAAGTTATTGCTTTACGTCATTCAGTATTATTCTTCTCTCTTTGTTTCTTTACTTAATTTTTGGTTGCTTAATTAATTAGTTCATGATGTAAAGTTTAGGGTTTTATATTAGTTTTATAATTGTTAATTCAATTATGTCTGAATTGTCATATTTCTAGGGTTTCAGGGAGGAAAATCATTATTATACCATGATTCATATTTGAATTGCTATTAGTTTCTAGGTTTTGATTAGATTGATTATGGTGTGATTTGTTCTTGATGAGTAATTAATGTTATTATGCGGTTACATTGATTGCTTATGGTTAATAATTGTTTGCACAAATCCGTCTTACTTTTAGAGGCCCTAGTACACATCAGTAATTCCTGATTATGTTATTGAACATGCGGCATATGTTGAATTATGAGCGTTACGACTTAACCATAGCTTAACAAGTAATCTAATCTCTCGACTCTTCACCTAGGTTTTGATAGTTGTTTGAACCCTTTAATTGGTATAAGTATGGTGGACCGAACTAATATCCTAAACCTTTAATTCATAGTTTAAACACATTTTTTATATTGTTTTCATTAGTCTAATTAGTAGTTCAGCTGATTCTTCTCTGATCTTGTCTGAATTAGCTGTTTGACTGAATATTAACTCTGAAACCCTGTTTTCCTGTGGATTCGACTCTACTTCCCTGACTATTACTGTTAGAGGACTTTAGGAATTACTTTTGATTAGGAGATACGACTTTAGTCTGTCAGTTTTTAATAGGGACATTTGGCATTTAGGGGTGTTTTTCAATTGGAACACTTTTACCTTTTCTCATACATAGTAGGGTGGCCCACCTAATTATTACACTTTTCTATTACCTTTGCTCTCATGCTCTTTACTTTTTTCACTTTTTGGTTACTTTTACCATCATTCTCTCTAATTTTTTCACTTTTTCTCTGGTTTGTGTGAAAAAGCAAAGGTCCTTATTAAAAAATGGAGGGATTACTATTACTGTTATTTTTTTATTTATAATTATTCATCAAATATTATTGTTGATTATTGATTATTAAGTATTACTCCATCTGTTTGTTTTTAATTGTGACAATTTGCTTTAGGGGATAACCAGAGAAATTAATGAAATATATGCAATGATTGTTTGGGGAATTGATAAAGTTGTTTGGAGAATTGATAAAGTTGTTTGGGAAATAGATAAAGTATGAGAGCTAAGGTTGTAAAAGCAAAAAGTGTAGATGATTGAGTATTTAATGGGAAAAGAAAATGACAAGTGGGTCCTAAAAGTATGAGAAATTGGAATATGAAGATGTGAAAGTTTACTAAAAATAGTAAAAGTGAAAGTGTAACAATTTAAAACGTTTAAAAAAGGAAAGTGTAATTAAAAAACGGAGGTATACTTATTAATATAGTAATCCTTTATTGTTAATAATTATTATTATTTAATTATTGTTCATTATTAATCACAATTCAATCCAATTTAATTGAATTCAGTTCACTTCAATTCAATTTAAGTGTTTTCAGCTGAAGAGATTAGTTTATTACTATTATTATACTATTGATATTGTTTGTAATATTAATGAATAATCATACTATATGCTAATAGAAAATCCAAAGTTGACATGGCGCCATGACCTTAATTCATGGACCACGTGTCAACATGGAAATCATATTAGTGCCACGTGTCTCATGGCTAGCGTGTCTAAATACCAATAAATAAATCATCTTCCTAGGTCATTTCATTCTCATCTAACCCTAGAACTAAATCGAGCCTCTCTCAATCTAGCTCTTTCTCTCTCAAATACTTCCTCCGTTTCTCAAATATTGTTACACTTTGACATTTTACACTATTCACATATTTCACTTTGACCTATCATTTGTGACTTATACATAAAAAATATATATTCATGTGGGATCTTCTTAGATTCTTCTTGATGAGTAGTATATTAATATCTAATTTTTATAATTTTTCCAAATACATAATTAGAAATATAAACGATCAAAGTTTTGTATTGACATGCGTGAAAAGTACAAGTGTAACAATCTTTGGAAAACGGAGGGAGTAGATAACATGACGCCATTCATTCAAGTGCAACAAGAATATTGGAATGATTTTTCTAATTTCGATTGAAGAAAGATAGGTAAATTCGTTTGTCTCTCCAAATTCGAAGATTATTGGATGAATTCTTCAAATTCGATTCCAAATTCGGCCTATTGCAATAATGGCACAATTATTTATTCGTTTGTCACTTCATTATGTAAATTCGTTTTTTTTATTTTGTCATTTCTTTATGTATTTTATTATTTTTTAATTCATGAAATGTAATCCTTATTGAATAATAATAATAAAATCATTTTATTTTATTCTTTTGTCATATTTATATTTAAATTTGAACACTTAATTTAGTCTTTTGTCATTTCTTTATGAAATCTCATAGTTCTTTTAAATGTCCATGTAATCATGGTTTGTTAATAAAAATTGCAATTATGTTTTTGGAGTATTTGTTTATTTTCTTCGATTTCGTTCAATCTAATGTCTTTTCATAATTATCTTTCAGTTTGTTAATTATTTTGTTAAATTTGATGATTTATGTTTGAATTTTGTCTTACATAATTACAAAGGTTATAATTTAGTATTTTACATTTATCTAATTAAACTTCTCATGTAGCCAAGCGAATGAATAAATTGTTACTCTATATTAAGTTTAATTTAAATAATACATTAACCAAATAATTAAATAGTTATTTTATAAATATGTTTAATTTAATTAATTTTTCATTTTATAAAATGGCATTTTCTAATAATTTTAAATTTGCACTTAAAATTTTTTGAATTACCTTTAAAAAATGACATCTTTTTCGGTTATGGCAATTTTTTTTTTATAAACTAAAAGATTGTATCACGTTATTATATTTAGGAAGACATTTCCTAAATTTTAAATATATTTTCTTCTCCAAATATTTATGATCCGTTTTTGTTAAATCTTTTTGAATTCAGTTATTTCTTAAATTCAGTAGATTTTCTTCTTATAAAATATTTTGTCAAATCATTGTGATTTTCTGCTTCTTTTGGTGAATTTTTTTAATTATTCAATAATGCTTATGTTTGGCAAACATTTCCTAAGTTAATTAGATATTTTTTTGTTAACTGGTTTCATTTATTTTGTTTAACTAACTTTATAATTTCCACGTTATTAATGTGAAAGTAATCAACAAATAACGTGAATAATAAGCTCAATTTAAAAATATTTCCTATTTTTAAGACTTAAATGGAGTGATAGTTTTATGTATTATCATTTTAAAATTATTGCATAATATTAAAATCAGCGTGATTTTCTTCTTTTAAATTCTTTTATTCATTAAATTTAGTAGAGCTTCCGTTTTTTAAATGTTATCTTTTAAAATTATTCAATAACCAATATGTTTGGCAAACATTTTCAAAGTTAAGTAGATATTGTATTCTTAACGGATTTCATTAATTCTCTTTACCTAATTTTCGAGTTCTCCGTTTTTAATGTGAAATTAATTAATAAATTACGTGATGCACAATCGAAACTAAAAAAACGTTCCCTATTTTTAAGATTTAAATGAAATGATAATTTTATTTGTTATCATCTCAAAATTATAGTTCACATGATATTCCGTCTTTATGGTAAAGGTTTAAAATTATTCACGTCGCATATATTTGGCAAACATTTCCTAATAAGTAGATAATTTCTTCTTAACATATTTTATTTATTCTGTTTGCCTAATATTTGGCATTTTCCGTTTTTAATGGGAACGTAATCAATAAATGACATGAATAATAAGATAAGTTTAAAAATATTTCCTATTTTTAAGAATTAAATGGAGTAATAATATCATTGAAAGATATGGCAAAACTATAGCTAACATGTATGACATATTAACTCTTGGGTGAAGAAGTCAGTAGGATATAAGTTAGTAAAATGGTATTAGTTTTGCACACCAATTAAAGGATTTTCAAAATTGTTTAGGATATTTTATTGATGAAAAATAGAAAATGAAGACAGTTTCTAAATTCTAAAGATATTTCCTTTTTAAAAGATTGCATTAATTTTGTTTGCCAAATCTTTATGATTTCTGTTTTTTTTGGTAAACTTAATTGACGTTAAATCTTAGATTCAGTGGATTTTTTCTTTTTAAAAGAAATCTTTTATTTTGTTTGCCAAATCTTTGTGATTTTGGTTTTTAATGGGAAATTTTTTCAATAAATAACGTCATTTCTGTTTGTTAAGCACTTCCTATGTTAATTAGAAATTTTCTATTAAACATATTTCATTTATTGTGTTTACCAAATCTTTGTGATTTTCTTTTTTGATGGGAACTTATTCAATAAATAAAATTAATACAATAATTCTATTTAAAAACATTTCATATTTTAAAGAATTTAATGGAGTAATAATATCATTGAAAGATTGGCAAAATTATATGAAACAAATAACTTTTAGACATTTTTTATACCTTTTCAATAATTCACTAGACATATCAATTATTCATAGGTGAAGAAGTCAGTAGGATATAAGTTGGTAAAATAAAATTAGTTTTGCACACTAATTAAACAATTGACATTGACTATCATATAGTGGAGGTGATTTAGTATTTGGGTTCATGATGAGTTCCAAAATTGTTAGCATTGGATCTTTGACAATGGCCTCTACTTCGCCCTCAATAGCTTTCGTATAATTTTTTATTTATTTATCTAATTCATCTTTCTTTTACTTAAATAATTTATGTTTAGAAATAACATATATCATAAGTCACTGTACATTAATTTTTTTAAAAAAAATTCACAATTAGTTATTAATGTATTTTTGTAAAATATGACGACATTTTAGGTTTGAAATTTGCGTATTAATGATTTGTTGATAATTTAATTAATTATAGGGTTTAAAATTTTTCAATTTTGAATAAATTAGAAAAGACCTTAAATATTATGTTAGCTTGCTTTAAAAAACGCCCATTTCTTAAGTTAATTAGACAAGCTTTTAAATAATGATCATAATTATGCAACGATTTTATTAAAGTATTGGATGAAATAACATGTTAATTCTCATAATAAGAAAACTTTTTAAGGCAAATGACCTTGCTAGTAATTTAATTCACCAAAAAATTTGTATTGAAGTAATATGATACTCAAGGGTATATTTATGTAGTTTTTGTTACTATGCATTTTATTGTTTTGCTCCAAACAGACAAACAAATTACTAGGAATGAAAACAAATTATCTTCCTTTTAACTAAAAACGTTTGAGATTGGAATATCCTCTCCCTGCCATTTAACAAAAGTTATTAAAAGAGCGGTCTAACTTTATATTAAAATTAGACTAACTTAAGTCTATCACTTTATTGAAAAAGCCCGTTACTTTTTTAAAAATATGCTTCATTCTCTTCTTTCTATTGGATTTGGGCTATTGCCTAATTTTAAATTAAAATTAGGCGGTCTCTTGAAAAACCAAGTTGCCATTTAGTTGGTAATATCCTCTTAATGCATTATCCTATTTTATACAATACATTTAATTTGGTAATATCCGCTCCATGCCAACAATCTCAATTGAATTCAAAAATTACTTTTGCACACTATTTTGCACCAGTCAGATTATGGTTCGTAAAAATAGTAGTCCTCTTCTATTATCATTTTTGGCAAAAAAATAAAATTTTATTATTATTACCAAAATTATGTTTCAAAAAATTCATAGATTTGATCTTGGTCTTTCCTTTTTCAAAATATGATATGTTTAAGCAGAGGCATGGAGAATGCTTTCCTGTACAGCTCTTCCTTAATCGGGCAATATTAACAGGAAGTTAGTTTCACCTTTCTTGCTTTCATCTTGCTCTTTGGCAGCTTCCTATACTGCTTGTACTCCACTATCTTCTTGATCCAGATTGGTAGATCATTGATTTCAAGGACGTGGGCTGCTTCTTCATAGATAGCGCTAGTTGGTCTGACCTCAACTAACACTGATATTTACAGCTCTTGCAGACTGGAGCTGCCAAGCATGGATAGGGCATCTGTCTGTGCACTTTGTGTTTTGGGAGCCTGCACTCATACTCTCCCTTGACCTGGTTGGTTACCAACTGAGAGTCAGTTTTTGGGTGGATGGGCTTCGCTTCCAGAGTCTGGCACGGCTATAGCCTGCAATTGCATCTTCATATTCTGATTCGTTGTTCGAACAGGAACCTCAGGGCATATTCAATGATATTTCCGTCTAGAATTCTAATGACGACCCTGCTCCTAACCCATTGATGGTTGCACACCCATCTGTGTAAACCTCCCAGGTCTTGGGTTCTGCTAATGTTTCCTGGTATGAGCACTCTGACAGGAAGTCTACCCGTGCATGTGCCTTAATAGTTGTACGAGGTTGGAATCTAATACTAAACCTGTCAGCAGTTCATGATCCTTCCTGACTTGTCAACCTTTTCCATTGCTTTCTCAAGAGGCATATCAGTCAGCACTATGACAGGGTGTGCATTGAAATATGGTCTCAACTTTCTGGTGGCCAACACTACGGCGTAAGATGCCTCCTTTATTATAGGGTATTGAGTTTCTGCTCTAGTGAGGGTGTGACTCACGAAGTAGACCGATTGTTGCGCCTTATTTTCCTCTTTCAGCAGGACTGCGCTGACGATTACTATTGTCACAACTATGTACAAATACAATGTTTCTCCTGTCTTGGGTCTAGCCAGTGTTAGGAGACCAGACAGGTGGGATTTTAATTGTTGAAAGGCTTCTCTCTGCTCTGCCTCTCATTTGAACTCCTTGTTCCCGTTGAGTATTTGAAGAATGGGAGGTCTTTCACTGCTGATTTGGCTATGAACCGGAACAAGGAAGTCATTCTTCCTATCAAACTCTGGATGTCTCTGACGATGCTCTTTGGCTCTGGCAGGTCCATAGACGCTTTTACTTGTCGGGATTTGCATATATCCCCTTTTGACTAACTAGGTTTCCAAGGAAATTGTTTCCTCTACTACCACTCATAAAGTGTTCATTGAACCTCTTTTTCAATTCATAGAAATTAGCATGGTGCCTTGTGGGATGTTTCGAAGCCAATTGTGGGCTATGCCTGTCACAGTGACAGTGACAGGGAAATGATGCACCAGATGGATTCGTTGTACAGACCCAGGTCCATATGCGTCTTGAAGGCAACAACGAGCTCTCTCGGGTCCCCCCTCTCCATCGAATCTGAAGTTCGATGGGAGTTTTACTTTCATAACCTTTGTTGTATTGATCTCCTTGGTGAATGGAGATTTGGTTGGTGACCTGATCTAACCTGCTTTCGGTGCTACAACTGCCTCTCTCAGCTTTTACTTCGCAGAGTTTCTCAGAGGTCTGCAACGGGTATGTTTTCTCCAGATCCCTCTGTAATTGTAGGGAGAGGTCTCATCCTGCTACTTATCGGTGTCCTAGTTGTAGTTGCATTTGTTGTTCTTGTTCTTGGGCTTGAGAGTGCCTCTGAGGGCTCTCTCTCGTGCCTAGGACTCTTTTGTTGTCTTTTGTGTTCAGCAGTAGCCGCCCTCTTTCTAATATGGTAGTATACCTCAAGGCCAGCCTGCCTGTACTCTGTGAGTACCTATTCAACAAAGAAGTCTGAATTTTGTTATTGCATGACTTCATTTTCCCATTCATAATATTCTTATCCCCTATGGATGTGGCTTGATCCTAGTGCTGGAGAAATGCACCACAGAGTTAGGTTAAGGTGTGTGGGCCCTGTTATTGTACCCACACATGGACTTCTCCTAAGGGGCGGTATGCTCGGGCTTAAACTGCTCATTTGTCATATGCAGCCTCCTCACCACCAAGTCACTCTGCTGGACTTGGTGCAAGGGGTCTCTACGACGGTTGAAGGGTCTTTTTCTCGTTATTGGGGGATTCCGCATCTCCTCCATATATATGCCTTTGAGCAGACTGGAACTACGCAGGAGTTAGTATAACCAAAGTGCTCCTGGGTTGCTGTGGTGTTCTTGTTGAGGGTGCCCTTAAAGAGGGCATCCTTGTTAAGGGCCCACCACCAACCAAGGTGGTTGATGGGGCGTGTAGAGTGCGGAAGTTAGTAGCATTGCTACTCCTTCCCCTCGATCTCGTAGTTTCCCCCGCTAGGGAATAGCTTTCTCATCTTAATTCAGTAGAATCGGATGTGTTTGAATAAGAGACCACCATTGCGAAGTTGTAGATTGGACTTTCTACTCGTCCCCTCCTTCTAGCGCCAAATTGTTTCTGTATAGAACAGGCCGACTGTGGTGGTTAAAACGTGACCATCCAACCTCCTTTGGGGTGGCAATTTACAAAGCAAACACTAGCCTCGGGGTTGATCCGAGGAACGCCCCTCCGATGCCTCAGTTTGCTCCTAGTATGTATGAACAAAGTCTCTCGAGAGAAAGAGTGCTAAGCTTGCATATTTTGGAGTATTTATGTGAACATAACTTTCACATGCAAGGGAAATGGGTATTTATATGGAGTACTTGGACTTATGTTAATTTAGGCTGGTTATTGGGTTTTGACTGATGCGGGCCAAAGCATCCAGTATTGGACTCATTAAAATAGGCATTGCTAGCTTTATTTCCCTTCGTGGAATTCAGTCGAGTGGACTCTGCCTGAGCTGGTCTACTTTGCCCAATCTGTCTGGCCTGTTCCGACGTGGCGCTTTGCTTGTGGGGTTCTACTGAGCAGACCTCATATATATACATTTAAAAAAAAAAAAAGAATATGGATATTGGTCCTTCTTATTGTAAAACCAACGGATCCATCTTTGAAAAACGGGTCTGGATACAGATCCAACAGCATTCACCCAAGGTCCGTCACTACCATCTCCAATTGAGAGAAGACATACGTATCTTTCTCAAATGAATATTTTATATCCTTATCTAATCCAATCTAAGAAGGCTTTTGGGGCCATCATTTATTGACGTAGAACTTGGAGGAAGCGGATATTTGTAGTTCGGAGGATTAGACCTATTAGTGTTGAAATTAAATAGGTGAATTTCAACCAAGTACACCAAGAATGGCGAGAAGATTTAGGCCTTGTTTTGTTGCACGTAGGAAGTTGTAATTTTTAGGAATCTTCAATGCCCATGAAATTTAATTTCCTAGAAAATGCCAAAATTGTTTGGTTTGATGTAGGAACTTGATATCACGTATTTATATAGACTTTTCTCCCTTATTTACAAGCTAATTTGTGCTTAATTGGAGCTCTTGGGAGCTATTTTGTGCTAACTATCGTTTATAGTTGTGGTTTCGTGTTTTAGTGTTGAATTGCAGGTTTTAGGGAGTTTTCTCCTTATTCCCGAGCCATTTGGGAGCAACCACGACTTTACGAGATGTTACGAGGCACGTAGGATGGCTCACGAACTTTATGGGTAGTTTAGGAGGTCCCAAGACCCCTAAATGTGAAGATTAGAGAGCCAAAGAGTCAAAAAGGAGGTTTCCGTGCACTTATCGGGCAGAAATGGCCCGATCGGGCGAAAATACATTGATCGGGTATAGAAGTTGCGGACCCGATCGGGCAAGGCGTGCCCGATCCCATCGGGCGAGCACACATGTGCCCAGACCCGATCGGGTGTATCTTGCCCGACCCGATCGGGTCGGATGCTCATGGGTCTTATCTTGAAGCTGCTGAAGAGGCGATTTACTGGGCCATTTTGCTCCCAGGCCCGATCGGGTGGATGCCTAGGGCCCGATCGGGTGGGCCGCACTACTCCTTGAAGCTGCTGTGTTGTGCGTATCAAAAGAGGAATATTGGGCTTCATTTGCTGGCAACCCGATCGGGTGCTGGATCGGGTTGGCCCACATTTTCGCCCATTATTGCTGCTGAAGCTGCGCTGACCAAAGAGGAGAAGCTGTGACTTTTGGGTGTGGGCCCGATCGGGTACTATTCTCGGGCCTGATCGGGTCTGGTGCCATTTGTCGCGAATTTCGTCTTTTGCTTCCTATTTTTAATTAGACTTGAGGGGTATTATAAATACCGTTTTCCTCATTATTTAGGGACATCTTTTATTCATCTTTTTACTGCTTTAGACTCTAGTTTTATTCCTCATTGTTCTTAGCTTAGTTTAAACACTTAGATTAGATTAAAGGTGATCGAACCTATTCAATTTCAATTGGTATTCTTCTCTACTCTAATATCTTTTATTATCCCTAATTGCTTAGCTTAATTATTTATTCATTCATGATGCAATTATTATGGTTTCATATTAGATTGTTTATTGTTGACTCAATTATGAGTGAGTAGTTCAATTTCTAGGGTGTTAGAGAGGGAAACCATGTTTATACCATGATTATTTGAATTACTATTAGTTTCTAGGGTTTGATGAGATAGGTTATAGTGTTATTTGTTCTTATTGAGTAATTAACGTTATTGTGCAGTTTCTTTGATTACTTGAGGTTAATAATCGTTTGCACAGATCCGTCTTACTTTTAGAGGCCTAGTACACACCAGTAATTCTGATTATGTTTGTGAACATGCTGCATATGTTGAATTATGGACGTTGAGACTTAACCATAGCTTGACACGTGTTCTAATCTATCGATTTTCGACCTAGGTTCTGATAGTTGTTTGATCCTTTGATTGGTATAAGCATGGTGGACCGAACTAATTCCCTAAACCTTTAATTCATAGTTAAATTCCGATCTTTATATTGCTTTCTAGTAGTTAATTATTAGTTCAGCTGAATTCTATCTGATTTTTGTCTGAAGTAGCTTTTTAGCTGAATATTAACTTAGAACTCCGTCTCTCTGTGGATTCGACCCTACTTTCCTTGACTACCATTGTTAGAGGACTTAGGTTTATCTTTGATTAGGTGATACGACTAAAACCCTATCAGAACTTCTACTTCCCATGGGAAGTTCCACTTACCAAAGGGAGACTAGGTAAGTGAATACCTTCATTTTGTGGGAAGTAGAACTTCCTAGAAACATTATTGTCAACCAAACAAGTTTACATGATTCTATTTCCTAGGAAAATAAAATTTCCATGTAATTGATTGGCAACCAAACAATCCCTTAAGGGGGTGTTTGTTTAAGGAGATTAAAAGGAGGGATTTGGATTATATATCCCAATGGGTAGAATTCTCATGTTTGTTTGGAAGGATTGAGAGTTTTGAGGGGAATTGGAAATGAGATTAAATACCCCCTAATCCCACCAAAATAAGACATAGGGGGCAGGTATTAGGGGGTGGGATTAGGGATGGCAATGGGTCTTGGACCCGACCCAGACCTATAGACCCATTTATAATGGTCTGGGTCCAACTTTTTTAGACCCAATGGGTCTGGAACGGGTCTAGGTCCAGAGGTTATTAGACGGGTCTGGGTCTGAGTCCAACTATATCAGACCCAAACCCTACCCACCGACCCATTTACATTAAAAATTTCAAAAAAAAATAAAGTTGACGTAATAATGTAAGTTTAAACATTTTTAAGATTTATGAGCTAAATTCTGTTAATTGTGTCGATACAAGCTTTAAACATGGTCATACAAGCCTATAAAATACGCAAAATAAATTTATTAGATTAAAAATACTATTAAACTTGAAATTCAAAAGGACCCTATACCCATCAGACCCAAAAAATCTGGGTCTGGGTTTGAGAATTTCATACATTGGGTCTGGGTCGGGTTTGGGTCTGGAAGAAATTAATGGGTCTGGGTCTAACTAGACCTAGACCCTACCCATTATCATTCCTAGGTGGGATTAAATTTTAGAATAAAATGACTCAATTACCATTAATGAAAAGTAAGGAAAAGAAAGAAGGTGGAGAATTAACAAGTGTATTGAAGTAAAATCATAATTTAAGCCTAATCAATTCTCAACTCATACCAAATAAGAGATAGACTTTATTTTATCCTTATCCCACCCATTAATTTCCAATCTTCATCCCTCCTTCTAATCCCCAAACTCTCTTTCCCACATACTAAACGCCCCGTAAAGTGAATTAGCAAATAAAATGCAAATGTAAAAGGAGTACGTACCATATTTCTTCCTCCACCGTCGTCTTTCTTCGCTATCTTCTGTTCCAATAGCTGTGTTTCAGTTTGCCACTCGTCTAGAAGATCCTCCATGTCATAAGCTAAGTCTTCAAGTGGTTTGAGCCATTGCCTAACAGTTGAATTTTGACCTTGTTTCTGCTCTGCTTCAATCAACAAAGTTTTAATCTTTTGTAGCTGTTCCACCCAAGATTCTATGGATTCTTTTTGTTTTTTCCCTTTCACGCACTTCGGGATCAGGCGTAACACGCCCGAAGTCAGCTTCTCAAGGAGCACTCCGAAAAGCGCTGACAGAACAATCTCCGCCATTCTAATTTAAGAGTTGCTTAGCAAAAAGGTGGCTAAAATATTTGTCAGTTGACTGAGTTCTTAGATCGGTAGAATGTAAAAGAAGCGGAGGAGTTCGCATAAATGTACGGTATATACTAGAGTACCTGTTAAAGTCAAGCATAGTGGAAATTAGCGGTACAGTTCAATCGTTTTGTTTATTGTCAGATCTTCGTAAACACATGGTGCTTCTCAATTTTATCGCCAATATTTAATACTTGCTCGATGTTTTAAAACTTTCAGCAGATTACCTTGTATAGTTGTATATGTATGCTTCTTAGTCTAACTAGGAAAAACTAATCTAACTAGGGAGCAATGTCAGTTTCACAAATATATTTCAACAATATATATACACCAATTTGACTTGCGTGGATCCTGTTGACCTTAAAAATAGTGTTCACCAGGCTCAGATATGTGACCCGTGATAGCATTATTTTTATAAAGTCGTCTATATCACAAATCCATACACAATATCAAATATAAACAAATTATACTCCCTCCGTAACGTAATACTTGCAACAAATGGACTAAGGATAATTCCTAAGCATAATTGTTAATGATGGATAAAGTTGTAGTTTGGTAAAAGTAGGATAAATTACATGTGATTAGGAAAAAGGAGGGAAAGAGTACATATGAAGTGGGGACCATAGGTAATTTAATGTTAAAAACTTTACCATAAGAAGAAAGTAGAGGATTTGTTGCAAGTATTATGTCGTTATGTGACACTTATTTTTAGAAAATGTTGCAAGTAATGTGTTACGGAGGGAGTAGCATATATAGAAAACAGGGCTGTTTATGAGATTTCGGAGGCCTAAGGGCGAAATAATGATTGGGGCACCATAAATTTAATTGTACGTAATATTTCTTCATTTAAAGTATACTTTTATAACTTTTGTACATGGAATCTAATAAGAATTGGGTAATAGGATAATCAATGTCATTAGCAAATGAATAGCCTACAAACTTTATAAAAATAAGTAAAATTATTAGATACTTTACCAAATTACATGTACTACTACTTTTGTTTAAAATTTAGTGCCTTAGTCCAAATCTCAATTGAAACCAAACTAGAGGTGCAATTATATACTCCCTCCGTCCAATAATATAAGTCTTGTTTTCTTTTGTACAGTCTATAAGACGCACCTTTGACTATAGGTGGCAATCGGGTCGTTCGGGTCAATTCGGGTCGGGTCAACTTCGGGTCACTTTCGGGTAGGGTTTCGGGTATGTCAGTTTCGGATCGGGTTTCGGGTATGTCGCTTTCAGTTTCGGGTTAGACCAATTTTCGGGTCTTTGCCCCAGGCCCCCAACAACGATACAAAGTTCTTAAACGTTGATCGAGGAATTGGACGTATTAGGCTTTAGGGGAGAATTGGTATCAGAGCACCACCTTTATATTGGCTTTACTTGAAATTATGTCGTGGATTTACATGAAATATAAAAATTATGGATAGATATTATTCGGGTCAGTCTCGGGTCGGGTCAATTTTCGGGTCAGGTTAATCTCGGGTCGGGTCAATCTCGTGTCAGCATATTTCGGGTAGGGTATGGGTCGGGTCGGGTCATTTCGAGTCTCGGGTTGATTTCGGGTCATCGATTTCTGGTCAATTTCGGGTCTCGGGTCGGGTCGTTCGGGTCGGGTCAGCTTTGCCAGGTCTACCTTTGACCTTATATATCTAAAATTTCGTATTTGTAAAAAAATATAAAAAATTGATATTATGAAACTATATATTAAGGCGAAATAACAAGATCTCATATGAGTCATTTTCTTGTAATATTAATAAGAATATTTGGTCAAAGATTTTTAAAGTTTGACTTCCAAAAAGGAAAGTAGACTTATATTATGAGACGAAGAGTATAAAATACAGTGGAAGAACAAACAAATGATGAAAATAATAAAGCGATTTAAATAAATATCCCTTCGAATTAGCTAACATGGACCCATTTGTATTAAAGGAAGCAAAAATATGCCATAGGGACAGATTTGGGAAAGATAAAGAAACTAACAAATAAAATACAAAGTTTTGGCTGGGAACAAAAACTAAAGTTAAATTGTAAGGAGGGAAAGAAAAGATATCAAAAAGTAAAGAAAAAAGGGTAGGAAACGATATTGAACCACCGACCTAATGCAATATTGGTGTGTTTCTGACATCAAAGCCAAAAAATGAACCAGCGCTAGGGCAATCAATAATTATTGCATCTAATTCTATATCACTACTGTTTATTACTTACAAACTTAGAATAAAGCTAGAGGTGTCAATTCGGGTGGCCGGGTCGGGTTTGGGTCGGTCCACATCGGGTCGGTCCGAGTTGGGTCGGGTTGTGTCGGTCCACTTTGCTTTGTCGGTCCGGGTCTACAGTGTTCGGGTATTATCGGGTCGACGAGCATGTCGGGCTCGGGTCGGGCTCGGGCCGGGTCATTACCGGACCGGGGCTTACCGGGTTCGGGCCACTCTGGGTCGGGTAATAAACGGGTTGAGTAGGGTTGGTTCGGTCTCGCTAGCCTTTGGGTCGGGTTGATTCCGAGTACGGGCGACTTCGGGTCGGGTTGATTTCGGATTCGGGCGACTTCGGGTCGGGTTGATTTCGGATTCGGGCGACTTCGGGTCGGGTTGATTTCGGATTCGGGCGACTTCGAGTCGGGTTAATTTCGGATTCGGGCTACTTCGGGTCGGGTTAATTTTAGGTTGGGTGGGTCTATTCAAGTTCGGCTGCCTATTATGGCCAGGCCAGCGACTCTAATTCATTTCAAGTTCGGTCAACTTTATCTCGGGTTATTTCCGTGACATTCGATTCGGATTCAAGGTGAATTCATTTCGTATCACACTCAACGGTGGGTTAAGTTTATGATTGAGTCTTAACAAATGAACTTATTATTGAAGTTGAATTGTTATGGCGTGTTTAGAAGATCATCGTCGTTTTTGTAATCACTTTATTTGATTGTATTTTAGAACAAAAAACATTCTTGATAATGTGTTGTTAATTATGTTTAGAATATTAGAAATAAAAGATATTGTACTCGTTATTAGAATATTGTAAATGACTCGGTTATTGAAACTATAAAGATGATGTATAAATCAAAAGTATTGTACTTTGATGGTCAAGTTGTTTATCTCTATTTCTGCAAAGTGAAATAAGCTATTAAATTTAATTAATTTTATTCTAATTTAATTTTCGATAACATAAAATTTGAAAACTTGTTAGGATAATCAGTATTACTATATTAGATCAATCATCGATATACTAGATTAGTGTATACGAGAGTTAAGATTAGTGTATGTGTATTAGACCAATCAATCAATTATCAATACATTTAAGATTGTTAAGACTAGTATATCAGATTAATCATCAATCAATATATGTGTGTATGTATATATATATATATATATATATATATATAGTTTAGAGTTATACATTAAGAACAATCTTCAATATATTATATCAACGTATATCAATGTATACGATAATTAAGATTAGTGTATTAGATCAATCATCGGCTTATTAGATCAATACATTAGATAAATATTTACGACAATCAAGATTAGTGTATTAGATCAATCATCGACGTATTGGATCAATATATAAGATATTTAAGATCAATATATTAGATCAACTGTCAATATATGATAGATCAACGTACAAGATAGTTAGAATAGGCGGTGTTAGAAGATCGGGCATCAATATAGTTAGGATTAATGTATTAGATCAATCATCTATATATTAGATCAATGTAAATCGTTAAGGCAAATATAGTAGATTCATCATCAATATATTAGAACAATTTAATAAGAGAGTTAAGATCAATATAGTAGATAAACTATCAATGTATATTATTATATCAACCATCAATACATTAGATCAATGTTTACGACAAACAATAT
Source organism: Patellifolia procumbens (assembly GCA_947645195.1). Taxonomy (NCBI): domain Eukaryota; kingdom Viridiplantae; phylum Streptophyta; class Magnoliopsida; order Caryophyllales; family Amaranthaceae; genus Patellifolia; species Patellifolia procumbens. The sequence continues at coordinate 2,222,220 of CANSGD010001379.1, read as the reverse complement.
TAGTGTATTAGATTAATCACTGGCATATTAGATCAATATATAAGATATTTAGGATCAATATACTTAGATCAACTGTCTATATACTAGATCAACGTATAAGTTAGTTAAGAATACTGTATTAGAAGATCGGGCATCAATATAGTTAGGATTAGTGTATTTGATCAATCATCTATATATTACAACAATTTCATAAGAAAGCTAAGATCAATATCGTGGATAAACTATCATTGTATATTATTATATCAACCATCAATACATTAGATCAATGTTTACAACAAACAATATTAGTGTATTAGATTAATCACTGGCATATTAGATCAATATATAAGATATTTAGGATCAATATACTTAGATCAACTGTCAATATACTAGATCAACGTATAAGTTAGTTAAGAATACTGTATTAGAAGATCAACTGTCAATATACAGATCAATAAAATTAGTTATGATTAATGTATTATGTATAATGTATATGTATTAGATCAATATAATAAGATATTGATCACAATTTAGACATTATTAACGATGGACAACTTTTGTAGTTCAATTTTTATCAGATGGGACGAGTGGACGATACGTAAGTAATAAGTTTTGAATAGTGAATATTATCAAAACAATCAATTTTTAATTATGAGTAATACCTAAATTGTATAATAATGGTATTATCATGTTAATTCGTAATACATATTATACATTAATACTAATCAAAACAACAACAATATAATAACATTAACAATAACAATAACAATAATAAGAACAATAATAACAATAATAACAATAACAATAACAATAACAATAACAATAATAATATTAATAACAATAATAATAATAATAACAATAATAATAATAATAATAATAATAATAATAATAATAACAACAACAACAATAATAATAATAATAATAAAAAACGTCAAACCCTATCAAAAGAACCCTAAAGAAGGCCCAAACCCAATTAACCCTCTCCCTCACTTAGTATATAAACCAAAACCCTAAATTTCCCCACAACCTCACCCTCACTGATTCTCAATTTCTTATCAGCCTCACTCTCTCAACCTAAATTTTCCTCTCAAAAAAACCCACTCAAACCAAACTCTCTCATTCTCACAACCTCACTCAAAAATCTCACTCAAACCAAACCCTCTCATTCTCACAATCTCACAATCTCACCCAAACCCAATTAACCCTCTCACTCAAACCAAACACAAGTCTGTAAGTAGATTTTCGAAGATTTTGGACTTTTTTTCGAAGAATTTTGGACCTTTTCTCGAAGATCTTGGCGGGTTTTAGAAGATCTTGCTGGGTTCGCTTAGAATTTTGGAGGTCTTGTGAGTTTTCGGAAAGCAAATCGAAGAATTAAAGTTGGTTTCTCTTTTCTCCTCCTCTTTTTATTGATTTGTTGAAATTTTGCTCATTTGTTGAAATCGAATAATCGAATAATTAAGGTTGATTTGTTGAAATCGAATAATCGAATAATCGAACAAATCTAGGTATTAAGTTTGTTGAAATTTGTTGGTTTCTATAAAATCATGTCGTTTTTAATATGTTTGTGAAGAATCATGTTTTTTTCGATCTGTATATTGCATTGTTGCCTTGTTGGCTTGAACAAATCTGGGTTTTTTTTCGATCTGTAAATTTTGCTCATTTGCTTGAACAAATCTGGGCATATTTTTTAGATCTGTTTATCTGTTCTTAGGTTAGGTTTTCAATTATTTTTTAGTTGAATTTCAATTTTTCCCCTTTTCAACCTAAACCCTAATGTGCAGGTTCATGAATCCGATTTTTGGATCTGGTTTTTGGATCCGGATCTTGGATCCGGATCTTGAATCCGGATCTTGGGTTGTTTACGTATGGGTATCCTGTTTTCATATTACTTGCAATCTTTCTTTCATATTACTTAAATAGAAAAAATTTAAGAATCTAAAATGAAGCTTTTTAAAATATATATTGAATCTGATGATCAGGCATGTGTTCACAAATCTGAAATATTCGACAACAAACTTGACTTAGAAATACAAAAATTCGATCATTAAATTAGAAGCCTTTATTTTAGAATATAATGAGATATTTCTGGTCATAAAAAGAGGAAAAAGAAACTCATGAAACCTACATAAATTAACAAGAGTTGGGGTGCTTACTGTTGTTGTTGGCTTTTAATCTAAAACCTAGTTAATAGTTATAGTTAGATTTTGATTTAGTTATCTTGTATGTTGTAGACTTGTAGCAATTGTAACCAATTTCTTACCTGTTTTTAATTTTTTTTAAAGGTTATGGATAGTCAGAATCAGATTATAATGGATCATGATAGCAATTCTGTAATTGCTTCTAGTTCTGCTAGTGTGCCTGAGGTATCAGTTGAGCCCTCTTCATTAGATCTCTCTGCTGCCCTAGATGTGGGGAGACGTACTTCTCTGGTATGGAAACACTTCACCATATTTTTGAAAGGTATCAATTGTTATCAACATGCAATCATTGTAAAGATAAAACATATCCTGCTAGTAGTAAATCGGGTACTAAAAATCATTTGAGACACTTGAAAAAATGCAAACCTTACTTAGCTACTAATCCCGATCCTTTACATGCTTCTTCTTTTGACCAGAAAACATATTGTATTAAGTATGCTGAATCTATTATTGTTCATGGATATGCTATTAGAATGGTTGAACATATTAAAACTAAGGACTTGCATGAATATTTAAATCCTAAAGTTAAGCACATAAGTAGGAACACTATGCTTAAGTATTGTATTCGTGAATATGAAAGGATGAGACAAATATTGGGTAGAATGAATTGCCTGGTAGAGTCTGTTTTACTTGTGATTTGTGGACTGCCGATGTTACTAAGCAAAGCTATCTTTGTTTAACTGCACATTTTATAATTGTGACATGGAATATTAAATCAAAAATTTTAGCTTTTAGAATCTGTCCTCCTCCTCATAATGGACAAGAACTTTGTAAGTTTGTTTTGGATTTGATTGATGAGTGGAATCTCAAGCAAAAGGTGTTTTCTATTACTTGTGATAATGCTTCCGCTATGGATTCAATGGTTAGTGATATGCAAAGGGATTTGAACCAAGTTGCATCATTGCCTTGTAATGGCAAGTTTTTTCATATTAGGTGTTGTGCTCATGTTCTTAATTTAATTGTTCAAAGTGGATTAAAACTGGAATTGGTTGATAATTCTATTGAAAAACTGCATGATATTGTTTACTACATTAATTTCAATGATGCACGACTTATTAGATTTGATGAATGTGTGAAGTACGTTGGTTCTAGTTTTTGTGGTAAATTGCAAGCTGATGTTTGTACCCGATGGAATTCAACTTATTTTATGCTTCGTCGTGCTTTAGAAACCAAAGATGCTATAAATAGGTTTTGTCAATATGAACGCTGTTTTACTGTTTTCTTGACTGAAATCGAATGGGATACTGTACAAAATGTTTGTGATTTTCTTGAACCATTTTATGATATTACCATGCTCTTTTCTGGTTCTGAGTATCCAACATCGAATTTATATTTTTCAAATATTGTTCGAATTGAGAGCTTATTAGTTAATGCACATGCTGATCCAAGTGATTGTATTAGACAAATGGCTGCTCCCATGCTTGAAAAATTTAACAAGTATTGGGAGAATTATTCGTCTATACTTTCTGTTGCTGTAATGTTAGATCCTTGGTATAAAAAAGATTTTTTAATCAAATGTTATGGTCATTTGTATGAGGATACGGAGCGTGATTGAAGGGTAAATCATGCAGTCAAGTCTTTCACTGAGTTGTATACATACTACTATAATATACATTATCCTTCATCTGTTGATTCTCGCAACCTTGGACAAAGAGATTCACCAACTGTCACAAACAGTCGGAACTCTGCCCCGCGACCTAACAAGAGCATTGACTTTTCAAAGGTTAATTATTTAATATTATTAAATATTTGAATCCCAAATCTGTTTTCATTTAAATTTCTGTTTTTATTTATTTTTTTGTTTTTATTTAATGTTAGTTTTTTTTATCTAATTTTAGTTAATTATTTTGCTATAGAGTTTTGCGGTTTCTTCTACTGTAAGTAGAGGTGTCGATTCCGACATCGACTCTTACTTTTCTGCTTCCCTTGAGGATAATGATGATGATTTTGAGATTCTTGCCTATTGGAAATCAAAAATGAATAAGCTGCCTGTTTTTGCTATGATGGCCCGTGATCTCTTGGCCATTCCTATCACGTCGGTTGCTTCGGAATCGTCATTTAGTATGGGTGGCAGAATTCTCACCAAATTCAGGTCACATTTAAAGCCAATGAATTTGGAGGTTTTGGTTACATGCCAAAATTGGCTTTGTGTTTATGATCCAGTTGATGATGAGGTTGAAGTTACGGTTGCAGTTGCTGAATCTGATTCTGATGATGATTAAATTTTTGATGTTGGTTATTTAGATGTATTGGAATATTGTTGTTGTATTTTGGAGGCCCTCTTTTCGGCTTTAGATTATTTTTGGCTTTAGATGTATTTGGATGCAAGACTCTTCAACTACTTCAGTAGTGTTCCTACTTGCAGCCCTTTGCTTCATGTTGGGAACTTGAGAGTGGTTTGTCTAAACTAAAGTTTTATGGATACACACTTGATCAATGTGCTAACAAGACTGTCATAACAAGATTCCCATGTTGCAACTGCTGGCTGCGTAGGATTGCTACTAGATGGTTGTTAGGGTCTTAATGCTTGATGATGAAATTTTAAATTTCTGAGAGCATTATTAGTTCTTAATCTAAAGCTGTAATGTAATTTAAAGTGATTAGAGGCATATTTGTTTGTCTTTATTGTGGAACTAGTTACATTGTTTATCAAAGTAAAGACTTAGTATTTTGTACTTATTTTGTTAGTAAAATTTATGGAATATATTTTTACATCAGAATCTTGGGAGGATTTATAGAAAACTTCTAATGTAAAACTTTTATTTTGTAAATGTGGTTGCAAGACTATAAAATTTAAAAGAAGTTTTATTTTAGATGATTTATTAGTCTATTACACTAAATCAGGGGAGTTGTTGTCAATTTGAGGACAAGGTAGCCAATATTTAATTTTATTGTTACAAGACTAATTGTCAATTTGATAATAACTATTCCATTCGATAAGACGATAACAACTAGCTAGTTAAACAAGGTTCAAAAACTTGAGGCGTAATTTTTTTCCAAATAATTCTTACACATTTTGGTTAATGGTAAATATAAGATTATTTGAAATTACTAAATATGGGTTAATTTGATTGAAAATATTATTTTATATTAATGTTAATTTATGAGCAGAATACGTGGAAGAAACTAGATTACTTTTAATATTTTACAGTCTTATACTTATAGTCTGAAATGTTAGAAAATAGAGCGTTATTGCAGTACATATGTATTGCGTCTAAAATAAGAAGGTAGTGTTGTATTTAAATTGGAATATAGCAAATAAAAAACTATATGATGTCTAAAGAGTTTGGTTAGATGGATTTTGTATTGGGTCGGGTCAAACGTAGGTCAGGTTGCTTCGGGTCGGGTTTATTATGGGTCGGGTCTAGTACGGGTCGGGTCTAGTACGGGTCGGGTTTAGTACGGGTCGGGTCTAGTACGGGTCGAGCTTTTTCGGGTATTCTTCGGGTTGAAACGGGTTTCGGGTAGGTTTCAAGTCGGTCCGGGTCGGGGACGGGTGACTGACTATCGGGGCTGATCGGGTACAGGTTGACTACGGGTCGGTCCGGGTCGGGTTTCGAGTCGGGTCTATCAGGTCATATTAGTGTCGGGTATATTTCGGGTCGGGACCAGGTCGGGTTTCGGGTATACAATTTTCGGATCGAATCGGGCTCGGGTCCGAGTCGGGACAGGTCGGGTCAGCTTTTGACACCTCTAAATAAAGCGTGTTTACTGGGCCTAGGGCGGGTGCCCCGGTTGCCCTGCCGCAAATACGGGCCTGATAGAAAATATTATGTACAAAAACGCAGTATACGACATACACTATATCATAAATGGATACACTATGTCATATTGTCATACAGACTGACACTATTTAATATTAAAAAATTACTTTTTTTGATATAAAAAAATTACTTACACTAAGAAACACATATGGACTACTGTACAAAAATACACCATATAAAAATCGATAAATTATCATAAATAGATAAACTATATCAGACAAAAACGCACTATCATAAATTTTATTATTTATCTTTTTTGTGTTTTATGCTTTTTTGGGATTTAGTGACATCTATGTCGCTGACAAACCAATGGCCAAGATTTGTCAAACTCCACAAGTAGAGTTTCTAAGAAACTCTAGAGGATCCGGACGGTGGGGAGTTACCGAGTTAGGGATAAAGACAATTTCTTTTCTTTGGAACTAGGTTTTGAAGTCCGTGTGATGCATGGGTGATATATATAATGGGATATAGTTGTATTTATTTGTCATTAGTTGTGATTATTACAAAATAATCAAGTTAGGAAGTGTATACATAGACACATGTGTAGACCTTACAAAATATGGAGTATAATTAAAGTTGAAACTCTAAGGTTTTTAACTACCCGTCAAAGTTATATCTAATAATAAGTACCCTTACGTAATAATAAGATAGATCTACAAAAATGGATCTTATTTCAAACTTTATATCGATCTGACCCTAAGGTATAAAAATTATAAATTTTTGAATTGTGTAACTAAAAGTATGATTAGTTTATACTTCCTCTGTTTCTTTTTAAGTGCTACATTTCACTTTTCACACTTGTCGAGACACATTTTGTATGGTTTTTATCTCTAATTATGCATTTGTAAAAATTATGACAACAAGATATTAAAAATGTATACATCGAGACGAATCAAACAAGATCCAACAAGACTATATTTTTTCTTATGCATAAATTGTAAAAGCCAGTCAAACTATAATGGATGAATAGTAGCAAAGTCAATATGTAGCACTTAAAAAGAAACGGAGGAAGTACATTATAATAAATCTTGTAGTTTATATTGAGACTCAGACCTATCTCTTATTTGTTAAAAACTCTGATTATCTTTTTCAAAAATTTAAAATATAATATTATTAAATATATTTTATGACATAATTATCCTAACTAGCGCGTCTAATTCTCCTGAAAAATTCACCATAAAATATGTAAAATTTTAGACATAAGTAGGTTTTTAATTATCAAATGTTACTTATATAAAAAGATAAATATGACAAGATTTGATATGATACAATAATCGAGAAAGAGAGAATACAAACCTTAATTGTTAGAGTGAGAAGGGATAAATCATCATTATCATTAATTAATGCTCCCTCCGTTTTTTAAATTGGTACATAAGACTTTGCACTAGAACCAAGGAGATTCTTAAAAGTAAGAATGAGAAACTGAAAAAGTAAGAAAGAGACCCACTTTTGGGGAAATCAAAAGAATCAACACATAAGTCACCCTATCATATATAGCAATATATACTAATGTACCAATTAAAAAACATGTCAATCATACAAGTAAAATGCCACGTGTCGCAATAATATAACTTCAATAATTTTTGACAGAATTCCAATATAGCAGACCGTAATATAAAAAAAGGAAAGTAGAAATTATGATTAACATTTGCAATCAATTGAATGTATACTTACTATAAAAATAGTCCCATATAAAATAAAATTACATTCAAATATTTTTTTGGTGGAATCTATGTAAATATATGAGTAAAGTATACTCCCTCCGTTTCTTTTTGTTTGTCCTACTTTTCGTTTTTGTTCGTTTCTTTTTATTTGTCTTACTTTTTCATCTTTCCCTAGATGGAAAAATTATGTTACATATCTATCTCTACTTTATCACTTTTTGGTCCCATATGTAACTTATAATTTTCTTTCACTTACTTTAATCATCACATTTGCTATAAAATAAGTGGATCTTTAGTTGATGCCCCCACCTACATGCCTATAACATCATCTTCCTTAGCATTTAAAGCTACAGTATATAGGACAAACAAAAAAAACGAAGGGAGTATATTATAAAAATATTTCCATAATTTTAAAATTTATCAACTATCCGACATATTTGTAATAATTTTATCACCCTAAAACAATACTAGCATTAAAAAATTAGAATAACCTAATAAAACATATGCCACGTTTCATGATCACATTATATGATTACAATGATGATCAACATCATAAAACCTGATTCATCATAAAACATTTTAGGTTTCAAAATCAATTTGACAGAATAATCAATAAATAAGTAAAAAAAATTCAAAGCATCCATGTATACTACTCCCTCGTTAACGTATTACTTGCAACTATTAGATATTTTCTACTCACACTTTATGTCAAATCGTTGCAAGTAATGCGTTACGGAGGGAGTAGATAAAATACCGAGCAAGACTTAGTCTAGTGGAAAGTAGTGAGCCTTCCAACCTTGAGGTTGGGGTTCAATCCCCACTATGAGCATTTTGAGAGTAGGAGTTTGCCTCGTTTTACGTGCTTTGACTTTTTCAAGGTTAAGATGATTTTTTTTTTCAAAAGATGGACACTACCGTGTACCCTTTATGAGTAAGAATTCCGAGAATTTCTACGAAATGAGTACTAATAAGCCGGATTTTCGAACACGTACCTCGAGATGGATATTTCATAAGCCGAAAAAACCCCTCGAAGTACGTGCTCGAAAATCCGACTTATAGGTACCCGTTTTGTAGGGATTATCGGAATTATTGTCCATAAAGGTGCACGGTGGTGTTCGTTTTTTTGAAAAAACGTCATATTCACCTTGAAAAAGTCAAAACACGCAAAACAAGGCGAACCCCTAAGCCTATCTCATTCCTTTCATTTAGCACGGACAAGGGCATTTTCTTTTGACTATCGCAAAGTTCATGGATCTTCTTACTAGTGGTTACTCTGATCGAACCTCACTGAATGAAATCCTCCGTTTCTTTCGGAGTCGCTCCCCCTCTCTGACTTGTAATACACTCGGGATAAATCAGGCGAGGTCATAGAAAAGTAGTGAGACTTTAATGGCTTAGTACGGCCAGACAAAAGCAGAATCATAGTGAGCCGCTAAAGCGAATATAATATTCTATTTGAAAATACGTAGAGCAGGTGTTTCTTGTATATCCCTCTTACCAAGCTTGGCTTGGTCTAGTGGTAAGAGTTTGACCCCATGACTTCAAGGTCATGGGATCAAATCCCACTAGGGGCATTTGGGGGTGGGGATTCCCTTACCATTCCCCCTACTCTCAAGTGTCTGGCCCAATAGGACCCGAGCGGGGTCCGGGCCACTTCTCCTTACCAAAAATAAAATAAAATAAAATTCCTCGTGTCGAGAGCGACTTCCTCGAATATCAACGTAGGGAGCCGCGAGGAGAGGACTTCCAGGGCTCAATAACCCTAATTAACTCTAAACTAACCTTTTATTTAACGGATGTTCACGGTAGGAAACATTTAAAACTACCTGTAGGGGTGTGCAAAAAAAAAACGATCCGAAAATATCCGATCCGAAAAATTGACTATCCGAACCGTTTTTTAGAATTCGGATATTTCGGATTGGATATTAGATCGGATACGAATAGCTAGTCTTAAAATTCGAATATCCAATTTTTTTACCTTGCGATTTAATGTTTTCTCTGATATTTACGTAATATGCCTATTTTGAGTTTACAATGCCGATTTTTGTGTTGAAATATGAAGTGCTGCACATTTTCTTGCTACATCTTATGGAAGAGGTGTCGACGTGGCGTGTTGCACTGATGTACCAGTTCATTAAACTTTTTGTTAAAGCTTTTGCACACCGTTTAAAGTGTAAACCAAAACAAAATTGTTGAAAATAGATTTCCCTTTCTCTCCTCTGCTTCCTCTCTTTACTGCCATTTTCAATCCTCTCTTTAGGGGGTTAAGTTTGTGAAATTTTATTATCATCTTTAATTCCCAAGAAGGGATGTGATGAGATCAATTTGGTTTACAATGATTGAGCTTATATTTTCATTTCCAATAATTTTGCTCACAGTATCCAGTCCTTTTACCCTTCTTAAGTTGTCACTCTCAAACACCTTTTTCCGTGTAAATCGAATTCGGGTAATCCAGATTATTCGGATCGGATTCGAACATGATACTACCTCCGTTTCATATGCATTGTAACCTTTGACAATTTACACTATTCGTACACTACCGTTTGACCTTCTTTTGTGATTCGTACACAAGGATAAATATAGCCATGTGGGATCTTGTTAGATTCGTCTCGATATATGCTTAATTAATATCAACTTTTTATAATTTTTACTTAAATAAAATTAGAGATATTAGTGTTTAAAATAGTGCGTTGAGAAGCTTAAAACTCTTTGTGTTGCAATACATATGGAACGGAGGTAGTATTTCATAATCCGGAAATTCGGATATCCGGGTCGGATCGGATTGAATCCGATATCCCGATTTTGCACACCCCTAACTACAGGTTAAGAAGTCAAAAAGATTGAGTGTACCAATAAGAGAAGCCAATTCTATTAGTGTGCCATAGAGAATTTCCAAAAAAAATAGATAAAATAAAATCATTTTAATAAGACAATTATTTTATACATTATGGTGTACCTTGAGCATGGTGTACCCAAGAGTTTTTTTTGCACAAATAGCCTTGGGTGTACCATGGTATTTTTTTGCTCAAATGACCTTGTGTGTACCATGCTCATGTACACCCGAATATATAATGTATAATCTCATGTAATAATACTTCACGGTGAGTAATTTATATATTTGATTACCTATCATTAATTGGATTGCCTGTAACTTAATGTAATTATTTGGATATCAACGTGTAGTATTTTGGGGTGAGAAATTTTTATAAATCTAAAAAAACATGTCTAAGAAAATTTTGAATTATGACAACATTTTTAAACTTCATACTACAAGAAAAATTTATTAGTAAGATTTTTATACTAAGTTTTTAAAAACTTGATTTTAATAATTATAATTATTAAATAAGAATAAATTATTAAATAAGAATGATAAATTATTAGTCCTTATATTCCTAAATAATTGTTACAACTTACCTTTTCATGCTTGCTAGCGCAAATATTTCAACGTTAATATCTCTAGTTGTGTATTTGTAAAAATTATAAAAAGTATATATTTCGAAAGTGAATACCGAGACGAATTAAATAAAATCGCACATGAATATATTTTTGAAAAAATTGTTTTTGATAAGTTAACTTTTATGCCATCTTCTAAAATTAAGTTCATCTTTGAATTATTCTGGAATAAGTTAACGTTATATGGGTATTAACTTTCAATATTATGTTAACAAGCCCATGAGCATAATGTTGGGCTATATTGAATAAAATGGTTTATTCTCTTCATATTATTGAGTTTGGTTAGTTGCCTAATTTTAAGTTAAAATTAGGTGTTCTCTTACAAGACCAACCCTACAAATAGAACAAATTTAAATGAAAAGAGAGAAAAAGAAGTCTTAACTTTTTAACAGGTTAAAGTGACATGTATCAGTTATTCGTTAGATATTTTTAAATTTAAATTTAATATTTAATAAACAAAAAAAGCAAAAATTAAAAAGATATTCTCTTCTTCCTTGTTGCTTCACTCTTCAATAATTTACTGTCAACCTCAACTCATCTCTCTCTCATCAAACTCCATGAAAATCTAAAATCCGTACCACCTTCACTCTTCTTCTCCGCCATAACCAACCACCCTGTACCAATCCTGGAATTATCACTCTCCACCTCACGCCATATCCTAAACTCAACCTTTCTTTTCCTTCCCGTAATTTTACTTGGCTCCGGCATATTTCTTCTTGTTAATCCGGCATCGGTTAACGGAGTTTCAGTTGCTAATAATCCACATAATCAAATAATTTCAGAAAATATTGAGTTAGGTGAAAGAATTGGAAGAATTATTAAGCTTTGTGGTTGATATTGCCTAGAGGAAGATGGTGGAAGTTGTCCGATGAAGAAGTCGATATTCACCTTACTACCAAACATGTTATGTTGGTTGTAGTTAAGAGCACCCTTAATGGGTGTCTCAAAAAAATCTCAATTCAATTGAGATTACAAATCCCTCTTAATGCTCATATTGATAAATCTCAACAATTGAGATTTTCTCAAAAATCTCGGTGAAGCGAGATTTGTTTGATAAATCTCAATTGTAGGAGAAGGGCCCACCCGTTCAGATACAAGCAGCAAAACGCCACAGGTTTAACGCCAAAACGAAAAAAAAATTGAAGGCTGCCAGCTGGGTCTGACGCGCGTCAGTCCAGCTGGCGCACTGTCATTGGGCGACAGTTTTTTTTACTTTGTGGATAAAAAACTTCCACGGCTAATATCTCGTAAACGAAAAATAAAAAACAAAAACAAAAATTATCAAAATTCATGATTTTTCATCCTCTATAAATAGACACCCATATTGATATAGTTTGAACAACTTTAATTTTATATTAAGCTTAATTATCGATTAATATTCATATTAATTAATAATAATCACTTTAATAATACAATTTACTAATAACAATTTATAATAAATTAATATATAGTGTAGTATGAAAATTGGGTGAAGAGAGAGAAAATGTGGTGGGGTAGGCAAAAAGTAAGAGAGAGAATAGAATTGAGAATTTTTAAAAGCTCATTGTTAAGAAGTGGAAATAATTCTCAATTGGAAAATCTCAATTGGTGTTAAGTCATATAAGACGGCTCAAATCTTTCTTCTTCATCTCCATTTTCAAATCAACCATTATTGACCCTTCACCTTCACCTTCCTTCTCCTTAGCCAAAGACCTTCTCTTCTTTCTTCTTCTACTCTCCCCTCTAAGAGGTAAGTTCTATTTCTTTATTGAAGAAACCAATTTTGAGTAGCTGTTTTGCTCAATTTATTTCAATTACTACCGTATTTTTGCTCAAATAACTTCTCTCTTCTTTACTGAGAAGAGAAAGTTTTTGAGTTTCTCTTTTTTAGGTGGTGGTGGACTGGTGGTTGTGAAGGGGAAGGAGGAAGTGAGAGAAAAGGGAAATAAGGAAAAGAAGAGAGATAGGGCTTGGAGGAGGAGGAGGTGGTGGGGGTGGGGAGACTTTCATGGTCTATAATGGTTATGGTGGTGACTAGGGGTGTTAATGATCTGAGCCAAGCTTGAGTTTGGGGTCGCTCAAGTTTAGCTTGTTATACTTTGCTCGAGCTCGAGCCGAATCTCAAACTTTTTCGAGTTTAGATCATCAAGTTCAAGTTATACAAAACTCGATATGGGTTCAAAAATTATAACAAAATAAAGTATATTTATAAGATATAATATATTATAACTAAGTTTAATTATTTTTCCTAGACTTATTCAAAATATTCTACTAATATTTGAGGTAACTATATTAAAAAATAAAATTTAAAAAATATTTCGAGCCGAACATGGCTGTGCTCGGCTTGTGCAAATTTTGTGTCGAACTCGAGCAGCTTGCGAATAGGATAAGCTCATTAACACCCCTAGTGGTGATTAGTAAGTAGTGATTTCAGAAGTTAAAAAGTCAAAAGGAAATGGGGATTAAGCGCAAATTAGATGGTGCAAGGAGGAGCACCATGAACATGGTGTTTTATGCCCACGTCATCATATACGTCAGCATGCTCGCAGTGTACATAGGACTTTTGCTAGTGTACAAAAAAAACTTTCATATCAGATTTATTTATTTTTCTCTCTCCTCCATAATTGGACATTTTGAATTCATTTCCCTAAAACCTTTTCCCTCCAAATGTTCCAATTAACTTTTTCTTATGTTCTTTTATATAACTTTATTGTTCACTATGATCATTAAACATGCTCATTTATTTATTTTAAAGGATTTTTTGGCAAAAACCACCTAATATAATTGACATTATTGGTTTAACTACCTTTTATAATTTTTGTTTAATTTAACTACCTTATATATATAATACCTGTAGGTTTCACTACCAATCGGTGGTTTTGGCCGAAAAACCGCCAATTTTGACAGAAAAACCACTTTTTGTTGCCGGAAAACCACTATTTTTTGCCGGAAAAACCACTATTTTTGGCCGGAAAACCACTATTTTTGGCCGGAAAACACTAATTGGTAGTGAAACCTATAATATTATATATAAGGTAGTTAAATTAATAAAAGATTATAAAAGGTGGTTAAACCAATAATGTCTATTATATTAGGTGGTTTTTGCCAAAAAGTCCTATTTTAAATGTTCATTGTATAATAATACTCAATTTCAAAAAAAAAGTTGTGCCAATTAACAAAAACTTAATGGGTGAACATATAGGTTTAGACAATATACATTAGTATACAATTAGTGAACATATGAATTATGTATTGTACACATGCGTAAAGAGAGTAAACATTGGTAATTGTACAATAACTAACATGTAGTGTACAAAAAACCATATTTGAGCGTACATATGTCAAATAATTGATACTTGGACATATATATAATGACATTTTCAAGATAGGGAATACAAGGATATTATTATTTGACATATGTACACTCATATATGATCTTTTGTATACTTACATGTAAGCTATTATACAATTACCTATGTTCACTCGCTTTACAAATGTGTATAATACCATAATTCATATGTTCACTAATTGTATACACATGTACATTGTCTAAACCTATAATTGATTTGTACACTTACATGTAAGCTATTGTACAATTACCAATGTTTACCCGCTTTACACATATGTACAATATCATAATTCATATGTTCACTAATTGTATACACATGTACATTGTTGGAGTATGGGGAAGTGAAAAGAAAAATGACAGTAAGCCCACCCCTTTGCATTTAATGGTGAACAATAATTTGTCAAATCAATTAGTTTTTGAATTTTATTTTGCACATTGACAGACACTCAATGTACACTGAGCAAGCAGGCCAACTAAGAAATCCGTGTTTTGTTCCACTTTTACTGCATTTTGGACAAGGAGCACCATACTGTGCACTATCTACTTATTGGGGATTAAGCGGTGGTTTTACAAGTTGAGTAGGTTGCATGCACAAAATTTGTTAAAATCTGATGAGTAAACAAGTTCTACTTATTTTTGGAATATTTTAAAGTTGACTTGTTAGAAGCGGTTAACGTGAAGGTTGACTTATTCTTGACATTTTTTCTTATTATTATTGTCTAAGTAGATGATTATATATTAAGGAAGAAAATTAAAGTTAAAGGTCAAAACAGACACTTTGGCAAAACAGGGGATTGGCATTAGAGAACCACTTACAACTTACAAGTAGAGGATTCTGAATGTTCAATATATTCGCAATGTTCTAATTTGCAGATATGCTTTTTCCTCTAAATATTACTCCATCCGTCCCACAATATTCTTTCCACTTTATTATTTTATACCTCAAATATATTCAAGAAGTGGGAAGAACATTGTGGGACGGAGGGAGTAATATATATTTGCAAATGGGTTGCTTTAATTTAATATTCTTCTTTTCTTTTGTGTTTGCATAATACGGTGTCAATTACGCTAGTCCTTATATTATTACTACCTCCGTTTTTTTAATGACTACACTTTTCTATATAGAAAGTTTAAAATTAATGGCTACACTTCTTCTTTTTTTCCTTATTGGTAATTTTTCTCTTTATCTTTATCCTAACACTTTTTCTTACACACTTGTACTCACTCATCAAAGTATTGCCTAGTAG
The DNA here is from genome assembly GCA_947645195.1 of Patellifolia procumbens. Classification (NCBI taxonomy): domain Eukaryota; kingdom Viridiplantae; phylum Streptophyta; class Magnoliopsida; order Caryophyllales; family Amaranthaceae; genus Patellifolia; species Patellifolia procumbens. The sequence goes on along the minus strand of CANSGD010001379.1, from coordinate 2,206,584 downwards.
TCCGTAAAATGAGAAGTGTAACCATTTAAAAAACGGAGGAAGTACATTTTTATGTTCACTAGATAAATGTCAACTTTGAACAATGAGATTAAGTGCGAGGATGAGGTTGTCTAGGTTGACTCATGTTAAGGAAACATCTCAATCAAAATCTTAAGGTGATGGTTGAAGGCATATGAATACTTTTATAATTTGTCACGCCCCCTCACACAAGAGCCTATTAGGCTTGAAGTGTGGATGCAACACAGGCCTGCACATACTTGACACTAACTATTTTACTAAAAATGGAGGGGTGGATGAGATTTAAACCCTTAACCTTCTGCTCACACTAGCTCTTGATTCCGTGTTACGGAACCATTTTAACCAAAAACTGAAGCTGATGGTTGAGGGCCTATGAATATTTTATAATCTATCAACTCCGTCGGAGTACTTGGGGTTTGGAATTAAAATGTTGAATCTTACTTGATAAGCTTAATAGAGGAAGTGAAGAAGGGAAATAGACAAATTACGACTCTTACCAAGCCGTCTTGTGATAGGCTAAAGTCGTATCACCTATTCAAATATATTCCTACAGTCCTCTAACAATGGTAGTCAATGAAAGAAGGGTCGAATTCACAGGGAGACAAAGTTTCTATGTTAATATTCAACCAACTAACTACTTCAGATGAAATCATCGAAGATTAACTGAAATAATAATTAAACTAAGGGAAACGAGAATTTAATTGAGGATTTAACTATGGAACAAAAGTCTAGGGTATTAGTTCGATCCACCATACTTTTACCAATCAAATAGGGTTAACTACTATCAAAACCTAAGTCAGTCGAGGGATTAGAGCATGTGCCGAGCTATGGTTAAGTCTCAACGCTCATAGTTCAACATACGCCGCTTGTTCACTAACGTAATCAGAACTACTGATGTGTCCTAGGCCTCCAATCGTAAAACGGGTCTGTGCAAACAATAATTAACCACAAGTAATCAATGAAATTGCCCACTAATATTAATCACTAATTAAGAACAAACCACACCACGATCACTCTAATCAAGCCCTAGAAATCAATAGAAAGCTAAACAACAATGTATAAACATGGCTTCCCTATCTAGCACCCTAGAAAGAGAACTACTCAGACATGATCAAATTAACAATAACATAACTAATAAGAAACCCTAATAATTGCATCATGAACTAATTGAATAAATAACTAAACTAGAACAATTAGGAAACAATAACAAAGCAATAAGAGAGAAGATTATCAATTTGACAAAAAGCAATAACTTTAACTGAGTTGAATCAAGGTTTGATCTCCTCTACAATGAAAACTAATGGAAACTAACTCTAAAAGCTCTCTAAGTGTTTAAGATAATAAAAGGTACATGTAAAAATAATCTAAAAACTATTTATAATAACCTAAGAAAGCAATAAGATAAGACGGAAAAGACGCAAAATCGCACTCTCCGTGTCTTCCGCCCGATCGGGAACAGGGCCGCCCGATCGGGCCTGGGAACAATATTCCAGCACTAGTAAAAACACATCCACCCAATGAGATCGGGTGACGACCACCCGATCGGGGCCGCAACATTTGCACCCGATCGGGCAAGGCTGCCCGATGTCATCGGGCGAAGCTTCAGCTCCATAGTCTTCAAAAATCAGCAAAATAGCTAAGTGATGTCCCACCAGATGGGATCGGGCAAGGCTGCCCGATCGGGTGGAAAAACTGAACTTTTTTGGGAAGAAGATCGAACCCGATCGGGCAGTGGTTGCCCGACCCGATCGGGCAAAGCTTCTTTATGGCAGCTTTGAACTTGGTTTCAGACGCCAAGTTTCTCAATGATTCTTCTTCAAAAGGGGCTCGAATACAATCTCGAGACCTCCTACATGCCTCATAACTTTCCGCTACAGTGTGGTGGTCAAAATGCCAAGTAAATAGGAAGTTTTTCCCTAAAACCTGCAAAACGTTATAAAAGACAAACACAACTATATCTAAATAGTTAGCATAAAATGGCTCCTAAGAGCGTCAATACCGCACAATTTAGCTTGTAGATGAAGGGAAAAACTCTATATGAAATCATTATATCATCTTGAAAGTTTATCAAGACAGAATTGAAAGAGAAAACAAAGAAGGATTATAGTAAGACCAACTTAAGAATAAATATAGTCACTAGAGACAAAGAAGAAAGCACTTTAGAAATTATTGGAGGAGACAGGAATTGGCCGGATACAATCCTCTAACTTTTCAAATGTTTGCACAGGATGGTGTATGAAAGAAGTTGTATGAGGTACTTCTTGTTTACAAATTCAATAAATAATACTACCACCGCTTTTTAATACACGCATCATTGTGAGTTTTGATGCCTTCCAATACACATTTGAAACACTAAATATCTTATGCTACACATAAGAAAAATTATGCAAAATGGATATAAATAATCTATACACCGATGTGAATCTAACAAGATCTCACATGACTAGTTTCCTTACATATAAGTCATAACTTAGATTATAAGGGACTTTTGTGAATAGTATTGCACTAAGAAATGATGCGAATATTAAAAAGTGGAAAAAATAACTATTTATGTGAAGGGCAACAATTTTTCTCACTAATAAGATTTTCCCCCTTTATGTCTTTTTATTGCACAAAAAAGTTTTATACTTCCTCCGTAACGAAATAAATGCAACAATTCCACTTTTGACACTATTCACAGTTTTAACTTTAATCGTAATTTGTGACTTATAAATAAGGAAAAATATACTCATGTGGGGTCTCATTGAATTCGTCTCAACGTCTAGTTTTTTATGATCTAATGTTTATACTTTTTACAAATACATAATTAGAGATATTAATCTTTAAATTTTTATCTTGGCATTCGTGCCCAAGTTAATTGTTGCATTTATTTTGTTACGGAGAAAGTAAAATACTTTATCCGTTTCTAAATAAGTTGAACATAGAGAAAGTGAGGGGAAACCAAGGAGGGTTAGAGAGAGAAAGTGGGGACCATAATTAAGAGTAAAAAAGGCACCATAATGACATTAAACAAATGGGTAAATGTAATGTAATCATACACTAATTACATCAGGACCTCCTAGCTGCACCACCGCCAACACCACTTGCACTCCCGTCGCCACCACCACCCCTACCCGGATTCTACCCCCACAACAACCAAAAAGGAACCCGCAACCACCAGAAAGCTTCCCCACAGCCACCCAAAATTACCCACCTCAAAACAACCACCTAAAACAACCGACACCTCCGTCGCCACCACCATTCCCACCGAAAACCACCCCCAAATCAACTAAAAACTAGCCACAACCACGGGAATTCTTCCCCATAGCCGTTGAAAGCCACCCACCTCAAAATCAACCACTATAAACTACCCAAAACATAACAGATTTGAAATCACCTAATCAACCTGAAACCATTTCGGCTCCACTGCTTCCCGATTTAGATCTAAAATTTTCGCCTTCTCTTCCTTCTAACCCAACGCCCTTATCTGGTTTCAAGGGGAGAAAGTGGTGATTCAGTGTCTATGGTGGATGAGGAGAGAAATGATGAAGAAAAGGGAGAGGGGGCCGCAAAAAATTGAGGAGCTCACTAATAAAAGGAGAGGGGCCGGAAAAATGGAGATCAAAAAAGGAGTTCGATGTGATAATAATACCGGAAGATTAGAGGAGCCCGTTGAAAGAGGGAGAAAGGCCGGAAAATAGGGTAGGTGGTTGTTTGAGTGGTGGTTGGATGGTGCTTGTGAAGACCGGCAAAAATGGCGTGGCTGGATGAGAGGGCGGAGAGGGTGGGGAGTTAAGTCAGGGAGTGGGTTAGTAAGTAGGGTTGAATGGTACATTAGATTAACTTAGGATGCAAAACAAAATAATTAAGTATATTAAATTTGGTTGAGTAAGGGCAATTATGTAATTCTGTCTATCAAAATTTTTCATTTTGAGCTTTGTGTCACTTATTGTGACATTTTCAAATATGGGAAGTGTGTCACTTATTTAGAAACGGAGGAAGTAGAATGTTAAAAATGAAAACAGTTTTTTAGTTTTGAAAAAACTTGAAACTAAAAATTGGAAACAACTTTCAGTTTTGAAAAAACAGAATACTGAAAACAGAATATGATATCGAACGGGTCCTAAGATTTGGAATGTCAAAAATAAAAATTATACTAGAAATTCTTTTTAGGAAAATTTGTCAGGATTAAGTCAACCTTTGCGTTGACCGCTTTTAATAAGTCTACCTTAATTTATTCTAGGAAAAATTGATAAGAATAATCCGACCTTTGGCCGGTCTTCCATCAATGGTACCACCTTCAATTAATCCAGGTATAATCCGATATTTGACACCCATATTCTCTCATTGGTATGGAATGATGGCAACCTGTTTGACCGGCCAAAATGCCCGTTGACTTTTTTTTTAAAAAAAAAACTTCAAAAAAAAAGGAAAACCCCCCATCCCACCCCCACCCCCATTCCCCCCCTTCCTGCACTGCCACCCCACCCCCCACCCCCATTCCCTCCCCCTGCCCCCACTACTGCCACGTGCCACCCCACCCTCCCCCCTTCCCTGCCACCTCCTCTTCATGGTTCGGAATAGGCGACCAGCGGCCGGTGGTGCTGCGGTGCAGTAGCCAATAGCGAAGGAGGGTGGCTGGGTGGTGTTGCGTGGCTTCCAACAGCCACGGTGGTGCTGAAACAAGGCAAAGGGAGGGGGACAGATGAGCAGCGAGGAGAGGGAGGAAGAAGGGGGAGGTTGTGCGGTGGTTAGAGGAGGCGCATTAGTGCCGGAGCAAGGGGAAGGTGGAAGTCTGGGTGGTTGGTAGTGGCAGTGGAAGGGGGACAGCGAGGGTGGGGGAGGGTGGCAGGGGAAGGGGAGGCAGCGGGGAAGGGGGAGGGTGGCAGGGGAAGGGGGGTGGCAGGGGAAGGGAGGTGGCAGCGGGGGAGGGGGAGGGGTGGCAGGGGAAGGGGAAGGGGAGGGTGGCAGCAGGGCAGAGTGAGGGTGGCAGCAGGGGAGGGGGAGGGTGGCAGGGGAAGGGGGAGGGGAGAGGTGGGTTTTTTTTTAAGTTTTTTTTTATTAAATCTGATTTTAAACCTTAATTAAAAATTTAAGTTTAAAATGCACTTAATTAGCTATTAATCACGTAATTAGGAAGATTACCTGTAATTGTAGGTCACCAACAGGTGACGGACCAATGAGAAAATATGGGTGTCAAAGGTCGGATTATACCTGGATTAATTGAAGGTGGTACCATTGATGGAAGACCGGCCAAAGGTCGGATTATTCTTATCAATTTTTCCTTTATTCTATTAACAAGTCAACCTCGTAGCCACTCCATTTTTAACAAGTTAAAACCGGCTATCAGCTCTTATTAACCTTTTAAACAGGTTAAAGTGACACATGTCACTCCATTATTGAACGTTTTAAGTTTTAAAATATATATTTCAAAAAAAAAAACAACCCCCCACCCCAAAATCAGTCTCTCGCCCATCACCCCACCCACACCCCTGAAACCCTCCAGAACCACCCTCCTCCCTCTCTTCCACCACGGAATCTCTCTACCCTTCCATTTTGTTCACCGACTTGCAACCACCCCACCACAGATGTCTGATTCCTCGAACTCAAACTCGGTTGAGTTCGTCTTCATCGGGGTTTGAATTAGAAAATCGGTAGCTACTCTTTGTACTCGCCATTGTTATGCTGTAAGAATCAGTTTTCTTTGATGGTTTTGAATTTTGGTTTTGGGTAATGAAAATGGTTGAATGATTGGTGGTTGGGCAAGGCAAGAGTAAGTTGTGTAGTTGGCAGATGGAGATAGAGAGAGTAAAATGGTTAATGCCAATTTATAAGGGATTCAGGAGGGATTTGGATAAGGTTTAGATCCATATAATTTCCTTACATATCTGAATCAGTGAAATGCAAGGGTGGTGATGAAGAAGCCATTGCCATAGTATTTTTTCTCTCTACAAAGTTAGTTAGTAAATTGGTTGGCCTTTATTTCTCTTATCTTCTTTTTTTAGTTGTATCAACTTTGGATTTTGTCTGGATAACGCCACTAACCACGTTTGTGTTTGTGTCTAATATAATTATCGTCTTTTTAATAGTTAGAGAATCAGAGATAGGAGAGAGGGAAGAAGGTGGTTGGGGTTGGGTAGCGTTCAATGGTGGTTGTGGCAAGGAAAGAGGAGGAGGGTGGTTGTGGTGAGGTTGTGGAGGGGAAGAAAGATGACAGAGAGAAAGAATGGGAGAGAAGAGAAATTATTAAAAGAAAAATTAATTATTTTAAATTAATGAGATCAAGACAAGTGGACAAGTGACTAAAACTAACAAGTTAACACTAGGTAACCGGTAAAAAAAACTTGTTAAAAGCAAAAGTGGTTACAAGGTTTACTTGTTAGTGGAATAAATGAAGGTAGACTTGTTAAAAGCGGTCAACGCAAAGGTTGGCTTATTCCTGACAAATTTTCCTTCTTTTTATGGGTCTCCATCTATAATCTCTTTCTCATTTGACCCACATGCTCAACTTAGATATTGCAACAAAAACGAACGCATGAAGTATCAGTTAAAATTTATGGTTTAAGTAGAGCATGTAACTACTGTAATAAAAGTTACCGTGTTACAACTAAATTGAGACGAGAAATTTTAGAATCACCGATATGTCTAAAAAAAGCATCCTACTGTTATGGTCAAAAGATGAATGTCATCTTCCTTGTACAAATGCATGACATTAAATTATGTCATGCATGCATGAAATTCTACCACCTATTCTATACTATATATATATATATATATAACTTTTGCATATATAGATATCAAGCTTGGTGAACTGAGAAAATATGTCGAGCAAAGAGTACATTCCTCTCTTCTGTTCAGTATCTTCACTATTCAGTTCTCCGTCTTTCACAACACCTACACGACTATAACGATATCATATGAATACACATTTAATTGAAGCAACCCCAGTTGATCTTCCAACCATTGAAAAACTCTTCTCTTCACCAGATCTCAAAAAAGATGGACAACCAGTTGGAAGTAATAATGCAACTCACCACCAACATCCCCAATGTCACCCAACTCACCAGAAATCAACATCCCAAGAGTTCAAGAGGAGACGAAGATCTCACCGCTGATCTTCTCGAGGCCGGTACGCCCGATAAAACCGGAGATGAATTGTGGGGAGCTACATCTCATCCTACCGGAGGAAACAGAGGGTTTCTTCACCGACCTCTCTCTACAAGAGGTAAAGAAACTCATAATCAATCCATATCCCAAGGATGAGGTATTTCAAAATATCCAACTTTACAGGAACAAAGAATTGTGACCACCTCATCTTCCACAACTCCAAGACGAAGTTCATCTCCCGAAAACCTTGAAAATTTTCATAACATGGTTGCTCACGAAAGAGGCCGGAGTAGAGAGCGAAGAAAAAGCCTTATTAGGGCAGCTAAGAGCTTGGATCGATCTACAACCCATCCTGCCACTGGTGCGTGTGAAGGAGCTTGCGAAATTCTATGCACAAAAGCTAGTGTCAATCAATTCAACCCAATTACTATTTTCAACCAAGAAAATTTCCATACTCCCATACCTTTTCAAAGTGTGACCTTACATACGGATGCCTCCTTCGGCAACACCAACAAGCCTGTGGGAATAGCCGGGGTTTTTAGAGATGGGCAAGGAACGTGGGTTATGTGCTTTCAAAGATATTGTTGTGCTTATGAACCTTTGCAGGCAGAACTCTTAGCTTTGAAGGAAGGGTTACTACAAGCATGGAGCCTAAACCATCACAAACTTCTCATACTTTCAGACTCCAAAATAGCTGTGGAAATGCTTTCTAAAAGCCAAAATTACCCAACAATCTACAACAATGTCGTCATGAAGCTGAATAAAGTGATTTTCAGGTTCGTCCCAAGATGTAGGAACAATGTTACGAATGCTATGGCAAAAAGTTGTAGGGCTCAAAGATCGTTCATTAATGTAACTAGAATGTTTTCCAATCCCCCTAGATATTTTTGGAGCGATTATATTTCGGATAGTAACAAACTATATTGCTTTGAACTAATATTATCTATCACGTTTTGACCAAAAAAAATCTATATCACTGGTTGTAGCCATGGAAGGACGAGATTGACAAACTGGCTAATACATAAATGAACAATTGAAATTGAATATGTAATAATTTATTAGATTGGCAAATGAAGCAAAAGTCGATTCTTATTCTTATTCTTTCAAAGATGTTTCTTTATGTTCTTTAAAGTAAAGGACACATATCCTTCGGTGCTTGGGTAGGTAAGGCGAGTCCACAGCCTCAATATTTTGTTTAACAAACAGCCCAAAAGTAATCTTCAATATTCCGAGTAGAAAAGATTGTCTTTGAACCAAGTACATGAATTATTAGCAACAATTATCGGTGATTAATAATCAAAATGCATTGAAACAGCAGAAGAAAGATCCAAGGGAAACTTGTTAATAATGTAACACCCCAGATGGTATCACATGCTAGATACATAATACAATTACTAACTAATAATGATTTTTGTAAGAAGTTGTCGGATCTTAACCGATGGTTTTCGGATCTAAACAATCAAGATTGTGCAATAAATGCTTCTAAATGCATGTTTTTTTTAGCACTCAACAATGGGTTGTCTTGACAATACTAAATTTATTCCAATTTAAAATTACTTTTTTTGACGAGGTCTCAATAGTCAATACACCTTAAGCTAAATCAAAAGCATACATTTGGCATTAATAGGCCAATGGACCAAATTTGGTAAAAAAAAAAAGTAACCCTTGACGGCAATTTGGTAAAAAAAATTGCTCTCACGACGAATTGGTAAAAAAATTAAGCTCCAACGCCTAAGCCAAGCTAGAAAATTGATCCTTAAACCAACATAGAGAAGATGAAAAGGCTCACCACCAACTCCAACTCCAACTCCAACTCCAACTCCAACTCCTGTAGACAAGTTCATCTTACCAGTCCAAAAAAAAAATAACAGTAAGAAAACTCAAGTTGGTACGGTATCGCCCAACGCACCAGAATATTTTTATGGCAGAAAAGAACTTTCCAAAAATCGTCATCTAGTAATGTAACCACAATCTGCTGAACAAAGTGATATTCTCAGCCGTAAAGCACTATTCTGGACCATGGCCGTGGGCCAATTGCTATTGCACTAAACATTTACTTAGATATGAAGCTTTCAATTTCCTATAATTTTAAGGAAGTTAACTCGCTCTATTTAACAAATCTCATGTAAATATATGAAGTTCCCACAATCTCAATTAAACATATTTACTACATCCGTAACAAATTGAATGCAACAAATTATTTTGCAAGCATTTCAACGAAAAGATTTAAGAGTGTAAATGAGCAAATTGATCAAAATAATTTTAACACAAGCAAGAATAAGATAATACGTTACTTGTCTTAAAGTTATTTTGATTAATTTGCTCATTTACACCCTTAAATCTATTCCTCGAAATGCGTCCAAAATAATTTGTTGAATTTAATTTGTTACGGAGGTAATAGGTTATGAGTTATGATAGTCTCAAACATAATGTACACATTACTGTAAAATTAAGCGAATGCTTCCATGAGACAGAAAAAAATCACCAACCTTAGTTGAATAATCGTAATTGTATAACTTAATGAGTACAAGTTAACCAAAGAAATGTGTACTTGATCCACAGATAAGTCCGGATTTGTAGATGATAACTGCGGGATGCACTTTGGAGAGTGAGGATTCCTCGTTCCCACTCGGCCACTCCCCTGCACAAAAGCTCCCAAAGAGGTCAGTGCATCAAAAGCTCGATTGGGGACTTCGAGAGAGCTACTACTCCCCTCTTAGTCACGACATTTTAACTTTCTCGTATGTCAATTCGCATCTTCCACTAATATCTTGATTATCTATTAGATAATATCATAAGAAATCGATATCATGAGAAATGAGACAAATCTATCGACACCTTATACACTAAGATTTATATTCGTACATCAGTATGGAAAGCAAATGTCAAAATAAGATATGTAAATAGCGCGAAAGTAAGAAGTTACCCCGGAATTTATTAGCATAATTGAGAAATAATGACTTGTGAGACACAATAAGCATAATATATTCACCAAGCTGTAGTCGGCTAGTAAAGAAGTAGAAAAAGTCAGTGAGAAGCATGTATGGAAACAGATAGAAAGATGGCATCAAATTCCCCCATTAGAAAAAGCCACACTGGTCCTTCCTCACTCTATTCAATACAAAATTGCTCCATAATTATCACTCCTATCTAGCAACTTCAAACCCATATAAACCAATCTACACACCAAATCTAAAAACACTTCCCGTACACGCCTTCACTTCTTACACCACACTATCACACCATGAACCATAACCAACTCTTCCTATCTCTCCTCTTCCTTGTATTTCTCCTCCAACCCGCGTATTCCCAAGTATGCCAACGCTTCTGTGGTGACATCCAGCTCCGGTACCCCTTTGGAGGTGGTCCGGGGTGTGGTGACCCTCGGTTCGTGAAACATGTTACATGCAACCAAAGAGAACTTACCTTCATCACCCACACCGGCTCATACCCTGTAACCAATATCGACTATGACAAGAAGATACTCTATGTCTCTGACCCTACTATGTCCACCTGTTTCTGTACTCAGCCTAGTAAAGGGTTTAGCCTAGACTGGGATGCCCCGTTCTCTTTCCACGACAGCAGTGTGTTCGCATTGCTCGACTGCTCATTGGATTCCTCCCCTATATACAAAAGTGCTATCAATGGAAACATCACTAACGTCCCCCAGTGTGATAACGCAGGTACGGTATCAAATAAACTAAAGACTTAAAATAATACTAGTATTCTTATAAAAATAATAATACCAAAGAATTGTCCTGAAAACTTTTCTTCTGAATCCGCCGCTGGAAATAGGTACCACACTCTGCAGCTCAATCTACTCTTGCCAGCCTATCAGCCAGCTAAATGTCCCGATCTCGACGTGCTGTGTGTACGCACCAGTGGATCTTGGGCCTGCCTTCGAGATGGACCTGCAGAAGGTACAGTGCAAGGCATATACTGCAGTTTACAGCTTTAATGATCAAGAAACAAATCCAGAAGCATGGAAGTATGGAGTAGCATTGCAGTACAAGTTCAATGTGAAGAATGATTATCCGGTTTATTGCAGCAACTGTGAGAGGAGTAATGGGGTTTGTGCTTACGGGGGAACATACAATACTTTTGTGTGTAACTGTCCAAATGGATTGAATACAAGCACAGACTGTTACTTTCAAGCTTCTTGGAATTCTGGCCTAATGCTTGCTCCTTGGATCAGAGGTAAGCTTTTTCCAAAAAGATTTCTCTTGTGGCAAGTAAAGCACAAGCTTCTTTTTCCTCCTTTTTGTTCTTTTCGTTCAAATATAATTTTATATTTCGTTTCTTATTCGGAATTGACTTATTTCTTCTTCTAAAACTTCTATCTTTGCCGTTCGACAGGAAACTTGATCCTCTATTCAATCATACTGCTGCTGCTCTGGATCTCGCTGTAGAATTATACAATATCACATCTTGATTTCAGACAACAATCAGCTACTGAAGTTCTTCCCCCCTTCGTTAGTACTTTTTTATTTCTAAAAATTAGGATTTTTTCGTGTATGTTTCTTTTGGGTAGTTTAATATTCAGGAACTGAAACAGGTAATTGTAACATATGGCAATGCAAATAAATATAACATTCTTCTCCAAACTTGTATGATGCTCTCATCTTATTTATTTCATTGCCAATTTAGAAGGAGCACAAACTAGCCCCAAAACTTGGGGTGACCTGAAACTCGCTACTTACAGACTTGTCTAGAGAACCGGTATAAAACCAACCTGACCACGAAGGCACGAAACCAAGATCTTGCTAGGCCTAATGGATTCAACCAACCAGTTTGACAGGTCCAGAATCAAAAGATGGTCAAACATTCCAGCACAAGCATCATATAAAAATAAGACAAAGACATGATGATAAGAGATAATCAACTCAAAATAAATAAGGCAAAACACAGTTGGAAAGTACAAATTTGGAAGTTTAGTGGGTTTTCTAGTGCATATATCATATGGAATATGATTCTTTCTTTTAAAAGCACTAGATAATAAGGAATCACTTTCTACATAAAAGAATCTTTGCTTTTATCCCCCACTTCAAGAGGATCAGAGTAATTAGCATAATCATTAGCATAATAGCTTAATCTCAAGTCTATAAAATGCCTCAATCATGCACAATATAATGATGGTGTAGGACATAGCTAACCCAAAAAACAGGCAAAATTCAGGGGGAAGGGGTAAAGCTTAAAGTATGGAAGTAATATTTTTCCATGGACTTTATCTATTATCATTGCAAAATAGCAAATCACGAAAAAGACTGCTGCTGTTAATAATTGATTCATATATCAGAAAAAAAATTCTTACCTTCAGCTGGCAAGATAGGATCTGCAGTCTTCAATTTGAAACGCCAAAGACGTCAACATATGTAGTCGTCTTCACCTATCACGGTAGCAGATTAGATTGGCAAAGATATGGATCTTCAGTCTTCAATTTGACACGTCAAAGACACCAACATGTGTAGTCATCTTCACCTATATCAGAAGCAAATAAGATTGGCAAAGATGTATATGTACGCTTTTTTTTGTAGGCAAAAAGCATGAACTTGTCAATTCGTTAACTTTTATTATATCCATCCAACATGATTAATTTGTATGAAAAACTCCTGTATGCTTCATAATCTCAAATTTTTATTAATTTATATGAAGTTCAAAAAATTCCTTGTATACATATCGGGTGCTATTCACCTCCACTTGTTTACACCTATTTCTGAACCCATGAGAACAAGCGATGTATAAGCTATGTACAAGTCAAAACCTCTTTGTGCCACTTCCTAGTTCCTAAATCCTCTGAGCCGGAAGAGAGGGATATATATATAGTAGAGATGTTACAGGTTGCAGCAAATGGGTTTTCCTTCACTTTGCAGTCTTTCCCACAAACAGATGAGTTGTTTAGGGGATTGATAATGTGCTATATAATAATTATCAATGCAGCCGGACTGGTAGAAACGCCAGTCGTGCAGATACTCCACTGGTCTCGAGCTGTTGAACTGCTCAACCCACAATCCCATACTCACATCTTCCATCTTGAACAACTACATGTACAAGTTTCTCATGTTATTTAACAACATTGACAAGGAAATATGGAATATTTTGGCTAGAGAGCTGGAAAAATGATGATATCTGAGTTTGACATACTCTTAATTTGTTCTTCTGAAACTCTGTCACAATAAAATGGGCAATATCTGAAGACACAATATAACCAGGTCCATCGGCATAGGGTGGATAACGTTTATGTGGCCATTCCTGAAATGTCTCAAAAGAAAAGATCTCAGAAATATTGTTGTAAATTTATGTTACTCGGACTCTTCATTTTACCTCAAGTTCCCAGGTTGGATCCTTGACACTTTGATAACACTTTGTTTTAGGTCAAAATAATATAAAATTTCATGTAAAGGACGAACAAACACTTGGATAAACTTGTGGCTGATATGAGTACCAGAGTTCTGAGTAACATTAAGTGAAAGTCTGAAAGAACAAGTTCAAAGATCTAAGTTTTACAACTTTCAACAAAGTATCCTTATACCTCATATGTTACCGCCCATTTACCAGTCCGTTGAGGCCGGGAATGGCTATTTATTTTCCCAGCATAAAGGCTCTTCTCACTAGTAACTCGCTGTGCTTCCTCAATCACCGCGTCTACCCTTACAAAGGTATCATCGTCACATTTCATGATATATTTTGCCGACAACATATTCACCTTTAAAGAAAATGAGAAAGGAGATAATCAATATATTATGCCAACTTCCAATCTATTGATTAAGGAATAGTTAGCTTCACCTAGTTATTATTGAAGTGAATCCATTTTCTTGCCTAGTAAAACTTGTTTTTACTAGTAAAACCTTATTTTTATCTATAGAAGTTCATCTTTACTTGTTGAAACTGGTTTTACCTGTGTAAAAATATAGAACCGATGAAAATGATATTTTAAATGTACACATTAACGCAAATCTAAAAAGATAGGCATGACTATTATCAATATTATATATATTGGTGAGAATGTATAGTCAAAGTTTGAACTGAAAAGGCAGATGGGAAGACTATTAGGGGACAGAGGGAGTATATCATTAATACAAGTTGAATTTAACAGGACCTAACAAAAATAATGCTTGTACTCACCCCGTATTCACAAATGGCCAGTGTCTTCAAAACAACAAGATCATAGTTGTCCAGGTATGGAACAATGATAATGTCGCCAAAAAACTCAGCTTCTTTCTCCAACTTGACATTTATAGTTTCTCTTTCATGCTGCCAAGAATTGTACAATCAAAAACTGCAATCTCTCTTGGACAAATAGAGGTCAAACATAAAGCATGGTTGTCAACATTGGCTCTTACCAGTGCTACGAAGAAGCGGGTTACAACAGTTGAAGATTTAATCAAGTAATGTTGCATCCAAGATTTACGGACTGCCATACGTTCAGCAAAATGGTCTCCAGCAGAAATTATGCCAATAAAAAGATCAACAGGATTAATAGGAAGTGGTCGAGTCTTCCACTCAGGCAACATCTCAAGATGCCTCTCTGGAGCAACACTAGGATGTGTTGTGGGCAAGGAAGCGGCGAACACAGAATGTACATCAACATCCCCATACACGTGCAGTGACATAGGATCTTCTAAGTCAAATCCCTGTAAATATGTATGCAGTTTATATAGCAAGATCGTTACACTCCTTATCGATGGAAAAGCAAAGAATATAATGTGGAAAATGTATATATAAAAAGAAAAAGTTTATGCAACATGTAGTATATAAAACAGGTTGCTAAAATATGAATTAACTTTTGTACGCATTGGCAGATCAACACTTGGAATTGTGGACCCTGCTAAGAAATGAAATTATTATATATTTCGCTTGCAAGTTTTTTTAGATTTTTGTAATTATACTTAAAAAAAGTGAACTCATTGCCTCAGTAATTTTATCAAATTCGTTTGACCCGACGCAATAGAAGTATATGTATCCTCAGAGCACAATTTACAAAGATTTCAACAATAATTTTAGAAATATAATGCAACCATTTAAGATACCTACTTTGCCAATTATGTCTTTTCGGCCTAAAAAGTATTGAAACCTCGATAATCCATCAAGATTTAGAACAATCTACAATATATTGGAGATGCACTTATAGTTGTTTCTTAAACATTGTCATTTCTACCACAAACTCGTTAAATTAGCAAATGACAAAATATTAATAAGCAAATCTAACGGTCTACTAAAAGGAAAAACCCAAAGGTAGGGAGTAGTAATCAGAAGAGGTTTCTCCGGTTTTCTTTTAACACCCCTAACCAAATGTTTCAAATAGAGGGAATCATGAAAAGTGATTATATCAATTTTGGAACTGGAAGCACTTTTCAACATGATACTTACATCCCGATAAGCAAATGATGTGGTATGCCGTCCATTGACATTGATATGATAACCTTCCAAGCCAGTAGTAATTGTAAGAACAAAGAACTTCTCTTCTGAGAAAGGATATGGCCAATCCAATTCGACCTTTTTTCTTCGACCCATAAGTCTCCCTAACCATAAATTAGTCCTCGACTCTTCAAAGTGGTTAGCATCCTGATGAATCCATTTCTCACATCTAACCTGCCCGTCAACTGCCAAAAAAAAAAAGATTCAGCAATTAGCTTGAGTGAACAACAAACACACATAACTCGTCAAATATGATATAAGAGGGAAAAATGACCTTGCTATAGTATTGTGCCAAAATCATCAATCTAAGGCCATGTTCTTTTTGGCATGAAAAGAACTTAAATTAATTTCAGTTCAGTTAAGTCTCATTAATTTCAGTTAACACTTTTATTATCATTTATTATTATTATATTATCATTATAATAATTATTATCATTAAGTATTATTATCGTTATAATTATTATCAATATGAAGTATTATTATTATAGTTATAACTATTATCATTATTAACATTATTATTATTATGATAACGATAATAATGTTAACTATTATTATTAATTTTTATTATTATTACAACAATAATAATATTAATTATTATTACTATTATTATAAATTATTACTGTTATCATCATTGTTATTATTATCATTATTATTATTATTAAAATTATTAACTATTATATTATTATCATTATTAATTATTAGTAGTACTATTATAGTATTATTTTATTATTATTCTATTAACATTATTATTATTATTATTATTATTATTATTATTTTTATTATTAGTATTAGTATTATTATAATAATAATTATTAATATTCTTATTATTATTATTATTAATTATTATTATTATTATCATTATTAATTATTGTCAGTATTATTATTATACTTGTTATTAACATTATTATGATTCTTATTATTGTTAAAATTTATTAATAGTATAAAAAAATATATTATGATTATTAAGTATTAAATTTTGTTATTAAGTATAATTAATATTCTAATAGTAATAATGATAGATTATTATTATTGTTAAGTATTATTATTAATTTATTATTATTATTATTATTATACTCCCTCTGTCCCATAACTTCCCATATTCGCCCATGCCATATTACTTGACACACTTCTAAAAACAGCATGGTCTTACACTAAAAATAATTTTTTTTATTATGAGATGGGTCCACATTTGTCCTATTGCATTCTCTTTCTTTGGCCTTTTATTTTACTTTTGCAATACACTCATGGCCCACATTCGTCTCACATTGTATTTTATGGACTTAAATAATACTCCCTCCGTTCCCTTTTGTTTGTCTTGTTTGGAATCGGGGTGAGAATTAAGAAAAATGAATCTTTCATTAAGAGAATGTGTTAATTAAATAAGATTCTTACTTGAAAAGAGAGTTATTGACTTTTTTATTTAGTATAATGGGAAAATGTAATAAATGTGTGTTGGAAAGTGAATTTTTTGGAGTAATTTAGATAGTGGTTTGACTTTTATTAAATATGATGGAAGAAAAATAATAAATATGGTTCATTAATCTATATAAAAGGTGGATAAAGTTGATGTTAAAAGTGGAAAAGATTCTAAACAAGACAAACATTTAGGAATTCCTTTTCGGGAAACAGGACAAACAAAAGGGAATGGAGGGAGTACTAACAACTAACTATTCACAATAAAATAAACAAGTCAAATAACACTCCTAAAACTTTATGTCGGTCAAACTATATCAATTATATGGGACGGAGGGAGTATTGTATTATCATTATAGCATCTATATAATTCAATTTACAAAAAATAAGTTCAGTTTAATTTAGTTCGATTTCATTAATTTCTGTTAACTTCTTTGCAGTTCAAAAGAACAAGGCCCTAATTCATTTCCCCTCAATCAGAATTACATAGCGGCCCAAGCACAACTCCACACATCAACTGTTTTGTATTTTTTATACACAAACGATTACCACGTTATTTAACAAAATATTTTCAATAAAAAACATTATGTACAAAATAATTATTAGATCGTCCCAATGTATCATTCCACAATATTATATTTTTATAATTTTATTACTCCTTCCGTTATTTTAATATGTACATTTTCCAATTTTAGTTTTTTTAATTGATACACTTCTACCTTTTCCCATATATAGAAGGTTAGCCCACCTAAATATTACACTTCTCTTCTACTTTTTTCCTTCTCTCTACCTTTTTTACTTTTTCCTTACGGTTACTATCCTTCTCTCTAACTTTTGCACTTTTTCCTTGGTGCGCGCGCAAAAGCAAATGTAAATATTAAAAAGAATGGAGGTAGTAATATTTATTATTATTTTTTATTTGGCCATTATCGTTGCTTGTTGTACGTTTGGAATTTTATTCATCTACATGAATAAGGGATACAAATTTCTATGGATTATCGTTTGTAAAGTATTTCTATGAACATTAAGCTATTGTAGTTGGTTGTTATTCTTGAACCAATTGATATGAATCTTTAAGTTTGCCTCCGTAGAAATTTATAAAATATATAACAATAACAACAAATAATGACTTATACACCGATAATAATAAATAATTATAGTAATATAATAGTAATAATATAATAATTTGAATAATAACAATATAATAATCGTAGTAGTATTAATGATAGTAAAAATTAAAAAGATAATAAGAAAAATAGTTAGAATTGTTATTATTATTGTAGTAAAGATTAGATGATAATAATTACAATGGTAATAGTATAAATAGTAATAATAATAAATAATAATAATAGTAATAAGGTTGGATAAGTTCAGAAATAAGTTGAAAATAACGAACGCTTAGTTTCAGAAATATAAAGAAAACTCATAAACTTCCAAAATTTAAAAATAAACATTCAGAAAAGTTCGAAGATTTTAGAAAATCTAAGAAACTGAGAAACATCAATGTTAACAGATGAAGAGTTTAGATAATTTTGTTCATATTTTGTGATGTTTTGCTTGGATTATTCACCAAGTTACACTTCCAAGGGAGTTGTTTCTTGTTGGGTTCGTAAGGAAACACAATAGCCAATAAATCGTATTCAATCCCACATCTTAAGTAATGTGCCCCAAAACTAGATCATCTAAGCTGATCAGTCTCGTATTCACACTTCAGACAAGGTTATGATTTCTATAAGGTTCCATATTCTAATTAGGACATTTTCTATTGGGCTGGATTAATTGCAATGGAGTTCACTTCAGCTCCATCTCACGAATTTCAGCTCAGAGCCTTAGTACGAGCATTTAAATAATTGACCTAATGACTAACGCTTTGTTTGGATAGTAAAGAAGAAGGGAAAGGAAGGGGAGGGAGAGAGGGGGGGAGGGAAAGGAAGAGAAAGGGAGGGAGAGAGGGGAGGTCCATTTTCCTTCCAAATCTTTCCAATTTTAAAGGGATTATGCTTATTAAAGAAGGAGGGATTATGGATCACTCCCTCTCCTTCCCTCCCCCAACCATGTATCCAAACACGTAATATTGTCCCCTTCCCTTTTCCTTCTCTTCCTTTCCTTCCATTTCCTCTTATTTAAACAACTTGTAAGTGAGCAACATACCCCCTACTCCTCTCCCCTCTCTTGCATTACCAACCAACTTCACAATTAAAATCTTTCAAAAAATACACTTCAACACAAGGATGTCTCAGATGAGATGTGGGAAATGGGAGTTTGGGCCTTTGGGGTTAGAGGATGGCCCCCAGAGTGAGAATTAGTGAGAGGGAATTATAAAATTTTGTTCTCCTCCTTCCCTTCATTCAGTTGCATAATTTAATTCTATATCCTAACTCCCAATACCCCTTTCCTATGTCTTATTTTGAAGGAAAAACTAGTATTTAGGCCCAAGCGATGCTCTACCTCTGGGATTTATCTGTAATATACTTTACTGATTTAAAATAATTAAAATTTGGTGTAGAAAGATGTTAGTAAAAAGTTATAAATTTGTAGTTTTATTCGTAATTATAATTAAATATTGTAACTTAATTATTGTTATTCATTGAAAACATATGATATCATTATTACTATTGATGAAAGAACCAACAATAATATAGTGGCGCAATGGTTAGAGCATTTATCTTCCATACTTGAGGTCGCGGGACCGAAGCTTATTATGGACAATTTGCACTTTTTTTTATGAAAATAACGTTGATAAAATATTGTTGAAAAGAAGTGAGAGTGACACGTGGCAGATTGCAATCTATGCTTACGCTTATATATATATATATATATATATATAGTGTGTGTGCAAATAATCCCAATCTCATTCCCCATGACAATCCTCGTCCCCGCAAACAAACAAGAGAATACATAAAAGTCTACCTAGTATAAACTTTAGGGGGCGTTTGGTTTACATAATTCAGGTATTAGGTATGGGTTTAGAATGAGCTAAACCCATATCATGTGTTTGGTTGGAGATTTTATGATTTAAAAACCCATACCTCAAACCCATGAGGTATGGGGTTTTGAAACCCTTGGGGGAGGTGGGTATGGCTCATTCCAACCCCCTAGGTATCAATTAACAAGAAAGACTAATAAATATTGCAGTTAATAAGCTCCTTCAACGTTCTTTCGTGATGTACCACAAAGACTCAACATGTAATTTTTTTTCTTTTCTCTAATATGAGTTGATTAAAATAGCTTTGATAGTGGAGATATTTTTTTTCTTATCGTATAATTTTTCCATTTTTTTTCTTCTTTTTATTAAATTTGTGTTTGTGTGATCATATTTTAAGAAACACAATGACTAACAAAAGTGTGTAAGCTATGATTATTTTCCATGTCCTATCTAGTTTATTTTTCGAATTTTCCTTCACAAACTACATTCATATGATGATCTTTTTTTCTTCTCAATTTGCCCCACACACAAGTGTATTCATATACAAATATTATTTTTCTCAATTTGCTAATCACCAAGAACCATATTTATATAATTTATTTATTTTCAATTTTCTAATCACCAAAAACCATATTTATATGATTTTTCTCATTTTGTTGATCACCAACCATTGAATGGATATGATATATCTTGCAAAAGTTTTTTTTTTTATTTTCTTTTATTTTCTAAGCTTGTGCGAATTTATAATTATTTTGTCGCATGGTTCGTAATTTGTTTGTCTTGGAAAAATATAGCCAAAATTCACCCTTACATATATGTAAATATTATAAGATAATATAAAAAGTTGAGGGGGGAATATTCGTGATATATGTGAAATGTTATTTTATTTGATTCTTGATTTTAAAATGTTTTAAACCAAATAACTAGTAAGGGTATCATTTTCATTCCAAAACTGAACCAAACACATGGTATTAGGAATCAAGTTCCAACCCCATACCACCCTGGTTTGATTCCTGATTCCAAACCCATACCACCTTGTGAACCAAACGGGGTCTTAAAGAGTAATCTTTTAAATTACATACTTGATTGTCATTAAACTTAGCAAAGAATCACTAACTAGAATATACTCCCTTAGTCATATAATAAAGTATAATACTTTATACTTCATCCTATTTTTTATATTTTACAAAGTTTGACTTTTACATTATTAAAAACCTCATTTGACAATAGTTTTTTAAGTAAAAATGTTAGCATGTACTCTATTTAATTTGTCTCGATGCTTATTTTTAGAATATTCGACTTTTTATAAATTTTATTAACAACTAATCGATTGTAGTATCGCAAAGATTGCAACGAATTGACACTTTTTAGTCACACTTTATGTTAAATCATTGCAACTTTTACGATACGGAGGAAGTAGTTAAAGCGGTGCATTTGGGTTTCATGGTTGACAATTTTGAAAACCGATGAGTAAGTAATGCCTAGGCTAAAAAAACAACGATTTGACACAAAATGCCTAATCATTACAATTTTCTTATGTTACGGGTACTACTTGATTGCGACTACACACAAAGGGATACTACAAACCACAACGAATATGTTCAAACACACAAATAGTTACATAGACAAAAAGAAGATAGCCAACAATAAACAATACCCGTTTCGTGATCAAACCATAACGACTAGTTTCTTACTAGTATTAGAGTGTCAAAGTGGTGCGTTTAATGGTATTCAATTTCGACGACACACAAAGGAATCAAACGATAACGACTTTTGTTCAAACACACAATTACCGAGATGCATCATGTCAAATAGACTTGAATGTACAATGTTCAAGATACACCTGAATGTATAATAAAAATTGTAAAATTACCTGTATCGTCAGCAGGGGGCGACCGCCCTCCTTCGCAACGAACAGCGGAACCCCACTGACCACGAAAACAATGATTCATCTCAATAACAGGTTTATCACTCCAATCCCCTTTTAACCTCGGATTAAAATGCAAAAACCTAGCCACTTCTTCCCCTCTCCCAACTTTATCTCTCCTCAATTCAACCATAAACTGCGTCACCATTACATCCTTCCCTAACGATATACTCGGTTCTTTCTCTTTGTGGGCCCTCCTTGGTTGTCCCACCACCGTCACGTGGGATCCTATCATTAATCCACATGGCAACCTCACCACCCCCTTGAATTCTGATTCTGTTACTGCCACCTTTTCCGGACACCGCAACGACGCCGTTTCTTGGTTGGGGATGGGACCCACACTCACCGCTTTATGGGCCTTCATTTGGGCCCATAGTTTTGAGCCCGTTTTCCATGCTTGCATGGCAGTTTTGTAAATTGTGCTGTTGTCGCCGTTTCTTTGTTTAAAAACGAGGTGAGAGAGGATGTCAGGCGTTTCGGTGGGGAGTGGCGTTTCGTAGAGGAAACGGGAGGGAGGGTGTTGCTTTTCTAGGAAACGGAAAAGGAGTGGGAATTGAGTTGTCATTAAGAAAAAGTAGATAATAAGAAGTCCTGTTAAGAGGTGGAGTGACCTGAGTCGACTCACTATTATCACCGACTCAAATTTGCTACTCATCCTTTTCATCTTTTTTTCCTTCCTCTGAAATTCCGGAATTTGAGAAATTATTGGAGAATTTTTGGTTTGAATTTTGAAGCTTAGGTTGTTTCATGCATGTTCATGTTTTTATTTAACAAAGAGGGAGTTCTGGTGGAGTAAGATATTGGTGAATTGAAAATATATCGAATTTATAGGTAGAAAGAAGTGGAGATGGAGATTTGTTTCTATGTTTGCAGTTACTATGAAGTTGTGAAGTGAATCAGGATAGATACTGCATCCACATATGGCGTTACTTTTAAGAGGTTTATGCTTTCCATATTTGATAAACTTTATTTAATTAAGGGCCTGTTCATTTCAGCTTAATATCAGTTCAATTCAGTTCAGCTCAGCTCTAATCAATTCAGTTTAGTTCAGCTTTAATCAATTCAGTTTAATTCAGCTCCATTTTTTTATAACCATTTTGTTAAATATTATTATATTGGTCTAATTTATTTTACTAATTGCTCTTATTATTATTATTATTATTATTTATTTTTATATTATTATTATTAAGTATTATTATTATCTGTATATTATTTTGTTTATTATAGCTTTATTCATTATTAATACTATTATCATTAGGGGGAACAGGGCTTAGGCTAAAAGCACAAATAAACCAGCGTTTTCAGCCCATAATCCAATCAAATCACGTCAAAACGGTTTATGATGTAATTTTGCACGGTCCGACCCAATCATTATTTTATTAATATTAATATATAATGAAATATAATTATTAAAATAGTAATATTAATTTAATTCTTAGATATTATTGTTAATATATAATCATCATCAAGTATTGATATATAATACAAAGACTATAAAATAATTGTTATTAATTATCATTATAATCATTAATCATTATTATATTAATTTATGATTATTAATATTATTTATTTATAATTATTATTTAAAAATATCCAAAATACAATTATTATTATTATTCATTATTATTACCTATCATCATAATTATTATTTAATATTCATATAATTGTTTTTTAAATATTATTTATATATTTATTAAATTCAATTTAATTCAGTTCAGTTCAGTTCAGTTCAGCTCCAATCAGTTCAGTTCAGTTCAGCTCTATTCAGTTCAGTTCAGTTCAACTCCAATCAGTTCAGTTCAGTTCGGTTCAGTTGTTTTCAGTAAATCTAAACAGGCCTTAATACTAGTATTTTCTCCATATTAAATTACATGCTATATTTTTATTTTGCACAAAAAGATGTTAAAATTAGGCAGTGCAGGCCCAAACTGGTTCGGGAAGGAGAGCGTGGGTGGACTGTTAGGCCTGCCTAATTTTATTGGGCTTGGATCTGCCTAATTTTAACATTATAATTAGGGGGTCTATTATAAGACAATCTGTTTTTTTTATTCCGATGCATTTTTTATGTGAAAGCAATAGAGAGTAGAGGTGTTAAAAGTCGATCCGACACGACAACCGACACGAACCCGACTCAAAATTAGCGGGTTTGGGTAAAGACTTTTGACACTTTTAAGTAAATGGGTTGACTCGACACGACACATTTATTAAACGGGTTGGGTTAGGGTTGAGCTATTTGACACGAAAATGACACGACAACCCGTTTATCCACACATATTTTAAAGTTTTTCCTTATTATATCTTACCTTCATTCATTTATTTTTGAGTTTAGTTTATTTAGTGTTACTTTTATGACTATTAGATGTTGTTTTAACTACCGCATGAAATTTAATAAGTTCCAAACCAAAATAAATGAACTGCGAACATCAAATATATATGAAAAGTTAAACCGGTCAACCCGAACTCGACACATTTAATTAACGTGCCAGGTTAGAGTCAAGGATCTTGACACATTTAAGTAAACGGGTCGGGTTAGGGTTAGGGGAAGACAAACCGCCAACTCGTGAACCCGACACGAACTTGACACGGCACGACTCGTTTACCACCTCTAATAGAGAGGAAAAGTCATGTGGTAGAAGAGAGATAGAGAGAAGGAAAAACAGATAAAGAAGAGTAGCATCTAATAAGAAATTTCCTTATTAGGAAAGTATAGTAACTAAAAACGGAGGAAGTAGTAGATTTCTGTTGTTTTTGCAGATATGTTAGGTAGAGTTCAACATTTACGGGGCATTAAATACGTGAGAATTAGAGTTTGGGGATTAAAAAAGGGATGGAGATTGAAAAAATTGGATGAAATAAAGATAAAATAAAGTCTATCACTTGCAGATATGTTATGTTATTTTTTTTTTCTATTATGGGTTAAGATCCTTCAGTTGAAAAAAGTTGAAAAAAAACTCTAAACTATAGAGTTTGCTTAAAATAGAAAATAATATTAATAATTAATTATTTTCTGCTTTTGTAATTACTATGATGAGCAAACTCTACCAACTCTATGCAAATAAACTCCAGAGGATCTCAACAAGGTTTTTACTTAATATCTTTACCAACTTCTTTTCTCTTTCCTGTTTATTAAGGCAAATGTGTAACTTTGCTCCTTATTCTTTATCCCACTCATAATACATGTCCCCCTAGTTATTATTTTGGTGGGATAAGAAAATTTTAATCTAATTCTCAATCCCCACCTAATGGGGATTAAAAATCTCAATCCCGTTCCCTTAATCCCCATAAAGAAACACCCATTTAAGGTTTGATGTAACCACCTTAAAATAATAATATTCTTTTAAATTTTGAAGTTTAAGTTGTTTCATGCACGCTTATGTTTTTTCAAAGGTGGGAGGAATCAATAAATTTTTAATTGGTGGTGAAGTCAAATATATATACGTATTTGTAAGGTAGAAAGAATATATGCACATACTATGGAGGTGTGAAGTGAATCACTGCCAATTTTTATTATATTTTCGGGTGTAGTATGAGTATGATACACTCAAAATTATTTTTTGCTCAAATATTATGGTACACCCAAGGCTATTTTTTGCTCAAATAGACTTGGGTATACCATGCTCTTAGTTCACCCGGGTGTATGATGCATACTATCATACTGCATCAACAAATGGCGTTACTTTTGGAGCTTTATGCTTTCAACATTTCCTAAACTTAACTACTAGGTTTCTGCAGGGTTATGTAGAGTTCAACATTTAAGGTTTGTTGTCCCGCCTTAAAACAACAATATTCAGTACGAATAAGTTCGATCCATATAAATAAATTTATAAATTCCATTTTAGTGAAAATAAGTTGAATTGAACAATATTAGTCACTCCCTTTGTTTTTATTTGAACAGGGACGTTGTGACTTTTATTACTATTAACATTCTAATCTTTGATTGTCCTGTACTATTTATATATAAGGAAAATATATTGTCTAATGGATCTTGTTTGATCCATGTTAATGTGTAGTTTTAATACTACCTCCGTTTCGCAATACATGCAACATTGAAAAGTTTGTACTATTCGTAGGTTAACTTTAACCATTTACTTTACCAATATATAAAATGAAATGTTATCATATGATATATTGTCAGATTAGTCTCGATATGTAGATTCAAAATATCAATTTTTTATAATTTTTACTAATCAATCATTAGAGTTATTAATGGTCAAAGTGCATTAACATGAGTGCAAGTCAACATGTTGCATGTAGTGTGAAACACAGGTAGTATAACGTGTAATTAGAGATATTCGTGATTAAAAAGTATACGTTGACAAGCGTGAAGAGCACAAATGTCACTATCAATTAAAAACAGGTGGAGTATTTGGTTGTAGTCAAACAGAGTAAGAGTATGTTCTTTTGGACTGAATTAATGAAAATTAAGTTTTATTCATTAAATTCAGTTTAATCCTTTTCCACATTGTTAGAAGTATACTTAGTACATCATTATAATTACTAATAGAATTATTATAATTATTATTCTTAGTCCATGTTCAGCCTACGTCAAAATAATATCAATAAAATAAGTTTAGTTCAGTAAAAATAAGTTAAGTTCAATAAAATAAGTAATAACAAAGAAGAAAACAATAAGGAATTAGTAAATATAAGTTCATAAATAAGTTGAGATAAAATAAAAATATTTTAGTTTAGTTCAGTGTAAATAAGTTTCACTACAGCAAATCATCACTTGTGCCACGAATTATGCCACGGGAATGCAAAATTCGTGGCATATTTGCATCTAGCAACGGGAAAAATAAAGTGCAGTATATATTTGAGATTGCAGTAAAAATTATGCCACGAGTAAAACTTTTTTGTGGCAAAACTATATCTATGCCACGAATTATGCTACGAGTATTTTTTTTCGTGGCAAAACTACAATTATGCCACGAACTATGCTACATGCACGTTTTCACGTGGCTATATCAACTTATGCCACGGAAAAAAAGTTTTGTGCTTATGGCCATGATTTACTTTATTCGTGGCATGAAAATTACTTATGATCCATTTAAGTTCTCTTTTGGAAGAAAATTATTTATGCTACACAAAAAAAAATCTTTGAAAATAAATAAATGTAACAACGATAGAAAAGGAAGGAAAAAGAGCCATCAAATTAACGCCACCCCAGTTGAAACAATCAATCACCATTTGATTACATTTGTAGCGATAAACAAGACCATATTATAAGAGATTGTGTGTTCTATTTTGCAATTTAGGAAAGTAGAAGGTAGCGTATTTGCATTTGTAAACAAATTGAGACTATATATTCGATTACCTTGTAATATGATTATTTCAGAAGATTAAATTATTAAATTATTAATTTTTTAGTATTTTCAATTACTAATTAATAAAGTTAAAGTGTGAAATTTAGAACTTACGATATGCTTAACTTGTTGTGAGCTAACAAATTCGATTTTTTAATGAGCTTAATAAATTAATTTAAAAGACCAAACATAATTTCATGAAGGAAGTTAAAAACAACATTTGACTTGGATTACATACCTCGTACCATTTAAATAAAGTTTACATTTAATTTTAATTAGAAACCAAATTCTACTGAATTAAGATTTCTTATTCTAAGAAAAAAAGATTTTTTTAAGGAAAACAACGTTATATACAAATTACTGCTGCTCCTCTCATCTATTGTCGTCTACCCTGCTCCTCCATTATTGCCGCCGCTGCTCCTCCATTACTGCCGCCGCTGCTCTTCCTTTATCGCCGGCGTCTATTGCTCGTCCGGTTTTGCGGCTCTCTTCATACTTCTCGCTGCCAATTCATAGGTGCTTACTCTTTACGGTCCGTCTGTGAACTTTTATTGATTGTTGATGTAAAATTGAATGATTTTTTATTGCACCTTATTATAATTGATTGGGTGTTTGGTAATCTGATATGAATTTAACTTGAGAGCTTTATATCATGTCCCTTAATTTCGAAAAATTTGAGATTCTTGTTGGTAATTTGAGCAGAAATTGCAGAGCTTTTGATCCCATCTCTTGCATAAGCTCAATCATTCAGGTTTATGATGAACGTTATGCTCCCAGTTTCAGTTTGTTACTTTGCGAAAACAATTTATTGTTATCATACTTTCATGTTATTTTTATTAGTGCACTTACATGTTTCATAGCATTATTTGTCTTCATAATTCATGTTCTTGTTTAGGTCTCTATGTTCTTTTAATTTGAACATAAAAAAGAACCTGCAAATGTAATGGAGAGAACCATCAATTAGAGAATATCATGCTCGTGAATTTAACATGAACTGTAAAATCGTTGTATTGTGTGTGTCTGTGTTAGCATGAGTGTGTGAGTGTGTGTGACTACAAGTGTGGTGTGTAGTTAGTGTGAGCATGAGTGTTTGAGTGTTGGTGTGTGTATGAGGGTGTGTATTTGTGCGTGTGAGTGTGACAGTGACAGTGAATGTAACTCTGTAAGTGTGTCTGTGTGTGAGTTAGTGTGAGCATGAGTGCGAGAGTTAGTGTGAGCATGAGTGTGAGTTAGTGTGAACATGAGTGTGTGAGTGTGACTGTAAGTGCATGAGTTAGTGTGAGCATGAGTGTGTGAGTGTTGGTGTGTGTTGTTTCAGCATGTGGGTGTGCGAGGGGAGGGGTGTGTGCACACTCAAAGGGGTGCATCCGTGTGGGGGGCATGTTTGCGCAAGGCTGCAAGATGGGGGTGGAGCACGTGCAGGGCTGCAAGGAAGGGGGGGCAAGGGGGGCAGGGGTGCGTCGGTGTGGGGGCAGCAGGTTTGTGCAGGCTGCAAGGGGGGCCAAGGGTGCGTGGGTGGGGGGCTGTGAAGGGTTGAAGGCCGGTTTGGGTGAGGGTGTGTACGGTGTTTGAGTTTCATAGAGCGTTAACAAAAATACAAATGTGTGTTCCTTGAGCATATGTCAAGCGATCTAAGTGACATCTCACAGAAGATAAACAAATTTAAAAGCAATTATGTGATCTTGAAGATTGCTCATTAATGCGTATCTTGCTGTTCCACTTTGCGTTTGAGTTGATGATGTAATGATTTAGTTGCCGTTCATGTATGTATCTTTCATGTCATGTCTAATCTTCATCTTAAATGGCCAATTCTTTGTGATCTTATTATTAATCAACTTCAACATTTTGAACTGTTACCCTCAAGTCCACATTTTATATTTTGCTCCTCAAATTGTCGTGCTTCTACCTTCTGAAGTGCCCAATTATTTTTCTGATTGAAAAGTTGTGCTTAAGAAAAATTACATTTGTTATAATTTCTTCATAGTCATTTAAAGACTTTCGAAAACAATGAGTTCAAGGTTATATTATGATTGATCTTATTAGTGTTATCTAAGTAAAAATATAATCTTTTTGTTATTTTGTAGTTATAAATATCCGGGAGGAATGGACAATTCAGATGTGTTGGGAAAGAGATTAGAGTGGATGCAATATGGTGATAGGAGAGATGATTTATATCTGAATGGAGTTAACGAGTTTCTTGATTTTGATTTTGCTTTTGATGATTCGGCTATGAGTAGTGACATAGGAGAAGAAAGGAAGGTTCCTTGTCCTTGCAAGCGGTGTAAAAACGTTCGACATAAGAAAAGGGAAGAAATATATAGTGATTTGGTAATTAATGGAATCGTGGAATCATATGTCCGTTGGATTTATCACGGTGAATATAAACCCGCATAAAAAAGAAGTAGAATTGATTTAGGAGATGGTACTAATGATGAAATATTTAGGATGATTCATGAAAAAAGTGGTCAAGAGTTGCTTAATGATGATTCAGGTGATGAGCAAGCTGTGGAGCACCAAGATGATGACCATGAGCATGAGCATGAACATCAATTTGCAGAGCCTAGTGTTCACAAATATGCTAAGGGTTCAAAAGAGGCTAAAATTTATGACAATTTAATGAGAGATGCTAAACAACCTTTATATCCTGGCTCTGATAGTTATTCGAAATTATCATTTATTTTGAAGTTGTTCCAAATCAAATGTATGGATGGAATGACTAATAAGGCGTTTACTAGTATGCTTAGAATGTATAAAGATGTTTTACCAAAGGGTGCAGACTTTCCATCGAATTACTATGAAGCACGAAAGATGATCACTGACCTAGGTTTTGATTACGAGAAAATAGAAGCATGTGAAAATGATTGTATGCTTTTTTGGAAAGAGAATTCAAAACCTTAGCAAGTGTAGCATATGTGGTAAAGAGCGTAACAGAGCTATCTAGTACAGCCACGACAGTTTGGAACTTGTGCCACGATTCTACCCATGGCACAAGTGATAATTTGTAGTAGTGTTTAGTTCAATATAAATACGTTAAACTAAAGTAGAGTAGACAATGCCTTATTATAATTAACATTATTATAAATATTGATATAGTATTAATATTGATATTATTATAAAATATTACTCCCTCTGTTCTCTTTTGTTCTGCCTATTTTGATTTTTTTTCTCTCTAAAAAAGATTCCAAACTAGAAGAACAAAAGAGAACGGAGGGAGTATTATTAATAAGGAAAAATTGTCAGGAATAGTCATCATTTATGTTGACCGTTTCTAACAAGTCAACCTAAAGATATTCTCATAACAAGTAAACCTTGTAGCCACTTAAACTTCTAACAAGTTTTTTATACAGGTTACTTGTTCGTAACTTGTTAGTTTAGGTTATGTGCCCACGTATCTCATTTTGATTGATTTAAAATATTGTTGTTAATTCACCAATCTCTCTTTTCTTTCCCTTATTTTCTTTTTCTCTCTCCTCCTCCTTCCCCTCCATGACCACCGGTCCACCAACACCGTCATCACTAAGTCCACAACCTACCTCCCAACCACCACCACGAAACCAACCACCACCCTCGCCACCTCTTTAATCCACTTCCACCACCACCCTACCCAAATCACCATCTTAAATCACCTACATAAAAAAACACCCTGAAAAACCACCAATACCAACAAAAACATCCCCATCAGAGACCCACCACCACCTCCAGGAGTGTCAGAAACATTATCAGATCCTTGGTGAAGACTTTGGAGCTCAGAGGGCCAATCCTCTTTTTGAACACATGCCAGGTTCGCCACGCCGGCTGTCATAGTATTACTCACACTTCCACTGCAACCACCGTCGGGTCCACCAGTGCCTAAATTCTTACAGGATGAAAGAGTTGATGTGGAGGTAGGAGAACTTGGATTTCTCCTTTTAGTATCCAGAGTAGTTGTAGGTTCACTTTCAGTTGAACTTGTTGCTATTGGTGTATTACTTGCTGAGATTTGTTTACTACTATTACTAAAAAAAACTTCAAATTCTTCTTGTTCAGCTGCTGCAGTAATTTCTTGTTGTTCTTGATGTCAAGTCTTCCACTTTGGAGGAACAGAAGAAGAGATTTGTTAGATTAAACTTGAAACCTCCAACACACCCTTACCTTACTAATTGTAGGACATAGCTCGCATCTACATCCAAAACCCAAAATAAAAAATCAACAAAAATTACCCATAAAAGTTACAAAATTTATACAACAAAAGCAATTCTAACCACATTTTTCAAAAAAAAAAAAAAGATACAAGATTTGAGATTCAGATTGCCATAGTTTCAGAAAGTAAAAACCACCAATCACGGAGAAGAGAGAAAGAGAGGGAGGAAGAGGCGAGGTATGAGGGGAAACAAGGGTGAAGGAGGAGGGGGAGAGGATTCATCGTTTTTATATATTATTTTTCGAAATATAAAATTTATATTTTAAAATGTGCAATAAGAGGGTGATACGTGTCAGTTTAACCTATTAAATAGGTTAACAAGAGGTGATACTCGGTTTTGACTTGTTAAAATCGGAGAGGGATACAAGGTTTACTTGTTATTGGAATATCTTTAAGTTGACTTGTTAGAAGCGGTCAACGTAAAGATTGACTTATTCCTCACAATTTTTTCAATTTATAATTGCGAGGAATTGTGACTTGATCTATGAGCGTTGAAGAGCGGCATTGATCGAGGGTTCAAAGGATGAGCTATTGACGGAGAATGTTGAAGTCGAACTTGGTAGATAGGCCACTAATCGCGGAGAAGAAGGCATGATATCACGTATTTATATAGAGTTTTCTCCCCTATTTATGAGCTAATTCATGCGTCATTTGAGCTCTTCGGAGCTATTTTATACTAATTATTGTATATAATCGTGGTTTTGTGTTTTAACGTTGAATTGCAGGTTTTAGGGAGTTTTATCCTTATTTCCGAGCCATTTGGAAGCAACCACGACTTTACGAGATGTTACAAGGCACGTAGGAATGCTTACGACTTTATGGATGGTTTAGGAGGTCCCAAGACCTTTAAACGTGAAAAATTTAGAGTCAAGGAGTCAAAAGGAGCTTCCCGTACTCTAATCGGGAGAAAATGGCCCGATCGGGCGACGATTTATTGATCGGATGGTAAAGTTTCGCACCCGATCGGGCGAAAATCACCCGACCCAATCGGGTGAAGGAACAAAGAAAATTATGTTGGGCAATCTTACCATCAACCCGATCGGGCTGGCCCAAACTCCAAACTTCATATTTTGATTGCTGCCAGCTGCGTACGTGAGATAGAGCCAGCTGGGCTTTGTATGCGCGTGGCCCGATCGGGCACTAAAGGCCCGATGGCGATCGAGTGGGTGTCCCAGATGCCACAAATTGTTACTGCTGCACTTTATGCGAAGGAACTTGCTGGGCCAAAGATGTGTGGACCCGATCGGGCCTAGGGTGCTCGATCCCATCGGGTGGCCCAATTTCTTGCGATTGATGCTGCTGCTAGGGGTGTAAACGAGCCGAGCTGAGCTCGAGCTCGACCAAGCTCGGCTCGGCTCGAAGTCACTTTGGTAGAGCTCGGGCTCGGCTCGAAGCTCGACGAGCTCGCCAAGGTGGAGCTCGAGCTCGCCTCGTTTACAAACTTTCGAGCTCGAGCTCGGCTCGGGCTCGGCTCTTTTTTTTTCTCCCGCCTATTGGTTTTTGGTTTTATTGTTCTTCCTTACGTAAAGTAAAATATGTAATAGTCCATCATACATAAATTTAATACAATATGAAAACTAAACTCAATAACATTATATTCTTTTATGGGCTTTTGCATGTTTGGGCTATATTTTTTTTATTTTTCTTATTGCCACACGTTTCAAATGTAATTTTTCTTAAACGAGCCGAACGAGCTTAAACGTGCCGAGCTTTGCTGGGCTCGGGCTCGAGCTCGTATACTTAACGTATAGCTCGGGCTCGAAGTTGACCGAGCTCGAGCCGAGCTTTGACCGAGCCGAGCTCGAGGGCTCTACGAGCCGGCTCAGATCGTTTACACCCCTAGCTGCTGCTACGTAAGGAAGAGAGAATGAGTTGGCTAAATTTTTGTGTGGACCTGATCGGGTACCGGGCTCGCGGAGCCGAAAATCTATCTTATTTTAATCGTTTTTAATTAGATTTTGGGGGCTATTATAAATAGTTTTTCCTCATATTTTTAGAGACAACATTTATTCTATTTTTATTTCAATAGCTCTTAGCTTAGTTCTAGAGAGTTGTATTAAATTAAACACTTTAGATTAGTTGAAGGCGGGATTGAACCTTGGATTTGATTGCAATAAAAGTTATTGCTTTGGTCAATTGGTATTTTTCTCTACTCTTAATCTCTTTAATTACTTTTGATTGCTTGGTTTAATTATTGATTGATTCATGATGTTAGGATTAGGCTTTTATATTAGTTTTATTATGGTTGATTTAATTATGTCTGAGTAGTCTAATTTCTAAGGATTTAGGGAGGAAAGCCATGTTTATACCTTGATTATGTGAATTGCTATTAGTTTCCAGGGTTTGATGAGATTGATTATGGTGTGATTTGTTTTTATTGAGTAATTAATGTTATTGTGTAGTTTCATTGATTGCTTGAGGTTAATAATTGTTTGCACATATCCGTCCTACTTTTAGAAGCCTAGTACACATCAGTAATTCTGATTATGTTTGTGAACATGCTGCATATGTTAAATTATGGGCGTTGAGACTTAACCATAGCTTGACACGTGCTCTAATCTATCGATTCTTGACCTAGGTTCTGATAATTGTTTGATCCCTTGATTGGTATAAGCATGGTGGACCGAACTAATTCCCTATACCTTTATTTCATAGATTAAAATCCCTTTTTATATCGCTTTCTAGTGTTTAATTAGTAGTTCAGCTTATTCCTATCTGATTTTGTCTGAAGTAGCTGTTTAGCTGGATATAAACTTAGAACTCAGTCTCTTTGTGGATTCGACCCTACTTCCCTTGACTTCCATTGTTAGAGGACTTAGTATTTATCTTTGATTAGGTGATACGACTTTAGCCTGTCAAGGCAGCTCGCTCGCGGAATTTTGCAGAGAGCTCGTCACTGGTTGCAATTTTCATCGCGAGCCGAGGTCCGATCACCACTGGTTGCGGTCTCCACCATTGGCGCGGTCCGCGACGTGGCTCGCGGCCCGCGATTTTTTCCTTGTTCGATTGTATATATATTGAGAGCGTCTTTTAGCCTTTTAACACACTTGTATGATCCAGAGAATCAGAGAGAGCACATTTTATAGATTTCCAGAGCGATTGTTTACCACAAAAGTAGAGAGATAGATTAAGATTGACAATAGAGAGATTCAAAGAGGGAGTCTTGTGAGATTCATCAAAGAGAGGTTTGAGTGAATTCATGCCTATTGTAATCTGTAATCATCTCAGTTCATAGTAAAAGAGAGTATCCTTGCCCCGAGGACATAACTATCGTATTGATAGTGAACCTCATTAAATTCTTGTGTTGTTTATTGTTGTTTGCTTGATTTGATTGTTGCCCGATTTGTTAGATTACACGCTTCCGTTATAACAATAATAATAATAGTATGCATCACAATATTTATATTAAGACGACATAATGATATAATAATAAATTATCGATTTTTTATTATTGATACTAATTTTAATAATTTATTAACAATGATATAATTTTTGTTAGTATCATCATCATTAATTATGATTAACATTATTAATATTGACATAATAGTAATTATTTTATCATGACATTAATTATCTTTATTATTTTTTACCAAGAAATTTTTTATTAATCAATATAATAATTATCAATAATATTATTAATAGTGTAAATTATTGTTTATATGAGAGTGACCCCTTCCAGAATGTTGTTTTTCTTAAATTTACTTATTAGAACGACCTTTTTTTTCCTCATTGGAGTAGCCCTTTTGCTACAATTAGAATGACTCCTATTCTCAGTAAAATAACTTATTGAAGTTACCCTTGGTAAATGGGTGTCCAATAACGCTATTGTGCATCTAATGCATATGCATTCGAGAAGGCTTTTGGTCCTAAGAATATGTAACACTGTAATATTTTTTTATTTTCAGTGTATTATGTAATCTATGTATTCCTGTATATTATTCAAATTTAGGATTATATGGAAGTGGTGAAGCCGTCGCTACCCATTTGACTCATCATGTGCTTGTCGCGACACGAGTCATGTGGTGTCGCCACTTTTTAAGCCTTTGCGTAACTAATGAATAGTGATTATGAGACGAAACAGTTATGATGTCCAATCAATTTCTCTATAACCGCCAAAACATTTTTGTTAGAAAGATTTCTTAACAAGAGCCTTTTGCAATGTTTGATACATAAATCAAACTCTTCCACTCAAAAACCCCAGTTCTACTATTTAGTGAGTTTTACTACCAATACACTTTAGCTCACACAAGTAGAATAGCCTTCTATGGAACTCTAGAAGTAATGCCTAAACAGACTGTACTAAGACAAATTTGCTTCTAAGACAGATTCTTAACACGTCACATTGATACATATACATCAAATCACTTGGCCTAGTTCAATGTTCAATCTTTTCTATGCCTATAAATAGTTAGTCTTCCTACACGCTAAACAGCCAATGCAATGTAACATCTTATTACATCTAACAAAAAAACTAGGGAACCGCGATGCCATAAAAGGAGTGGTACTGCACATTTGATTCGCTACTGTGATGCTCGCAACAATTTTTTGTTATTATAGCCAAGAGCTGCAAGTAACAAAATATTGATAACATCAGCATGGAAATATCCTATGGGTTTATGATCTTAGACAATTATCCTAAAAATGAAACATACTAATAACAAAGTAACAACAAACTAAGCCAACAACCACAAACTCCAATATATTTCTAAGAGTCTTATAATGTTCTTCAATTTGAACAACCAAGTTAGGAAAAGTAGTGACAGGAAACAAATAACTAATTGTAACAAAAACTCTTAGGTGGACCTGGTCCACATTAAAAATAGTGTAGACCCACTTTTTATTTGAGCCCAAAGAATTGAGCAGCCCTAAAAATTCAACGTTTGTTTTTGTTTCTCTCTCTCCTCTTTTTCCTCCATTTTTCCTCTGTTTTTGCTTCATTCGTTTCTCATTTCACTTAATGATTTCAGGTTGACTATCATATTCGTCACTGATTTATGCTTCGATTGTGATATCGGTGTCGCGATCTCTCTAGGTTTGGTTTTTTTTGTATTTGTGTACTTTGTTTTTGGTGATTATGCAATGAAATGTAATTTTGATTTTGACCGATTTTTCATCTTTTTGAGTGAAAATCTTTTACTGGTTGAGTAATTTGGTTGAATGTGAAGTTTTGATTGATTTGAGTCGGCAAATGTTGAAGGTCCATTGGTGTTGTGATTGCCCAAAGCTGTGGTGTTAGTATAGTTAGAAGTTATACAAGTTAATGTGGATGTCATCATCAATACAATTTCCGGATTTCCACTTCATCTGATCCATTTTGGGTAGTTCATCAGGAGCTTGGCAATGTGGATGTATACATCTGAGTTTGGCAAGTTAACATTGGTGTTGTGATGGATGCAATTGCAAACTGAGTTTGGGTTTATCCATAACCTTCACCACCAACAAATCGAGGACCACCCGCCGAAGGAAAACCCCAAATCAACCCAAGATTATTTTGCCCAATCACTGGAGTAAAAACAACGATGATTCTTTTTTTTTCCATTTTTCGGCGACCAGAAAACACATCACCACCAACACCTTAACATTATTAATGAAAAGCTTTTACTTTAGTATATAGAAATTATATGGCATAAATTAATTTTGATTGCAAAATCTTAACTTTCATTAGGGGTGATTAACTTAACTTTAACTTTATGTGGCTTTACTTTTAGTTAGTAAACCTTAACATTTAGCTACTAAATGTTAACTTTTAATTCCTATATCTTAACTTTTTAGCTACTTAATCTTAACTTTTAGTTATTAAACCGCAACTTTTATCATCTGATCCTTAACTTTTAATTACAACACATGTAGGACAGTCCCCTTACTCAAATACATGGGAAAAAATTTCAACCAATTCGTTTCAATAAATAGTGACCTTGATTATTGCTCAAATACTTGGGGTTGTCAGTAAGGCAATAATAAACGAATTATTGTTATACCATTCTATATCAAATTAATTAGAAAAATGAGATCGTCGTCTAATTCAATCAACCATCAAAAAAATTCATCCGGCAAAATCAGAGAGAAAAATTAAGGAACCTAAGCAGAAAATATTTTAAATAGAATTAGTAACAACCCTTCAATAAACTAATTGTACGACAAAATCATTGCTCCTTGCAACAACAACAATATGTATGTATACCATAATTTCAACCCCTATTGAAATATAACTAATGATTAGCTTACAGACAACATACTTTAGAACTAAAACTATAACTTTTAAACTTAAAATCTTAACTTTCGAACTCAAAAACATAACTTTTGACCATTAAAAAAAAGAAGAGAATGATATAGTGTTAATTATACTAATTTATTAATTTACAATGGAATTATTTTTCTTATTCTATATTGCTGTGATCATAGGTTCTACAAGCATTAAGGTAAGATTTCATCTCTTTGTTCATTAAGCTACTGATTGTTTTACTTTTGATGATGAAAGTTTAACTTTTTATTGTTTACGCTTAACTTTTGACACGAAATATTTAACTTTAATAATGAAACGTTAACTATTTATTCCTTACGGTTGACTATTCATTCCTCATAATTAATTTATAAGTCATTTAACTTTTGATAATGAAATCTTAACTTTAGATTAATAAATTTTAACTTTTAATTTCTAATACTTAACTTTAAGAAAATGATGGAAAAAAGATAGAATTCGGCATAAAACTATAAATAAGCAAGAAAAAAAGATGCAACACTTGAATTTTAATAATGAACCCTTAATTTTTGAAACAAAAAATATAACTTTAGATAATAAAATCTTAACTTTTCATTTATAACCCTAACTTTTTATTACTAAACCTTTATATTGCTAAATCTTAACTTTTAATTACAAAATCTTAACTTTTATTAAAGAAATCGTAACTTTTGATTATTAAATAAGTTAAATTCCAAACAGCCAAAAACTAACATTTCAAAAATTCGTAAAACAAAGAACTTAAATACAAGCCATTCAAAACCTAATTAAAAAAAAACTAATCTACAATTGTTTTTTCTCAAGGGGAATGCTTTTTCATGGATTATCTCCAATAAAAATGTGTGCCGTCCAAACGCCGACGTCGTTGCTAACAATGCTCCACAAACCAAAAGTCTATCACATATTCACATGGAATCTTAGATCAAAATCTAATTTAAAGTACCCAGGTGCAAACAATCCTCATACCCCCCTAACTAGTAAACACTGGTAGATGACAGTTTAAAGCTTTAGATACAGAAGAAAACGTCAAACTGGTGAACGTCAATGGCGGTGGCGCAGGGAATTGAGAGGAGAGAGTTTTTTAAAGTGAAAATGGTGAAATTTGAAGGGAGGAACGTGACGGTGGAAGGAAATGAGTGGGGAGGAGAGAGATTTGAGAGGGGTGTAAGTGACGCTGGGTAATTGGCCGCCGAATTTGAGGTCAATGTCATATTACTGTAGTGGTCTACAATAAATTTATTGTAGACCGAGTCCATATTAGACTTGGTACTAATTGTACCAACGACATTAAATATTTTCAACGAATGATCGAAATCATAGATCTGAAATTTAAAATTCTTTTCACTATGATGTTCGGATTCGAGTATTCAATCATGCACATGACTTGTAATCTTGACGGAAATTTAACAACATTAATCCTCAGGATTCTAAATAAAGTATAAATATAAAAGGGTAAAGACATTGAATTTGAATTCAGCAATACTTCATGAAGCTAAAAGTTGTAATTTTGTAGAGGATTCTCACATATTACATGACTATATCAACTAATTCTCACTACCCATTTTGCTTTGAGCTATTATAGGGGAGTTAGTTATTTAAAGAGGCTAATTTTAACTACTTTTTGAACCCATAGCACACGTGGCAAAATAGCAATACAAAGTTCAATTAACAGATTCAGAATAAATTGTTTAATTTAATTTTAATATGTGTGGTGAAACATACAATAGATTTTGTTGTTTCTTTTTTCTCGGATCATCACACTCACATTCCCTCCCTTTCTTTGTGCTCTGAATATCTAAGAATTGTCCCCTCCTACAATGTACATTATTGTTTCTGTACTAATAATTTGAAGAAAATAATACAAGAGATTAAACACCAGAATCACAAATTTATAATCCAAGAAGAAGAGAAAAGATGGATCATATGGTAATAGGGGCAGCAAATGATCTAAGTTTAGGAGATTCCAATGAATTCGAAAAGGAATCAAAACTCCCTCTTAGTGATCGTCTTAAAGTCTTCAAAAGCTCACAATTCGACGCTGATGCCTTCATCAACTCTAAATGCCATCACATGGCCGAAACGGTATTCTGTTAGCATATTAAAGATATACTTTCTTCGTTCCTTTTTAATGTACACAGTTTGTACTTTGGCAATATTCATACGCGTTACTTGACCATCATTTGTGGTTGATGAATAAGGAGTAACAACTTTTCATGATTTTCAATTATTCGTAGTTAGAGATATTAATTATGAAAGCTCTGTATTGGTAAGCGTGTCAAACTGTGTAGATTATTTAAGAATGGGATATTGTGATCCTCATTTTAGTTACTTGAATAGTTACTTATTGTGTAGAAATTCAGGAAAATACACGATTTCAACAGATACTATTAATTGTGTACTTCACTAGTTAATTGAGATGGAACTTTGTGAAGTTGTAATCAATTTGGAAATGAAGTGGTGTTTGATACATGGCTTTTGAAAGGTTTGCTTTTGGCATTTTCATTTGATCAAAAAGAGTTTGCTAGTGTTTTTGGGCAGTAATAGTTTTCACTGGACATGTAATTTTACCAAAACACATTTAAAGAGCTAAAATCAACATGTGTAATTTTACTCCACACACGTAAAGAAAACGATAATTAAGCTGCTTATACAAACCGCCAATACAAACAACTGGTCAAACCAAGTAAAACAGTTAACAACCAACAGCTAATCGTAAGACACCCCTTATTGATTTTGTTGATTTTGCTTTTGAATTTACTATATAGTTGATTTATTTTACTTTGCTTGATAGGAATTAAAGCACCTAACAATATATCTTAAGGAACTACAAAAGGCATCAGCTGAGGAGATGCGTAAGAGTGTATATGCTAATTATTCTGCTTTCATTCGGTCAGCAGAATTATCTCTTTTCCATTAGTTTTTGTGTAATCTCTCTACAACTTGTTAAATCTCTTAGAATTACAAAATACATCTTTACAAAATGATTTAGAGGGGGATGTGGTTAAATATCAAACGATTTGCCACCAAACAAGAAACATAAATCGAAGTGTGGCCTATACAAGTGGAACTACATAAATGTCACCTATCTCGTTTGGTATTAAATCTAATAGTTTGATATTTAGCCTTTTTCTACAACATGATACACCTGCACAACTTGCAGGACTGCAA
Organism: Patellifolia procumbens; assembly: GCA_947645195.1. Lineage (NCBI taxonomy): Eukaryota > Viridiplantae > Streptophyta > Magnoliopsida > Caryophyllales > Amaranthaceae > Patellifolia > Patellifolia procumbens. The sequence goes on along the minus strand of CANSGD010001379.1, from coordinate 2,165,910 downwards.
AGGAGATATCAGCACTCGAAGGCCAACTTCTGTCCCTTCGAAACCTCTTATCAGCTCAAGCAGCAGTTGTTCATGGCTTAGCCGATGGGGTCCACGTAAACTCATTATCACCAGGTCTACAAGGCCAAGCCGATGAAGACATAACGAAGAAGAAAAATAGCGAGGTGACCAAGATTGAGACGTGGTTGAGTGAATTCCTTGAGACTCTGGAAGTGCTCTTAGCCGAGAGAAGGGTGGAGGAAGCACTAACAGCCTTAGATGAAGCCGAGGTAGTGGTGGAAGATGCTAATGACAGAGGATCTTTGGACCCAATCATGCTGGTATCACTTCAAAATGCTATAACCACAAGCAGACTTAAGTTAGCTGATCAACTGGTGGAAAAAGCTAGTCAGTCTTCTACTAGAGGTGCTGAGAGAAGAGCAGCTGTGTTGGCGCTTAAAAGACTAGGGGATGGTCCGAGAGCTCATACGTTACTTCTGAATGCACATCACCAGAAACTGCACCAGACTATGCATGCTCTGAAGCCTGCTGCAGCAACTTCCACTGCTAGTTCAGGTACAGTCTTGTCCAGATGTCTGTATGAGACAGTCTTACAATAATATTATGGGACTTCGGTTATCATTTTGGGGACTTAGTGTGGATTCTCTGCACCTTAGAAGAAAAGGTTTCAGGCTGAGTAGGTCTAATCATGTCCAATAACGCTTACATTATAGGTGAAATCGGGTTAATCATATCCAATCAGGGCTAGTAAGTTGAGTTCGGATTAAAGAAACACGCCCTTAAAATGAAATTTCATACTCCCTTTGCCCTATAACAATTTGAGTACTTGAGTTCATATACATCAGTCATATTTTAGCTTGAATACTTGAGTTCCTCTTTTAGCATGGTCCCAGCAGTTTCTATTAGACAAGTTTTTACATCTCCTTTTGGACCCACTATCTCATTTCACATCTAATTTTCCACTAATCTGGGAGGGAATGATAAATGGTATGAGATGGCCTAACACAAGACTTGTTTGCAAGTGCAGGGGCAGCATACTGCACTAGTCTCTCACAGCTCGTATTTTCCACCATCGCTCAAGCATCAAATGATTCTCTGGTTGTTTTTGGGGAGGATACTTCATATACATCAGAATTGGTCACATGGGCAGTTAAGCTAACTGAGCATTTTAGTGTTCTGGTAAGGAGGCAATCACTTACGCAGTCAGCTGCTTCAGGAAATTTAAGAGCAGCTGCTGAATGTGTGCAAATCTGCTTGGGACATTGCTCGTTGCTTGAGTCTCGAGGACTTGCACTTTCTCCTGTTCTTCTGAAAGATTTCAAGCCACTTGTTGAGCAAGCGCTTACTGCCAATTTGAGAAGGATTGAGCAAAACTGTGCTGCTCTTGCTTCTTCTGATGACTGGTCGCTGACACTTTTGCCTTCTGCTTCTATGAATCAACCTAAGCTCAGTAGTAGCGCACATAGATTTAATAATATGGTCCAGGTGCTCCTCCTTACCTATTACATTTTTATTTAATTTCTTCTGATGCACCTTGACTAAGCATATTAAACAACAGAAAGGAGTGTGCATGACCAAAAATAACCCCTCATTTCTTACCAGAAAACTGTATCTGGCTACTTTTTGCCATTTCGTTGGCATGTTGAAAATGGCAGGATGCTTAAGTTGGTTTTTTTTTATGATAAAACAGGCAAATTTCAATGAGATAGTGATTCTATTCACTGGTACTAATCAAAGGTAAGGCTGCATAGGTCTTCTGTTGTCTAGATTTGGCTAATATTGTGATTAATACTGAGCTATTGTGGTGCTTTACGAGTTGTTCAACTCTCTGCCTTTTCCAATTACATTGCCTTGTATAGCCTTTTAAAGAAAAAACTTTCACGATCTTTGGTGCATATTTTTGACCATTAATAACTTAAGTGATAGGATCTCGAGGAAATTAGGCATATTAACCTTTTACTCTGAACTTTTTCATCTGAAATGAACTCACTTTGAAAAATACTACAGAAAACAATATATAGCGACCGTACAGAGATCTAATTGTGGCCTTGTAGGTTATTTGGGAAAACTGTATTATTTCCTGAAACTTTATTTGATATAATGTAAATACACATTAAACCAAATCTAACACCATCCTACATGATAACAACATCACACTTTGCATAATTTGATTTTGAGATATATACATATAATCATGAGCTTCTTGTTTCAGGATCTTTTTGAAGATGTAGAACCCTTAGAGACTCTACAACTAGGGACTCCCTTACTAGAAGGTTTAGTACAAGTGTTTAATTCCTATATAAACACCCTAATAAATGCGTTCCCAGTATCAGTAACCGAGGCAAACCAAGATGGTCAAGGAGTCTCAATCGTCAAGGTGGCTGAGACTGAAGCCCAACAGCTTGCTTTGCTAGCCAATGCACTCATCCTGGCTGACGAGCTTCTCCCTCGTGCTGCTGCAAAGTTGTTGTCATTCCACCAAACTAACAGAAATGAAGAGTCTTCTAGAAGAGACTTAGACCGACAAAGCCGTGTAGCAGAGCAAAGAGACTGGAAAAAGAGGCTCCAAAGGTCAGTTGACAGGTTAAGAGATAGCTTCTGCAGACAACATGCCCTTGAACTGATCTTTACTGATGATGGTGAAGTCCGTCTTACAGCACAGTTATATACTAGATTAGATGGCTATGCTGAGGAACCTGAGTGGTTTCCTTCTTCCATTTTTCAGGTTCTCACTTTCTCTCCTTTTCGATAATCAAAGCCTTGTTTTTTGCACCCGAAATTTAGATCCTACACCCAAAAGCATGATGCATATGCACATTCTTCTTTTATCATATTTTCGTGCTCTTTGACGTCTTTGCACTACATCGTTTTATATTTGCATATTCTTTAAATTTGAACCAACATATGTAACAAAGATAGCATGCATGTGTAGTGAAGAAGACGCATGTTAAAGCGAGCATGATGCGCATCATGCTCATATGAGAGCCAAGTGTTGTTTTTCACTGGGCTTTCACTAAATTAAAGTTACAATTACCTATTGAAACTAATTTTAACCGAGTATAACTGATAGTTATTGATCTTTTTAGTGTTTTTTTCTCATAAGCATTTATTATTTTTTGGGTGTTTTATTAGGAGTTATACATGAGGTTGAGTCAGATTGCTGCCCTTGCATCGGAGATGTTTATAGGCAGGGAAAGATTCGCGACATTACTGTTAATAAGATTAACAGAAACAGTAATTTTGTGGATTTCTGATGATCAAACCTTTTGGGAAGAAATTGAGCAGGGAACAAAGGCTTTGGGTCCTTTTGGCCTGCAACAGGTGTGATCTTATTCACATTGTCACACTAGTCATCTCAACATAAAAGAAAATGTTACTAATTATTCAAACTTGTGTTTTGTAGTTTTACTTAGATATGGAATTTGTGATGCTGTTTGCATCCCAAGGTCGATTCTTATCTCGAAACCTTCAACAAGTAGCTAAAAACATCATTGCTAGAGCTATCGACGCAGTATCTACTACTGGGATTGATCCTTACAGGTCAGTTTACTTTTATGAAGCACAGAAACCTCTGGGACCTGGCACCTGAGGTTTTTTGTGCATTTCTGAAACGTATTCGTTCTCAAAATCCCTGCCGTTTCTGAGCTAATGAAGCCCGGAAATGGCTAGTAGCTGAGGTTTTCTAGTTTTCGAGACACTACCTGTTTCTGAAATTGTTTTATCATTGTGCAGTTCCTTGCCAGAAGATGAATGGTTTTCGGAAGTGGCGCAGATAGCAGTAAAAATGTTGACAGGAAAGGCCAACTTTGAAAATGAAGATCACCAAGTTATTAGCCCCACAGCATCCATGTCCTGAAGTTCAATTTCATAGAATATGTAGTATAAGGCAGCTAAATTCCAGGAGAGAATAAAGTTTCAAAAGAGTCCTGATGACAGCACAAGTTTGGTTTGCTGGGAGTACAAAAGAAGCCCCAATTAGTTTTTAACCTACTGAACTCCACTTCTTTTTATTCCTTTACCATATGCTTTTTTAGTCCAACCCTTATAAACTTTGACCATATGTTTTTATACATACAGTCATACAAATATCTCTTTAGTCTTTACAAATAATAAAAGTATTGGCTTAACTCCAATATTAAAATAACTAATACTCCGTATATTAGTAAGTATTAGTACTTTTTGTAACATTAGACACGACTCGATTGTAATAGATCCGAGCCAACCCAAAAATGAACTGAACAGCTCATTGCACAAATATGACATGAACAAAGATTGATCCGAAACCAAATGACCCGTTTGTCACCTCACACTCAGACTCACACTGTATCTCCTATTTGCTGCCTTGCATGTTGGTTTTAACCTGGTGCCAATGTATACACCTTGGCCGCCAGAGCTAAGCCTGGAGATACGCACCAACACAGGCTTGCAACTTAGGATCTGATCGGATGGTTCAGATTATTCTATATATGTGCAAGTGCATTACATAAGTTGTATTATTGTGCACAAAATATATGTATATAGACAATGGAGTATAGTGTTTGCTAAAGCTTTTTCCTAACATGTGCCTGCATTTTCAGGCTTTGATATAATAATATGCAAAGCATGTTCCATCAAGAGATTAATTCCAAATCTCTGACATTAGAACTGCCAATTACTAAAATATATGCTTTGGACTTTATTGAACACTACAAAAGAGAAAGACAAAAGAAGGCCAATGAATTCTGAACAGACATTGGAATAAGCAAAGCCTTAAATGATTAGAGAAACGCCCCTCCAAAACAGGCTTTGATATATTCCATGCGTAAAGGCTTTGCTTATTCCAATGTCTGTTCAAAATTTAGGAGTTAGTAATCTTCCGTTAAGTGGTGGTGTGTTTTTTAAGAGAAAGTGTTATAATAGGTGATTTTTTGAATAAAACGCTCAATAAAGTGACTTTATTAAGTGATTTCTAACAATTTTCCTAAATTATAAGTATTAGAAGATCATAAAAACAAATTATGTAAATTGTAGATAATGTCACAAGTCAAAAATAGATCTACAAATATATATTAGTATATATTACTCCATTCTTTTAAATTAACCCGCAATCATGGAATAGAAAGCAAGGTAAGCAATGTTTTCATATGGAGGGAGATTAAAATTTGAAGGAGTATGATAATTACAAGAGAAAACTATAAAGGATCCTAGCATTTGGAGTTATGAAGGTTTCTCTCCTATATAATGTAGAAAGAATTGCACAAGGTGACAAGTACCATGGAAAACTCGGGTAAAATGTCCACTCGTAACGTACTCATTTATATGTTCACTTATCAATAAATATTTGTCCGCTAAATTGCTCATGTGCGCCCAAAATTGTCCCCATACCATCAAAATCTTACAAATATGTAACATATAGATTCGCCAGAAATTGCAATAAATTTAGGGTGCATTCTCTTCACCTTAGTTTTACTACATTTATCTAAATTAGTCTGAGCTAAGGAACTTATTAGATAAAGTTTCAACTTATTAGAGCTTATCTAAACTTATTAAACCTAAAACTTATTTTATTAGGGTGAAGATAACACACACTTAAAGTATTATTTTAATTTTACAAATATTTTAATATGCCACATGATATAGAGCAACAAAAGCTAGCTAAGTGCCTGAGTGGACATACATAGAATATATAGTACAACTCTTAACAAATCTTTGGATTCCTTGGTTGACTCCTGTAAATTTTAATTATTAACAAAAGTTAAGACATCATAATCACAACTTAGATTATCTATTTTGAGGAACAATACTAGGTGTAAAGATTAAAGCAGAAAGATATGTAACCTAAAATCTTATACAATAGTACTCTTTTTTTGTAGGGTTTCTGATCTTGTTAACCTTTATATATACAGAGCTCCTAATCTAAGTCTCATTCATCCCTTTTTAACCCTAAAAACATGGCCTATCACTTTGCATTTTTCCTCTTATCATTCTCCCTCATTTGCCCTGCATTTGCCAGAAATAGTTCCCCACCATGCAACTCTAATGACCTAACAGCCCTGCTTAAGTTTAAGGCTTCTATTCACCTTGACACTTCTGATAGGCTACAAAAATGGGTAGGTAAAAGGTGCTGCATTTGGGAGGGGATTAAATGTGATAATACTAGTTTCAGAGTGACAGAAATCAACCTTCCCGGATTCATTTCAAGTGCTGACTTCATCCTTCAGACGAAGATGGAAGGCATTCTATCTCCTTCAATCACACTCCTTACCTCCCTCGAGGTCCTTGATCTCGGAGGGCTTCTAAGTCTTTCTGGGAAGATCCCAAAATCGATTGGTCTTCATCTCACAAATCTCAGAAAGCTAAATCTGTATGGCAATAATCTGAGTGGTCAGATACCTGTAAGCATAGGTAAGCTATTAAAACTAGAAGAAATCCAACTTCAAGAGAATAGATTTCATGGGTTTATCCCTTCTAGTATTGGTTTTCTTGACAATCTGCAAAGATTACTTTTTTATTCTAACAGATTTTCTGGGTCCATCCCTGAAACTGTTTCAAAACTAAAAAATCTGGTGACACTTGACCTCCATGACAATGCTCTAAATGGTTCTATACCAAAGAATATTGGAGCCTTAGAGTTTCTGAAAGAGCTCGATCTCTCAAATAATCACCTGAGTGGGAAGATTCCGGTTTCTGTAACTAACTTAACTACCATTTCAACTGCTTATTTTGACACCAACTTTCTTCAAGGACATATCCCATTTCCTGTAAATGTTGGTGATATGCCCTCCCTTGGTTTCCTAAGGCTTCAGAACAATCGGCTAACAGGGAATATACCCCCAAATTTTGGGTATCTAACTTCTCTCAAGAGATTATCACTTGCAAACAACAAACTTGAGGGTCCACTACCTTCTAGTTTTGGAGATTTATCATATTTATCAGAGCTATATCTGGATGGAAATCGCATATCTGGAAACATACCAAAATCAATAGGCAAGCTATCTAATCTTATTCTCTTAACCCTGTCACATAACATGATACAAGATCCTCTTCCACAAGAAATGTCGTCCCTCAACAACCTGCAAATCCTTGATCTTTCATTCAACCGCCTAACCCTTGAATCAATCCCAAAGTGGCTTGCCAGGTTGCCATCTCTCTCTCGGGTTTTGTTAGCAGGGTGCGGAATCCAAGGCGTGTTTCCAGAAGTTCTGAGAACAACACCAAGCGCATTGCAGGAATTGGACTTGTCAGACAACAGTCTGACAGGAGATATACCAACTTGGATTGGGAAACTCACTGAGCTTTATTCTTTGAACTTATCTAGGAACTCCTTCGTTTCAGATATCCCAGACACGATCACGAATCTGCATGACTTGGGCATCCTCGATCTTCACTCCAACAATCTTACAGGATCAATGGAGAAAGTTTTCCAGTTGGAGACCAGATTTACAGGCGGGTCTCTGACATATGTCGATCTTTCAGACAACAATTTCTCAAGGGGGCATGAGAATATCGGTATAGGATCTCAAACCGGGATTCAGTTACTAAATTTATCTCACAATTCTCTTAAAAGTGGATTGCCAACTTCCATTGGGAAGATGGGATCACTGAAGACCTTGGATTTCAGCAGCAATCAGTTAAACTCAAGATTGCCAGAATCATTGGGAAATGCAACTTCACTGGAGATATTGAAGTTGCAAAGAAACAATTTAAATGGGCAAATACCAGGAAATCTTTTGAAGCTGAGAAACCTGAAATATTTAGATTTATCAGATAATCTTCTGCAGGGACAAATTCCAATTGGTCAACCGCTTAGCGGTTTCCCACCGAGCTCTTATTCCGGAAACCAAGATTTATGTGGAACACCTCTTCCTCCTTGTAAAATTTCAAATTAGAAAATTTTAGGTTCTTAACATGATGATAGAAACTAGATTAGTTTTGTTTTTTATGCTGTTTTTTTTTTTTGTTTTTGGAGAAGTTAACATCACATTCTCTTTGGACATTCACATTCTGGAGTATGGACCATACATCCATCATTAATCTCAGGAAAAAACTATGATTATGGGTAGGTGAATGTCCCATTCTTTTTCCAAGAGATTCATGTACGTTTATACGCCATAAAGTGTCATTTATGTTGATGCTCATTATCTTCAGAGAAAGGGCCATGCATTCATCATTATATCAAGACAGAATTATAATTACAGGTAGGGCAAGAATTATAATTACAGGTAGGGCTATATTCCAATAAGTCTAAGATAACCTATTATTTTATATAATATGCATGTGAATGACCCTCTTATACATGCACAGTGCATGTGCATCAGAGTAAAGAACTTCAGATCTCCATCATCAAGGGAACTCTGAAAATTTTCAGAAACTATACACACAGTGACTCAGAGATTGCTTCTACAAAATTAGACTCTTTTATCTTTAATTTCACATAAATTATTCTTACACTATTCCAGCATATATATATATATATCAATTTTACAAAGGGTCTTGACCCATCCTCAATTGCTGGTAATTCATGTAGTCGAGTCCGTTCAACCGTACACAACATAATATTTGCTCAGGCAATTCCTCAGCTTTATTACCCTGCTTAACAATGCAGAATAGGTTACATCAGTAAAAAGAATATCACATATTCTATGTCTATGAGAGGGGAAGGGAAGGGAGGGACTAAAAGCTATACTATCTGCTAAAACAAAGGACGCTAATTCTGATTTTCCCCTCCCAATTCCACTGTGTTCAATCCACCAAGTCTTCATGCTGAAAGCATTTAGCATGTACATCAATATGCATGTATAATTGTGTCAATTTTGAAGCAACGATAGTACTGAAATTGAGATTTTTACTTGATACAGTAGTTTGTTTAAAACCTCTTTTCGCTATAGATAGTAAATAGTATATACCTAATTGGAGTGAAGCCCTACCCACAAATCTTTATATGCATTATAATGGCTGTTTAGTATGACTATTAATACTGAAAATAAGGGGGGTGGGATTCTATGTTCTCAGGGTGAAAGAGTGAAAGAGTGAAAGCTTGCCTGTATGGTGAGTCCAAAATCCAAAATGCACATCTTTAATCTGTCTATGAATGCTTCAAAGCCTTTCCTCGAAATATAACTAAATCTGTGCATATCCAAATCGATTTCAAAGTAATTTTCACCCTGCAGAAAAATAGCAATAGGTGATAAGAATCATAGATCAGTGAAGTAATAGTTTGATGAAATAAGAGCACTGAACAGAAATCATAAGATGCATCTTAGGGAAGTTGAATTACTGAAAAAAACTCGTGTTGAGGGCGAGAAAGAACAGGCTTTTCATTGTAGGCATTGATAAGCTTCTTTTCTGCAGCACTTATATTAAGGTCGTCCACATTGGCAAGACGACCAAGAATTTTCAACCGCTCACGGAAAGGTGCAATTGTATCCATTGGAAAACTTTTTACTTTTTCAACTTCGTCATCCATCAATTTCTGCATAAACAAGAAGCCTCAGGATTACTTTCAGAACATAAACAAAAAACAATCTAGAAAATTGTAAGTTGGAACTACTTTGATGATTACATATCTTACCCTGATACTTTCTTGGAAGTTAGACGGGACTTCTTTTAGAAAAGATTCATTAATCTTATAATACATCACTATATTAATTCCTTCACCGTCAACTTCATTCTGAAAAAATGCAGGAGGATATAATGGCACCTGCACAACAGGAAAAGAAAAGCTTAGACTAACATAAGTGAAACTCTAGATAAGTGAAGTAGAAGAGAGGAAGTCAAACATAAGCTACCATAGATTGACGCATAACAGCAGGACATTGAGTTCAAAAAGAGCCAACAATACGCACTGAAAATTGACATTTCCGAATGCGTAAATATATAATTAATGGCAACTCAAAGAGTGAAAAAAAGGGGGCAACAGAATGAGGGTCTGTGCGTATCAAACTGAAATTGTGTTTTAAAATGGCCATGATACTTAAGTCATACTTCTTTCAGCTTTCAAAGAATAAATAAACCTTATGAAGCCAACAAGACTTTCATAATCCTTTGTATTTTATCTCAGGTCTCTGACGGTGCGTTCACTTCCCCTTGAAATTTAGTTTAAGGATGATCAGTTCTAAAGGTTGGGGTAAACATTGGACGAAATCAGGTCTGATCACGAAAATAGAACGTACCATTAATTCAATCCAAAAGGACAGGGCCAAAGTTCGATTTGAATAAGTTAAAGTTAAGGTCAACAGAACGCACCATAGTCTCCAAAAAGAGTTGTCCATTTGCCTTATAGAAAAAATTTATTTATGAGAATAGAAGTAGAACTTAAACTGAAATCACCTAATGACTAAATCTTCCAGCTACTGGGTCAACTACAATCAGATAATTTTAGTCTATAGAATCTATACAAGAAAATGCATAATCTAAAAATGTAAAGAAGGGACAGACTACCTGAGCATTTACAACGAGAAGGGGTGGGAGAGTTGCTGAAGAATTTACTGAAGGAAGTTGTACAAACCGAGCCACATGCTCAATTTTTCGCGGGGACAAGAATACATCAACTCCAAAAGGATAATATGCAGCATAAGTTGGAGCAAAATCCTTCTTTTTATCCCTATCATACAAAGGCGGGTCTTCAGGGTTAATAAGCAGGCAATAACCTAAAGTTCCTAATCGAGATTCTAGATAGCATTCTGAAATCATGAGTTCCAGCAAATATGGACATTCTCCTTAAAGGAGCTTGGAAATTTACCTCTTACCTAAAATAATTTTGGGCACGGACTCTAAAGGAATTTGGTTCAACAGGTGACCAACTATCCATAATTTTCTTTTCTAATGGAGAATAAGGTACTTGAGACCCTGCTATTGGTTTTTGCAGGAGCGCCTTGGAGGAAACTGTCAAGAATTTAATAATTTGAAATTATTAGTGAAGTCATAATAATATATATACTTGAAGGATATAATAGACAAAAGATTAAAGTGCATACATCTTGAATTGGGGGGTCCATCCTTCCATTTGAAAGAGAGTTTTAGAGCTGCCTTCTTCCTTGCACTTTGAGGACTAGAGCTGAGTGAATTTCTCTTTTCAATTGAAGGAACGGTAGAAGTATTGAGGCAAGGCAAACAATTATTGGGAAGGATTCCACAATCATTTACTACTTTTTCCTCTTTGCCGCTGCTTTCATCGACAGAAGAGGATATTTCGTCGAGGTATACTGGGTGCTTTGTTTCCATTGAATTTCTACCAAGGTCGCTCAAAGAATTCCGAGCAGAGTGCACTTCATGCGAATTTCTACCCACTGAGAAACCATTTTGAGATAATATATCTGCACCATGATCATCATCATCTACTAAGACGGATAGGGAGAACGTCTAGCATTGTGTTCATATGAGTACTAAAAAAAGGAAAAACTACCTTCTGGAACACTTTCGAACTCTTCTTCACCATCGGACTCAAATATCATCATCGAATCATACCATAACTCCTCGACGCTGCCTGTTGAGACAATGAAAATCACATATAATATAAGCGAAGATCCGTGGAATAATCCCTAAGAGCCTATGTTGAGGCAAAAGATAAGTCCACAGAATTCTGAGGCAATGTAAAACCAGACACTGGAGTTTTGAACTTCTATTAACAGTGCGTTCTCTTCACCTTATCTGAACCGGACTTTTAGACTTGAATACTTAATGGGGCCTAACCAAGCCTGATTTTACCTTAACTTTACACCTGATTCGACTCCTTTGGTTAGACCCAATCAGTCCTAAAACTAATTTTTTGAAGGTGAAGAGAAGGCACGCTAATAAGTTATCAGTGACCAATGCAACAACAAAGATAAAATGCATTAGAATATTTGAAAATATTATTCATAATGTACAGAAGGAATTCAAAACTATTGCTGTCCCCAAATTATCTACTCAGTTGGCAAAATCAGATGCTGATTCCCATTAATAATATTGCATATTGTTAATTACTTGTTTAGTGATAATGGAGCAGATATAACTTATGGCTCCAGGCCTCAACCAGACAAAACCTAACTGTTGCTTATCATTTATCAGAAAGAAGATTAATAGAAGTATCCCAGTGTCACCTAATTCATTAGACCCCCCCACCCCCACCCCCACCCCCCACCCAATCCACAATCAAATATGAAGAATTTGTAAACGGTTCATGGCACAACAACACACTCTAGGACTAATTTAACAAGGCTAGGTAGCAAAGTTCCCGTACGCGTTCTGGGTACCAAGCGAAGTGAGAATTAGGTGATACTAGTATATCCAACTCAACTGCATCTGATATCAAGGATAACCAAACTTTTACCATATAAATATATAAAAGATACTATTTTCTTTCTCGAGATAATACCTTTCAGAATCTAATGATTGTATTTAGCAGTTAGTGTTGGACAGCAAAGTGTTTTACGACCATAAACCGATTCGCTAATAATAAAGGATAAAACAGGGGGGGTATGCAAATTATCTGATGTAGTTCATTATCCCTTACAAGATGCAACAATTTGGGTAACCCTGAAATCTCACACAATCAGCTACTATTAACCATATTTTGGAACCGTTTGAGTACAATTGTTGAAATATAAGGCGTTCAACCACATCATAGCTAATTCTTTCAAGCTAAAAGTGTTAGGCTTGATACTCAAAGAGACTGCATGTCTATTTAACAAGAAGAAAGCGCAAGTAATTTGCTAGCAAGTCCAACAAACTGGAAACCTACACCTTACTAAGCTTTTATAACCTCATTATTCTCTTTAAGATCTTTGATCCACTAAAACTTTAGGTACTAAAATCAAATCCCACATTATTAGCAATTAGCTTTTGTTCTAAATATTACTCCTACTTATCAATCTAAGTATTAATCTAACTGAAGCAGGGAAATTACAGTCACCAACCCACTTTTGGTACTAGCTTGCAGGTAGAGAAAAGCACAAAAACAGCAAAATCAAGTACAAGATAGGATAAACTATAATACTAATCACATTAATCAAATACCAATCTAACTATTACCTTTACACAGCCTCACACCCAAGCAAACCAAAAAAAAGGTAACAAAGAGAAATTCAACTCTCCAACAAAAAACCTATTTTACTAGGACCCTTCATTTTACCTCTAAGTATCCATGTCAGATTCTCGCCATTCTCGACACTCCGACATGGGTGTGGGTACTTCTACACTCAATTTTGCACCAAAATCAAGGAAAAGTTTTTTCGTAAAATGGACAAGTCGGACACTTGGACTTGTAACCATGGGTACCCGAGACCGAGTAACATAGCAAGAAAAAGCTGAAAAGCAAACCAAAAATCAGCTGCCACCCAGAAAAACAAACAAAAATCAATGCACATTTCATCACATCATCAACCAAAACACAGAAAACAACAAAAGACATCAGCTTTTTTACCCAATGCAAGTAAGTAAGTAACAGTATCAGCTAAACCCATCAAATTACAGAACAAACTAAACAAATCACACAAATAAATGAACTTGATAAATCAAAAAAAGAGATAAACCTTGGTAGGTAGGATTGGTAAAAGAGCGATCTGGGAAAGAAGCAGACTTATTATTATTATCAAACTTGGTGTTACAACCATCTAAAGAACGATCAGACAAGCGTGAAGAAACGCGTTTCTTAATTGCTTTCCTTCTCTTTCGATTACTACTAGTAGCACTACTATGATGCGCCTTCTTCTTTGACTTCTTTGATCGTTTACCAACACACCCTTTTGGTGTTGAAACACAAGCTCCCATTTTTAATCTATATTTTTAATTAAAGTTTTGATTTTTACCCCTCTTTCTCTCTCTAAAAATTTGTGGGGTTTTTTGTTACAGAAGAGAGAGAAAGAAGAAAGAAGGGGGAATTGAAAGATATGATAATCTGGGTATGTGTAAATGTAATGCAATGAATTCAATGCAAGAGAGAGAGAACAAAAAAGAGCAGCAAAACGTGAATTGGAAGGGAAAAGAAAGATATTAATGGGTGGGTCGAGGTGGGAAGAAAGAGGAAGCTGGAGAAATTATAATAAAGAAGAAAGGGAGTTTTTGCAACAAATCTCAACAAGAACAACAAGAAGAAAGAAGGAAGGAGAAAGAGAAGAGCCGCTTCTTTTTCTATTAGTTGTGCTTTCTTTTTCTTACCTATGATTTTGTTGATTTTTCTCTTTATTTATATTATGTTGATCTAGATGCTCATGTCAAATGAAGATTTTTGAGTTAATTGGAGTAAATTGAAGTATTATTTTATATAATGATGATATGAGGATTTCATAATAATGATCACCACTAGATTTGGAGTAATTAAAATTGGTATTTTTTTCCTTTAAGGATAAGTACATCTATCAAAACTGACACACGTATCAGTACTTATGAAACGGGACGTTTTGGCTCAAGTGTCGGGTCATTAACGGATTAAGTTTCTAAAGGATTGCTGAAACGGGTTAGCTGGCATGTCAAAGTCGGGTAGAGGTCGAGTCTTATTCAGGTGAGATCCATAACGGGGCGGGACGGCGAGAGGTCAGATTGAAACGGGTTATATTATTTTGGGTTGGGTCATTATCTGGTTTTCTTCCGATTGAGGCTATTGCAGTTGGATCATTTTTTTTAATCGAGTCTTTATCGATTTTGTATCCAATCACTACTAACAACTCTAAATAGTTTGATTATGTTGGTTTTTATTAGATTAATTTATTATTGGGATGCTATTAGTTGAGTTGTAATTGGATTAACAACAAGTCGGGTCATAGACGGTCAAATTACTAAGGGGGCGAGTCATTGACGAGTCGGGTCAAATGGGTCATAGTTTGTAAATGGTTTTGTTATGTCGGTTTTCCAAATGGTTGAAACATTCGGGTTGTAACCGTGTTGGGTCAGTAACGAATTGTGTAACTAGGTTGGGTCAATAACTGGTGGATCCTTCTTGAGTCGAACATATAGGTCGTTTCGAGTTGAGTTCTGTAGAGATCAGGACACGAGTCAGGTTATAATCAGGTCGGGCGTAGGGCGATATTAGACAAATCTATGGGCCGGGTCAAAAAACTGACAGCTCTAAGGATGAGGATAATATCAGGCTAAGGTGTGTTCTCTTCACTTTTAAAAAATAGGATTCTAAAAATTATGTTCAGATAAATTAACTCACTTATCCTTCCGTGTTTTTCTTCTCCCCAACTTCATACCCTTAACCTAGAATACTTCTATCTTCTGCTACTCTATCCTCTTTTTTCTACAGTAAGATAAGATTGAAAATTTGGAAAATTCTAGGTTAATGATATGAAATTGGGAGGGGGTTAACAGAAAGGGGAGGCTATCTGAGTCACGTGTAAGTGGTGCAAGTCACGAGATAATCAACGTTAGAATGGTTGGTCAATGACTGGAATCAAAGCTAACAAGGTTTTATATGACAAAATTATTTTGGTTTTAGGTTATCTCGTGCAAGATTTTTTATATAATGAGATTTTTGACAAAAAATGATATTTGTAAGGTTATTTTTCACGAATTTTCCTATGTACTATAAAGTACAAGATGTGTAGATTGATAAAAAGAAATGGAAGAGGTAAGAGTCAACAATTAGAAAGCTACACACTAACAACTCAACAGTTCTTTTGCAGACTTGGGCTCTTCATAAGAAAATAATGAATAAGAAGCAAAATCTAATAAGATTTGGACTCTTTTAAGGTATAACTTGAATATGAACATCAATTACTAATAGGTTATTATGTTTGCCATTGTTTTAATAAAAAAGGGGAAATGAGTACAATATTTAATTGAAATCTCTGGAGTGGTTTGTTAAGCTAAAATATCATTTTTCTTTCCTTTCCGATTCAAAAAATAGTTTTACTAAACAGTTGATCTTGTAAGAGACTGCGTACTTTTAAAATAAAATTAGGTCACGGCCTAATATGCCCAATAATAAGAAGAGAAAATCAACAAACTGTCTTCTGAAAATAGGGACCAGTTTAATCCATTTTGTGACCTATTTAATTCATTTCGTGACCTGTTTAGTTCATTCAATACTCAATGTTAAATTTATTTAGTGACTAGTTTAATCCATTTAGTGACTAGTTTAATTCATTCGGTAAGTCATATGTTTGCTTGTTATATTTCGAGACTAAAATTGAGATAAGGAAAGGAAAAGAGAATGAACAACTAGAGTGGTGCTAAATGTCTAGGAATAGTATTGGGCTATAGTAAGATAGAGTGAGCTTGTTAATAGAATGTGATCTTTAATTGGTCATATGTTAAAATTAGACCACCTCTTTTAAATAATATGTGTTTACTAAATATTAATTGTTCTCAAAGCTATTTTTTGCTAACAATTATCACAAAATTTACTTTGTCGAGCAAACCTAAATTAGTTGACATACTAGTTGGAAAAATATAAAATATAGTTGACGAAATTAAGCTAATATTATTTTTTTGAAATTTAGGGAAGTATATTTAATTGAAAATAAGGAATTATAAGCCTTTCTCTTTAGGATAGGAAGAGATAAGTCTATATTAGCCCATCCTATAACATTCATCTATCTCTCATATGAACATAAGAAAATACCGAGTTCTGTTTATTGTCAATATTATGACTTATATGTTTCTTAACGCGTTGTAACCATGGCATTTTCAATAATCTTTCTATACCCTATATAAAAGAGACTAAGTGATTACTATTCTAATGAATAGTGTTTCTTTTGTTTTTGTTCAAATGTTTAGGATAATTTTTATTTTGTTTTATTTCTACTTTTCATTTTTGTTTTATTTTGGTTTAGGGTAATTACTCTTGCATAACCAACTCAATAGACACGAAAAAAGAGCTACTAGCTAAATAAGTATTCTAATGTTATGTGCCAACATTCACTAACAAGTCTGAAGCTTAGTTTTAATCTAAAGTATCGTGGAAGCTGAAATTTGGGCTAGAATTATATGAGTCTTTTTTATCAGACTAAACAAGACCTTTGTTTATTTTTCTAGAGTTTTGGAAATGTGAAGGTTTTTATTATTATTATGGTTTATTAGTTGAGATATAAATTATTTTATATTGGTTTAGTAAGGATGTCAGATTTTTTCTGTAAGCTCAAAAAAAAATTGCCCTGTAAAAGGCTTATATAGTAGGACAACTTAAAATTTTCCTATTATTTGGTTTACCTTTTGAGTTATGAGAAGGAGGGGAATGAGAAGGCAGTGGTTCCGGTTTTCTTAATCTAAGTGGGGCGAGGAGCCGGATGGAGGAGGGCAAAGCGAAGGATCACTTCAAGAAATACGTGAAATCAAACCTGCTAAATGCAAGCAAATAAATAGGTTTAAAAACTACAATCCAAAACTACATGATCTAATTTACTTTTTATAAATCTCGGGGTGCGTGCGTTAGCACGCGCTCCAACAACTAGTTAATAGAAAATATAAATTGGATATTTGAAAAAAATATAAAAATATATATCTACATAGACACCCAACAATGTTATTTAGGAATTATATTTATAATGATAATCGTGAAAACCATAAAAGAGGTGCCCAAAAAATGTCAAAATGGTAGAGGAGTGCGAGTGATGATTAAAAAGGTATGTACGTTTTTTTGTCCTGCCAAAATTAAAGTTGTCAATATATACCAAAACGCCACATGGTCTAAGCGTACCCCTTTTTCACGGATTTCATCACTTTTTACATTTTTCATGATATTTTCCTATATATCCTTCTTGCATATATTGTAAAAGACGTTATGTATTCGTCTTATCAAACTTTTTGATTTATGGATGCCATTAGCTTTTGGATATATATTTCCACAAATTGTTAAAAGAGACAGTCTAATTTTAACATAAAGTTAGACCAATTTAATCCCACATATTCTACTAATAAGCTCATTTCATTTCTCTCTAACCCAACATTATTCTTATACATTTTACAATCAACATTAAGGTTGGACCATTGCCTAATTTTAACTTAGAAGTAGGTGGTGTCTTATAAAACTAACTCATATATTTCATATGAAAATTCTATCAATGAAATAAATATAGACGAAACACCAAAGCAAAAAAGTCAAAATTTATTTCTACTAGTTCAAAGTCTTACTGATCTACTACTCATTCTGGCCAAAAAAAAGAAAAGGGGAAGTGAAGTCAAATTAAAAAAGATATTTGAGAATAATTAAGATTGAGTCAGTGACGGTAGTTGTATCCGCGTTAGCGTACTCTTTACTGCCCTTAATTATTCATTATTCAACTGGATTGGAGAGCTATGCAATGTTAGTACTGTGCCACGTGTGCATACATCTGATTGAAAGCGTGTGTCTTATTTTGTTTTCTTTTTTATTTAATTAATTTTCCACAAAATTTACTGAATTATTTTTTGCGGCAGCCTTCTATTTCTTTTTCATCAGTTTCATGTTAATTTTTTAGTGGCATAAAAATTAGAAGGTACAGAAGAAAGGGAGAGCTATTTTGTTTGGTAGCCTAACTTTTTTTTATCCCAATTTTGTCAATATTATTGTTGTCGTGTAATTCAGCAATTTCTATTTTTCCTCTTTTTCAGTGTTTTTGTTTTTATATGGACCGTCTAAAGTGGGCGTTATGCTATTTGGTGCACATTAAAAGTGAAATTTATTTTTATGAGTATCAACTATCAAGTACCTTAACGACTTGATCATTCATTCATGTGCTTAATTGTCCTTGCCTCTATGAACAGATAAACTAGTGTCTAGTTTCTTATGTGTAACGTCTACAATTTTATCTTGGCTTCACCTGTGAAGAAGTTATCCATTCAGGAGATGCCATTGTTATGACGAGTACAACCTATAGTAGTCATACTACGTGTAAAGTTAAAGAGTTCAAAATAAGTGCAGGTTAAGATTATGTTGAAAGAATTTAGTATGGTAGATAGAAAATAAAATAAGTGCAGGTTAAGATTATGTTGAAAAAATTTAGTGTTGTAGATAGAAAATAGAAGAAGGGAAAAACATTATCATCAGCAAATTTGGTCGTGGACCACAAGTCAGACGTTCGATGTCTTTGAAAATCCTATGTTGTATCGTTTCTTTATTCTATAGCTTAGCATTCATTCTTGAGAGAAAGGTTCCATACGAGTTCTTGTACCTCATTAAAAAAAATATAGATCTATCTTAAATGCTTTATTTTTCTAAAATATCATCAGCAGTAGCACATAATGTGCTGGACAAATATTTGAAAATTAAAAACAATTGAATACCAATGTGGGTCAGATACTTTAATGTAGCATTCTTGCTATACTATCTCTATCTCTATACCAAGGGGGTGGACACCAAAAATAGGAAAAGAAAAAACAAATAAAATAAATCAAGGCAATTATCAAATGTTATAATTAAGGAATTAAGTTTTATATCCAATCTTAATCATCAGATTTTTAACAAAAAATGTTTAAAACTTGAAATTAAACTATCCAAAAATCTACAAAGTATTAGCACTTAAAAAATTATCAATGGTTATATTTTTTTTGAGATTTATATTTAGACATCCACTTTGCTATATTTTTATATACAACTTCTATAACATAAACAATGCAACGGTTAGACATTTTCTACTCACATTTTATGTCAAATTGTTACATTTTTTATGTTACGGAGGTCAGAGGTAGTACTTTTGATTTTCTTTTTTATATATATTTTCAAATACATAAGTAATTAATTGCTCATGAGTGGGGAGTGCATTTGATCAAATTGATCATGAAATATGATAAAATATTTTAGGATGAGTGAGAAAATGATACTTTTTTTTTTACTCCTAAGTGATGATGCTCTAAATGACATCTCCCATTAATCTTGGTAAGATTTTTTTGTCTTTTTTGACGTCTTGTTTTTTAATCACTATTGCTAATCTGCTCTCTAATATTTATTACTCTTTTTATGTATTTATATTATTTCACTATGTAATTCTTTTTTATATTACAATTACAGCCTCTAAAAAATAAAATAGCTCGAATTTAACGATTATTTTAAAAGTATGAAAAATATGCATACACTTTACTGGAGAAATTATAATGTAGTTTCTCCCATATAATGTAGTTTCTCTCAAATCCTTGCATATTACTCTTTCGTACGAGACGCGTATCGCGTGCATATAAGGATATATTACTATATGTTGTTAGTTGTGTTAGATTACCTTACCTTTTCCTTTGTACCCAAAAGCAAAAGCAAAAACAAAAACAGAAAGTATGATTGTTGATTCTATATTCTTGCCATTGTTAAAAACAGCACTTCTATGTTTTATTTTCTTTTACTTAGCTTACTCAATAATATAACAAAAAAATAGACCATTCATTTATAATATAATATACCTAGCAAATAAAAAAAACAGATTGGATAATGTCGAGTCTATGAGTTCGTTCTTTTCAACTTATTTTCAATCTTTATCAGAATAAAATGAGTTCAAATTAGCTCTAACAAAGTTTAAAAGGTAAAATAAAATCTAATAATTGAACAAACTCTCAGTTTAACAAAATAAAATAAAGTGAAGAGAACGGAACCAAATTTATTTTCGTAGAAATGCAACCCTTCACCGTAGTCAAAAGTTCTATGTCAAAGTCCAACTGTGAACTGGCCCTCTACCTGCTTCCCTTCTCTGTCCTCTTTTAATTTTGAAGTAGTTACTTCTACTTTTGTGGCCCAGCTCCATTAGATGCCGTAGGTTATATGGAACTCGGAACTTTTTGTTGTACTTGTCAAAGCAAGATAATTGTGCAATACAATCTGAGTTGTGATTGATATATTTCTAGGAGGTACCAAATTTTACTTGTATCAACGCTATCAGTTATTTGGGGGCACTATCACACTTGTATAATCAATTGAATACTTCTTATATTTAATGTCAATAATTTCATTTTAACTCTCATACAATTTCTACCAACGTATAATGTTTTGACATTCATACATATATTTTGAGAATAATTTGTTTTGAATCTGAAATTATATATTGAACAAATAAAAAAATTATATAAAATATTTGTTTCCGTAGGTTATTTTTGAAACAAGCCAATGTGCAATTTGTAAAAAAAGTCAAATTAAAGTAAAACAAGGAGTAATAAACAAAGGCCTATATAGATCCCTTCAAACCCCCCTCCTCCGTAAAAAAGAACGAAGGTTTACAGATTGTTACCACATTTATTCAAGTGTCTCAAGGAATTTACATCTTATTACTTTTCATTGCTGGCGAAGTCTATCAATTTTCATTTCTTTAAATCTCGTTAGCTTTTTTATGTATCAGACCATATATATCCTTTAGCGAACTCAAATGAGAAGGTATAAAGTAAGAAAGTCTCAATATTAGGACACCTCACTATAAATTTTATAGAAGTCACTGTTTGTTTTCACTACTTTCCATATGACTCAAATCATCTAACTCAAATAATAAGATAATACAGTTTTTTAAAATCAACCAACACTAATGGCCTCTTTTACTCCACTCACCAAGTCACCATTATGTGAGAGGAGGAAGCTACAATTCTACATCATATGATAATTTCTTTTGCTATACTTCGTGTTGATCCCCTAATATTTTAAGAAAACAAAGAGAAGCATTTAAGACAGTGAGTGATAAACCGCACGAACATGAAAGTCATGATCCATAAAAATGGGCGAGATACGAGTATACGACTTCCATGTCTCCTAGAAAGAGTGACATATCGAGTTCTTCAAAGTACGTCACTAATTGTCTGCTAAGACTTCTCAAATATACAAATACAAATCAATCTATATGGTGAGAAATTCAATGATGATCTTGATCAAACTTTATTTAAGTCATCAATTCAGATTTACCGATTTATAATTCTGGAGAAGCTTCAAGTTTCTATAAGGTAGTAGCAAAAATTAGCTAGCTCAAAGTATTTCTCCGTCTCTCATTTGAATTAGATAAGATATTACTCTGTTCAAACGTGTGTGTTTTACACGAATTATCTAGATTAAATTTATTAGACCTAATTGGACTTGATCATCTCTTATTTCACTTGATACTCTTAACCTATCACACTTGATCAACCTGATTAGACCTAAAGACGAAGAGCAAACACCTTAAGCTAAACAAAGAAGGTTGAATTTGAAACTAAATGTACCATTCAGATGAAGTTGCTTCATCATCACATCACCATCACCATCACCATCATCATAATCCAATTAGGCTTCTAACTACGTACTTTTTACATACATTTCTTTGAATATGGACGTAGGATGCTTACAAAAAAAACGCTACAATATGTAGTCTCTCTCTCACATCGTCAAGCCTAATTGTATACAAGACATGCAGATCCCATCTGGAATATAGAACCCACAAATGACATGAAAATCAAGCAATCAATTTTAATCATAGTAGTTGAAGTTGCAATTACTTGCAAGGTTGTCCAGCTTTAAATCAACGCTGAGATGCAAATTCTGAAAACCAAACCTCAACCTCCAAAAGCCATTGAGTGGCACCAGAATGCGTAGAACTATGATGAAAAGTTGGTAGCTGAAATTGATGCCCGCTGCTATCATGCTTCAAAACATGCAGTTTTACTATCCTGTGTTCACGAAACAAAATCAAAATTGCGAAGGAAATAAGAGGTTGATTATCATCAACTGTACTAGTATTCCACCGAAAAAAATAAAGGGCTTAGGACATAAATTTCTGTACAAAGATTTTCCGAGAATGAGTATGGCTATCTCATCTATAGCAATATTTGAAAAACCTGGTAATTGAGACAATGAAATTGTTTGAAGTTCCATTTAAGATAGGAGGAATCAACTTACTTGGACCCCTAGGTGAGTGAAACTTCTATACTAGAATTTCTACTTCCCATACTACACCAAACAACCTTTTGTACTTCTCAAGAATTAAAATTCATTGGAATTGGATTTTCTTAGGAAGTGTAAAATTCAACCAATCGACCACGATTGTAAGGCAATTTGCGTGGACTATTGTAAGATAAAATTAACTGTCAGGGTGTATTGGCATTGCCATCCTTATGGAGAAGCACATTACTTCCTCCGTTCCATAAAAGATTGCCTTTGCCTTTTTCTTTTATCATGCTCCAAGGACACATCTTTTGCTAGCAATACCTTTATTAATGTATGAAGAAATTTATAAAAAGGTCATATTTTGAGGGTGTACATTGAAACACATCTGACACAATTATACTCTTTATTATATATTGCTGATAGTTTATGTTCAAAGTTTGTGAGGTTTGACTAAAAAAAAAAGCAAACGGGCAATCTGGAACAAGAGACTGAGAGCTCAACTAGTTGGTCCCACAGCTTTAAAGCTCCTGCCGACCCCCACGACACAATCCTAGTTCAAAGCCCAGCATAGGGGGGGGGGATAAAGTGTTCACACATGTATAGTGTGTTTCTTACGTGAAATGAAAGCTCCTAGATTTTTTTGCAATATGATAAATTGAAACATACATGGTATTATTAGCGGGTACTTAGCCACATTCTGAAGTCTCAGTTTGCGTGGTAGAGCACTCAGATTCCACCTGGTTTGCTGCGTTAGTGCAGATACACTATCCAGAAGAAAAACATGCTTGTAAGTTAGGCAAAAATCAAAATCAGCTAATTTCATTATACTGCTTCAGAAAGAAACTTCAAGCACCAATTAAGAGCCCACTAGGCTTCAGTTGTAATATACAGGTCAGAGATCGACATCGATTATTGAAACAGGTAACATGTATCATTGAGACTAGTTAACAACTTCAGAATGCCAGAAAAGACATATGATCTATCTAATTAACAGCAGACACTGCATGTCTCCAAATATCCCCCCTTTCATCCAGTTTGAATTATGACGCAAGGAACAAAAGCTATCATAAAATATATAATCCAGAAATCAAATACAACTTCATGTACCTTTGCTTCATCAATGGACTTGGTGTGAGCAGTAGTAGTTGATTCAGGACCAGAGCAAACTGACTGTGTTGTTGAGCAAGCAGGCTACAATTGCATCACATAGTACCTCATATTATATTCACTACCACATATGAGAAGATGTCCCATAACCACAAGATTAGCTGCTTGCCTCTTCAGCATGGATCTCCTGGCCATTTGTCTCTTGCATCTCTGTGGAAGAGCATGTATCAGTGTCAAACACAGTATGTTGTGAAAAAGATGCAAGAAGGAGAAGCAACTTTTGCTAAGGAAACAGAGGAAGCAACTGCCACTTATCTGTTCACCAGTTTATCTTTTTGGAACGAAAAAGTTTCTAGAAATACTAAGATCCATAAGTATTGCCCCAACCCCACTCACTTGAAGCATAAAGAAGGTTCAGTTTTCTTGTACTGATTAACTGAGTAAATCCTGAATCCAATTTCAGGATTTCTCTGTGTGGTTGCAAGTGCTGTTTGCATTTCTTGAAATTCTATTTTTTGCTATCACTGCCATAAAACATATATAAACATTACCCCAATGCCTCTAAAGAGGTTCACATTCCAGGCACAGTAGAGGGATCAAATGTCCATGGCCTTATCCTAGAGATAAAAGGGATCCCTTGCGGGAAATTCTTGATTTGAAATGCAACAGCCAGTTGCTATCTCGATATAATCAACTATACACAAAGCATACACAATAGTCCATCATAATTCAAAGGCAAAGAATAGTGAATCGTTTGGCTCCGCCAAAAAAGAAGTCCCTTGCCGTGTCCACCGGATCAACTTTATCGATTCTGGAACTAGAATGAACAATCAAGTCTCTAGTCACAAAGTCTGTATATTGGAATAATTATGGTATTGACAATTCTAAAGCAAACTAAAACCACAATCCTATGGTACTGGTCTTGGAACTTGTACCTTCCAGCAGAACATCACATCTCAAAGAGGAGCATGATCGTGTTGATTTGCTTTGGATGAACTTGACATAAATTCTTGAAGTTCAACAGAATGAGAGCTTTAATTTAAAGCAAGTTCACAATCAATATGCAACCCCTGAAAATCTGAGTTAGTAGAACTCGCCTGCTCGTGTTAGACGCAGTTACGTTCCCAAGTGTTCCACTTTTCTAATTTATAAAGCTTTTTCATTATTTAGACCTAAAATGAAGTGACAAAGTGTCTAGGCCCATGTTTAAAGTGAAGCATCTGGCACAAGTACTTAAGTAAAAACAATAAGTCCGAATGATATAGCTAAAAAATGAGAGAATAATAACACAAATAAAGGTATCATTACGTACGAAGCTTTATGTAGACATTACTTTTATTAGACTAAAGAAGGGCAAGAGAAAGACCAAATCATACCTGTATAAACTGCAACGCCTCCCAAAGCAGGTAGGGATTCAGAATCTTTCATAGTATCAACCTCAGAATCTTCAATCCTGGGAAGCTTAATATTGTCAAAAGAAAAGGGAAGGAAGAACATTCACAACTCTACAATCGAACTATTCTACTTTTACACAATGGAGCCCTCCCCCTGCCCCGCCCCGCCACACACACACACAAAAAAAAAAAGGAAACAAATTGCCATATGTTTCATCCTTATCTAGCTGGCAAGCAAACGAGTCCAAGGGTAAGTGCGCAAAGAGGAAAAAAAGAGCATGAAAAAGATAAAAGAGCATTGAACATTTCCTTTTTTTTTGGTTTATTTATTTATTTTTATTTTTGGGGGGGGGGGGCAGCAAAGCTCTAGTAATTATAGTGTGTTTAATTTGCATAAGTGAAGGGGAAGAACGGCGCAGGCAGCAAAGAGAGGGAAAGAAAAATTGGCCTTAGTGTATTTCCTTCAAATCTTTCTAACATTCAAAGATTAGTTTTATCCTTCAATTTCTCTTCCTTCTCTTCCAAATCTGTAGCCAAATAAAGGAAAATGATTCCATCATTCTCCCTATGTTTCCTTTCGCTTCATTTCCTCTAATCCCAACACATTGCTAAGAAAGCTAAATTGTCATAACTACAATAAAATCTAGGGAGTCATAAGAGGTCCCATTCAAAATACAGAGAACCATGATAGGTCCCATTAGAAAATGTATAAAATAAAATGTTTTGATGATATATACTCTGCCTCACGGGGAAGCAAAAACGAGCAGTTACGGTTCATTAGCTATTGTTATTACAGAACAAGTGGGTCTCGATAAAGACTGATGAGTTCTGAAACTAGATCAGTTAATACACCAATAATGACACAAAACTGAAGCTATAACAGGTTAGAAATGATTAAATTTCAAAGGTATATGGTCAACCTTCTCCTTTCCTCTCCAGGGATTATGCACCATTTTCCGTTGCTTTTAACCACTGGCTTGAATGCTCCTTTCTCCTGTCAATTGAATCAGAATGTTACAATTGCAGACAAAATGCAGCATTCCGTAGATCTAAAGAGAGGATGCTGTAAGATGGTGTTCTCAGGGTTCATCATCAAAAGTTACCAAGAAAATTTGAATGACGAGAGAGCTCAAGAGCTACATATATTATTCACTGGTTTAACAGGTTGTAATTCAATCTTTCAACGAGAAAATAAATTAACATGATAATATTCTTGATACCACAAATAACTGTCTGCAACATTTTCAGCTGATGATTTTTTTATAAGAATGACAAATCTATGTTACTGAGATATGCTCAATCAACAAATCACCATGACAAGCTGTACTACTTATATCAAGATAGCCATAAAATGAAACAGGGGAATGAGTTATGACAGCTACTCTAAAGACCTGATTCATATCTCTGAAAGCGTGCTGGATCTTCTCCAAGACAGATCCTAAACTCTTCAATTCTAAATCTAGAGCCTGTATTCCAAATTTTGAATAAGAATAATGAGTAGGAACAGATAAGGTGATTAAGAAAATGCAAATAACTAATGAGAGCAAATCAAAAATCTGTACCCGCTTCTCTGATGTTAGATTTTGTATGACTGCATCCTTCTTTAATAAATCTTTCTGAAGGTGAAAGTGGTCAAAGCATAACATAGTAGAGATAATGCACAAGGTTTAAGAAATTACTACTTGTATTCAACTTAAAATGGACAAAAAGATGCATTGATCAAGAGGATATTGTTGCCACTTGTGCTCTACTTTTGTTACGAATTCTTTCTGCTCCAAGCATTGCTTCTAGCTCAGAGATATTCTTCTCTTTTCTTTGGAGTTCATCCTTGTATTTTCCAAGCCTGTTTTCCATCTCAATAATTCTTTCTGCAGAACATATATTATTGAGCACTTCTTCACTCTAGATCTATCAACAAAAGGCCGACCTGTAAACTTGAGGATAGTGATTACCCATAAATACTTGCTCAACCTCAGAAAGTCTGTCAAACTTTCTTTTTAAGCCAGATACTGCACACATAAACCCAGACACTGTTACTGATGGAAATACAAGAAAAGGAAACAGGCACCAATTTCATTAGGCAATTAATGTTACAAAATTGTATACACTCTTTGCAATCAATGAAGTGAATGGATGGAAAAGAAAAGAACTTGAGAATTGACATAGGTACATGCCTACTTCTTCTTTTTCATTAACAACATGCCGAACGTTATCGACAACTTGCTTTACAGATAATGCCTCCTTTTCTATGGAATCAAACAGTAAAAGGTGAGACTTCAACTTCTCAGATAAGATCTTGAGCTTCCGATCTCTTGTTTCAATTGAACGTTTCATATCATATGTTGACTCCTGAACGCAAAATAAAAGATTTTCTCACAATATAGTTCTCAGCCCTTCTGTATCCAAGGACATAAGGTCCATCAAGAGTACTCTAGAAATGCAGAATCATAATATTGCCTACAGAAACGATAAAATACCACATTATACATGCAACGGTAAAAATTAAAGATCAAGACCATCTTCAAAAATTCTACAAAGAACTCATCATAACTTAATTGAAGAGCTAAATATTACTTAATAATTTTGCAGGGAGAAGCTTAGTTTTCGAGTCTGAAGAGGAGTGTTTTCAAACTACTAAAAAACTAAAAATGTAACTTTTGATGGATTGATTAATTGTTCCAAGTAATAACCTCTCCATCTTGTAATTTTAGTAATTACTTAGTTGCTTATCTAATTAATTAATTTGGCCCCATCTTTATCTCACCTTGGATTCTGAGTCAACCAAACTACTTCCCACCACTTACTCCACTTATATCTCCGTAACATTATCACGTATACACAAAAGAGGTATTATGTTGTTGATGCCTGATGATATAACCCTTATTCACCTCCCAGACTGTATCCACTTCATTCTAAAATCTCTACAACATCTAAATTGAGGGAGTGAGGATTTAGTAACTATTCTAAGTATTTTCATATAGTCATTTAGTTGAGGTAAGCGTTGGTTTTGGGCAAGTGTTCACGATCACTTCATCTTCTCGATATTTGCAATTTGTGCAATGGCCGAAGGTAATTCATAATCCCTTAAGTTTCAGCATTTTGTATGAATTTAACTGTCTAATATTCGGTATAAAGCCGTGTTTTCCTTTGCCTTGCTTTTATTATAGTTATCATGTACTTCAAATACTACATATATTTATGTATAATACATCGCTTAGTTTTGACAATTGTATATTACGTTTTGCAATTGTCGATTGATTGGCCAATATGCTATATTTGTGGAAAGCGCCTATATATTGTGATTGAAGTGTATGATTGCTCATTTGTTGCACGCATGCTATTGAAGTACTTTTTTAATTTGCGGCACATATATACTTCCTCTGTTTTTTTAGTTGCAACAATTGAATATTTTACCTCTCACAAATATTCCCAATTGTTGCATCTAAAAAAAACGGAGGAAGTATATTATATTCACATCTCCGTCGCTTGTTCGGTGCTGATATATTTCATTATGTTGCCTTTTGCTTTTTGATTTGTGGATAGTCACACTTATATTTTTACCTATATGTTAGTAGTATCATCTCTTGGTAAATGAGTTTGGGTAAGGTTGTATATTGATAAGATGGTACGCCATATTAAAGAGTTGGCATATGTTGAAACCATTTAATAGTCACATTTATGTGTGTCTTTTAGTCTAATTTTGTGGTCGAGTAAAGCACTTGTATACATGTGATTTAGTATATAAAATAAAGTAAAGTTGAGTGGTTCAATATTTTGTTAGTTAGAGAGTAGCCACAACACCTCTAATCATTTTTTTTGTTTGAAATCACATGTGGAAAGTAGACTTTGTTGCAATTGGTTGTACGTAATAAGATAAGACTTACCCACAGGAATTTATTTGTATTAAAACAATTAATTGGGGATGAATATTAAATTTTATTTCTTAAACGTCCCACGGGAATCAAGAAAATTATAGAGTTCAATAGTTTCACCATTTTGGTTGTAGTTATAAAATCTAATTGAGTAGAACGTTTTATGTCACTAGTTTCATACTTTTTCATGTTTTACAATGGTAAAGCATGATTATATTCAAGGTCTCAAATTTTGATAATAAGCATGTTATTTATATTTTATTTTTTCGGTAGTTTTGCCTACGAATACTTCCGATATCAAATAAGACATTCCTGAATTAAGGGGTGATAACTATAAGGAGAGAGTGCTCCTTCAATTGGGATGGATATCAACTATGCTATTAGGAAAGACGAGCCACTTGGCATTACTAAGACTAGTTTTTTCCGGATGCAATTGATCTTTATGAAAAGTGGGAGAGGTCTATCCGCCTCTCCGTTATGTATATAAAGACCAAGATCAGTGCTAGTATTCAGGTTTCGTTGAAGTCTAAGAACTTCTTAAGGCCATCAACGAGCTGTTTTCCCATTACAAAGCTCTTGCTAGCACCTTGATAATGGAGTTTTCATCCACGAGGTTGTACTCAGGTTAAGGAGTGCGTGATTACATCATGAAGGGTATTTCAGCTTAACTTAAAGTTTGGAGCTACTATATCAGACACCTTCCTTGTGCAGTCTTCCTTATCAATATGGCCTTTTTAAAGTCTCTTACAACACACATAAAGGATAAGTGGTTAATTAATGAAATGCTGACCATGTCAGTTCAAGAGAAGGGTGAAAAGGTGAGCCTTGCGACTTCTACAAAGAAGAAAAAAGATCACACTAAGGATAAGGGAAAGATTCCGGCTAATCGGGCCATTAAGAAGGAGTCTTCGTGTTTCTTCTATGAGAAGAAGCGGCACATGAAGAAAGACTGCGAGAAGTTCAAGGCTTGGCTTAAGAAGAAAGGTAAAGTTTTTGTGTTTGTTTGTTATGGGTCTAATATGGTTAGGATTAATCATAATACATGGTGGATTGACTTTGGTAGTGATAGATAGAGAGAAATATTAGAATACCTAAATGATAACTATATATTCTAATATTATATAAGTATACCCCTTATTGTATACAAAATGATTCGATGAGATAGTTTCTCTAACATCTCTTCATATATACTAATGTTCCTAAAACTTCTCTTGGTGAATAACTCTTAACCACGCAAAACTTGCATTACAACCATTACTTATATTTAGTCTTATAACTATTTATATTTTACTATTAATATTTTTTTTGGTTTACAATTGTTTCAACATATCCCTTAACTTGTAAGCGCAAAGACCTAGATAGTGTCGAAACATTAGGAATATGTTTTTCTTTAGCGGCTTCATGAATATATGTGGAACTAGTTTAGTTTTCTTGCATCATTGATCAAATCACGAACAAAGTGAATAAGTGATACTTACACATCAATATGTTTGCTTTTTCCATGATAAACTGGATTCTATGATAGAGCTATGGAAGACCTATTATCACAATATATTCTGGTAGATGCATTTTGTGGACGATCCATCATTTTCAACAGATTTCGAAGTCATATAGCTTGACATGCATAAGATCAGCTTCGGTTGATGACAATGTCACACTAGGTTGTTTTTTGGATGACCATGATACAACCCCAGTTCTTATCCTATTGTGACATTAGCATCGACAAATGCTGAGTATGTTGCACCAACATCCTATGCATGTCAATCTATATGGTTTCGAAATTTGCTGAAAATGATGGATTGTCCAAAAATGCATCTACCAGAATAATTGTGATAATAGGTCTGCCATACCTCAATTAAAGAATCCAGTTTATCATGGCAGAAGTAAACATATTAATGTGAAACATCACTTTCTTCGTGATTTGGTCAACGATAAAGTGATAAACATCACTTTCTACAAGAGTAATGAAGAAGGTGCAGATGTATTCACGAAGCTTCTAAAGAAACACATGTTTCTAAGTTTCGAGACTGTCTAGGTCTTTGTGCCTACAATAGTTTATGTTTACTAGAAATGTAAATCAAACAAATATTAATAGTAATATATAAGTAGTTAGAAGGCTAAACGAAATAACAGTTTTAATGAAAGTTTTGTGCGGTTCTCTTGGTTAAAGAGTTATTCACCAAGATAAGTTTTTGGAACATTAGTATATATAAAGAGATGTTAGGGAAGCTTTTAAATATCTTATAGAATTCATTCTGTATACAATAAATTGGTAGCAGCGGATACACATATCATATTAGAAATTTGATTTCAGTTTCAAGACTTGTACCTTTAGGGTTTTCCTTTGATTTTTCACTTTCTAGTTTTCATTTAATTAGAAATTTGAAATTATTGGTTATGGTCTTCTGTGTCATGGATTATATAGTCTTGAATTGCAAAATGATATTGCTCATAGTTCCTTGTAATGTTGGTTTAAAGCGTTGTATTGTGAATGAAGAATCCTCTATGTTTGGTACCGGATATTGCGACATATCTCGAGAGAATAAGAGATTGGTAAAGGAAGGGGTACTCTAGACTTTGCTGATTTTGAGACATGTGTTAGAAACGGCCAAACGGGTGTTAGGCACGCAACGACACTAAATCCACAAAATGGTGATAACAATTTAATAGATCATAATGAATGATCAACATTGATCAAGTTCCTTTAAGAAGATCTGTTAGACTAAGGAGATCAAATGATGATTATGAAGTGTATTTGCCGGAATCTGATTGTGATGGTGAAGGTGGGAATGATCCAATTACGTTTTCACAAGCCACAACTTCAAGGGATTCTGAATTGTAGATGAATGCCATGAAAGATGAGATTCTATGGCATCTAACGGAGTTTGGGATCTTGTCGAGTTGCCCGATGGTGCAAAAGCCAATGGATGCAAATGAGTCTTAAGAGAAAGAAAGACTAAGAAAGCAACATTGAGAGACATAAGGTTGGACTCATTGCCAAAGGGTTCAGTCAAATTGAAGGAGTTAACTATTTGGACTTTCTCTCCTATATCAAAGAAATATTCTCTCAAGTGATTATGGCATTAGTCACTATGAGCTATGGCAAATGGATGTGAAAACAACCTAATGGTGAAATAGAAAAAGAGGTTTACATGAAACAACCCGAAGAATTCTTCTCTAAAAAGGGTGAACACTTGGTTTTGTAAGCTTAATAGATCCATGTACGGATTTAAACAAGCTTCCCGCCAATGGTATATGAAGTTTCATCAACATGGGTTTTCGAGAAAATATCATGAATCAATGCATATACCAGAAAGGTCACTGGGAGTAAGATTTGTTTCCTTGTGTTGGATGTGGATGATATTTTGCTAGCGGCCAGGGTGTTATATGAAGTGAAACAATGTCTTTCAAGTAATTTTGAAATGAAAGATATGGGTGAGGCATCTTATGTCATTGGCATTAAGATCTGTAAAGATAGACCTCGATGAATTTTGAGTTTGTCTCCAGAGACCTATATCAATACTAGAAAGGTGAACGTTTCATATGAAAAATTGGTCACCAAGTTGTAGCACCCACTGTGAAAGGTGAACGTTTCAGTCTGGACGGGTGCCCAACCAATGCCAAGGAATGATCTTGAGAATGAACTAATGAAAAATGTTTATATGCTCGCTCAAGTTTACTAGACTTGACATTACAAAGTATTGGGAAGATATCTTTAGGGTACTAAGGACTACATGCTTATGTATAGACAGACTGATGATCTCCAAGTAGTTGGTTGTTCTGACTCCGACTTCAATGGCTCCATTCACTCAAGAAAATCCACCACACAATATGTGTTTATGCTAGCCCATGGTGTCGTTTCTTACAAGAGTGCGAAACAGGCCTTAACTGCTACTTCAACTATGGAGGCTGAGTTCATTTCTTGTTTTGAGGCTACTTCATATGGTGTATGGCTGAAAAGTTTCAGATTTGGACTTGAGTCGTTGATTCTATCTGTCGGCCAATAATAACGTTTTGTGATAATTCAGCCATAGTTTTTATGGATAAAAACAAAAGGCATTGAAGTCAAAATAAGCACATCGACATTAAGTTTCGAGCCATAAAAGAACATGTTCAAGAAAAGAAAGTGATCATAGAAAACAATAGTGTTGGATTAATGATTGGTGACCCCTTGACAAAAAGGCATGCAAATTAAAGTTTTCAAGGGTCATGTAGAGAGCATGGGACTTGGTCCTATCATTTAAAACATTATTTTATGGTACAGTATTTTGTAACTTTTCATTCGGTTGGATATATCTTTTTTTAAGTTTATGTACGTACATATTGTTTTTATTATATGAGAAATGTCATTATGTTTGAACTAGAGTAAGCATAGCGTTTACTCATTAAGTATTGTAAGTGGTGAAAGACTGAATATATTGTGATACATGAAAGATTAGTTCTCGTTTTAGGAGAATTTGTCGATACGATCCATATATGAGGACTTCGTAGATGTAATGGACCAAGTGGGAGAATGTAGGAATTTTATTAAATAGTTAATTACTTATTTAATTAATTAATGTGCCTCATCTTTATCTCACCTTGGATTCTGAGTCAACAAACTACTTTCCACCACTTACTCCACTAATATCTCCATTAGGTTATCACGTATACACAAAAGAGGGATTCTGTTGATGGTACAACCCCATATAACGTTATTCACGTCTCAAAAAAAGGTCACTACATCCACTTTATTCTAAAATCTCTACACCATATAAATAGAGGGGTACGGATTTAGCAACTATTCTAAGAATCTGTATTCAGTTTAGGTAAGCGTGGTTTTGGGCAAGCGCTTACGATATTTTATGTTGGGTTTGCAAGCCCGACGAGTCCAACAAGGCGAGTAGGGCTCGAGAACGCGTTGCGGGTCTCGTGCAAATGAAGGAACGTGAAGGAGCTCGCGCCCGTAGATTGCGCCCGCAGCCAGCACTTTGTGCTAGCGAGCAATTTTTCATTTTGTTTTCCTTAATTTAATTTAGAGTAGGATAGTGATATTATTTGTTTCCTAAGTCTAGGACGATATTGTGTCCAAAGATAAGAAGAGATAAGATATTATTTGTTAATATTATCTTATATCTTTTAGTGTTAATAATCTATTAGGAATAGGGTTTTACTAAGCTCTATATAAAGAGGGGTAGGATGCCAATTTTAATATAGAGAAGTCTCGATTGAGATTAGGAATTGCCAAGAGTTATTGCTGATAGAAACTAGCGTAAATGTGTGGAGAGATTTTTGCCCTACTTGTTAAGTGAGGGATTTTTATAGTGAAAGTTTTTGCCTTTAATTCTCCAATTTCGCACTTTTATTTTTATTTCATTGATTCTCGTGTTATTATGGGTATTCTGCTACTGCTAGTGCCTTACATCTTCATCTTCTCAATATTTCCAATTTGTGCAATGGCCGGAGGTATTGCACAATCCCTTAAGTTTCCTCATTTTGCATCCTCATCTTATATGAATTTAATTGTCTAATACTTCAATAAAACTCAAACGACATCACTAATTTTATTCACAGTAAATAAATGGATTTTTTGTGAAATACTACCTTTTAAAACATGTATTTTGCGAAGAACTACCTTTTAATGAATAAATTGCAAAAAACTACCTTTTAATGAATAAATTGTGAAAAACTACCTACTTAAACACACTTTTTCTGAAAAAAATACTTTTCATGTGCAATTTGGCCAATATAATTAATTGTCTGACTATTTGACCTTTATAAAGCATTTTACTAGAGATATTTCCAACCCTCTTTTCGCAATTTCTTTTCATTGGAACTAATCTTGATTTCATTATATTTATCACTTATAAAAAGTAGATTTAAAACTGGGGAAAATACTCAATGTTTATTTAGGCCTGTTCTTTTGGTCTGCAATGAACTTAAATTAAGTTAAGTTCAGTTAAGTTAATTTTCAATTCACTTAATTTCAGTTCAGCTCCCAAGGAGTTGCACTTAGATGCAATTCAGTTAATTTCATTTCAGTTCCGTGAATTTCATGAGTTATTTGCAAAGAACATGGCCTTAGTCGTTAGTAGCGCATAAATCCTACAAGGTTAAGGTAACAAAGTTGACTTATTTAGAAGGATATGGGCTAAAAAATTGTCAGTTTTAAGTGAACGCAAAAAAGTTGCAAATCAGAAGAAAACCTGATAAGCATTTACAAAGTGCTCCTTTGATTGAAGAAGACTTTGTATTGTAGAATTCAACTCCTGTTGCTTGCTCTCAAGCAGAGCATTCTCATTTTGGAGATAATTTACCTATCAACCAAAACCATCCACATAATTAAAACAAAATCTCTCACAGGAATTTCATCGAACAGTTTGCCGGCAACTTACAGAACACTAACCTTTTTCTCTAGCTTGTGTCGTGCTTCAATCGAGGCAGCTAATTCAGAATCCAATTCCTTCAACTTCCTTCCAGATTCCTCTTCTGATCGCTTCTGCTTCTGAAATCAGTATTACAGGAGGGAAACGGCATTAATTAGCCGAAAACGAAGCGAAAAATTGAAAAGAAAACTGTCAAAAATTTAAAAAGAGAAACCTGGATTGAAAGATGGAGTTGTTCGGTGGAAGATCGTTCTCTTTCCTGATTATGCAGAAGAGGAAATGAGAACGGAAGAGAGAAAGAGAGAAGAGGGGGAGAGATAGAGAGGGGGCTTACACGGAGATCTTTGACATCGGAGATTAGGGCACGAAGCTGGAATTTGAGTCTGGAGAGTTTGAGCAACTCCATTTTCCCTCCAAGTTTTCTTCCCTCTTCCATCTATCACTTTCACTTTACGACTCCTTGGCTTCATTAACTGAATTTTGAATGTTACCTCCCTCCACTCATTGTCACCATACCAACGAGTAGAGCCCAAAAACGTCTTCCGTGGAAATTGGAACGTAATGACGGTTGTTTATGTTAAATTTTACACAAATAAAATCTAGTTACAGACGTACAAGTAACTGAGATCAATTGAACACCAAGATGAGATACGAAAAACAACAAAGAACAAAAAGAAAGCACAGAGAAATAAACATCACGAGTGGTGACAGAAAACCTCTAAATACCTCGGGGGGCCTTTAGTCGACCAATCGACTATGATCAATGTAAAATACGAGTACAATAATGTGTTTTCTTATGAATACTAAGAATAAATACGAGTGCTAAGTGTAAAATATGAGTAGAAATACTCTCTAAACTTAGAATAATAAAAAGTATCTTATAGGATTTTTTTGGCGAGATCTTATAGGCTTGACTCTAGCATTTAATCATACGTATACAACTTTTTTTTTATAAGAAGAAGTGGTCCGGACCCCGCTCGGGTCTTAATGGGCCAGACACTTGAGAGTAGGGGGGATAGGTAAGGGGAATCCTTACCCTCAAAGTGCCTCTAGTGGGGATTGATCCCCAACCTTGAGGTTGGAAGGGTGCTCTCCTTACCACTAGACCAAGTACTACTTGGTACGTATACAACTTAAATAAGCCGCAAATCATCTTGTTTGAACTGCTATAACAGCTTCCTGGAATCTCTCCAGGTTGTTGTACAACTTCCTGAAATAAAGGTAGGTTGTTGTAATAGCTTCCTGAAATTTAGGTAGGTTGTTGTAACAGCATCCTCAAATCATGAAATTTGTTAATATCTACTGTTCAGCTTACTTTGACCCAATATCCCACTATATTAGGCACGTGGGGAGTATACTGACTTATTCCCTAACTAATTTTTACTTGGTCTTCATAACAAACTTTCCTATATCTTCGACTTTTGTTGAGTCATTGATTCGCTACAAGCTGCTAGCTGAAAGGTGGTAACTGCTAGCTAGTAGCTGATAACCGCTAGCTGGAAGTTGGTACTTGGTATCTGGTAGCTAATAGCAGCTACTCGCTAGTTGGAAGTTGGTACCTGTAAGCTAGTACCTCGAATTTGGAACCTGCGAACCTGTGGCTGATTTAGGAAAATCGGAACAATTTGCATTTATATTTTTGGTAGCCTATTTCGTGAGTCATGGTCGCAATACAACAATAACATTACTTTAGTGCCTCAAAGGCTCCCTCCATAAGGCAACGTAAAGGAGAGTCTGATGTAGCACAAACATAAAATCTAAGCCATGCTAGCAATATAGCAATAAAAACAAATGAGACTATTGTTGGTACATTTATATCATAAAATATATTCATTGTTAACATATAATTTTGCTAGATTATATCTATAAAATATAATGTTGTATTAATCAGATATAATTAGTGACAAGTATTTAATCAATGAAAACTTCTGTGTTTTGGTGAAGGGACATGTCTTTGGTATAAAAAGACATAACCTTTCATGATCTTCTCTTTAAATATAGAGATGTCATATATATAATGGATGAATCATGTAATGATGATGTGATGATCATGAAATTATTCTCAACTTGATCTACAGAAGTTCATATAGAATTTTCTCTTGTTCTTTAAACAAAACGTAAACACAAACTTTTTGTTGAATTGTTTCGTCATGACAGCCAACATTTAGTTGTAATCTTCTTCGTAACTCAAAAGTATCACGTGATTTTCCATTTTCTATAGTGGGTCAGTAAATTACTTTTAGGAAAGTGTATCTACATGCTCGGAAGATAACGTATAGGATTACCCACTACGTTCATATCTAATAATTTTAACAAAAACAGTAGGGATAATCATGATCTTTCCCTTATACCTCTAAGGGGCGTTTGGTATATGAGAATGGGCGTTGAGGGATAAAGAGTGGGATGAGGAGTGGAAATATATTTGTGGACATTCATGTAGATATTCTTATTATCTTTTAGAGATGACTACATCCAATATATTTGTTAACCTCTCCATCTGAACGATAAAAGTAGGTGAAAAATCGAGTTAAATGGTTGATAGTTGGGTGACGTTTGATAGGTGGAATTACGGTGAAAATTTTCACTCATTACCTGTTTATCACTGGCTCCATCACCCATTTCTTATATTTTCTCAAGTATCTATCTTCGTTTGACATTAACATAATTTTTTCACTTTTGATCATCGATTGACGTGTTTCCATAAACTTATTCTGTCAATGTAAGATGAACTTAATGTATAGAGTGTCAATTTTGCAAGTTTTATTTATTTTTTTGTTTGCAATTTTCTTAAAGGGATTAAAATCCGAACAACGTGTGGTGGATGGAATACAGGTGATAGTCTTATAGGATGATGTATAAATGGGTGGGAGTTCATGTAAACGAAATGGTGGATGCATGAAATGGCCTACCCGACCTAAATCTCACCCATTTTCATCTCAACCTTTGTTTTCCAAGTTGTAAGAATTGGAATATATTTTAAAATTACTTAAAAAAACCTTACTAATCTAGTTATATTTCCTCTTCTTGTCCTCTTCTTTAATGTCAATTATGTTTTTACCCCCTTTTAGATTTCAGCTTATAAGAGATATGTCCCCTCCTATGTCTTCTTTTTCAGGGGCCTAACCATATATCTCAATCTCCTTCCCTTTTAAAAATGTGAACCCCACTAAATAAACACGAAAATATTGCATTTGTGGATTTATACTCCCATTCTGAATTTCTGATAGAGTATAAAACCAAATATAAACCTTTAACCACCAACATTTCGAACCATCAACAGTTCAACCATGAGGAATTTAACTCGCATTTGGGTAAAAAAATTTATCTTCTTATTAGTTCGTGTTCTTTCACCTTCTACTACAAAAGTATTGAATCAAGTCGACTGTCTCCTCAAAGTGACTCTAAAGATGGGGACATGATAGGTTACAACCACATTGCCATTAATATGACGCATAAGGCTTCTTACTATCTACCAACAATCTACATTCCTTTAGGCCTGAACTCTACATCTTATATTCAGTCTAGTCTTGCTCTATTCAGTTTACTTTAATTCTGTTCAAGTCAACTCAATTCAATTCGACTCAGCTCAATTTTTAAGTCCAAGAGAATAGGTCCAATATATACTTTTAATATATGTGCAGAAGCTTTACAGAATATTTGTCTAAGGAAGGAGGAAGTATTAATTTAGGATAAACCATGATTAAGAATGATTGAAGGAGTTTAACTTGATAGTAAGATACTAAGATTTGTCCAAAGATTATAGTATTTGAATAAGGTGATTCATATCAACTCATAATTTTTTAACAGTATATCCCCCCGTTTCTAAATATTCTACAATTTTTTTTTGTTCGTTTCTTATTATTATACACATTGTTTTTTTCTATATTTAATAACATGTCCCATCTACTTTTTCAATTTTGTCCACTCGTGCTCCACTTTATAATATAATAACCACTTTAAATTTACAGTCTCTCACTTTTGTCATTTCTTTCACCATCTTTTCAGTTTTTCTCTCAAACTTTTGTACTTCTACCTTGGATCTCCTGTGAAATGAAGTGTGTGTATTATTTGACAATGAAGGGAGTACATTAGAGAGAAAAAGAAATACAATACGTGATTAAGAAAAGAGTGATAAAATATAGGTACACCAATAAATAGATTAAAAGGAGTAAGTCTTGCGACAGATGGTCTATTTACAAGCTTATGAATAGACCACGTCAAACTAAAAGATTCTAACTTTAAACAATAACATTTTTATTAGAAATTTTATTATGTAGGATTTTAACTAAAAAGCATGAGGCATTGAAATTTTAGTCTTGAACTTTAAATTTTTAACTTAAATTTTTTTATGATTTATACATATGATTATGGATAGACAGTCTAAACTTTGTATTTAGAGATAGAAAATAGAGAATTTTTTTTAAATAGGAGAAGGAAAGGTTTATAGGCTATAACTTTAAAAATAGGTTTTTGTATGGAGGCTTTGGGATGGGTGGGGCTAGAAATCAATCACATCCCATATTTCATTGCCCCTCAGATGTCCCCTACTTCCCTTTTGCTACATAGGGCCAATTTTTCTTGAGGTTTAATTTTAATGTTATCACTTTGTATCTCCTCAAGTACAAGTGAAACAAGCTGGTTTCGTCCATGAAAACTATCATCAAAGCTTCAAATTAGAATATATTCATGCATCATTTCCATCCCCATCGCAGGAGTGATCAAGATTTTAACAATTATTAAGGTTGTAAGGGTCCATGGTGCATTAATGACTTCAATTATCATCTAAAACCTATAAAGTATGGTCCATATCCTATGCATCTTAGTTCATAGGTACACTAGATTTCTATGCACGCGATGCGTGCGACAACAATTTTATTATGAAATTTCATAATCTACAGTAGATAATTTTATGGATAGTCGCATCTTACCACCTAAACTTTTCATGTTTTTAGAAACTCCCACATTAATGATTTTTCTTTTTAAAAATTCCACTTACCATTTACAATTTTATTAAAAACTCCCACCACTTAACGGTTTTTGTCAAATTTCATTAACAAAACCGTTAAGTGGGTCCCACATATACATTTTGTTAACAAAATAGAACTTGAAATAGTTGCAATTCTTTCCAAATAGTTGTAATTCGTTCCACCTTTGCTCTAAATGTGTTGAGGATTTGCCCTTAAATTGATGAAATTGACTTCAATTTTAGCGTAAACTAATAATAAAATGCATATGTGGGGCCCATTTAACGGTTTTGTTAACGGAAATTAACAAAAAAACATGAAGTGGTGGGAGTTTCTAATAAAATTGGGAATGATAGGTGGAAATTTAAAAGAAAATTTCATTAAGGTGGGAGTTTCTAAGAACCTGAAAAGTTTAGGTGGTTTTGTACAAAAAATCTCTATTTTATTTGCATACGATGTGTGTTTTGGCTACTATAACATGATAAACTGTGAAGGTACACAACATATTTTGTTTTCAAGTTAAATTAATTTTGGCTCATATTTCTTTGAAAACATCTCTTACTCCCCACCATCAACTACAATTTTTGTTATATAGTACCCGGTAAGGTATTTTTTGCTCATTGTCCAAATGAGAAAAAATTCAAAAGTGCTTGAAAATACTTTATCATGTTTCTCACTCATGCTAAAATACGTTATCATGATCAATTTGATCAAATGTGCCTTTACTCATGAACAATCAATTACTCATGTATTCAAAATAAAAAATTTGAAAAGTATATAAAAATATAGCAAAGTGGGTGTCTATCTATAGATCTCAAGAAAATATAATCGTTGATATTTTTTTAAATTGTTTTTACTTTGTAGATTTTTAGATATTTTAGTTAGAAGTTTGAACATCTTTTATTTAAAATATGATGGTTAAATTTGGAAATAAAACTTAATTACTTAATAAACTCATTGATTATTTTATTTATTTTTCCTTTTTTTCTTTTTGGTGTCCACCCCTACCTCTTCACTTATATAATAGAGATACGAGGCTAATATTGATCTCAACAGAAATTGGGACCGCGATTTCATCCTCTGCACTTCCATAACACTTTATTCTTCACTTAAAGCATTAAAGTGTAAGAATAGGAAAATCAATCAAAACCTAATATTACTTGATTTACCTAGTCCAGAGAATGGATATAGTATATATTAGTGTAGTTGATTATTATTTAATTAGACTCTCAGTCTGTATTATTAGAGACGATTTATTCCTGTATATATATAAAGTGCCAGGCAACCTAAACAGGTTAGCCAATCATTCTCAATACTCGAACATTGTATCACGAGTCTAGGTTAAATTTTTTTTCTCTCTTCCGCTTAACTTTAACCTCCCGTTTTTTTCTCTAAACCTTAATACTTGGTTTACCGGTCTCCGGCGAGCTCTCATGTCTGCCGCCAACACTTCCGGTGTCTCCACCAGCGCACCATCCTCAGACAACCCTCAGGCGCCACCACACATCCCACGTGTCTCTTGTGCCGCGCCTGAGACTGTGCGCCTGCAGCGCGTATTGGACGCCACCACGTTCGTTTTTGCAGCGGCGCCTGATGCTTATGCGCCTCCATTCAACGGCGCATCCCTTGGTGTTTTTCCGGCCACGTCTGCCCCGGCGTGGCAGTTTCAGATGCCACAGCCTACTCTAGGTGCATCTTCCTCCTCTGTTTTCCAAGAAAGTCCCTTGCATCAACGTTCTTCCTCCCGCCTTGGTCCGCCGGGTTTTGGCAACGCTGTCCATCAAAGTGGGCCCCTTCACTCGCCTCCGCTACTTCCCAGTGCCTCCTCTCTTACAAATCAAGACATCACACGATTCGTCTCCATCTTATTATCCACTCCTGAAGATTATCTTATGTTGAAAACTCAGGTGACATGTTTTCTTTTGATGCATCAATTACTTGGTATCGTCAAAGGTACCATTTCGGTTCCTCCTCCTACTTATATTGATAATCTCGGTTAATCTTTGCCTAATCCACACTTTTATGAGTATATGAGACTTGATCAACAAATTAAACTGTGGTTGTATGCATCGATTTCTCGTGTTGTTATGATGGATGTGCATGAATTGGGTACTGCTGTTGAGATTTGGAATAGATTACAGTCACGTTTCTTGCATGCTAGTATGGCTAGATCGATGGAGTTGAAAGGTAGACTAAGTCATATGAAGAAATCTGATCAGCAGTCTTTGGAAGTATTTTTACGTGAAATTAAGATTATTGTTGATTTCTTAGCTGCTATTCAGTGCCCTGTCTCTCAGTTTGATTTAATTCAGTATACCTTGACTGCGTTGGATAAAGATCGTGACTATGATGCCCTTTTTACTATTTTGTCACAATTTTAAACATCCTTGACGTTTGATGATCTTCGCCCTAGGCTCTTTCAGCATGAGCAACGCATTAAAGCTATGCGTGCTTATGCTGAGACGTCTCCTACTCATCAGGCTCTCGTTGTTGTTCAGTCTAGATCTTCAGGGTCTCAATTATCTACTTAGGGTGGTTCGACTTCTAAAGGTCAAGGGGGTGGTAAACATAAGAATCGAAACAATCATAACAAGGGTGGTCGTGGTAACAATGGAGGTCGCGGCAATGGAGGACAGGGTGGTCGTGGCAATGCAGGCCGAAATAATGGTATGGGTAATTTTCATAATGTTTCATATGTTGATTACTCTTGTGCCAATTCTATTGCTAATGATTTGTCTTCAGCAGGAAGTAATCCTTCTAACGGCAATTTAGCCAATATCCCTTCCTCCGATACTTGTGGTCTTTGTTGGTATCCAGGTCACCAAGCAGCCTATTGTCCTCAGCGTTTCAATCACAACTTTGTGCCTTCTTCTCCTGATGGTGTCACACATGCCCTAGCTGCATTGTCTGTTGGTGGTGAAACGAATGACTCCATTTGGTATCCAGAATCTAGAGTCGCATCCCATATGACCTCACAGGATGGTAAGCTATCTAATGCTGTAATAGCCTACATTTTAAGCAGTTTGAGTTTAAAGCTAATTAAATTAAGTTATTTAAATACGATTCTAAAGTATTTTAGGTGAAGAGAGTTACTTGGATTATTAGATGTGTTAAGGTTTCAATTGGTTTTAGCCGTTTAAGCAGATTAGAATACTCTCCAACACCATATGAGGACAAAAGTGGGTAAGATCTACCATTCTTATTGGTTA
Organism: Patellifolia procumbens; assembly: GCA_947645195.1. NCBI lineage: Eukaryota > Viridiplantae > Streptophyta > Magnoliopsida > Caryophyllales > Amaranthaceae > Patellifolia > Patellifolia procumbens. The sequence goes on along the minus strand of CANSGD010001379.1, from coordinate 2,122,303 downwards.
GGAAGGTTTTAGAAACCAATAAATAAGTTAGAAGGTCTTTAAGAACCTTATGCATTAAGATTGTGAAAATCGTATAGAGATCGTTTTATCGGGTAGCAACGAACTTCCAGTTAAAGAGCCTTTCGGGGTTGAATCCGAGCTTAGAACCTAACCAAACTTGATATATGACATGCTTGGGATGTCTTAAGGTTAGAATGGTCATTTATTCCCAAGAATTATGTGGATAAATAGGGTAAGTTCCTTACTTAGTAAGATCTGGCCAGCTGAAAGTTTCAGTTCAGACCTATCCTCAAAGAAAGTTGCTTAGCAGCTACTTGGGTGTCGATCTCCCAAAACCCTTTGCATGCATGAAAGCCAACACATCAAGCTAACACCTCAAGTAAGAATCACCCAGAAACTCAATGAAACCGACCTTACCTAGAAGAGGTTTCCCTCTCCTATTGGTACCGCCATTTACCTGCTATAAAAAGCAGTTTTGGGTTTTCGGTTCTTGTCACCCAATTTTTCTTCTAAAATACCTACTTTTTATTACATAGATCTCTTGTAGACATCCATATTTAGTTTTTAAAGCCTTTGTTCAAGCCTTAAAGCCTTGGGAAGGTATAGAAAACTCCATAGAAACATCAAACAGGATGCTGTAAGTACAACTTTGCATCCTCTTGTGTTTAGCTTACCTATTCATGTTCTAAAGCTTGTTTACACTAATCCTTACCACCTTACTTACTCAGAAGGAAGCTGTAGTAAGGTTACAATGGTGAGACATGTTTATTTTGGTACTAAGAGGTAATAGGAATCATATTAAGTTTGATTTTACCGAGGTATGAAACTAGTGAAGAGTAGTCAATTGTTATTGATATCTATTGTTGTTTGTTATGAGTTGAATGTTTTGGGACATGGATTTTGGGTTTCAAGAGATCCAATAAAACTATGGAGTTCTCGAAGTATCATATATCGATCTAAGAAAGGATTAAGCGTTTGAGGTAACTTTTATGTTTAGCAAAATCTATTTCATGCCCATGTGTTTTGTACTTCTATTTTGGTGAAGTAGTTCGTATTATGGCCATAGATATGAATTTGCTGTTGTGATTGAAACTTTGTTTTGGTTGTATCAATAATATTTGTTTTGGCTGGCTAGTTTATGAACTAAAATGAAAAGTGGGCAAGGTATATGTAGAGGAGCTAAACAATAAATCAAAAATGAAGTGAAGTGGTCGAATCGAGTCCAAAGCCTATACTTGCCAGCGATTTTTGTAAAGGGATTGAGCTAAGCAAGTCGTATACATTTACAAGAATGATTATCGTTTTCCAAGATTGATTTCCAAGTGATAAAACGATTTGAAATGAAAATGTTTTTAACGGGCTGAAGTAAGATTTACGAGTTTTCCACTCATTTTAGATGTTTTCCTTGTTTTCTATTCCTTCTTATTTGCAGGAGTTAATGTTGGAAGCTCGGAGTCGAATCTAGAGTAAAGTTATGATTCAGATGTATATCATGGGTTAAAGTCGTGAGATATAAGTTTGTATATGAGGAGTCTGTTACAATGAGTTATGTTCGAATTTAATTCCTTTATTTGGGGATTGAGATCGAATGACTCTGTAATTGAAGTATTATATAAAGGAAATTGTATTGTGGGCCCATAACCCAGAGGTCCAGGATCGTGTATTTTAAGGTTGAATCCGCTGCATGTTCCATCTAAAGTATTATTTACTATTATGGATTCCATGTTCATTGAGGTATGAGATTGCAAAGCGTGTTAAGCTAGCAGCTCGGGAGGCCGGGCTGTTACAAATGCTCTTCCTTACACTGGTTCGAGTTGGATTGTTGTTGGTGATGGCACAAAACTTCCCATTAATAAACTTGGCAATTTAACTCTGTCTTCCCCAAGTCGCTCCCTTCACCTCACGAAGGTGTGTCATTTTCCTCAGTTAAAACATAATTTGATGTCTATTCAGAAGTTATGTCAGGATAATTCTTGTATAGTTTGTTTTGACGAGTCTTCTGTTTGTGTTAAGGACAAGATCACGTTGACGGTTCTGTTGGGGGAAATCAGTAGGAATGGTGTCTATCCTCTTTAGCCTCACATTCTTGAGTCAAAGTCGTCTTCCCAAGTTTGCTCAGAGTCTTCACAAGTCTGCTCGGCGTCGTCTGTTCCTGCTCTTCTTGCAACTAAGGAATCGAGAGATGTTTGGCACTGTCGCCTTGGTCATACCTCTTCTAGAGTTTTAGGAAATTTACGTTCACAAAACTTGATTTCATGTAACTCTAAGTCTCATGACGATTGTGTTCATTGCAAAGTAGGAAAGATACATCGTTTGCCTTTTGAGTCTGTGACTCACCGTGCCCCCTATCCCTTATATTTGGTACATAGTGACCTTTGGCAACCGCCTGTTAAATCGAATCTATTTTTTCAGTATTATGTGGTTTTTGTTGATGATTATTCGCGTTTTTTTGGCTATATCCACTTAAACTGAAATCTGATGTTTATTCGACTTTCCTAGCTTTTCATAAACTTGTTGAGAATTTGTTTAATTCAAAAATTAAATTTTTCCAAAGTGATGGTGGACGTGAGTTTGATTACACGCCTTTATTGCAAAACTTCTGTGACTGGGGAATTTATTTTCAAAAATCTTGCGCTCGAACTCAAGCACAGAATGGTGTTGCGGAAAGGAAACTTCGCACCATTATCGAGATGTCACGTACTATGCTTATTCAATCTGAGTTGTCAACTTGATATTGGGTCAATGCGTGTTATACGGCTATTTATACGATTAATTGTATTCCGAGTTCGGCATTGCAGGGGTCATCCCTGTTTGCCAAACTTTTTCATCGTCCTCCGTCCTACGATGTTCTAAAATGTTTTGGTTGTGCCTGTTTTCCTTTGTTTTTAGACCCTAAAATCAATAAATTACAGGCTAAGTTGATTCAATGCGTTTTCATTGGCTATGCGTTACATTATAAGGGCTATTGATGTCTTGATCCTCTTTTTGGCAAAGTTTACACGAGTCGTCATGTGTTGTCTCTTGAACGTAAAAATTCCATATCGTTCCCTTGTGTCTAGCAGGTTGGATGATCCTTCGTCCGACCATTCCCTTCATCCCTTAGACTTGCTACCTTGTTTTACTCCTTATAGCGAGTCGAACAGGTCTATGGATGTGTCTAGTGGTTCTTCCCCTCTGGTCATACCTAGTGTGTCCCCGCATGTGTCCACAACTCCCTTGCGTATGCATATGCCACAATTGTTGACTCCCAATGTCTCACCCACAGCCACATCTCCTTCGTCTTGTGACGAAGCTGCTCACCCGCAGCTCATTGTTGCGCCCGTAGCAATTCCTTCGCCCATACGCCATAATTCTTCCAGCCCGCAGCATCTGGCTGCGCCCGCAGGCAGCGCATCACCCATCCCGCAGCATCCCGTTGAGCCCGCATCACTATCGCTACCCAGTCCCCTTGCGACTGCCAGCACGCAGCCCCATGCTGCGCCTGTGGACTCTCCTTCTCTCTACTCTTCTCCTCCTTCTTCATCTTTGGCCCATGATGTTACGTCCGTGACATCCGACCCTCCTCCCCGTCGTCCTAGAAAGTCGTATAAGTGTGTCGATCCTACAAATGTTCATACTATTACTACTTGTTTAAAAGACAGAATTATTTCGACTAGGAACCTCATGAACTTAAAAACTGATGTTATTGAGTCTGAACCATCTAACTTTAAACAAGCGTCTAAAGATTCTCGCTGGCAACAAGCCATGCGTGATGAGTATATGGTATTAATAAAGAACGATACATAGGAACTTGTGCCTCGTAACAACAATCGAAACGCTCTTGGTTGTAAGTGGGTGTATAAGATTAAATATAACTCTGATGGTACTGTGGAGCGGTTTAAGGCCAGGCTTGTTGTTTTTGGTAATCATCAGCAGGCAGGTATTGACTACTTTGAAACCTTTAGTCCTGTTATTAAGCCTACTACTGTTCGCTTAGTTTTAAACATTGCTGCTACTTTAAATGGCCTATTCGTCAACTCGATGTTAAAAATGCTTTCCTTCATGGTTTCCTCAATGAGGAAGTTTATATGCGTCAGCCTCCTGGTTTTTAACATCCTTCTAAACCTAATCATGTTTGTCGGTTATGAAACTTCATTTATGGTTTGAAACAAGCTCCTCGAGCTTGGTTCTCTCGTTTCAGCAATTTTCTACTCTCTATTGGTTTCAAGTGCAGCAGTTGTGACACCTCCATGTTCACTCTCAAAAATAGTGGTCATATTATCATTCTCTTGCTATATGTTGATGATATTGTTTTTACAGGTAGTAGTTCCTCTTTGCTTCAGAAATTTATCATTGTTCTCTCTGCTCAATTTGCTATGAAGGATTTGGGTGATTTGCATTATTTCTTAGGCATTCAGGTTTTACGTACTCCTCGGGGTTTGTTGTTGTCTCAAAACAAATATATAGTTGATCTTCTTCATAAATTTCATCTTCATACTGTCAAACCCGTACGTACTCCTGTTGTCTCTTGTGTCACTCTCTCTCTCTTAGATGGTGAACTTCTTGCTGATCACACAGACTATCGTAGTATGGTTGGTGCATTGCAATATTTGACTATGACTCATCCTGATATTGCCTATGCTGTTAATTCGGTTTCTCAATTTATACATGCGTCTCGTACTACTCACCTTCATGTTGTGAAAAGAATTTTCAAGTATCTGCAGGGAACATCTGATTATGGGCTGTTTCTTCACAGTACTGGCTCCCCTACTGTGGCCATTTCCTATTATGATGCTGATTGGGCCGGGTGTCCTGACACTCGGCGTTCTACTACTGGTTATGTTGTCTTCCTAGGGAAGAATTTGATCTCCTGGCGCTCCAAGAAGCAACCTACTGTGTCTAAGTCTTCCACTGAAGCTGAGTATCGTGCTGTTGCCTACACTGCAGCCGAAACAATTTGGATACGTCAAATGTTGGCTGATTTAGGGTATTTTCATCGACGGCCTACCATTCTCTATTGTGACAATGTTTCTGTTATGTATCTTACTGCCAATTTTGTTCATCACGATCGTAGTAAGCACATTGATGTTGATTATCATTTTGTTGGTGAGATGGTTGCTAAAGGTGGACTTCAGGTCAAGCATGTTCCTACACAGTTACAGGTTGCTGATATTTTTACTAAGGGTCTTTCCTCTGAGTTGTTTTGTAAACATCGCTCCAATCTATCCGTGATTTCTCCCCGTAAAGATTGAGGGGGTGTATTAGGGTAGTTGATTATTATTTAATTAGACTCTTAATCTGTATTATTAGAGACGGTTTTATTCCTCTCTATATATAAATTGACAGGCAACCTAAATAGGTTAGCCAATCATTCTCATTACTCAAACAGTATACAATGCATTTGCTATTTATAAAATAAATGGCTAAAATACCAACCCCGCTTTATCTTGATTAGCCACTCTAACATACACTTTTGTTCTTTTCGTAATAAGACTTCCACTCATTCTCCATTTTAACGTGTGTTAGATGGGAAAATCAATGGATGGAATTGGTTTGAGATGATGCCTCAACGAATAACTAGAATTCAACTATTAAACTCGATTCTCGATCATTATATATTTGATTTCATGACTCATTTCCTCACCCAATAAGTAACTGGATGTATTGAAGGGAGGAATTACCCCCCAAATCTTTGTATGAGGATGCTATAGGGATTGATTTGTGAATTAGTTCATGGATGAAGTTAGTTATAAGTGAAAGTATATTAGTGATTATCAACCTTAGTGTATAGTCGACATTAGTGTTAGATTGTGTACTCCCTCATGGGAGAGATATGTATTGATCGATCATCATATATAATAGGATTACAAAATAACATTCCTAACTATTATGAAACCTGACATCAAAAGAGATAATATTTACATTAATAAATATCCTAAACCTATAAAGAGAATATTGTACATATTTTCACTATCACACCCCCTGCAGTCATGACAAGAGGAGGACGAAACTAGAATTGGATCGAAACTCCAAGAAGAACTGACACGATAAGCTTTTAGTGAAGATGTCCACGAACTGAGATCTTGTAGGAACATGAAGAACTCAAATAAGATCCAATGATAACTTTACGCGAACAAAGTGAATATCCATGTCTATATGTATGGTGTGTTGGTGTTGTACTCAGTTGTGAGACATATAGATGGCATTGACATCATCATTATATATAAAAGGGTTACAAAGTATCAATCCTAATTGTGTCAGGATATATATTCGACATCATGAGATGATATTTACATTAAAGTATATCCTAAATCCAGGAAGAGAATATTCTACATTTATTATCTATTAGTTAGAGTAAAATGGTTGCAATAGCTAAAATAAGAACAGATTTCAAGACTGCGCCGTGGCAGAAGACCATTGAAATAAAGCAATTACGGCCTGACAATGGCGGTAGTAGCAACTGGCCGAAATGCTCCCCCAAGGTTAGCATAAATTTCACCACTAACAATCTATGTTATGGAAAAATGCACGAAACCTTGTAGGACATATTCAAATTTTCGGATGATCAAAGAAGCAGTAGGGACCCTGTTTATATATAGATAAATCAGATAATATAGAAGGCAATAATAGCTGGAGGAAATGAAGAGTTGCAATCAAATTTGTAATGTAACATTTACGTTTTGGATCCAAAACATTACAATCCGTTACACACACTTGACCCATGTCCAAAAATAGAACTCTGTTCTAATTCGACAGATCCCAAGCCCACGACCGAATCCATGAAATGTGCGCGTAAGATTGTGGTAGCAAGCCCAAGAACAAGAAGTACACCATAAAAGTCTCACATAGTAGCAACTCAAATAGAAGTGGAATGGAGATAACTATTAACAAGAGAAATATTTATGCTACGATCAATATGAGACTCTTGAAAAAACTTACGAGTTGGTTTTTAAAGTTTTACCAACAAATGAGAGTAAGAAAAATAAATGTACTTCGAAATGTTGTATTACTCTATCTAATTATCCTGTATCAAACGTGTTGAGTGCGGGCTAGACTCACAAACCATATCTCATTTATGTTTCGTATTTCCAATTACAGTTAGTAAGTGCATCACTTTTTGTTTTGAGGTTTTCTCCCTCTCGTTTGCACATTAAAGAAGTAAGCAAATTTCCTATGAAATGAACAAAGAAGGATTTATTCTTTTCAACTTATTTTCGCAATGTGAACTTCTTTTATACTCTATTTTTTTTGTTTGTCTCATTTACTATAGCTTCAAATGCCAAAGAAGATGATGTCATAATAGGCATGTGGGTGGAGACAACAATTAAGGAGTCCACTTATTTTATAGTAAATGTGGTGATTAAAGTAGGTGAGAGAAAATTTTAAATTACATGTAGGACCGAAGTAGGGTAAATGGGTAATATAATTTCCCCATATATAGAAAGATGAGAAAGTAAGACAAATAAAAAGAAACTGAAAAAAACGGAAAGTAAGACAAAGAAAAAGAAACGGAGGGAGTACTTATCTAGACTTTTTAGAATTTATTCAAACATCATTTATGAGAGGATCAAACCTTATTTTTAATATTTTTCCTTATCTAAACTTAATTTTTTACAAGGATCAAGTCCAAGACGACAACTCGATGCTGTGCTTCCGGTCCCAATCGGTGGTCAGCGCCAAAATCCTCTTCCGTGAGAAGAATCTGCCTAGCTTCTTCTATAAGCTTGTTTTTAGGCTTACTTTTTTGTTTATGTTCTAGTAGTTTATTTTCTTACTTTTTATTTTTTTATAACCTTAATGTACTCAAGACTTTAGTTAATTCCTGAGATAGGCAGACTTTAGTCTTTTCCTTATATCTCTTGTTTAATAAAAAATCTATGGATAGACGTTGTACTTTATTCCAATTACACAAATTATCTAAAAACACCGCCTAATTTTAATATTAAAATTAGACCAGCCCATGCCCAATCATAATATAGAAGCCCAACTTGTTTTCCCCTGTTCAGAGCCCTTAGAGCATCACCACTCATGAACAAAAAAAACACATTATCCCTCTCTCTCTACCACTTTCTTATTCATCCCAAATTTTTTATCATGTTTTATGATCAATTTGATCAAAAGCACCCCACTCATGATCAATCAATTACTTATGTATTTAAAAATTTTAAAAATTCAAAAGTATATAAAAATATAGCAAAGTGGGTGTCTATTTATAGATGTCAAGAAAATATAACCATTGGTATTTTTTATAAATTTTTTTTGCTTTGTAGATTGTCAGATATTTTATTTTGAAGTTTTAAACAAAAAACTGTTGCCACATGTCATTGTGTGATTGAGCCAGTTTTTGCTTTTCTCATGAACTAGTTGATCACAATGTGATCTATTTTATGATTGATCACAATGTGATCTACTTTCACTCATGAGTGTAGACCACTTTTTTTTTGTTCATGCCTTATGATCTATTCTTATGATCAAATTGATCATGAGTGTAGTTGCTCTTATGGCACATCAGCGCTCCTGCCCTCCACCACCTCCTCTCCCCTAACGCTGTCGCGAAAACGCGCAGGAGCCGAGCCCCGCCGTGCCCCGCAGCCCCATCCCTGATTTCTCTTCTCCGGCGAAAGTCTCTTCTACGCCGATGAGATCTGATTTGTTGTCTTGATTAGGAGTATTATTTTCCGGCGCCGGCGGTGTTGGAGTTTGGTTATCGCCATCTTCCGTCATTTAATGTATTGTTGTTGCAAGTGGTGGAGAAGATGGTGGAGAAGATGGTGATGGTGATCTTAGAATGAGGCACCAAAATGATGAAGATGGTGGAGAAGATGGTGATGGTGATCGACTGCGCTTGGTATTGCAAGAAAGGAGGTTGAAGATTATGGAATTTCAAGCTATATGTTTAGTATAATATTAAATTTGTTCTATATAATTTTTTAAATTTGTTATTAAGTAAAAGTAGTCTAAAAATGGATTAAACTAGTGCTGAAATGGATTATATTAGCAATATGTTTTTAATATTAATTTGACTTTTATCGCATGTGAATTTAAATTAGGCTCTAAATGGATTAACTTAGTGACTTAATTGATTAAAGTAGCCCCTTATTGACGTATGTTAATATAGTCTATAATGTTTCAATGGGAGACAAATTAAAGTACTAAATGAATAGATTTAGGCACCAAATAGATTCAACTAGTGACTAAATGAAATAATAGTAGTTTACTAACATAGTAAATAAACTTATGCTTTAATAGTCACTTATTGACATTTGGCATATAATGGTCACTAATAGACATATAATGGTCACCAATTGACATATAATGGTCACTAATTGAAACAAAGTTACTACGAGTGGCTGGGTTGTTTAACGTGGCGCATGGCTGATTAGCTATTGGGCCTATTGGGCCTGCCTAATTTTAACTTAAAATTAGGCGGACTCTCGCAAGACGAGCTGTTCCAATTAAGGTGCTTTTATTACTTATAAGAATATGTATCACTCAATACTATGATTTATTAAGGATTCTGATACAATAATTATGCATGCATACATAATAGTATTATATTATTGTAGTTGCGCAATGCTTACAATAACATAAAGATTCAAAACAACTAGAAGACTTTATAACAAATTTTGAGTGAGGAAGTCCAAAATAGTGACTTCTATTTTGATAAATAATGCAAATACTAATAAAGATAGTGTTTCTGTCCAAGACAGCTACAGTGTATGTGGTGGTGGATATTTGGTGGAACGTGGCTCCCAAACGTCCTTCGTGGTGGTGGTTACCTGCAAAACAAGGAGAAGCCTCGGGGGTGGTTCAGAGGATCGCCCCTCCGATGCCTAAGTCTGTCCAAGTTGAGCACAAGATCTCTAATAGAGAGAAAACGAGTATCAAGTGCAAGTATTTTGTGAGTGTTTTATTAAACGTACCTTACCCATGCATGGGCATGGGTATTTATATGAGACATGGACTTGTAACTGACCTAGCAAAGTAAGTGGGCCTCTTTGAAAGTAGGCCAAAGTGAACAAGGCCTTCATTAATCTCCTGCCTAGAGGTTATATCCGGAGCAGTCTGCCTGAGGAGGTCTGCTCTGCACCTGGTGCTCTGACGTGGAGTGGCAGGACCAGTGGTCTGCTGCCAGCTGGAGGTCTGCTAGGCAGACCCCATACAATTTTCCCCCGGACCCAGTATTTGCAGATTGCAATATGCTGGGTACGTTTGTTTTTGGTCTGGCGTTCTGCTCTTCGCATACTGATAAGTGACTCTCTGATAGTTGCTCTTCACAGACTTCAGAGTGCTTCCATTTTTCCAGCCCATTTGGTTGGGGTGTTGAGCAAGGATCATTAATTCATTTTGAATTGAATTGATGTGACTCTTTGGGTTCCCAAGGAATGTACTGATGGGAAATTAATGTTGAGTGGATGTAATTTGCCTGTTTAAAGGTTGAATCGACCCCTTGTGGAACTTTTCATTCTCTTCTCTTTCGAACCTCTTGCCCATAGATTTTCCTGTTGCTCTCCAAGAATCTCCTCTTACCTCAGATATTTTTCGAGTAATTTCCTTCGATTTTGCCTGTGTTTGGTCATCAATTTGGATTATTGGTACTTCGCGTCTGCTGTCTTCGTTTTTCTTATCTCAGCATCTTCCGTTCTTCATATAGGTAAACTCTTTTTTTGAGATCTACTCTTGATTCGTTCCTCTTGGATGGTTTGGGTGTGGTTTTTCTCTGTGTCTATGGATTTTTCCCTTTTTTCTTCTGTGTGCACTTGTTTCCCTGTGTTTGGGAATTAGGGTTTTCTTTGACCTCCATCTGCAATTGTTTATGTGCTTGCTTTTTGCGTGTTTGGTGTTATTTCACTTCCACTTTGTTGTTCTGGGTGGTAGGCTCTGCTCTGCTTCTTCAGCTGAGCTCTGCTCTACCTATCTGCTTGACTGTTGTCTGTGGGATTTTAGGGTTTGCTTTGTTTACCCTGTTATCCTCCTTATTTGCTAGGCTGTAGATCTTTGTGTAGATGCTTTCATTGTTCTGTTTGTATCCTTTGTAAGAAAATATCCTATTTCTTGGCTATCTCTGATCTTCACATACCATACATATCCTTGCCCCCCAGTCTGGTGGCTCAGTCTGTAGGCCTGAGGTGCCAGACTACTCTGCATGTATCTTTTTGTAAGAAAAGCAAGAAAATATCCTATTTCTTGGCTATCTCTGATCTTCACATACCATATATATCCTTGCCCCCAGTCTGGTGGCTCAGTCTGTAGGTCTGAGGTGCCAGACTACTCTGCATGTAACTTTTTGTAAGAAAAGCAAGAAAATATCCTATTTCTTGGCTATCTCTGATCTTCACATACCATATATATCCTTGCCCCCCAGTCTGGTGGCTCAGTCTGTAGGTCTGAGGTGCCAGACTACTCAGCATGTATCTTTTTGCAAGAAAAGCAAGAAAATATTATTTCTTGGCTATCTCTGATCTTTACATACCATACATATCCTTGCCCCCAAGTCTGGTGGCTCAGTCTGTAGGTCTGAGGTGCCAGACTGTTTTGTATTGTGACTTTAGGTCTGATGCTTTGTCTTCTGCCTCTTGTGTTGTGCATAATGTCTACATCTCAGTCTGCCGCATCCCGTGGAAAAGGCGTGGTGTCTACTTCTTCGTCTGAACCAGACGAACCTTATCCGATGGATACCCAGTCTCCATTCTTGAAGCTGGATCTCCCTCGATGTAAGGATGAGGTGGTTCCAGATGAGTGGGCTATCTTCGATCCTTGGGATGGCTTGCGCCGGGAGGTTTTGGGCCCTGAGACCAACAGGTTCCCTCCCAACTATAAATTCAAGCCCTCTCTGCCCCGCATCAAGTGGTCTTATAGTAGGCATGAGATGGAACTCACTGCCCTATACGACAGCAAGGGAAAGCCGTACTTGGCTAAGAAATCTGCAGATGCGTTCAAACGGGCGCATGCTGCTTATTACATTGAAATTGCTGCGGAGATCAAGCCGCTTCGTGGCTCTTGGGTGATAGTTCCCAAGGAGGGCCAGAGCTTGGCAGATGTACCAGAGGGGTACACTGCCGTGTATCTTAAGCAGCTGGAGTTTGGGCTCAGGTTCCCGATCCATTGGTTTCTGGAGTGGGTCCTCTGTGAATACATAATGGCGCTCTACCAAGTTAACCCCTAGTCTTTGAAGAAAATTATGGGGTTCATTTGGGTCTGTGAAGCTTCGGACTTCCCCCTGACCATGAACCTTTTCAAGTGTCTGTTTCATTTCAAGAGGCAGGGGGGAGAGTATGGTTACTTCACAGGTTCGGTACGAGCCAACCATTTGACGGTCTATCCTGTTGATCTCACTCTGAAGGATTGGCGGGATAGTTTCATCTTTGTTAGAATACCGACGGAGGCGGGGCACCCTTATCAATTCAGGGTCCTCTGCGCCCTGTGGAGCCTGATTTTCAAAAGCAGAAGGACCCCCATGTTTAGAACTGGGACGAGAGGGTAGCTTACTACTACTTCAAGTCCAAACCCAAGGGACCTGCTGACGGGAAGAAGTTTCTTCCTAAGTATTGGTTGCCGCATCACTATGTGATGTGTCAGAATGCCTTCTTGAGGATAGGCAAGCTGTCACCGGACTACACTACTGGTAAGTGCTCTGCCAGCCTTTTGTCCTTTGTATTTTTACTTCCCGTTCTGCTGTGCCCCATGGCACTCATTTTTTGTACTGTTCTGCAGCTCCATGCAGAAAGATAGCTCGCGCTCTGATTATGGGTGGGTCTTGAGCTCACAAATACGCTATGCCCCTTTCCCTTATTTTCTGCCTGTTAGCTGATTTGTAGTTGCTGATGAACTTTCTGATTTTTTCAGAGACTCTGGGGTCTGCCATCCCCATGGAGCTGGGTCTGAGTGAGTCCTCGGTGTGTCGCCGGTATCGTCCGATACCGGATCAGGGGACCTACATCGTCCCGGATTTTATCAAGGAGATCAACAATACTCCTTTGGACCATCCTTCCCTTGTGACCAAGCGTCCGGCGCTTGTGAATAGGTACACAGGGGTGTCTCGGCCGTCGACTGGCCCTTCTGCCACTATCACCGAGATTGAATCTGGTGATGAGGAGGAGGCGGCGGCTGAGCCTTTACAGACACGTCGTTCCCGGCGTGCCGTGAAATAGCCGGAGGACGATGATGATGATGATGATGGTGATGCAGAGGGAGCCAACACTCTGGAAGGGACAGTTCTGGTTGTTGAACCTCTACAACAGCTTCCTCCTGTGCAGACAGGTACTATTTACGGTGATCAATCTGCTCTTTCTACTTGTATGTATTCTATTGCATACTCCTCATCTGTTCTGCTTCTTTTCAGATCGACTTGTGGTGGAGGAAGTGCCAATGGGAGAGCCTGACAAGGCAATGACCGAGTTCGACAGGACTGAGAAAGAAATCACTCCAATGGATGGTTCTGCTCAGTCTGGTGGAATTGGTCAGGAGTCTCACCAAGCAATGCCGGAGTTCGACAGGACTGAGGCAGAGAGGGCTCTGACTGCATCAACTCTGATTCCAGAGGCCAGGTTGAGGACCAGCCTCCGTCAGGTATGTGTCTTCTTCCGACTCATTTTTATCTTCCTTCCCTGTTACTCTATTTTCAATCTTCTTAACTTTTTCGACCGACCTTTGATTTGCTAGGTCCCACTGGGCAGACTAACCAGGAGGAGGTGTTGGAGCCTCTTCAACACGAGAAGGTGGAGCAACTGAGTTCAACTTCTGTCCCAGTGGTGGAGACCGTCGTGTCTCCCACTGTTCAGGAGTCTACTCCTCCTGCTCAGAAGCCTACTCCTCCTGGAAGGAAGGCTGATCCTCCTCTTAGAGGTTTCAAGCAGACCCTTGCTCCAACCCCCGAGCAGTTGGCGCGTCTGGTTAGTGTTTTTTCTTTCTTTTGTCTTTCAGTTTTCACTTTAACGAGTGTCTTGCTTTACTGATAATGCTATTTTCCTTTGCCTTTTCCAGCGTGATCTGCGAGCTAATAAAGCCCAGTCTGCTGAGGCTCTTCAGACCTCTTCTCCAACTGCGGGTCAGCCTAAGGCTCCTGCAGAGCCTGCTCAGAAGGTTGTAGTTGAATCTGAGGTCTCTTCGCATTCCCAGAAGAGACCAGCAGAGAGGCAAAGCGAGGAAGGGGATCCTCCACAAAAGAAAGCTCGTCTTCCTGCTGACCCCACTCAGATTGTTGACGTCGAGGTTGAGCAAGTCACCAAAGGTGCGTACCCTTTACCCGGTCTCAATTCCGACCCTTTCCCTTCTGTGGAACTTACTGGTCTTTCCTTTGGCTCAGGTTCTCTGTAGAGGGGATCGGCGGATGACCAGCATGAGGCTCAGGGGCAGGAGCAGATGTCCGTGGCCTTTCCTGACCCCAGTGGATGGTTGAAGCTTCTAGCCAGCCGCTTCTCACCGGATTACGTCGTCCAGGACGTTCCTTTGGTGAGTTATCAGTCTTTTCCCTAGTTATCTGCTTCTGATTCTTTTGAATTCCTTCTGATGTGTTTTTCCTCGAATATAGGCTGCGCGGGCCGGCGCCTTCATCGGGGAGTTCTGCCATGCTTTAGGGTTGGGCAGACATGAGGCAGACCTCCCTGAACTGCATCAGCTTAGAGCTCAAGTGGCGCAGAAGAGTCAAGAATATGCCAAGCTGAAGGCAGCCAACTCTCTGATTGTGGCTACATGCCAGGCTGCTGAGGAGGAGAGGGACGCCCTGATTGTGGAGCGTGACACCCTGCGAACCGCCAACCAACGCATGGAAGGTATGGCGAGGGAAGCGGAGGCCATCGCTGCTAAACATTCAAAGCTCTCTTCCCAGCTGAGTGAGGCGTCGTCTCGTGCTTCCATGGCGGAGACGAAGCTGAAGACCTCTTAGGCCAGGCTGCAAACTGTGGTGAAAGAGCAAGAGCAGCTTAAGGGTCAGCTTTCTGCTGTGCAGGCTGACCATGAAGGCTTCTCTGCTAAGTTGGCTCAACAGGCCAAGGAGGCTGAGCAGGCTCTGAGGTAGAGGGAGACTGAGCTTGGGGCAGAGTTCTCCAAGCTGCTATTGATATCATGTTTTTATATAGAGTTTTCTCCCTTATTTACAAGCTAATTTGTTCGTCATTGGAGCTCTTGGGAGCTATTTTGTGCTAACTATCTTATTAGTTGTGGTTTCGTGTTTTAGTGTTGAATTGCAGGTCTTATGGAGTTTTCTCCTTATTCCCGAGCCATTTGGAAGCAACCACGGCTTTACGAGATGTTACGAGGCACATAGGATGGCTCACGAACTTTATGGATAGTTTAGGAGGTCCCAAGACCCCTAAACGTGAAGATTAGAAAGCCAAAGAGTCAAAAAGGAGGTTTCCGTGCACTAATCGGGCAGAAATGGCCCGATCGGGCGAAAATACATTGATCGGGTATAGAAGTTGCGGACCCGATCGGGCAAGGCTTGCCCGATCACATTGGGCGAGCACACATGCACCAGGCCCGATCGGGCATCCATCGCCCGACCCGATCGGGTCCAATGCTGCTACATCTCACCTTGGAGCTGCTGAAGAGGCAAGTTTAATGGCCCAAATATGTCGCCTGGCCCGATCAGGTGGATGCCCATGGCCCGATCGGGTGGGCCGTTAAAATAAGTTTAATGCTTGCTGCTGCTACACGAAGGCCCAAAACGCAAGATTTGAAGTTTTGTACCGCGGCCCGATCGGGTGGATGCCTCGGGCCCGATCGGGTCTGGTACATTTATACGCGGAATTTGACTTTCGTTTTCCGTTTTAATTAGACTTGAGGGGTATTATAAATACCCGTTTTTCTCATTATTAGGGGACATATTTTATTCATCTTTCATTAGCTTTAGACTAGTTTTATTCTTCATTGTTCTTAGTTCAATTCAAACACTTTATATTAATTTAGAGGTGATCAAACCTATTTCGATTTCAATAAAGTTCCTGCTTTCCGTTAATTGGTATTCTTTCTTACCCTAATCTCTTTTATTATTCTCAATTGCTTAGTTTATTTATTTAATGTTCATGATGCAATTGTTAGGGTTTCATATTAGTTTTGTTGTTGTTAATTCGATTATGAGTGAGTAGTCTCTTTCTAGGGTGTTAGATAGGAAAGCCATGTTTATACCATGATTGTGATTTAGACTCTTATTGATTTCTAGGGCTTGATTAGGGTGATTGTGATGTGGTTTGTTCTTTATTGAGTAATTAACGTTATTGCGCAGTTTCGTTGGTTGCTTGTGGTTAATAGTTGTTTGCACATATCCGTCTTACGACTAGAGGCCTAGGACACGTCATTAGTTCTGATTACGTTAGTGAACATGCGGCGTATGTTGAACTATGAGCGTTGAGTCTTAACCATAGCTCAACATAGGCTCTAATCCCCCGACTCTTGACTTAGGTTTTGGTAGTAGTTGACCCTATTTGATTGGTATAAGCATGGTGGACCGACCTAATACCCTAGACTTTTATTCCATAGTTAAATCCTCGATTTATTCCGTCTTCTGTAGTCTATTCTTTAGTTTAATTATTTCTTCCCTGATTTCATCTGGAGTAGCTGAATCGGTTGAATATTAATCTAGAAACTTTGTCTCCCTGTGGATTCGACCCTGCTTCCACTGACTACCTAGTTAGAGGTCCGTAGGTTTATTTTTGATTAGGTGACACGACTAAAACCTATAAGCTATCAGAGAGAGAAGCTCAGCTGAAAGCCGAAGAAACGGCCCGAGTTGCACAGATGGAGGAGGCGTTTGGGAACAAGTATTGGGAGGATTGCAAAGTCGCTGTCCGTAGAGTCCTCTGGCATCTGCAGCGCTCTTTCAACTGTGATGCTTTCGACGAGGCTTACGCCCGTCAGGTGCACATGCAACCTCCTGCCACCCGGGAGCTCAGAGACCTGGAGCTGCTCTACTCTCTGCCTCCAGAGGGAGAGTGCTCAGAACAACAAGCTGATGGGAGCTCTGCGGGAGGTGGCAGCTCTGTTCCTAAGCAATAGGAACTTGGACGGCTATCTCGCGCTTCGCCTCAGTCTTCTTGTGAATCCTATCTGAGCTGCTGAGGTGGATGAGCTGGGAGCCTGTGTTTAACTGACTACAGTCCTCCGTTTTTGCCCTCCGTTGATATCCCTAATTGACTTCTCTTGTAAGATTTGTAATTAAATAGTCAAACATTTCCTTTTCATCTGTCTTTGCTCCCTTCTTTTGGTTAGGTAGCCGTCGTTACTGTAGTAGTGTTGTAGCATTCTGATCTGTTTATAGCCAGAGCCTTCATGTAAGATACAATGATTTCTCAGAAATGCAAGTTATGTTGTTCTGATATTGATTTTTGTCTCTTCTATCTAGTGCATGCCAAATCTTCCTATTTTTGATAAATGTTTGTGCTCTGCTGCTCTTTATTCTGGCATATCTTGCAGATCCAAGGGCATTCTGCTCTGATGCTGAGTTTGCCGTGCAGCAACATAGCATATCTGAACATCTTTGTTTATTCGGTACGGTGGCGGGTGAGATTCGCTTAGAGCTGTGACTTTAGGGGCCCTTTACTCTTCTGCTCTGTCTTATGTGTGACGATGGTCCAACAATAAGCAGAGCATAGGAGGTATTTTGACGCCCTAAGTCATGACGGTTTTGGGAGTTTTGGGGTTTGCCCTTTAACTCCTTCTGCCATCGTTTTCGTGTCGGGGTACGCTTGCTTCTTTAGAACTCTGCCGTCCCCATTAACCTTAGGTGTCTATGACTTATCCTTGCTGCTTTTCGGGCCTTTGGCCTTGCAGGTTTAGAGGTAGAGGTCTCAGACATCGCTAAGTCGAGCTGGCATCCGATCACTCTGTGGTCCTCATGGGCTCTGGACAGAGTTGATCTTTCGGCTAGCTCCCTTTCTTAATATATAGTTTTTGTGCCTGATGGGCCTCTTCAGCCCTGATAGGATTTAGTCGTATCACCTATTCAAAGATAAACCTACGGTCCTCTAACTAAGGTAGTCAGGAATGTGAGTTTTCTTTTGATACCTGGACATATAATAGAAAACGACCAGATAACCGTAAGAACGGCCTCAATTGGAACGGGAGGTTCCAATGAGGCAAAGAGAATTACGCTAATTAATCGAATAAAAACTAGAAAACTAGCCGTCTCCCCGGCAACGGCGCCAAAATTTGATAGGATTTAGTCGTATCACCTATTCAAAGATAAACCTACGGTCCTCTAACTAAGGTAGTCAGTGGAAGTAGGGTCGAATCCGCAGGGAGACAGAGTTTCTATATTAATATTCAATTAACTAACTACTTCAGATGAAAATAGGGAGAATTAACTAAACTAATGAGTAAGCTAAGGAATACGAGGAATAAAAGCCTAGGGTATTAGGTCGGTCCACCATGCTTATACCAATCAAACAAGGTCAACAACTATCAAAACCTAGGTCAAGAGTCGAGGGATTAGAGCATGTGTTGAGCTATGGTTAATACTCAACGCTCATAGTTCAACATACGCCGCATGTTCGCTGACGTAATCAGAACTACTGATGTGTCCTAGGCCTCTAGTCGTAAGACGGATCTGTGCAAACAACTATTAACCACAAGCAATCAATGAAATTGGCCACTAACATTAATCACTAATTAAGAATAAACCACACCACAATCACTCTAATCAAGCCCTAGAAATCAATAGAAGTCTAAATAACAATCATGGTATAAACATGGCTTCCCTAACTAACACCCTAGAAAGAGAACTACTCAGACATGATTGAATTAACAATAACAAAACTAATTGAAAACCCTAAGAATTGCATCATGAACTAATTGAATAATGAGCAATTAAACTAAAGCAATTGAGATATAAGAATAAAACAATAAGAAAGACTATTACCAAATTGACGGAAAACGGAAACTTTAATTGAATTGAAATAGTACTTGAATCTCTTCTACAATGGAACACAATGAAAAACTAGGCTAGCAGCTCTCTAAATGTTCAATAGAATCAAAGATACAATTAAAAACAACCTAAAAAGTATTTATAGTCCCTAAGAAAACAATAAGATAGAGTGGGGAAATAACGAAAAATCGCGTCCCCGTGTCGTCCACCCGATCGGCAAAGGGCCGCCCGATCGGGTCTGGGAACAAGTTTCCAGCATCAGCAAATAGGGCTTCACCCCATGAGATCGGGCAACATCCACCCGATCGGGGCCGCAACACCAGCACCCGATCGGGCAAGTCCACCCGATGCCATCGGGTGGATGTCTTCTTCATCTCCTCAGAAAATGCAGCAAAATTGGCTAAGTGTAAGCCCGCCCGACGGGTTCGGGCAAGTCCACCCGATCGGGTGGAAAATCTGAACTTCTGGCTATTTTACTCGTACCCGATCGGACAGTGGTTGCCTGACCGATCGGGCGAGGCTTCTTTCTTCCTTGCTTCTACTTGGCTTCAGATGCCAAGTCTTTTGCACATTTCTTCTTCACAACGGGGTCCGAATACCATCTCGAGACCGCCAAGATGCCTCATAACCTTCCGCTACAGCGTGGTGCTCAAAACATCAAGTAAATAGGGAGTTTTTCCCTAAAAACCTGCAAAATGATATGGAACACACAAACCACAACTATATCGAAATAGTTAGCATAAATAGCTCCTAAGAGCATCAATATCGCACAATTTAGCTTGTAAAGAAAGGGGAAAACTCTATAAGAAATCAATATATCAAATTCCCCCAAGCTAAACCTTTGCTTGTCCTCAAGCAAATAGAACATGATCGTGGAATAGATTGCCTCATCCCATAGATAAAACAATTCAAGCTCAAAAATATTTTCATGACTAAGAATCGTTCAAGCAGGCATAATTCAAGTTCGGCAAATCAAATCCATCCAACCACCAATCATCCAAGCAATTCATCAAGTTCAAGTGACTACTAGGCATACAAATCCTGAAAAGGTTCTCACAAAGGGTGTCACTCATCTCAATTTTGTGGCAGGCAAAGAATATGCCCGAACACTCACCGACCCGACCATAAATATCCCTTCCCACTCACACTCTCATGTGTTTAAGAAGGTAAAATGTCGCTCATCCTAATCAAGTCGACTCAACTAGCAGACGTACTCTTTAACTTTGACAAACTGACTCAAAATCAATCCAATAGACAATGTAGGCACAAGCTCAAGAGGACTTTTCCGGGTTGTAATAGGGCTGAGGTAAGAGGTAGGGGATACTTTTGGGTAATGTGGTAGAAGAACCAAGAAAGGGGGAGCATGAACACTCAAACAAGTCCTAAGATGGCCTAAACAACTCCCAATCAACACCATATAACCACGAAAAATAAACCAACTCTTATAATTCAATGAACACTCACAACAAACCCAATTTTTAGGCAATGAAGCGAATTTTTCTTTATGAACGTACGTAAATGAAAGAACTTTGAAGTCTTTTGAACTTTTATTTCATTTTTCTGAACTTCATTCACGCAACTCTAATTTTGCCTTTTCTTTTCTTTTTCTCACAATCGAGCCACAACAAGTACAACTTTTGATTCCTCAACAACCAAACCAAACCATGAAACCAACTTCAAACTCAACCCATACAAAAGCTCCCCCAAGCTAGGCTTGAAAATAATATCGAAACAAAGGCCATGGGCTCATAATAAGGGTTTAAGTAACATGAAACAAGGTCATTAGGCTCAGCGGGGCTAATGAGGATAAAAGTGTATCAAAAACTAACTCTGAGGCTCAAGAATAAGTCAAAAGAACGCCTCTATCATAGCAAATGTAACAACTCACCAAACATCAGATGAGTACGAAGTCAAAGTCAAGATTAATCAGCTAGAGAGGAACTAACACACCAAAAATATAGACTGGATAATAGTATGAATCCAGTAGGCTAGAAAAAGGCCTCACAGTCTAACCAAATCAGGTATGCAGCACAAAGTAGTATATCATAGTCAGAAATCGCTCGAAATCAAAGTAGTTGAACATCAAATCAAAACCTCAGTATCACAAATGCCCAGCTATCCAGAAAACAGAGTCAAATCATTTTCAATAACAGCACAACAAGGGGCACAGGGAGGCAATCAAACCAGTCATGATCAATCATATTTTTTTTTCATTTTATTTAAATTTTTTCAAAGCTGTAAAACTATTCTACCAAAGCTTTAAACTACACTAAAAAGCAATAAACTATACTAGAAAGCAATAAAGAGAGTACTCACAGTTAGAGATCCTCCCCCAAGCTGAACGAGGCAATGTCCTCATTGCAACGAGGGGGAGGAGGAAACTAGGGAATCAGCCGCCCATATCATCATCAGTGGGGGCACCAAAGAAGCCACCACTAGAAGTACCACCACCATCTGTGTAACCACCACCTGAGGGATCACCTGAAAAACCACTCACCCCTCCACCAAAGTCGCTAGTACCTGCATCAAAACCACCCCCAAAACCACTAGGCCCAAGACCAAAGTCACCTAAAGAGACGGACTGATGAGCAGGCTCCTCCTCTTCATCCTCTGCCATGTCATCACTCTGACAGGCAGGCTGGCCATAACTCGGGTTCCAATGGTACCACGAGGGGTGTTGAACAGTCTGCTCAATAATGCCACGCCTGCAATAGTCGTCATAGAGAGGATAAAGGGCGTAGTGCTGGTCGTTGGCCAAGGTATCCATCCGTCCCCCCATCTGATCTACACGGGTGTAGAGCTGATCGATGCGAGTGCCATATCCCGCTAGGGTGGCGGTGTTCGCGTTGATCAGCCCTTCCATCCTTCCCATCCCCGTCTCCATGCGACCTAGGGTCGACATCATAGAAGTGAAATCAAATGTGTCGGTGTGAGGGGGAGGAGGGGGGGGAGCAGAAGTGGAGGCGCCCTCGTCTAAGATCGGCGTATGCCGCCTATGGTAGGAACGAAGAGGGGGCTCGGGGTCAATGACAACAAGATAAACTCCCTCTATGGGGAGTAGGTAGTTCTCCTGACGAGGCCGCAATCGGGCTCTAGGGTCGGTGTGAATGATGGATTTTTTTGATTTAATCACCCACTGGAATCTATGGTCAGGCAGACGGTTTAGGACTTTAAGGGTGTTTAGGTATGTGAGGTCAATGAGGGTAGCGCCAAGGACGGGGGTACGTTGAGTCTCGTCAAAGCCGGCAATTTGCCGGGCAAACAATGTGATCAACCCCCCGTTGGCTAGCCTCCTAGAGGTCCAACTACCGTCTTCCCTTGGCCTAGGGAGCGAGTTCGAGATACGCTCGAACTGAAAAGCTACATGGTGGGCCAAGTTGTACTTAAATTGCTCCCTAGAGCCTTTGGCAATGTAGCTAGCTATAGCAACTAACTCGGCCCCCCGGACCAAGTGACCCTCAAACTGCCCTAAAAGAGTCTGGGCCATGAACCGTATCCAAATGCTAAAAATTGGGTGATGGAAATTCGCCCAATGACAATGCTGAATGTCAAAAGGCGTAGTATCCCCTGTCAGGATAAAATAAGTATCGGCCATTTTGAAGTGGTCTGGTGGGTAGTAGTCACCCCGTACCTGTAACCGAAGAACCCCCGCAAATTCCTTAAGGGTGAGGGTGTGGTCTCGGTTTAGAAGTCTGAAATGAACATGGGTGACCGGACCGGCCCTGGGCTTAGTCAGACTGAAACTGCTAAAAAACTCATAGACTAATGGAGGATATGTATTAACATGCACATTATAGAGTGACTCCATGCCCAAAGTTTTTATAAAATCCTTAAAATCATCAGTTAAACCCAATTTAGACAAAAGCTCAAGATCTAAAAAACGGGTAGGAAGTACCTCACGTTTTTTAAATCGCAAGAACTTATCGCGATGTTCATCATCCCGGAAAATGATTTCCGGGTACTGGGGATCCCGTGGAACCTATGGTGGTGGTGGTGGTTGTGGTGGTGTTGCTTCTCGCCTAGAGCGCGAGCTTTCACCTCGAACGAGCCTTCTGAGCTTGCTTGCCATGGTGAATTGAAACCTTGTAACCTTGCCTAACACAAAGAATGTGGCTTTGGGTGAGTGTGAGAAGAGAAAGGAGAAGGAAGATGATTTTTGTAAATGGAATTTTGTGAGATGGAGGGTGAAAGGAGGAAAGGGAGGATTTTATGAAGTTTGGAGGAGAAAGGATGAAGTTTTGAGGTAGAAAAATGGAGTTTTAATGGAGGTTGGGGTTTGGGGATTGAAGGTTGAAGATGAGTGAAGAGAGAGAGGGAGTGAGTTGAAGTGAAAGGATAGGAAATATGTGGTGAGAAAATGAAGGAAAGCCGTAGGTTTTGACAGTTTTTGGTCGCAGGCCCGATCGGGCACTTGGCCGCCCGATCGGGTGAAAATCAACTTTTTCTGGCTGAGGAAATTGTGCTTCGCCCGATCTTCCGCCCGATCGTGCAATTGATTTTTGATCGGGTGCACAGGTCGTGGGCCCGATCAGTCGACAGTTGCCCGACGGCGTCGAGTGGAGGTCCATTGTGACAGATTTTGACTTTAACCTTTGCTCATTCACCCGATCGACCGCCCGATCGGGCAAGGTATTTTTGATCGGGTTCTAGGGTTGCGCACCCAATCGGGCACACCTTGCCCGATGAGATCGGGTGGTCATCATTTTCTTCCTTCAGCAACGTTTTACGCCCGCCCGATCGGGCATGGTCCGCCCGATGGCCTTTTTATTTTATTTTTTTGCAAGTACGGGGCAAGCAAAGCTCAGTTTCTCCTCAAATAGCATATCTGCACATTAATTCACTCAATATCTAGGAATACATTAGTACCCTCACGCTCTCTCACATGCTACAAACCACGAAACAAAGGAAAAGAAAAATTAACTAAGGGGTACGGGTTGCCTCCCGCAAAGCGCTGGTTTATGAAGGTCCAGCACGACCATATTACCTCTCTAGGCAGATGAATCAAGTGGGGAGGAATCAAAGCAGATTTCCTCCACACAACCAACAAAGGCACCGTCATGGTACAGCTTCAGACGTTGTCCATTTGCCTTAAAATTCTCTCCTTTTTGGTTGGCAACCTCGATGGCACCATGTGCTTTTACTTCTGTCACCTCGAATGGTCCAGACCATCGAGATTTGAGCTTTCCAAGGAAACAGTCTCACCCTGGAATTGAACAATAAGACCTTGTCGCCAACCTTGAACTCTCTTTTTCCTATCATCTTATCATGCAACCTCTTCGTTTGCTCTTTATAGAGCCTGTGATTCTCATAAGCATCCAAACGGAGCTCATCCAACTCATTGAGTTGAAGAAGTCGTGCTTCACCTGCAGCTATCAAATCAAGGTTAATTTCTTTGACCACCCACGCAGAAAGATACTCCATCTCAACTGGTAGATGGCAAGCTTTGCCATAAACCAATCGATAGGGTGTGGTACCCAAAGGAGTCTTAAAAGTAGTGCGGAGTGCCCAAAGAGTATCATCAAGTTTCAATGACCAATCTTTTCTAGCTTTAGTGACAACTTTCTCAAGGATCCTCTTAATTTGCCTATTAGACACTTCTACTTGGCCACTAGTCTGAGGGTGATAGGCAAGACCGACTTTGTGGGTGACTTCATGTTTTGTCAATAGGGCCTTGAAGGTGCTCTTATGAAAGTGAGAACCTCCATCACTAATTACAACACGGGGGACACCAAAACGGGGGGAGATTATTTTCTTAAACATCTTCAGCACAACCTTAGAATCATTGGTTGGTGATGCTATAGCTTCTACCCATTTAGTCACATAGTCAACGGCCACTAAAATATACCTATTCCCACAAGAGGTAGGAAAGGGTCCCATGAAATCAATCCCCCACACATCAAAAGGTTTGACCTCTAGAATCCCACTCTGTGGCATCTCTTGCCTTTTTGAAATATTACCCGTCCTTTGACAAGCATCACAAGACAAACAAAAGGCACGGGCATCTTTAAAAATCGAAGGCCAATAGAAACCACTATGTAGGACTCTAAAACCAGTCGCTTGGGAACCTAGATGACCACTAGAAGGCATACTATGACAATGTAGCAAAACACCCTCTATTTCCCAATCAGGAATGCAACGACGAAACATCCCGTCGGAGCACTTCTTATATAGGAAAGGATCCTCCCAAAAATACATTCTAGCATCATGATAAAACTTTTTGCGCTGTTGATATGTAAGATTGGGAGGATGAGAACCACTAACACAGAAGTTAGCAAAATCTGCATACCAAGGAGTTCTAGAGGACACAGAAAACAAATGATCATCAGGAAAAGAGTCATCTATAGGAGGGTCAGAAGGGGATCCAAACCTCAACTTAGAAAGGTGGTCGGCGACCACATTCTCAGCACTCTTATCTTTGATTTCCAAGTCGAACTCTTGCAGCAAAAGAATCCATCTGATGAGTCTAGGTTTGGCCTCCTTCTTGGCCATCAAGTGCTTCAAAGCAGCATGATCAGTGTGTACTATAACTTTCGAACCTATCAGATAGGTTCGAAATTTATCCAATGCATAGACTATGGCTAGCAACTCCTTCTCTGTCGTAGCATAATTAACCTGGGTTGGATCCAAGGTTTTGCTAGCATAGTGAATCACATGGAGTAGCTTATCCTTCCGCGGACCAAGTACTGCCCCTATCGCATAATCACTAGCATCACACATGATCTCGAAAGGAAGATTCCAATCTGGAGGTTGTATAATAGGGGCAGTGATCAAAGCTGTCTTTATCCTGTCAAAAGACTCCAAACAATCATCAGTAAAATCGAACGTGGCACCCTTTAGCAACAATTGAGAGAGGGGTTTCGCAATTTTTGAAAAGTCTTTGATAAATCTGCGATTAAACCCCGTATGCCAAGAAAACTCCTCACTCCTTTGACATTCATTGGAGGGGGAAGTTTCTCAATCACCTCAATCTTTGCTCTATCCACTTGGATGCCACGCTCAAAAATCAAGTGACCTAAAACGACACCTTCATTCACCATGAAGTGACATATTTCCCAATTAAGCACGAGGTTTGCCTCAACACATCTTTTAAGCACTTTGGACAAATTATGCAGGCAAACATCAAAATCAGAACCATAAACACTGAAATCATCCATAACACTTCCATAATATTTTCAATAAAATCAGTTAATATGGCCATCATGCAGCGTTGGAAAGTAGCGGGAGCGTTACACAATCCAAATGGCATCCTGCGATATGCAAAAGTGCCATAAGGACATGTAAACGTAGTCTTTTCCTGATCATCTGGATGGATGGGGATTTGGAAAAAACCAGAATATCCATCCAGATAACAGAAATAACTATGTTTGGCTAGCCTTTCCAACATCTGATCAATAAAGGGGAGGGGGAAATGGTCCTTCAGAGTGGCATTATTAAGTCTACGATAATCAATGCACATACGCCACCCTGTCACAGTCCTAGTGGGAATCAAATCACCTTTCTATTTTCAACAACAGTGGTCCCCCCCTTCTTGGGAACCACTTGCATAGGACTGACCCATTTCGAATCAGCAATGGGATAAATGATCCCTGCATCTAACAGTTTTATAATTTCTTTCTTCACCACCTCTTGCATATTAGGATTCAAACGTCTCTGAGGTTGAATGCAAGGGCGGTGATCCTCTTCCTGATTAATACGATGCATACAAAAATCAGGACTAATGCCCTTTAGATCATCAATACTATACCCAATAGCCTTCTTGTGTATACGAAGCACAGCAAGCAAGCTTTTCAATTGGCTATCTGTGAGTTTAGTACTCACAATCACAGGACATTTTTCCTTATCATCTAAAAATGCATACTTCAAATGACAGGGAAGTGGTTTGAGTTCCACCTTAGTTACCTGAGGAGTAGAACTGGAGCATACACTTTCAAGTACCACAGTTTCCTGTTTCTGTTCAGCTCCATGACCCTCTATATCAGCAAGACAGGCATCAACATCAGTATCGATGCGTAATGAGTCACTCTCAGTCAATGCTACCTCCAATGGGTCAGCATCACGTATCTGCTGGAATGCAGACATCATAGCTTTGTCTACCACATCTATCCTGCAACAAGATTCTTCAAGCATAGGAGACTTCATAGCACTGGTTAGTTTAAAAGTGACAGTATCATCACCAAACACTCAAAGTCAAAGACCCTGACTTGACATCAATAACAGCACCTGCAGTGCACAAAAATGGTCTGCCCAAAATAATAGGGATTTGGGCATCTTCCTCCATATCCAATACAACAAAATCCACAGGAATGTAAAACTTTCCCACCCTAACAGGGACGTCCTCTAAAAGACCTAGGGGGTATTTAATAGAACGGTCAACAATCTGCAAAGTAATTTGAGTCCACTTAAGTGCCCCCATATTCAGTTTATTACAGACAGACAATGGCATGACAGACACAGACGCACCTAAATCACATAAAGCTTTATCGATAAAAAGTGCACCTACATAACAAGGGATGGAAAAGCTACCAGGATCTTTCAATTTAGGTGGGGATCTATTTTGCAAAACGGCACTACACTCTTCAGTGAGTGCGACTCTATCTACCCCACCAAAATCTCTTTTTTTTTGTGATCATCTCCTTCAAAAACTTAGCATAGACAGGCACTTGAGAAATAAGTTCAGTGAAAGGAACCGTTACCTCAAGGTTCTTGACCATAGCCAAGAACTTACCAAGTTGTTGATCTACCTTGGACTTTTGCATTCGATGAGGAAAAGGCAACCTTGGTGAAAAAGGTGTATCAGAAACCTTCTCCTTCTCCTTCTCCTTCTTCTTTTCTGCCTGTTCAGCTGTTTCAGACACTTCGACATCAGACGTCGAATTCTTCTCCAATTCCTTCTCTACTACCTCCTTCTCCTTGCTAGGGACAGTATCATCATCAACGGGCATAGGAGGAGCAGCATAAGCAGTGCCACTACGAAGAGTAACGGCATTTGCTTGCTCCCTATGTGTAGGTTGCCCCGGCAATTGTCCCTGCTGCCTCTGTGCATTAGTTTCTGCCAACTGAGCAATCTGAGTCTCGAGAAGTTTTATGTGCTTCTCTTGGGACTTCTGTGTTTCCTCATTTGTCTTTTGCATAGACAATATTAGTTTCATCAGTTCAGAATTGTTAGGCTCTTGTGTGGTTGCATTTTGTGGTGCTGGCTGATAATTCTGATGAGCAGGTCTTTGGAAACCAGGGTGATTATGAGAATTTCCTTGGTTTTGGTAGTAGTTAGGTTTTGGGTTGTGATGTGGAGGTTGATAGGAATTTTGTGGGGGATGGTAGGAATTTTGTGGCTGTGGGTTTTGAACATTGTTGCTTCTATAGGAAAGAAGTGGGTTGTCTTTCCAACCAGGATTGAATGTGTTGGAGTAGAGGTTATTGGGTTGTCTTTGCTGAAAAGCATTAGCCTGCTTCATCTGATTCTGACTAAACTGACAATCATGGCCGAAGTGACCCTGAATACCACACAACCTCGCAGTAAGATGAGGTGATGGGTGCAACTGCTGACATAGCGTTCATGCTTATTGGCGGAGATGTTGAACTAGAGGACTTCATTAGCTGCTGAGTGAGTTGCGCCATCTGAGATGTAAGCAATGAAATAGCGTCAACTTCAAGCACCTTCTTAGTCAAACTCCTAGATTATGAATGGTCATTGGCTGCAAGATTTGCTAGGAAGTCATAACCCTCATCAACTGCCTTGTCTAAAAAGACTTCTCCTGCAGACGAATCAACATTACTCTTCGTCTGAGGCTGCAGACCATTATAAAAAGTCTGCGTCAGAAACCACTTGTCCATATTATGATGTGGACATTCCCTCTGTAGGTCTCTGAATCTAGTCCACGCTTCCCTCAATGTCTCATCTGGCTCTTGGGAAAACGTGGCCAACTTGTTCCTGATTTCTGCTGTTTTTGTGGGAGGGTAATACTCATGTAGAAATGCAGCAGAAATCGCCGGCCATTCTGTCTCAGTGATATCGCTGAACCACCTCTGAGCCTTGTCTCTGAGTGAGAACTCAAATAACATAACCTTCAGCTGCTCAGGTGTGACTCCTTGATGTTTAACAGTTCTGCAGAGTTGTTGGAATCTCTACAGATGGTTGGCCGATCTTCAGAAGGATGCCCACTAAACTGATTCTGCTGCACCATATTAATTAGTGTAGGTTTGATTTCAAAATTGTTCGTAGCAATAGTGGGCATCGGTGGACCTGTGGGTATGCCTTCAGGATTAGGCACCCCATAAGATTTCAGTGACTTCGCCATTGGTAATGTAGAAATCTCTGAATCTGGCTTCTCTTGGTCAAATTCTGCTCTAAGATCCCGAAGTATTGCTTCTGTGTCAGGATCTCCAGGAATGTGAGTTTTCTTTTGATACCTGGACATATAAGAGAAAACGACCAGATAACCGTAAGAACGGCCTCAATTGGAAAAGGAGGTTCCAATGAGGCAAAGAGAATTACGCTAATTAATCGAATAAAAACTAGAAAACTAGCCGTCTCCCCCGCAACGGCGCCAACATTTGATAGGATTTAGTCGTATCACCTATTCAAAGATAAACCTACGGTCCTCTAACTAAGGTAGTCAGTGGAAGTAGGGTCGAATCCGCAGGGAGACAGAGTTTCTATATTAATATTCAATTAACTAACTACTTCAGATGAAAATAGGGAGAATTAACTAAACTAATGAGTAAGCTAAGGAATACGAGGAATAAAAGCCTAGGGTATTAGGTCGGTCCACCATGCTTATACCAATCAAACAAGGTCAACAACTATCAAAACCTAGGTCAAGAGTCGAGGGATTAGAGCATGTGTTGAGCTATGGTTAAGACTCAACGCTCATAGTTCAACATACGCCGCATGTTCGCTAACGTAATCAGAACTACTGATGTGTCCTAGGCCTCTAGTCGTAAGACGGATCTGTGCAAACAACTATTAACCACAAGCAATCAATGAAATTGGCCACTAACATTAATCACTAATTAAGAACAAACCACACCACAATCACTCTAATCAAGCCCTAGAAATCAATAGAAGTTTAAATAACAATCATGGTATAAACATGGCTTCCCTAACTAACACCCTAGAAAGAGAACTACTCAGACATGATTGAATTAACAATAACAAAACTAATTGAAAACCCTAAGAATTGCATCATGAACTAATTGGATAATAAGCAATTAAACTAAAGCAATTGAGATATAAGAATAAAACAATAAGAAAGACTATTACCAAATTGACGGAAAACGGAAACTTTAATTGAATTGAAATAGTACTTGAATCTCTTCTACAATGGAAGACAATGAAAAACTAGGCTAGCAGCTCTCTAAATGTTCAATAGAATCAAAGATACAATTAAAAACAACCTAAAAAGTATTTATAGTCCCTAAGAAAATAATAAGATAGAGTGGGGAAATAACGAAAAATCGCGTCCCCGTGTCGTCCACCCGACCGGGCAAAGGGCCGCCCGGTCGGGTCTGGGAACAAGTTTCCAGCATCAGCAAATAGGGCTTCACCCGATGAGATCGGGCAACATCCACCCGATCGGGGCCGCAACACCAGCACCCAATCGGGAAGGTCCACCGATGCCATCGGGTGGATGTCTTCTTCATCTCCTCAGAAAATGCAGCAAAATTGGCTAAGTGTAAGTCTGCCCGACGGGATCGGGCAAGTCCACCCGATCGGGTGGAAAATCTGAACTTCTGGCTATTTTACTCGTACCCGATCGGGCAGTGGTTGCCTGACCCGATCGGGCGAGGCTTCTTTCTTCCTTGCTTCTACTTGGCTTCAGACGCCAAGTCTTTTGCACATTTCGTCTTCACAACGGGGTCCGAATACCATCTCGAGACCGCCAAGATGCCTCATAACCTTCCGCTATAGCGTGGGGCTCAAAACATCAAGTAAATAGGGAGTTTTTCCCTAAAAACCTGCAAAATGATATGGAACACACAAACCACAACTATATCGAAATTGTTAGCATAAATAGCTCCTAAGAGCATCAATATCGCACAATTTAGCTTGTAAAGAAAGGGAAAAACTCTATAAGAAATCAATATATCAAGCCCTCATTCTGGCTCTGACCCTGTTTTCGTTTACCAGACTGTGGTATTTTTCCTCAGTCTGCTGATAGTTTGTTTGATTTTGGCATTTTGTTTTTTATAAAGAACAGATAAGGAGATGGGGGTTTAATGCGAAATGGAGATTGTATAGTTTACAAAGGGTGGCTCAAAGGCCTTTCATTCATAGGAGTTTTTTGATACAATCTGGGTTACACGAAATATTTTTTCAGTATTCGGGCATTCCAGTTGCTTTTCAGTTCGCTCCCATCCATTCTTTTTAGTCTGTAGGTTCCAGGGTGTAGCTCTTCACTAACCTGGCAAGGTCCTTCCCATTTAGCCGACAGCTTTCCATGTATTTTGTCTTTCTGCACAGCTGCTGCATTTCTGAGCACCAGATCCCCTACCTCCAGAGGCCTAGCCCTCACTTTCCGGTTATAATATCTGCTGATTCTGGCTTTGTAGGCTTCCATTCTGAGCCTAGCTTCATTTCTGTGTTCGTCCAGCAGATCTAGATTTTTTTTCAAAGCTTCATCGTTCAGACCTGGCTCAAATAGGCTTATTCTCAGACTTTCAGATCCAATCTCAACAGGCATGACGGCCTCAGAGCCATACACCAGGTGGAAGGGGGTCTGCCCAGTTGACTCTTTGACTGTGGTTCTGATTGACCACATAGTGTTGGGCAGCTCCTCTAACCATTTGCTTTTCTGCTCCTCTAACTTCTTTTGCAGACCTATTAGGATTTGCTTGTTAGCGGCTTCAGCTTGACCATTGCACTGAGGGTTGCAGACTGAAGACAGAGCGTATTTGATCCCAAACTGTTCCTGCCACCCTAACAGGGGCATATTTTCAAACTGTCTCCCATGATCGAAGACGAAAGCCTTTGGGATCCCGTATCTGGTGATGATGCTCTGCCATAGGAACTTTCTGACGGCTGCTTCTGTGATGGTGGACAGGGCTTCTGCCTCTATCCACTTAGTGAAGTAGTCTACCCCCACAATCAACCACCTCTTCTGATATTGGGTTGTTGTAAAGGGTCCCAGAATGTCCAGTCCCCATTGGGCGAATGGGATAGGATTGTAGATCGACATGAGGTCGTTTGCTGGCAGCTTGATGTTTGGGGCGAACTTCTGGCAGCTATCACACTTTTTCACCAGAGCTTCAGAGTCAGCTTTCATTGTGGGCCAATAATAACCCGCTCTGAGAGCTTTGTAAACCAGAGCTCTTGGCCCGATGTGGTGTCCGCAGAGACCTTCATGGATCTCCTTCAATATGTAGTCTGCATCTCTCTGTCCTACGCATTTGAGTAGGGGCAGAGAGAAAGACTTCCTGTATAGCTCGTCCCCGATCAGGCAGTACCTGCATGCTGTTAGCTTAAGCTTTCTTGCTTTCATCTTTCCCTCTGGTAGTTTACCAGTCTGCTTATACTCAGCGATCTCCCTGATCCATTCTAGCATATCCTCCAGCTCTAAGACTCGCTCTGCAATCTGTTGGGTCTGACTTCCCCCAGGACATATCTGTTCAACTCCTGCAGACTGTTGCTCCCCAATTTGGACAGAGCATCTGCTTGGGCGTTCTGTGCTCTGGGCACTTGTTCAATTCTAAAACTTTCAAAATTTGAAATCAGAGACCTCATCCTGGCCAAGTAACTCTGCATTGTGGGCTCTTTAGCCTCGTACTCCCCCTTGACTTGGTTGGTTACCAACTGTGAGTCAATTTTGAGGTGGACGTGCTTGGCTTCCAGAGTCTGGCAAAGCTGCAGTCCAGCGATGGCCGCTTCGTACTCTGATTCATTATTGGTTGCTGAAAATAAAAATTTCAAGGCGTATTCAATGATTTTCCCTTCCGGGGTTCTGATGACCACGCCTGCCCCAGAGCCATTGATGGTTGCAGACCCATCTGTAAAGACTTCCCAGGCTCTGGGCTCTCCAACTGCTTCCTGGTATGCACACTCTGCTAAGAAATCTGCTAGAGCTTGTGCTTTGATGGCGGTTCGTGGGGCGAACTTAATGCCGAACCCTGTCAGCTTCAGGGCCCAGTTCATGATTCTCCCCGATTTGTCTACCTTCTCCATTGCCTTTTCCAAGGGCATATTTGTCAGCACAGTGACGGGATGTGCGTCGAAATATGGCCTCAGCTTTTTGTTGGCCAGCACTACTGCGTAGGCTGCCTTTTCTATCAATGGGTAGCGTGTTTCCGCACCCGTGAGAGTGTGGCTCACAAAGTACACTGGCTGCTGCTTCTTGTTTTCTTCTTTCAACAGGACTGCACTCACAATTGCAGCAGTAAAAACAATGTACAGGAAGAGAGCCTCCCCTGTCTTGGGTCTGGCCAGTGTTGGCAGACCAGAGAGGTGTGGAATGCCTCCCTCTGCTCTGCTTCCCACTTGAACTCTTTGTTCCCCTTCAATATCTTGAAGAATGGGAGAGCTTTCTCTGCAGACTGAGCTATGAATCTGGACAGGGCTGTCATTCTGCCTGTCAACCTTTGAATGTCTCTGATGCTTTTAGGCTCTGGCAGACCCATAGCTGCTTTCACTTTGTCGGGGTTCGCGTCAATCCCCCTTTCACTGACCAGATAGCCTAAAAATTTCCCTGACCGTACTCCGAACACGCATTTTTTAGGATTCAATTTCATGCTGTGTTTGCGAAGATTGGCGAAGGTCTCCTTCAGGTCTGCTATGTGGTCAGCCTCAGTTTTGCTTTTGGTGATGACGTCATCCACGTACACCTCCAGATTCCTTCCCCTCTGACCTGCAAAGACCTGATCCATCAGTCTTTGATAGGTGGCACCTGCATTATTCAGCCCGAAGGGCATCATGATATAGCAGAATACCCCGATGGGGTGATAAATGCCGTCTTTTTCTTTATGAGAAAGATCCATGAAGATGTGATGGTATCCGCTGAATGCGTCCATGAAGCTGAGTAGAGCATGACCATTGTGGAGTCTACCAGCTTGTCGATTCTTGGCAAGGGGTAGCAGTCCTTGGGGCAGGCCTTATTGAGGTCTGTGAAGTCTACACATATCCTCCAACTCCCATTCGCCTTTTTTACCGTCACCACATTGGCCATCCACTCTGGATACTTACAGCGCTCTATGAACCCTACCTCGAGCAGCTTCTCTACCTCTTCCTTGATGGCTTTATTTTTCTCCGCAGAGTAGTTCCTCCTCTTCTGCTTTACGGGTCTGTACCCTGCGGCAGTGTTCAACCTGTGGTTGATGGTGGCGGGGTCTACCCCAGGCATCTCAGCTGCTGAGAAGGTGAACACATCTGCATTCTCTTTCAGCAGACTGATTAGGTTGACTCTGGTTTCAGGATCCAGGTCTTTACCTATTCTAACTGTTCTGCCTTCTTCCGGTCCCAAGAGTACCTCTTCGGTCTCTTCCCCCGGTTCAGGCTTATTTGCTTCCTGATCTGCTTCCGGCCGAGCATCGGCTTCACTGATAGCTGCACATTCTTCCTTTCTTTCCTTGGCCTCTTCGGCCTTTCCTTCCTTCCCGGCTTCTTCAGCCTGGTCCTTCTTGGCTTCTTCAGCCTCTTTCTTCTTTCCTTCCTTTTTTTCCTTTTCTCCTCTTTCTCCTGGACCTAGAGTGGTCAGGAGGAGGAGGTCTTTCATCCTTCTTCAGAGCGGTCAAATTGCATGACCTAGCTGCTCTCTGGTCTCCCCTCAGTCAGCCTACCTCATCAGTACTGCTTAGGAAAAGCATGGTCTGGTGATGGGTTGACGGGATTCCCTGAACTGCCTCAATAAACTTTCTTCCCATCAGAGCGTTGTACGGTGATGGGAGGTCTACTACCAGGAACTCTTTCACTATAGTTCTCCTCACTCCATTCTGCCCCTCGGTGGTCACAATTAGATGTATCTTCCCCTCTGGGATGATTGAGTTCCCTGTGAAGCCGACGATTAGAGTTCCTCCTCGTTTCAGCATTGAACGGTCCAGCTCCATTTTATCGAAGGTATCCTTGTAAAGGATATTCACGGCGCTCCCGCCATCTAACAGTATTCTTCGCACATCTGTACTGCTAATCTCCAGAGTGACTACTAGAGGGTCAGAGTGTGGAAAACTAATGCCTTTGCAGTCCTCTGCTGTAAAAGTCATATTTGGCAGATATGGGCTCAGCTCTGCCTGGTCGATGGAGTAGACGTTGGGGTGGGTGAGCTGCCTCAGATGAGCCCTCTCTCCCCCCATCGAACTAGAACTGCCAAATATGACGTATATCGTCTTCTTTTTTCCTTCCTTGATCTCCGCCCGCTTGTCCTCATTCTGTTGTTCCTTCTCCTTGATCCCCTGATTCCAGGTCAGGTACTCCTTAAAGTAGCCTCTTCTGATCAGGCTTTCCAGATCATTTTTCAGACTTATGTAGTCTTCGGTACTGTGGCCTGACACCTCATGGAAAGCGCAGAACTCTGCTATGTTGGGGCCTAGGCTTCTCTTCTTGGTGGGAGGTGGTCTGTGCCACTTGTTGTCATCTCTGTTGGTCAGAAAGATCTCAGCCCTGGGCATGCTGAGGTTGCTGTAATTATTGTACTTCTCCTGGGCCCTCAGCCGGTCCACCTCCCTCTCTGCTTCCTTCTACTTTCTCTTCCTCTATTCTGATGGGGCCTGGAGCCTCCAAAGTTCAATCTGCCTCCCATGAAGGGCTGCTCATTCTGCCTGGTTTCTTGCCTGGCAGGCCTGCCTGCTCCGCGTGTCGAGGCTTTGTTGAAGTCCTCGACAACTATGTATTTTTCTGCCAGGGCCAGGGCTTCGCTGAGCTCCGTCATGGTGACCCATTTTAAGTCGTCCCTGAACTTACTGGTGTGGGGTAAGGCATTCCTCAGAGCGTGCAAAGCGAGCTTCTGCTCCAGCTCTGGGATGTGCACCAGCTCTTTGTTGAACCTCCCTATGAAATCCTGGAGGCTCTCATTCTGAGTCTGCTTCAGCAATAGCAGCTCATGAGTGGACTTGCTTCTCCTGCTCCCACTGACGAAGTGCTCTTTGAATCTCTTCTTCAGTTCATCAAAGTTGGTTATCGTTCCTTGAGGGATAATTCTGAACCAGGTCTGATCTATCCCTGCCAGAGTGGCAGGGAAGTGTCTGCACCAAGTAGCCTCATTGTAGTTCCCTAGCTCCATGTGGGTTTCAAAGGCTGCCACATGCTCCTTTGGGTCTCCCTCCCCTTCAAACTTGAGATTCAGTGGGAGCTTTGCCTTCGACACTCTGGCCGCAATGATTTCAGGTGTGAAGGGAGATTTGGAAGGAGACCTAATCTCCTCTGCCGGTGAAACCACAATGGGTCTGGAACCAACCCTGTGGGATATGAGTCCTCTGAGATCTGTGGGGGCTCCATTATCACCGGAGCCCTCCTATGGTATTGTCCCCAATCTCAGGCTGACGTGCCTTCTGATTGATCCGCCTCCAAGCGTAGACAGGGCCTCTTCAGCTCCTGCGTTACGCCTGATCCTGCGCCGGGGCCTCCCCTGGGCTGCGCCTCCTGGGTTCCCTCTGTGGACAGACTTCTAGCTTGAGCCTGCCGTATACCCTGTGGGTGTAAGTTCCTCGAACAGGCTGGGTGTTCCCCTGCATCACCTCAGTATCCCGTTCGTCCTCTTGCCAACCCCTCTTGATGTATCCAGGTCCAGAGCGGCTAGATAAGCCATACTCTAACGTTGGGGTGGGGGTGATGTTTGTCTTGTTATACCCGCACAGGGGCTGTGCTGTGGCCGCCTCTTCTTCAGATGACAGCCGCAGGTGTCTTCGAACTGAATCATGTGTTCTAGTTCTCCTCCTCTTTCGAGCAGGTTGGCCTCCAACAGTCTGCATATACTGCTGGGCAGATTGCAGCACGTGGATGGTTGCTTGGAGTTGTTCAGGCGTGGGCATGACCACTGAGCTGCTTGGCTGCTGGGTCTGCCTAGTTTCTCGAGTGTGGGTAGCAGTGCTATCCCTTCTTGCTGACCTGGTGGTAGCATCACTACCCCTTCTAGTTGATCTCGTGGTTGTTTCTCTCAGTGGAGAGTTGCTCTCTCCTCCTGAACTGTAGGAACCGAGTGTTTCTGAGGTAGGAACCACCATTGCGAAGTTGTAGATTGGGCTTTTCTACTCTTCCCCTCCTTCTAGCGCCAAATTGTTTCCGTCCAAGACAACTACAGTGTATGTGGTGGTGGGTATTTGGTGGAACGTGGCTCCCAAACGTCCTTCGTCGTGGTGGTTACCTGCAAAACAAGGAGAAACCTCGGGGGTGGTTCCGAGGATCGCCTCTCCGATGCCTAAGTCAGTCCAAGTTGAGCACAAGATCTCTAATAGAGAGAAAACGAGTATTAAGTGCAAGTATTTTGGGAGTGTTTTATTGAACGTACCTTACCCATGCATGGGCATGGGTATTTATGTGAGACATGGACTTGTAACTGACCTAGCAAAGTAAGTGGGCATCTTTGGAAGTGGGCCAAAGTGAACAAGGCCTTCATTAATCTCCTGCAGAGGTTATTATATCCGGAGCAGTCTGCCTGAGGAGGTCTGCTCTGCTCCTGGTACTCTGACGTGGAGTGGCAGGACCAGTGGTCTGCTGCCAGTTGGAGGTCTGCCAGACAGACCCCATACAGATAGTGTAATTGACGGTGATATCAACTAGCTTCATCTAGCTTTGAGGATAAATCTTCGAAAATAAGTACATAAGACAAGGATTGAATTTGATGGATGCATTATCCTTTGTCACTCCGCTTTTGTGCTACTATCTTAATAGAGGAAAAGCAAAGAGTGTGGCTTATATTAAAGTGAATTGAGTCTTGTCAATAAGTACTATATATCCCAATGAGACCAAACAAGGTCCTAAGAAGAACTTATACTCAAGTTAATGATAATGATATTTGTGGCCACTCTTTGGTCTTCTGTACTGCACATGCATCTATTAAATTTTCCTCATGTCCATATTTGAGTGTTGCTTAAAACGTCAAGAATATATTCTTCACATGATAGAGTTCAAATGGTATCCACGAAAAAATATTCACATCAATGACAAGATGTTAGATTTTTGGTAAATCTAGTTCGCCATTATTAATCCTTAAATGACAACAGTGAAAGTATGTCATCTTTCCTACAATTCTGAAAGTTATACTATTTACACAGTAATAAGCAGACAAATGTCTTTTGCATCTCCAGTTGCTTTATGTGAGTAACTTTTACATAGCGTAAGGATGAGAAGATACATGCTAGATCATAGTCTTGAACTGTTTAGAAATTAGAAACTATACTCGTTGGAGAATCATATTTTTATTAATTAAGGGCTGGGATCACGTCAGTGCTCGTGATAATGAAAATGAATCCTCAAACATATATCTTCCTTGATAAATTTTTATATGAATACTTAATACCTTAAACTAAGGTGGTAATGCAAATTTGTGAGATAAATGAATGGTTCGGGAAATAAACTCACAACCATGGAGTTTCACCTATGTTACTACTATTTTTTATTTCACGCTCAAACAAAGGTAAAAGTCAAAGTCCAATAAGCCCAACCTCTTCCTCACATGTGTGTTGTCCACAATTTTAATTCAATATATTAGAGCCCAACCTCGGCTCTAATCCCATGTTAAGTAAGCCGCAACCATAAGGGGGAGAAAATATCTACTTTACAAGGCCAAAGGAGGTTCCATCTTAAAATTATATGATTATAAAGGAAATAGCCCCCAAGGTCCGTTCTTTTCAACTTATTTTCAATCTTTATCATAAAAAATAAGGTTATATAATATATTTAATAAGGTGAAATAAGGCTTAATAAGGTCAAAAGGTCGAATAAGGTGTAATAACCCGGATATACAACCATCCTAATTAAGAACTTAACACAGCGAAAAACCTAATTCGGATATTAATTACCAACGCAACCTCAAAAACCTTGAGCTTACCGAAACATTTAAACCTGATCAATAAATAAACAATGCTAAGTGAATGATTTTAAAACATTAAAATTAAGTCGATTTGTTATCAAATTCTATTGAATATTCGGCACAGTTCCGTTTGTGATATAGATATGGAACTCGCGACGAACCAGGTTGCAAGCCACGACACAGACTAGTTCGCCGGTTATTCACGACTTCGCCAACTGCGATATCCTAACCAGGTTGCGGATGTCGATGCAATTCTTTCCTTTTGTGTTCATTTCCCACAACAACTATTATCCTAATGTTTTTTAAACAATTATATCACTTAACCAAATAATTTAAAATAACATTATATGAATTAAATTTACCAAATATTCTAAATATAGAAGAAAACACATCGTAACCTAAGATGGATCTCGATTGGCAAGTGACATACGAAACTTATCAAGATAAAAAAAAGGTCCCAATTTCTCCAAGGGCTAAAATGGATGATAGATGGAAGTTCAGTATCTGTCGTTGGAGTGACCCCACATGATGACATCTCTGTCTTAATCTCACTCTTCTCTGTTTCATATTGCCAAAACTAAGCAATGCCAGCTTCTTCTTCACTTCCCTTATTTTTCAATTCACTTTCTATTTTTGTACTTCTACCTTTTGTTATCCTATTAAAACACGTGAGAAAATTTAAAAAAAAACAGCATACATCAATTGATTGGAGTATATTATAGAGTTAGCTGATGGGAAATGTGTTGAAAACAACTAACTGAAACGATATATGATGGGATAGATAGGCGATAACAATCAGCAAGCCTGGCTTTCTTTCTAGTACTAGTACTAGTACTGCTGGCAGCCAAAATTGACGGCTTGACGCAAGAGAAGTCATTATAGTACTTAGCTAGCTTCATCTCCAATCTTCTTGAAAGGGAATCATCCAAGAAATTTATTGTACGTC
This sequence comes from Patellifolia procumbens, assembly GCA_947645195.1. Lineage (NCBI taxonomy): Eukaryota > Viridiplantae > Streptophyta > Magnoliopsida > Caryophyllales > Amaranthaceae > Patellifolia > Patellifolia procumbens. The sequence goes on along the minus strand of CANSGD010001379.1, from coordinate 2,082,567 downwards.
AATAATCTATACTTTTCGGCGGAAGATACATAGGGCTCGCTCTTTTCAACTTATTATCAATCCTTATTAGAAAAATAAGGGACCGTTCTTTTCAATTTATTATCAATCTATATCAGAAAAGTAAGGGTTCATTCTTTTTAACATATTTTCAGTCTATACAGAGAAAATAAGTTCAAATAAAGTCTAAAGGTGAAATAAGTTTGAATTAAGTCAAATAAGCTCGAATAAGATTTCATCTAATAAGGTAAAATAAAGTCACATAAGGTCGAATAAGGTCAAATGTGGTCTAAGAAGGTCAAATAAGATCTAATAAGGTTGAAATGAACAAACCTAAGGCTCTGTTTTTTCGATGTATTTTTGCTTATCTAAACTTAAAAGAATGTATCCGAACTTATTTTTTTCTTATTAGTCTTATTTGACCTTATTCGATGAAATCTTATTCGACCTTATATTACCTTGTTAGATGAAACCTTATGTGACCTTATATGGGCTTATGTTAACTTATGTGAACTTATATGGGTTTATTCGTTTTAACTTATTCTCAATTCTTATCAGAAAAATAAGTTCAAATAAGTCTTATATAAGGTCAAATAAGGCCAATAAGGGTCCATTCTTTTTAACTTTTTTTTCAATCCTTATCATAAAAAAGGAGTTCTGAAAACTTCAGACTAGTTTTAATAAGGTCTAATAGGTCGTATAAGGTTGAATAAAGTTTAATAAGGTCAAATAGGATCTAATAGAGTTTCAAATAAGGTCGAATAAGATTGAATAAGGCTATATAATTAGGTCTATTAAGGTCGAATAAGGTTAAAGCGGGTCTGATAAGAGAAAATAAGCTCATATAAGTTCAGATAAGCAAAAATGAGTTGAAAAGAACACAATTTAAGGTCAAATAAAGTCAAATAAGGCTTCATCTAATAAGGTAAGATAATTTCGGATAAAGTTGGTCTGGTAAAAAAATAAGTTAAGCAAAAATAAGTTGAAAAAACAGAGCATAATAAGTTCAGAAAATATTAATTTACCCCCTATTTTTAAAATCCTAGATTCAACTTTGGAGACTGACCTCTCAATTACTCCTTTATTTTATCCTATTTTAATTACGTTGTTCTCTTCTAAGGGAGTTTATAGGAAAGGTGTATGGGGTGTGTTGGGAGGTGATGTGGCTACTACTTTATTGGTAGATGACAAAGAAGATAGAATACGAAGACGAGGTAAAGAGAATATATGTAAATGAGATAAAAGAGTGATTAAAAAGAGAAAACATATGGAGATCACATGTCAAAAAATTAGATGTAGCAATTAATTGATTTGAGACAACTAAAAAAGAAAAATATAACAATTAAGTTATAGCGAAGGGAATAATGCACTTGCTAATACACAATGACAATCTCAAAAGATAGAAAATACTTGCATTTGGAGGTTTGACAAGATAACATACCCTAAACCTTAACAATCTAAACTATCTCCATCAAAGCAATCATCTCATCTTTTAATCCAAAAATCAAACACTAATCATTCCCCCAATCTAAACTAATCCAAAATTACAAATAATAATAACACATCATCATTATTACCTAATAAGGAGAAAAGACGAGGAATTAGGGTAATAAAGGAAATCTAACCCCATATTGCCTAACCCCATTTGTATGTACCTTTCATTTGTACTATCGTTCTCACCCCCCCACCACCACACCCACCCTAAAAGGAAAACAAAAAAAATAAACAAAAATCAAATAATAAATGCCTGCCAAATTGCCAACGCATCAAATCTATACGTGTCTGATCCCTAGATGACCGTCGATAAAGTAGTCCCATCTTGATGATTAAACCTAAGATACCAATCCTACGGCTATTAAATAAGGGTGTAAGACTGTCAACTGTGCACCCTGCTGTAGCAGATCAGATTTATAAATAGTAGTGTACTTTTTTTAATTGCTTTTTAGCTCCCAGAATACCTCACTCAAAAGTCACTCTTCTCAAACTCAACTCAACTCAACTCAACTCCCAAGGACAAACCCCCCATTTTCTCTCTCCTCACTATCTCTTCAGCACTCTACTCCATTGAATTAACTCACTTGATCTTCAAGATATTGTAACTTCGAATGCATCACAATTATATACTACTACAAGTTTAGTATAGCATATAGAGATATTAAAATATAGGAGTATATAGTAGTATTAAATTTATTATACTATTTGAAATGGTGTTTTGGATTTAGGGAGATATTTTTATAAGGTGGAGGATAGTATGGATCCACAAACGACGCTGATAAATGATACGGCGTCGTATAACTTATCTGAGATCTGGCCGATTTCGATGAATGGTGGTGCTGGTGAGCTGACGGGAGTTGGATTGGACCTCCGGAGAAGCCCGTTTGGGCCTAATTTGGCCCGGTTTGTTGAGTCCCGTCCGAATCTGGATGTTTCTGGAAATGAAGGAGGTGGTTGTGGTGGTGCGGCAAGGAAGAAGAGAGAGAATGTTGCGGAGGATGATTCCACCAAGGGTGTGTGCACTGGCATGGTATTTCTATGTTCTTCTTTTCTTTTGTTAGTGTTATTAACTCGTTAAGATATACTAATTCTTTTGGTGAGCTTTTAATTATTTCAATTTTGATGGTGAAATTTGTTTGGGCTATGTTTATTGATTGTAATGAAATTTGGACACAGATTGATAAGGAATGAATGGAAAGGGTGGGAATACATTACTAGTCACACTCTGAGTTATTGCTACTTACGTTCGTTGTCGTATCATTTAATTGGTTGAATTTTGAGCTCTTTAGTTTTATGTTGCAATTGCTAGATGTGATCAATGATAATTATATGATGTGAAAAGAACGATGCCTCTTTAGCCTTATGAGAGTTGTTTGCTTTATAAGGTTACGAGTTATTCCACCTATCACCAATTCATTTTGGTTTGGAAACTCTTTGACTTTGTAAACAAACTCTCTGACCTCCTTATGTGCGTGTCATCCTAGCCCAATATGAAATTTAACAATATGACTATTTTTTGAACTGTTTTCTTCCTTGTAAAAAATTGTTTGATTGTTTGAAGCGTTCTATAGTCTTAAAATGTTGGCGAAGGCAATCTAGAGTATATGCATACTCGGGATTGGACTATCTATTATAAGCTGATGATCAAGTGTGAAAAAGATGGGGATTAAGAAAAGATGGTCGTTGGTTCCTTATACTCATATACACACTCCAAAACAATGTTATTTACCCTCTGGTAATTCTTCATTTAATCTGTGTTTGGTTCATAGGAAAATATATCGAACTAAATATTTTGTGTGGGGAAAGTAATAGGGTGAAGGAGGGATGGAGAAGATAAGGCATGTAAGTGGTCGAAAACGTGGCATTGCTTCCTTCAGATAATTTCAACCCAAGAAAGTTACTTTATTTCTTTCACAAAAGAAAGAAAATAATTTTCCAAACCAAACAAAGCCTTAGTTAGTTTAATTTGATTAACTTAGATAGTTAAGGAGGAAACACCTAACGTTTAATACAAAGCAATTATAGTTTAAATAGCCATCTTCATGATGAACAATTGACAATAATCAAGTTTATGAGTGTCTATTGCTAAAATGATTAACCTTTTCACGCAATAGAAGACTTTATGATCAATTCTATTTTTGCAGAGTGATTCGGATGGTAAAAGGCTCAAATCAACAGGATCCGGAGATGAGAATCAGAACCAGAAAACTGGTGGTGAAACAAATTCTGGAAAGGGAGCAGACCAAAAGAGTAAGCCATCATCTGAGCCACCAAAAGATTATATTCATGTGCGAGCAAGAAGAGGTCAAGCAACTGATAGCCACAGCCTTGCTGAAAGGGTATTCCTCTGCCTGTTGCAACTATAGGAATTTTTTGTATATTTTGTTTTATTTGGCTGATTTAACTTCATTGTTAGTCTCTGTAGTATCTATTTTTGTCAAAAGTTCTTGAGCTAAGAGGGATATGTTAACGTCGTGGACAAATATTATAACATGATCATTTGAATGGTGTATATGTCATTTACCAGTAGGCCATTTGACATTAGAGATATACATATGTGATATGATTGGTAACATTTCAGATATTTTTGGTGACAGGCTAGAAGAGAAAAAATTAGTGAGAGGATGAGAATTCTCCAAGATCTAGTCCCTGGGTGTAATAAGGTCTGGGTTCTTCTGCTACAGTTTTTCCACTTATTGTTGTTGTCATTATTGTTATTATTGGAAGGACTGATGAACTGGCATATTGATATCTTCTCTTAACACGATATTGATTAGACTGTATTCCCGGTCCACATTCCTCTTAATGCATCTTATCAAATTTCCACAATGAATCCTACAGTTTTTTGTTTGTATTTTTAGTATGTATGCATCCTTTTTTCGGAAGAGAGGTTCAGGTTCACCATCTCTTACTTAAGCAGTATTCTGGCTTCAGGTCATTGGCAAGGCACTGGTACTTGATGAGATCATAAATTATATACAATCGTTACAGCGTCAAGTTGAGGTGTGCAACAGCTGCTTGTCTCTTTTTACTACGGTCTACATATTTGAGTTTTAACCTAAACTCTGAATTGCTTATTGCAGTTTCTTTCCATGAAACTTGAGGCAGTCAATACGAGAATCAGTCCTGGAATTGAAGGATTTCCCTCAAAAGATGTAAGTACTAACTACTGCCTCAAAAAGAAAATTGAGCTGGGCAAAGTTACTTTTAAGACAATTGAGCCTTTCCAATATTTTAATCATATATGATACTTGTAACCGTGAAGAGCAAGTTGTATAGTAGCCTGAAAGCGTAGAAGTGGCATTAGCTTCAAAATGCAGTTGGCTCTTCCACTGATATTCCCCTGTCATTTACACTGAAATTTCCCATTTTCCTAGCATCTCGTGGTTGGAAACAGTAGATACTTATCTGAAGAATTTTCCAGCTAAAATTGCCAACTATGTATTGGTGGGCTTGTTTGATTCTGCCATATTCGGCTTGTTTGGTTCTGCCATATTCAGCTTGTTTAAGAAGCATGCTGAACCAAGGCAATCAACAGAACAAAAATTTTTAGTATTCAAACTTTTGCATCATTATAGTGACTGTAATTATTTCTTGATTCTTCATATTACCTTTAAACTCTGTTTTTCTAAATCCCTACCCCCCATAATTTCACCCGAAAAGAGAGAAAGGGAGTTGTACGTCACAATTCTACCCCGAAAATTGCCTTTTTTTTGCAACATCGATAGTAAAAAATTGCAATTTTTGTATTATTGTTCTCTTATTGACTAATCAAGTGCTTATTCGGTTATTCCTCCCTCCCTTCCCCCTGTCCTACATGCTTTGTACACCCTCCGTCTCATAATAAACTCTCCATCTACAATGCACATAATTTTAGAAAGCAGTTGGTGGCGGGTCATTTATGAAGTTTTTTTGTAAAGTACCATTATTGACGTTTAAGAGTATTTCGAGTTTATTTGGGATAACATATAGGGAGAAATGAAAAGTTTATTATAGGACAGACAAAGTACAATTTTGGTATTTGAATACGACTAGCTTAAGGTGGGGACAGTTGATTACACATGCTCTGTCCCGTAGCTATCATAGAAGGCTATCATGAATTCATGATTGTTTTCACATTTGCTCCTTTTGAAGCTTGGTTAGTTGAATTATGTACTTTTTGTTCCTCAAGCTAAGTGTCACAGACAAGAATTGCCATTCATTTAATTCTGTTTTGCAACCTTTAATTTGTTTGGCTTTTCAGTTTGGCCAACAAGCATTTGATGCTGATACTTCTGGAATGGGATATGGTCCGCAAAATCCGAGAGATCAATATGGTCGGGGTTCATCGCCAGAATGGTTACACATGCAGATCGGTGGTGGATTTGATAGACAAACGTGACAAAAGCGTATCTTTTCCAGACGGAAATAAGATCAATTTTAGTTAGAAGTAGTTCATACTCCTTCAGTGTACTGTACTATTATACTACCAGTAACTTGATATCAACAGAGACCTTACATTGATTACTGAATCACTCGTAAATTGTGTACTCTGTTTGTAAGAATACTTCAATTGAATTTACACATGTTCTCCTTTATCACTTCGACTTCTTGTTCCATTCCTTGCCTTATGTAGTTCTGGACTGTGTAATTGCGCTTTTTTCGGAATGTTGCTATTGGTCAGAGTCTCATACTACCTTTCATTAGAGCATGATAAGAGATTATTGGCTTCAAAACCACTAAGTTAATAGTACCAAAGGCATTAATCAGTAACATTTGTTCTAAGAATTCGGAGCATCATGCCAAGTTCATATCAGCAACTAACCTTGATCCTACTAATGTCCTGCCAGGAACTGTTACTGATCCTACCTCTAGGCTTCTTTAGATTACTTTTGGGAGACACGTGACGGGTAGAGCGGCCCATACAGTCCAACTTGGTGGATCCTGATTCAAAACTTACAGCGCCGCAGGCAGGGCTTAGATTCTTAATCAAACTAACCATAACTTGTTCGTCGATCAAGGTAGAATGACAGGTGCTGGACATTTTGGAAGAACTTCATCTACGAATGGCTTGCTTGTTTGTATGGTGGTGGAAATGAGTGAAGTCACCTTTCTATCAGACTCATAGACAGCAAAACTAATACGCAGGAAGGAAGCCAACCAGGTTCAAGTGAATTGGGCATTGTTGGAGGTCTGGAAATTGGCTCGGAGTTTTTCTTGGTGTTGACAAATGGTGCACAACACAAAGTCCCTCGAGATCCAGTTAGTCGGGCTCATGACCTCCTGGCTAGCAAATGTTAAATATCTTGTGGCTTACTTTGAATAACAATGTTATTGTAGTTTCTAGCTTGGGGTGCTAAAAGCAAATTTACTCATTAATAAAAACTGAAGGAGGACAACTAGGTCATTAATGAAAGGAACAACCCACCCTAGGAGAGGAAACCCACCTCAGTGACGCGATCCTGACTTCCCTACCGGAACCTCAGCTAACCCCAACAACAGAACCCTAATTCAGGAGGCTTGTCGCCATATAATGATCACCTTTGGTGGTCGGCCGAGCCCCCTGTCTTAAGTTAATAATAGGATTCTTTGTTAGTTTATGTCATTTTTTTTGTTCTTCAAATTCTAGCTTCAGTTTAGAGAATTAGTTAGGCTAAATCCTTTTATTGGAGTATAATATCATCAAGGACAATAGAGAGGGAACCTTGTTTGACCCTTTTTTGTTTCACCTCTTGAATAAGCTAGATGATGACGATGAGAACATTCACGAGTTGTTTTAGAAACTTGATGGCTTCGATGAGGTCATAGCTTATGTAGTATCCCTCAAGGAGACCAGGAATTCTCTTTTTGAGAACAGAGACTTTCATAATGCCTTTGTTAAGTATATTCTTTGTACCCTTTCAACGTCAAGGTTGGGGGTTCAATCCCCACGAGGGGCACTTTGAGGGTAGAGATTTCCCTTACCCTTCCCTCCTACTCTCAAATACCTCGCCCAATAGGACCCGAGCGGGGTCCGGACCACTTCTCCTTACCAAAAAAAAAGTATAACAAGGCTATTAAATATCTACATTTCGCTCTTCAACCTATTTGTGTTGATATCAAATATTGTGAGGATATTCTTTGTTTAGAGACTTGGTTATATCTTTTCATCTTAATTTGACGGCCTGTGCATTAAAACTAATATGTATTTGTAATGTCTGATTTTGTAAATGGCTCATATAAAATAAAATAAAAATCATTCAGACTTATGAAAGTATTAGACTATAAAATTATTCCAAATTGTAAGACATAAACTATCTCAATATTTACCAGCCTTTCTAGAATAACATCAACTTGAAATTATCCATAGGTGATCTTAAGTTTTGATGACTTTATCGAAAGAATTTATAGTGTCAATTCTCCTAATTTTGCTACTTCATTTTGGATCAATAGCATGTAGGAAAAATAATAATCAAAAGATGGATTTGTTTGTAGAAGAAACACATGGTATAAAAAATTAAGACTATTCACTTACTATTTTCGAAATGTCTCTTGTCTTATCATCGTTTTCTCTCTTTTCTAGTGTTCCACGTTATACTTAAAGACTTGCGATCCTTTGCTAGTTGGTCTCCCGTCTACACATACAAGATGTAGTTGGTATTATGAAATTAAAGCAAAATATCTTTATAAAACACATTAATATTTGAAACCTTACTTATAGTTGATTCCAAATAATTTAGAATAGGTCAAAGTTGGTATTATTTCCATTAAATTATCCCCAAACATTTGTAAGTCAAAATTGACATGCCAACAATTACCGTAAATGCCCATGCTTTTGTGTATTGCTACTTTTAGCTGCAGGTCAACAATTATCGTGAATCCCCATGCAATCGCTTACTCATTTAATGCTTGTGTGTATTGCTACTTTTAGCTGTTTAGAACAGTAAAGCACGGTAAAACCTTGTAGTATAATTACAAGTTTGTACAATGTAATTAAAACAACGAATAGACATAATTTCTCTCTACTCTTAGTTACTCTTTCTATCTCTCTCAAAATTCTTCCTAACTTATACCACCAAATGTTTTTAGCCCAAGCACCAAATTGATAGTAATTTTGTATGGGCATATTGCTAAGGAAAATGGTTATGAGAATAGTAGCCCAACGCCCCCAACCAGCCAAGAAGACAAGCAGTAGGAAAAATAGTCACGCGTAAAGAATCGCGTCAGCAGTGAGAAAAAACGCAGAGCAAGAATTTGAGAAACGCCGTTAAAAAAATAGCCAACCCTGCAAATTCAAAGGACCATTCAGAAACAAACTTAGAACACCATTTCAATTTCAAAATTAACATTCAAACCCAGAAATTGAACCCGATTCATACAAACACAAAAGTCGATCGAAGGTTGAATAGTAATGGGGGATGGAATTTGATGATTCCTGAAGGACATCCTTTCATCTTCTCCTCCTCAATCTTCGTCATTTTTCGCCATTGTTGATATTCTTATTGAAGATTTCATTGAAATTAGGGTTGAAATTAGAGATGTCAGGGTGGGAAAGAGTTCAATCGTCAACGAGATCGGGATTTAATAGAATATCATCTGGTTTGGATCAGGCTTCTTCGCCTCGTACTGTTCGACTTGGTCGTGTTCAGCCTCAGCCTCCTTCTCATCGCACCATTTATTGCAATGACCGTGACATTAATGCTTTAGCTAAATTTAAGGTTCTTTTTCCTCCTTTTTTAATCTTCGCATTTCATATTTATGGATCAACTTTATCATTCTGGAAATGATGTGATCATTGTTAGAATTAATAGTTGTTTAGGTTAATTTCGCAGGTTATCGCTTATAATTTGTATTTTATAGGGGTTGCGTGTAATGTATTAAGCTCTTAGATGTATGGCAGTATTGGTAGTTATTCTTAGGTCCGCAATGACATTGGAGTTTTGAACTTTGTCAACCCTGGAATTTGCTAAATTGGAGTTTAGTTGGTCATACTTTAGTAGTCTTGAGAGCTGCGAAATGACGGTTGATAGTCTGCTGTTTGCCACTTTTTATAGCACGAAGTTGAGTATGCTTTACTTAGCTCTCAATTGATGTTGGTTGAGGAATGTGAATGGATTTGGGATTTAAGAGTGGGATCTTTTTATGGATTAGTTTTGCTAATTTACAAATTGAATTTACTGATGTAAATTCTTGTTTGTTTTACTTTAGTTGTTATGGAATGTTAAGAGATGGCATGTGCTATATTGGAAATCTAGTGGGATTTTGTAAGCTCTTAATGATAGTGTTGACAGATGTTAATGGATGGGGATGAAGTTTTTGGCATTTCTAGTTCTCCCTCGTGGAAATTTCTTGTAGGTGTTGTATTCTAGTGGGTGCTAATAATCAACCTTTTTCAGAGTTGTGGGCGGGCGTTGAGTAGATGCTAATGAAAGCAAATTACAACTGATGTATGCTCTTGAATTAGTGGAGTGAATCAGATGGGATGTCGGCGTGCACCTGATCTTATCTGGATTTTTTTGTTTTCATGTGAAATACTATGTCTAATCCGTTGCACGGTTAAAGACCAAATTACACTTGGATTTTAAGTTGGACCAAATTAATTAGACACGACTCCATGCAAGTAGCCTGATCTAATTTTTGGATATAGGCCCCAGAGGTGTCTTCCTCGAAGTCGGACCTTTTCTAGCATTGTTAGCAGCTTTTTCATTCCTCATTTTAGTGTTATGCTCGTGATACTCTTGTAGAGGTTTCTTAATTTCTGATCCTAAAGATACAAGATTGGGAGCTCCCTTCCAGTACTTTGAAGGTGTTGTTTATGAATACTTTTGTTTTTTTATATCATGGAAAAAAATCTTGGCCGCTCCACTCCTTAACAGTTGTTATACAACGGATTTGCAACTTGCCTTTTCGCCGGAAAATCACTTCCTTCTGGTCACGTCATCCGTTACGTAACAGTGAATCACCACGTTAGAATGTTATTTCCCATTACGGCGTGTGAACATTGTCCAAAAGAAGAGAAAGGGAAAACATGCATGAGTAAGTTCTGTGGTAGATGTTCTATGCACATACTAATGGGTAAACCAAAAGGTTTGTAACTTTAAACAATAAGGTTGTGACTTAAAATCTTACTGTGTAAGGTTTTTAATTTAAAAGTCTGTCCATCACCTTATAGATTTAACTTTGATTTTTACACGGTTCATCCATATAATTATGGATAGACCGTCTAATACAAGTATTTGTCCACAAAAAAAAAAAATTCACACGCAAAAGAAGGGAGAATATGAGATTTGGGCTTTTATGTTGGGTAACATATATAGTTTGTGTCTAATTATATGAATAATAGGGTGGAGCATCCATGTTTTAGATAATAATTCATAAATATATGACCCAATCATAAGATAGGTTGGGCAGCGTGAAAGAATACTTCTTAAACTAAAAAAAATCACGATGCTAACTGCGATGTTCTATTCATTTGCTACACGCCGCTTCCGCGTCATTGTCACTGCTTACTGCCAACAACCGCATCCGTGGAGCTCAATTTGCTCTATGGGCTGGTCTACTAAATTGCCGTCAGAGTACTTTCAGGCTTTAGGACTTGTATGATTTCAGTCAGCTGGTCTAATGATTGATTTATCATTCAGTTACATTCACCTAGGAAGAACTGTATGTTATGATGCTTGATCAAAGGTTGGGGGAATGAGAAGAGAGGAATATGGTGTTCAATGTTATTTTACTTATTCCTGATGAGTGCTGCCTTGTAGAGTACAACTCACTGGATTCTTGTATTATCCTTACTCCCTTTTTATGGACACAGGTCACTCTTTTGGTTCTTTAATCACTCTGTAAGAAAAATAAAAATTTTCCGCTCTAGAACATCTGAGTATGATTGTGCTGCACCACAGAATCACGGCAAGGAGACATTTTGAAGACCGAGACTTTTTCAGAAGGATTAGTAGGGAAATCAGTCAAAACTATATTTAGATGAACCGACGAAGAGAATCATTAGAAGGGGAAGAATACAAGTGTCAGTAACTATTATATTTTGGTGAAAAATCCACAAATAATAGTGTACGCAACTTAGTTTATAAATTGAGGCACAGTGAGGCTCTAAGGGACCCTTAAGCCTAGCGTCAAGGCAAAGGGGTGTGCTTTTTGAACGCGAGGGACACCTTTGTTTGAATATTTTCTTATGGATTACTCCCTTCATTTGCAAATAGAATTTTCACTTTCCTTTTGAGGATGCTTATAAGTTGCTTCACCTTCCACAAAAGGTAAAGCTATCCTCTTTCTCTCTCCTTAAAATAGCAAGGCCCCACCCCACATGGGAAACTAACTCCTTTGAAGTCTATATCTCTCTTCCTTTTGCAACTGATCAAATAATTAAATGTGTTTTCTTCTCTTAGAATGCATGATTAAAAGAAGTGGAACCTATATATGGGATTATATTTACTTATTCCTCTGTTAAATCAAGTGGCTGCATTGAGGTCAATTAATTTAGTACATAAAACATGATATCGTATCACCTGTATTAGCTAGGCACAGCCACACAGGCAGTGCCCAATTCCCAATGAGGGTCCCATAAGCTCAACCAAAATGTCCGTGTCGGCGGCCCCCCTATCAGAATTTATGTTTTTGTTTTGACAAGATTGGCTTGGTTTTTTTCAGGGTAATTCTGTGTCAACTACAAAGTACAATGTCCTTACGTTTTTGCCTAAAGGGTTGTTTGAACAGGTATATTATTTTTCTTTTCTGGAATACTTAAAGCTGTTATGCATGTCTTATATTGTTTATATCCCTTGTAATTAACTGACCTGTACGTGTGTTACATATATATTTGACAGTTCAGGCGGGTGGCCAATATGTACTTCCTTACAATCTCCATATTATCGTGGACACCCATGAGGTATAGTCTTTTAGTGCCAACTCTGTGCAAAACCACACCCTGCTCACTGGTACTTTGTAATTGCTCGGATTATTAACTGCTCGGATTATCTTCCAGTACAAATGTTAGCGATTTGCATTTTTGAGATCCAACTCCCTTGATATTCTTTGTTATTTAGCCAATCAAGTGTTAGTGTTGACCACTGATTTTTTTTTTTTTTGCTTTCCTCACTTGCGGATTGCCTACAATGCCGTCTGTTGGAGAGAGATTCCTTGTTCATATGTTCACAATGGAGCTTGGCAGTTTAATGATTCCTTGCTCATTAGTTTCTTGCTAAGTATAATTTCTGAATCTTGTTATGATAGTGATTGGTTCTTTTTCTCTTGTTGCAGTCCCGTGAGTCCAATAACAAACGTGGCCCCTTTAAGTATGGTGCTTTTCATTTCTCTTGTGAAAGAGGCATTTGAGGATTGGGTGAGTTTTTAGTCAGTTTTTACGATCAGTTGATTTGTATAACTCTGGCTTTTGAAAGAGATTCGCCTTATTATGCTGGTTTTTCTCCGGTGCTCCTGTTCAGAATCATTTCATTGATAACTCTTCTTCTCTTTTCTGTTGGATTATGCTCAACAGAAGCGATTTCAGAATGATTTGTCAGTAAACAACTCCCTTATAGATGTACTACAAGGAGATAAGTGGGAAACTATTCCTTGGAAGAGATTGCAGGTCGGCGACATTGTTCGTGTAAGTGGGTTAATATATGTCAGCTTTATAGCTTAAAAGGATTAATATGTCTGTGGCCGTTAAGTGGGTTTTCTTGCAACACCAGGCAATGTATTGGTCTAGTGCACCATGCTTGCAGGCTGGCACCAATACCCTATCATACCTGTGTTGCTTTGTTGTATCTTATATTCTAAAAAAAATGATGTCTATGGTCTTCAAGTCTTAACTAAAAATAAGGATGTGCGGAGTGTGAGGGGGTGCTAGGTGTACATAGGCATTGGTCTTAATGACAATGGTAGATTTAGAAGCAGCACATTATCTTTATATATTCTAAGATAAGGCAAGAGAGCAGAGGACGTATGAAGTGACAGGTCTTTAAAAAAATAATCCAATTGAGCAATGTAGACAAAGGATTTTATATTAATTAAAGAACTCAATGAATTGCTTTAGTTTCCTCAAATGATTGCCTAAACTAATTTGTGGGGCCGAGGCATGATCCTTTTTATTGTGTTACTTTGATTACTTTGAATGTCCTTAGGTTTTTATCGTTGTCTCGGCCGTAACACATGCATAGATTTGCACTTATATCCAAGCATGAAAGAGTTGACCACTCATAACCTGTCAATATTTTTGTTTAATCCATACACGCGAAAGAACAGTTAATTCACTTCGAATTACTGACTTAAGTTTTAATTTTGCTATTTGCAGGTCAAGAAAGATGGGTTTTTCCCGGCAGATATTCTTTTTCTTGCTAGTACAAATGCAGATGGCGTTTGTTATGTTGAGGTATCGCAATGCCTTTAAATCTCATGGCAACAAATTTATGTTGTTTAGTTGCAGGGTTTTGCTGTCCTTTATTTGATACCTTCTTCCCATAATAAACTTCCTATTTGCTTTTTGCACAGTACTTTTACTAGGAGTAATGTTAATCTAATTTAATTTATAGATATTTTGAATCTAACAATATCCCACATGACTTTATTTCTACTTACATATGGATGAGAATTTATGGTTAGAACTATGAGATTTGACTTCGAGAAGAGAAAATATATGTAGTCTATTATGGGCGGAGTAAGTATGTAATAAGAACCTTTTGCTGGCCATTCCCATTGCGTTTTTGGGTGGAATCATTGTATTGCATATCAGTTCATTCTATGTGGGTATATATAGATGATTTTACTTTTTGATGCAGACGTCAAATTTAGATGGTGAAACAAATCTGAAGATTCGAAAAGCATTGGAGAAGACATGGGATTATTTGACACCTGAGAAGGCCTCTGAATTTAAAGGTTGATCATTATTATTGGTTCTTTGTTATTGTTCTTGAAATGGCATTCTACTAATATTTCTAGTTCAATTTTCTTAAACACGTATTGATGATGGCATCAACCAGCCATTTTTAAATTGGCTGTGATTGAATTGCATTATTTCACCTGTGTGTTGTCCTTTTTAAGATTTAGAATCTAACTATGAACAGCTTGACGCCTTTCATCAGATTGTGTTTCAAAGATGTCCTTGTTGTCTGAGTCACTTTATTTTGGGTGCTGTAGATTTAAGGGAAGACATAACCCGTCACACTTTCTTATGCTTCCTTAAGATCCCTAAATACTTAGCACACATGTCAGTGTGATCTAATGTTGAGCTATTTATTGAACAAAATATCGGCTGGTTGCATGTGGTTTTGCCTCCTTGGTGCAGCCTTTTCGCCTCTCATGTCTGTGGTAGTCAAGTAAAATCAGATTTGACAAACAGATTATGCTGTTCTTAGTCTTTTGTGAAAGCCCTTGGTTGTTGGCTTTCTTACCAGTTCATTTTGTTTATTTTGATCCAGGTGAAGTACAATGTGAACAGCCCAATAACTCCTTATATACTTTCACTGGCAATCTCATTATCCAGAAGCAGACTTTACCTCTATCGCCAAACCAGCTTTTGTTGAGAGTATGACTTAATCTCTTGATCACACTTATTTTAGCAAAATGTCTAAAATGGGAAGTGAGGAAGAAAGATTTCTGTGCAATGTATTTTCTACTGAGCAATGCTGTAGTGTATGTTGGTCCTTTCTTCACTAATGGAGCCAACATTGACTCTTTTCTTTTGATTATGCTAAGGGTTGCAGTCTGAGGAATACTGAGTACATTGTTGGTGCTGTGATATATACTGGGCATGAGACTAAGGTATGTGATTGTGCCACATATATTAAGAATGTAGGCGAACATGTTAATACCACATTTTGTTTGTTAAGTTTTGCTATGTTGCAATAGAAGTTTATTGAAAACAATAAATTTACTACAGCTGCTTGGTTTTTCCTTTTCCTTCTCAGATTGTGTATTCTGTGCTGTCTGTTGCTATATATTATGTGTAACCCTGTTCCAATTTACAGGTTATGATGAATACCATGAATGTTCCTTCAAAGAGAAGTACCTTGGAAAGGAAGCTTGACAAACTGATTCTTGCTCTTTTTGCTACTTTGTTTATGATGTGCCTCATCGGATCCATAGGCAGGTACAGTGTGCTGTGTCTTAGGAACACTGTTAGTATGATCTAACGAACTTGGTCTATTTTCAACATTTTACATTGTAACTAATCTCTTGTAATTTGTCTGATGCTCATTCCTTTTACTTGTGCTGTTTCTCAGTGGTGTTTTTATTGATCGAAAGTATTATTACTTGGGACTTGAAGGAAGATTGAATGAACGACAGTTTGATCCAAGCAATAGATTTTTGGTGTGTTTTCCTTGTGTGTCTGCATGTTTTTCTTTATTTTACTTTTACCCTTCTGATTTATGTGACTCTTTTATCTCGATTCTCTTTTGGCGTGGCTTTGCAGGTGGTCATCTTGACTATGTTTACATTGATCACTCTATTTTCAACTATCATTCCTATATCACTTTATGTTTCAATTGAGGTAACCTCGATATTCTGAGAAAGTACTGTCCTTGAAGCATGCTATTTATGGATGATTAAGCAAATATTTTCCATGGCATTTCAGGGGATTAAATTTTTACAGTCTATTCAATTCATCAACAATGACTTGAATATGTATCATGCTGAAAGTAACACACCTGCATTGGCTAGGACATCAAATTTAAATGAAGAACTTGGACAGGTATTTGATCTTTGTAAGTCGCAAATAAAATTGTTCAAACTTTCGAACAACAATGGATAAGTAACTTGTTTCATGAAGAAACTGCCTTTGGAGGATTAAGCTTTCTACTAACTCTTTCTTCTATGCTAATTTTCAAATAGAATTGCTGAGTGGGCTAACTTTTCGTCGGCTTTTTAGGTAGAATACATATTTACTGATAAAACTGGGACTCTTACACGAAACTTGATGGAATTTTTCAAATGTTCAATTGGAGGTCAAGTCTATGGAACTGGTATAACTGAAATAGAGAAGGGTCTGGCTGAGCGCTCTGGCACTAGACTCCCGGAGGTATAATTTTCACATTAAAAGTGCCATAAATGATTCTTTTTCTGTTTGATAATGGTGGTTTTTCTCCTTATGGTAGGTGCGGAAGTCAGCTAATGCAATTCAAGAAAAAGGGTTCAACTTTGACGATGTTAGACTTATGCGTGGTGCCTGGAGAAATCAACACAATGCTGATATGTGCAAGGTAATTCGATTATATGCTATACTTAATTGATGCTGTTTACTTTGAGTTGCATTTCTTGAATATGGATTGGCTGGTGTTTGTATTGGTTATTTTGTTCTTGTGCTGGTTTCTTTTAGCATTGGTCATGAAGACTTAGTTTGTATATAGTATATGTAAATTGTCATCATCACAACAGGCCCTGCCAGTATGTACACAAACTTACTTTTTCAAATTTTGGCCAAAATATAACGTTGTTAGTTGAAGAGTAAGCATAATTATAAAATGTAACTAGTCTTTAGCCCGTGCAGTGAGCTTTCTCATTTACTACTATTTAAAAGCCAAAAAAACATATAAGCAAAAGTAGTAAAGGAGAGAATACTAGTGGATGAGAAAGCTGATTGTTTATACCACTGACAAAAAAAATTACATCAAGCTTTTGATAGAAACTAAATTTAACAGAATGAGAACAATAAAAAGCATATCCCAGAAGTTGTCCCTAGCATACTCCACTATTAACAACCCACTAACTTTATTATTCAAAGCATTTGAATTTTGAAGTACTAGCAGCCATTAATTCACGTTCCTAAACTATAGGAACTAGTTTTGAACAAGTCACTCAACACCCCCTTGATCTAAAATCACATACTCCCCACACTGATCTGACTTCGGAGGGACTATGTTTTGCAAGAGGAAGGCACTTGGTAAGAATACCTGCTGCCTGCTCATTTGTGCCACAAAAAGTCAACTTGTTTTTTTAAAATCAGCTACAAGCTTTTGCATAAAATGATGCGGATATCCATATTCTTTGTTCTTCCATGAAAACAAGGATTTTTTTGGTCATTTTGCTATTGCCGACCTGTTCAGTTGCTTCACATTGCTCAATGTTAGAGTCTGCCAGAAGTTTCCTAGGCCACAGAACTTGTCTAGCGGCTACAAATTCTGCTGTATACCAGCCTCCTGAAGATGAAAGAGCTACTGTTTCTTGGAGCTCAACGTGACCATTATCTAACCAAAGGTGAAGCAATTGCCGGAAGTGCTTTCCGGTCGTCCAAACTTTCAGCCCAGTTGTTGTCTGGAAGTTGACACCTTTGAATACCAAAGACCAAAATTAACTTTGCCTGTATAGCGTAGAAACCTTTCTTAGGGCCTGTTCCTTCAGCTTACTTTCCTTTACTTTCAATTCAATACTTTTACTCTCACATTTTACTATTCCTTTCAGTTTTTTTCAGTTCAACTATTTTCAACCGAAGAGAACATTCCTTCTCATGATGTTGCTGAGGTGGTTTTGGGTTTTGGCCTTTTGGGATCATAAGAGGAGAGATTAAATGGATTGAGGGGGAGAAGCAAGAGGAGGTGGCTGTAATGAATCAATATTACTAGGCTAAGGGTATTTTAGGTAGTTCATAATTTAGGGTTTAGAGGTTTTAGGGCTAACTTATCTATAAATAGAGCTAAGTAGAGAGAGTGTAGTCATCATGAAAATTAATGAGAGAATGAATCTTTTTAGGTAGTGCTTAGCTTGTATTATTCTTAGGGTTTATGTAATATATCCATCCAATCAATCCAAGTTCCATTTCAAGTTCTTATATCACCATTAAAATCACTAATCCTTTTCCCTTACATTATCATCTACCTTGTCCATCAAATCCGGTCTATAACAACTTGGTATCAGAGCCGACGGTCCGTGGTGGCCGGAAAACACCACTGCCCACTGATTTTTTCAAAAAAAAAGAACGAGAGAGAGAGAACGTTTGGTATCAATGGATGAGCTACGACGCCTTGTTCATGAGGGTTTTGCCGAGATGAACCAGTGGTTTCCAGATCGGAGGAAGCTGCAAAACACCCGCTATGAGCTTCAACTTCCTTTGTTTGATGGGAAAAATCCAAGGGAATGGGTTTGTGAAATTGAAAGTTACTTTCAGCTTTTTTGGTTCAACCCGGAAGAGGAGTTCATGGCTGCCTGTGTAGCACTTGTTGGCGAAGCATTGCGATGGTTTGAACAAGAGCGACCCCTTCGACAATGGCGATGGCAGGACTTGAAGCTGCTACTTGTGCTACGCTTCGGTTCCTCACCATCGTCCTTTTTGGAGCACCCAACTCAGATGAGGTTTAGTGATGGCTTGAATAGTGCTGCAAGAGCCAGGAACCTTGAAGAAAGACAAGTCTGTTTAACTGAAAATGGGGATCGCGGTGGCGCATGTGGTGGTTCTGTGGGCGCTAAAGTCAGAATTCAAGGTAAAGCAAGTGGGCTGCAACGGAAGGTCGCTAATGACGTCTATGGGGGCAGCGATGGAGGAAAGGAATTTGGAGGGAAGTTTACCGTCGAGGAAGAGGATCTCGGAGGAGATCCGCGTGCGGGTTACTGTGGGGGCGGTGATGGTCGACTTAGCGGCAAGGAAAGTGCGAGGAAACCGGCGAGAAGGGAAGAAAGAAAGGATGAAGGAAAGGTGGTTGGTTACGGCACCGATGCAGGTGGTGATACATCGGACATGCTTAATGATAGCACCACTGAAGATGAAGATGAAGATGAAGGGAAGAGACTTCTAGAAGATGAAGGGTTCAAGAGGAGTTTGACTGAAATATCAGTTGGCTTGCAAGGGAAGCTAAGTTCAGAACATCCTAGTAAGGGTATACTGGTAAATTACCATGATGGGGGTTTTAGTGCAAAAATATCAGAGTTGAATTCACATGGTTCCTGGCCTACTCAAATGGAACAACTGAAACAAGGCTTTACTTATGCGTTTGGGCTTCCTCATATTAGGCCCATTTCAATTTCATCAGCTTTAATTTCACATTTCCACACTTTCCGGCCCAAATACCAACCCAATCTCTTTCCTAGTAACAGCAGCAAACCAAATGATTATGATGCTCACTCTCAGCCCAATACTCCAACTAAGGTTTTAAAACTCCACTCCATGGCATCTCCTTGCAACTTCTCCACTCAGCCCAAAGCAATCAAAGGCATGACCAATGAGGAATTGGAACGACAATGGAAGCCAGGCATCAACTTTAACAACATCAACATCATTCTTCATTGCTCGCGAGGTCCGGAATACAGTGCCAATTACTTCCCACCTTGAGGACAAGGTGGAATTTTAAGGGGCCGGTAGTGTAATGAATCAATATTACTAGGCTAAGGGTATTTTAGGTAGTTCATAATAATTTAGGGTTTAGAGGTTTTAGGGCTAACTTATCTATAAATAGAGCTAAGTAGAGAGAGTGTAGTCATCATGAAAATTAATGAGAGAATGAATCTTTTTAGGTAGTGCTTAGCTTGTATTATTCTTAGGGTTTATGTAATATATCCATCCAATCAATCCAAGTTCCATTTCAAGTTCTTATATCACCATTAAAATCACTAATCCTTTTCCCTTACATTATCATCTACCTTGTCCATCAAATCCGGTCTATAACAGTGGCCTTGGGTAGCAACGCAAATTAAAAGAGCGTATTTGATGAAAGAGAATATGATGGGAAGAGAAATGGGGGATTTCCTCTTTTAAAGAGATTTGATATAATCACAAACACTAGTCTGATGGCAAGAAACAATTCGACCATCTTAGAAGAGGTCTCAACTCTCTCAACCAAATAGCAAGATTTAAGGTTATTTATTTCATTCTGATGAATGCTTGGCTTATCGAATGATAATAGGATTAGGTAATGGATAATGGATGATTGTGAATACGGTAGATGACCCTACAAGTATGTGCGTCGCATAACGAGGATATCTATTTTAGTTCTATATCAGCTATGGGTTCGAATCTAAGAGAATTAAAAGAGCGTATCTGATGAAAGAGAATATGATGGGAAGAGGAATGGGGGATTTCCTCTTTTAAAGAGATTTGATATAATCACAAACACTAGTTTGATGGCAAGAAACAATTCGAAATAATTCGACCATCTTAAAAGAGGTCTCAACTCTCTCAACCAAATAGCAAGATTTAAGGTTATTTATTTCATTCTGATGAATGCTTGGCTTATCGAATGATAATAGGATTAGGTAATGGATAATGGATGATTGTGAATACGGTAGATGACCCTACAAGTATGTGCGTCGCATAACGAGGATATCTATTTTAGTTCTATATCAGCTATGGGTTCGAATCTAAGAGAAATTCTGGATAATGTTTGCTACCCAAAAATTTTCTTGTCGTTTCTGAATGATAAGGAGAAAAAAGAAATTGGGTCAAAAGAAAATGCCATTTTGGAGTGAGTGGGCAGCCATCCTATCTCCAATAATTCTACATGTTTTCTCAAATAAATGTAACACTCTTGGTTTTTGGATTTGTTGATATCAATGGAACTTAGTGTAGTTAGTTTGTGGTATTTTCTTCTAATCTCTATCCCCCAATTCCCATCATATGGGCACTTTCTCCCATCTGTTTTTATTTATAGTATACCATCTTTGTTGCATCTATTTGACTATGGAGGGAGTAGCAATTAGTTGATACGTAAATGAAACAAGAAAAAGAACAGTGAATCGAAGGTTGATAAGAAACTACTCCGTTTGTCCCCCATAGGAGCTCGTGTTTCCTTTTATCATGGTCTTCAAGGCACACTTTTGACCTCAAGATATTAATTAACAAATTAATAACTTCTGTAAAAGGTCCAAACTTCCTCTTCTTAACTCTTCAAAATCCATCCAATTAAAGTTAATTTTAGATGTAGCAAGTTGATAAAAACTCTAGATGTGCAATTAAGTTTTCGCTAGACGGCTAGAGTCTATTGGAGATCAAAAAATCATGTGGGTTTTCATCGTTTGTGTAATGTGAGTCTGCCGGTGTGTTCTTCATCTAGAGTTGATCGTGCAAGAGGGAAGGGAAGGGGGGGGGGGGGCGAAAGCAAGGAAGGCATTTGCTTCAAGGGTCAATGGCCTTTGGAGATCTAAAAGACATCCCTTCCCACTTGACTTTTTAGCTTTCCCTTTTTTTTATAATCTTTTAGCTGACTCAAAAACCTAGCTCACTACAGATTTTCTACTACTCACCAATATGTACTTTGTTTGGGAACTAGCTAATGTATTAATATATTAAAAGCACACACGCACAACTACACACACATTCGTTTATCTATCAATATATCTATCTCTACATATATCCTCTTAAGCAGTAATAAGCATCCAATCGTACCCGACTCACCCTAAGTAGCTTTCCATATCCATTTTCGTACCTTGTATTGAATCAAATTCTGTCCTGGACTCCCGGGTAGCATTGAGCAAAGTTTAATGAGATCTCATGTGACCATTTCCTAATATATATTGGTGATAATTTATGGCTTATGTTTATGAAGTTTGACTTTGGAAAAAGCAAATGAGAATTTTTCTTGCTTATTTTTTTGCAGTAATTGATTAATTCCAATGGAAAGTCCTCTAATATGTTTTCTTTTCTTCTTTTAGGAATTCTTCAGGTGCCTTGCAATTTGCCATACAGTGCTTCCTGAAGGCGAGGAGTCTCCTGAGAAAATTATGTACCAAGCAGCTTCTCCAGATGAGGCAGCTTTAGTTGTCGCTGCTAAGAATTTTGGCTTCTTCTTCTACAGGTCGGCAAACTTACTACGATTTGTGGGATACTTGCCTTTAAAGTAGGCTCGAGTCCATTATCACTTTATTGTGGGAGTCTAGTCGTAGACTCGTAGCTTCCATAAGATTTTTGGGTATATGATTGATTGTTTGATGGATTTTATATGCTGAAATTTATTGTCTAATGATGTGCTTGTTCTGATGCTGGTTACTTTCGGGAATTAAAAAATCTGATACTTTGTCTTAAGTGTAACTGATAAAAGCTGTATGGCTCTCAAGTCTCGACATATTTCTAATTTGCTTCTGATGTTATGTTTCAGGCGTACACCGACAACGATTTATGTTCGTGAGTCACATGTTGAAAAGATGGGTAAAATAGAGGACGTGCCTTATGAAATTTTGAATGTCCTCGAGTTTAATAGGTGATGATAGATATAAGTCTTGCTTGTTTGCATTTGTAAAATTATGCAGCAAAATTTTGCTCACTCTATTTGGTTGTCGCAGTACTCGGAAGCGCCAGTCTGTTGTGTGCCGGTATCCTGATGGTAATCTTGTTTTGTACTGTAAGGTACTGCTTCAAAATTTCTAATAGATCTACATTTAGTGTACTGTTGGAAGCTGTTGGCATTCATGTTAAAGTTTTGTCGCGCAGGGTGCTGATACTGTCATATATGAAAGATTGGGAGGAGGTAATGACGATATAAAGAAGATTACCAGAGATCACTTGGAAGAGTTTGGATCTTCTGGGTTACGCACATTGTGTCTGGCCTATAAAACTTTGAGCCCAGATGTCTACGAGACCTGGAATGAAAAATTTATTCAGGCCAAATCTTCATTGCGAGACCGGGAAAAAAAGCTAGACGAGGTACATGTCTGCTCTTACAGTCTTATCAAGTTAATTGTTGGAATCTCTGTTTTATCAAGCTAATTATAAACTGCAGTTCTTGTCTGTCAGTTGCTGGAATAAAATCCTTAGTTTATGACTTTATTCCAAATTTTGTTGGGGTTATAGACCATGTTCTGGCATACATCGCTTCCTTTTCATATATTTTTTCATTTGTTATCTTGCTGATTTTCTTATGTGTTGCTGGGGTCGTTTCTGGTTGAATTTAGAGTGGCAAATGGGGCTATTGCCAATTAGTTTGATAGTGGAAAATGGACTACTTGTGGTCATATTAATTTCTGGACCAGTTCGGATCAGGTTAACTATATGTTCGTTCCTGTTTTGAGTAATCCAGTATTGTTCGGGTTGGGTTAGTTTTGCTTGGTCTTGTTAAATGGACTTGTCTTATTAGATGTTACCACTTACCACTTTGATTATACATCACTACTGAATCCTTGCTTGCTTATCTTTATGTAATCTGCTCTTGGAAAATTTGTTTGCGCAGTTCTTTGCATGACTGGTTCCTTTTATGGGCGTATGGGTTAGTTGGTAGCCTTAAATTTCTGTTCAGATGTTACCACTTTTGTTATGCATTGTCACTCAGTTGGTTATTGTCTTTTTAGTCTTAAGCTGTTCTCTTCGCCTGAATCTAGCTGAACTGAAATGATTGGAGCTGAACTGAACTGAATTGAATGTAATAAATATATAAATAATATTTAAACAATAATAATATGAATATGAAATAATGATTATACATAAATAATAGTCTTAATGATAAATTGTTATTAATAATAATAATTAATGATAATAAGAATAATTAATAATAAGTAATTTCTATTATTTGTCATGATATATTAATACTTGATGATGATTATATAATAATAATATTATCTAAGAAGTAAATTAATATTATGATTTTAATAATTAGATTTGATAATAATAATTGAGTCAGACTACACAAAATTGCAACATAAATCGTTTTGACGCAATTTGATTGGTTTATGGGCTAAAAAATGTGAATTGATTTGTGCTTTTGACCAAATCACGATTTGCAGTTTTGGGTTGGTCTATAACATTTATACACCTAACTGTACCACAAACCGCCATGGTATCTTTAGAATTCAACGTAACGACAATTTTGTGTCTAAAACAGAAACCTCGTATTGAGATAAAATATGGCTAACCACAAACCACACCAACCTAAACCATGCTCCAGCCTAATAATAATAGTAATAATAATGACTAAATATAATAAACGAAACACTTAATACTAGCAATGGTAGCAATAATAGTAATAATAACAATAATAATCATAATAATAAGAATGATTAGTAAAATAAATTAGACCAACAATAATAATATGTAACAAAATGGTTAAATAAAGAATGAAACTGAACTGATTGGAGCTGAACTAAACTGAAAATAAGTTGGGGAGAAAAGGCCCTTATTAGTTTAGGTTCATTTGATGTGCTGCAATGAGCTAGGCTGTTACAAATCCTGTTTGACTGTAAGAGTGAAGTTTCCTCTGTTTATTATAGTACCTTACATTCTCTATGTAACTGGTGATATGAATGTAACTCCAATGAGAAGCAACATTCAAGAACTACAAAGCAAAGGATCTTAACTAAATGAACAAGTCCGACTAATTCTAGTATGATTAGGAAACCAAAACTCTATCTAGAAAGCATATAAATCTTAATCCCTAGAATTTAGGAAAAGATAAAGATAAATATAAGGAAGATAATCTAATAAGAATGATAGGTTTTCGGCCCTTTCAATCTTATTCACACGCCTATCCTTTCTTATCCCTTAGCTAAATCAATTCTTATCTAAAAGGAATTATAACTCAACTAGGACTCTTC
This sequence comes from Patellifolia procumbens, assembly GCA_947645195.1. Classification (NCBI taxonomy): domain Eukaryota; kingdom Viridiplantae; phylum Streptophyta; class Magnoliopsida; order Caryophyllales; family Amaranthaceae; genus Patellifolia; species Patellifolia procumbens. The sequence continues at coordinate 2,057,661 of CANSGD010001379.1, read as the reverse complement.
ATATAACCGAAATTACAATGCATATTTTCGGCTATATTGACAGAAAATAATCTACTAATTAAAAGTCTAAAATAACATAACAAAAGACTCTTAAAAGACTCAAGAACTATTAATATGGACGCCCCATATCACTCTTCATAGACTTGGATCAACTTCAATCCACCTTATCATGTACGAAAAGGTTGTGTTGAGCTTAAACTCGTAGCTCCCATGACTTTGCTTTGAAGAATTAACCGTACCCAAAAATTACGAAGGTCATAGATAGTGATATCTCGGAGTAGCTTCTTCGCTCTTGCATCAACTGGTTTCTTCTCCTTTTGCCTTCTAGTGCGTTCCGCGTTTTGGGCCTTTATTTAGTTGACAAGTCAGGGTCGTGCAGGTGGCTGAACTTATCGAGAAGGATCTTATCTTGATTGGCTGCACAGCTATTGAAGATAAGCTTCAAGAAGGAGTACCTACTTGTATTGAGACTTTAGCAAGGGCTGGAATAAAGATATGGGTGCTCACTGGGGATAAAATGGAAACAGCCATAAATATTGCGTATGGTAAGTTTGATTTTTCACATGTTTTCTGCCTTCGCAAAGGGTGCAATGACATTTATATCTAAAGTCTCGCATCTTATCTGTGTTACAGCGTGCAACTTGATAAACAATGACATGAAGCAGTTTATTGTCAGTTCTGAAACAGATGAAATCAGGGAAGTTGAAGACAGGGTAAGTCTGCATTTGCTGGCTTTATTTTCTATCACCTTTTGTTTTTATTTCAAATATGTTTAGGTTTGGAGCTTTATTTTTCTCCTTGTGTATGGGTGCTTTCCACTTGAAGAAGTCAATTTCTTCACTCAAATTCTAAATTGCTGCATTGCGCTAGGGTGACCCAGTGGAAGCTGCTCGTTTCATTCAAGATGCTGTCAAAACACAGCTGAAAAATTGCGTCGAGGAAGCCCAGCAAATTCTTCGTACTGTTGTTGGACCAAAACTAGCACTTATCATAGATGGAAAGTGCCTGATGTATGCATTAGATCCAAGTTTGAGAGGAACACTTCTAAATCTGAGCTTAAATTGCTCTTCCGTGGTCTGTTGTCGAGTTTCCCCTCTACAGAAAGCACAGGTTAGAAAAGTGCCATTGCAATGTATCATTTTTTATTCTGAATCATTTAATATGCAGCCCTCATTTTTGTTTGCAGCCCCCCTTTCCACTTTGGTATTTTACTTTCAGAGTTCTTGCTTGTGTATGAGAACGATGCACACTTATTAAAGAAATATGTATAAATGCATAGTTGGGAATGTTCAATTATGTCAGATGTCACTGTTTTTTCTCAGTTGTTTTTCTTACATCTGTTTCACTAGTGATTTCCTACAGAAAGTCATGTCCGTGATTCTGTTATACAAGGTCTTCAAATCTTTATCAGTTGTGAACAGGCGTGAACAACTCTTGTGGATACGCAGGTAACAAGCTTGGTAAAGAAAGGTGCGAAGAAGATTACATTGAGTATCGGTGATGGAGCAAATGATGTTAGTATGATTCAGGCGGCTCATGTTGGTGTTGGGATTAGCGGGATGGAGGGCATGCAAGCAGTCATGGCTAGTGATTTTGCAATTGCGCAATTTCGCTTTCTCACAGACTTGCTGCTTGTGCATGGAAGGTGGTCGTATATAAGAATATCCAAGGTCTATATATTTTCTCTGGAATATCTCTGTTATTTACGCAGCTGTTATTGTTGGGGCACATTTTAAGGGGTTTTTTCTTGCAGGTTGTAACATATTTCTTTTACAAGAATCTTACTTTCACGTTGACTCAATTTTGGTTCACCCTTCAAGCTGGATTTTCTGGTCAAAGATACTATGATGATTGGTTTCAAGCATTTTACAACGTCCTATTTACATCTCTTCCTGTTCTTATGCTTGGACTATTTGACAAGGTGGTGCTTTCTCACTATTTGCATGGAGTGTGGAGTTTTAGAAAACAGATGTTTTGGTGCTAACTTTTTGTTTGATCCCAGGATGTTAGTGCATCTCTTTCAAAGAAATACCCTCAGCTATACATGGAAGGACTGAGAAATGCCTTTTTCAAATGGAGAGTTGTCGGTATCTGGGCCTTCTTCTCCGTATACCAGTCGCTGATTTTCTTCTATTTCGTGACCACATCTGGTTCTAAGCCTCAAACTTCAGCTGGCAAGATGTTTGGTTTGTGGGATATTAGCACAATGGCATTCACTTGTATTGTTGTAACCGTCAATATACGTCTTCTCTTGTGCTGTAATAGCATTACAAGATGGCATCATATAAGTGTTTGGGGCAGCATTTTAGCGTGGTTCCTTTTTATCTTTGGTTATTCTGGTATCATGACTAATGGTGATCGGCAGGTGAGAAAATCTGTTTAGAAATCTCACGAATAAGCAGACAAAGCACATACATAAGAATGCGTACACACACGAGCACGTTCACAAAGATCTGTTCAATTATATGATGGTGTATGGATTGAATTCAACTCGATTATTTACCCCTAGCATTCAATCTTGCATATCATGAACGTATTATTTTGTAATTTTTGTGAAAAGAACCTACACGTGTTGTTGAACATTTTGATTGCTGAACTAATTTTTTAATGAATAAATATAAATGGTGATCAATGAATTGAAAAGGGACAAAAGCGCACCAGAAGTGCAGTTTGATCAAATGTTTAAATTTCAGGATCATGGTTTCGGATTTGCATTCTTTTTCAAGTGTGCTAATGTCTCGTACTTTTCTTGTTTCAGGAAAATATCTACTATGTCATATTTGTGTTAATGAGTACTCCATACTTTTATCTTGCACTACTTCTTGTTCCAGTTGTTGCTCTTGTTGGGGACTTCCTATACCAAGGGTGAGATTTGTTAAACATTTTCTGAAACAGTTATGTTATAGATACTACAGTTTTGTTTTTTTTTTTAATTAGAGATTGCTCATAATAACATATTATATGGAATATGGATTATTGGGCTCTGGGTGTTTTGTGAACCTGTCATACTTGGACATGCCAAATACCCCGGTGGTACTTATGTCGGCCTGACCTGACCTTGGTAGATGTGGGGCTTAATCAAGAAAAAAATGGACACTTATTGTCTCCACTGGATCAAAACAAATTGAAAATGATGAGTCAATGCTAACCTCCTTGGACTGCCCAGCAGCCAAGTGCTGCAAACTCATCAATGGGTCTTCCCCAGTGATGGTGAGGATTGTCCTTCATCGAATTTTTCTGTGGTGATGTTCTTCGAGTGTGGCAGTACTTTACTCTCTTATATTCTCTTAGGTTCTTTGGTGTGGGAGAAGTGGAGGGGGAGGTGTGGGAAAGTGGAAACCCACGTGATAGCTAATCAACTACTTGACCGATTTACTTCCTCTTTTTCCTTTTGGAAAAGTAAAGTACTTGTTACGTTTCATATTAGTTGGAATACCTCGACTTTCAAAGTTTGCTGTGTGTACTGCGTCTATTATTTTTTCTCTTAACACAAGAATTGTCTTATTTAGTGAGAGAAGAAAGTCTTACAATATTGATAAGGTTTCTGATTTATTTTTTAAAATGTTGGAACTTGGAAGTTCATAAAAAGAGCAGAATATTCGAAAACTAAATGAATTCGGAAGTACACCTCTGTTATTTGTTAGTTCCAACCATTGGCTGCTGCTTGCATGTTTAGAAATGGGCACTTGATTAACTTGGCCCTTTGCCCTACCCATCTCCCCTCCCTCTCAACTCCCACCACTGGCCCTACCTTCCCTTCTCCCTCCTGACAACCCTTTTGCCACCACAAATGGGACGAAGAGGATGGGGTGGATGGTTCTGGGTTATGTGGCAGAGGGATAAGGGAAGGGGATGAGGAAAGAGAGCGAGGAAGTAAGTAGGAGAGAGGGGTAGTTATAATGTTAAAAGTTTTAGATAACTTAGCTAAGGTCAGTAAGGGTAGTATTGCTGTTTTGCTTCAGAAAAGCTAACAAAATATGATGTTGCAACTATTTTGAGATTTCCCGAAGAGGAACCCGCTGCATCTAGTATAAATGGAGGAAAAGCTAACAAAATATGATGTTGCAGCTATTTTGTCGTGTCCTTGATTCTATGTTAGAAATGTGTGTCCTAGATTATAGATATTATTATGCCCGATTCTCGGATATATCCCGTGTGGGATACCTCGAGTCGGAGTATCATAGCGACTTACCATATGAGTTTGCACATCTTGGTTTATAGATGATATAAAAATTCATCAACCTGTATGGAATCATTGTGACAACGTGCACTGGTGATGTAGCATATGAAACTTTAGCTTTGCAGAATGTGCAAGGTTAAACCTTGTGCAATTCATCTGTCCTTTGGCTAATTCCCCAAGCCACAGCTAAATGTTTGGATTGTGCTTGCTTGTGATTCATCATTTAGGCTTTCTTGACTTATGATTTAGGAACGCAAATAGGGGTGGCTGAGATTTCCATTATTTGATTTCAGGGTACAGAGATGGTTTTTTCCATATGATTATCAAATCATACAAGAGCTTCATCGGCATGAACCTGATGATAATCGTCGGGCGCAGCTTCTGGACATCCAAAACCAGCTCACTGCAGAAGAGGAAAGGAGCTATGCTCTGGCTCAACTTCCTGGGCAGAGATCCAAACATACAGGTTTTGCCTTCGATTCCCCAGGTTATGAGTCATTCTTTGCTGCTCAGGCCGGTGTGTTTGCTCCTCAAAAACCATGGGATGTCGCCCGGAGAGCAAGCATGATGAAATCACGCGCAAAACCTCCAAAGACATAGGTTTTATTCTTTTAGTCTTTTTGTACAAAATTTTGTTTAGGTGTCTGTAGGTGATTGTGTAGAATTGTACTGTGGCATATATTTAGTCTTGTGCTTTCTTCTCCCTACTCTCACTATGTTATGGATCACATTTTTGATGTAACCTACTATCAGACTTAGGGATAACAGTGGGCTTTCATATTGTATAATTGATGTAAAATTACGTGATCAATTCAAAAGTATACAGTCTTCCATTAGTTTGATTTTATAAGGATACTCTTGAGGGCTTTTTAAATAATCAGGTTTTGGGGAATTTTCAGCTTTTAATGATTGTATATTTGGTCCCTCGCATCTATGGTTGGTTCAATTATTATTTTTGCTCTCTCTGAATTATACTTGATTTCAATTTTTATTTAATTCGGCTTTAATTCTGCTCCTTTTATGGACTCTCTTGTCTACGCTCCGACCCATCCGACCCATCTATACAAAACGACTCAGTCTTGGTTAAATTATTTTTGATTCTATATTTAATTCTTCTCTTTTTGACAGCTTCACTTTCTTCCTCTTCTAGCACTCTCTTTCCTTTTTGTTCGTCTCTTACCGAGATGATTTATGGTTAGTGGACAACTTGGCCTTGAACTGTAGTAATATATTAAAAAGGAAGAAAAAATGTAAGAGAATGAGTGAATAACAGTAAATAAATGTTAGACGATTGGGAATGAAACTGGCCCCGGTTAGTGGAGTGCCCTCTAACCGTTGGTGTTGTATTACTCCTCCTTGCTTAGGGGTGTGCACAGGTCCAGAACCGGATCGGAACCGGTTGGACTTGTGGATCGGAATTTTTGATTTTGGTGGAACGGGAACCGGACCGGAAAATTCAGGTTCGGTCCAGGTCTGAACCTAATTGGATCTATTTTGTGATTTTCTATAATTTTTTTCTTAAAAATCTTTTATTTTCTTTTCCGAAATTTTCGACATGTTTCATGAAGATGACCATGTTACTCATATATCTTATATCATAGACTCCAATGTAGACACAAAAAGACTGACCTTTTTCCATCTTACATATTTGTATCAAAGTTTTTATGTTTAACGAATTCTTATATGATTTTTTAGATATATATATAATTCCTCTAAACGAAAACCTATCTTAAATTTATTAATGCAATGTAACATGGCAACCATAGGTTCATTATAAAAATTTTAAAAATAAAGAAATAGATTATTTCAGGTCTTCAGGTCTGACCCGGTTTTTTCAGGTCTTGGACCGGACCGGACCTGAAACCCGGAATCTCATTATTTTGCGGACCGGAGACCGGACCTGAATTTCGATCCGATCCGGTCTGGTCCAAATTCAGGTCCGAACCAGTCTAAAATCAGGTTTGGACCGAATTTTGCATACCCCTATCCTTGCTTCCCTCTGTGGCTCTCTCTCTCCCTCCTCTACTTACTACTCCTTGCCGTAATTTAACTATTACTCTTCGCTAACAGTTAATCTACCGAGCAATGCCTAGTTCCTATCCAGTAGATGTATTGTTTATCAAACAGTATATCTATTTGGGGCAAAATATACTCTCTTATTTTGAACATATACTACTTCTTCTGTCGCGTATTAGATGATACAGTTTGATTGACACAGAGTTTTAGGAATGTTATTTGACTAACTTATTCTATTGAGAGTAGTTGATTATTGGTATTTGATTTAGTACATAAAGTATATGTTGGTGGTGTTCAGAGTTGGTGGGGTTATTAAATTAATTATGAAGTACATAAAGTACATGTTAGTGGGATCCACTAATATTAAAAAATAAGATTTCTTTTGTACTCATAAGCCATTTATAGAAGTGTATCAACTAATATGGAATAGACTAATAAAGGAAGTGTATGGATTAATATGATACAGAGGGAGTACCATATGAAATTTATAAATAAATTATGTTATTCATTAAATATACTACATTAATCTGTACATATACTATTCATTAAAAGAGATGTTATCACTTTACCCTGATAGATTATATAAACTGTAAATCTACCGAATATGAACTTTTAATCCCATCCATAGAGAGAAAGAAAACGAAAAAAATAGTGCGAGGTAATTTACATAATTAGAAAGAAAACATTATCTAAGAAATCAACAAAACGTTATACTATTTGCAATATTTAATGTTCTTGTCATTCTATTTGGTCCTAACACAAAAAAATCAGAAATAAGATGCTCTCAATCTATCTATAATTTTTATTATACATTCGGGTATAACATGAGCATGGTGACACCCAAGGCTATTTTTTGCTCAAATGATCATGATACATCCAAAGTTATTTTTTTGCTCAAATAGCCATGGAGTATACCATGTTTATAGTACACTCGTGTGTATGATGCATAATCTTCAACCTATCACTATGACCCTATTCGAGGGGTACTAAACAAAGATCAGCATACCCAAAAAAGGCCCTTCTCGTTATCATATCGAATCAAACAAGATCAACATATTTCATCTCAGCAGCACTGTGAAACAGAGATCGCATTGCCGAATTGGATTATGAAGATCTGATAAAGTTGGTTGGGAACTCTTGTGATTATAACCCTTATCTAAGCTTTGATGATATGGGTTGGGGTTTAGCGGAAAATATTGGATTAATGAATAACCAAGTGCGTGAGATTCACTATACAGTTCTTATATTAGGCTCTGTTTGTTTTGGAGGAAAACATCTTTCCGGAAAACGATTTTCCCCCATCTTTCCATTTTCCTTTGTTTGTTTTGTTAAGGGAGAAAAACCATTTTCTCAAGGTGGAAAAAATCTCTTTCAAAATGGACAACCATTTTCCTTTTCTAATCAAGGTATGCCACATTTTCCATCATACTCCTTACTTCTCATTGCTCACTTCTTCCATCCTTCCACTCTTTTTTACTACCATTTCCTTTTCCCCCTAGGTGTTCCATCATTAAAACAAACAAAGGAAAATGTGTTTTACAATCATATTTTCCATTGAAAATCATTTTACCAGAAAATACTTTTCCGTGAAAATTGTTTTCCGTCAAAACAAACGGAGCCTTAGACTAATTCTAGTTGTCTCATCTATTACTGTAAAGAGCTGATTTCCCACAATGTTGGAATTTTGGAGGAAAATATTGATTTGATCAAAGAGAGTAAGAAACTGTGGATAGGCAGTTGCCATATATTAATGTTTAAACCCTTTTATTAGTAGACATATAAAATACAAGCATAATAATCTTAGTGAAATGTTTTAGCAAAAGAATGAGTACTCAATTAGCACAGTATTTCAGTTCCATTTTGAAGAAAGAGATTTTACCCCACACTGGAGCTATCAGTCTCTGACACGACCCGACAACACTATCTAAACCGACACGACACAAACACAAATTTGCTGAGAGAAATCACGAACACAACCCGACACCAAACCAACATGAACACGACCCATTTAGATCAATTTGTCATATTCAAGTATCCTATTTTTTACATTGTTTTTGATAAATTTTATTAACAACACGAAATTAACACGAGACCTAACACGAACACGGCACGACACGTTTGACACCTCTGCCACACACCTCCCTGTTGTACCTTTCATTCTACATAATTCTAAATTGAATGGCCTGATGAGTATTGAATTGTTTGGTTCACAACTTGAAGCTTTTAACGAAACAAATAGCAAAGAACTTAAAAACTCCGTAAAAACAAGTCGAGAGAGCAATTATAGACTATAGTATTTCTACGTGGTTACATGATTACATCTCAATATCTCATCGCAGCAATTGTGTCTGAAAGCAACTACTGATATTTACATATGACGAATGTCTAGTAGATATGTACAAATTACAAAATAACTGGACTCGAGAATCATAACTCGAGCAATACTCCACAACAGCATTGTTAGACCGTGGTATACAGTAACATACTACTATAAACCATCCATCAACATTTTACAGGCCTCTGATAATGTGGAGGCAAAGATGGACAATTTTCGTTCATGTTGGCATATGGCTCTACGGTGTTGTATTCGGGCAGTTCCATGCGATACTCCCCGAGAATCTGGCAAAATGGAACCTTCCCATTCTCGGTGTTACACCAGCTCGGCAAGCGTGTTATGTTACCGTCGAATATTTTCAGCATATATGCATCGCGGATCTGCAGTGCCAGATATATAGCTCAGCCTTGCTTTTTATCAGTTTTAATAAAAAGGGAAAGAAAGAAGACGGAATATACCGTAAACTCTGTTACTTGGATGGACTCAGACAAAGGATCGAAAACTCCTGCCTCCTTATACATTGCAAGTATAAAGGCAACACATGTTGTGGATTTACCATCACTATATATCCATTCATCTTGCTCTGGGATGGTAATCAACTGCTCAAATGCTATGCCTCGGTTTTCGATCTCAATAAGGATTTCATGCAAGTCCAAGGCCTGAAGTAAGAGATGATAAGAATGAATACGCATCATCACGAATAAGTAGGAAACGTTTCCAGGCAACAAAATAATTACTTCTTTCACAAGACTCTTACTTCATAAACATAATTTAGAGGGAAAATATAGCTGATATGACATCAATTGTCGTTTCGATGCAAGGAGCAGCACCAGCTAAAGCAGCAAGCAGGTGCATCGGACAGCACCAACTATAACGTTTGTTGCGACAATGGCATGACCATATATATTGTCGAATCTTTTCATCTTGTTGCAGCGGCCAGCCATGGGTGGGGAGTAGGAAGCAAAAGGGACATGGTGAAAGTGGCTAGCCGAGTGAAAAATGACAAACTTTAACACTCTCATTTTCAAATTGACATTAGAGTTTGTGTTTGCCCACACACCCACATAAGTTGGTGGTGCTCCATGCTCCCAACCTATAATTGGTGTCGAATAGACTACTGTCAGAGATCACCATCATAGGAATCCAGAACCAAAAAAGTTTAGCCACTGCTGTCTTGTGAAGATGATTTTGGCTAAAAATAGATGGCGTTCAGATAATGGTCTTGTAACTCATATAGCAAGAGATTCCAGCAACAAAAAAGTATTTCGCTTCTCCTGGCTTCCACCCAAGCTGCGCGAGCTAAAAGTGACGAAATTTCTACCTTTCCAGTGGTCAATCTAGACGCTATTAAAACTTCTCTGGCTACTGCTTACACATGCTTCTTGATATATATATATATTTTTTTTTTTGGGGGGGGGTCCCAAAAGATGCATGCTGAAGTGAAATCTACATTAAGTTCCTATTCGGCATAGTTATCTTATTAGGTGTTGCAGTAGTTGTTAACTTTGTACTTAAGATTAGACAGTTGCTATCGAAATAGCTTTTAAAATATTTGTCAACTAAAACTAGCTCGATTAATAATACAACAAAAGATTAACTATTTTATAACTTCAAAAGCTATCCAAAAGCTAACGCTATTTCAAAACACTTTTCCAGCTTTTCAAATTGCTACCATACCAGCCAAAGCAACCTTATAATGCTACTTTACAAAAAAAAAAACCTTTTGGCGTGGTTAAACCTCTAAAAGCTAATTAAAAATATGTTGCCGAACACTTCCAAGACTTAGAAAAAGATATTCAATACTGGAAAGCTACATCAAGAAGCAGGTAAAACAATCTACAGAGCAAATTTGCCAGATTCTCCAAGCCCTTTAGTATGTGTATGTTGTTAATTAATACTACTATTAGATATATGGTTCATCTTGATAACTGATGATAATGTAACAATTTGAATCACATCTAAACCTTTGTAGTGCTAATTCGAAGCAAATTTGAATCCACGACAATCTCCCCATCTGAACCATAAGCTCAGAACTGTTTAGGGACTTTTTTAAACTGCATTTTAAACACAACCTTGTGCGGTTGTACCCAAAAAGACTAGCTATGATGTAGTTATGCCTGGTATCATAACGACCAGGGTACAAGTTATTCACAAAAGAGGAATACAGGAAAAGATCGTAGAAGCTAATCGACAGCCAAGTTATTCACCCCTGTAACCAAGATGATGTTCCCTGGCTTGTTAGCGTGTGTTCTCCTCACCTAAATTTAGTGAGCTTATCTAACCGAACTTAATGCAAATGGTCTGCACTAAACTTACTAGAACTCAGTTTTTTCAGGTGAAGGTAATGCACCCTTACTCACTTGCCCACCCCTTTGCTTCCGGTGGGGGCCAAAAAAGTTTCCGACTCGTCTAATGCGATGGCACAGAACACAGTTTTGGATCAAGAGATGTAATAAGGGGGTGGGGCGCTTGTGAGTTGCGACACATACCTCAGTTCCCAATCTCTTATTTAAAGCCTCATTCCACATATTTGCTGCATATGCTGGCTGTACTCTAGTCCACATCGACATGACAGAAATGACCTGCAGGATTATAGTGTTGACAGAGATTAATGGCCCATATAATTAATAAATCAAATAACAGCATTTAAAAAGTGAAAAGTGACACTAACTGCTTATTTGAAACTTTAAAGGTTTTTTATTGATTAGGAAAAAACAAAAAAAAAAAAAAAGGATAGGAAACCAACAGTTAAAAAACATTTTTCTGAACATAGCAAAGATACAACTTTACACCCAAGACTATTTTATTTTCTTGCTCATTGCTCATTTGAAAAACTCCACATGAGAAAAATTCGCACTATACGGAGAGTTCCAAATAAGAAATGAGAAAAAGATGGTCTTGGGTGTAAGAGTGTAGGATGGATACGCTTCAAAGAAGATGGAAAAGCTTAAAAAGCAGGCAAAAGGTATACCAAGTGAGCATCAAGAGGAGGTGGAAAGTTGTCGCCTATGGTGTCAATCCAGCTAAATATCATGTTGTGATAGCCATATGGTTTCCCAGACATGTTTCTGGCAAATTCCCAGGCAGCAGTTGAATTGAACTTGGCACGCACATCAGGATGCAGAGGCAGCAAAGCTATCTGAGGGTTGGAGTTGTCCTTCAGCGCAAGTTCCCACCATTCATCCCATGGAATGATTGCAATAATTTCTTCACCCTGCGATACCAAGGGAGGAAATCTGATACATTTATAATTATCGATTAAACTAACATTATTTCTGACTTATAACATTCTTGTCCAAGCAAACATAAGTTGTTCAGTTGATACCTTCTCATTCTCATGCCCGGATTCACCAACCCAAAGATGACCATGCTCATCTTTCAAGCAAACTGCTGTATGACCAGCAAATGCCCCTGTAACCCATTTCTCTAGTGTCTCAAATCCACCCCAACGACCGCGGATCTTTGAGACCGCAAGAAAGTCCCCAGAATTGACATCCTCAGGATTGATTGTAACCTTCCAAGGCTTAGGACGCTTCTCAAATGTTGCCCCCATGTGTTTCTCAAGAAAAGCTAGGTTAGCATGCTGGCCCCAAGCAGAATTGGAAAATAAAGGCAAAACATCCACCAAAGAAAGGAAAGTCCCCAGCATTCCAGATGGCATTAGGAACACAGATATCCCATGTTGCTTGACCTGCTCCACGGCAAGTCACTAAGTAAATTGTTTGTCTCGACATTAAACGAAAACTTTATAACAAAAGACTAGAAAATAACCATACATATTCTAACTCAGCAGCTTCCTCCCAAGAATCAATCTTTAGAGTGTGCTGACTCGAGGCAAAATAGTAATCCCAAGTAACCCTGTAGGGAGTCGCAAAAACATAAAGATCCATACAGGTCCAGCTGTGCGCTGAAGAAGTCTGCAATAGAAGCAGATAACAATAAGGAGGTCAATGTAGACATATGGTAGCCACACTTACTCTACCATTGCTAATGAAGTAATGCATGTCATTACCATTCTAAATCATTTATGAAACTGATACAGAACCAAGAATTCCATATTCCATGGCTATCTACCAAAGTAAGATGTACTTTCTCAGTAATACATCGACTAGTGATTAGGAAGCGTTTTCATAGTCTCAAACAATAATGTGAATATGTGATACTTGACAAAAAGTCAACAAAGCAAAACATAAACACCATGGATTTCCATATCAGTTGTCCATCAGAGATCAGACAAAACCTCGAACTCTTACAATGATCAACTTGAGTGTAGCAATTTCATATATTTAACCCAGTTATTTGATTGAAACTAACTCATTAGGCCACTATGTTTCATGAAGTTTCTTTCAGCAAATAACAAAGACTAACAAGAGTCAATTAATAACATACAAACAGCTTATATCACAGAACCAACAACAATTGTATCAATTCCAATATTTCCAACATTAAACAATATGCTCACAAAATTGAAATGCACACTAATACACAACATATCCAAAACCTTAAATCGAAACAGCGAAAGCAGTAAAATCGAATTCGGACCGATACCGTAAGATGAAGAAGACCACCACCCAAACCCTTATCATCACCGGAATCAGTGAATTCAAGACGAGCATTATTATCAAAAAAGCAAGCACCTTTCCACTGAATTGACCCATTATTATGGGGAGTCACTGAACCCACAAATGAAGGAAGCAAATCAACTGCACTATGAAGATTATTAAGTACAGGCCATGAAATTTGACGGGGTAAAACAGGTAGAACATCATTAACCCTAAATGGGACTTTTAATGCATTGCCAAAATTGAAACTAAACCCTAACCCTAAAAAGAATATGAGGAGCAGAGCAAATTGGGGGTTTTTAAATTGAGGGAAATTGAATATGAGCATTTTTGCACAGTTTGATTTGAGCTTAGAGGGTGGAAAAAGAGAGAAATTGGAGTGTCAAAAATGGGGAGATTGGTGATCCATATGGATTGGATAGAGAGAAGACGTGTGTTGATGATTGGGGGTGGGTGTTATTCAACTCTAATTTCTTTTTTTTTTTTTGTGTGTTCGTTGGAATTTTCGAACGTTAGATGATGCGTTATCTATCTGTTATAGAGTGGATATTACATAAGAAGTCCAAGTCAACGTGAAAAGTATACCACTACCAGGTAGTTGGTAGTTTTGGTACTCTTACTATTCAGTGTGAGTATAATTCGACATGGCCCATATATAAACCAAAAATCAAGTACTATATCCGTAACATAAAAAATGCAATTATTTGACATAAAGTGTTAGTAGAAATGTCTAATCGTTGAATTTTTAATGTTACGGAGGTAGTAGTATTTAATGGCAAAGAGAGAACCTTTCTAACTTTAAAGTTGGGGATTCAATCTCACTTGGGGCACTTTGAGGGTAAGGATTTCCCTACGACCCTACCCTCCTTTTGCTCTCAAGTGCCTGGCTCACTTCTCTCGGCCGGGTGGATCTGTGTGAGGTTCCAGCCCGGTAGGGAAACTCCTTCGTACCATACAAAAAAAAGCACAAAAAATGTACTTCCTCCGTTTTTTTATTGACTACATTTTCCTTTCTAGGAAGTTTAAAATTAATAGCTATACTTCTCCTTTTTTCCTTATTAGTAACTTTTTCTTTGTATCTCTCCCCTACCACTTTTCTTACACACTTTTACTCACTCACCAAAGTTTTGTCTTGAAGTCCGTAAAATGAGAAGTGTAGTCATTAAAAAAACGAAGGGAGTATATACTTATATATAAACCAAAATAGTCTTACTATCGATGTCTAGAAAGAGTCCGATCTATTTAAACTTATTACTTTAGATCTTAGGGTACATTCTTGAGAGAAGGGTTCCCTAGATTTCCTCTTTGCATCAGGGATATATATAAGCACGTTAGGGATGTCAATTAAATTTGGAGAAAAACAGAAGAACGAACTTGAATAAAATTAAACTAAACTGCTATTAATAGTGAAATGTGAGAGAATAGAAGTATTGCTTAGAGCTAAATTGAAAAATAAATGAGCTTAAATGAAAATTAGTTTGGGAAAACAGACCTAAGTCTAAGTATGACTTTGTCTCGAGTGCTACACTATCCGAAAGAAAAGGTCTGATTTTAATCTGAAAAAATAAATTTCTGAATGAAATCCAATAGAGTTGGATAGCTAAGATACGATGTGTCCGACTACATACATTATAATTTTGATACGCTAAAACTACGTTTTAGTTACCTTAAATGTTAATTTAATCCGAGTCTGAAACGATACGAAGAAAAAGTCCACATCCGAATTTGGGAATTTTTAATAAGAATTCAACAAATATATAATATGAATCTGAATAGGAGTGAAAGAATCCAAATACGATTGAAGTGGATCGCACTTGGAGTTTAGTAAGTTTAATCTGAATCTCATCCATTTTCACTTTTACACGATTGATAGCGCTAGATTGCACGATCGGCCCACTTTAATCCAGCAGGCTGCAGCCTACAATCTTGGTAAAATAGCAAAAATCCTCACCCAACACAATTATTATTTGGTTTGGGCTTACGATTTCGTGTGAGTTTGTGTTTTCAACTCATATATGACACATGAATTATGAGTTTAATACATCTTGGTTATAAGCAGAAAGACAAGTATTTCTTGCTCGTTATCAAACAATTACTTATTCAAAAAGCTCTTGTGGGGCTAATAGTTTTCATTTTCCATTTAATGGAAAACACATTTCGTCTGCTTAACCCTATCCCCCTCTAAAGTTACTTTGGTGATAGGTTCCATAGGAACTAAACTATCCTATTTGGTCAAATACCTAGCGATAAATTCATATGTTCCTTTTATTACGACATTTCTGAACAAGTTTCTGGATAACAAACCTAAAGGTTCTCTTAGTAACGATATTGATGTTAGTGACGATATCGATCGTGACCTTGATACGAAGCTGGAGCTGCGAACTATGATGAATGCGCTAACTATGGATATGATGTCGATCCCAAATGTGTCCATATCAATGGTGACTCATTATTTTGATGAACCATTTCTTCGAATAGAAGAAGATTATGTAAATACTTACTCGAAATGTCAATTATCAGATTTCTTTGTACAAGACACAAATTTTGCTGAAGAATTCGACATGATATATTTGATTTGTGCATAATATCAAGAAGAATAGATTAAAAAAATTTGACGGATACATATACTTAGGGTCCGTTCTTTTAAACTTATTTTCAATCCTTATGATCTCAAATAAGTTATGATAAATTCAAATAAGTTTAGATAAGGTCAAATAAGGTCTAATAAAGTCCAATAAGGTCTAATAAGGTTTCCTTTAATAAGGTCGAATAAATTCAGATAAGTTCAGATAAGCAAAAAATTGAAAAGAACGGACCCTTAGTATCCGCAATATGTTTAAAAAAGCATCTAAAAATATAAAATCTAAATATTTGTTCCCTGTCGATGTAAGGAACCACGACATATATGTTTGGAATAAATTCCATTTCAAGAGAGTTGAAAAAGCACTATCTCGTTTGGAAGGTTATACACATCTTCCCTCTCTTAACACATTTCTTTAGACAAGGAATCATTTTTTCCTCTTTCAGATAGTAAATATTTCTCAGACTTTGTTCTAATTTATCAATTTTTATGATTGCCTTTTATAACTTTGTAATCGGTCAAAATACGAAAAATGGTGCCTATGGAAAGACAAGTTATGTCAATCTACATTCTTGATAAGGGCCGAAGGGTCATGCTAACCTCTTGGCTTGATTCGAGTTAGGTTCGGCCATAACAAAAAAAAAAACTAGCCAAGCCCAACACAAGGGTCGCGAGTTTCTCAGGTTGTCTGGCCCAACGGCCCCAACACAAAATTATTTTTTATGGGTTGGCAACTCATGAGGGGACATTATGATCATGGGCCACATGGGGGCATAGTACCATATACCAAAATGATCGGGGTTTCACTTATTGACCGACCATAAGATCCAAACTTTAACCTTTCACTAGTATAGAAACTCTACTCTCCTTTCTCACATGCCTTGAGCTCAGTAAATGGGGTGCCTATAAAACCAAGAGAGATGGTCAAGCTTATGGTCTACATGACTATATGTACCTTCCCACAAAATAATTGGGTAGCACAGATTTGGATACAAGAATGAAACTGGTATTATGTATCAAATAATTAAGGTGTTATTATCTAATTAAGTTGAGAACCACTCAACTACATTTTCATCTAAGAAACTTGACGAGAATTTTTTAGCATGTGTTGTTATTTACTTGGCTTGGTTACCTTTTGGTTGTTATATATTGATGGATTTATGTGTTCTTGAATTTTGTTTAACAAAATTTGATTTATATCGGATAGCCATGCTTTCTAAATTTCCATCTTTGAACAAAAGTTTAACATCTTTTACTCCCAAAACAAGCACATTTCATGTTGAAACTTGTCCATAAACCTCGTTCTTATGCCCTTTCCAAATCAATTACCTAAACCACCAACAAAACCATTTATCAATATCTCTATATATTATGAAAAAATGCGACCAAGAAATACTATTACACCACATGTTAGTGTGTTACTCCCTCTTCAAATGACATAGCGTCATGTTATCATACACATACATACAACTATATATTATTTTTTCATCAGAAAAAATAAGTAAATATAAGTATCAAGGTTTATCGCACAACCTCATGTTAAGATTGTAATTTAGTAAAGCATTAACCATCATTCCAACGACATAGACTAAGTTTCACAATATAGCATAAATAAAGTCATATCCATAATTAATTATAACATTTCATTACTTAACTTATTTAGTACAATATATTATGACACTTAGAATAGCTCACCGCTTTAACTACTGGGGGACTTCCAAAAAAAGGTTTTAAAAAAATAGATAAAATAACTAAATATTCTTTATAAATTATAATTTGGCTTATTTTCTTTCACAAAATATTATCAATAAAAACACCAAATTCTATTATGCACTTAATTTTGCTTAATTGTGATTGAAATTGTAATATTTTCCAAATTGATGCATTGAAGGATTCTTTAGTTTCAAAACAACAATCGATTATATTTAATCCAAAATATTATAACATAAATTTTTATGAATCTTTTAATTTAGCCATCAACTAATTTTGATCTGAATTACATGAAATGACTCGAGATATCGGCAACAACTAGTGAAAGTTCATATCAAGACTTTCAAATCCAATAAACTAAATGTACAAGAGTGGTGATTGCACCATTAAGTTTGTTCAAAAGTGGGATTAGGCTCTTCAACTTACGATTATAGTATCTAAACCCAACACTTCACCTAAAGAAGAAATACAACCATAAATTATATATACACACAATTTCTAGAATACGGTCGTACAAAAATAATATATACTACCTCCGCATTCAAATAGATTAAACACTATCCATTCTAGGAAATTTCCAAATAGATGCAACATTTTCCAAATAAGAGCAAGTATCCATTGCCCAATTCATACCTATTTTAGATGTATGTATCATTCACTTAACGATCGATATGTTTTAGATGATTGTCATCCATATATTGGGGTGAGATGAGGTGAGACTAGACCTTCTTCCTGGACATGCTGAGCTGATAGTCATGTGTGGCGAATAATGTCTCCTTTAATGTGCTTTGACATTGTTGAGCTCCACATGCCTGATCAAGTGATGCGGCAATTTGGATACGAGTAGACCATCCTCAAGGCATCTGGCACCAACACCTGATTTTAGTCGTACTTACAGGTAGGGCTGTGCAAAATTCGGCCAGGCCTGATTTTAGAACGATCCAGACATGAATTTAGACCAAACCAGACCAGACAGAAAATTCAGGTCCGTTCTTCAATCCGTAAAATATTAAGATTCCGAATTTCAAGTCCGATCTGGTCCAAAACCTGAAAAAACGGGTCAGACCTAAAAACCTAAAATAATCTATTTTTTATTTTAACTTGTTTTTGATGAAATTAATGGTTGCAACGTTACACTACATTAATAAATTTAAGATAGGTTTTCGTTTAGAGATATTATACATATATATATCTAAAAATTCATATGAAAATTTGTTAAATATAAAAACTTTCAGGCAAATTTGCAAGGTGGAATATGATTAGTCTTTTTGTGTCTACATCGGAGTTTATGATACTAGATAGATACGGGCAATATGCTCGTATTCATGAAACATGTCGAAAATTTCGGAAAAGAAAAAGGAAAATCACAAAATAGGTCCAGAGTTGAATTTTCCGGTCCGGTACTCGATGCACCGAAAAAAATTCAAGTCCACAGGTCCAACCGGTTTCGGTCCGGTCCGGTTCTGGACCTGTACACAACCCTACTTACAGGAGTGGGATTAGTGGAAGACTCGGGCACGCCATTCGTAGGCCACATCACGACGATGAACGAGTACATGAGGTGACATCATCATATCACCAAATTGCGCATCCCTGGTCCTACACGATGACAACCGTCCACGCAAAACCAGAGGTCGCAGACATCAAAGTGGTATGAGTACGTTACGCAACACATTTTCCTATATGATTTTGACTTATATTGTAATTTTTGGTTTTATGGAGGCCCATACGCCTTTGTGGTTATCAGTGCGGTACTTCTTTGAAGAGCGTCTAGTCATTGTCGATGGAGATGGAGCACTAGTTGTACACTCAGACTCTTACGAAATTGAGGGTTTTAAGCATCGCTATTATTCTCGTTGGACATAGTCACATCATGCTAGAAGTGCCTTCATCTTCATGCCCATTTGCCCCCCGACCTTTTCGACCACCAAGTCCAGTTACCACCTCCATGTCACCACCGTCATCTCACCTCCTCTTTGACAACCCTCTTATTAGCGACTACTGACATTGACTTCACAACACACTATTTCAAAGTTCGATGAGTCTGAACATAAATCATTACAACCTTCCATATAAAGAAAAAAGCGAGCGAAAAAGGAGCAGCTATTGCTTTATCTTGTATAGTATTCAAACGTTTTTAATATTTTGTTTCGAATTATAAACTTTAAACATCTATTATTTGGTTTTTATGTAAACAATTTATTGAATATTTATCATCACAACCTTCCAAACACAAAAAAAATGAGCGAAATGAAAACGACTTTTGTTGATTCTCTTGTATAGTATTTCAACATTTTTGATATTTTCTTATTTGGTTTTGATGTAAATAATTTATTGACTATTTGGTTTTGATGTTGGCTTAGGTAAATTGGTTTTTTGTTTTATGAACATGAATTGGTTTAGGTAAACCTATTTTTGGTTCAGGTGAACTGATTTTGGAATGACTTGAGTTGGTGTTGGTTTAAGATCCTTGGAGTTGGAGAAGCGGTTTTGGATCTTTGCAGTTGGAGAACTGGTGTTAGTTTAAGATCTTCAGATTTGGTTTTGGATCTGCAGATTTGGTTTTATGAATGTTGTTTATAGGTTCAATGGATGAATAATTGCAACATAGATTGCATAAGTAAATTAATATAAAAAAAGCATGCCTAACCGTTACAACCATTAGCAGAGTCAACCATTAATGGTAGTAACAGTCTCAGTTTGGAACGTCGATGCTAGTAATTATTGCTATTACCATTAGCGTCAGCCAGACGATTTCTTTAAAAAAAACTACAATTGGTGATATGGATGCAAGGAAGAAAATCGCGGATAAGGTCGCGTTCACAGTAACGATCGCGATGACGCGAGAGCAGCTTGTGACGGTCGAAAAGAGAAAAATCGCGGTTGACGCGGCATGAATTTTTTCAAAAAATTCACCGTTAGAATTTTAAACTCAAAATGGCATTCTTGAAGTTTATACTTCCTCCGTTTTTTTTAATCGCTACACTTCTCAAATTGCGGACTCCTAGGCAAAATTTGGTTTGGGGTTTAATTGTATGTAAGGGTATATGATTAGGTAAGTTAGCGGGGACCATTTGCAAACAATTAAGAAAAAAAAGAGGAGAGAGAGTGGGTGGGGTAGCTGATTTGGGCGGCAATTTTAGGGGAATAAAGCAAGAGGAGAAGGGGTGATGGGGACCACTTACAAAAGGGGGTATTCCTGTTGGAGGGAAAAGTTTTTGCCTCTCCAAATTTTGGTGGCAGTGTTGCCACAAAATTTAAAACATTCCCACCAAAAAACAAAAACAAAAGGGAAGCTTGCATTAATTCCCATACATATATATTCATCAATTCTCCTCCCCAAAAGCCAAGCAGATATACTGCTCTTCACCATGCCAAAAAAAACGCACTGTTCTAGGGAGCGGGATACAAATCTGTTCACACACACACTGTGCACTTAGCTTACATAGGTGTAAAAATTAGCAGCAGCATAATCCATATCCAGCATCATTAGTTAGAAAAAAAAACAAAAAGCCTCATTTGTACAAAATTTTCATCTTCTTCATTCAGCCCAGCAAAATGGCAGACCTTGATGCCCAACTTGATGACTTCTACAACATTGATTCAATTCTCGAAGATGAAGTGAGGACTGAGTTGATGTTCTACGCTACACATATGGTTAGTGGATCTGACTCTGATTCTGAACCATTTGAAGAACAACACATTAATGAAATTCAAAACAATGGTGAACATGATCCTTTAAACGAGTCCTTTAACCAATCACAAACAGTTGAAACACAAGCAACATATTATGAGGAGGTTGGTGATGAAAATCTAAGTGACATGTCAATGGAAAAAAAAAGAGGCATCATAGATGATTTATTGTTTTTAAGACATGAGAATAAACTACCAAGGGGTGCAATCACCAAAACAGCTTCAAAGTGGAAGGTTCATAGAGTGACAGTGTCTAGGCTATGGAATGACTCACTAAGACAAAGAAATTCACAGAATATAATTGACTTAAGGTCCAAAAAATTTGGGAGATGTGGTAAAAAACCCAAAGTTTATAGTGAAGAATGGTTACAATCTGTGCCACTCCACCTCAGAACTACAGTCAGGAGTTTTGCGGGTGCCCTAAGAGTGTCCCCTTCTATTGTTTACAGTCTACTAAAAAGGGGATTACTAAGGAGCCATACTTCAAACAACAAACCAGCACTAACAGAAGATCATAAAATTGCAAGAATGAAATGGGTTTTGTCACATATACAACCTGCCACATCTACTGAACCTCCTACTTTTGCCCCCATGGAAAATGTCATTCACATTGATGAAAAATGGTTCGATTTGAACCCAGAGATGAGGAGTTTTTATCTACTCCCTAAAGAAGATGACCCCTATAGGTGCCAACAGTCCAAGAACTACAAATCAAAGCTATGTTTATGGGTGCCACATCTTGTCCTATCTTTGATGCTAATGGAATTGAGATACATGATGGTAAATTTGGGATATTCCCATTTGTGGAGCAAATTGCAGCAAAGAAAAACAGTAAAAACAGACCTAAAGGGACAATGGAGACAAAACCCATTCAAAGAATCACACAAACTGTCATCAGAGATATGATCATCAACAAAATCATCCCAATAATCATGCAAAGGTGGCCTCCTGGTCTGTCAAAGACCATTTACATA
The DNA here is from genome assembly GCA_947645195.1 of Patellifolia procumbens. NCBI lineage: Eukaryota > Viridiplantae > Streptophyta > Magnoliopsida > Caryophyllales > Amaranthaceae > Patellifolia > Patellifolia procumbens. The sequence continues at coordinate 2,035,610 of CANSGD010001379.1, read as the reverse complement.
CAGCAAGACAATGCTAGGCCACACATCAGAGGGGATAACCCTGCTTTCATACAGGTAGTAACACAGAATGGCTTTAACATACAGCTAATCAACCAACCAGCAAAGTCCCCTGACCTAAATGTTCTTGACCTTGGGTTTTTTAGAGCAATTCAAGCTATTCAATACCAAAGCTTTCCCAAAAATATAGATGATCTAATTGAGAAAGTGGAAGAAGCTTATGCCTTTTTTGATCCTAAAGTGCTTAAATACACATGGCTTCAATTGCAATGGGTTATGGTTGAAATATTGAAATGCAAAGGAGGCAATAATTATAAGAATCCACGTCATGGGAAGAGAAGATTAGAGAGACAAGGGCTTTTACCAGAATATGTACAAGTAGATCAAGCAATCATAGATGAGGCAGTCAACTATTTGAATGAAAGGCATATGACCATAGATGATGGAGTTGTTTTATCTGAAGTTGAGGATGGAATGGACAGTGATTGAGTGTGTGTAGTGTTGACAAATTATGAAGAAATTTTTTGGTATATATAGGTAGCTTTATAGTGATATTGATAGAAACAACTTTTTGGTATATGAAAGGTAGCTTTATAGTGATATTGGTAGAAACAACTTTTTGGTATATGTAGGAAAGTGAAACAAGTTGACACTCTTTTGGTGACTGCATACACAAACCTTTTGGAAGTTGGTTGTTAAGTGATGTAATGAAAGGTTTGGTTATGTAGTCATATCTTTATGAATATTGTCTATAAAAGTTAAGTTTACTATTGCTTTTATTGTCTTATGTTTATATTTTATGCAAGGTCTTTAATAACTAAGGACAGGGGACTACTAAGCTGAACTATGATAGCCACATTCTGAAATTGATGACCATTTAAAATCAACATCATTTGACAGTTAATATCCATCAGGGAGTATATTTATAACTCACAATGACCATCATAGTAGCTACTCAATTCATGAAGTTATAGTCATAATGTGGAGTGCTTCCTCGACAGCTTGAAGCTGGAGCATCAACTCCACAAACATGACTAACACAAACAATGAAGAGCAATCAATATGTGGTTTAGAGTTAAATAAGCAACAAGTCCCCCTCATCATTTGGATATAGTGCAAAGTAAATAGAAGGGGACCTAACACAGTAACCAACATATACAACAGGGACTTGCAACAATCACCAACAGAACAACATAACCAACAGAACAACATAACCATCATATACAACAAGGACTAGCAACTATCACCAACAGAACAACATAACCAACCTATCCAACATATCCAACATATCCAACATCACCAACAGAACAACATCACCAACACATATAACCAACAGTAAAGGGACTTGCAAAGTGTAAATAGAAGGGGACTTAATCAAACATAACCAACAAATCCAACATATCCAGCATATCTCAATATTTTAGGACTCTTAAGAAAGAGAAAAAAAGGAAGTTAACCTTATATACTGAATCAGAATCAGAGTGAGCTAGCTAACCATTCCATTTCCTCGTCACCCGAAGAACTTCCCAGTCAAACTCATCCCCAGAATCACTGATGTAGAAGTCATAAGTTTTGTCACAGTGATTTTTAGAATCACTTGTGACAAAGGGCAGCATCATGTTGGGTACATCATAGTCATCTTCATCAGAATCTACCTCAAACTCCACCTCCTCCTTCACTTTAGAACACCCTCCCAACTCCACAGACCCCTTCCCTGCTTTTTTTCCTTTCCCAGGAAAATAACCCCCATTTTCATACGCCTGTGGTGCAGCTAGGGCACAGACAATGGGAGGAATATTTTCCACCAAGCTTGGAGATGCAAATCTCCCATTTGCACTCCTCATTCTTCTTTTCTTACCAAAACTGGACTTAGGAGGTCCTTTCTCCTTTCTCACTTCGTTTTCAACTTTCTCCTTCCCCTTCCCCTTCCCAGAATTATCCAAAGGTGCTTGAAACTTAATTTGTCTCCTCACAGCTTCATTAACTTGCATGGTGCGGTAATCAGCCTCATCTTAAACAACTTTGCACAATGCTTCATAAGCGACAGAACTCAAGGCTTTCTTAGCATGCCCATTTTTGCAAAACCTCTTTGGCCAAGGGGAACCGTGCTCGAAGGACACAATCAACTCCGCAATCAAATCAGATTCAACTTCGTCCTCACATGCAAAATGGGCATCAACCAAAGGCGTCAAATTTGGGACATACATCTTTGAAAGTGCTGAAAATGTTTGGGTTTAGGGTTTTCTTTTCGATTTCAACCTAATCAAACACAGATTTATTATAAAGGAGGGATTTTTAGGAATTTCTTCAAAAAAGGATGAAGAAACAGAGTAGCGAATTTTGAGAAAGAAAAGAAAATGAGAAGTTTGAGAAGAAAAGGAGATCTTTGAGAAGAAAACGAGAGAAGAAGGAGAGAGAAATGAGGGAGTTTGGGATTTTTCTGGAGAGAAATGAGGGGACGGAGGAGAGAGACGGAAGAACTTAGGGTTTACAGAAGAAATGGTGGGAAGATGAAGGGATGATGATAACTGATGAGTTTGATGGGTTTTGGGAAGTTGAAGTTCATTTAATTTCAGCAGTTGAATTGAATGTAGTGGTTGAACGAAGATTAAATTTTGGTGGGAATTGTTAGTGGTAATATGATAAGATTAGTGTTATGTTAAAGGGTTGTTAGTTTTTAATAAAGTTTTTTAGTAAGGGTATATACGTAAATTCACATAGTAAAGTTTACTCAAAAAGGAAAGAAATAGAAGTGTAGCGATTAATTCCAAATTGCCATATAAGGGAAGAGTAGCGATTAAAAAAAACGGAGGAAGTAGTATTTTTATAACTTAATTTGACCAAAGCAATGATATGGGTGGGTTGCACATATGTTGAATTAAAAATCACTCTAAACATGAGATTCATATCATATTATATATATAAATTGATACTAAATGATGTATATTACTCAACTTGGAAGCCTATGGCAAGTTTTTCTCCTTTCGTTGGTGTGTCCTTATTGTTTTTGTGCTACTATGTGTATATTCCTTTTCTCTTTTTTGACCAATTTTGATATAATAACGGATGTAATGATAAAAAAAAAACGCTTTAACGCAGCGAGTCACCGTTACGTAACGGACAACGCGGTGAGTTAGACGTGAATTTCATCGCTGCGTTACGTAACGACATTTCGCGTAATGGCAAGTTCAAAATCCGTTACATAATGGCCGAGTTTTATGTCACTGTGTGGATGACATGGATGGTACCAAGTGAGGAAAATGTGGGAAGCACTATTCTATTATAATTTTCCTATATTCTGGTATAGTGGGAAGCACTATTCTATTATGAGTAACTATCTTTTCCTTCCCGCTCATAAAACCACATGCACTTGTAAGTTGTGATATTACAGGTTCATATCATATCCCAAACAGGAAGCAATTAGAATAGCAAGGAAGATATAATGCAGAGTCTTCAACAGCCATGGGTTGCCGGAAGGGATTTAACTGAATCTGCAAAAACATAGATAAACTGTTGAAGGATTGAAATTTTCTGGATTTTTTGTCAGAAACCCCCCCACTAACTTTCAACTTATTGAAAACAACTTCCAGGATCTTTCACTTTTAAAAATAACCTCCCTAACCTTTCTAAACTTGTTGGTTGCACCCCCAAAACTTAACTCCGTTAATTTTTTCCGTCTATTGGCGCCCAGTAACAGCTTTATATATCATCTCATTAACAACCTTCCTATTCCAATTGAACACAACGGTAACATTCGTAAAGTTCTTCAACCCAATTCCAATTGAGCATCAAATTTGCATTCCCAATCAACTCGAAGTCCTAATTTAAACCTAATCCCCAAATTGTTGAAATTAAAGCTGTACAATTTCAGGTAAAAATTTTTCTTGCATAAAGAGTTTCTTTTTTTAGAATTAGGGTTTGTGATTTCATATCGAAAATCAGTAAATGGAACTTTAAATTTGGGAAAATTGTGAAATCGAAGTATTAAAAAGGGACTAGGTTTACGAATAGTATTTACCTCATTTGGGCACCAATTTCTTGTTTTACAGCCCAAATTTTCTTCCCTTTTTCACCCATGACATCACCAGATTCCATTCCAAGTACAATTAGTAAAAAAAAACCCTAATTTCTACAGCAGTTATGGTGGAGTTACTGAGTTTCAGAGAAGAGAGATATGGAGAAAGTGATGAGTTTTACAGAGTTGAAATCGAATTGATGGAGGCGAGAGGGAAATTAGTTGAGATGGAGTTACTGAGGGTTATATCAGTAATTTCATCATGTGTTTTAAGAGGGATAAAGCTGTTACTGGGCGCCAATAGACGGAAAAAATTAACGGAGTTAAGTTTTGGGGGTGCAACCAACAAGTTTAGAAAGGTTAGGGAGGTTATTTTTAAAAGTGAAAGATCCTGGGAGTTGTTTTCAATAAGTTGAAAGTTAGTGGGGGTTTCTGACAAAAAATCCAAATTTTCTTGGTAGAAAGATGAACAAGTGTACGTACAGGAAGTGCCGGCCGGCAGCCCGTTGTACTGCTCAGACAGCGAGCAGCTAGATGAGCAGCTTCTTCACAGAAATCCGTAAAAACTGCAGGCGTCTTAGAGTCCATGAATCAACTCCTGACGATAGCACATTGAAGACTCAGCAACACGACGCCATCTTTTTTCTCAAAACAAGGGAAAACGCCAGGGACCAGGATATGAAGTGATTTTTTGATCTAGTCAAAGACTTACAATTGTTTCCGTCCAGGACGGATAAGCAGCAACACCAGCATTTGGGGCTATGATCAGATGCGGGGATGGATCCTGCAGAGGTGCAGATTATGAAGTCATGATTAAGGATTTCTACTCACATTCCACTCAAGCTTTTCATTTTTTTCTGACAAAGATGGTACTCCATAAACTTGAATTTAAGGATTCAAGATCCGATAACATATAAATCCAAATCAATTTTGATATGCACCTCTACTGAGAAAGGATGTCATGCATACCGATGACTTCCTAAGGGATACAACATACAAGTGACAATACTTCTAAACATCTAAGAAGGTTATCTCAGGCAGTACGACAGTATAATCCAGTTATCCACGAATATAGTTTCAGAATATAATCGATGTAGTTCATACTGTTCAAGGATGGAAAAGACAGTGGCACAAAATACAGTTCTAACTACACATGCCAGTTTACCTTACATCTTCAATATCCAATAAATTCTTAGTTGCATCCGTTCCTCCATCTATTATCCTGGTTATATTCTGCCAGCATTTTGAAAAGATGCTAATAGATATGTGTTGGAAGGGAGTAAGATAGTGGAGTGAAGACCTTCATTAGATCTCTGAAGCGGTCATGATAAAAACCTTTAAGAAGCCGCAATCTCACAAAATTATTATTAGTTATCCCATTTGGCAACGTGCAATTGCAATCTTTATCATCACAATCTAGTAAGAAACAGGAAATCTCAAACATAGCGTGATCACTGACAAATAAGGCTTTTACAAACAAGAAAATTGTAAACATTAGGCTAAGATTGGAAAAGTAGAAATCTACATGGTAAGTAGAGAACATAAAGAGGAACAATGAAACTGAGGACGAGAACGGGCGGTTGGCTATAGACCTGCATAATGCAAGGTCAATCAGAGCAACCAATATACAAAATGGCGAACTAATGAAATCTTAGCATCAGTAACTGGAAATAAAATCAACATCTTTTGTCTGCAGCCACACCACCAGCCAAACACCATCTAAAACTAGGCAGTAACACAACTGCATACATTGCAGTCAGAAACTTTCTAATGGTACCCATAGACATCTTGGTCGCAACTAACAACTCTCGTAAGTTTGATAAACAAGAAACCAAGAGAAATACGTTTTGGATTATCAGGGTTCAAGGGTGGCTCTGCATCCCCCAACCATGCATCAATCTGACCTAAAGTTCTCAATGAAAATGGTTAACCTAAATCAAAAACCTTTATTGTCATTCTAAGGTAAAACCCAAAGCTGCAACTATTATTATAAATTACTCACCTATACTCAGGAACTGCAGGTCCAACAAACTGAATATGCACATCATGTTGCGGGAGAAGCGCACGCAATTCTCCAAAGACAGAAAGTTGGGAAAGCTCCTTATCAGGTCCTACAGAATACAGTGCATTCAAACAAAATTTGAAGTGGAACAAGCAGTACTATGTAAAACATATATTGCCAATCATTACGTATTTGATAAAACATCAGAGCATGAAAGAAAGAAATTCAAATCAATAGTTGCGTACATTGTTTTTAGATATTACCCAAAAACACGGATGTAGCCAGCATGTATGCTGTTTTTAGAAATAATTTAAAACGAAAGAAGACAGTAAATTTTAATGATATGCAGAGACAAATTATCAGGCAATACACAACTACAAGTTACCAATGATAGCCTTTATGATTTAAAATGATGTTACTGCCTTCCCTCAGTAGGTGGCATACTATTAGAAATATATTAAGATACTAAAGATATGATTTATATCTTTAGAATATATTAGTATGTTGGGATATAATATTGAAATTTGAATCTCCTTGCGCCGTGAGACATGAGTTTATTGGTTCTCATTGTGTTAGAGACATGGATATGTGAAGTAGCCCATTAGACTTATATGTGAATCATCCTCCCCTTCTTCGATATAGGATCACAAATGCTTGGGCCATCAATCTGAACTTCCAACATGAGATCAAATAATCCCCTGCTACTTTAGACAATTGGACCCTCTCTACTTGGGACAGATAATGGGTCAAGACATGGTGCAAAAATACAGTCGTATCGGAACGGTTCGCCCGACTTGGAACGATTTTCAACTTTGGCGAACAAAAAGGTGGATTTAAAAAGCTCGATACTTTGGCCAATCCAGCCGTATCACCCGTGACAACAAGGGTTCGCCCATTTTCTCCGCTACAAAATGTCATTTTGCATATGTTTTGCAAATCTTTAAAGAGATTTCTTATCTTTAACTGCGGCCGTTCCCATTTACGAAACCTAAACCATATTTTCGAACCATGGGTCAAAATCGTCGACTATGATATATGATAAACTTCATTAACAAAGGAGAATCTGACCGCACATAAACCCACGTGAGGTTTCATCCTAAAACCAATTGGTGATAGCTAGAGTGGCCCATCGGACTTGTACGTGAATCATCCTCCCCCTCTTTCGATGTGGGATCACAATTCATAACTATCATAAGTGGGTATTTTTTCTTAACATTATTAGGATTATATTAGAATACTAAAGCTATGATTAATATCTTTAAGATATATTAATATAATATGTTATAATATTAATCTTAGGGGAAAATATCTTGATTCCAATGAGTATATATTAGTGAAAGATGATTAATTCCCCTTTATTAGGGTGTGCATAAGCAATGTCAATATATAGGATTACAACCTAAGAAACTTACCAAAACTATACAAGGCAAGTTATCAAATACAATAATTAACATAAATACAATATATACTCTAATACTCCCTCGCAGTCGGAGCGGGAATCCCGCTCAGGCTGGATCGGAAACGAGTGAAAAGCTGTCGAGGCAAGCCTTTGGTGAAGATGTCGGCATACTGATGCTCAGAAGGGACATGCAAGACACAAATGTGACCAATCTAAACTTTTTCACGAACAAAATGGATATCAAGTTAACATGTTTTGTTCGTTGGTGCTGAACAGGGTTGCCAGAGAGATACACTGCAGAGATGTTATCACAATAAACCATAGTAGCAGTGCGAATGGGCAAGTGAAGCTCAAGAAGCAAGTTGCGAATCCAGCTGGTTTCAGCCACAGCATTCGCAACACCACGATACTTAGCCTCGGCACTGGAACGAGAGACTGTAGCTTGTCTTTTGGAGGACTAAGAGACAAGGTTATCACCAAGAAAAACACAATATCCAGAGGTAGAGCGACGTAAATCAGGGCAGCCGGCCCAATCAAAATCAGAATAAGCTGTGAGGGAGTGAGACTTACAAGCAGAAATACTAAGTCCATGCTGAAGGGTACCTTTGACATATCGAAGCACTCGTTTAAGAAAGTGAAAATGAGGCTCACGAGGTGCATGCATGAAGAGGCATATCTGCTGAACGACATAGGCTATGTCACGACGAGTGAAGGTGAGGTACTGGAGGGCGCCAGCAAGGCTGCGGTAAAGAGTGGGGTCCTTTACAGGAGGACCATCAGTGGCACTGAACTTCGATGTGGTATCAACAGGGGTGGAAACAGGATTGCACCCTGTCATGGAAGCACGAGCTAAGATGTCTTTGGCGTACTGTTCTTGAGATAGAAAAAGACCTGTAGAAGTACGAGAAGCAGTAATACAAGAAAGTGATGAAGAGATCCAAGGTCAGTTATAGCAAACTCACGAAACAGTGTACCAATAATACGATCAAAAACAGGAGTGCTAGAGGCAGTCAAAATGATATCATCAACATAAAGCAAGAGGTAGGCCATGTCAGGCCCATGCCTATAGATGAATAGCGACGTATCACAAACACTGCTGCGAAATCCCTGTGATAAAACAAAATTAGCAAACCGCTGATACCAAGCACCTCGTGCTTGCTTAAGACCATAAAGAGATTTGCGGAGCTGACACACATGATGAGGCATGAAGGGATCAAAAAGCCGGGGGGCTGATGCATATACACAGTTTCTTTCAAATCACCATGCAGAAAAGCATTCTTGACATCCTGATGGATAGGCCAAGAGCGAGATACAGCAAGCCCAAGCACAATACGAATGGTGGTCGGTTTTACAACCGGACTGAAAGTCTCATCACAATCTAGCCCAACCTGCTGATTCTTTCCATTTCCAACCAATCGGGCTTTATATCGAGCCAAAGAGCCATCAGAGTTAAATTTATGACGATACAACCACATACTCCGAATAATATGCGCACCGGTGGCCGCGGAACCAAGTCCCACGTATGATTATCAATAAGAGCACGATATTCGTCATGCATGGCTTAATTCCAGTTAGAGTCATGGAGGGCGGAGAGGTGTGATTTGGGGAGGGGGGAGAGTGATGTGGGGGCGGTGACAAGTAGATTGGTGCGGGTGAGGGGGTATATATGCCATTGCGGGCACGGGTGGTCATGGGGTGTGATGGTGGAGGTGGTGGTGATCGACGGCGTGGGGCTGGAGGTGGAGGTTGTGGAGGAGGGGTGGAGAGTGGGGAAGGTGCGGGGTGTGGTGAATGGACGGGGGAGGGCTGTGAAAAATAGGGGTGGGCTGTGGAGGTTTGGGCCTGCGTGTGTAATGAATGATGGGGCGAGTGAAGGGAGGGTCAGGCGAAGTGGGCTGGGCAGTAGCAGGTTGAGGAGAAGGGGATGGGAAGTGAGGTGGGAGTGGCAAAATAGGTGTGGGATGACGAGGCATTAGTCTCAATGGGAGTGGGTTGAGGGGGAGTGGGCTGAGGAGGAACGTTGGCAATGGGGGCCGGAGGAGGAGGATAGAATGTGTTGAGTGATTGAGGGGAAACGTGGGAGTGAAGTCAGGGTCCAAGAAGTGATAAGCAGAGGGAGAATGGGGAGAGGACGGCATGTCATGATAGGGAAAGACGTTTTCATCAAACGTGACATGCCGAGAGAGGATTACTTTGCCCGTGGAGAGATCAAGACAACGGTAACCTCGATAATTAGATGGGTATCCTAAGAAGACACATCCAGTGGAGCGAGGGGCAAGTTTGTGAGGACGTTTAAATGAGAGATTAGGGTAGCATAGGCATCCAAACACACGAAGATGGTCGTAAGAAGGATGCTTATGATAGAGAAGAGATGTAGGGGAGCGGAAGCGGAGGGAAGAATATTGTGGAGATAGGCAGAGGTATGGAGAGCCTCAACCCAAAAGGAAGGAGGGAGAGAGGCGTGAGGGAAAGCACGATCTCATCAAGGCGTCGAATCATTCTTTCGGCTTTACCATTTTGAGAAGAAGTTTGAGGACACGAGAATCGGAAAATAAGACCATTAGTCACAGCAAACTTATGAAAGGGAGTATTGTCAAATTCACGACCCAAATCACATTGAAAAGATTTTATAGGAAGATTGAATTGGGTACTGATATCACGTATTTATATAGAGTTTTCTCCCTTATTTACAAGCTAATTTGTGCGTCATTGGAGCTCTTGGGAGCTATTTTGTGCTAACTTTCGTATGTAGTTGTGGTTTCGTGTTTTAGTATTGAATTGCAGGTTTTATGGAGTTTTCTCCTTATTTCCGAGCCATTTGGAAGCAACCACGGCTTTACGAGATGTTATGAGGCACGTAGGGTGGCTCACGAGCTTTATGGATAGTTTAGGAGGTCCCAAGACCCCTAAACGTGAAGATTAGAGAGCAAAGGAGTCAAAAGGAGTTTTCCGTGCACTGATCGGGCAGAAATAGCCTGATCGGGCGAAGTATTTATGATCGGGTATAAAAGTTGCGGACCCGATCGGGCGATGTTTGCCCGATCGAATCGGGCGAGGAAGCATGTCCCCAGACCCGATCGGGTGACTACCGCCCGACCTGATCGGGTGGGCTGCTCATAGGTCTTGTTAGAGAGCTGCTGAAGAGACGCTTTCACTAGGCCATTTTGTTGCCTGGCCCGATCGGGTGGCTGACCAAGGCCCGATCGGGTGGGCGTCAAGTCCATCTAATGCTGCTGCGCTGCTGCTACATCACAGCCGAAGACGAGAAAATGCGAAGTTGTATTTGACCCGATCGGGTACTGTGCTCGGGCCCGATCGGGTCTGGCGCTTAATGACGCGGATTTCGAGTTTTGTTTCCGATTTCTAATTAGACTTGAGGGGTATTATAAATACCTTTTCCTCATCATCTTTTATGGATGGATTATTCATCTTTCATTAGGTTTTAGACTAGTTTTATTCTTCATTGCTTTTAGTTTAATTCAAACACTTTAGATTAATTTAGAGGTGATCAAACCTATTTCGATTTCAATAAAAGTTCCTGCTTTCCGTCAATTCGTACTCTTCTCTACTCTTTATCTCTTTAATTACTTTGATTGCTTAGTTTATTTATTTAATTGTTCATGATGTAATTCTTAGGGTTTCATACTAGTTTTGTTGTTGTCAATTCGATTATGAGTGAGTAGTTCTTTATCTAGGGTGTTAGATAGGAAAGCCATGTTTATACCATGATTGTGATTTAGATTTCTATCAATTTCTAGGGCTTGAGTAGGGTGATTGTGATGTGGTTTGTTCTTATTGAGTAATTAATGTCAGTGTACAATTTCATTGATTGCTTGTGGTTAATAGTTGTTTGCACAGATCCGTCTTACGACTAGAGGCCTAGGACACATCAGTAGTTTTGATTACGTTAGTGAACATGCGGCGTATGTTGAACTATGAGCGTTGAGTCTTAACCATAGCTCAACATAGGCTCTAATCCCCCGACTCTTGACTTAGGTTTTAATAGTAGTTGACCCTATTTGATTGGTATAAGCATGGTGGACCGACCTAATACCCTAGACTTTTATTCCATAGTTTAATCCACGATTTATTCAGTCTTCCGTAGTCTATTCCTTAGTTTAATTAATTCCTTCCTGATTTCATCTGGAGTAGCTGAATTGGTTAAATTTTGATTTAGAAACTCTGTCTCCCTGTGGATTCGACCCTGCTTCCACTGACTACCTAGTTAGAGGTCCGTAGGTTTATTTTTGATTAGGTGACACGACTAAAACCTATCAAATTTTGGCGCCGTTGCCGGGGAGACGGCTAGTCTTCTAAGTTTTTATTTAATTATTTGGTCTACTTCTCTATACCTCATTGGAACTTCATTGTTTCAATCGAGGTACCCTTTACTGCTGCTTTTTGTTTCTTTTGTATGCCCAGGTCCCAAAGAAACGGTTCCCCCATTCCAGCGGACCCCGATCTTGATAGGACAATCAGGCGGATCCGAAAGATAAAGCAGAAAGAAAAGCAGTCTGTTCAGCTGAACACCTCTGGAACAGACACCTTGAGTTCAGTCATGTCAAAGTCACTGAAGTCATACGGGGTGCCCAACCCAGATGGTCTCTCCACTGGACCCACTATGCCCACCATTGCCGCAGCAAATTTCGAAATCAAGCCTGGACTCATCAGCATGGTCCAGCAAAATCAGTTTGGTGGGCATCCTACTGAAGATCCGGCAAATCATCTGCAACGGTTTCAACAACTTTGTCGAACCGTTAAACATGCCGGCGTCACTCCAGATCAACTCAAAGTCATGTTGTTCGAGTTTTCACTGAGAGATAGAGCCCAAAAATGGTTGAACGATGTGAAAGAAACCGAGTGGAGTGAGATTTCTGCTGCATTTCTGAGAGAGTATTACCCACCCACTAAAACAGCAGAAATCAGAAATAAACTGGCCACATTTTCCCAAGAGCCTGATGAAACATTAAGGGAAGCGTGGGCTAGGTTTAGATATTTACAGAGAGAGTGTCCACACCATAATATGGACAAATGGTTCTTGACGCAGACATTCTACAATGGTCTGCAGCCTCAGACGAAGTGTATTGTTGATTCGTCTGCAGGAGGAGTGTTTTTAGACAAGGCAGTTGATGAGGGTTATGAATTCATATCAAATCTTGCAGCCAATGACCATTCATCATCTAGGAGTTTGACTAAGAAGGTACTTGAAGTTGACGCTATTTCATTGCTTACATCTCAGATGGTGCAACTAACTCAGCAGCTAATGAAGTCTTCTAGTCCGACACCTCCACCCATGAGTATCAATGCTATGTCTGCAGTAGCACCCATTACCTCATCTTACTGCGAGGTATGTGGTGTTCAGGGTCACTTTGGGCATGACTGTCAGTTCAGTCAATTTCAGATGGAGCAGGCCAATGCCTTCCAACAAAGACCACAAACCTTCCCCCCTCCACATAACTACCAAAATCCACAAAACTATCAACCTCCACCTCCACAAAACTATCCTAAACCCTCATACCATCAAACCCCACAAAATTTCAATAGACCACCACCACAAAACTTCCATCACCATAACAACTTCCAAACTCCACAAAACTTTCCCACCCCACCTCCACAAAACAACAACCCACAAGAGCCCCCCATATCTGAAGTGATGAAACTGATGTTAAGCATGCAAAAGGCAAATGAGGAGGCACAAAGAGCCCAAGAGCGACAGATGCTAGCCATGCAAAGATCTAATGAGGAGGCACAAAGAGCCCAAGAGAAAAGCATCAAACTTCTCGAGGCTCAAGTTGTACAATTAGCAAGCTCTAATGCTCAGAGGCGGCAGGGGGAATTGCCAGGGCAACCCGTTCAGAGAGAACATGTGAATGCCATCACTCTTCGTAGTGGCATTGCATATGATGCCCCTCCAGTGCCCATTGATGAGGTTACCCCGACTGCAGGGAAGAAGAGGGTGGTAGAGGAAGGAAAAAGAAAGAATTCGACGTCTGAAGTCGATTTGTCTGCAGAAGCTGAACAGACAGGGAAGAAAAAGGAGAAGGATTCTGAAACGCCTTTTACACCAAGGCTACCTTTTCCTCACAGGATGCAACAATCTAAGGTCGATCAGCAATTTGGTAAGTTCTTGGCTATGGTCAAGAACCTTGAGGTAACGATTCCATTTACAGATTTAATTACCCAAGTGCCTGTTTATGCCAAATTTCTGAAAGACATGATCACTAAGAAAAGAGACTTTGGTGGGGTAGAACGTGTCGCTCTTACTGAAGAGTGTAGTGCTTTTATTCAAAATAAAACCCCACCAAAGTTAAAAGATCCTGGTAGTTTTTCTATACCCTACCATCTTGGACCTATTTTTATTGATAAGGCTTTGTGTGATTTAGGTGCTTCTGTTTCTGTTATGCCATTGTCTGTTTATAAGAAACTGAACATGGGAGCCCTTAAATGCACACAAATCACTTTACAGATGGCGGATCGTTCTATAAAATACCCTCTAGGTGTTTTAGAGGATGTTCCTGTTAGGGTTGGGAAATTCTATATCCCTGTTGATTTTGTGGTATTAGATATGGATGAGGATGCCCAGATCCCTATTATCTTGGGTAGGCCGTTTTTGTGTACTGCTGGTGCTGTCATTGATGTCAAGTCTGGGTCTTTAACTCTGAGTGTTGGTGATGATAAAGTGGTTTTTAAACTAACCAATGCTGTTAAGGCTCCTATACTTGAACAATCTTTTTGCAGGGATAAGATTTTAGATGAAGTAGGGGTGGAGAAGGTTCCAATTCCACCTAAGGTTGCCTCACCGTCTGGAGGCATTGTCAAGAACATTTGGAGGAGAAAGATGTTTGACGAGGGTGGCACTCATTGCCAAGCCCCTCCTATTTGAGAGAGGGAGGATTATGGTCGTGCGGGACCTTTATAAACCAGCGCTGTGCGAGAGGCAACTCGTATTTTCTTTTCTTTCCCTTTTCCTTTTCTTTTTATTTTGCTTCCTTTTTGTGAGCGAGAGTGAGGGTACTAACATTGTTTTTCCTCTTAGCATAGTCCTTATCACCTTTGGCATTGAGGACACTGCCAAGTTCAGCTTGGGGGAGGAGTTCTGTTTGTATTCCCTATCTCTTTTACTGCTTTCTAGGATAGATTTACTGCTTTCAAAAATACTGAAAAAAATCAAAAAAATATGGTTCCCATGACTGGTTTAGTTGCCTCCCTGTGCCCCCTGCCGTGCTCTATTTGAAATTGATTTGACTTTGTTTTCTGGATAGCTGGGCATTTGTGATCTTGAGGCTATGATTTGATGTTTGATTGCTATGATTTCGAGCATGTTTGGATTATATTAGACCACTTTGCGCTGCATACCTGAATTGGTTAGACTGAGAGGCCTCTTTGTAGCCTATTGGATTCATTTTATTATCCAGTCTATTCTTGTGTGTTAGTTCCTCTTTAGTGGATTGATCTTGACTTTGACTTCGTACTTGTCTGATTTTAGATGACTTGTAGCATGTGCTGTGATAGAGGCGTTCTTTTGTCTGATTCTTCAGCCTCAGAGTGAATTTTTGATATACTTTTATCCTCCTTAGCCCCGCTGAGCCTAATGACTTGTTTCGTTCTACTTAAACCCCTATTACGAGCCAAAAGCCTTCACTTGATATTATTCCAAGCCTAGCTTGGGGGAGCTTTTGTATGGGTTGAGTTTGAGATTGGTTTGATGGTTTAGTTTGGTTTTTTGAGGAGTTTAAAAGTGTATTTGCTGTGGTTTGAGAGTGAGAAAGAGAAAAGAAAGAAAGCAAGTTTAGAGTTGCGTGAATGAAGTTCAGAAAAATGAAAGAAAAATGAAATGAAAATTCAAAAGAATTCTAGTTCTTTCATTCACGTACGTTCATAAAGGAATATTCGCTCCATTGCTAGAAAATTGGGTTTGTTATGCGCTTTTCATTGATGTATGAAAGTTAGATTACTTTACATGGTTTTATGGCGATTGTTGGGAGTTGTGTAGGCCATCCTAGGCCTTGTTTGAATGATTTATGCTCCCCCTTTCTTGGTTTCTCCACCGCATTACCCAAAAGTATCCCCTACCTCTCGTCTAAGGCCCATTACAACCCTATAAAGTCCTCTTGAGCTTATGTCTGCATTGTTCATTTGATTGATTTCGAGTTAGTTTGTCAAAGTTAAAGAGTATTTCTGCTAATTGAGTCGACTTGACCAGGATGAGCGTCATTGAACCTTCTTAAACACATGAGAGTGTGAGTGGGAAGGGTACTTATGGTCGGGTTGGTGAGTGTTCGGGCACATTCTTTGCCTGCCACAAAATTGAGAGGAGTGACACCCTTGTGAGTGCCTTTTCAGGACTTGTATGCTTTGTGGGTGCTTGAGTTTGATAAGTTGCTTGAATGATTGGTGGTTGGATGGATTTGATTAGCCAAACTTGAATTATGCCTGCTTGAACGATTCTTAGTCTTGAAAATGTTTTGAGCTTTGATTTGTTTTTATCTTTGGGGTGAGGTAATCTATTCCATGTTCATGTGCTGTTTGCTTGAGGACAAGCAAAGGTTTAGCTTGGGGGAGTTTGATATCACGTATTTATATAGAGTTTTCTCCCTTATTTACAAGCTAATTTGTGCGTCATTGGAGCTCTTGGGAGCTATTTTGTGCTAACTTTCGTATGTAGTTGTGGTTTCGTGTTTTAGTATTGAATTGCAGGTTTTATGGAGTTTTCTCCTTATTTCCGAGCCATTTGGAAGCAACCACGGCTTTACGAGATGTTATGAGGCACGTAGGGTGGCTCACGAGCTTTATGGATAGTTTAGGAGGTCCCAAGACCCCTAAACGTGAAGATTAGAGAGCAAAGGAGTCAAAAGGAGTTTTCCGTGCACTGATCGGGCAGAAATAGCCCGATCGGGCGAAGTATTTATGATCGGGTATAAAAGTTGCGGACCCGATCGGGCGATGTTTGCCCGATCGAATCGGGCGAGGAAGCATGTCCCCAGACCCGATTGGGTGACTACCGCCCGACCTGATCGGGTGGGCTGCTCATAGGTCTTGTTAGAAAGCTGCTGAAGAGACGCTTTCACTAGGCCATTTTGTTGCCTGGCCCGATCGGGTGGCTGACCAAGGCCCGATCGGGTGGGCGTCAAGTCCATCTAATGCTGCTGCGCTGCTGCTACATCACAGCCGAAGACGAGAAAATGCGAAGTTGTATTTGACCCGATCGGGTACTGTGCTCGGGCCCGATCGGGTCTGGCGCTTAATGACGCGGATTTCGAGTTTTGTTTCCGATTTCTAATTAGACTTGAGGGGTATTATAAATACCTTTTCCTCATCATCTTTTATGGATGGATTATTCATCTTTCATTAGGTTTTAGACTAGTTTTATTCTTCATTGCTTTTAGTTTAATTCAAACACTTTAGATTAATTTAGAGGTGATCAAACCTATTTCGATTTCAATAAAAGTTCCTGCTTTCCGTCAATTGGTACTCTTCTCTACTCTTTATCTCTTTAATTACTTTGATTGCTTAGTTTATTTATTTAATTGTTCATGATGCAATTCTTAGGGTTTCATACTAGTTTTGTTGTTGTCAATTCGATTATGAGTGAGTAGTTCTTTATCTAGGGTGTTAGATAGGAAAGCCATGTTTATACCATGATTGTGATTTAGATTTCTATCAATTTCTAGGGCTTGAGTAGGGTGATTGTGATGTGGTTTGTTCTTATTGAGTAATTAATGTCAGTGTACAATTTCATTGATTGCTTGTGGTTAATAGTTGTTTGCACAGATCCGTCTTACGACTAGAGGCCTAGGACACATCAGTAGTTCTGATTACGTTAGTGAACATGTGGCGTATGTTGAACTATGAGCGTTGAGTCTTAACCATAGCTCAACATAGGCTCTAATCCCCCGACTCTTGACTTAGGTTTTAATAGTAGTTGACCCTATTTGATTGGTATAAGCATGGTGGACCGACCTAATACCCTAGACTTTTATTCCATAGTTTAATCCTCGATTTATTCAGTCTTCCGTAGTCTATTCCTTAGTTTAATTAATTCCTTCCTGATTTCATCTGGAGTAGCTGAATTGGTTAAATTTTGATTTAGAAACTCTGTCTCCCTGTGGATTCGACCCTGCTTCCACTGACTACCTAGTTAGAGGTCCGTAGGTTTATTTTTGATTAGGTGACACGACTAAAACCTATCAGGTACGAACATATGCAATAAACTGGAGGAATTTAGCAAACACTCCAGATTTATATTTGAGGGGATACACCCATACGTAATGAGTATAATCATCAATAAGCACAAGATAATACTTATAACCACTTTTGTTTAAAAGAGGCGAAGTCCACAAATCACTATGAATAATATCAAAATGAGCAATAGTGGATGATGTAGAATCATAAAAGGGAAGTCGTTTGTGTTTACTAATTTGACATGAATTACATAAAGAGGATCCACGTCCGTTATTACATTTAATGCATAAATTAACTCAAAGATAGTCCATGACATTCGGGCCGGGATGGCCTAGACGATCATGCCACAAATCAGGAGAAGAATGAGTGATGTAGGCGGAAAGATGTGAAGAGGCGGAAGATGATGATAACGAGACAGGATAAAGGTCCCCATTACTGTTGTTTCTCATAAGAGTAGTCCCACTCCGAAGGTCCTTCACAGAAAAACCATTAGGGTCAAATTCAACAGACACATGATTATCCTTAGTGAATTGACGGACATAAATGAGATTTTTAATAATTTGAGGAGTGTACAACACGTTTTTAAGGGCTAGGGGACGGGTAGGGGTCGGGATTTGGGAAGTACCGGAGCTCATAACTGGAATAGAATTACCATTGCCAACATAACTAGAACGAATATTACTCAAATTAGACGAATGGACAATAGTACCTGGATCCGCAGTTAAATGAGAAGAAGCGCCCGTATCCATATACCACAAATCATCGGGTTGTTGGAGTGACATAGACTGAAATGCTGCTCCAGTATCAGTAGGCTCAAGTGCATCATAATCTGTGAGATGTGCCTGGCCATATTGACGAGGCTGCTGAAATTGTGAGCGAGGTGCAGACCCACGCCACTGAGGTGTGCGTGTCTGCCACTGTGGAGCCCAACCCGCCTGAGTTGGGTACAGGCAAGGTGGTGGGGCCCAGTAGACAGGAGGGGGACCCCACGCAGGGTAGTACGGCGCCGGAGAAGGAGGGCCAGCAGGCGGGTTGCGTTGCTGTCCGCGGTTGTTGCCGCGTCGATTGTTGTGGCGCTGCTGGCCACGTTGAGGCTGTTGGCGTGGCCTCTCAGACCACCCAGAAGATTCCGGCGGTGGAGAGGAGGGTGTAACCAGGGCAGCAGGGGATGGCACAGCATCGTCACGGACGGCTTTGCGTTGCTGCTCTAATTGAAGCATACTTCGAACAGCTTCGAAGGACGGAATTTGCTGATTAATAAAGGAGGCCACGGTGTCAAATTCCTCAGGCAAACCATGAACCAATTGAAGAACTAGACGTTGTTGTGTGACCGGACTATCAACGTCGGATAATTGGTCGGCTAAATCCTTGAGACGGTGGCAATAATCATCAAGAGACGGCATAGATTCGAGTTTTAAATTGTTAAACTCATGTTCGAGAGTAGCGGCACGAGATCCTTTGTTGTTGTGGAAAAGGTTCTTGAGTTTCATCCAAGCTTCGTAAGCCATGGTGTCGGGCTCTAAGATCCGCAAGCAAAGGTCATCGCACAGCGATCCGTAGATCCATTGAAGAACATGAGAGTCAATTTCTCGCAAAGATTCATAATCGGAAGCCGTTTTCGCCAGAGGTGGTGTGCCATCAATATGATGAGAAACTTTGTATCCACGAGCATGGAGGGTGAAAAGTTTAACCCAAGAATAGGTGACCTTCGTGCCATCTAAAACACGTACTTTGTGTTGTATATTTCCGACGGTATAGACGGGTTGAAGGCCTTTGTGTGATGATTGCTCGGTGGATTCACCGCCTGCCATTGCTGTAGTTTATGGGAGGAGTGGGCGGTGATGTGTGTGGAGGTGTGGTGCCGTGGCAGCCACTAACAGTTTTCCTTCCTCTAATTACCATGAAAGATGGTTCATTCCCTTTTATTAGGGTGTGCATAAGCAATGTCAATATATAGGATTACAACCTAAAAAACTTACCAAAAGTATACAAGGCAAGTTATCAAATACAATAATTAACATAAATACAATATATAATCTAATAATTAGTATTAGGAATAAATATCTTTTAGATATAGTTTTCTAGTAGGAGTCTGTTTATACTCCTAGTCCTATATACCGTATATTGTACTCATGGCATGGTTGATCATTCAACTCAACTCAACACCTTAATACAATCGTATAATAATTTTTTAATAGGAATATATTAGGATACTAAAGATATCATTATTATCTTTAGGATATATGAGTATGTTAGGATATAATATTATCTTAGAGAAATATCATCTTGATTTATTTCCAATAAGTATGATATTAGTATTAGGAATAAATATTTTTTTAGAGATGAGCACGAGCCTCTTTGTACTCCTATATATATTTTACACATTATTCATTATTGAACACAACTTAATATAATACGTACTTCCTCCGTTTTCTTTTAATGACTACACTTTCCAGGAAGTTTAAAATAAATAGCTACACTTCTCTTTTTTTCCCTTATTAGTTATTAGTAACTTTTTCTCTCTATCTCTCTCCTACCACTTTTTCTTACACACTTTTTCCTAGGAGTCCGTGAAATGAGAAGTGTAGCCATTAACTTATTATGGTATCAAGAACAAGTTATATTTTGGGATCGTCTACAAAACTTTCCTTCCTAAGATGGGTTAGAAACCTTTACTTAAACAATACCTTTTTTTCGAAAGTTATTTGATGAATATAGCAACACTTACTCAAAAATCAAACCCGTCGGGTTAGATTCTGAATAACAACGTGATTGATATATTGTATGAATGGGTGATGATGGTGATGCATAATCATATTGCATCATATGTTTACATGAAATTCCTTCTTGATGGCGTAGAAGGCAATATACCTGGCGACTGCGTCCAAAAGCTCGGGTACTATTGGTGTCTTGAGACGAGGGTTTATTGGTTCTTCTTGTGTCATGAGACAAGGGATTATTAGTTTTGGCGAATGGTTCGACAAGAATGACGTTCATCATCTTTCGGATACTTAACAAGTCTGAATTGGTGTTCGAGGTTCGAAAAGAATGATATGACATGTTCAAAAAGAATGGCGTTCCTGTCAGGTGATATTAACGGGGTCGACAAAAATGTTATTCCAGTTATACAGCAAATTGGAGGGGTCGAAAAGAATGGCGTTCCCGATGTTGCTCAAGAAAAACCAAAATTTTGACGACGACATCAGATTTGTGTATCGCCTTCAACGAAAATAAGTTCCGGTTCATCAAATTTATATGCAGCTATTACTGATTTTTTATTTTTCCAATCACAACATTCATGTTACTCACGTTGCAAGTACGAGAGGGTATTAGGAATATATTAAGATACTAAAGATGTGATTAATATCTATAGGATATAATATTATCTTAGGGAAATAATAACTTGACTTTTTTCCAATAAATATGATATAAGTATAAGGAATAAATATCTTTTAGAGATAGTTTCCGAATAGGAGTTTCTTTGTTTTCCTATATATATTGTACTCATGGTTGATCATTCAACCCAACCTTACACCTAAATACAATCATATTATATTTTCTCTGTTCTTGTTAACTTATCACATACTAAATTACCGATCAAATCTGTAGAAACATATCAAATCATTAAAGTTTTTCAGGCAAGATAAAGTTCGATTTCCAGTCTGGAGTTATTTTTCTGGTTTCGTCTACACTTATCTCGTAATAGTAAGTAAAAGTAGTAGTAGTAGTTGTAGTAGTTGAAGTAGTAGAGTAGTAGCACTAGTGATAATAAAATAACAATAACATTATTTCCTAGTAAGTAGCCGTAACTTGTAATTTATATTTAACTAAAGTAATCAATTTAATTATTATGGCACTAATAAACATGATAGTAGTAGCGGCAGTATTTTTAATAATATCTGGTTTTAGTCTGGTCTGATCTCTAATTCAAACAAGGATAAGTAATAAGGGCCTACAACAAATAATGAATTGAACATAGGCTAAAGAAGTCAGAGGAAGGAACAAACGTCCTCAAAATGTAAGGAAACTTCTAACCAAAAAAAACTGTTTTAAGAAACTAATGGTGATGCATCCACTTGAATCTCTTTGCATATAGACAACTGGATCTAGATCAAAGCTTCACCATTCACTTGAATCTCTTTGCATATGGACAACTAGCTCTAAAACAAAGCTCATGCCTCTATAATCAAGAGACCAGGAAATTCCTGAGAAAGCAATATGTCACATCATCATCTTTTTGGTCACCAATCTCCCTATATCACTACAGCTTTACATGTTATCATGGCTCAAGAAACCAAAACTTTAGGCCACAATCTCCTGAAGTATTGCTAAGCAAGCAAACCATAAAAACATAAATCTACTGTTGTTTCATAGCTATAGAAACATAAAAAATATCCAGAGAGAAACTCTGAGCGTGCCAGAGGAAAATCAAGTGTGAATTTCATTTGACGTGTACCATGATTGAAGATAGAGGGAAATTTTGGACTTCTAGATAAACCAGGGAAGGAACAGTATCAAGGAGAAGCAAAATAATAAAAAAAATTTGAAAAAGAGCTTTCCTGAACGAGCTAAGCCCACAATATCAACAATGGAAAGTAGCAGCCACTGAAAATTTACCAGTGTTCTTTGTAATAGAATCGGTAATTCGGTAAACAATTTCTCTTTGTAGTTTGTATTTGTACGCATCTAGTGGAACCTAACCTAAAATCTAGGCAGTTGACCACATAAAATTATCCTGCTTTTGTAAATCAAGGGAACGAAGGACAAAAAAGTAAGTACAAAAAATCCAGGATGCGCTCATGGCACACAAGCAATATATGTTTAATAACATAAGAAAAAAAATATTTCATTGTGGAAGTCATGAGATAGAGAAACAACAAACATTTTTAGATAAAAACAATATGAAGATGAAAGACATATATGTACCAAGATAATGGATGATGATAGGTTTACTAATATCTCCACCTCGCAGTCTGTTGGCGTTAAGTTGAAGCGCATGATAAATTGTTAGAGGCTGCCATAGACACGAAAGCATAGGTCAAAACAAGAATACAAACAATCATTAACCCCAAAGGTATACCACCATGTAATTGAACCAAACATGAATGCACTTTATCCTACGAACACTCAGAAAATATGCTTGTGACGAGTGCAGGAATCTTTGACTGTGTCTTCTAGGACAGAACAGTGAACACTGTCTTATTATTAAATTTCAGAAGGATAATAATGGAACAACATAAGAGAGATT
Source organism: Patellifolia procumbens (assembly GCA_947645195.1). Taxonomy (NCBI): domain Eukaryota; kingdom Viridiplantae; phylum Streptophyta; class Magnoliopsida; order Caryophyllales; family Amaranthaceae; genus Patellifolia; species Patellifolia procumbens. The sequence continues at coordinate 2,012,767 of CANSGD010001379.1, read as the reverse complement.
ATTTTTGTTGATTATTTCTTTTAGCTTTTGTGATTTCTTTTAAGTATTTCTACAGGCATTAGTTTCTTTATCGTCATCAGAAAAGTAATATCTCAGTCAAATTAGGAAACAGCTTCTTCCTATTTTTTGCCTTACAAATACCCCCTCCATTTCTTTCTCATTCTCGCCTTTTTTAATCATACTTTGAGCACTGATTTTTCACAAATACGTTAACAAAATTATTATAAGAATCTACTCTACGAAACTACTTTCTAGTTTTTGATATAAAATAATCCTATTTTCATATTAATATTATTACAAAGTACTTTTTCACAAAATTAAAGCCCAACATTTGATATGAAATCATAAACGAGAATTTCGAACAAAGAGAGCAGCATTGAAGCCATGATATCGCTTCTTTGCTAGACGATTGGAAGAAATTAGGAACAGCTCAATCCAAGAAGTGAAACAGGGGATTGTATACATCTCAGCAGTTTACCATTTTTACATCCTATCGGAAAGAAAATATCAACACTCACATGGAGAAACATAAAAACCACTTACACACTTTTTCATGTGTTCAATTCTATGCAAATGTCATAAATGAGGTTCAACAGACTGCATCTGCCCATAAACGTTATTCCCTATAGAAGAGACAACACAAACGGTCTTCACTCACAGGAAGGGATGTAGGAATAACAAAAGTGCGAAACCGTTCTACACATACATACCCACTGAAGCAGCAAAGCAACAGGATCGCCATTTGTAGTATTCCTTTCCAACAACTTAACTGTTTTGACAATGGAGATATAGGGTCTGCATCAGATGTCATAAAAATGTCCAATACAAGTCAATTTGTAGAAGAAGATGGCACAAGGGTATCTATTATTCCAAGATCAAACTGGGGACTGAAATTATGATCATATGATGCCATCGGGGTTAAACCAGGACAGTACCCTAATCCATTTTCTGGACCAGTAATATCTGGCCTAATACTAGACTTATATGGACTACAGGATGACTTTTTTTCTTTCACACATTAAATGTTGTAATGTTTGCCCCCTTTTAGCGTATGGAGGGTGACTGGGGGAGAGACATAGTGTTTGAATCAAAGGCCTTCAGTTCAACTTTACATTCAATGGTGATACATTTAGTCGTACGATGCTTAAAACTAGGCTTCTATGCAAATGCAAATATAAAATAGGCAACTTATCCACTAGATACGAAACGCAAACCCGATCTCAATGCAATTCATAATCCAATATTTCAATTTACACCCCCTTTTCTCCATCCCCAACTTCTAATCAACTTAAATTTTACCAGCACATTCTAAAAAGAGTAGGCAATAGTCTTTAGAAGCTTATATGCAGTCAATATTAGAAGCTTAATGAAACTTATTGCTCAATACTTTAACTGAATTATATATAAATGGATCATATTAGGGTCACTTGAAGTATAGGCCTAAAACTAAGAATGTTCACAAAAGTTCTAATGCATGAATAAATAATTTAAGAGCAGTTATATGATATCATATAAGGAAAGCTACCTACTTTTCTCGAGAACCGATGGTATTGTGGAAAGAAGGATTTATAAGATACATAGGAAACCATGTATGAATTCTAATGAGGTTAAGGGCGAGGTAGAGGTTAGAGATTTGACTTAGTCCAATCACTAGTTGCAAAAAATGTGAGTTTTCGCCAAATTAGTGGTGTGCGTAGTGTTTAATGGTGGAGGCAGTGTTTAGTTAGTGGTTGTGGAAACCTAAAAAAGTAGTGTTGGAGGTAAAGGTTAGAGGTTGAAACAACATATAATGATGATTTCAAAAACTTAATATTTATTAACAGCTACACGTAAGTGCTAATTTAACCGAACACTAATATTTGAGGCACCTACCTTGACAGCTAAAACAGCTCACAGCTACATAGCTAATAGTGGTGGAGGAAGTGTTTCAGAGGGCTTCCGCGTCTCTCACATTCCATACCAGACAGTTATCCATATCCAGGCTTGAATTTATCCTGGGGCGGATCTAAGCTTAAACTAGTGGGGTCACTTGACCCCACTTGAGTCGGTGGAATTGTAATATTTCCCTTTAAAATTTTCGATTTTTTGAAAATTGTCCCGAAAAATTGACCATTTGACCCCGATAAATATAAAGACTGAGAGACTTACAAACTGGAACCTGACCAACCAGCACTGCAGTTTCCTTAAGGACCTGAAAGGTGTTAAGAGAGAGGGGTGCGCTGATTTTGATCAGGAGTCCTTTTCTCTACCGGCTTGCTATGCCTTTCCAGCTCATTCAAGTCAACAATAGGATCTCTTTCAGCATGGATCTCCTCATCGTGAGAGACCTCTGGAGTTTTGACAAGAACCTCAGGGTTTGTAACATGAACCTCAGGTTGTTTAACCTTGGGTTTCCAGGCTTGCTTCTTTTTGCATTGCTTCTCAACATGTCTCAACAATCCACAGGAATTACACTTCACTGGATTCCACTCATAGACCACTTCTTGTTCCAACATGACACCATTTTCAGACATTTTTTAAACTGTAATGCTCATTTCCACAAGGATTCTAGTATACCCAATTATATCTCTATTTGCAGTGGCAGCATCAGCTTTCACAGGTTCTCCAAGCAAGCCTATAATCTACAATGGATGAACTTTAATGAAAAACTAGTGGAAACCTTAAAAAAACAGTGTTGGAGGTAGAGGTTAGAGGTTGAAACAACATATAATAATGTTTTCAATATATTTTAAACTAAATATTTATTAAAAGCTACTCCAACTACTTTAACCCAATGCTAATATTCCATGCACAACTATTTTTGTCGAACACACCCTAAATATACAAAGGGTCGCATCTTTATGATGTATTAGCTTCCTATTATATATTTAGAGAGACCAATTTTAGGGCATTTCATGCCACTTCCTATTTGCTAGTACTATATTTCATATTGAACAATCCATACAATGCATAATTGTTAGTCTTGGTTTCTAATTTGTCAAATCCGCATCAAAGTTGTGTTGTGCTATCGAAGTCTTCATAGTCAAAGATAATACTATCAACTGTACTTGATTGAAGTTAATAGATAGAAATGCCCCTTTAAGCTTCATGTAGTAACCAATGCCTTGATATGCACTGAGAAACTAAAGAAAGAAATCTTTAGCAAAAAATCCACCCGTAAGTAATGCCTTTAACCTCGAAACCACCCCTAACCAGATAAAATATAATAAACCACCCCTAACTACCGTATTGCACAACCAAAGCCACTCTTTACCATTGAGACCGTGTTCTATTCACTTTAAAATATAAATAATAAGAAAACATAATTGTTAATCAATAAACATCAATTAGTGACTAAAATACGATGTTTGTCGGTAACAATCAGTTTTGACTAATAGCAATTAGTTAAAAACTAAATTCAAATCACTTGACTCAAAATAAGCTGAAAAGAACAAGGCTTAATTTATTCAAACTTATTAAATAGAACATAATTCAAACAAGCAGCAGCACCAACCTGCCCCTAGCGCAGGCCCACCAACCTCTCCAACCACAGGCCACCAACCACCCCCATCCTAACCCTCCGCTCTTCTTCCTCCTACTACAATCCCCTATATGCTCATCGTAGCCTCTACTCCTCTCACCTTACCTAACCACTACCATCTTCCAATCTCCCTCCAAATACATGGAGCAATGAATGATAAAATTCTTTCACTGCTATTTCACTGGCTCCTCCCCCGTCATCCATAATTTGGTGTTTGTGGAGTGCTTTGGCATCATTGCTAAAGTAAAATTTCCAAGCCTCAATCAAAATTTGATCCTATCGCACTACATTCGAGATCTTTCATGATAAATTTTTCCGAGTTGATTAGGATAAGTTGGCAGTGGTACGCCTTATCATTATTATAAGACATCTGGGTCCAGGCAAAATTGATCAATTTGTGCTGAAGTTGGGATTTAGAGAAGAACAATTGTGAGACTGATTAAAATATGGTGTAAGTGAATCTGAGTATGCTGTAATACAGTGCACATTTTCACAGAACAAGAATAAGTCCAGGGTCCTTTTCTATAGATCCAGGTGGAAACTAGAAACAAGCTTGATCTGCTAACACCAATAGAGCAACTCTTTCATGAAACTGAAGACCACCATTACCCCCAATGGTAATTCAACCATCTTGTAATATTGTTTGGAAGAACAAAACTGAATCTTTGTGATAAGAGGTGTTTAGAGCTGTTTGTGATGAGCAGCATCTACATGCATTACCCCTACTAGTGGCTGGGTAAGGTGGGAGACTTCAAGGTTTATTATTTAATTTCGATTATTAATACTTGATTGGATCTCATGAAAGGTGGTTTTGGGTATGCAATCTAAGTACTTACGGGCTGTAACAACAATTCTTTGATTACGAGTGTCTTTCAGATTGAAGGCATTACTTTGAGATGGTCTTCTGCAAAAAAAATTCTGATGCTCCCACTACAAAAAAGTTAGATGGAAAATGCATAAAAAATCAGAACTTGTGTTCCATTATCAGTCATAGGGCAATCTTAACAGAGATTTAAGGATCAATTGTATTCTTAGGATTTGGATACTACATACTACAAAAATATTGTAGACCATGCTAGTTCTAAGTATATCATATGTGCTTATTAGCAAAGAATGGTACTCTGCAATTCTTAATGTTAATGTTTTCCATTTTTAAGTTTGCTTCGCTCATTTGTAAGCTTCAATATCTCATTTTTAAAGACTTCTAGAGATTTACAGCTCTCATTTCATTTTTAGGTAGTTCATATGTATCTCTATTACTTACATTTATGAGACTTGACAATTCGCTTTTAAGACTTATACATATACTTTTAAGAAAAGCAATGGGTATACCGGTACTCTCACAAGCCTTAGTGAAATTTAAATCCATCCCAAAACCTATGATTTCTCTAGAACTCCTTCACACACTAACTATTTTCCCGAAATATCTTAAGCTACATCCATGGAACCCTAATTCCAAGGCTCTTCATTTCAGATCTTAAGAATCTCTAATACAACTTCCCCCAGAACTATAACCTTGGTGACCCTCCACCTCGTAGTCCAGCCGCCACAACTAACCCTGAAACTTTTTCCCTAAAACCATTATGGTGAGCTACATATTCTCAAAAATGACAGATTAGGACCCCAAATGATAATGCACAACTTCAGGATAATAGAGAAGTGGTCTCACCCAAACTCATAAGATAAAACCTTATCAAAGTCAAGTATCTCCACATACAACACCTTTCCTGAGTGAAACAATTTAACCTATATGTCATATTATGCTCATTAATCAGTGAACATCTAACTAAGCACCCACAAGAGGCAAACATATAAGAGTACAGTCATCATTTCTGAACACATGAAGTAAAGCTGCCTAGAGAAAGATCTAGAACCTCCCTTCTCATTCCTAAAAAGGTCAACGTATGTATCTCCAAAAATAATCCATTTGGGAGGACATAGGCCCCATGAGTCACCAATTTTATCCAAAAGAAGGCCAGGGGTTCTGGATGATAAGAGCCATAACCTTCCAGTAAGTATGGACTGTAAAACTAGATGCTAATATCTCTTCTGCTTCTAGACTTAGCCATTTTCACCCACCTCTACCAGACTACCACAAATTCCTCAAGCTCTCTCAATCCTCTATTTCATCTTCAAGCATACCTGTAAGAAGACATCAATAATAACCTCTCACCCTAAAAGCTAGAATGTGACAAAAAGTAAGGGCAACTTACAGATCTCTAATACTCTCTCACCCAAAGAAAACACCCAAGAGCCTCCAGAAAACACCCAGGAACCGAATGATAAAGAATAGGCCTCTCCCAATTAAAAAAAAAAAAAACACCCATAACCGTGTCTCCAAAGGAAAAATCTATCGACTATCAGTATATATAACATGCATTGAGAATAAAGACTTCAAGATTGCAACAAAGTCAAACCAATGGTCCTTCATCGAATAGGCTTAATTCTCAACATCAAGCTGGAGACTAAAAATCCTCAAAACCAAGACCGCCTAGTGTAGTACCTTGGACAGCTTACAAGGTCTTTACAATACTCTGATTCTCTATCAAAACTTCAAAACTGGCACAGACTTAGGAAAGTTGATACGAATTCCATCATCTTTCCTTTCCACAGAGGTTAACATAATTATTGACCCATCAGAATATTAAGACCTGAAAGAGGCTTCTTCCAATGCAATTCCAGATCTCAATGCATCTTATCGACCCCTTAACCATCCATAAATCCCTTCTAGATGCTAAAAACCTAGATAACAAAAGCTTCCTAGCTATAAGTTGATTCCACTACAGGTCCCTGACACATATTCAGAGATCCAAAGACCAATTAAGAGTTGTAGCAAATACATTGATTGAAGGACTCCCCGCAATAGATACAGATTTTAGGCCTCTCGATTTACCCTTAGACATGTTTACATCCTTGCAGAAGCTCAGTGCTCTAAACCCAAGAAAGGGCTTGGAAAATCCCATTCAGAAACTTATAGAGGGCTGTTATTATGTCAGCTGGGAGCTCGTCTGCAGAGAGGGACCATAGCTGCCAGCAGGATTCCAACCTCTAAAGAGTGTGATGTTGGTGTGTACCACTACCAGGCCACCAGCAACCATGGATGGATGTAAAACTAAGAAGAAAATAAAATCTGACATTGAATTTCTGGTGATTTTTGGCACACAAGCGCAGGGACAAGTTAAAGTTGGTTGCTGAGGAACAAACAAAAGCGGAAAAAGAGGATTACAGGAATGGTCATACAAGATAACTTTGTTATTAGACTATTTGCCCTTACGAGGTCTTGCTTTTGTTTAGACTTCAAACCGTCAGCAGCATTGTTAATTAAATTTTATTGGAAATTATATGGGTAGAGCCGTAGAGAGAAAAGACGATGATTGCTTCCCGAAAAGTTGATGAATCAAAAACTTTCAATTGAACTCAGGTGCTTATCGAGAATCAGGAAGACTTCAAAGCACTAAAGAATCATTGATGATTTATCAATACCAAGCAATCAAACCTAAGCAAGTATGCCTACAGCCTACCTCTCACGCTCTTGCTACGCACCCTCGTCAACCATGCCCAAGAAATTAACAAAAACAAAACCCCACACAAAGGGAGCCAAAAAACTACGTACTTGTAATACTATGGTTGAAAAAGAATTGTCATCTCAAAAAATTAAAAAAATATAAGTAAATTCAGTCCCACAAGTTTAGAACATGAAAACCCGCATAGTACTAGACACAAGTAAAAAGTAATACCACCACAAGGAGCCAATTTGCCTGAAAGGTTCCAACACTTGATCAACCTAGGAAAAAAAATGGAAAAAAGAATAAAAATTGATTTAGTGGTTAATATACAAGGTTTTCAAACAATGAAAAAAAAAATAAAAATTGCTATTTCGTTTATGATGAGGGCAAAAAGATGAAAAACGTACGCTGGGGAATCATGACCAAGGTGGGAAAACCCACAGGAGCATTCACATGACCACATTCCTATTTGATGAAGGCTCCTCCTTGAAAAAAATGTGCATCTACTCAGCTTTCTTTCAGATATCTACATGCATTAATAAACAGTTGATAAGAAGATAACTACAGATTTATAAAGCAGCTATATTATAGAGATAGGAATTAAAAACACATGTACCTGAACTTTAGCTTCCTCACAAAATGTGAAAGGAAATTTGTTCAATAAGTCGACATCTCTAACTTGCTCCTCTAACCTTTCACATTCTTCCTTGTGATCACTCCAATGAGAAATCTAGAACAAAAATTTCAAGGTAGATTGTCAAATTCAAGGACATGGTGAATCGACTAACTTAAGGTCTATATTTTTTCCTGTGCACAACAACAAAAAATAGAGTGTTACTTCTGTAGTAGGATTCCGAGTATCAGACCATAAAACAATTAGGAAAAAAAGATAGGAATGATCCCACCTTTGGCGAGTTTGCTCATAGTAGGCCCACATTTAGAAATCCCGGCAATAATCCCAACATCAGGTATGACTAGCCAAAATAGGTCATTTAAACCGGTGACGTATTTGACTAGTATATAAACACTTTTTATCCCTCCCAAAACACAATTATTAATTCAATTAAAAATAAATAAATAAAATCCTATCTCCCCTTCCACCAGCCGTCCACCCCCTCCTCTTCCTCACCTACCCCTAAGACCCCACCCCACCCCCATCCCCTCCCTCCGGTAAGGAATTTTTTTTTTACCCGTCAATCAGGTCACTGGTTAAAATGGTCCGCCCATTTGGGTAAACATACAAGGGGATTAAGCTATTTTGAACACACCAGTCTAAGGTGGGATTAGTCTCATTAATTTTGCCAAAAAATATAATCAACCATAATTAACTTCATACAATATGGGTTTCAGTAAACCTATAAATATGTGTGCACGTATAGGACTGTTATACATATGACATTAATGTGTAAGATTAATCTAATTGTGGCTTCTCTCCATGATTATCGCCTATCGGCAAAAGGTTGTGAAGCATAGTTTGTCCTAACTTTCTAGTACTATAACCAACTACTTACCCTTGAAGCATAGCAAGAAAACATTTCCAAAAAGGCAGATCCCGCTTCCACGGGGCATAGCAAGAAAATGTCGACCTAATTTTCTAGTACTATAACCAAATATTTACCCTTGATTGTCCACCTCCACCGAGTCCCTTGTGGAGGGAAGGGAATTCATCGGTTGAAAGACAAGGAAGGACGACACGATGACACATCAGCTTATTAGATTGTCCTCACATTGCAAACACGGTTAATATTGCTATGCGTTCATCTCACAACCTACTTAATTAGAATTTAATTATCAAACGATACTTTGAAGATTAGGAATGAAAATCTAAAGAGGACGTTATAGTAACCCAATATAAGATGTGAAAGGATACAAGATCACACTTTTACAAGGATTGCACAGGCAATTTGTAATAGACTGATATAATTGGAGATAATGATGATAAAATAAGAATAGAGTTTGTGATTGATATAATGGAAAATGCAAAAGTTAAAGGTAGATTGCCAAGTATTCGAGTGACTTGGTCACGTTCCCAAAAGCTAACTGAAACCAAGAAACTTAATTGATATACGTCATGCCTCTTCTCTCCCTAATCTTCTCTATTTATAGTCTACTTGTGTTACTCTCCAAGCTAACATCCTAATTATAGTGTATTACTAAAGTACCCGTAGGCTAGTCTATTACATATTCTAAATATACACAATGTAGGAAACATAACATTGATGAATTATTTATATTATTAAATTTACTATCACACCCTTACAAACTCGGGAGGGACAAGTTGTGAGTCTCCACCGAAAATTAGTAAGCAAGGAAAGAAAGGAGACCCGGTAGAAGATGTTAGCCTACGGAAACGAGAGGGAACATGATGTACATGAACTTAACCATGGGCAGCAATCTAACGCTCAAAATGTGTGTCCATCTCATGTCTTTATTGTGTCTTTATTGTGTTGGTACTACGCAGGACAGTCGTGACAAATGGATTGCTTAATATCGTCACAACAAATCAATGTGGCTTTGTGAATAGAGATGCTCAAGAAGCAAGTTTCAAATCGAAGTAATTTCTGCAACGACATTGGCTACGCACGAAATTCGGCATCTGATACAACGGGCTGCAATTTTGAAGGCCAAACAATTAGATTTTTCACACAAAAACCAAAAGGGACGTCCAAAAGATTTTTTTTGCAAACTAAAGAACTAATATAAGGGCTTATGATGATTTGAGGGGTCAAGGACATCATACAAGATAATATGTGGGGGGGAGGGTCGTAGAGCCAACACTAACACATAAGATAAGGTATAGTCATTGAATGATAACGTTATGAAATGTACATGGGTTGGCATTCACATGAGAAGATGCATCATGTTCTCACGTCCATAACTCCATATAACATGAGTCATCCACCCATTGCAACGTCCATGACACTTCAAGCATGAGGCAAAGTTGGTAAATAATGATAGGAGCACTTGATGCTCCAAAGACCAAAAATAAGAGTGTGTCACACACAGAGGAAGGAATAAGAAGGCCACCACTAGATGGTGAGGATGTGTAGGTCCACCGGTGGGGTGTAGACATGGTGGCATAGCCTAATGGAGCCCAAAAAGTAAGAAATTGCCACGTTGCAGCGGCCATGGGGAGGGTGGTTGTTGGTTTCCTTCGCAGGTGTTGTAAATGTGGTTCACATGGTTCTTGCCATTGTTCCTTTCAGCGTTGGAGGAGTTATTACAGGTAAAGAGCTAGCGGCCTGGCATCCTTGATGATGGTTCCGATTGTATCATACTCACACGATTAACCATTAAAAATGAACCATGAGCATTGACACATATCATAGTCACGCAAAGAAACAATGATGAGAAATTCCCCCGTCTGGCTTGGTTGAGTGGGTTCTCCAAATACATGGCCCAAGTCTTTCTTTGTCAAGTAGTAGAATTTTAAACGGAACCGAGCTTCCAAGCATATAATCCCATAAATCAAAGAAAAAACAATAGCATCTAATTGGTCACAATTAGCTTTAAAGAGAGTGAGTAGTGCCCAAGCAGCCACTTGAAAAAGTTCCATCCAACAATGGTGCCGGACCTTCCTTGGATTGAGAGTGAGAGGTATCAAGTTATGTAAGTTGCTTACCGTTCATCACAATATTTATTCCTTTATCTAGAAATGCAAAATAACCCCATGGGTTTGTGTGTGTGTGTGTGTGTGGTGGGGGGGGGTGGAATCTCATAAGTTTCGGGTTTCTCTGGAGGGCCATCAGAGGCAATGATGCTGAAAGAACTGAAAATAATAGAAAGGCAGCAGAAGAAGGGATGCAAAGGGGCCACAGGTGGCAGGTAGGCAGCCTGATCAGCATCTGAAAAGGAGGTAGGCGAGTAGAAGAGGCAAAAAAAGAGAGAACTAGCTCAGAAGCGTGGCCTTAATTACCATTCTAAATTATGAATGAATCCAGAAAACTGTTTTATTGTATTCCGCAATGGAGTGTACATAACATGAACAAGGCAACAAAATCCTAAACATACGAGCTAAAAGTCGGAATGAGAGCTGCATTCCTCAAGATTAAGGTAGACAAGGATGCATAAGGAAATCGATATATACACGATTAAGGATAACACAGCTTATGAAGTACTTATAAGTTCTTCACATAATTATACTTAGTATCATATACTTCTTCCAGTCAAATCAGCCTTGCATTATTATGAAAGGTAATCGAATTCCCCCACACGAATTCGTCTAACATGATAAACCAAACATGAACTCGAACACCCAAAATCAAGCCATACATGTTCAAGATTGCATCTTTATGAACACCCTACTCACCACTTTGAATCGCTTCTAAATTAGTTTAGAAAAACCCAACTCCGAAATGAAAGAAATGTTGGTAAAAAGTTCATAACTTTGCACCCAAATACACGGAGCATAAAATCTACATTATTTGGCTTCCATCTGATGACTGCCCATCATAAATATCTAAGCTCAACCACCAAATTACAGCAAATGGAAATGAATCCCGTAAATAAGAAAAGCTAATTCATGAAATGCCCAACAAAAATAGGACTGCAAAACATAGTTACAACCCACAGACAGAACAGCAATTAAAGGATTGTGGGTTATTAAGGGATAATATTGTATATGTTTATCCTTTCCTAAGTTGATTAGTTGTTAATATCTTTTAGGATAGATGTTGTAGATTTCCTAGCTGATTTTTAGGAAAGATTAGTTGTAGGTTTGCTTTTGTATATGTAGCCGTATATTTCCAAAAAGGTATACAGAGGAAAATACTTCTCCTAAACACCTTCTTCCTCCTTCTTAACATGGTATCAGGCTTCCGATTCTGAAAACTGATTTTTTTTCTTTTCTAAAAAACGCCACTTTGTCCAGTTTGTCGAGTGCGTTGTTTGCTGTGTGTTGTTGGTTCCTCGCTGTGTGCGTGGTTTGTTGCTGTGATAGTCTTCCGCTGTGTTTCTTGATGGCCGTTGATGGTGACTCTGCGCCTACTCCTCGCTATGAACCATTCACCCCCTACTACTTGCATCCGAGTGAAGGCACGGGTGCAGTGATTAGCCCTATTCTTCTGAAAGGCGACAACTATGAAGCTTGGTCTCGGTCCCTCCGAAACAATTTACGTGCCAAGAACAAATTGGGCTTCATCGACGGGACGATTACGGTACCAGAATCTAAATCTTCTGATTATTCTCAATGGGGTATTGTTAATTCTATGCTTGTTGCTTGGATTTTTAATACGTTAGATGTGTCCGTTCGTTCAACTATGCGTTTTCCTGACAATGTTAAGTCTTTGTGGGATGATTTGCGTGATCGTTATTCTCTTGGTAATGGTCCACGAATTTTGGAATTAAAAAACCAAATTCGGGATTGTAGGCAGAAGGGTCAACCCGTAGCTATTTTTTTTGGTGAATTACGCCAATTGCAAGATGAATTGATGTCGTATTGTAAGATGCCTGTTTGCACGTGCTCTGCTTCCTCTGAATATATACGCATCCAAGAAACTGACCATTTACATCAGTTTTGTTTGGGCTTGGATGCCAAGAAGTTTGGTTCTTTGGTTTCTAGTTTGTTAATGCAGGACCCACTTCCGTCTATCAACGTTGCTTATGCGAAAATTATTTCGGATGAGAGGAAGCAACTTGTCTCAGAATCTCAGGAACACTCTCCTGTCGATGCTGTTGGTTTCAGCGCCTCCTCTACTGTCTCTGCTCGCCCTACAGGTCTGCCGAGTGGAGTAGAGAGGTTGTGCAGCCACTGTGGTCGTAAAGGCCATGTCAGGGACTTCTGCTATGAGTTGGTTGGGTGGCCTGCTGGCCGTGGACGTGGAGGCCGCACTGGCAGGGGCGGTCGTGGTCGTAATAGCTCTCGTGGGGGCTCGCAATTTGCTGCTAATGCTGGGACTACTGGGCGCACATCCACTACTGTGACTGACTCGGACCGTGCCAGTACCCCTACTCTTAGTGACGCGCAATGGCAACAACTTCTGGGCGCTATTCAAAGTGCTTCTGTTTCGACTTCTAATGACAAACTAAGTGGTATGTACGGTACTTTTGATTGGTTGATTGATTCGGGTGCGTCTAACCACATGACTGGTAATATTGCTTCTTTTGTTGAATTGCGTAATGTCTCTTCTCGTGTTGGTTTGCCTAATGGTAAAAGTGTCATGGCTACAAAAGAAGGGACGGTGGTTCTATCTGACGGTTTTCATTTACAAAATGTTCTCTATGTTCCCGCTCTCACTTGTAGTTTGTTGTCCGTTACTCAATTACTTGATCAACAAAAATTAATTGTTTTCTTCACTAATAAGTTGTGTTTAATACAGGACCTTACATTAACGAACCTGATTGGAGCGGGAGTGCGGTCTAATGGGGTCTATTATTTCAAGCCTATCCGGGGTTCGGTATCTGCAGCACATAAAGTAGTAAAACTGGATGATTTAAGTCTTCTATGGCATCGCCGTTTGGGTCATCCTTCTATTAAAGTCCTTTCTAGTTTGCCCGGATTAGCCAGTTCTTGCTCATCTAATTGTGAGTTAGATTGTTTGATTTGTTTTATGGGAAAACAACCCCGAAACTCCTTTTCATTAAGTAATAATAAAGCTGCAGATGTGTTTGATTTAATTCATTGTGATATTTGGGGTCCAAATAAAGTTCTTGCTAGTTGTGGTGCTCGTTACTTTCTTACTATTGTTGATGATTTTTCTCGTGCCACTTGGATTTATCTTATGACGGGAAAGCATGAGGTTCCTCAACTCATTAAAGATTTTCATGCTATGGTTTCTACTCACTTTAGTAAGAAAATTAAAGTCTTACGTAGTGATAATGGGCAAGAATTCTTGTGTTTGCATCGTTTTTTTGCTAATAATGGGATGCTTCATCAAACTAGTTGTGTAGATACCGCTCAACAAAATGGTAGAGTTGAGCGTAAGCACCGCCATCTTCTTAATGTCGCTCGTGCTCTTCGATTTCAGGCACGTTTACCTAAGTCTTTTTGGGGGGAATGTGTGAAGACGGCTGCTCATCTTATTAATTTGACTCCTACTCCCCTTCTCGATGGAAAAACTCCATTTGAATGTCTTTATGGTCGTGTTCCGTCTTATACGGATGTTCGAGTTTTTGGGTGTTTAGCATATGCGACTAATAGACTTCGTAAAGACAAATTTGATTCAAAATCTAGACGTTGTATTTTTGTTGGTTATCCTTTTGGTAAAAAAGGGTGGCGGTTGTATGACTTAGACACTTGTGATTATTTCATTAGTCGTGATGTGCAATTTTTTGAGGATTCTTTTCCCTATTTCGATTCTATGTCTGATATTGCACATGATCAATGGAATGCTTATCTCAATCAGCCGTTTGTTTGGGATGACGTTGATGGTGAACATGGTTTATTAGATGGTGTTACTAGTGTTTCGGGTACCCCTGGGCATGGTTCAAGCCCCACTGCTACGCCTAGGCCTGCTGAGCCTTGCACACCTCCTGGTGCTGTTACGTCTGTTGGGCCACGCACGCCTCATGGTGCTGCCAGCATGCCTACTAATGCTGGGCAGCCCACACATGTTGTTTCAACTCCGTCTTCAGTTCGTGTTGGTAGTATCGAGTGTGATACACATTGTGTTCCGTCTAGTGATTTGTTGGGTCGTGGACACCGTGTTAAAACTTCTTCTGTCAAGCTTCGGGATTTTGTTACAAATACGGCTCTTGTTCGAGATCATATAGACCCCCCTACAACGACTGCTCTTTCGTCTTCTTCTGGTTCGTCTGGTAAGCCATTTGACATAGCTTGTTGTGTTGATTATGATAATTTTTCTGCGAAACATCGATGTTTTCTTGCAGCTGTTACCAAGGGTGTTGAGCCTAAGAATTATCGGGAAGCTGTTCTAGATCCCGGTTGGCGTCAAGCTATGCAGGAGGAGATCAGGGCTTTGGAGCGGAATGGCACGTGGACATTAGTTGATTTGCCTAATGGTAAACGTGCTATTAGTAGTGGTTGGGTTTATAAAATTAAATATAAGAGTGATGGTACTGTGGAACGACTTAAAGGTCGTTTAGTTGTTCATGGTAATCGGCAGGTTGCCGGTATCGATTATAATGAGACGTTTGCTCCCGTTGCTAAAATGGGTACCGTCCGTCTGTTGTTAGCTGTTGCTGCTGCTCAAAACTGGCAATTACATCAAATAAATGTTCATAATGCCTTTCTTCATGGTGATTTAGATGAAGAGGTATATATGACTCTTCCCCCTGGTTATAAATGTTCGTCGCCACATAAAGTTTGTCGATTGCGTAAATCTCTTTATGGTCTGAAACAGGCTCCACGCCAATGGTTTGCTAAGTTGTCTGCTGCATTGCTTGCTTATGGTTTTACGCGCTCTTATGCTGATTATTCTTTGTTTTGTTACACCAAGGGAAAGGTTTCTCTTCATGTTTTGGTGTATGTGGATGATCTTATTATTGCTGGTTCGTCTCCTGATGTTGTTTCTCGCTTTAAACAATACCTTAGTTCTCAGTTTCATATGAAAGATCTTGGTCTTCTCAAATATTTTCTTGGTATTGAGGTTGCTCGGAGTTCCGAGGGTATTTTTCTCACTCAACGCAAGTATGCATTAGATGTTTTGAGTGAGTCTGGTATGTTAGGTTGTAAGCCTATTGACACGCCAATGGAGCAAAATCATCGCTTGGCTTTGGTTAACGATGCTCCGATGCCTGATCCGGATCGTTATCGTCGGTTGGTTGGTCGTCTTGTTTATCTTTCTGTGACACGACCTGAACTCAGTTATGCGGTTCATACACTTGCTCAGTTTTTAAGCTCTCCTATGGTGCCTCACTGGGAGGCTGCTCTT
This sequence comes from Patellifolia procumbens, assembly GCA_947645195.1. Lineage (NCBI taxonomy): Eukaryota > Viridiplantae > Streptophyta > Magnoliopsida > Caryophyllales > Amaranthaceae > Patellifolia > Patellifolia procumbens. Next base: position 1,996,910 of record CANSGD010001379.1, on the reverse strand, counting down.
CGTGTTCTTCGTTACATTAAAGGGAGTCCAGGGCAAGGTATTCTTCTTCGGTCCTGTAGTGATCTTCGTCTGTCGGCTTATTGTGATAGCGATTGGGCCGCTTGTCCTATGACACGACGTTCTTTGTCCGGCTATCTTGTCTTCCTTGGGTGTTCTTTGGTATCATGGAAGACCAAGAAACAACCAACAGTTGCTCGTTCTTCCGCAGAGGCGGAATATCGCTCCATGGCCGTTGCTACTTGCGAGTTGAAGTGGTTAAAGTCTTTGTTAACGTCTCTTGGTGTGTTTCACTCTACTCCTATGCGTTTGTTTTGTGATAGTTAATCGGCTATGCATATTGCCAAATATCCTGTCTTCCATGATCGTACAAAACATATCGAAGTCGATTGTCACTTTGTTCGAGATGAGTTGTTGGCTAACAATTTGTCTACATGTTATGTTCCTACTGGTCATCAGCTAGCCGATATTCTTACAAAGGCACTCGGACGTCCTCAGTTTAGTTTCCTCTTGCGCAGGTTGGGCATTAGAAATCTTCATGCTCCAACTTGAGGGGGGGTATTAAGGGATAATATTGTATATGTTTATCCTTTCCTAAGTTGATTAGTTGTTAATATCTTTTAGGATAGATGTTGTAGATTTCCTAGCTGATTTTTAGGAAAGATTAGTTGTAGGTTTGCTTTTGTATATGTAGCCGTATATTTCCAAAAAGGTATACAGAGGAAAATACTTCTCCTAAACACCTTCTTCCTCCTTCTTAACATGGGTTGTGATGGTGAAGTTGATGATGAAGAAAAGAGAAGAGAGAGTGGGGGGTAAAGTAACCTTACCTGGTGAGATAGTGAACAATAGGCTACAGCTCCACAACGAGCACAACGTCTAACGGGTGGGCCTACGCAATGGGTGAGTGTGCCACTCCAAGTGCCAGTGCCACTCCCCTTTGCCGCGCACTCCATCCTTTCTGTTTTCTGCTTCCTGCTGCAATCGACTATGCTCCCTACAAGCCTACAAGCCTACAAGGTAGGTTCCTCAACTTATTTTCACCTGGAGAACCTTCTCTTGGCCTGTTTGGGATTAGAGAGTCGGATAGTTCAACAAGTCTACAACTGACGTCGAACACCGCTAAACATCAAACACCACTAAAATATTTAATTATCTTTTAGATTTACAAAAAAAAATAGTTTACAAAAAAGATTTAATTTAAAATACTAACAATACGGAAGCTCACATCATTCTCATCGGATAAACTCAACCTCTGACACTCTCACCCCTACTCGCCTTCTCTCGTATTCGCAAACCCAAATTGATCGGAACTCGAGAATCGACGCAAGAGGCAGACTGATTCGCAGTATTAGGAGTCGCACCATATCACAAGAGGTAGATTGTCATTTCTGCGCCGGACGGTTGTCGGATTTCCGCAGTTGTAAGCCTACTTAGCCATGCCATCTCAAATACTATAGATGATCGAGCAGGGTAGACTGGAGAATCTATTTTGGTGTGATGGCATATTTCGTACTGACTACAAGACTTTTGGACAAGTACTTATATTTGATACTACTTTTTTGTAAGAAGAAGTGGCCCGAACCCCGTTGGGTCCTATTGGGACAAACAATTTGAGAGAAGGGGAATGCTAAGAGAAATCCTCAAGGTTGGAAGGCTCTCTCCTTTCCACTGGACCAAGCCTTGCTTGGTGTATTTGATACTACTTATAATTGTAACTCTTACAATAAACCATTTGTAGTTTTGGTAGGCGTCAAGCATCATAGAAATACAGTGCCCTTTGGTTGCGCGTTGGTAGTCAATGAGAAAGAGGATACATTTGTATGGGTACTATAACAACTAATTACTGTTGGCGATGGTTACAAAACTCTTACGGTCATTACTGATGGAGATAAGGCAATGACTAACGCCATTTCTAAAGTACTTCCAAAAGCAAAGACATAGACTATGCTTATGGCACCTTTATGAGGAATGTGAAAGCAAATGGTGGTAAACAGTTTCCCACCGGATTTTTGAAGTGCGTAGATCAATGTAGAACACCAGATAATCTAGAAAGTGCATGGGCTGAACTACTACATGTCCACCAACAACGTTCTGTGGATGTCTTTTTGCCCATAGCTTTTACTGTTAAATGTTGACTTTTGACTACTTAACTTCTTTGTGGCCTCTTTTGACTAGTTGACTAGGATATCGATGTTCACTATATTGGAAATTAATAATTTCATTAGGAATTTTCGGAGGTCCATTTTTAGGGGTTTTGGCTTTGTTTTCACAAGCTACATCAAGCTTTCTTTTAGCACAAAGGAGAAGATGAATTGGATGGACAATAGTTGATAAATGGATAGCTACATGGATTTTTATTTGCATCATTACATGTCTCCTTCAACGATCCACAATCGATGATTCTCACTTTTGAGTTGGTAATATCTTTCTCATTTAATAAACTTTTATCATGATTAGTTTTAAATATGGTATTCAATGTCACAAGTGTAGTTTCAATAATTTTCATTGAATTAATAATAACATCCAACTTTTCAATAGTCCGGTCCGAAGACTGATCACAGTTTGTTGAATAAACTTGTTTTGAAGGAGTCAAATTTAGATCCATGAATTGATTATTCTAGAAACATTAATAGAACATATCACTACTCTATCACACACTATAAATTGATGATATTACTATAAAAAGTAGCATGAAATTGTAAAGCATCCAAAAATAAAATTAGGCAAAATTCAATTTTGGCTCTTTTTTCAGTCTACCCCACTCTCTCTCTCTCTTTATTCATTACACCCACTTACTTGGATAATCCTACAATGACTACAATAATATTATAGCCATTATGACTTGTGGAATCGTAGCCCTTTATTTTAGAAAACACTAGCAACTGAAAAACTAATCTAAAAACTAAAACTAATCTAATAACCAAGACTAATCTAACCAAAAACAAAACGAAATCTACAACTACTAACAAGCTAAGGCAACAAACAAGCAGCAAAGAAAAAGAATAAAATAATGCTATACAAGTTTTTTTATTTAAAGAAACTCAATCACTAACAACTAAAAACTAAGCTAAAAATTAAAGAAACTAAAACTACTCCTACAGCTACCGAAATGCTACATCTACTCAATAAGCTAGGTTACAGACAAGAAGAGTACTCGAAAAATAAATCTATACACAATAGCAAAAAGAAAAGAAAACTCATAATAGAGTACACCTATTGTCGGCGACCACTCAAAGAGAAACGACAAAAAACCTAATGTACACCAAAAGCAGACTACACATCTTGCTCCCTGGTGTAGGATCTAATATTGTTGGCTTGTTTGGGATTAGAGAGTCGGACGAGGGTAAGATTATAAGTTATAAAAGATAAATGGTTCTTTTGTGCGTAAGTGTTAAAGTTTCAAATTTTTTGCGAGAAATTGTCTCTTAAAGTTTTTGGCCAAAATTGTTATATATATAGGTTTTGGTTGTTGACTACTGTTGAATCCTATTTTTCAGGCATTGACTCTACTTTTCTGGTTACTTATCCACACGTGAGGCTCACGTTGTTCTTGTTTTTTTGTCTATTTCAACCTAAATTAATCCTCTATCCTAATTCCCTTCCATTTTAGCCTCAACACACTGACTATCTCATTTTCTCTCACCCTCAACACATTCTACTTTATGGTTCAATTCCATTAACGTCACTCCCATTTAACACATCTGCAAATTTTTTTTAAAAAAAATCATTAGCATCAATAACAAAAATTCATTGCTTACCAAGAAAAATCAACAACTACAATCTAGGAAAAAGTACCATAAAAAGAATGAGATTGAGAGATATAGATCAAGAGAGAGAAAGCAATAAATTGTATGAGGATGAAAATAAATTCAGTGAAGGTTTGGGAATTAATAGAGGGTAATTGATTTTAGGTTGTTGAGTTTTAATTGAGAAAATTAATTAGTAAAAGAGAGGAGGGAGGATAGAGGATAGAATAGAGAATGAAAGGAACTGAATTCCTCTTCGTGCTGCTATCGAAAAAGAATATATAATGAGTTTAAGAAAGGGGATTAATTTAGGCAGAAAAAGACAAAAATAAAGAACCACGTGAGCCTCACGTGTGGACAAGTTACAGAAAAAATAAAGTTAACCCCTGAATATAGGATTTGACAGTAGTCAACAACCGAAACCTATTATGTGGCGGTTATGGACAAAAAAAATTAAGGCAGTTTTCTCGCAAAAAGTTGTGAAAGTTTGGCAATTATGGACAAAATATCCAAGATAAATTGAACTTTTCCACCTACTGAAAGCGCGTTTTTATAAAGTACCTTTGCTTGTTTTTTAAAATTCCCACCTTATTCATGCCAGTTTTAAACTCCGACCTGTTAATAGGATTCATCAAAGATTCTCTCTTCTAAGGTCCAGTTTTGTCCAACTTAGTTTTGATCCCCTACACCTTCACATTCAAGAATTGATCTTGTAAGAGACCGCCTAATTTAAATTTAAAATTAGGTAACAGCCACATCCCAATAGAACATAGAGAATGAAACACTTTTTGAATAAAATGATGGGTTAAGTTAGTCTTATTTTAAATACTACTATAAAGTTAGACAACCTCTTTTAATAACTTTTGCACATTCAAAATCTCGATTTTCTTTCTCTCTCCTCTACTTTCTCTTTTTCTCTCCTCTACTTCCCCTTTAACACCACCCAGTAAAACGTCAGATTAGTTCGAATTTTAACTGCGAATCTTGTCCTCTCTCTCCATCAACATATGAGAATTAGGTCCATCATCATCAACTTTAATCAGGCGAGCCATCTAAGCAACGTATTTGGAATCTCATCCAACAAGATTGTTGTGGGTCATTAAATCATCATTTGCAGTAAAAATCCTAGAATTAGAGGTCATTGTTTATATAATTGGAAATCTCTATGTTTAATTACATAATTGCCACATGTATGATTGTTGATTAAAAAATTGATTTTTCTTTAATATTTAATTACATTTTCTTAATTGGCTTAGATTACTTAATCAATCCATTTCCTGCCTATTTTTTTTGATACTAGAGCTTTCATTTGGCTTTTAATATTCTTATCAATCCAACTCCTGATAATGATTTTTATATTACAGTAGCTTGTATCTGGCTTTCAATACTTAATTAATCCAATTCTTATTCAGTTTTTTTGGTTATTATATTATTACAAAATGGATTCTAAAATGGTTGATATAAGGATATATGTTGGTGGTAAAATTGTGAAAAAAGTTCAACAAGGGAGGAGAAAGGTGGTATATGAGGGTGGAATAATATATTTGAAATGCCAAAATTTTGTGAATGAATAAAGTGTTCGATGGCTTAGGAATACATGTTATGATGCTTATAACACAAACAACTTGACATGTACGTCACACTTTAATATATGGTTTAAAGAGAAGGGTAAGACCTTGACACATGGGAGAGCAGAGTTATGGATGATGAATCCATCAAGAGATGGCTTCAAACTGAGGATAAGCTTGGCTGCTTGACTTGTATTGCACACAAATTGAGACAAGTGAATGAAGCACATTGGATGTACGTGTAGTGGGCCAAAGTTTATATCCAAGTTTGTTTCAATTACGTCTACAACATCATAAGCAACTCAACCATCTTCCCTTCCTAACACCCAAGAAAGTGAGGCTACTCCTATATATCTATTATACATAGTGAAGGTGGAACTTAGTAAAAACCCTAGTCCTCCAGTTAGAAATCAATCGCTTTTGTGATAAACAAAGTGGAGTTCGAGAAAGAGTGTAGTGGGAGCAGTAGATCTTAACAAATAGCAATACACAAAGACAACCTTCTCCTACAACCCCTGTAACACAAACAAGCAAACCAATTCAACCAAGAAGCACTCCTAGGATCAAGCATGTGGATAGAAATCTTGTGAAAACTAATAAAAAGGGGAAGTGTAAGCAAAAATGGAAACAAAAGGCTAAACAGATTAACTTGGAAGATGATGATTTAGCTTTTAAAGCTCAAGCTCAAATGGAATGACACTGACATAGATTGGAAAGTTGGTGAGGAAGAGGTTGACTTGAACAATGATGATGCAGAATAGGCAAAAAGAAGGAGCTCCCGAGGCTCTGTTTTGGAAAGGCATAGCCGGGGCTGTTGAAATTAATGTTCAACAGGATATTGCAGGTGATTCAGATGAGCTTATGAGTTTAGCTAGCTCAAATGAGGAAAATTGACCAAACGTTTCTTCAACGATGATGTTGACTTCAAAAAGGGCATCCAACTGAAGGTTGGCTTGAAATTTTGGTCTGTTGATGTGCTGAGAAAGGATTTGTAGTGGTATGTCAATGAGAACATGTATGATTACTACTACATACATAGTGATAAGGAAAGGGTAACCGTGTACTGTAAGAACAAGTGTTATTGTAAGTGGGCCCCTAGCAACGGTAGGTTTGTTGGGTGTCATTGTAAAAAAGAGGGCAAGTTAAATTGTGAATTTGGGTTACATGCTAGAAGGATTTATAGTCGGGACCCGGGGTACTTGGCAGATGATAGGCTAAAGTCGTATCACCTAATCAAAGATAATTCCTAAAGTCCTCTAACAACAATAGTCAAGGGAAGATCGAATCCATAGGGAGACAAAGTTTCTATGTTAATATTCAATCAAATAACTACTTCAGATGAAATCAGATAGGAAAGACTGAAATACTAATTAAATTAAGAGAATGAGAATTAAACTGAAGATTTATCTATGAATTAAAAGTCTAGGGCGATAGTTCGGTCCACCATGCTTATACTCTTCAAGAGGTTCAAACAACTAACACCACCTAGGTTTAGAGTTGAACAATTAGAGCAGGTGTTAAGCTTATGGTCAAGTCTCAACGCTCATGATTCAACATATGCAGTATGATCACAGACATAATCAGAATCACTAATGTGTTCTAAGCCTCTAAAAGTAAGACTGATCTGTACGAACGATTATTAGCTAGACACAACTCATGAAATTGGCCACTAACATAAATTATGGATTCACGAACAAATCACATTACAATCGCTTTAATCAAAACCTAGAAACTATAGCAGTTCAATTTGCAATCATGGCATAAACATGGTTTTCCTCCCTAAAACCCTATAAAAGGAAACTACTCATTCATGGCTACGGAAAACAAAACTAATTCAAAGTAAAGATTCATAATTGACAATGAAATAATCAATCAGAAACAATCTAAGTATGTATAAATAAGAACGAAACGAAAATAAAGAGATTACCGAAATTGAGTCTGAAATATGAACTATATTGAAAACCAAAGCAATGATCCAAACTTCCACAATGGAGAGAAAAAAAACTAGAGTTCTAATACTAGGGCTTAATGAAATAACAATAAAAATAAGATGTCTCTAAAATAAACTAAGTATTGTATCTATACTAAGTCTAAAAATAATAGAAAAAGGATTAAAAATGGGCGACAAACTGTGCGTCATTTAACCAAAAAGAGTAACCGCCTGATCGGGCCAAACCACCCGATGGCGTCGCGCAAAACACTCGTCTTCAAAGCAGGAACTGGCAGCATGTAGCAAAACGCCTGATGAGACTGGGCAAATCTGCCCGATCGGGCGGGTCTTACGTCTTTTCATATTCCAGCCAGCAAACATAGCAAGGCAACTGGGCATAGTAGAAGTTCCGCCCGATGAGGTCGGGCTAGGACGTCCGATCGGGCGTTTTGACGATCTTCCAACAGCACTAATTCCACTCGATCGGGCGATACAGCCCGGTGGCGTCGGGCGCAATGCAATTTCTAAGCCTACGGAGTGTGGCCTTAGAGCTCCGACTCAGCATATATGCCTCATAACTCCGCCTATCATATGTTGATGCTCAAAATAGCAAAAAAAAAGTAGGGAGAAAACTCCCTAAAACCTGTAATTCAACATAAAACACGCAAAGCACAACTAGATAGAGGATTTAGCATAAAATAGCTCCTAAAAGCATAGTTTGACGCACAATTTAGCTCAAAAGTAGAGGGAAAAACTATACAAAATAACATGATATCAGCAGATTAGGAGTTTCTCACCAAAACAGAATTGTCTTGAATGGTGGTGAATTCAAAAGTGACAAGTGCGTATTTGAGTGAGAGATATTTGGAAGAGTGGAGGTTAGACCCAACATGGAAGTTTGAGTCATTTGTAAGGAGGGTTTTTCATGATATACGAGTTGAAATTACATACACTATGGCATGGCTAGGGCAAGGGTGAAATTAATTATTTATGGGAATGCTGCTGAGCAATATGCTAGGGTTTGGGAATATGTAACTACAATGAAGAAGCATACCTCTTGTTCTAGTGCAGTTGTCACAGTTGATGGTCTCGGCAAACCAGAACCACCTTTGTTCCTTAGGATGTATATTTTTTTGAGGCCTGCAATGAAGGGTTTAAAAGGGGGTGCATGCCCTTGCTTTTGAAGGGGGTGAAGAAGCAATATGTCCTTGATCTTTTGAAAAAGTTTCGTTTAAATATTGTTAAGTCTATGCGCACACGCATTGTCTCTAAAGTCACATTGTCTCTTCTTGATGGGGAATTTCTTGTTAATCCCACAAATTATCGTAGTATGGTTGGTGCTTTGCAATATTTAACTATGACTCATCCGAATATAGCTTATGTTGTTACTGAGGTGTCTCATTATACATGTGCGTCGTACTAGTCACCTTCTTGCCATGATAAGAATTTTCAAATTTATGAAGGGAACTTCGAATTATGTATTGTTCATCCATCATGATAGTTCACCTTCTATTGTCATTGCTTCTCTAATGCAGACTAGTCGATTGTCTTGATGTTCGTCATTTTATGACTATCTATGTCGTTTTTATGGGTAAAACCTCATCTTGTGGCGCTCCAAGAAGCAACGTACTGTGTCTAAATTCCACTGAAGCAAAATATTGGGTCTTTGCCTATACAGATGTTGAGACTTAAGATTATTGCACTGTGACAATTGCTTGCCAACATTGGATATTTTCTTCGTCGTCCAGTGGCTTTGTACGTATTGTGATAATGTCTCTGCTAATATCTTACTACTAATCATGTTCAACATGATCGTACGAAGTATATTGAAGTTGATTATCATTTTGTTGGTGAGATGGTTGCCAAAGGTGGATTATGTTCGCCACCTACCTACACATATAGTTGCAGACATTTTTCCAAAAGGTCTTTCTGATGAATTGTTTACTAGGCAATGTTCTAATCTATCCGTGGTTGCATCTCGTACAGATTGAAGTGTATTAGGGTAATGTATATTAAGGACGTTTTCAATATTATTATTCATATTAGTCTTGTAATTGACTCCTATACATATAACGTAAGGTCCACCTAATTGAGATGAATTGTCATTATTCCGCACAACAACCATCAACTATTTTTGTAAACACCGATTGTCGTCTACTGGCAAATAAAAACCAATTGTTAAATACCCCTATATCATATGAGCTTTGTTCACCGTTATTTGTCATGATCGGATTTTTTTGTCAGTGAATCAAATTAACTAAAGTTAATGTATTGGGGGCCAAGATTGAACAATATTAATAATAACCCTCTCCCACGAGTCAAATTATATAATTGCGTCTCAATTTGTCAAAGTTCACATAAGATACCTTCCCCCTTAAAGCCATCATTGATCTGATTCTTCTTTTTTCTTTTCACAAAATTGTACTATGGGTAATATTTTTGCTTTCTTATATTATGATTGTATGAAAGCATATACAATTACACTTCAACTTTGCTGGCTATATCTTAAGCACATGAAATGAATCCTCCAGTCAAGGGAAAAGAGTAAAAGACTATCCTTTAGATTTAGAAAGCAGGCCCAAAAATTAAAGAAAGTAAAAAAGAGGGAGATTTGCTAGTACTTTGGTAATCTTTCTATAGTAAACGCCCCTAACACGACCCCTCTTCCTTCCAAGAAAGGGATGAAAAGATTTCGTTTTCAGACAACACAATAAATTCTTCTAAAAAGACAGATTCACCAAATCTTTTTTGTAAAAATTGGAGTTTAGCACGTTTAAATGGTACTTCTTTTTTTCTCAGAAAAACACAGGAAGTAATTTTGGTTATGTGGATCTTCTCGTGATTATTTCATATATGGTTGTTTTGTGATAGTCGCCATAATAAGAGTGTCTTCTCAAAATAATACAATAGTCAAACAAAAAAGGAAAAAAAATTGATTTGGAATTATTATCTGTCCAGCTCTAATTAGCTAAACATGGGGAGAAGATGAGAGGGGGAAATATAGAGAGAAACGAAATATATCAGATAAATGAGTTATCGATCACTTAAGATTATTTTACGAAGATACTCTACAATTGAGATTTTTAACTTGAATTTTTCTTTTTATTATGTAAGCCATATACGTTAGTCATTGCTCACTTTTACTTTTGTGTAACAAGCAACCCAAAAGGCTTATCAAGTCATTTTTGGGGGTGTTCGTTAAATGTTGTTTTGGTACCTTTTTCATCGACTCCAAACGTTTTCATGCGGTATAAGGCCAAATAAAATAACACATGTTCAATCATTCAATTTTTGAGTAGTTGAAAAGCCAACTTATCCTCTAAAAATAGGCCATGTTCTTTTGGCCTGCAAAAATCTAAACTGAACTGTACTAAAATAAACTGAAATTAATGACAATGAATTGAACTTACTTTTTTGTAAAAGAAATTACATAGATGAAATAATGCTAATACAATATAAATATAATAACTATTAATAGTATCAATATACATTATCTATAAAATATTTAGTTTACAATAATATTAGCATTATCATTTTAATTATAACAATTAATAAAAATAATTATTAATGATATGAATAACATTAAATGTCAATAATACTAATAAAATTATTGATATATTATTGATATTTAATAGTATTATAATAATCATAACATTAATACAAATATTAATCAAATACTTATATTAATAATACTATTATTATTAATAAAAAATAATTATTATATAGTGAGCCACCACCACTCATTCCTCCCTCCGTTCCACCACCGCCACACTCACTCACTGTCTCACTCCCTCTCATCGTCGTGCGCCAGCCGCACACCGCAACATTCACTCTCCTCTCGTTCGTCCTCCCAGCATAGCAGCAGCCCAACCGCACGTCCGCCACACACTACCGTACCACAACCACACGCCGCCAGTCCCTGCTCCCGCGTGTTCCTCCCTCTTCGTTTCCGGTTTCCCCTCTCTTTTCCTCTAGATTATTTTATTAATTAGTTTTAATATTTTTAATATTGTTTTAGTAAATTAATAATTAAAGTTAGTGACTTTATCATTTTAATACATAAATTTTGAATTTTTATGATTCTTAATTAAATTTATAAATTCTCTTTTTAAGGTTTTATGTTTAAAGTAAATTTTGTATATTAAAGTATTAATTTTTAGGGTTTTAAAAGACTGTTTTGGTAAAACTATGTTAAGGAGTATTAAAGGATGAAGTTATAGTGTTTAAAGGAGTTTTAAATAATTTTAAGAGAGTTTTAAAGTAATTAAAAGTTGTTGTAATTTTAGTAGAGTACTAAAATTTGAATGTTTTGGTAAATGGTAGGCGGAGACTATACTTTGAACGATTTCTAGAGTATTTAAGTGGCCTCTCATTTGTCTACACTAGGTACATACATGTCAGTGTATGTCAGCCTAATATCATGTTCTAAGGATTAGGATTGTTGTAGTATCATACTATCATGTACAGGAAATCTTTTATGATTCATACTTGGCTTTAAATTATGAAATTATGTGTTTGTGTAAGCATGCTAATTGCCTATGGTTGATTTGTTTCATGATTGTATGGATGTTTGATACAAGCATGTTTTGGAAATGAAATATTTATTTATAAATTCACGTGAGGGATTAATGAATTTGTTTTGATATTGGATCATGAATTTGTTTCATGTTATTTCCCTTATTATTACTTCCTCCGTTTTTATTTAAATGTGATACTTTTAAATTCACGGACTCCTAGGCAATTTTTGGGAAGGAAAGAGATAGAGAGAAAAAAATAAGGGGACCCATGTGAGAGGAGAGAGATAGAGAGAATTTATTGACCAAAAAAGAAAGTGTCACATTTAATTTAAAACTTCCTAAAATAGAAAGTGTCACATTTTAAAAAAAGCGGAGGAAGTATTATTTTTATTACTGTGCAAATATCGGGGGCTTTGTGGGTAAATTGGTATGGATTATTATTTTTATTATTTTGCAAAGGTCGAGGGTTTTGTAGGGTAAGTTGAACCTTTGTCTTTGGACAATTCGATTGTTGATTCTAGTCAACAAATAAATGAGGTTTGATTCTGGGTCAATTGAATTGTATGATCACAGTATCTAATATCCTAAGATAACATCGGAATCTTTATGTATCCATGTTCCATGTTGGTTGTCTTTTGTTATGAGCTCCAACATCGAATAAAATTTTAATACTTAAAGTGAATAGTGAATAGCAATAAGTTTAAGACTTGTCCACGTCTGAAGTATTAGACTAGTATGAGTTGGAGTACATGGTGATAGCAGCCTATGGCTTTTCTTGGGGGCTGGATTGATCCAATGCTCTAGTTTTATTTAAACTAGTACCTCGATATCGTTGGTCATGGGGAGTACAGATTCGCGCCCGTACTTCATCTTCTAAATTGAAGACAAGATTTGGTTGGACAACTCGATCCATTGACTATTAAATTCCTTAATAAGTTATTTAGTGGTTCGGTGAAGTCAAGTTCAGTTTAGTGAGTCTATTATTTTATTATGTTATTATTTATCCATGATTTAATATTTAGATTAAATGATTTATTTTTTATGTATGTACTCAACTTTGTTGCTTACGTGTTTTTCTGTGCGTAGATTATGGCTGTGACTCATTGATCGTGTTATGACACTTAATTAGCGAGCAGTTCATCAATAGAGTATTGCCTACAGGTTTGAAGTGATTATGCATCCATACTCATCGAGGATTAGGGAGATGATGTAGGGAGATTGTTTTGTTGTCTTTATCTACATATCTAGTTTGAAGTTACTTTATGGGATAGTTATTTTGTATTGCTTACAGTTGTTTTATACTATGTTTTTTGATTTGAAGAATGTTTTAAGTTAAACTATGCTTTAATTAATGTTGAAGTATTTATTTAAATGTTTTTCCGTAGCAAAATTTTGAGTAAGCCGATACGTTTTCACATAGGCGATGATGATTCAATATATATTTCTCTATGTTTTGGTTGGAAAATGCATTTTATGAAAGAGAGACTTGTAGGGGCTTTACATAATTAATATCCACGTTCAGTAATTTCTAAACACAATTAAAGATGTAAAAGTTTTAAGTTGTGCATTATAAGGCGTGAAAGTTCACAATATTGCAATTAGAAAGGAACGGGTGAAGTATCTATATATTGTGAATGTTTAATGAGAATACATAACATTAATCCAACTTTTCATTTATAAATAGGAGCAAAACTAATGGGATTTTCATCCTCAAGTACCCTAATTTGGTAAGACTCGAATCCCAAACTTTTAAGATTTGCGACAACCAGTAAGAGTCTTAGCAAATGATTATAATCTTGGTCAATTATAAAGCCTAATACAACAGTTTATTAGAGGATTGGTGAACAAGAGAACCGGATAAACCAATCAAAGGTATGCAAACTACGTTTTCCTATTAGTTCAATTTCGCCTATTTGAAATCACCGGGTTAAACATAAAAAAACTAATCAGATTCAATGGAGAAGAATCTACTTTGATGCTCTTCAAAGCAAGTCCAGGAAGAACTTTTTCAAAAAAAATTTGTGTAAGAATAAAATCTGATTTTCTTAATTATTTCTTACATATCTGAAGCAATGTGGTTCTAAATTACCCCTTAACTCAAAGAAGTTATGCCAAATGTCATCCTCTGAACATGGATTATAACCATCTAGCGTCAAGAGAAAAAAACAGTCATTGACATAATGCATAGAAATCATTCACGCAAAACAATACAAAGCAAATAGGAACTCATCGCGACCACCGAGGCGTGTCGCGTCTCACGATAGGAGCACGTAGCAGGCTGAGCTCGCGACTCAGTGATTTCGGATTTTCGTCCTTGAAATTAAGAAACACTACTAGACTTTCTCCTCTTCCAGTATTACCGTACCACACACATGAAAAAAAACCTAATACTCCCTCCGTTCCACAATTATCTTCCCATTTCATTATTTTATATCTCATATATATTCAAGAAATGGGAAGATAATTGTGGGACGGAGGGAGTACATTATAAATGTTCCAACACGATTTTTAATTCTACAACCAAGTAATGTTTGGCATAATGGCAAGGGTTTGACCTCGTAATTTCAAATTTATGGGCTCAAATCCCACTAGGGTCATTTTAGGTGGGAGATTCCCCTTTTTTCCTACTACCTGTTATGTCCAGATTTTCCTAAACTAGTTCTGCAGGTTCGCAGGTTCCACGATCATAGGTTCCAGCTATAGCTTCCGAGTATTAGCTTCCAGCTAGCTACTACTAGCTACTAGATGTAAGCTTCTAGCTTTCAGCTTTCAGCTCCCAGCTTCCAGGTTGCAGCTTGCAGCTACCAGCTTCCAGGTTGCAGCTTGCAGCTACCAATCACCAGCTTGGAACAGGTCAACGCATGACTCAACAATAGCCTAAGATATAAGTTAAATGATTGTTGCAGCTAGGGTTCTCCAACTAGAGCTCTCCAGCTACGGAAGGCCAGCTTAGGACCTCCGGATATGGAAAGCCAGCTTTGCTAAAAACGTTATGGATCAGTGATATCACGTATTTATATAGAGTTTTCTCCCTTATTTACAAGCTAATTTGTGCGTCATTGGAGCTCTTGGGAGCTATTTTGTGCTAACTATCGTATGTAGTTGTGGTTTCGTGTTTTAGTATTGAATTTCAGGTTTTATAGAGTTTTCTCCTTATTCCCGAGCCTTTTGTAAGCAACCACGGCTTTACGAGATGTTACGAGGCACGTAGGATGGCTCGCGAGCTTTATGGATAGTTTAGGAGGTCCCAAGACCCCTAAACGTGAAGATTAGAGAGCCAAGGAGTCAAAGGAGTTTTCCGTGCATTGATCGGGCAGAAATGGCCCGATCGGGCGAAGTATTTATGATCGGGTATGAAAGTTGCGGACCCGATCGGGCGATGTTTGCCCGATCGAATCGGGCGAGGAAGCATGTCCCCAGACCCGATCGGGTGACTACCGCCCGATCCGATCGGGTGGAGTGCTGCTCGGTCTCGTTGCGGTGCTACAGGCGAGGGGAACACGCTGGCCCAAGTTGTAGCCAGACCCGATCGGGTGGCAGCCTCGGGCCCGATCGGGTGGGCCGTTTTTCTCGCCTTATTGCTGCACTGCTGCTGCCAGAGCCCAGAAGTGAAGTTGGGGGAATTTGTATGTGGACCCGATCGGGTACTGTGCTCGGGCCCGATCGGGTCTGGTGCTTTAATCGCGCTTTTTCATTTTTTGTTTTCGTTTTTAGTGAACTTGAGGGGTATTATAAATACCTTTTTCCTCATTATCTTTCATTCATCTTTTATTCATCTTTCATTAGGTTTTATCTTAGTTTTATTCTTCATTGCTCTTAGTTTAATTCAAACACTTTAGATTAATTTAGAGGTGATCAAACCTATTTCGATTTCAATAAAAGTTCCTGCTTTCCGTCAATTGGTACTCTTCTCTACTCTTTATCTCTTTAATTACTTTGATTGCTTAGTTTAATTATTTAATTGTTCATGATGCAATTCTTAGGGTTTCATATTAGTTTTGTTGTTGCCAATTCGATTATGAGTGAGTAGTTCTCTTTCTAGGGTGTTAGATAGGAAAGCCATGTTTATACCATGATTGTGATTTAGATTTCTATCAATTTCTAGGGCTTGATTAGGGTGATTGTGATGTGGTTTGTTCTTATTGAGTAATTAATGTCAGTGTACAATTTCATTGATTGCTTGTGGTTAATAGTTGTTTGCACAGATCCGTCTTACGACTAGAGGCCTAGGACACATCAGTAGTTCTGATTACGTTAGTGAACATGCGGCGTATGTTGAACTATGAGCGTTGAGTCTTAACCATAGCTCAACATAGGCTCTAATCCCCTGACTCTTGACTTAGGTTTTAATAGTAGTTGACCCTATTTGATTGGTATAAGCATGGTGGACCATCCTAATACCCTAGACTTTTATTCCATAGTTTAATCCTCGGTTTATTCAGTCTTCCGTAGTCTATTCCTTAGTTTAATTAATTCCTTCCTGATTTCATCTGGAGTAGCTGAATTGGTTGAATATTGATTTAGAAACTCTGTCTCCCTGTGGATTCGACCCTGCTTCCACTGACTACCTAGTTAGAGGTCCGTAGGTTTATTTTTGATTAGGTGACACGACTAAAACCTATCAATCAGTTATTGCCAAGGCCTAAAATCTCGCAAAGACTAAAGTCAAAGATACAGAGAGATAAATGCGGATGAAGACTCATTCAAAGCCATTAAATACGGACGTGGGCGAGAATCAAGGGGCAGTTACAAGCCGTTGTGAAGGCTGATTAAAACGGATATTCATCTCAGTATAAATAGCACAATGACTGTATAGAAACACACAAGCTCTACGCACTTCAGCATTTTACATTCTAAAAGCAAACATTGTTCTTAGCATACGAACTACGTTGATACATAAAACACTAGGGCTGTAGCTGAGATTATAGTGGATTGGTGGACTCAAAACCACCCGCGGTTTTTCCCTTATTCCACGGGTTTCCGCGTCACCATCTCTGTTGTCCCTTTCTCTTTTTTGCTTTCTTTCGCTCTTCTTTGCTTTGTTCACCTTGAATAGCCATCCATCTTCATTAGCTAGTTGTAGGTCTCTAGCTAGATTTTACTTGTGTAAACTTTGGCATAAACACTACCAAATGTCTAATTCATAGATAATAGATCAAGAAACTGAGCTAGTTGACGTAAGAGTCTTTCTTTTTACTAACCCAAAAAAATCATTTTTCCGTACATACTAGTCTAACACACAAATAAATGCTTTCTAGTATAAATTAGACTTTGAAAATTCAAAGAAGTTTATTACTACAGTATTATGTGACGCGTTACAAGAACGAAACATGATTCAAGATTAGAAGCTGGTTTGGAAATT
The DNA here is from genome assembly GCA_947645195.1 of Patellifolia procumbens. Classification (NCBI taxonomy): domain Eukaryota; kingdom Viridiplantae; phylum Streptophyta; class Magnoliopsida; order Caryophyllales; family Amaranthaceae; genus Patellifolia; species Patellifolia procumbens. The sequence goes on along the minus strand of CANSGD010001379.1, from coordinate 1,979,787 downwards.
TGCAAAATTTGGTACAACATAACTGCACCGTACCAAATGTTAATTCCAGGTAGTTAAGTGCCAACCACCAAAGTTGATCTTCTTAGATTTCCTCTCCTAATTACTCCTTAACTTTTTAAGAAAAAAAAGTTTGTGTGTACAGGTCTAAGGTCTTTGCGCAGAAATGGAGATGGAGAAAAAGTGAAACGTGACTAATAGTTACATTGTGTGACCTCTCTTCATCTTGACATAATATTTCTAGTCACAAAGTCATAAGTAGATTTCATAATGATTTGCGGCTAAATATTGTGCAAGATGTGGAGTCTAAACTAAGTAAGCATTTTCTAGATGCAAAGCATGCATGGGAGGTGGTAAACTAAAATGAGATACTGAGACCTAGAATCAAATACATCCTCTGGTTTTTATCTATTTGAAAAGCTAAATATTAATAATTGTAATATTACCCAATTAGGCTAAAAGGTTTTATTTATAATTTATCTCTCCTTTATTATACGAGTCCTTCTATTTATCTTTTTCTTCTCTCTTCTCTTTACCTCACTTCCTTAACAATAAACACAAACTTAAATGAGGTAGTCTCTTACTCCCATTGGTCCCATGGGTGACATGGCACCTGTAACGTTAGCACGTGGATAAGTATGGTTCGGTCGGGGAGTAATTTTACTATTTATTATGTTGACTGCGTGATGACCTATATATGAATAGAGCATAAGAAGGAACAATCATTGATTACATGACACTGTCAACCGATATCACATACTAACGTGTGTTTTATATGTCATGTGACAGGATAACAAAAGAAAAATATTGTTTAACTCTATCATACTTTTTTTATAAAAAAAACTTATGACCAACTTTTGTGAGAATCGAACTAGGAAAAATGGAAGTATGACATTTCATACCTATTTCTATGTTATAACATCCTCTCCTACTAAGACCCTGTTAATATTCTTTTCGATTGAATTAATCGGATAGCATTTCATTTCAATTCAGTTAAGCTCAATTCCTCTCCTTTGGTCTCAACAGTACATCACAATTCAGTTTAAATCAGTTCAGTTCATATCATTATATTCAGTTCAATTCATTTCAATCCAATCTAGTTCATCATTTTATTCATTTCAGTCCAAAAGAACAGGACCTAAATTAGTGTTCACACAACTCAAATCAACCATAAATAAATCTGCAACTTCCGGGTCAACTAGTTAACTTCCATAAATCAGCGCCTTTCAATACGTGTTACAAACAAAAAAAAGGTTATCTGCCACATTATTTCAATATGCCACCAACGACAAATTTAGGTTATCTATACGTACATTCACTTTAGTTCCTTCCGTCCAACAAAGACAGACTACAAAAAAAATCTACGCAAAAACAGAAAAACGTATTCAATGTGGGGGAAGGAGGCTTCCTCTTCTAAAGCAGATCGTCCAACGCTTATCCAAACAAATCTAGAAGCCCTAACATCCTACTCATGTTCTTCCACATATTAATAACGACTATGTCCTCCGTTTTTGTAGTTGTACCCAAAGGTATTGGCACGTTTGCCAATGCGTAACTTCAAACGCTTTAAACTACGGTTGTTTATACCTAAAAATTATACTCCCTCCTTTTTTTTTAATATGTATGTTTACCATTTTTTGGTTGTTTTTTTAATATGTACCTTTCTGCCTTTTCCCATAAATGGAAGGTTGACCCACCTAATTATTACACTTCTCTCCTACTTTTTCTTTCCTTTTTACTACCTTTTTCACTTTTTTCTTACTGTTACTAACCTTCTCTCTTATTTTTGCACTTTTTCCTTGGTCCGCGCGCAAAAGCGAACATAAATATTGAAACTACATACCGAGACAAATCAAACAAGACCTCACTTGACTATACTTTTTTTTAACGTAGAAAGAATAGAAGGAGGTCAAAATGAGAACGTGAATAGTGCCAAAAGTTGATATGATACTACTTAAGAAAAAGAAAGTATAAATAATTATTATTATTATAGATTTTTTTTTCACACGGACCAAGTAAAAAGTGTAAAAGGTAGACATAGAAAAAAATTGAAAAAAGTAGAGAGGAGACAAAAATAAGAGAGATGTGTAAAAATTAGGTGAGCCAACCGACCATATAAGGGAAAAGGTAAAAATGTCTCAATTTAAAAAAACACCTCTAAGTAGCAAAATGGCCTATTTAAAAAATAGAAAAAGTATAACATAATCATAATGAGTAAATATCTATTTAACAAAATAAATTTAGCAATAATATTAATGATAGTAATTAGCAAAAAAATGGTCAAAGAAAAAATTGAACTGAAATGACTTGAATTAAATTGAAAACAAATTAGGAGAAAATGCCCTAAATTCAAACGGAAGGAATGATCAAAGTTTTGGATCCATGAAATCAGCATACACATGAAACACAATTTATCAAAAGACGCGGTCACATTTTAACATCAAATTAGACCAACTTAAGCCTACATTCTATTAACAAACCATTACATCTCACTCTAACCCAACACAATTACTAGATATTTCGCACCATTCTAGTCGTCCCTTTTCTTCTCCTTTTTTATTTTACTTTTAGTCTCAGACTATGAGAAATTTTTTTTATAAAAGAACCATCAAACTTACCAATTGAATGAAACTAGTTACTTAATGTACTAAATTGTGATTGAATGAATTAAATATTGCTATCATTAAATGGATTAAACATATCACAAAATGGAGTGAACTAGTAATTATTTTTGAAAGACAATTTTATTTTCTTCTTAACACAACAACAACAACAACTACAACAACTACAACAACAACAACAACAACAACTACAACTACTACTACTAAGCCTTATTCCCAAAATGATTTGGGGTCGGCTAACATGAATCGTCAACTGAAACCGTTGCCAAAGGAGATGGCATCGACAAGAGTGATAACAAGTTATTAATATTAAAATTAAATCGTTGCATAATTTCAATTTAAAAGTACACAGTTTTTCACAACACCAGTTATATACTGATTAGCAAACTGGGTTACATATTGTGCATGGTTAGCTCAAGCATTGTTCATTCATTGCCGATCTTTCCTTGGGATTTTAGTTTCAATGAAAAGTAATCGCCGCGAAATCAGATAAAGCATATGGTATTACTCGCAGAACAATCAATTAGTGTGTATTACTATTAGGGACTGAGGGTGTATGGGTGATTATAATTGGATACCCGGTTAGAATATCGAGCAGAAATCAAAATCGATCAGAATCAATTCTTAGAATCTGGAAGCGAAGTTGAAATTGGTTAAATTAATATTGTCTTCATTTATTTATTTTTGTTTTTGACAAGAGTACAAGCAAGACTCTAGAAAAAGTGGTCACGACGAGCCTAGGTAGCCAAGTCATGGAACACTTGAACAACACTACGATTAACCTTGACACAAACAAAAGAGGCAAAGGAAGAAACTAAAAGGAGAACTCGACGCCGTAGGTTGACGCATAGAGGGTCACAGGATTCTTGATTCTTCAAGGAGGAAACAACAAGAAGAGAGTCAACGCCAACCCATAGATGCCCCTGAAACTTTTCCGCTGCTTGCATACCTGCATAGAGGGCCAAAATTTCAGCATGAAAAGGAGATATAGCAAGAACACAAGTGGCTGCCGAAAGAGTCTGAGTAGGTGCATGTAATTCCCATCCAACCGCTGCAGTAGTAGAACCATTCTTGTGTTGCTTCCAAGCCCCATCGACAACTAACCGGAGATCAGGTTCCATGGGCTGGAGGCCGATTCGAAAACACCTGTCTTCTTGCCGGACCCTACTCATGGTTAGGGGTGTGGACGCAGACGTAATAACACAAGGAAGATATCGTTGAATGTGCAAGCAAAGAAGCTGGATCATCTGAGCTGGCAAGACTGGTTTGTTGTTGAAGATGACTTCATTACGGTAGCACCAAATAGTCCAGAGCACAGCAACTAATGTAAAGATAGCTGGGCATATTGATGTTGGTTGTCGAGCAAGGTAGAGGAAAAAACTTTTAATCCAATCCGAAAGCCCCATATGGCAGACCATGGAGCGAATACCAAGAGAAGAGGCAACCCTGTTCTTGTAGTGAGCATGCTGTCCCGAAAAAGATGCATGGCAGTTTCTTCTGCTTGGTTACAAAAGGGACACACCGGAGAGATGTCTAAAGATCTCTTTCTGAGATTATCCTTTGTTGGAAGGGCGTTATGGAGAAGACGCCAAAGGAAAGTTTGCCAACGAGGGGGGAGCTTCTGTTTCCAGAAGACACCCCAGAAAGGAGAAGGTGGTGGATGTGGGAGATGGTTTTGTAGAAGCCACCAGTAACCAGACTTAGTAGTATAAGCACCACTAGTGGTTGAAGCCCAAAAAAGCTCATAGTCTTGCGGTGAAGGGGGGAGGGGAAGGGCAAGAATGCGATGTGCAGTAATAGATGTAAAGGATTTCCAAATCAACGGAGCATTCCACTGGCCTTGTTGAGTCAAGAGTTCACTGACCCTAGAGAGTTGAGGAGAGGTACCTTGTCTTCATTTTCTACAATTGGTCTTAAAACTAATTGGAACCAGTTATTATATTGGGCTCCCGATTCTCTGTAAGAATAATGCAATATTGATTTTGACTGGTATCTGGCGTTCTAGAATTGGTCGTAGAACTGGTAGGAACTAGTTCAAATGTTGGGAACCAGTACCTAGGTATTCAAAAGCTAAGATTTTCATTGTTAAGCTACAAATAAGTCAAAAACAAGAACGACAACATATTCAAATTACACCATTTAATATAACCTCGCCCAAACTTACATTGACGAGATTTTTAAGACTCTTAATTATTTATCACAAAAAATTCAACAAGAACTCATTACCAGACCTTGTTTCATTGGTACCTGGTCTTAGACCGGCTTCATCGTCAGGTCCAAAACTTTTATCGGTACATGCCCAGAATTGGAGCCACTTGCAACAAGTCCCTAAGGTTTGGACCCAAACTCGGTTGCAGCGGGGCTAGTTCCAGTGTCGAACCCATCGGGTCCTACCGTTTGTAGTCTGGAAGGGTACCTAGTTGGTGGCTCAGCCTATGTGTCGTTTTGCTTTATTTGGAAATCTATTTCGTTTTTTATAAAGGCAGTTAAAACTGTGTGCTTTAGAACGAGATTAATGAAATTTAATTTCATTTTGATTCACTTTAGACTAGTTCAGTTCATTTCAGTTTAACACATTAATTTCATTCAAATCAGTTCTGACCAGTTGAAGCCCATCATTTTCAGTTTAGTTCATTCAAAAATTTATTACATCAATGCTTTGTTATCATCTTTTTATTGTTCTTAATTTATCACCATTGTGATTATTATTGTTGCTATTTTAAATTCTGTTAATTAAATTTTTTAATATCTAATTAAGTTCTTAAATATTATTATCGAACTTTTTATTGTTTTGATTACTTAATAAACATTATTATACTCAATATTATCATTATTGTTACTCTAATATTTATTTTATACATGTTACTATTGATTTTTTTTATTACTATTATTTTACTTATTAGACACTAGCATAATCATTATTTTTACTATTATTATTGTACTACTAAATTATAGTATTATTTTGCAAAAAAAGAGGGGTCAGTTTGTTCCTGAAGTAGAAAACGTTCCATCAGTTTTTGACTACCTTCTTTTTTACTTGAAAAATATAATATTAATATTAACTCTAGTGCGTTACATTCTTGAACAAAAAAAAAATTCTCTTACTTATAATTGCATAATTATCTTCTATCATATGATCTCCCACCTCTTCATTAACTTCTACTTGATCATAAATTATTTGTTTTGCTATAGTGTTTCAATAGTTAAAACTAGTGTCATATGCACGTGAATAATGTGATACATGCGATAGCGGATAAAATTAAATTTGTGAAATGACTAATTATTAAATTAGTAAAGCATTTAAGATATTTTTTTATTTTTCTTTTCTCTATTTTGTATTTGGGTATTTACCCTCCCCCCTCTCTCCCTTTATATAAGATTTTGGTGCCTTGTACAATAGAAAACTTTGGATGCCGTACAGTGGCGGGTCTTTGTATATATAAGCGGGGTCACTTGACCCCACTTTACTTGGCAAAATTGTAAAATTTGTTTTTAAAAAACTTTTTTTTTGAAAATTATCTTATTAAATCGACCATTTTACCCCGATAAAATTTTACAATTACGTTGTGACCCCACTCAATAATTTTTATGGATCCGCCACTGATGCCTTATACAATTACGTTGTGACCCCTCTCAATAATTTTTATGGATCCGCCACTGATGCCTTATGAAATGGCCATGGCCACTGTAATTTATGGTTTGCTACTTAGCATAGTTAGCAAGTCAAACTCATGAACTTTATGGTCCAATAGTCCTTAAACTCCACATTTAGCTGAATAAATAACAAATCTCTGTTAAATCAGTACAATCAATATATATATATATATATATAAGAAGCTTTTTTCAAGAGCATTCGGCACGCCACATAGGATTGCCATGTCACAATATATATTTTATATTGTATTTTTAAAAAGATAGTTAGACTTTTGGATAAATAAAAGATAAAATTTCAGTTTTGAAAAGATAATTAGACTTTTGGATAATAGTAAAAGATAAAGTTTGAGTTTTAAACATATAATTAGAATTTTTCATAAATAAAGATAAAATTTGAGTCTCAATAAACTACAACAATCATTATAACTCATAAATTAATCACAATCATATATATATATATATATATATATAAGAGAAGCTTTTTTCAAGAGCATTCGGCACGCCACAAAGGATTGCCATGTCATGATATATATTTAATATTGTATTTTTAAAAAGATAATTACTTTTGGATATATAAAAGATAAAATTTCAGTTTTGAAAAGATAATTAGACTTAAGGATAATAGTAGAAGATAAATTTTGAGTTTTAAACAAATAATTAGACTTTTTCATAAATAAAAGATCAAATTTGAGTCTCAGTAAACTACAACAATCATTATAACTCATAAATTAATCACAAATATAGTTATACAACTTAAAATATTATAATATTTATACCTTTGGACTCAAATCGAAATATACTTTAAAATAATATCCATTTTCATATACTTATCTTATTATTAAGTAGGGGGCCATTAAGCTTTTTTCACGAGCATTCCACACGCTATATAGGATTACAATGTCACAAAAGATATTCAGCACACCACATAGGATTGCCATGTCATAATATATATTTAATATTGTATTTTAAAAATATAAATAGACTTTCGGATAAATAAAAGATAAAATTTCAGTTTTGAAAAGATAGATAATAGTAAAAGATAAAGTTTGAGTTTTAAACAGATAATTAGACTTTTTCATAAATAAAAGATAAAATTTGAGTCTCAATAAACTACATATAACTCATAAATTAATCACAAATTTAGTTATACAACTTAAAATATAATAATATTTATACTTTAGAATCAGATCGAAATATACTTTAAAATAATATCCATTTTCATATAGTTATCTTATTATTAAGTAGGGGGCCATTAAGCTTTTTTCACGAGCATTCGACACGCCATATAGGATTGTCATGTCACAAAATATATTTAATATTATTTTTATAAAAAAAATTAGACTTTTGGATAGATTAAGGTTTGAGCCTCTATAAACTACAAGAATCATTATAACTCATTAATTAATTAATCATGACTTTAGTTATAGAACTCAATAAATTATAACCATTATACCTTTAGACTCATATTGAAATATACTCTAAAAAGGAAAATGATTTATATTATCTTGCTGAGAGAGAGGACATATTACAATTATGGGGGCAAATGTAATATAGGGTTTATATATTACCCTTCTAATCAACATTGATCGAATAATTAGTCTTAAAACAAAAATGGTTACTCAATCGTATACATCGAAAACTTCGGAAACCCTAGAGTTTGATTAACCTTAGAGCCATATATTCCAAGGCATATCTCAATAAATGAAGCTTTTTTCAGGATCATTGAGCGCGCCTGTAGGGTTGTCACGTGTAATAATATATCTAATATTATCCTTTACCTTAGACTCCTACCAATATTAAACAATTTAATTTCTTAGAATTTAAAATAAAGATAAAAAATTAATGGTATTTATCTTTTATTTTATTGGTCGAAAAAGTCATTAATTCTATGTGGCGCTCTCAATGCTATGGCGAATTTTTTCGGGAGCATTGGACGCACCAAACAGGATTATCATGTCATAACATATAGTATTTAATAATATTTTTTAAGTTTTTGAAAAAGATAATTAGAGTTATAAATAGATAAGAGATGGACTATAAACTAATCATAACTTTCCTTAGATAACTTCAAAAAATTATAATTCTTATACCTCGGGGTTCATATCGAAATATAGTTTGAGTAAGACCCATTTTTAGATATATCTAATATCTTATTACTCCCTCTGTTTTTATTTAATGTATGTATTTTTGACGCTTGCCAATACATAGCTTTGATCACAAATATCTCGCATTGCACATGAGTAAAAATTATAAAAAATTGATAGTATAAAACTACACATTAAGAAGAATAAAACAATATCCCACATGAATATATTTTTCCTCATGTATAAATAACATAAGATGGTCAAAGACTAGAAGGTAAATAGTATTAGGGATCGTGATTCTTTAGCTGCTATTCAGTGTCATGTCTCTCAATATGATCTTGTTCAGTATACCTTGACTTCTTTGGATAGGGATCATGATTATGATCCTCTTGTTACCACTTTGTTGCAATTTCAATATTCCTTGACATTTGATGATCTTCGCCCCAAACTTTTACAACATGAGCAACGTATTAAGGCTATACGTGCTTATGATGAGGCACCCACTGCGCATCAAGCCTTGGTTGCTATTTAGTTTGGCTCTTCGGGTTCTTAACCATCTTCTTCGGGTGGTTCGACTCCTAAGGTTCAAGGGGGTGGAAAGAATAAGAATAGGAACAATCGCAACAAAGGTGGTCGTGGCAACAACAATGGTCGTGGCAATGGAGGATAGGGTGGTCGTGGCAATGCAGGCCGAAATAATGGTATGGGTAATTTTCATAATGTTTCATATGTTGAATATTCTTATGCCAACTATATTGCTAATGATTTGTCTTCAGCAGGAAGTAATCCTCTAACGGCACTTTAGCCAATACCCCTTCCTCCGATACTTGTGGTCTTTGTTGGTATCCAGGTCACCAAGCAGCCTATTGTCCTCAGCGTTTCAATCATAGCTTTGTGCCTTCTTCTCCTGATGGTGTCACACGTGCGCTAGCTGCACTGTCTGTTGGTGGTGAAACAAATGACTCCGTTTGGTATCCAGATTCTGGAGCCGCCTCCCACATGACTTCACAGGATGGTAAGCTATCTAATGCTCTTCCTTACACTGGTTCGAGTTCTACTGTTGTTGGTGATGGCACACGACTTCCCATAAATAAACTTGGCATTTTGACTCTTTCTTCCCCTAGTCGCCCCCTTCGTCTCACGAAGGTGTGTCATGTTCCCCAGTTAAAACACAATCTAATATCCGTTCAAAAGTTGTGTCAGGGTAATTCTTGCATAGTTTGTTTTGACGAGTCTTCTGTTTGTGTTAAGGACAAGACCACGAGGGCGGTTCTGTTGCGGGGAATCAGTAGAAATGGTGTCTATCCTATTCAGCCTCAGATTCTTGAGTCAGATTCGTCTTCCCGAGTTTGTTCAGAGTCTTCCCGAGTCTGCCCAGAGTCGTCTGTCCCTGCTCTCATTGCAACCAAGGAGTCTGAAGATGTTTGGCATGCTCGCCTTGGTCATACTTCTGCTAGAGTTTTAGGAAATTTACGTTCACGAACTTGATTTCATGTAATTCTAAGTTTCATGAAGATTGTGATTTTTGCAAAGTAGGGAAGATACATCGTTTGCCGTTTGAGTCTGTGACTCATCGTGCTCCCTATCCCTTATATTTGATACATAGTGATCTTTGTCAATTGCCTGTTAAATCAAATCAATTTTTTCAGTATTATGTGGTGTTTGTTGATGATTATTCGCGTTTTTCATGGTTATATCCACTTAAACTGAAATCTGATGTTTATTCGACCTTCTTAGCCTTTCAGAAACTTGTTGAGAATCTGTTTAATTCAAAAATTAAATTTTTCCAAAGTGATGGTGGACGTGAGTTTGATAACACTCCTTTACTACAACATTTCTGTGATTCGGGAATTTATTTTCGAAAGTCTTGTGCTCGGACTCAAGCGCAGAATGGTGAAGGAAACATCGAACCATTATCGAGATGGCCCGTACTATGCTTATTCAATCTGAGTTGCCATCTCGGTATTGGGTTGATGCGTGTTATACGGCGGTTTATACGATTAATCGTCTTTCCAGTTCGGCATTGCAGGGTTCATCCCCGTTTGCTAATCTTTTTCACCGTCCCCCTTCCTATGAGTTTTTGAAATGCTTTGGCTGTGCCTGTTTTCCGTTGTTTTTAGATCCTAAAATACATAAATTACAGGCTAAGTCGATTAAATGTGTTTTCATTGGCTATGCGTCACAATATAAGGGATATCGATGTCTTGATCCTATTTCTGGCAAAGTTTACACGAGTCGTCATGTGTTGTTTCTTGAACGTAAATTTCCGTATCGCTCTCTTGTGTCTACCACCTCTCCCGACTCCTCCGTTGTTGATGACTTCGACCCCTTGGTGTTGTTTCCGACTAGTACCACATTGGGTGTGTCTCCTAGTGTGTCTATAGGGTCGTCGTTGTCTACTCTGAGTCGTATGTCTAGCAACCCGCAGGCTACTACACCCACGCCCGAAGTCGAGACGTGCTCTACCACGCTCGCTGCTGCCTGCCCGCACGCACACCTTGCGCCCGCGGGTTTGCGTTCTCCTCACCGCAAACCGCAGGCATGCTTGCCTGCGCCCGCAGCCACGCTGCCCCTCCCCCTAGCAACCCCTGTCTGCCCGCGTGATCCCCCTGCGCCCGCAGCAGCGCTGCTGCCCCCCTCCCCACATGATGCTACGCATCATCATCATGTGTCACCCTAAGTGTCGGATGCATCTGTTGCATCCCCTAGTCTCGCCTCTCCCCCGTCTCCTATCGTCCCTCCCCCACGGCGTCCTAGAAATTCGTCTAAGTGTGTCGATCCTTCTAATGTCCATAGAATGACAACTCGTTTAAAAGACGGCATCATCTCAACTAGGAATTTAATGAATTTAAAAACCGATGTCGTTGAGTCTGAACCGTCTAATTTTAAGCAAGCGTCTAAAGATTCTCGCTGGCAACAAGCCATGCGCGATGAGTATGAAGCTTTAATTTAGAATGATACATGGGAACTTGCGCCTCGCAACCACAATAGAAACGCTCTTGGTTGTAAGTGGGTGTATAAGATTAAATATAATTCTGACGGTTCTGTGGAGCGGTTTAAGGCCAGACTTGTTTTTTGTAATCATCAGCAGGCAGGTATTGACTACTTTGAAACCTTTAGTCCTGTAATTAAGCCTACTACTGTTCGCTTAGTTTTAACTCTTGCTGCTACTTTTAAATGGCATATTCGTCAACTCAATGTTAAAAATGCTTTCCTTCATGGTTTCCTCAATGAGGAAGTCTATATGCGTAAGCCTCCTGGTTTTGAACATCCTTCTCAACCACATCATGTTTGTCGGTTATGAAAATCCATTTATGGTTTGAAGGAAGCTCCTCGAGCTTGGTTCAGCAACTTTCTTGTCTCTATTGGTTTCAAGTGCAGCAGTTGTGACACCTCCATGTTCACTCTCAAACACAGTAGTCATATTATCATTCTCTTGCTATATGTTGATGATATTGTGCTTATAGGTAGTAGTTCTTCTTTGCTTCAGAAATCCATCAGTGTTCTCTCTGCCCAGTTTGCTATGAAGGATTTGGGTGATTTGCATTATTTCTTAGGCATTCAGGTTTTACGTACTCCTCAGGGTTTGCTATTGTCTCAAAACAAATATGTAGTTAATCTTCTTCAGAAATTTCATCTTCATACTGTCAAACCCGTACGTACTCCTGGTGTCTCTCGTGTCACTCTTTCTCTCTTAGATGGTGAACTTCTTGCTGATCCCACAGATTATCGTAGTATGGTTGGTGCATTACAATATTTGACTATGACTTGTCCTGATATTGCCTATGCTGTTAATCCGGTTTCTCAATTTATGCATGCGCCCCGTACTACTCACCTTCATGTTGTGAAAAGAATTTTCAGGTATCTGCAGGGAACTTCTGATTATGGACTGTTTCTTCATAGTACTGGCTTCTCTACTGTGACTGTTGCCTATTCTGATGCTGATTGGGTCGGATGTCCTGACACTCGGTGTTCTACTACTGGTTATGCTGTCTTCCTATGGAAGAATTTGATCTCCTGGCGCTCTAAGAAGCAACCTACTGTTTCGAAGTCTTCTATTGAAGCTGAGTATCGTGTTGTTGCCTACACTGCAGCTGAAACAATTTGGATACGTCAATTGTTGGCTGATTTAGGGTACTTTCATCGACGGCCTACCATTATCTATTGTGACAATGTTTCTGCTACGTATCTTACTGCTAATCCTGTTCATCACGATCGTAGTAAGCACATTGATGTTGATTATCATTTTGTTCGAGAGATGGTTGCTAAAGGTGGTCTTCAGGTCAAGCTCGTTCCGACACAGTAGTATTAGATATTTTTACTAAGGGTCTTTCTTCTGAGTTGTTTTGTAAACATCGTTCCAATCTATCCGTGATTCCTCCCCGTAAAGATTGAGGGGGTGTATTAGGGTAATTTGGTAATTAGACTCTTAGTTCTGTAAAAGATAGGTTTTCATACCTCTATATATAATAGTGTCAGGCAACCTAAAAAGGTGAGTCATTCATTCTCAATACTCGTACAAATATTAACATTAGTCAAATTATCCCAATTAAATAATGAAGGAGGGTGTATTACATAAGGGTACTTATTATTGGATATCCTCTTTGACGGGTAGTTGAAAACAAACTCATGACTCAACCCTTAAAGTAGAAATAAGGATTCAATTTTTATCATAATTGAGGTAAAACAAAGTATTCTTTTTGACAAGTAGTTGGAACAGTAGGTTATGGCCCAATCCAGAAATTAGGTACTTGCAAATAGGTTTTGAATTATAACGAATCAAATCATGTGGTACCAAGTTATCACTGAATATTGGGTTCGGCAGATAGTTGAAAAAAAATTCGGGTTATGACCAAAGCCAAAAAAGGAACCCACAAATTGGGTCTAGATTTTACTTGATCAAATCTCATTAACGGCCCATTAGATGCGAAGTAAGTTTGACTCTACCACGTTACAATAGTGTGCTGTGATTTCATATTTTTATAAAAAAACGAGAATATATATAGCAAAAAATGGTAATTAAAGTCTGAAGAAATTTAATGAAAACTTGGTGTATAATTATAAAATAAGTCTTGGGTAGACACTTTTTCCACATGCCTATGGATAAACGACAGTAAATCAAAAGACTTTAACTTTTAAAAAAAAATCTTAACTTGAAATCTTATAGTGTAAGGCATTTAAAAGTGTAAGGTGTTACAAATTTTAAAAATTAATCTTTAAGTTATAGTCTATATTCCATAAGGTCTATACATTACATGTGTCTATGTATAAACTTCCTAACATAATTCTTTTGTAATAGTGACAACTAATGACAAATTAATATTTCTATCCCACTATGTATAACTCATGCATCGCACGGGCTTCAAATTCTAGTCCCAGGTTAATTAGCCTGCATTCATTATGCTTTATGCATACAACTATACAAGATCGAGTTTCTTCCTTAGCGACTTTGTCTGTGTGCAAGATTGTGCAAGTCAGTAAGAGTGGAATGTGCCCTTATTCTACAAGAGATTGTATATGTAAGACTTTAGAAGCATATGCTTCTTTTAATAGTTTTATTCTACTGACATTGTGACAATCCTTTTACAACAATCCCAAAAAGAAAGTGTAAAAGAGATTTTGGGAGCAAGTGGCAAATCAGAAGATCTCCATTCTCTTCAACCATAGGTTAGGTGGTTATAAATCATAAATGGGATGACGCATAAATTAAAATAATATGGCCAATTGTTTACTCCATTAATATAAGATGGTAAAACTATAGACTATAGAGTGGTGGTTAGTTTGTTTGATCATTTAGTGTCCTACAGATCTCCTTCTCGTGTGTATGAAGATTCTCATATTTGAACATTGATTCTTGTAGATTTATATTACCATGGTTCTTAATTATTTGCATTTTATATTACCCACTTGTATGGAAGAAATCAAGAAACCATCTCTGTGTTTTCCCCGGATGCAGTACAAGTTGGCCACCGCTATTTTGCCGTATCTCGTGAACAAACAAACCTTTTAAAATACGAGTGATTAATTTAAGAATTTTGTGAAACAGTTGTAGGGAAGACTATGAAGTGATCACGAGACGGTGCCACAATTTCTTGCATCTTAATTCGATCAAATTTAACAGATTAGGTTTTTTTGGGGAGTCGAAGGAGAATAAAGGGAATCTCATTTACAAAGTGTTTTTCATGGATTTTTTCTTATATATATAGAATAATAAGGACGGGATGAGGATCGATAATGTGACCTCATGGCATCACTAGATATACCCTAAGTACCTATGTTATCCTTCATTATATACTTTTAGGTATTATTTGGTTGACATGAAAATTAAATTACTATAGGAACTTGTAATTCATAGGAATTTAATTCCTACATTGCATTTCTCATGATTGTCAAAACTTGTTTGTTGTGCATGTGGGAATTTGCAAATCATGGGAATTTTCAATTACTAAGGTGGGACTTGGTAAGATAATTTCCACATTTTGTAGGCATTGCAAATTCCTAGTAATTTGCATTTCCTTCATTTTATCAAATTTGAGGCAACCAAACAACTAGCACAAAATCCAATTTATGAGAATTTTGATTGTCCATACGAATTAAAAGCAATCAAACAAGGCCTTAATGGAATCTAATTCTACAAAATACAAAAAGTGTGAACCAAGTTATGAATTTCCCTTACCATTCCCCTTACTTTCAAGTGTCTGGCCGCAAATGTTACATCAACACATCGAGTTGGTTGAGGTGACAAATTCTCAAGTTATATGTCATATACCAACTCCTTTTGTTAATTAAATACTCCTTTCCTTTCTTTTTGTTTGCCCTACTTTGATCAATTATGTGAGAGTTTTTTTTTGTCAAAGTAGGACAAACGAAAAGAAACAGAGGGAATATTTTTTGCTAATCATATGTAGCTAATTATTAGTACATTTAAGGGTTTGTCTTTTCCAACTTTTTTTCGATTCAGCTCATCTCAGTTCGATTCAACTTCATTCATTATTGAATCATCTTCATTAATATTACTATTATTGTTGTTCATCTCATCTATTTTACCAATTAGTTCTGTTATTATGATTGTTGATAAATATTATTTGCTAATTATATATTTACTCATTATTATTAATATTATTATTACTTATATTATTGCTATCATTATAAATATGATTATTGCTAACTATCATTATTATAATATTATTAATTCTTATTATTATAATAGTAATATTAATTACTAGTAGACATTCTTTTTTTTATATAATTATCATAAGGTATTAATATATATTAATAATAGTACTCTCTATGTTTTTTTTATATAATTAAGCCATTTTTCTATTCATGCGAGTCAAGGAAAATGTGCAAAAAAATATAAAAAGGATAGTAAAAGGTAAGGAAAAAGTGAAAAAAGTTAAAGAAAAGGAGATAAAATTAAGAGAGAAGTACAATCATTAGGTGGGTCAACCTAGCATTTACAGAAAAAAAAAGTCGAAGTGTAATAATTAAATAAAAATACTCATAAATGACAATATATCCCTATTAAAAATACAGAGAAATAATGATTACTATTAATTATTATCATTATAATTAATTATTACTTATGTATTTATTATTATTATTATTATTATTATTATTATCAATTAATAACAACTAAAATGTTATTATCATTATTTATTAATTATTATTCATTATTGCTACTTATTTTTAATTATTATTTAATAATTTTTTATCATGAATTTATTATTTTTAAATTTTATTTAATATTTTTATTCTAATTCAATTTAGTTCAGTTTAGTTATATTCAACTATATTTAGTCAGATCAGTTCAACTCATTTATGCCGAAAAGAATAGGCCTTGAATATGATTATTGTAACTATAGTTAGCGGAGGATCCAGCTTGAAGGAAGCAGGTTATATGACTTCACTTGTTATATAAAGCAAACAACTCATATAATATTATACAGAGTGCTAGTGTTTAGTTTAGGAGGTTTAGGATACATCGTTCCGAAAATAATATCCCATACTTTCCTTGTATCTTCTAAGAAAGAAAAATAAAATATTGAGTGCAAGTGGTCTAGTGCTTAGGCCCCGCTTGTTGCAACTTATTTTCAATCCTTATTAGAAAAAATAAATTCTGATAAGTTAATTTTAGTAAAAATAGAATTTGGCCCTTTGACAAATAAGGTATAAAAAAGTTGAGATAAGTATAAATAAATTCAGATGAATTCAAATGAGTTTAGATAAGTAAAAATAACTTGAAAAAAACATGCCCTTAACTAGTAAGTCTAAAATTTGAATGTCATAATTCAAATCTATTCCATCCGTTTCTTTTTGTTTGTCCTACTTTGACCAAATATATAAATACTTTTTAGTCGAATTAGGACAAATAAAAAGAAACGAATGGAGTTAAATATAGAGTTTGTCCTCTCCTCATAATCAAGATAGCTCTCATGTTCATTGTTTTACTCTAATTTATAGTGCACCCACTTAGAAAATCTTCTAGCTCTCTCGCCTACCGTAGTGTCGTCATGATAATTTTTTTCACTAATATCTATATATTACATTAAAGCAAAATGAGTTTTGCCACGTGTCATCACCAGATGAATCCAAAGCAAACCTTGATCCCTCAAGCATCCTAGCGTTTATAGAAGCCACGTGTCAGCACCAGATTTTTTTGCTTTTTTTAAAATGCATTATAGCAATTAAAATACCAACGTGTCAACTTGATGTTGTTTTGCTTTTTTTTTAAAAAAAACATTTCCGTTTAATTAGGCAACAATAAACAACCATTTACTTCCATTTATGCGGTTGATTCCTTAATTAAAGGAATTTCATATATCGAAAATCAGTCACTTAATCTATTCCTAAATTAGCGTTTGATTCTTTATTATCTTCAATTCCTTCATTGAATAGAATCCTAAATTTTATTCGGTTAATTCCTTTAATTAAGGAATAGATTTGACTTTTCATTATCTTCCTAAATATTGTGGCAATTATTTGTCTTAATTTCAGTAAGAATTATTCTTCTCAAATCCCATGAGATTTGGCAATTATATAGCCCACGTATGGGATGAACCAATAAAATCCCTGTGCATTATTTTTAAAAAAACGAATTGCATTTATTTTTAAAGTATATTGCATTCATAATATTTAAATTATATAGATTTCAATTATTATTCCATAAGCTTATAATATCAATTAATATTACTTGCCATAATTAACATTCCTATATTATTTTCGAACATACTATCTATATATTACACTAAAGCAAAATAAAATTAGATCTGCAAAATAAAATTACACTAACATGCCTCATAGCGTTTTTTTTGAATTAGATAGCTGGTTTATTTAGGAAATCATATTCTAAAAAAGCTTTGATAATAAATGCCTTAATTGAATAAAATCTGCTAAGAAATCCGGCAATTAAAAAATTCCTAAAAAATCGTTGATATTAAAAGGGTTAATTGAGATCAATTCGGTATAACTGCCTAAAATTAGGTTCCTTAATCAATTAGGTTCCTTAATCAATTCGTTTAATTACATAATTGCTTAAAATAACAAATCAAAAGTTAAGATCTGCTTTCATTTTTTAGGAATTTTAACAAATCAAAATTAAATATATCAATGTTTTTAAATTTAATCTTCATTATAGGAAAGAGTAATTATAGGAAAGAATCATCATAGAATGAAAAGGACCAACGTTTTTTTAAGAAAGTTAGCTCATTGTTTCATAAATATGCCACTATAAATACATACAACAAGATAGCTCATTTCAATCGAAATTAAATCTAGTCTCTCTCATTCTAAATGTTTCTCTCTCAAAATGAAAACATGGCTCCATTCAATAAAATCATTCAAGAATATGAGAATGGTTTGACAAATTTCGATTGAAAGAAGATTGTTACATTGTTTTATTTCTCAGATTCGAAGAATATTGGATGAATTCTCCGAATGCGATTGAAGAAAGTTTCATAATCATCATCACAAAACATCACAATGGAGGTTTTGAATATTTTCATGAAAGTATCATCGATCTAATCGGTTTTTTTTGTATTGTCATTTCTTTATGAATTTTATTGTTTGTTAATCATCAAATGTACTCCTTATCTTTATTGAATAATAATAAATTTATTTTTTTATTCTTTTGTCGTATTTATATTATAATTCGATTATTCGAATATACATTTTGTTTGTTCTTTATGCAATCTCAAAGTTATTCTAGAATTTTACCTAATTATTTTTTGAGTATGGGTAAATTATAGTGTTTTGTTGTAGTAATTTTTAATTTTCTTTGCATTTGTTGAATACAATATCTTGATGTAGCCAACTGATTTATTAAATCATTATTATATACTATTTTGAAGTTTACATTAACCCAAGTAATAAATTAATTTTTTTTGAAAACGTTCACAGTACTTTTCGTAATATTTTTTATTTTTCCTTTTAAAAATTATAATCAATTTTTATTAAAAAAATCATTTATCCATTGACATTTTTTCCCTCCCATTTTTTATCTTTTCTGATTTTTGGTTTAAAATCTTTTTAAATTCGGTTATACATTGAAATCAAAAGAATAAATTTTTACAAAATATCTTAACAAATATTTCCCAAGTTAATTAGATAATATTTTCCTTAACTGATTTCATGTATTTAAATTTGACTAACCCATAAATTTCCTTTTTTATTGTAAAAGTAGTCAAATTTGACTAACATCTTTTCTTCTCCAAATTATATCTTTTCTGTTTTTGTGTTTAAAATATTTTAAATTCGGTTATGTAAAGAAATCAGTAGATTAAAATCTCTAACAAAAAATTACGACAAATCTTTCTGGGATTTTTTTCTTTGGTAAACCATTCAATAACACCTATTTTGTCAAAAATCTCCTTAATTAATTAGACACTGTTTTCCTTAACTGATTACATTTATTCAAATTTGACTAACTTTGTAAATCTCGGTTTTTATAGAAAAATATCTTAGCAAATATTTCCCAAGTAATTTAGATAATATTTTCCTTAACTTATTTTATGTATTCAAATTTGACTAATCCATAAATTTCCTTTTTTGTTGTCAAAGTAGTCAAATTTGACTAACATCTTTTCTTCTCTAAATTTGTATCTTTTTTGTTTTTGTGTTTAAAATATTTTTAAATTCGGTTATGTAAAGAAATCAGTAGATTAAAATCTCTAACAAAAGATTACGACAAATCTTTCTGGGATTTTTTTCTTTGGTAAACCATTCAATAACGCCTATTTTTGTCAAAAATCTCCTTAATTAATTAGACACCGTTTTCCTTAACTGATTACATTTATTCAAATTTGACTAACTTTGTAAATCTCCGTTTTTATAGAAAAATATCTTAGCAAATATTTCCCAAGTAATTTAGATAATATTTTCCTTAACTTATTTCATGTATTCAAATTTGACTAACCCATAAATTTCCTTTTTTATTGTCGAAATAGTCAAATTTGACTAACATCTTTTCTTCTTCAAATTTGTATCTTTTCCGTTTTTGTGTTTAAAATCTTTTTAAATTCGGTTATGTAAAGAAATCAGTAGATTAAAATCTCTAACAAAAGATTACAAAAAATCTTTTTGGGAATTTTTTTTCTTTGGTAAACTATTCAATAACGCCTATTTTTGTCAAAAATATCCTAATTAATTAGATATTATTTTCCTTAACTGATTACATTTATTCAAATTTGACTAACATTGTAAATTTTCGTTTTTATAGCAAAATATCTTAACAGATATTTCCCAAGTTAATTAGATAATATATTCCTTAACTGATTTCATGCATTCAAATTTGACTAACCCACAAATTTAAATGAACGATCTTTACCATTTACAAACGATATTATCTTATCTTTACCATTTATAAACGATCTTTAGAATTTAATTTATAGGAAATTAATTTGGTTTTATAAATGGTAATTATCAATTAATTAAACAACTAAACTTCCTATTCTGATATCAATCATGTTTAAATATTTTAAAATAAATAAAATTTTAATAGTCTTATAAATGGTACTGTTTGAGAATAACATAACACACTTGTCTCTTTTTATATCAATCACGTTTTGAACTATGATATGATTCAATCATTTAGCTTATCCCAATCAATCAATAACCTGTCAAATTAGATCAATCACGGACTCGATCAATCAAGTATTATAAATGGTAATTATCATTCAACTAAACAACTAAACTTCCTATCAAGAAATCAATCACGGTTTCAATTAAATCAATTAATTTGATAGGATATTGATTGATTAAGTTGAATCAACTAATAAATTAAATCAACTAAACATTCCATAATTCAATCAAATTATCACATAATCAATCAATCAACAATTGTAATCCTACTCCTATTATAAAAAATAATTATAATATTTTAAATATTGTAATTATAATAATTTAAATTCGTTTTTAAAACATGTATTAAATTTCCATTAAGAGAGTGATTGACTGTCAATGGATTAATAAGTTGACTAATCACTTAGTTATTATGTATATATTTTTAAGTAAATATAGTAATGAAATCTCATTATATTGATTTAAATCAGATCATATAATATAATAATTTCATATATTATAGTATAACCAATTATAAAATCGTAACTTATTAATAATAATATAATTTAGATACATAATATTTAGTCATTATCTTGTGATATTCATGCCCATAATATTTTTATTAGGTCAATTAACCATAATCTAAGTTCGTTTTTATCCACTTAAGTTCAAATTTTAAATTCAAACCTAAATCTAAGCACTTACAATTTTCCATGGTTGTGTCATAGATTATGCTTATCTTTACCATTTATAAACGATCTTTAGAGTTTAATTTAAATGAAATTATCAACTTTGTAAACGATAATTATCAATCAAACTAAACTTCCTATTTTTTATCAATCACATTGTTATACTTTAATTTAAAGGAAATTACATATTTTTATAGATGATATTTATCAATCCATTAAACAACTAAAATTCCTACTTTGATTTTCAAGCCCACAGTCTTTTTATAAGGTCAATTAACTATAATATATCCACTTATATATATAGATTGATTAGCAACCATGTAGTCTATATAGATTAATTATATAATACTACCTCCATTTTTATAATAGGGACATTTTTTCATTTAGAGGTCTTTTTATTCAATTGAGACTACCTTTTACCATAAATGGTAGATTGGTTCACTTAATTATTACACTTCTCTCATTCTCTCTACCTTTTTTACTTTTTCCTTACTTTTACCATCCTTCTCTCTTACTTTTGCACATTTTTCGTGAACCGTGTGGAAAGGCAAACGTCCCTATGAAAAAGACGGAGATAATATGTATAAAGTTGTCTTTCAAAATGTGATTGATTATCATAAGATTAATAAGTTTCCTAATCACCTATATGGTTTCAAATCATATCATACAATATAATCATATAATATATTATAGTATAATCAAACATAAAGTTATAACTTAATAATAATAACATTTAGCCGTTAGCTTTTGATATTCAAGCCCATAATCTTTTTATTAGGTCAATTAACCATAATAATCCATCTGCTTAAATTTTTTCCTCAAGTATCTTGATTTTATTTAGTTTAATTATGGACATTATAATTTTATTTAGGTTAACATTTGATAATAACATATTTTTAAATTCTTCATAATAACATTTGATACAAAGAATAAAAAAATGTTACTATTAGATGTTGTTTCAAATTTTATTATCAAAGAATAAAAAATATTTTTACACTGAAAGGGAAAATTGAAGCAATTGTATGACCCTTATTAAGTATTTTCCTAAATTTCCAGCATAAAAATTACAATGCAACACGCACAAAATAAAGATTCTCATAAATTATGTAGTAATAAGATAAATCACCATAAATAATAATTCTAAAAAAAACATAAATAAAGATTCCATACAAAAAATCACCATATCTGTCAATTTATTATTAAACGTTTTAGGATTTCCTTATTTCAAGTTTTTTCCTTTACTTATTGAAGATTTTAGGAGTATTCAATAGATTAGGACTATTAAATACAATTAAGATAATCTGACTTTTCACTACTTAATAGCTAATATCCATATTTAACGATTCTCCTACAAAAATATCACCATAATAATCAACATATTTATCAATACTACATGTCACCTTTTAGGATTTCCTTAATTAAAGTTTTTTCCTTTAATTAAGGAAGATTTTAGGAGTGTTTAATAGATTAAGACTACTAAATGCAATTAAGATAATCTAATTTTTCTAGAAGAACATAATATCCATATTATTTCTGAAATTTTATATGAACATGCTATCTTTTTTGTTATTTTACTTTTACAAATTTTCCGTAATTTTTCGAATTTCCTTGTTTGAAGTTTTTTCCTTTAATTAAGTCACTATCTATTTAATATTATGTATAAATATGATAATATTTTTAACAAATTTGTTTTGCATTTTCCCAACTTTACAAGAATCATATTTAAGTTCTTTCAAAATAAAACTAAAATGGATCGTCTGTGTCAAATAATCAGTATAGATGAAATAAGCAAAGAGAAGAAATTTTACACTATAAGGGTTCGAATAATACGTGTATGGGAAAGGAATGACTATGTCACTCCTACTGAATTGGGAAGTATTGATGACGAGTTAACAAAACGTACAATCAGCATATAACCTATCCTTTTGCCATAAAATCATCGTCTAATGTGTATAATATTCTGTTTGAATATACTACCGTTTTGTTTAAATACAATAATAGTTATCCCTTACTTAAATAGGTGATACATATGTGACAAATATGAGATTTGTCGCGCGTTTGTTTATTGTTGGCGAAACGAGAGAGCTTTATAGCCAAGAAGTAAGAAATGATTTTATACCCCGTTCAGTTGGCATTCAAATTTTTACATACGAGATGATCCCGAAATTAGTTGCCTTAGCGAAA
Organism: Patellifolia procumbens; assembly: GCA_947645195.1. Classification (NCBI taxonomy): domain Eukaryota; kingdom Viridiplantae; phylum Streptophyta; class Magnoliopsida; order Caryophyllales; family Amaranthaceae; genus Patellifolia; species Patellifolia procumbens. Next base: position 1,956,501 of record CANSGD010001379.1, on the reverse strand, counting down.
TATATGAAATTCAAAGGTATTAGTTAAATTTATGACTAATTAATTGGGAAAGTTATTTGTTTGGCAACTATAGTGGACATTGATTTTTGATTTTGGGTGGTGGTGTCAAACTTGCATAAGATGTGCTACTAAAGTTACTAAAGATGGTAAGGACAAATTTTGTCCAAAACATAGATACATTGTTAAGAGAACCAATCTTAGTAACTATCTATTTGCATTACTTTTTTGAAACTTTCAATGTACAAAATACTCCTCATAACTTTAGATAATTTTTTTTATCACAAAAGATCTAGGTTGAAGATTATTGTATCTGACGGAACAAAGAATGAGTGTTTTATTTTGTATGACAGGGTAGTTCGTGAGTTGGTTAACAAAACTCCCGAAGAGTTTTTGAATCTGCAAGAAGAGTTATTATTATAATAAACCGATACTGTATTGAAAATAGTTTGTAAAACCGATTGAATTTAATTAATCCTTATTCGACCTTATCTTATATATTGTGAAAAGGTTATATATAATATAATGAACCAAAATTATTGTTTGTGTCTATTTATATTCTTAACTTGATTAATTTTTTTATTTGATCAATTTACATTATTCATCTTCAATTTAGTTTGCAATCTTACGATCTCTTAAATAATAACTCAAAATCTATTTACAAAAAAACTTTCCCGTGCATTTTTGCACGGATCTAAAAAAGCTAGTTCTTACATTAAAGAGAACGAGGCTCTAACATGGTAAAATCTTGTCTAACTAAACTAGTTCACATTTATGCCCTTCAACATAGTTGTTGCATTAAACAAAAACCTCACTATCTATATGTGTATCATCTTCATGTGAACAATAAACCTATGACGTAAGCAAAAATTTAGTATCCCTCACAAAAAAGTAAAAATTTAGTATATTATAGTGATTTCTTATTTTGTTTTTTTGTTAATCTCTTTAAAAACATTAGAAATAGGAAAGATTGCTTCTAATAATGCAACATTTTGACGATTCGCAAATAATAAAGCAACCTTTCGATTATTCTGGAATAATGCAACCTTTATACCCCATTTATTTTAAATAGGACAAAACCGGTTAGAACCTACAGAACAAGTAATATGAGACAGAATGTTTATAATTGGTTCTCATAAACAAATTTGATAAAAAACTCAAAAAAAAAAAAACTCAAAAAAAACTCAAAAAACTCAAAAAAAATTTGTCCTATTTAAAATAAATGGGGTATAAAGGTTGCATTATTCCAGAATAATCGAAAGGTTGCTTTATTATTTGCGAATCGTCAAAATGTTGCATTATTAGAAGCAATTTTTCCTTAGAAATATTATATAAAATTATTAGCTTAAAACAATAATTATAGATGATGCAAGAGTCTCTACTCTCCCATTCCCGTTAATTTATTTAGCTATGTTCATCACTTCATCGTAGTGGACTTACACACTCCATGCCATTTGATTCGCATGAAAATGATGTATAGACTCCTATCGAACTTAATTTAGTATGCAACTATCCTGCTATGGCCTATGCATAACCTCTCATAAAGCCAAATACTACATTCTCCCTATGTGTTGAAATGTCGGGTATATTAAATGCTTTGCCTCTCACCTATTGCATCAATTAATAATAAAGAAGGGATTTTTTTACAAGGTGAAAACTTACTACTCTCTTCCTTTTTTCAACATAATGTAACCTTTGCTTTTTCATCCAAATTAAGAAAAAAGTGGACAAAATGATAGTAAAAGTAGTAGATAAAAGAGAGAAAAAATAAGACATATGTGCAATAATTAGATTGACATGCTATATAAGAGAAAAGTAAGAAGTGCCCCTGCTAACACCCTTAAATGAATATGCCCCTTAGAAGAAGAGAAGTTTTTTTCAAGTTATTACAGTTAAAAGCAAATTTATCTTGCTATATAAGAGTATCTTCAATGCTAACTTAAAATATCATGCTCAAAATCTCAATGCAAACTGCTGATGTGGACAAGAATGTTCATTGGAGCAAACTATATTCAAGCAACCTAATCGGAGAACATGTCAAACTAATATAGAAATTACTTAACAAATGAAGAGGATATTCACTAAAACGGTAATAAGGGGGGAAGCAAGTTGAAATGATAATTTGAATAGGAGATAGATATATGGTGTGTGTTAATCTTTCAATTCATGATTTTGTTCGTATAAGAACTTAGTCGAGATCTTTTCTAGCTACTTCAGATGAAAACAATTAAGCTCGATTGAACTAAAAAATCCGAATCGAACTAAACTAAAAGGAATAGTGAAATGTGATAGCAAAAGAATTGTGCGAACTGAACTTTATTGAATTGAAATGAATGCAAGATGGAGAAGACAAGCCCTCGATATATTTTTTTGTAGAGTGAAAGAAAGATAGAGAAAGATCGTGACCTATCAAAAAAAGAATAACCCACACAATACTACAATAAAATTTAGTAAAATTTGTGAAAAACTAATATTACCTCTGTCCCATATTAGTTGCAAGTTTGCAACAGTTTGACTGGCCCACTTACCAATACACAACTTTGACCATTAATATATCTAACTATTAATTAGTAAAAATTATTAAAAATTGATGTGTCAAATTTATACATTGAGATAAATCTAAGAACATCTTATTTTCTAACATTTGGTTTTATATGTTAGTTAAAAATCATGGTTAAAGTAAGACATATGAATAAAGTAAACTTCAAACTGTTGCAACTAATATGGGACGAAGGGAGTACAAACTTTACACTTTTTGAAAAAAAAAAACCAATTACTTCTTTTTTTTTGAAATTAACTACTATAACTTTACAAAATTTGTAAAGCACCACCTTCTTTTCTGTTTGGTGGTAAACTTGAGGGTTAGGGTTTAAGGTAATGCTTCACAAATTTTTGCAAAGTTATAATAGTTAAATTAAAAAAAGTAATTAGTGTTTTTTTTTCATAAAGCGTAAAGTTTATAGTGGTTTTTCACATATTTTCCTAAAATTTACTTCTTACACTTCCATTTAATTCGCAATTGTTAGAACTAAAAAATGTTTGGTCTCGTGAAAATGAGAGAGATTTCCAACCTGGAGGATGAAGGTTGGGGGTTCAATATTCCCCACTAGGTGCGCTTTGAAGGTGGGGATTCCCCTTATCCCCCCATACTCTCAAGTGTTTAGCCCATTTATCTGGTCGGATAGACCCATGTAGGGTTTCGGTCCAGTAAACAAAATTATCCTTATCATTCTAAAAGAAAATTCACAAGTAGTGTTAGGACTTGTATTAATTCAAGCTTATAGGGAGGTCAGTAGACCAAGTTTTTTAGGATAGTGCTTAAAGAGAAGAGATATAAAGATGGACTCATGTGATGATAAAAAATATGAATATAGAACAGAGAAAGTAGTAAATCAAATATATAAATAAAGTGTCTTTACTTTTCCATTAATATTGGAACAAGGGCATCATAAAGATGTGATGAACAATATTAAAAAAAGCATATATGGTGAAAACTTTTTTAAAAAAATGGTATAAACATCCCAACAAGTTATGATATGGTACTATCATAAAAGATGATTTGCCTTTAACTTCTCTTCAAGTCTAGTTCATTTCAACTTGACAAAAATAATAATGTTTAGCGACTCAAGTCGAACTGAAATAGGTTTTTGTTAAATGTAGAGAGGGATAATGTACTGAGACAAAGTTGAGATTCGGTGACAAGTCTTGAGTAGTACTATTTTTATAAAACTTTATCAACTAAGATAACTATTGACGCTCTAAGTATAGGTTACAACCCATAATTGCTGGTTAAGATTCAAACCAAAGTGAGAAAAATATGCTCGTTGTCTGAAACCCAAAGACGAGGAAGAGTTGGCAAAACGTAATAGGTGAATCTGAATGTGTAGTGTGACCCGACTGCCGACTGATACAGGAGAGAGAGAGGAAGGGAAGATTGAAGAAGAGAAGAAATGCAAAGCAAATCCACATTGGAATAGGGGGAAGACAATTCAATTGAATGGGGAAATTGCAATATCCTCCGAGATTTGATTTGTTTGTCTGATACGTCTTTTGGAATTCATTGCTAAACTCCAAACGCATCATACATTCATCTCCATTCATGGGTCCCACTTCAAGATTTCTTTGGGACTCTCCATATCTTTTTCCCTCTCATTTGTCCTACTCCTAATTGTTCTCCCCTATTTAATTCTACTCCTATTTTTACTTTTATTTTTCTTAAGAGCCAAGGAAAAAACACCACGTACTTTCTGTACTTCATTTCCCATGGATGGCAATTAGATGTGTTAATGAGCTAAGCCTGTTCGCAAACTGTGCGAGTTTGACTCGAAATATTCACGCCGAGCACAACCATATTCGGCTCGAAAAGTTCGTGAACAGGCTCGAAATATTTTTTTAATTATATTTTTTAACATAGTGACCTCAAATATTAGTAGAATATTTTTAATAAGTCTAGAAAAATAAATAAACTTAGTTATAATATATTATATCTTATAAATATACTTTATTTTGTTATAATTTTTGAACCCAAGTCAAGTTTTGTGTAACTTGGACTTGATAATCTAAGCTCGAAAAAACTCGAGATTCGGCTCGAGTTCGAGCAAAGTATAACGAGCCAAGCTTGAGCGACCCCAAGCTCGGGCTCAGCTCGGCTCATTAACACCCCTAATGGCAATGGCAAAATTTCCATCTTCAACACTTGTTCACCCAATTAGCTTTCTAGTGGTCATTTGGTTAAGTGTGAGAAGTATTCATTCTTAAAAATGATCTATTCTTTTCAACCTAATAAGTTATGAATGTTCAGTTCAGTTTAGTTTAGTTCAGTTTAGTTCAATTCTAATAAGTTCAGTTCAATTCTAATAAGTTCAGTTCAGCTCAACTCCAATAAGTTCAGTTCAGTTCAGTTCATCTCCTAAGATCGGTTTGAATAAGGTCAAATAAGGTTAAGTAAGCTATAATAAGGCCTGATAAAAGGTGAAATGAAGCCGAATAAGATCTAATAAGGTTTCACCTAATAAGTTAGAATACGATCTAATAAGCGAATGAGGTATAATAAGATTCAACAAGGACTAATAAAGACAAATAGAGTATAATAAGAAAAAGTAAATGTAAGGTTGGGGGTTTGAGGGTAGAGATTCCATTACCCTTCCCCTACTCTCAAGTGTTTGGCCTGTTTATCAGCGTCGGATGAACCTGTGTGGTGGTAGGGCAAATTCTTCTTACCAACCCAAAAAATGGCATGTACAAAATTCCCATCTCCAATATATCATGTTCACTCAATTAGTTTTTTTAGTGGTCGTTTGGTTGAATATGAGAAGTATTACTTCTTAGAAGCGATCCATTCTTTTCAACCTGTTTTCTGTCTTTAGCATAAAAAATAAATTAAACAAGTTAGGAAAATCGATAGAAATTTAAAATCTAATTTTGCGAAAAATCGAATTTTAAAATATTTTTTGCAAAAAGAAACCGAAAACAAAAAAAATTGTAAAAGAAACCTTGAGCCAAAAAAGGTGTTGACTCATTTTTCTTTTAGGCATCCACGTATCCTTATTTCATGTCAGTCAACTATTATTAATAATAAGTATGTTATTTATTATATTACCTACAAAGACTAAATTATTATTATCATTATTAATTAATGATAATTGTGTTACTACCTCCGTCGTCCCATATTAGTTGCAACAATAGCTTGTGCACATATTTATTATTATTAATTAGAAATATAATTATTAGTTACTCCCTGTAGACACAAAAAAATGTAAATTAACGGTGTCAGATTTATCTTTATTAGGAGATAATACCACGATATATGTTATAGAATTTCAAAGTTTTAGGAGATAATATCAGATAATATGTGATAGAATTTTAGGGATTCAGGGATATCAATTAGTATATATCTTTTTCTCTTAGTCAAGCTTCCTCTATATAACGGAGATTATGCCTAGGGTTTCAACAGGTTTCAAAGATGGAACAAGTCACAAAGACTACCAAATATTTTAGGTACATAAGCCCTAACCATAGACAAAGAAATTAAGAGATTTTTATGAGAGTTATGATCCGATAAATAATCAATAAAAATACATTGTTCCATATTTCTTGCCTCTTTTTATATAATTTACAACTTTGAGTTTTTAGGAGATAATATCTCATTAAATGGGATAAATTTTAGGTATTTAGGGTATTAGCTATTTTTATCTTTTTTCTAAGTCAAGTCTTTTCTATACAAAGGAAATTATCCCTAGGGTTTAAATAGGTTTTCAGATGGAAGCAAAAAGGAATCTTTCTTGAAAAATAGCAAAGAAGACCCATTATAAGTTGGAAAAACCTCAATGAAAAATTAAAAAGGATATTTTTTTTTCTCAAATTTGTTTGAAGACTTTGAACCGTATGCATCAAAAGGTGCATGTACGGTTCCTAAGGGATACCATTTTATCCTAATCAACAGGCTTTATCGAGAAAAATCACCTTTTTAGGTCAAGAAGTTGATAGCGCAAGTCATACAACACTCCAGCACCTCCTTAGGCTCTACTACCAAACATTATAGGTACATAAACCCTAAATTTGAAGAGAGAATTACGAGAGTTGTAATCCCATAAATAATCAATAATACATTACTCCAATTTTCTTACACCTTTTTATATAATTCGCAGCTTTAAATTTTGTAAGGTTAACACTCCCACATTTTTTTTGTTGTTTTACTTTAACCTACAAAACTTTATAAGAAAGATAAAAATAATGAAGATTTAGAACTATTAAATTAAATATTTAGTTAAAAACAATTTTTTATACAAAACCTAATCAATAAAAATATCAACTTCTAATTTTATTTATTATTTAAGAATTTCTTAAAGCCAGATGTTTTAACTTATAGTTTTGAATTAATAAATTCAATTACTTTGAAACTAAATTTACTTAATTATTGCTAAACACAATTTTTATGTTTTTTTCTAAATACTAAATTTTTAATGGTATACTATTAAACATTGTAATCTCAAACAATAAAATATAATTTAATTTGAGACTGTATGAAATAATTTTACATCTTTATTTATTTTAATCATAATTTAAAAGTCAAATAATATAGCGTGACTCGGGGCATCGTCGAGGCTAATAACTAGTTTACATATGAAAAATTGATTTCTAAGTGAATTAGACACTTGTTATAGTTATTGTGACATAAGCATGGATGGTATTTTATTGGGAATATTATACTTATAACAATGATTTTAAAACTTATAATCCTTTTAACACGCATACGACATGTTTAACATATTAAACTCTTCTCTCTTTTATGCGAGAAATAGGAATCATGCTCTAAGCATGTATTGATTGTTAATTGTGGTGTGTGAGAGTAGATGTTAGTTATGGAAGTAGCTGCTAGAGCTAACCGTCAGATTAGTTGTTTAATTATTCGACATGCTAAGAACAAACAAGTGTGAAATACTAAAATAGATAAAAAAAATAGGTACCTTAAAGTTAAAGTTGCTAAAGTTTACTCCAAAATCTAGTTTTCTTAGCCTTTCGCACTAAAATCATCATTCACCACTATTTTGGTCAAATTAGTACCTTCTATCTTGTTATTTTAGTTGAACCATATTGACCTTTTGCATTATCTACATAATCTATTTGACCTATATTTTAAAAAACTAGTGTCTCAATGCCTTTTCTTTTACTAATCATCAATAAAATATAATAAAATTCTTAATTGAACCTCAACAAAAGTTGAAAATCAAACGATAATGCAACTGAAAACGAAGAAAGTAATATCGATCTTGACTTGCTAAATAAGTATTGCAAAAACTATTGTGTTCATTTATGTGTGTCATAATTATCTAAATCAATAATATCTACAATCATAACTATATTAAAAATTGTTTTAATTTATTTATCTCAACTCGAACTTGAATCTTTTTATGGTCTACAATACAAAAAACGACAAAGCATAATAATATAAACAAGATTCGATTTAAAATCACCCAATATTCAAACATGAATGTATTTGGACCACAGCACCACATGCAAAAGATGACATTTCAAAGTTCAGCAGAACTGTATACTTTCATTCTTCAGAGGGTAAAATATTTGTACGTAGGGATGAAACTACCCAAAAAAGGGAAAGAACAGTGCAAAGATATTGAACCAAAACAAATGTAGTGATATAATTCAGGAAAACTTACCCCCTCTTACAATTCTTCTGCTTCTAGATTTCCCCATACGTAAATGCATGTCATACATTTCTTCTTCTTTTTTCACCCCCCGATGAGGCGATGACCCGTCGACTTGACTCACAACTCAGTCTCACTGCCATCCTTTATCGGATCTGACGGCGCCTCTCTCTCTCTCTCATTTGACCATCAGTCAACACGCTACCGCCATTTTCTCGCGATATCATATCCTGTCCCATTTTCTCCATCTCCCCATAAGAAATACTCCAGTAAATAAAAAAAGAAAAATGGATAAAAACAACCTTAGGACTTTAGGAGTGTATTAAAAAGTTAAAAATGTTACTTGAATAACTTTCAAACATTAATAACTCTGATTTATATGTGATTTTAGTATACTTTTCCAATTTTAATATTACGTCGGTTTCAATTTAATTGATACATTCATTTTTTTATACTTTATAAGATACGATATTAAAACCTAATATCTCAAGTGTGCGGCTATTCACAGCCCGTATTTACTATCTCATAGCCCGTATTCGTATAAATACGCAGATAAAAGTCTATATTACCCCCTCTCCCCTTTAATCATTTTCTAACATTTTCAACTTACTTCTTCCCCTTCTACCACCTTGTCCCACCACCACCACCACCACATTTGCCACCGCCGCCACCACCACCACCACATTTGCCGGATTTTCTACCGAAAAACTAATCCGGATCCGTAATTTTGATGATTTGTTTTTTTTAAATTTGAATTTTACGGAATCGGATGAGTTTTCCGGTACCGGGAACCGAAAACCTCATCCGGTTCCGTAAAATTCAATTTTTTACGGAACCGGATAGCCTTCTCGGTTCACGGAACCGGAAAACCAATCTGGTTCCGTAAAAAAATGCTGAAAATAACGGAACCGGATGGAGATCCGGTTTCCGCCATGGTGGAGAGGGACTGGCTTCTCGGTACCACCATGGTGGAAACCGGATCCCCATCCGGTTCCGTAAATTTCGAATTTTGAAAAAAAAAAAATTTTTTAAAGAAAATTTAAAATCTGATGAAACTCAACATTTTTTTCCAGAAAAGCACGGAACCGGACCCAGATTCCGGTTCCGTGAACCCAGATATTAAAACAAAAACGTTTTTCTGGAAAAACGCCCAAAAATACGCTCCTAAACACCCAAAACGCTAATTTTCTTGATTTTTTATTAAAAAAATTCGAATAAAACAACTCTTTTTAACATCAAACAACATTTAAAAAAAAAAAAGTTTTTACACGAAAACACGGAACCGGACCCAGTTTTCCGGTTTCGTGTTTTCGCTTTTTTTTTTTAAAAAAAATGGGGCGGTTTTAAGGAGTTCTTTGAACATTATTTATAAAAATTCAAAAAAAAAACTTACTTGGCGATGTGGCGGTGGTGGCGCCTCCATTGAAGACGAAGTTTGTGGTGGTGGCGGTGGTTGCGGTTGCGGCGGTGGCGGTGGTTGCGGTTGCGGCGGTGGCGGCTGCCAGATCTTTGCCCTCTTGGTTCTTGTAGCCATGGTTAGTGAGAGGGGAGGATGGAAGGAGGAGAGGTGTTAGTGAGAGGGGATGAAGGTTAGAGAGTGATGAATGGAAGGAGAAAGAGAGGGGTTAGTAAGGGTAAGTTAGACATTTCACTCAAAAATACGGGCTATGCTCTAATAAATACAGGCTATGTTTAGTAACACCCTATCTCAAATATGGTATAGGAAAATTTTAAAAAGTTATATATCTGAATACGCATTGAGATGATTCAAACAAGATCTCACATGAATATGTTTATCGTTACGTATATAAACTTAAAGATAGTCAAAATATCAAAATAAATATTCCATTTTTTTCACAAAGTTTTTTCCACTTATTAAATATATGTAAGGTATAAAATATTGAAATGAGAAGAAGTTTGTGGAACGGAGGGAGTAGTATACTCAAAGTCGATATATAGCAAATAATTTAAAAGAAGAAAAATACGATTTTTAAGTAATATACTCCCTCCGTAACACATTACTTGCAACATTTTCCAAAAATAGGTGTATCATAATACTTGAAACAATTTCTCTACTTTTTTCTTATGGTAAAGTTTTTCACATTAAACTACCTATGGTCCCCACCCCATGTGTACTTGTTTTTGTTTTTTCTCTCTTTCCCTCTTTTTTTTCCTAATCACATGTCATTTATCTCTCATACTTTTACCAAACTACACTTTTATCTATCATTAACAAAATATACCTAGGAATTCTCCCTAATCCATTTGTTGCAAGTATTATGTTACGGAGGGAGTATTTAATGATTTTATACAACTTTATGATTGTATATACTTCCTCCGTTTCTTTTTAAGTGCTACATATTGACTTTGCTACTATTCATCTATTATAGTTTGACTGGCTTTTACAATTTATGCATAAGAAAAAATATAGTCTTGTTGGATCTTGTTTGATTCGTCTCGATGTATACATTTTTAATATCTTGTTGTCATAATTTTTACAAATGCATAATTAAAGATAAAAATCATACAAAATATGTATCGATAAGTGTGGAAAAAAAATGTAGCACTTAAAAAAACAGAGGAAGTATATAGTTACCAAAGAAATAAAAAAGAAAGGGAGCAAAGTGGATATCAGAATCTGAGTACCAGCCAAGTTAAATAAAGTGCCAAGATTTCCTCCCCAGATTTTCATTTTCCCATTACTACTATAAAAATTCCCCCCGCTTCTTTTTCTTACCTCATCTCTTTTCTTTTCTTTTCTTTCTTTCTAACTCACCTTTTTTTGATAATAAACACACACTCTCTTTTCTTTCCTCTCTTAGCTCTCTCTCCAAGTCCAACAAACAACACTTTCAAATTTTAATTATTGCGGAATATTGTTTCGAATCTGTTAAACGAATCGTATGATGATGAATTTAGCTAGAAACGGTGTCGTTTCAAACCGCCGGTGGAAATCGGATTCAGCAATTGATCTTTCTCCTTCGGATTGTCAATCTGAAGCTCATGTTTTAGCTGTTGATGATAGTCTTATTGATCGTAAGGTCATTGAGAGATTGCTCAAAACTACTTCCTGTAAAGGTAGACTTTAGTCTCTGCAATTCTGTTTTTATTCCATTTTCAGAAGATTTGAGCTGAATTTTAATGGCGGAATGAAATTTTTTATTGCAGTTACGGCTGTTGATAGTGGAATGAGAGCTTTGCAGTTTCTCGGATTGATTGAAGATCAGAGAACTTCCGTTGTTGATGTGAGTTTCAGACGTTGCTTAAATTTATACCGCCATTTTTAAGCTGTTTGAGGTTCTAATTTGATGTTTGCTCGTTGTTATTTAGGGATTGAAGGTTGATTTGATTATAACTGATTACTGTATGCCTGGAATGACTGGATATGAACTCCTCAAAAAAATCAAGGTTCGCTTCATTTTTTGTCTCTCCTCATACAAAAATGCTATGCTCCTTTACTTTTTTGAGGTGTGGATGATTGATTATTAACGGTGGAAAAATCGCCATTGTTGATAGCAGGAATCATCTAGCTTCAAGGAAACTCCAGTTGTTATCATGTCTTCCGAAAACGTTCTCGCGCGAATCGATCGGTACTATTCTTAATTTTCAAACAAGATTTTGTGGATTAAGATTGAAGCACGACATTTTTACAAATTGTACTAATTTTAGAAATATATGAGCAGATGTTTGGAGGAAGGAGCAGAAGATTTCATACTAAAACCAGTGAAATTATCGGATGTAAAACGCCTCCAAAACTACATGAGCAAAGAAGAGAAAGTTAAAAGTGGAATGAATAAAAGAAAAGAAAGAGACGGTTCAGATCAATCTTCAGAATCACAATCACCTCCATTATCAAGATCTCCATCATCCGATTCATCCGCATCATCTTCGTCTTCATTGTCGTCGGAGTCATCACCTTGCGAACCATTCGAATCATCAACAACAACAACAACAACAACAACACCACCATCATCACCATCTGGACCGTTAGATTGTCCAACACCATCATCACCTTCACCGTCTCCTGAGCCATGTGAACCGTTGGATTCGCCAACTAGACGGTTAAAGATGTCCACCACAACTGAGCACCTGGGTCCCACTTCTTGATCGGGTCGGTCTTAATCGGGTAATTCTATAAAAACCGGCAAATTTGGAGAACTCTGCTCGCTCGTCCAATGTTTCGAATGCTTTTCTTTTTGTTGCCGGCGTTATGCAATTTGCGCGGTACTTCTAACGATTTCCTCCTTTTTTTTATTCTCTCTTCCATTTTGTAATTTCCGACGTTATTTTTTTCTTTTTTTTTTGAGATTTTTCTTGGAAAATTACAGGATACTTATCATACTAAATTAGCTTATGAATCCCTTAAATTTCCACTGTAAAGTAATGGAACCAGTTTTAAGTCAAAAAGTTCTTATTTAGAGTTCTTTTTTTGGATTATAATGTTGTTTAGCTCTATCAATCTTTTCAAATTAAGCAACGCATGTATTCATTAATCTAGCTAATATTGCATAGAATACATATGCACTTTAAAATCTTGTTATTTCACTTCTTATCAATAGTTCACTAGTCAATACTAAAAAAATAATTTGTTTGAAATTCTAAAAGTTGCTCTGATTAGATTTAGTGATGAGAAAAAAGTGTAAAATTATTGTACGAATGATTTGAATTGTAAAAAAATGTTAATATACAAAATTATAGTAATAATTTATCGTAAGATTGGTGTTTGTCGAGAGCTGTTCAGTTCCTATCAGATAGATAAGGGGCTAGACATTTATCAAGTTATATGTAGTATATTTTATTAAAAATGTAGTATATTTTTACAATATTTAAGGTAATATATATCTTCATAAATTTAGAATTTACTAAAATTGTAGTATATTTATAGAAATTGTAGTATACTACCTCCGTTCCAAATGTATTGCAATCTTTGACATTTTGCACTATTTATACACTATCTTTTGACCTTCTTTTGTGATTTATACACAGGGATAAATATAGTCATGTGGGATCTTGTTAGATTCGTCTCGATATATGCTTAATTAACATCAACTTTTTATAATTTTTACCTAAATAAAATTAGAGATATTAGCGTCTAAAGTAGTGTGGGAGGCGTAAAACTCCCTATGTTGCAATACATATGGAACGGAGGTAGTATATTTTATAATTGTAGTATACTCCTATATAATAGAAGTAATGTTCACATCTATCAGATAAGAATTAAGCATTTTCCGTGTTTTTCTCAGGGACTCATTTAAAACTTATCTAAGTTGATAAATGAAAGTCTAGTCTAGGTTTACAGATACATTTTTCCTAGGCAAAAACCTTATACAAAAAGGGTACTTGAAATTCAAACTTAAATTCATTTGATCTCTTGTTTTATAACAAATAATGTCAATTAATTGTTGGAGCATATTCAAAAAAAATATTACCTTGATTACTCCCATAGTTTGACTTTTTACACTATTTAAATATTTTATCTTGACTATAATTTTTAACTAGTATGTAAATGTAAAATTTAACACATCAAATTTTTATAGTTTTTAGTTATACATAATTAGATATTTTAATGATTAAAAATATACATTAATAACTGGTACACAGTCAAAATATTGCATGTAAAATGGGAGGTATTTCTTTTGGTGATCATATCTAATAGTATAAAACTAGCATAAAAATGCTGGAAAGGAATCAAATCGTATGAAAATAATAAAGTAAAAGACTAAGATAATAAAGAATAGTACATGTATATTAAAGTTTTGAAGCAAAGAAAGTAGCATTATTAAATAATATTTGAAGGTCATTGAATCATAGGTTGGTTTGATGTAGTTTTCTAAAAGATTTTGTTCTTAGATATTGATTTATAGTATGAAAGTCTTCTTTAAGGGGGGGTGGAAAAGAAAATTAAGGTTAATAAGGAAGATTGATAGTTCAACGGCTAGAGGGTATTGGAAAAATGGGGCCCAGATGGGAGCATGGTCTAAATTACGTCAATTCGGAAATCTTAGAGGAGGGTCCGCTGCGATTTAGTGAATCATCATGTTGAAAATTGCATATCAACTCTTTTCCCCTCCTTCTTTGTATTCTATAGTACTCTTTTGTTATTTCACTTTTGAGGTGTCGACGTTATTGATGCAAAATGATTTTCTCAGGTCCGTCTGATATAATTTTGAATTTCGTGTTTTTTGTTCTTATAATTGGACGAAGATATTAATCTAAGATAATTTTGGATGGTGGAGACATATATTGTGGGTGTCTTGCTAGCTAAAATCTATCCCGACAATATCTTCACCCATATGATTTCATAGTTACTTCTATTATGATGTAGGTTGTCTTACAAATTTAAAAGTTAAAACGAGTTTACTGATTAGTTTATTGTGAAAACCAACGACAAAGAATTATAAATTTTGTTTTCATATATGTTTTAAAAAAAAAAATCATGAAACTAAAAACGATAACAATATATGTCTATACAGTGTTATATATCTTGTATTTTAGGAAAAGAAATTTCTAAACATCAATAATGGTGTCCACTTATTATGATGGGGGACCATTTATAAAGGTAACCATTGTTCACTAATTTGGTAATACAAATACACCCAACTATTTGAGTCAAATAAGCTAGAATTAGATAATCTCTCATTACCCTGAAAAAAAAAATTAAATAAAGGGGATACTCTTACGTTACAATATTTGAAAATTCAATTTCAATATCTAATTATTATTACAGAACTCTAGACCTATAAAGTCAATTCTCAGTTTTAAAAGATGGTTGATTAATGTCTGTCCACTGTAAATAAATATTTCATTTGAAAAAATAGCAACAAAAAAAGGGATTTATTATAGTTTTGGTAGGTCAAAAACAGGGGATGGGGGAAGAATATGGAGAGGTTGGGTTTGCTTGTGTTTATGAATTATGATATGTAAGTCGATATGGAAAGATATGAAATGATATGATTCGGATTACGGGTGGTGGGATTGATATCCCTTGTCTGCTATGTCAAGCAAGATTACACCCAATTCTAATTTTAATTTTGTGGGTGCAAACTATACACCAAATGTTTTAATAATCTGTGTTGTACTACACAACTAGTCAGTCATTGGATGAGAGGAGATGAGATGGGCATGTTATGTATCTTAATTAAAAAAACATTGAAAGCATGTTCTTCTCCTTTTGGAGCTAACCCAGAAGTGGACCAAACATTAAAATACACCAAATTTTGTACGTGGGTCCCTAAACAAGTTGTGGCTATTATTTTATACTTCCTCCGGTTTTTTCTATTACAGTTCAATATTTGGATTTTATTCATACACTTATCTTTGACCTTCACCTTTAAACATAAGGAAAAAATAGTTATGTAAAATCTTATTATATTAATCTCAATATATATTTGAAAAAATTGCTTCTAATAATGCAATCTTTTAGCAATTTACAAATAACAAAGTAACCTTTTAATTATTCCATGATATAAACAATTTTCATACTCTATTAACTTTGATTAAGTCAAAATCGGAAATAACCTCAACAATAGGTACAAAAATAGGACACATGTCGTCTAATAATTAGTTCTTATAATTTTAAAAATAAAACTGATTTTTAATTACAAAAAAAGAATTTAAAATGAAAAATATCAAAACTTAAACTCTCCCTCCCACCCCCACCAAGTCAACCACCATCCCCTAGCCCATTGCCACCTTCATCAGACGGCCACCACATCTACTCGCACAACAAGGATGACAGATTTTTCCAGTAAAAATTTAGTTAAGTTAAGTTATTTCCCAAAGCCCAAAGCCCATGGCCCATGGCCCACGGCCCGGTCCGGGCGGCGGCGGCGCGCGCGTGTGGACTAGCCCAATCAAGAGCCCAACCACAAAAGCTTACCAAGTCACCAACTCAATAGATACTAGGAACATAACTATTGATAAACTCACCACTCACCTCTTATTCTTCCTATATGGGATCCCCAACTCTTCATATTCTTTTGAAGCAATTCAAGAGTTTTTGTATTACTCTTCTCACAAACTCCAACAATCCCCCACATGATTCAAAAGAAGAGACAGAAAGAAACGGGGCTGAAAAAGAAGATTTGGGCAATAAATACTCAGTTTTGTAAGCATCAATGTCTTAGAGACTTGAATTGATACCCAGTGCATACAAGTATGTCATATTGTCGTATTAGGTAGATTTCTCTTTGAACCTTCTACGGAGTTCATAATCAATACTTGCGCACTAAACCTTTTTCAAAAATAAGAAACGTTCTCGCGATATATATATAAGTGCTCCACAATACCTGGATTTTCATGAATGCTCTAGAGATCCTAAGCCTTAGGGATCTCATAGGGGATTGGGCGTAACCCCCACATTCACATAGGTAAGTTCATCAAGTTTGTACTGTTTCAAACCACCTTCTCAAGGCTATGAACTTATTAAGAGTATTTTACTCATCCTTACACATTTTACAGTAAAAAACAAATACTACATCACTTTTATTAATATAGGAATGGTAGTAGTATCTACTACTTGAGTTCTTTTATGACTTAGTTTGACCCTTGAACTTAGAAACTTTCTAAGAAGGGTATCCATCATAATTCACTCCACAATAGGCTTTAAACCCATTCCTTGCGCCGACTCTAGCACCATTTTTCTACAAAGGCCTTTGGTGAGAGGATCTGCAATATTCCTCTCTGACTTTACAAACTCGAGTGAAATTACATTATTTCTAATTAGATTTCTAACTATAGCATGCCTCAAGCGAATATGACTCCTCTTTCCATTATAGGTGAGTATACCTACTCAATCTACTAACAGCATAAGCTATATCCGGTCCAGTATAGTTCATCAAGAACATTACACTACCAATAATTTTAGCATATTGTTCTTGTGATATACTATCTCCTTTATTCTTTTTCAAATGAATACTAGAATCATATGGAGTTTTCATAGGAACACAATCATATTGATCAAACTTCTTTAAAATTTTCTCAATATAATGAGATTGATTTAAAGATATGCCATATGACGTTCTAGTAATCTTTATCCCAAGAATAACATCAGCCTCTCCTAAATCCTTCATTTCAAAACACGAATTTAGGAAACTTTTAGTTGCATTCACTATGTCTATATTGGTCCCAAAAATCAACATATCATCCACATATAGACATATGAAAACACAACCAATACCATCTATTTTGGAATAAACACAAGCATCAGAATCATTTACTAAAAAATCATTTGAAGTAATGGTTTGATGAAATTTATCATACCATTGTTTTGGTGCTTGTTTTAAACCGTACAAAGATCTAATGAGCTTGCATAAATTGTCCTCTTGACCAGGAACAACACATCCTTCAGGTTGCTTCATATAGATCTCTTCATTTAGCTCAACCTTCAAAAAAGCAGTTTTCACATCCATTTGATGCACAACAAGATCATGAATGGATGCAAGTGCAATTAATGCTCTAATAGTGGCTACCTTGGTCACTGGTGAATAAGTGTCAAAAAAGTCTAGACCTTTCTTTTGGTGATGTCCTCCAACTACAAGTCTAGCTTTATACTTGTCTAATGTCCCATCAGGCTTGCACTTCTTAGTAAAAATCCACTTACTACTCAAAGCCTTACAACCCCTAGGAAGGTCAGTCAAAATCCATGTGTTGTTACTCATAATAGACTCTATTTCGCTGTTAATAGCCTCCATCCAAAAACTAGAGTCAACAGATCTCATGGCCTCCCCAAAAGTTCTAGGGTTCTCTTCCAATATAAAAGCACTTACTCTTTGCTCATCTAGAAATCCTTTTTCAGCTAGGAAAGAAGTAATGAAGTCAGGTCCATAACTAGTCTCATTTCTAGTTCTTTTACTCCTTCTAGGTTCTAAAGTCTCACTAGATGATGCAATGTTATGATGCAAAGTAGAAGAAGATGCAACAGGCAAGCATGATTGTACACTAACTTTCATAGGAAAAATATGCTCAAAGAATTCTACATCCCTTGACTCTCTAATAGGACCAAAGCCAGAAGCATCCTTAAGAATAAGTCTATATGCAGCACTGTTAGAAGCATACCCAATAAAGATTCCATCAACAGTCTTAGGTCCAATCTTACTCCTTTGAAAGTCAGGAAGTCCTATTTTTCCCAAGCACCCCCACACTTTAAGGTAACCCAAATTAGGTTTAAAACCTTTCCACAATTCATAGGGAGTCTTATCTAACTTCTTATGGGGAACTCGGTTAAGCACATAGCAAGCAGAAAGAATTGCCTCCCCCCACATGTTAGTAGGCATCCCTGAACTTATAAGCATAACATTCATCATATCCTTAAGAGTCCTGTTTTTTCTCTCAGCTATTCCATTTTGTTCAGGTGTATAGGGAGCTGTAACCTCATGTATAATCCCATTAGATTCACAAAATTTCTTAAGTGGAAGTCCATCATATTCTCCACCCCTATCTGATCTCACTCTCTTTATCTTAAGGTCTAACTGGTTTTCTACTTCGGCTTTATAAATAAGAAATTTCTCTTCAGCCTCATCTTTCGTACTTAACAAGTAGACCTTAGTATAACGTGAGAAGTCATCAACAAAAGTAATATAATATCTCTTCCCTCCCCTACTCATAGAGTTCTTAAAGTCACCTAAGTCACTATGGACTAGTTCTAATAGGGTCGAGGAACGAGAAACACTCTTGTTGAATGCTTTCTTAGGGTGTTTGGCCTCTACACATACTTCACATTTGTCAAAAGAGGTATTGCTAAAGTCAGAAATAAGACTAAGTCGTTTTAGCCTTTTAATGGATGCAACATTCACATGACCTAATCTAGAATGCCATAAAGAAACAGACTCAGCAATATAAACGGAAGCAGTAGAAATTTTATTATCAGAAATTACATCCAAAACAAAGAGTCCAGCATTACAAAATCCTTTACCCACAAAATCACCATTTCTGGTTAATACAAGTCTGTCAGATTCAAAAGTTAATTTAATTCCAGCCTTGTTTAAAAGTGCACCAGATATGAGGTTTCTGCGGATATCAGGAACATGCAAGACATTTTGCAAAGCAATGGTTTTTCCAGAGGTTAACTTTAGAAAAACCTTTCCTTTGCCTAACACACTCACAGTGCTTGAGTTGCCCATGAAGACACATTCTCCTTCTGGAACTTTATCATAAGTCTGGAACATTTCCTTGCTTGAGCAGATGTGGCGGGTAGCTCCAGTGTCCACGACCCATTCAGAAATGTTGCTAATCAGGTTCACCTCGGACACCACAGCAGCAATAATGTCATCTTCAGCAAGGTTGACTTGTGCTTTATTGTCTTTTGGTTTGGTGACAGCAGCATTTGAAGAAGCCTGTTTGTTTCTACAATCCCTAGCAGCATGTCCAAATTTACCACAAACATAGCAGTTACCCTGAAATTGCTTCTTACCCTTAAACCCATTACCATTCTGCCTAGTTCCGTGAACATGGTTCTGACTTTTACCCTTTTTCCCTTTTCCGGAAATTTTAGACTCAATAAGGTTGGCTAAAGTGGAAGAATGGTCAGTCTTTCCTTTAGTCTGAATTCGGTTTTGTTCCTCAACCTTAATGTGGGAAACTAATTCCTGAAGGGTAAAGTCTTTTTGCTTATGTTTCATAGAGTGAACATAGGTCTCCCAAGAGGGTGGCAGTTTCTCTAAAAGGCAATTAGCTTGAAATAAATCAGGAATAACCATACTTTCAGCAGCAAGTTCAGCACACAAATGTTCATAGTCATGGACTTGGTCTAAAACAGGTTTGTCATCAGTCATAGTAAACTGTAACCAACGACTACAGGCATATTTCTTAGTCCCAAAATCATCTAGTCCATACTTAACCTTAAGTGCATCCCAAATATCCTTTGCCTTTTTCGAGTTACTATAAATCATATATAAAGGAGCAGTCATATAATGCAATAACATTCCCCTACATGTTTTATTATCTTTCTCAAAATCCCTAACTGCGTCAACAGGAGCAGCATCAATAGTTAAGCAGTAATCAGGAACAAAGGGGTTGACAGAATTAAGAGGAACAGCAACAGGAATACCAGCCATAATAACAGTATAAAACGGAAAAAAATTTCAACTTTAGATTGTTAGAAGTATGACTGGTAGATTACTAAACTTAAGTTAAGTTATTTCCCAAGGCCCAAGGCCCAAGGCCCACGGCCCGGTCCGGGCGGGCGGCGCGCGTGTGGACTAGCCCAATCAAGAGCCCAACCACAAAAGCCTACCAAGTCACCAACTCAATAGATACTAGAAACATAACTATTAATAAACTCACCACTCACCTCTTATTCTTCCTAGATGGGATCCCCAACTCTTCATATTCTTTTGAAGCAACTCAAGAGTTTTTGTATTACTCTTCTCACAAACTCCAACACGGACTACTTCGTCTCGACCAAGCCAGCATGCATACCTCGAGCTTCTGAGTCCACACAAAAACATGATGTATCACAATACAATCTTGTCGTATGCATAAGAAAGTAGATCACGTGCGTAAAAATTAATGTTCATGGCTTCCTGCTCTTCGAATACAAGGAAGCAAATACAACGCTCCCTTGAGCCGTCGTATATAAGAGTTAGGGAGCCCCCTTGAAATGTCATGTGTACCAGGAAATGAATACATTGCACCCACATTTCGAATCAAGATTTGTGATGAACAGAAACTCACTTTTCGAATGGGATCATTCGAAGAAGCAAGCCATCAAACCAAGTCAGTCATCAAGTTCCTCCACACCTCGGCTCGACCCGGTTCGAGAGTTGATAAAATGATAAAATATGAAAGATAGCATGGCTCATGTATAGCTTCTTGGCCCCACCGATATACTCGAGCTGCCTCGGCTCGACCCAATTCGGAAACGGCTATATGAAAAGCGAGGAGCTACCTCAACCACTCTTACAGGAAAGCATGAGAGAGAGAAATGGCCCGACTGAGCTAGCATGAATTTCAAATGCCTCGAGCTTGTGAGGAGAGCAACAAGTTGCTCGACTTTGTGAGTTATCGTGCACCTCGAAAAGTGAATTTAGTAACAGCATGAACTACTACTTGGTCAAACCCAAAAGCAAGCATCCTCGAAGCATTGATAAAACAGCGACTCTTCGTTTGATATATGCCTCGAACTTGAAATATTGACCACCTCGAGCTGCTATGCGTGAGATACATGCCACGAGCTGTTGCACACGCGTAGTAGGGTCACTCGAAATGAGCTGTTGCACACGACGTACTCTTCGATTAAGGTCACTCGAAATTATTGAGAGCACTTGGTTTTGAGGTACCTCGAGTTTAAAAGGTCACTCAGAGAAAAGGTACTCGAGTTTTCTGTCATTGAAGTCATTCGAGTTCTTATGACACTCGAAGAACGGAATTTAGTTACACAATGACTACGTCATATGACTAGGTCGAAGTACTGTGATGAATACATACCATAATCAAGCTTCGAATAACTTCACTCGAATTCGGCCTTGCACTGTGTATCCTCACTCGAAGTTCAACGTCAGTTGAGTTTTAATGTTAGTTGAAGTTCGAGAAACCCCGTCACTTGAAGTCTTGGACCATATGAGTTTTTGACGTCACTCGAAGAGGGAGTTAGTCGAGATTCATGGTAGTTGAAGAAAATATCAGTCACTCGAAGTCGTGGACCATGTGAGTTTTTGATGTTACTCGAAGAGGGAGTTAGTCAAGTTTCATGTCAGTCAAAGAAAGTGTCATTCGAGTTTTATGATAGCCACTCGAAGTCGACGGTCTCGTCAAAGCAGCCAATCGAATTTTAGGGTATTGAGCAAGGCTACGTCGAGTTCACATAAAACGGGCATTCTGCTCCACCATTGCTCTTTGTTGTTTCTCGCGCTATTGTGCATGATACGAATGCATGGGAAAGGAGTGAGAGCCAGCTTCCAATTCGCATTCTTCCTCGAGCTCTATAGTCCGCGAAAGAACCTCCTCGATTGCGTTTATCAACAACATGGGTTATCATGCACCTCGAAATGAACCTCTATGGGTTATCATATGCCTCGAAATGTGAATATACGAACAACATAAACTACCACATGATCAAGCCTTATGATCATCATCACCACATGATCAAACCATATGACCACACCCGATCGAGTTTCAAGATCCTTTTCGCTTGATCGAATTCACTTCGAGCTGTTGTGAGGATTATTGCATCGTCATCTTCACCGCATGAAGTATAATGGGCGTGAAGTAGAATGGCTGGGCGTATACCTCGAGCTTCTAGGCGAGTACATCACCATCATCATCAGCTTAGCTGGGTAATGCTTCTCGATATTTTCTTCATCATCATGATCAAACAACTTCAAGGTCTTCAACCTACTATGAGTATCACATATGGAGGCATGAATAATTTGATTTAGAAATCAATGGTGTGATGTTGAGCATCACCATCATCATCCTTACAAGCCTGCTACTTCGAGCTGCTAAACAAAAAAAAAATAAGAAAAGAGTGAAGATACATTCCCATGCACTAGAAGACAAAAAGGCTATTTACTACTTCCTCCGTTTTTTTAGTTGACAAGTTTTGACTTTTGAACTATTCACATAATCTACTTTGACTATCTTTTGTGATTTATACATAAGAGAAAAAATATAGTCATGTGGGGTCTTGTTAGATTCGTCTCATTATATATTTTCAAAATATCATATTTTTATAATTTTTACTCATCAATTTTCCAAGATAAAAGTGATTGAAATCACGCGTTGGCAAACGTGATAAAAGAAACAGGTCAACTAATAAAAAACGGAGGAAGTATGATATTAAAAATAATGAAATGGGTATGTTTACTGATTTAAGAAATGCATTTTTGTCCTATTCAAAAATGGAAGATGGATAATGTTATGGATAATTTCGTCCAAATGCAGTAAATGGGCTTAATGTCATTCGAAGTGGTTTTCTTTTTTAATGATTTTGATCCTTGGAAGATCAAGGTCAGTCGAGTTCAATATCATTTGAAACTCAAAGTTACGCGAGTTTGATGCCACTCGAGGTCAAGGTTATTTGAGCTTAAAGCCATTCGAATTTGAGGCCGGTCAAATTTAAGGTTAGTCGAATTTGAGATCAGTCGAATTCTCAACAAACGTTCCGCTCCATATCACAGTTTCGTCAAGATCCTAAACTCTGACATAGAGCGTGCGGCTAATGTTCGGGCCCACTCCAGTCATAGCCCACCTTACCGGTGAAATGACTAAAATACCCTTGAGGTGTAAAATTACCATTTTACCCTTGGGGCTTTACAGGCCAGAAAGTACAAGCTTTCCGTCAAGCCCATTGACAAAAAGGCTTTCATGACGTCATCACCTTCGCCAGGTGATGTAATCTCAGTATTATCTATAAATAGTACCTTCACCTGATCATTCAGGTACGTTTATTTACGTTTTTACACACATTCCAAACATTTACTTGTACTACTCTCTGACCTTCTGAGATCAGATCTGAGTTAAGCATCGGAAAGCCGATCCCGGGAACATCCCCGGGGTAGTTCACGGTGCTCGGTTTTGCAGGTATCGGAAATTCGAAGACCTTGGACTTGTTACTGGTTACTACCCTAGCTGGATTTGGACTCCCCCGAACTACAAATTTTCTGTGTTTCTTGTACCCGAAACATATTTCAATAAAACCAACTATCCAAATACATCAAAACTGAACAACTTCATCCATCTCAAATGCTTCACTGCAATCCGAATCCCAAAATCTAAGACTATTCTAGAAGTCAAACTCTAAATTAAGATTGAGCCTTGTAAGACTTTCTGAAAATATTTCAAGTATAATTAATCGAAATATAAAAGTATTATTCCATGATTATGCTGTTTCTCTCCCTTTCTCTCTGTGGAGGTGGTGTGGTGATTCCAGATGCTGGGGTCGGTTGGTGGTGCAGTGCTTATGACCTGCTGGTGGTGTTGGCGGTGGGATAAGGTGGAGGTGTTGGGCTTTCGAAGGGGGCGGTGGTGGGACGATTCTAATGTGATGAAATGGTGGCGAGGCGATATTCTTAGTAGGCAATATCGAGTCAAGTTTATCATGGAGTAGAAGAGAGAAAAGAAAAGGGAAACCCTATGAAGCAGCAAGTAATGAGAGTATAAGAATTTGAGGGTAATGAGAGGGTGAGGAAAATGATTAAATAGGCCCATTAGAAATCATAAATGGGATCAAGTTACTTAATTCTCTTACCCTCTTAAAGATCTCAAAACAGAGGCCCCCTAAGAATCTTGAGTTCTTGACATTATTTAGAATCAAATAAAATCACACAATTTTTTTAATATATGAGAAAAGCGTAGTAATGTGGCCCTCGTAATGCTAAGTTTTACAAAGGTACCCCGATAACTCTCATCAAATATTCTTTTTCAACCAGATTGTATCTTACTCGCATAAAATAAATTTTCAATAAAGTAACAATTCATAACTAAACAAGAAGGTACCTCCTAAAAATATGTGTTATGATTAATGTAAAGAGTAATATAAAGTGGGTGGAGTTTATCATAATGCACATGTTGTGTATAAGATGTTTTATATATAACTAATGGACAAGAGTGATCTTATAATTTTCATGCTTCCTTCGTTTCTTTTTAAATGTTATACTTTTATCAAGGAAGCGATTTAACAAGTAAATTTTTCGATGAAATTATAATTCAAGAAAGAATGAGATTTTATATCACTTGTGTTAAAATTGCATTGATTAATTTATTCGTTTAGAACCTTAAATCGCTTCCTTGATAAGTGTGAAAAAGTATAACATCTATAAAGATACGAAGGAAGTATATAACATTTGTGATAGTACGTCTATGACGCAAATCTAGTGCTCTCATTTCCTAACACAACCCGTGAAACTATATATTCAAAACCAACCCTTGCCCGATTTGGTTACAACTAAGCCAATAGTGTGACCTAGAAGGCTAAAACAAACTTGACTCGAAACCAACTTGACCCAGTTACAACACAACACGTGACGACCCGTCCCACAACAAACTAAAATCATTTCAACTTGATAGTGCTGACATAATTAAATTGATTCCAACTCATGACCTGTTTGACCCTATTTGTTTTCGACTCAACATCTTAGGGTCGGGCTGGACCTGACCTGACCTAAAATTTGACCAAAACAAAAAACGACTCAACGCAAGATAATCAAATATATCAAATTTGACATGATTCGAAACCAACCAAAACCTAATGATAATTTGGTTTCGAGATTAACATGATTAGATACAAATTGACCTCGGACCAGACCCAAAATCACTTGACACCAGAAATGCCCGACCTATATGTAATATAATCCTGTTTGTTAAAGGATCCGTTTTTTCTTGGTGGGGGGCATATAGCAGCACAAGGCATGTGGTTGGAGGGAATGAGCTGGGTAGGGGTAGAGAGAAGGGGTATTAAACCGGCCAAAAAGGCCGCCAAAATCTTGACAGCAAAGCCGCGGGGTCATGCTGGTAATGGTTGTCCCAGGCAGTATCCCGTTTAGTTGGCACCAATATCTTATCCTCCATTTTTTTCTGTCGCTTTTTACCTCCCAAATTCTCCAACTACTTTTTGTCACCCCCAATCTTCATCTTAAGCTTCACCATATTATCAAACACCCCCCTAGAATAATATATTATCAAAAACTATCAAACACCCCAGTAAGATAGTATATTATCAAAAACATAACTTTTCAACATAATTTATGATTCACCGGCAAGTTGCTTATCTCTATAAACTATTTATAAGAGTACTTTTACTGTTTACTGATTAATTTAACTATAAAGGGTGTTTAGTAGGAGGGTTAATGAGGTAGTTATAAGGATAAAAGGAGAGTAGGGAAGTGGTTTGATTCTTTAGGAGAAGAGATATAATTAGTATGGATGTCAGTGGGGTGAGTTTCATGGAGACCCATCTCGCATCCGCTCCAGTTAGGCAGGGATGGGAAAGGTTCCGCGGGTGATGGGGATTAAAACAGTACCCACCGTGGGTGATGGGGCGGGTGTAGATGTTAGATTGGCCCCGCTCGTCCCGCTCCGCCCCATCCCCGCTCTCCCCCTCACAGCCCCGCCCGCTTCGCTTTATCCCCATGTATTGAAGAAATTTATTTTTTAAAAAAAGTTTTTACCATTTGTTTCTCTAGGCCCAAAAAAATTAGTAAACCGACATTGGGATAGCGATGGGGCGGTAATGAGACGGGGGTTGGGGCGGGTCTAGCTGGGGTGAGGCGGGTATGGGGATCCACGCGGGTGATGAATGGGAATAGTTTTTGGTGTGTCACCGTTGGGGCGGGGATGGGGATAAGATTTTCCCCCGCCATGGGTGATGAGGCCGGGAATATGAGGATGAGTTTTTTAGGCGGGGATGGGGATAGGAATGCCAACATCCACCCCGCCCCATTGACATCCCTAATGGGCCTCTGGCTAGGGCTCCTGTGGAAAGACAGCTCAGAGAATTATTCTTCTTACCTTAATATAATCTAGGCGAGCAATTGCATTGCCTTACGTCAAGTTGGTTGTTCAAATTCTTTTTACCACTTCTTCTTTGAAATTGGTTATTTGAAAAATTAAGAGAATAAACAAAACAAGATATACATAATGAAAATTGTTGGCGATATTTTTTGGGTGCATATGTAGTCACATTGGCATGACAAGAATTAATACCAAGATCTCTTAAAACCGAGAAAAAAAGCACTGAACTCATCCTCAAAATAATGGCCAATTTGAATTTGGTGGTGAAGTAAATTGGTGGAGGCCAAGGGAAGATAAGGGAGGAATGTAAAAGGGAAACGACTTCATATCATGTCAAAAAAAAAAGAAAAAGATAGCTAACTCTTCCTTTTCTCATGTTTTCTCCGAACTTCCTTATCTAAATTTTGAACGCACTAACGGGATACAACATTAAGCGATTAAATTTAGAACCTCCAACTTCTTGTTTCAAAATAATCATGCTCAAATATTATACCTCAAAGGTATGTATATTTTCTATAACTTAAGTTGCATAACACTTAAAATCAGGGGTTGGATCCCTATGACCTTACCCGTTTCAATGAAAATCTGCCTCTTTTTACTTTCTAAAAGTTTTTGAGTCCCGATTTCCAAAACCAAAATTATAGAGTAGTTTCCAATTAGACACTTGATAAAAAGCTAAGGACGATTGCCTTGAAATGACTAGACGTGTATATATACGCCAAGTTTTGTTCATTTTGTTTGAAGGAACTTATAATCCGAGACAACTACATGATTATTTTTCTTACCTTAATATAATCTTGGCGAGCAATTGCATTGCCTTATGTCTAGTCGGTTGTTCAAATTCTTTTTACCACTTCTTCTTTGAAACTGGTTATTTGAAAAAATTAAGAGAATAAACAAAAACAAAATACACTGAAATGAAAATGTTGGCATTTTTTTTGGGTGCATATGTAGCCACATTGGCAGGACAAGAATTAATACCAAGATCTCTTGAAACCGAGAAAAAAGCACTAAACGCATCCTCAAAACGTCGGCCAATTTGAATTTGGTTGTGAAGTAAAATGGTAGAGGCCAAGGGAAGATAAGAGAGGAATGTAAAAAGGAAACGACTCCATATCATGTCTGATGAGTGCTTATTTTTGCATATTTTTACCCTTTATTATGATATTTTTAGTGTCGTCTGTTAAGTTATCTGGGCTAAATATTATACTTTTGTAATAGTTTGGGTCTAATCACTTATTTGTTATTTTAGAGCTTAAAAGATATATTTGTATCTATTTTATTTATTAAGTGATGACCCATTTATACCAAAGTCGAAAGATGTGTTTAATTCGTGGTTTATAAAATGTGCAGGAGCGTTGTCGTATTTTTGCCATATCTCACTCGTACGGAGTCGAAACGATACAATTTAAGTGGCTACAGAAAGTTAAGATCGACGCCTACGGCTTTACTTCAGAATACAAAAGCTGATTTCCTTATCTATCCAGTCTAAAATGCAATACAAAGTACCAGCCACATTTATTTATGTGAAGGTTGATATTGACTTGTTAAACACTGGGTTTCTTTTTCTTGAATGATTTTGATAATTTGCCATTGCCGTTGGAGTGACAACAACGGCAAAGCTTAGTTCAATTTCAGTATTCCATATCTAGTTTGTTAATCAAGTTTGGTAATTTCGTTCCTTTCTTTAATTAATTTCAGTTTTATTATAGTGGAATTTCCTAATTCCCAAGCCTTTGCGTTATTTTCATGGTTCTTTATGATGTTAATTCTCTAATTTCTTTGAGTTGTCAATTGTCTTATTTTTGGAGTTACAGTAGCCTTAGATTTGTGGTTAGTGCTTGTTTTCTTTATTTTGGTTTTGAGTAATTCATTGTTGATTGTTTCAATCTTAGTTAGTTTGCTATCTTTATTTTCTTGTTTTATTTTCCAATTATTGATTTCTGTCTTAGTAGCAGTTTCTATTGGTTTTCGTTGTTATAGTTCATATAATCGAGTAGGTAATTCGACTTAATACAACATCTCTGTGGGATCGACTCGTATCTGCTAGTTGTACTACATTGTACACTGTGCACTTGCGGTACTAGTTTTTATTCATACAATGTCCAAATAATAAAAAGACACCTAACTCTTCCTTCCTCATGTTTTCTCCGAACTTCCTCATCTAAATTTTGAACACATTAACGAGATACAACATTAAGGGATTAAAATTAGAACCTCAAACTTCTTTTTCAAAATATCATGCTCAAATATTATATACCTCAAAGGTTTGTACATTTTCTATAGCTTAAGTTGCATAATACTTAATCCGGGGTTGAATCCTAACGACCTCACCTGCTTCATGAAAATCTGCCTCTTTTTACTTTATAAAAGTTTTTGAGTCCCGATTTCCAAAAACAAAATTATAGTTTCTAATTAGACGCTTGCCAAAAAGGGCGATTGCCTTACAATGACTAGATGTGTATATGTACGCCAAGTTTTGTTCATTTTGTTTGAAGGAAGTTATTACTTAAATTTCTTCAAATTACGTAAGATCCAACAGAACTCAAGAATATTCAGCAACAACAAAATTCAAACAGGCTAGCTGAATTTTTGAACTAGTAGTATCTTAACAACAACAACGGAGCGTCAGATCAATGATTTGACGTTCGTGAACATGACTCCCATATAATATCGTCTTCGTTGAGAAGTATGGGAACCAAGTAGTATGGTGCTACTAAAAAATGTGAAACTAACTAGATCAAACATGTAAATGTTAGATCAAATCAGACCATTTTTTTTAAAAGATTATGTCCACCAAATGAATAATGTGATGAAAATGTGAATCGAACATTAGTCATAGCTCATAGTGTTGTCGTTTGTTAGATTTCACTAGGTGGGCTTCAGAGATGGATTCAACGCTTCGAGCAGCATGACCCAGGTTAAATATGCAACAATTTGATAGGAATAAAAAATTTGCAACAAGTGAAGCGCAAGACCAAATGAGCTAATATGATGGAAATGAATGGGCCTCTAACCCATGAGGCCTCCCACCTCAAACCCACGTTTAAAAAATTGTATAGACTTCCGTTTGGCTTGAATTTTAGGACATGTTTGGCAATAATTTATAGCCTTGTAACTTGATGAAGGATCCTCACTCTGAAGAATGGCGTTCAACAAAGTAATGACAATTAGGGGTGTTCAAAAAAGCCCAGTCCATTGACTCGGGTAAGTCGGATATTATTTCAAAATATGATATGTTGTGGGCTGGGTATCCAACCCGGTAAAATTGTCTTTTATCGAGCCAGGTTATGGGCCGTCATCTATCATAATCGGGTACCCAATTACCCGCTTTGATTTTTTGAAACTTTTTACTCTTGTATTTTGGTACCCAACCTACTGTTGTGTTACTAACATACCACTCTTTAAACAATTAGGCTTAGTTTATAACCCCTCCCTTGTAGTTGTTAGTATACGGACTATGGAGATTAGGCTTAGTTTACCAATATACCAATAAGTTTTACGTGGACAACATGTTAAAGTAATTTTTGTTGAAGAGTTTAGTATGTCAGCATCTTTTTAGGTGAAGCCTCATGCAATTTTAATTGTAGATTTTAGCTAGTGAATGTTAATGGCAATCATGAATATTGGCATGAAGTGGTAGCCTTGGCAGAACTTATATCATTTATAAAAGCAAGACTTTTTAAAACTCTACTTCAATATTTACCACCCTGGTACCCTATGATCTGGAAAATCGGGAACTCGAAATGCAGGTACCCGATTTTTTCGGGCCAAGTCAGCATGAGCCGCTTCTTTCACTACTCGCAAATGTGCGTACCCGTCTTTCTAGGTATAAGAAAATTTGGGGACCCTATTATGAACACCCCTAATGACAATAGCTAATTTAACGCTGAGACCTTACTTTGCAAAAGCTACTTAAACTCTAATAATGAGATAGTGTATTCACTCTATAGGAAGTATATAACACTATATGCTCCTACAAGTATCTTATAAATGCATAGTCCATTAGGACCCGTGTGGGGTACCGGGCAACTTCTTCTTACCAAAGTATCTTATAAATTGTTTATAAGACCACATTATGTGACAATGTATGTACGAAAATTACATAAACCATGTAATACCTATATCAAATTTTGTCCTAATTTGTACAAGACCACCCCTCATCCATTTCACAGCTTTCGACCTCTCGTATTCTTTTCTTCTTGAACATTATTAACAATGACCAATTTGTTAAAGTTCAAGGCACTATTCCTTCCTTTTCTCTCTCCTAAAATGTCATCTTTCAACATTTTCTTATTAACAATGACCTATTTTTAAGTTCATCACCTTCTCTTTTCTACCCCACCATACTCTCTCTCTTAATTACGTCACTTATTTATTTGACTAATATTTGAATATGTTCAATTGTTCATGAACAAGTAAAATATATTAGTGACAATTTAAGCTTAATCGTGGTTAAGTCATAATTATTTGAAACTAATTAATTATTTATTAGATTATTATGTTTTGGGAGTTTTTTTTCCAGCAAAGAAAATATGGAAGAAAATGGTTTTTCAAAGAAATTTGCCAAAATATATCAAAATTGGTATCATTGTATAGTTCTCGATAAAATATGAACATTGGTAATTTTTTTATTTTTTTGACTTTTATTTTAGGAGAAAATAGCCATAAAATGATTCAAATGAGTATGTTATCTCTCTCCTGGCTGAACCAATGAGAATGCGACACGCAAACTGACACAGAAGGCGTCAAAATTTGCTAGTAAACGTTGTCGTTCCTTTGCTTTTCATCTCCAAGTCAACATTTCATCTGTTTTTTAATCTATTTTTGCATCATGACTGTTTGTGAGAAAAGGTTACGAGATGACTTATTTCAGTGAACTTTTGATGAACAACCTTTAATTAGCTCATTGCTTATAAGGTTTTTGTAATATTCATCCATAAACTTTAGCAATAAGTCATTGCTAATAGTTTTCTTACTTAACATCCCCTTTCATGAGAATACAAGAAAATCCAACGTTGAGTGGAGAAATTCCGGAGGAGTTCGATTTACCTCGTTGAAGATAGTTTGTATAGTGGGGCTTGCGGTGCAAAGTGGTTATCGTTGTTTATCCACTGGATAGATTATCCATCTGAGTAATTGCAAATGGAATCCTAATGACTTTCAAAACTTCAACGGGAGTTCATCAAATGCAATCAAGCTTATATTCTTATCCTTTCTTTGAGTTACTTGGAGTCGGCAACTATGCATAATATATGGACACATCATTGAATTCGATACGACGCATGAGTTGAAGGCTCCGAGACAATGGCCTTTACCCTTGTCCCTCAATTTTGTTGGATTAGTCCTTCAGTATCACTGTATCAGCTATCTCTCTCAATAATACATAAAGATTAAGGGTCGATACAATTAATGAGATTACAAATGGTCCTTCAAAGAGGAGCTAGACAAGTTTGAAGATATTAAAGGAGTAGATATATTTCATATATACTATAAGCTTATAGGTAAGAAAGTGACCTTACCTGTCTCATAAAAAACAAGGAAGGTGATCTTAAGGATGAAGAGACACAAATTTCCTACCAAAATTCACTTTAAGTTGTTTTCTAGCTTTTCAAACAAAGAATACGAAAAAATAATAATAGAAAAGCGCTTATGACCAACAAATAATTTGAAAGTGAATGAAAAATGGGATTGAGAGTTGACGGTCTATCCACATGCTTATCGTTTCGATAGATATAGTAAAATCAAAAGGTTTTAGCTTCAAATGCTCAGGTTGTAACTCAAATTCTTACAACAAAAGGTGTTACATAAAATGTAAGGTGTTCAAATTTTAAAACCCTGAGCTTTTAACCTAAAATCTCATAGACTTATCGTAAAGATTTATATAACCTATCAATATGTTTAGCGATAAACTGTGTAACATAAGTCTTTGAGAGAGAAAGCGAGAGAACTTAAGAGAGATCTTGAAGAATTTTATATTCATCTTTGAACATCCATTGATTCAAAGTGTACAATTTGGTGGTTTTCGTCCCCATTCTAAGTTTCTACGTTACAAGCTTACAATTATTTATATCAATTAATTTGTTGCCAATTTATTATGGTTTAAGATTGATTTCTAGATTAATAGTCAAGAAAACTTACAAATTTGGCCATAATACCCACAAAACTATCTATACTTTATACTAAAAGAAAAGCCATTA
Organism: Patellifolia procumbens; assembly: GCA_947645195.1. Lineage (NCBI taxonomy): Eukaryota > Viridiplantae > Streptophyta > Magnoliopsida > Caryophyllales > Amaranthaceae > Patellifolia > Patellifolia procumbens. The sequence continues at coordinate 1,923,695 of CANSGD010001379.1, read as the reverse complement.
AAGCAAAATTCTCCCTCGTAAATTCCTTCTAACTTAATCAAATTTTGATTAATAAACTAGTATTTAGACCCAGGCGATGCTCTGGGATTTACGTGCCTTATACTTAAGTATTTTAATACAACTAAAAATTGGTGTGTAGAAAGATTTTATTAAAAAGTTATAAATTAGTAGTTTTATTAAAAAATACAATTAAAATGTTATAATTTAATTATTGTTTTTCATTGAAAACATATAATATCATTATTAGTATTGATAGAAGGAGCAACAACAATGTAGTGGCACAATGGTTAGAGCTTTATCTTTCATATTCGAGGTCGAAAGTTCGAAGCTTCACATAGACAATTTGCACTTTTTAATGTGAATGATGTTGATAAATATTATTGAAAAGAAGGGAGAGTGACACACGGCGGATTGCAATCCGTGCTTACGCTTTTTAATATATATATAGATAGATGACTCCACTGAAAAAATAAGTAGGGGTTTTGTTAGATAGTAATTGTAAATGCTTACATCCCAATTTATAATTATATTTAATTAGTGATAAATTTTAAAAAATTTAATTAAAAGTTAGATTTTTTCCGATAAATTAAAAATGGAGGATTTCTTCGGACAACTATCTAATTTGATTATATTCTGTTTAACATGATGGAACCAATCATTAAAAAAAATACAAAATATTATTTGCGAATAAACTAATCAACCACATGAGTAAACAATAATGACCAAATTCTTAGCTCATAAACTATGGATGAGTGAGGTAGGTTTGGCTTCTACTAAAGAATAACCTACATGATTGTAGTTTTCTTGGAAGGGAGTGGTTTAACCAAAACAGTTATATAATACTATCATCCCCTCTTTTTTCCCCAATGAACGAATCCAACAAAAGTCAAAAACTTTACTTGTGAAGATGTAAAAAGGGTAATTTAGAAACATGAAAATTGTTAAGAAAAAACTCACTAAACAATAAACATTAATCATGTTTGTTACAACGACCTTAATCTTGACTTTCCATAAGAAAACTTACAAAAAAACAAATAAATATTGAGTGTGTTCAGAAATCCTAACCATTCACAAAATCTGTGCATCTGCTTGTTTCAAACTCCTACCTAATTCATGACTGCAATGCAATTGACAAACACGATAGTAAATGCATTTGTTATTTTCTTACAAACTAGAAATATTTTAAGATATTTCAAGGATAGTACAGTTGAATAGATAGTAGAAGTCTAAGAAATTCTGACTTTTGTTTGGTTTTTTTTGTCAAATATGAAATGGGATCTGCACATATAGTAGACTAGAACATATAGACAAAAGGTTTCTAGAAGCTAAGAGGAGATTCACATCTCTTTTCTTTTGGCAGCGTGAGAGTCACATATCAAAGATGTAAACTTAAAAATGAAATTTTGACTTTGCATTTCGGGCAAATATGTTACCACCATTTTAAATTTGGGCTCAAATAAAGATAGAAATTAAGCTCCAGTCTAATAAAGTCAAAGTCTGATTTTAAACTAAGATCCAATAAATAATTAATGAAGTCCAAAAGTTTAAGATAGATTATGGCCCATCAATAGAGACGTGAGACTCTGAAAGTCCAGAAACCACAATCTAGAGTTTAGAAGTTTCAAGGAACGTGGGGGAGAACGTGAGGCACAACAAAGATTGTTCTCCCATAATCTAGGAAGTGACGTCATTATAAGAATTCATCATAAATGTGATGATTGAGGATCATGGAGGTTGACCATGCAATAATCGCTATCAAATGCAACTGTAAAAGGCGGACTTCATCGACAATAACAACACACAACAACAACGTCAACAATATTCTACTTAGAATATCGTTTTAGCATAGTCTAGTAATAGTAAAATAGTTGAGCATATCATGTTCTTGAAACTTGTTCATCTCTTCCGTACTAGCATACGTGGTGATCCATCCATTGCTCGTGGACCAATACTAAAGGAACAACATTTGACGTTCTATAAAGGATCTCCACTAGAAGTACGTTGTTAAGAGGAATTCACGCATCAAAAGATATGGTTGTATACTACATTTGATTCATATTAAGTATATTATACTTGAAATTCCGCTAATTACATCTAAGTTCCTACAGTGGTGTCAGTTAGCCTCTTGCATAGATTAATATGATCATGTTATTGATGCATGTTTTCCTTCAAGTTTTGATTCAATTAGGGGAGGGATTTAGCATTGGGGTCAATTTGTATGATTAAAATGTTGATTTTAATTGAAGGGGAGTATAAAATAGTTTATACATGTTCTATATATATATATATATATATATATATATATATATATATATATATATATATATATATATATATATATATATATATATATATATATATATATAAAGTTGTTATAGTTGTTATAGCATATGTTGATTTTAAATGTCAAAAGTTGTTATAGTTGTTCATATTTTTTAATTAAAGTGTTTAATTGAAAAAAATTGAAATATATGTATGAGAAAGCTTTTGACATTCTATTTCTTAAAGTGTTAATTTTTAAAAAAAAGTACTATATGTATGATGGATTCATGTTTTAGTTTTTATACTTAATATGTGATTATGTATAAGAACTTCAACAATTAAAATGTTAGATTTTATTTGATTACATTAATTTAGGATTCTAATGTCTAATGTGATGAATAATACATAAAAAATATTTTATGGCATAATAGTATCATGTTGTTCATCAATTAAGTTGATGAAATTTCATCGGTTATTCCCCTTAATACAAATTAAATTTCAATTATGTTGATTCCATGTTAAATTCTTAATTAAATTAAAAATATGATGGTGTTTTATGATGTTTAATATGATAATTTATTTTATTTTTAATATTTGATTATAACACATGAATAAATTTGTGATTAAATTCCATGTTTTAATTTCTGATTTGATTAAGAAATTAGAATAAAATTATTGATTTTGATATCTTCAACTATATAAGTTTAATATTTGATTAAATTATTTGTTGGATGTTTAATTTCCATTTTATTTTAATTGGATTAAAAGCGAGGTTATGGATGAGATGGTGGAATGTTATGAAGTAAAAGAAGAAAATAAGTCAATGGTGATTAAATCTCATAATGTATGACATCAAGAGTTTAATGAAACTTCCAACTATTAACTATATGTAAGATAGAAGTTACATAGAGAGTAGCATCACAATTATTTTTATGTATGCATTAAAATAAGGAGCTTTGAATTAATTAGTTAATTATATGTGATAATTGACTAGTTAATTTTAAGGGGTTACTAAGTAATATGTAACTATTGTTATTTTTTGACTTGTTAAAAGCATTAAAAATGTTTTATACTTTTCTATGTCATATTGTGAGCTAATAGTCTTTTGTTAAAAGATTCCATTATAAATTCATATTTGGATTAGAATGTTATGATCAAAGTTTTATGTTGTTTAACGCGTTGTTTTATTTTTATGTTTAATGCTTAATTATAACGTATTGATAAGAGGTTTCTAGTGTGTCGTTAAGGCACTAAGAAACGCTTAGCAAACACAATGTATAAACCTAATGAGCAACTACTAAGTACGTAGTAACGGCAAGTCAAGGGTCGAACCACAAGGAAATTGGGATTGAGTTTAGTCCACTAAGTCCAAAACTACCTAAGTGAAGGGTTTTTGGGTTTGAGATTGAATAGATTACCAACTAATCAACTAGCTAATGAATACCGACTAATAATTAAAGAGGAGAATTAATATGCTAGAGAAAACACTAGAGCTTGGGTTACTCGCATGAACTCGGGCAAGACACGACATAAATGCAACTACGAGGCTATAGCGAATAACATGCAAGGTTAAGTTTCCCTCTAAAGTCCTTGAGTCCTCTCTCAAATGGTCCTCAAGAGTAATCAATTAATCAATCGACTAAATCCTCTCTCGAATGGTCTTTAGCCAATTGATAATTGGATTCAATTTGATTGAAAAACCCCTAAATAGGATCCTCTTAATTTCTACCCAATCTCTTGGTCTAGAAATTAAGTTGATTAGACAACAACAATCAAGTAAGAGTAATTGAAATCTAAGCCCTAGCATAAACTTGATCAAGGTCTACCCTAAGGTGTCAAACACCAAGAACAATGCATATTAGACATTAATAAAGCAATTACAAGAACGTCTACATTAAGCCCCTAATTCATGCTTTCACCCAAACCCTAGATTAAGAACTACTCACTAACCATGGATTCTAAGCAATTAAGATTCAATAAATTAAACATCATAAACAAAGCAATAGAATTAAGGAAAGGGATTGAAGAAAAATAACTTGAATTGATTAACGATTCGATCTTCAAAGATGAAACAATTAAGAAACCAAGTGTTTAGAGAGAGTTTAGGGCTAAGAGAATGTAATTAGAAAACTAGAGTATGAGATAATGTCGAGTCTCCGCTAAGAAAACTAATTAAGAGAGTCATTAAAGTTTGACGGACAAAACGGGTCAAAGCCCAAAAGCAGGTCCACACGGTCGTGTAAAAAACGACACGACCGTGTAGACCTGTTACATAAGTTTCTCAGCGTTTCATAATAGCTACTACCTCAGCGTAGAAAACACTACACGGTCGTGTCCAGATTGACACGACCGTGTAGACCTGGCGTCCAAAATGCTACCATTCCACACAACCGTGTAGGGCTGCTTCAAGTCCTTCCAAGCTCTAGCCTCCATCCAAGGGTCTCTAAATACCCAAAGTGCTCCAAATACCTGTTAGTTAGTCTGAAAATCATCCAAAATAACTAAACGAGTAGTGAGGTAACCATTTAGCTCAAAGTAATCAAAACCATGCAATGCAAGACTAAAATGCTCTAAATCTATATGAATCGACACTAAAAATGCAGCATGGATAAGCACAATAAAGTACTTATCAAACTCCCCCAAGCTAGTCCAATTGCTTGTCCTCAAGCGAACAAACGATAGACATAGGGAAAGAGTTCTATGACCCCTAACAATGATACGCATGCCAAGATGAATAATGTAGACCTTCAAACGTTTCCAACATCAAATGCAAAACACTATCAAGCCTCAAAGTTTATAGCACAAGGAAAAGCAACCGATCTTAGTACAAGTTCTCCCCCAAGCTTGGCGCAGTCATATAGATAGTAGCTCTCACTTTAGGCGTGCGCACTTCTCTCGTGTGTTTAAGTAGGTCAAATGAACGCTCAAAGCTCAATTCCATCGACTATATCCTACCATAAGCTTGCATATCATCTCACTCTCCGTCGCATAAAGACCAAAGTTTGCATCAAGAATCAAGAGGATTTAGTCAAGGTTGTAACGTAGGCTTAGGGTGAGGGTGTGGTAGCATTTGGGATCGTGGTGTTAAAGAGGGGAAAGTGAAACTTCCAACTTAGCACCTTTCTAAAAGCTCAAAACCAACCCTACATAAAATTGAACGCTCTAAACAACATTCCACAAGTTCTCCTCTTATTTTAGCATCTCAATCTCCCTTATTGCGAGTTTTGAACAAACCACAAATCCTATATTTTATATTCTTTTTTTTCTTTTTCATTCATTTTTTTTTCTATTTTTTTTTTGTTTTTGTGGATTGTGGTGATTTTAGAGGAAGGGAGAAAATGAGAACTTCAATGAATAGTAAGGAGGCGAACTCAAACAATATCCAAACGCAAAGTCGAAAACCTACACCAAGTCATTCTCGTAACACCCATCAACGTAATACCCATCAATGTTTCACCCCATCTAAGTAGTTTCACAATCCCCTAAGGAGATAGGTAATAAGCTAGAGATGTGGTTAACAAAGAAAACAAGCTTAGGCTCACAGGGGCTTCAAAGAAGGATAAGTAGGTGTGGGTGGCCTTTGGCAATGTAGCTCAAGTAACATGAAAGCCTCAATCACATTCAAGATGCACACAAGTCAAGCGTATTCAAGGAAAATCAATGCAAGTTCTAGAGAATATTCATCAAGGAAGATCAACACACAACAAGCAGATAAGAGTAAAAAGATGTCAGTCTATAAGGCTATAAAAATATGCTCTCACAAAGAATATAGCTACCAACATCAGTCGACCCGCACAAGAGGAAGACCACTCATACCACAACCCGACAATTCCTTGGCCTACTAGGGTCTATCAAAGCATTTCCTTTTTTTATTTTTGTTTTCAGGTCATCAAAAATAATACATGCGTACCAAGGGCAGGGTCCAGCCCTAAATGCAATCTATATGCTCATGCAATGCTAGAGAAATAATCTACATGCACCCTAAACATAATACTAAATATGCAACTAATGTAAACTATATATACATCCTCCGCTAAACTACACCGTGTCCTCACTGTGAAAAGTCTAATGAAATCATAAGCAAGGGGGGGAAAGAATCCCGACTCACTGGTCGGGAGGGGGTGGGAGCTAGAGCTACCAGGGTACCAACCACTATGCCTACCCTAATCCTGCAGATCAGAGCGAAGCCCTGGGAACTCCGAGGTCATCGCAGAGACACTGTCCTGCAAGGACCGGTAATACTGCTGAGTAGTGGTCTGGGACTCCTGTAAAGAATGGACCTCTGACCTGAGGGACTGAAAGTCCATGCGTAAACCGCCCATCCCCTATTGGAGGTCAGCCAGTTGATGCTCCATAGAACGAAACGCCCCTTGTGGGGCCTGAGCACCCTATGCTCTCTCTCCTATTTATTCTTCTTCTTCTCCTCTTCCTCCATCAAGCTCCATTTCAGCCTCGCCGCCCTCTATGCCCCGTGGAGGCCACTCATAGTCAGGCTCAAAAATCCAGTAAGCCTGATCATAGATGGGGGTTTTGGAAGGATCTAGAAGGATAGAATAATTCTGATGGTTGACCTTCCAGATATACCCTCCATTCGGGCCCAATGGCGAGATCCACCCCATAGTCTAATATGAGCTAAGGTCGATCAGAGTGGATCCTGGGACAGGCTGAAATCCCGCACAATCAATACCATGAGAAAGAGCAATCAAAGTAATCATCCCCCCACCAAGATGTCGCCAGACCCCCTCCGGGCTACATCCTCAAGGTGCTCCATCAACCAAGCCCTGAGGTTCAGTCAGGTGTCTCCTACAGTCATGTGGTGGAGGAAGTACAGCTCACGTCCGGTAACTACTCCCATGCTATCCCCCCTGGCGAAAATGGTGGTGCTAATCACCGTAAACCCCGGATTCACAACGTGGGAGGCCTTGGCCGAGCTAGGGATGTAAGGAGAACGGGCAGTCAATTGCTGCCAAAAGAACTGATCACTGTAGGAGGACACCCACGCACTCTTAGGCCCTATGACCCCACCCTTTGGCCACCCAAATCCGTCATTCACCGCCCCTATGTTCATGGTATAGGTCCGGACGAGGAGGTTGAAGGTCATGGTCCTAGGGTTCCGACTTCCTTCCGCTCTACGAACGGAAAGAGTGGAGAGGAACTCCAAGATGAGATTTTTATATGTGTAAGCGTGCAAGTTGAGCCAATTCATCCACCCAACCCCATAGAAAAGTTGTTGAACGTCACCTTGAACCCATAGGGCCGCGGCGGCGTTCGCATCATAGAACTTGGTCGGGCGAATGTTTCTCCTAGAAAGTCTCATGAAAGCTCTTAGGTGGTCGGGATTGGTGATTTTAATCCCGAGGGTGTCAATTTGTGGAGGATGGATGGGGGGTGGAGGTGGTGTGGTGATTGGTTGCGGAGATTTGATGTACTAGTTTACCCTGCCGGGTTCCTACAGCTGCTAGAGGTCATTATAACAATAAAATGTCAAGCACATGGTCAAACAATCACAACAAAGCACAACAAACCACAATCAAATCACAACAAATCACAACAACAATCCACAATAATATGAGCCTCACAAAAGAACAAACAACACAACCCAATTCAAACCAAATCTATTGTCAACTAGCAACAAACCACAAATTACAACCAATCTTCAATAAATTTCAAACAATAAGTAAGAAATCAATAGAGGAAATTGTATACCATTCTAATGGTGGGAGTAAATCCCGCAAATGAACCTTTGGCAGGGGTTAATGATGATGTTGAGTGAAGATTTTCCTCCAATTGTAAAGAAACCCCTAACCAAGCACTTTCCCCAAATTGGAGAAGTTAGGGTTTGTGGAAATTTTGGTTTATGGAGGAGAAAAGGATGAATAGAGGTAAGTGATGAAGGATTGAGAGGGAATGAGTGATTTTAATGGTGGATTGGAGGTGAGTGAGTGAGTAATGAGGGAGATTGAAGTAGAGAAGGGAGAGGGTTTGAGTGAGAGAGGGAGGGGTCGAAAATTAGAAGATAGAATATGAGGGAAAAGACCCTCCTTCCCCGTGTTTATACCAGCGTACACAGGGGTACACGTTCGTGTCGATTTTGACACGACCGTGTTGCCCAAATTTTCACGAGGCAGTAAGTATTGAACTGCAGAGCTACACGGTCGTACCAATTTCGACACAGTCGTGTAGACCTGCAGTTCTGCTTTTTCTCGTTCATTTTTTTTTGCTTTGCCTCCCCCCCTTTTTTTTGTTTTTCTTTTCTATTTTTTTTCTCTTTTTTTTTACAATAAATGAAACTACACTAAAACAAGAAAAATAAAATAAAATAAATAAATAAATAAATGAAAAGAAATCAAACTACCTAATCCTAAAAGAAATACTTGGGTTGCCTCCCAAGAAGCGCTTCTTTAAAGTCATTAGCTTGACTAAGAGGACTCACCTCTCAATGATGGTGCTCGAGTGAGCCAAGTATCAAACATCCCACGAAACCAATGATGTGGTTGTCGTGGTAGAGCTTCAAGCGTTGCCCATTAACCAAAAAGGGCCGCTCATCCCCCACAATCTCATATGCTCCATAGGGGGTAGTCTTCATTACTTCAAATGGCCCCGACCACTTTGATTTAAGCTTTCCGGGAAAGAGCTTAAGCCTTGAGTTAAACAACAAGACTTTGTCCCCAACCCGAAATTCTCGTTGTTGTATCCTTTGGTCGTGCCTCTTTTTTGTTCGCTCCTTGTACAAGCGCGAAATCTCATAAGCATCAAAGCGGAGCTCCTCTAGTTCTACCAACTTCTCCTTTCGAGCTTCCCCCGCCAAAGTGAGATCCATATTAAGCTCTTTGATTGCCCACCAAGCACGATGTTCAAGTTCAACTGGCAAGTGACAACCCTTACCATACACAAGACAATAGGGGGTGGTGCCTATAGGAGTTTTGAAAGCGGTGCGAAGAGCCCAAAGTGTATCATCTAGCTTCAAAGACCAATCCTTCCTAGTCTTGTTCACCACTCTCTCAAGCACATTCTTCACCTCACGATTCGAGACCTCAACTTGGCCTTGAGTTTGGGGATGGTATGGAAGTCCCACCTTATGATTGACCCCATATTTCTTCAAAAGGGCTTCCAATTGCTTCTTAGAAAAGTGCGAACCTCCATCACTTATCAACACACGAGGCACCTCGAATCTGGGAAAATTGATCTTTTTCAAGAGCTTCATGACAACCTTGTGATCGTTGGTGGGGGAAGTGATCGCTTAAACCCACTAGCTTGGTCACGTAGTCCACCGCTACAAGAAAGTACATATTCTCCATAGATGCCACGAATGGTCCCATGAAGTCAACTCCCCACACATCAAAGGGCTCAACCTCAAGAATATTTTGTTGCGGCATCTCGTTCCTCTTGGTGGTCCCACCTTTGAAAAGTAGATGGGGCATTACACAAATCGAAAGCCATCTTTCGATAAGCGAATGTCCCATATGGACAAGTAAAGGTGGTTTTCTCTTGGTCATCCAGATGAATCGGAATTTGAAAGAATCCGAAATAACCATCAAGAAAACAAAAGTATGAATGACGGACAAGCCTTTCCAACATTTGGTCAATAAAAGGGAGGGGAAAATGATCTTTTCGGGTGGACTTATTCAACTTTCTATAATCAATGCAAACTCTCCACCCAGTCACAGTTCTAGTAGAAATAGTTTCCCCTTTCTCATTCTCAACAATAGTCATGCCTCCTTTCTTAGGAACCACGTGAATCGGGCTCACCCATTTGCTATCGGAAATAGCATAGATGATTCCCGCGTCATGCAATTTCACAATCTCCTTTTTCACCACCTCTTTGAGGTTGGGATTAAGTCTTCTTTGAGGCTCAATAGAGGAGGCATTACTATCGGTGAGATGGATACGATGCATAGCAAGAGAAGGACTTATCCCCTTAAGGTCATCAATCGAGTACCCAATGACGTCCCTATATTTTCTCAATATCTCAATCAACTTAGATACAGAGATGTCATCAAGAGCCGAATTGACAATAACGGGATAAGCACATTCATCATCAAGGAAAACATATTTAAGGGAGGGGGGAAGGGGTTTGAACTCTACCTTGGGAGGAGGCTTAGTACTCTGTTCCTTAGCAACGGAAGTGGCTAGGACCTCAAATCCCGATCCAAGTGTTTCCTCAACGGTAGCACCATCGAGAAGCATAGATAACTCGTTCACCTCGTCCATATCTAAGCTCGGCTCCTCAGTGATGGATGCATAGAGCTCATCCTTAGTGTGTACTTCCCTCTCAAATCTCTCCATCTCACTTTCCACATGACTAACTCGGCAAACCTCTCAATCATAGCCTTCCTCAATGTCTTGGAGAACTCAAAGACAACCTTTTCATTGGCGACCTCAACAGTGATGGTGTCATTTCTACAATTTATCACGGCGCCCAATGTCTTAAGAGCCTCCCTTCCAAGAATAAGAGGAGTTTCGGGATCTTCCTCCATGTCCATGACCACAAAATCACAAGGCACAAAAACACATGCCCAACTTGGATTGGAACATCTTCCAACTCCCTGATATCACGTATTTATATAGAGTTTTCTCCCTTATTTACAAGCTAATTTGTGCGTCATTGGAGCTCTTGGGAGCTATTTTGTGCTAACTATCGTATATAGTTGTGGTTACGTGTTTTAGTGTTGAATTGCAGGTTTTAAAGAGTTTTCTCCTTATTCCCGAGCCATTTGGAAGCAACCACGGCTTTACGAGATGTTACGGGGCACGTAGGAAGTCTCACGAGCTCTATGGGTAGTTAAGGAGGTCCCAAGACCCCTAAACGTGAAGTTTAGAGAGCCAAAGAGTCAAAAAGGAGGATTCCGTACTCTGATCGGGAAAAAATGGCCCGATCGGGCAAAAATACATTGATCGGGTAATGAAGTTGCGGACCCGATCGGGCAACGCGTGCCCGATCAAATCGGGCGAACATCAATGCACCAGACCCGATCGGGCATAGTGTGCCCGACCCGATCGGGTCAAAGGCTGCTAGGTCTCGTTGTGAAGCTGCGGATGAGGAGATGCTGCTGGGCTCGTTTTGTCGCCTGGCCCGATCGGGTGGCTGTCCACGGCCCGATCGGGTGAGCCGTTAAAATCAGTTTAATGCTACGCTGCTGCTACACGAAGGCCAAGAAGACAAAGCGCTTAGTTTGGTGTTTGACCCGATCGGATGGAGGCCACGGGCCCGATCGGGTCTGGCACTTTATTCGCGATTTTTCGGCTTTTGTTTCCGTTTTTAGTGAACTTGAGGGGGTATTATAAATACCTTTTTTCCTCATTATTTAGGGACCAGACCTTTTATTCATCTTTTTACTGCTTTAGACGAGTTTGATTTCTCATTGTTCTTAGTTTAATTCATACACTTTAGATTAATTTAGAGGTGATCAAACCTATTTCGATTTCAATTAAAGTTTCTGCTTTCCGTCAATTGGTATTCTTTCTTACCCTAATCTCTTTTATTATTCTTGATTGCTTAATTTATTTATTTAATCATTCATGATGCAATTGTTAGGGTTTCATATTAGTTTTGTCGTTGTTAATTCGATCATGTCTGAGTAGTCTCTTTCTAGGGTGTTAGATAGGAAAGTCATGTTTATACAATAGATTGTGATTTAGATTTCTATCAATTTCTAGGGCTTGATTAGGGTGATTGTGATGTGGTTTGTTCTTTATTGAGTAATTAATGTTATTGCGCAATTTCATTGGTTGCTTGTGGTTAATAGTCGTTTTCACATATCCGTCTTACGACTAGAGGCTTAGGACACATCAGTAGTTCTGATTACGTTAGTGACCATGCAGCGTATGTTGAACTATGAGCGTTGATCTTAACCATAGCTCAACATAGGCTCTAATACTCTTGACTTAGGTTTTGGTAGTAGTTGACCCTATTTGATTGGTATAAGCATGGTGGACCGACCTAATACCCTAGGTTTTTAGTCCATAGTCAATTCCTCGTTTTATCCCGTCTTCTGTAGTTTATTTATTAGTTTAATTAATTCTTCCCTGATTTCATCTGGAGTAGCTGAATTGGTTGAATATTGATTTAGAAACTCTGTCTCCCTGTGGATTCGACCCTGCTTCCACTGACTACCTAGTTAGAGGTCTGTAGGTTTATTTTTGATTAGGTGATACGACTAAAACCCTATCACTCCCCATGCGGGACCTTAACAATTCGGTCCACCAATTGGATCGTCTTCCTTAAAGGAAGAAGAGGAAAATGAAGGTGCTTGGCTATGGAGAGAGGCATCAAACTCACAATCGCCCCCAAATCGGCCAACGCACCCTTAGGTTCAAAGTCCCCTATCTTCACAGGCAATGTAAAACTTCCCGGATCTATTTGCTTCTTGGGCATAGCACGTTGCACAAGAACACTCACTTGGTATGGCAATGTAATGAGCTCATCTTCTAGCTTCCGCTTGTTGGAGAGGATCTCCTTCAAGAACTTTGCATAGGCCGGCATTTGAGACATTGCCTCAAGGAATGGGATGTTGATTTGTAGGCTCTTCATGACGTTGAGGAACTTAGTGAATTTGTCGCTCAACTTCCTCTCCACTAACCTTTGAGGATATGGGACCGGTGGCACATAGGTCTTAGGTGGAGGAGGTGTTGCCAATGGAGCTTTGTCAACATCTTGCTCATGAGTCTCCTCCGTCTCCTTGTCCTCTTCTCTTCTTTCAACATTAACTTCTCTCTCAATTTCATCCCCTTGAGCATCATTCTCAACCTCCTCAACTTCACTTCCCTCACACTCATTGGGCATCTTGGGGCCTCATAGTTCGTTCCCGGCCTTAAATGGATGGCTTTGGCTTGATGAAGGTTAGGGTTGGGAATAGATTGACTTGGAAGTTGATTTGTGGGGTTAGAAGGGTTCTTCTCGGCCACTTGAGCTAGTAGAGTTTCAAACATTTTGTTGTGAGCTTGTAACTCTTGAAACCTTTGGTCATGGCTTTGAAGGGTTTGGGTGATGGTTTGGAGTTGTTGGAGAATTAGGGAGGTAGGGTCGGAGGATGTAGTAGGTTCGGGATTTGGCCTAGGAAATGGTGGGTTTTGAGGGGCCTTTTGGAAGTTGGATCTTTGATGAGGGGCTTGGTAAGTGTTAGAGTTTTGAGAGGAGGATTGATATCACGTATTTATATAGAGTTTTCTCCCTTATTTACAAGCTAATTTGTGCGTCATTGGAGCTCTTGGGAGCTATTTTGTGCTAACTTTCGTATTTAGTTGTGGTTTCGTATTTTAGTATTGAATTGCAGGTTTTATGGAGTTTTCTCCTTATTCCCGAGCCTTTTGGAAGCAACCACGGCTTTACGAGATGTTATGAGGCACGTAGGATGGCTCACGAGCTTTATGGATAGTTTAGGAGGTCCCAAGACCCCTAAACGTGAAGATTAGAGAGCCAAAGAGTCAAAAAGGAGGTTTCCGTACTCTGATCGGGCGAAAATAGCCCGATCGGGCGAAGTATTTATGATCGGGTATGAAAGTCGTGGACCCGATCGGGCAAGCTACGCCCGATCTGATCGGGCGAGAAGACTTGCACCAGACCCGATCGGGCACCCTCTGCCCGACCCGATCGGGCTGGATGCTCATAGGTCTTGTTATGTTGCTGCTTGCGAGGAGCTTGTGCTGGGCCATAATGCTCCCAGGCCCGATCGGGTGGATGCCTCAGGCCCGATCGGGTGGGCCGCTATTCGAGGCTTATGTGCTGCGCTGTTGCTGCCAGGACCACGAGAAGCAAAAGGTGGCTTTTGGTATTTGACCCGATCGGGTGGGTGCCTCGGGCCCGATCGGGTCTGGCGCCATTCAACGCGGATTTCGTCTTTTATTCCCTATTTTTAATTAGACTTGAGGGGTATTATAAATACCGTTTTCCTCATTATTTAGAGACATCATCTTTTATTCATCTTTCATTAGTTTTATCTTAGTTTTATTCTTCATTGTTCTTAGTTTAATTCAAACACTTTAGATTAATTTAGATGTGATCAAACCTATTTCGATTTCAATAAAAGCTCCTGCTTTCCGTCAATTGGTACTCTTCTCTACTCTAATCTCTTTTATTATTAATTGCTTAGTTTATTTATTCAATTATTCATGATGCAATTGTTAGGGTTTCATATTAGTCTTATTGTTGTCAATTCAATTATGAGTGAGTAGTTCTCTTTCTAGGGTGTTAGATAGGAAAGCCATGTTTATACCATGATTGTAATTTAGCTTTCTTTCAATTTCTAGGGCTTGATTAGGGTGATTGTGATGTGGTTTGTTCTTATTGAGTAATTAATGTCAGTGTACAATTTCATTGATTGCTTGTGGTTAATAGTTGTTTGCACAGATCCGTCTTACGACTAGAGGCCTAGGACACGTCAGTAGTTCTGATTACGTTAGTGAACATGCGGCGTATGTTGAACTATGAGCGTTGAGTCTTAACCATAGCTCAACATAGGCTCTAATCCCCCGACTCTTGACTTAGGTTTTGATAGTAGTTGACCCTATTTGATTGGTATAAGCATGGTGGACCGACCTAATACCCTAGACTTTTTTTCCATAGTTTAATCCTCGATTTATTCAGTCTTCCGTAGTCTATTCTTTAGTTTAATTAATTCCTTCCTGATTTCATCTGGAGTAGCTGAATTGGTTGAATATTGATTTAGAAACTCTGTCTCCCTGTGGATTCGACCCTGCTTCCACTGACTACCTAGTTAGAGGTCCGTAGGTTTATTTTTGATTAGGTCATACGACTAAAACCTATCAAGGATCCACCTTGATTGTAGCTTTGAGTAAACCCTTGTTGAGGTGGATTCCACCCTAATTGAGGTTGGTTGTATCCTTGGTTGTAGCCTTGTTGAGGTTATCTCCACCCTCCTTGTTGATTGCTCCTATAACCTTGGTTACCTTGATACCCCTCTCCTCTACTATTCATTGCCGCCACATGCTCTGACTGAGATCCTCCACAATAAGAGGTATCGTGGTTTGTACCACCACAAATGTCACAAGAGAAAGCATTCACTTGTGAGGGACTAGATGATCCAAGGGTGATCTTCGAGAGCTTCTTGTCAAGTTGATCCATCTTCGCTTGAATTTTGTCCATTGGGTCCAACTCAAAATTTCCACCCTTCTTAGGTTGAGAACCTCTCCTTCTTCCACCCCATGAGTAATTCTTGATCACTTCTTCTATGGTGGCCTCTAATTGGTCTTGCGGGATCTTAGAAAGTTGACCTCCCGCTCCGGCATCAAGATTAGCTCGTGACATAGGATCAAGACCATCATAGAAGAACCTCATCAGTAGGTTTTGATTGAACTCATGGTGAGGGCACGAACGAATCAATTCCTAAACCTTTCCCAAGCCTCCGCAAGTGTCTCATCACAATCTTGCTCGAAAGAGGAGATTTGCCTCCTAATATCTGCGGTTTTCGACTCTGGGAAATAATTCTTCAGAAAAGCAAATGTAACCTGCTCCCATGTAGTGAGGGAGTTAGCAGGCAAACTCTTGAGCCAAGACTTTGCCTTTCCGGATAGAGAAGACCGGAAGAGATGCATTGATATCACGTATTTATATAGAGTTTTCTCCCTTATTTACAAGCTAATTTGTGCGTCATTGGAGCTCTTGGGAGCTATTTTGTGCTAACTATCGTATATAGTTGTGGTTTCGTGTTTTAGTGTTGAATTGCAGGTTTTATGGAGTTTTCTCCTTATTTCCGAGCCATTTGGAAGCAACCACGGCTTTACGAGATGTTACGAGGCACGTAGGATGGCTCACGAGCTTTATGGGTAGTTTAGGAGGTCCCAAGACCCCTAAACGTGAAGATTAGAGAGCCAAAGAGTAAAAAAGGAGGTCTCCGTACACTGATCGGGCAGAAATGGCCCGATCGGGCGAAAATACATTAATCGGGTATAGAAGTTGCGGACCCGATCGGGCAAGGCATGCCCGATCGCATCGGGCGAGCATCAATGCACCAGACCCGATCGGGCATAGTGTGCCCGACCCGATCGGGCCGGGTGCTGCTAGGTCTTATATTGTTGCTGCTTGCGAGGCGCTTGTGCTGGGCTATAATGCTCCCAAGCCCGATCGGGTGGCTGCCCAAGGCCCGATCGGGTGGACCTTAATATTCGTCTGCATAGTGCGCTGCTGCTGCCAGGACCACGAGATCACGAGGGGAGCAAATTTGCACTCGGCGCGATCGGGTACTGTGCTCGGGCCCGATCGGGTCTGGCACTTAATGACGCGGATTTCGAGTTTTATTTCCGATTTCTAATTAGACTTGAGGGGGACTATAAATACTTTTTCCTCATTATTTAGAGACATCTTTTTATTATCTTTCATTAGCTTTAGACTCTAGTTTTATTCTTCATTGTTCTTAGTTTAATTCAAGCACTTTAGATTAATTTAGAGGTCATCAAACCTATTTCGATTTCAATAAAAGTTCCTGCTTTCCGTCAATTGGTACTCTTTCCTACCCTAATATCTTTTGTTATTCTTGATTGCTTAGTTTATTTATTTAATCGTTCATGATGCAATTGTTAGGGTTTCATATTAGTTTTGTTGTTGTTAATTCGATCATGTCTGAGTAGTCTCTTTCTAGGGTGTTAGATAGGAAAGCCATGTTTATACCATGATTGTGATTTAGATTTCTATCAATTTCTAGGGCTTGATTAGGGTGATTGTGATGTGGTTTGTTCTTTATTGAGTAATTAATGTTATTGCGCAATTTCATTGGTTGCTTGTGGTTAATAGTTGTTTGCACAGATCCGTCTTACGACTAGAGACCTAGGACACATCAGTAGTTCTGATTACGTTAGTGACCATGCGGCGTATGTTGAACTATGAGCGTTGATCTTAACCATAGCTCAACATAGGCTCTAATCCCCCGACTCTTGACTTAGGTTTTGGTAGTAGTTGACCCTATTTGATTGGTATAAGCATGGTGGACCGACCTAATACCCTAGGTTTTTAGTCCATAGTCAATTCCTCGATTTATCCCGTCTTCTGTAGTTTATTTATTAGTTTAATTAATTCTTCCCTGATTTCATCTGGAGTAGCTGAATTGGTTGAATATTGATTTAGAAACTCTGTCTCCCTGTGGATTCGACCCTGCTTCCACTGACTACCTAGTTAGAGGACCGTAGGTTTATTTTTGATTAGGTGATACGACTAGAACCTGTCATGCATCTTGATGTAATCTGGAGAGACATCATTCGTTGTTATCATAGCACAAATCTCCAGATATCGATCAAGATGATCTAGTGGATCCTCATCCGACCCTCCACAAAATTGCTCTGCTTTCACCATCCGTGTAAATTGAGGGTGAATGCTGAAATTTGTAGTGATTATGGGGAGTCGAATTCCACCCTGTAAAACATAGGACCCTGGATTTCCGAAATCCCTGAAAAGTTGTCCATTTTCCTCACCCATGTGTGATTCACTTTCACTTGTAGAACTTGAGATTGGTGAAGCTGGCATAGAACTCAAGGTCAACCGTTCCAAACCTCCCCGAAGCTTTCGCAAGGTGCGATTGATTTCCAGATCTAAAGGAAAGATGGGTGAACCGTGAGCTCTTCTTCTCATGTAACACAACAAAGCTAAGCAGAGGGTTAGCAAATAACAACACAGTCTAAAACAAAAGAAAAAATCACTCAAGCAATACTAAACTCAAGTAAACTTCAATCAATAGCACAATTTCCCCGGCAACGGCGCCATTTCGATAAGAGGTTTTTAGTGTGTCATTAATGCACTAAGAACCGCTTAGCAAAAACAATTTATAAACCTAACGAGCAACTACTAAGTACGTAGTAATGGCAAGTCAAGGGTCGAACCACAAGAAAATTGGGATTGAGTTTAGTCCACTAAGTCCAAAACTACCTAAGTGAAGGATTTTTTGGTTTGAGATTGAATATATTACCAACTAATCAACTAGCTAATGAATACCGACTAATAATTAAATAGGAGAATTAATATGATAGAGAAAACACTAGAGCTTGGGTTACTCGCATGAACTCGGGCAAGACACGACATAAATGCAACTACGAGGCTATAGAGAATAACATGCAAGGTTAAGTTTCCCTCTAAAGTCCTTGAGTCCTCTCTCAAATGGTCCTCAAGAGTAATCAATTAATCAATCGACTAAATCCTCTCTCGAATGGTCTTTAGCCAATTGATAATTGGATTCAATTTGATTGAAAAACCCCTAAATAGGATCCTCTTAATTTCTACCCAATCTCTTGGTCTAGAAATTAAGTTGATTAGACAACAACAATCAAGTAAGAGTAATTGAAATCTAAGCCCTAGCATAAACTTGATCAAGGTCTACCCTAAGGTGTCAAAACACCAAGAACAATGCATATTAGACATTAATAAAGCAATTACAAGAACGTCTACATTAAGCCCCTAATTCATGCTTTCACCCAAACCCTAGATTAGGAACTACTCACTAACCATGGATTCTAAGCAATTAAGATTCAATAAATTAAACATCATAAACAAAGCAATAGAATTAAGGAAAGGGATTGAAGAAAAATAACTTGAATTGATTAACGATTCGATCTTCAAAGATGAAACAATTAAGAAACCAAGTGTTTAGAGAGAGTTTAGGGCTAAGAGAATGTAATTAGAAAACTAGAGTATGAGATAATGTCGAGTCTCCACTAAGAAAACTAATTAAGAGAGTCATTAAAGTTTGACGGACAAAACGGGTCAAAGCCCAAAAGCAGGTCCACACGGTCGTGTAAAAAACGACACGACCGTGTAGACCTGTTACATAAGTTTCTCAGCGTTTCATAATAGCTACTGCCTCAGTGTAGGAAACACTACACGGTCGTGTCCAGATTGACACGATCGTGTAGACCTGGCGTCCAAAATGCTCACATCATCCTCAAAGTTCCTACTTGTGTGCTCAAAACACTACACGGTCGTGTCCAAAGTGACACGACCGTGTAGACCTGACTTCCCATCTTCCGTGCTAGTCAGTTCCAAACTGATCCTCCAAGTGAAAGGCTACACGGTCGTGGCCAATTCCACACGACCGTGTAGGGCTGCTTCAAGTCCTTCCAAGCTCTAGCCTCCATCCAAGGGTCTCTAAATACCTAAAGTGCTCCAAATACCTGTTAGTTAGTCTGAAAATCATCCAAAATAACTAAACGAGTAGTGAGGCAACCATTTAGATCAAAATAATCAAAAACATGCAATGCAAGACTAAAATGCTCTAAATCTATATGAATCGACACTAAAAATGCAGCATGGATAAGCACAATAAAGTACTTATCACGTATTAATTATTAAACACACGATTAAATTACATGTTTAATTTCTGATTTTATTGGAAATTAATTGGTACTTCAATTTTTAACATATATTAAATTTGATGAGATGACATTTTTGGTGCCTATGTCTTTTAGTATTTTTCTTTAAATTTCATAGTTGATTAAATTTGTTAGATTAATAATGTAAAGCCCTTGAGAGATAAATTTTATCTAAGGTACTAACCATATGATTTAATATGAGATTAAATCTTGATGGTGTTATTATGTTTTAAAGTTTTTAAAACATTGATGGTATTATTATGTTTTAAAGTTGTTAAAACATAGTAATTTAATATATATATATATATATATTATTTGATATTATGTATGTTTTTAATTTTTCATTTAAATATTGTTTAAATGCTTTCTAAGTCTATAATGCTTGTGATTCAATTATGTTATATGTTCACTAGTAATTAAATCAACATAATAATTGATATCACGTATTTATATAGAGTTTTCTCCCTTATTTACAAGCTAATTTGTGCTTCATTGGAGCTCTTGGGACTATTTTGTGCTAACTATCGTATGTAGTTGTGGTTTCGTGTTTTAGTATTGAATTGCAGGTTTTATGGAGTTTTCTCCTTATTTCTGAGCCTTTTGAAAGCAACCACGGCTTTACGAGATGTTACGAGGCACGTAGGATGGCTCACGAGCTTTATGGATAGTTTAGGAGGTCCCAAGACCCCTAAAACGTGAAGATTAGAGAGCCAAGGAGTCAAAGGAGTTTTCCGTGCACTGATCGGGCAGAAATGGCCCGATCGGGCGAAGTATTTATGATCAGGTATGAAAGTTGCGGACCCGATCGGGCAATGTATGCCCGATCAGATCGGGCGAGCACACATGTGCCCAGACCCGATCGGGTGACCACCGCCCGACCCAATCGGGTGGAGTGCTGCTTGGTCTCATTCTGCTGCTGCTTTCGAGAGGAACTTGCTGACACATTTCGTCTCCTGGCCCGATCGGGTGACTACCGCCCGACCCGATCGGGTGGGCCGTTTTTTCTCGCCTTATTGCTGCACTGCTGCTGCCAGAGCCCAGAAGTGAAGTTGGGAGAATTTGTATGTGGACCCGATCGGGTACTGTGCTCGGGCCCGATCGAGTCTGGTGCTTTATCGCGCTTTTTCACTTTTTGTTCCCGTTTTTAGTGAACTTGAGGGGTATTATAAATACCTATTCCTCATATTTTTAGAGGGATCTTTTTCATTCTAGTTTTTCCATAGTTCTTAGTTTAGCTTTATTTTAGTCTAAACGCTTAGATTAGTTTAAAGGTGATTGAACCTGTTCCGATTTCAATAAAAGTTCCTACTTTCCGTCAATTGGTACTCTTCTCTACTCTAATCTCTTTTATTATTATTAATTGCTTAGCTTATTTATTCAATTATTCATGATGCAATTGTTAGGGTTTCATATTAGTCTTATTGTTGTCAATTCAATTATGAGTGAGTAGTTCTCTTTCTAGGGTGTTAGATAGGAAAGCCATGTTTATACCATGATTGTGATTTAGATTTCTATCAATTTCTAGGGCTTGATTAGTGTGATTGTGATGTGGTTTGTTCTTATTGAGTAATTAATGTCAGTGTACAATTTCATTGATTGCTTGTGGTTAATAGTTGTTTGCACAGATCCGTCATACGACTAGAGGCTTAGGACACGTCAGTAGTTCTGATTACGTTAGTGAATATGCGGCGTATAATGAACTATGAGCGTCGAGTCTTAACCATAGCTCAACATAGGCTCTAATCCCCCGACTCTTGACTTAGGTTTTGATAGTAGTTGACCCTATTTAATTGGTATAAGCATGGTGGACCGACCTAATACCCTAGACTTTTATTCCATAGTTTAATCCTCGATTTATTCAGTCTTCCGTAGTCTATTCTTTAGTTTAATTAATTCCTTCCTGATTTCATCTGGTGTAGCTGAATTGGTTGAATTTTGATTTAGAAACTCTGTCTCCCTGTGGATTCGACCCTGCTTCCACTGACTACCTAGTTAGAGGCCTGTAGGTTTATTTTTGATTAGGTGACACGACTAAAACCTATCAAATTTTGGCGCCGTTGCCGGGGAGACGGCTAGTTCTCTAAGTTTTTATTTAATTATTTGGTCTACTTCTCTGTACCTCATTGGAACTTCATTGTTTCAATCGAGGTACGTTTTACTGCTGCTTTTTGTTTCTTTTGTATGCCCAGGTCCCAAAGAAACGGTTCCCCAATTCCAGCGGACCCCGATCTCACTAGGACAATCAGGCGGATCCGAAAGATAAAGCAGAAAGAAAAGCAGTCTGTTCAGCTGAACACCTCCGGAACAGACACCTTGAATTCAGTTATGTTAAAATCACTGAAGTCATATGGGGTGCCCAACCCGGATGGTCTCTCCACTGGACCTACTATGCCCACCATTGCCGCAGCAAATTTCGAAATCAAGCCTGGACTCATCAGCATGGTCCAGCAAAATCAGTTTGGTGGGCATCCTACTGAAGATCCGGCAAATCATCTGCAACGGTTTCAACAACTTTGTCGAACCGTTAAACATGCCGGCGTCACTCCAGATCAACTCAAAGTCATGTTGTTCGAGTTTTCACTGAGAGATAGAGCCCAAAAATGGTTGAACGATGTGAAAGAAACCGAGTGGAGTGAGATTTCTGCTGCATTTCTGAGAGAGTATTACCCACCCACTAAAACAGCAGAAATCAGAAATAAACTGGCCACATTTTCCCAAGAGCCTGATGAAACATTAAGGGAAGCGTGGGCTAGGTTTAGAGATTTACAGAGAGAGTGTCCACACCATAATATGGACAAATGGTTCTTGACGCAGACATTCTACAATGGTCTGCAGCCTCAGACGAAGTGTATTGTTGATTCGTCTGCAGGAGGAGTGTTTTTAGACAAGGCAGTTGATGAGGGTTATGAATTCATATCAAATCTTGCAGCCAATGACCATTCATCATCTAGGAGTTTGACTAAGAAGGTACTTGAAGTTGACGCTATTTCATTGCTTACATCTCAGATGGCGCAACTAACTCAGCAGCTAATGAAGTCTTCTAGTCCGACACCTCCACCCATGAGTATCAATGCTATGTCTGCAGTAGCACCCATTACCTCATCTTACTGCGAGGTATGTGGTGTTCAGGGTCACTTTGGGCATGACTGTCAGTTCAGTCAATTTCAGATGGAGCAGGCCAATGCCTTCCAACAAAGACCACAAACCTTCCCCCCTCCACATAACTACCAAAATCCACAAAACTATCAACCTCCACCTCCACAAAACTATCCTAAACCTTCATACCATCAACCCCCACAAAATTTCCAAAGACCACCACCACAAAACTTCCATCATCTCAATAACTTCCAAACTCCACAAAATTTCCACACCCCACCTCCACAAAACAACCCACAAGAGCCTAGCAATTCTGAACTGATGAAACTGATATTGTCTATGCAAAAGGCAAATGAGGAAACACGGAGGGCCCAGGAGGAAGCAAGGAGGGCCCAAGAGAAGCACATCCAACTTCTCGAGGCTCAAGTTGCTCAGTTGGCAGAATCTAATGCACAGAGGCAGCAGGGACAATTGTTAGGGCAACCAGTTCAGAGAGAACATGTGAATGCCATCACTCTTCGTAGTGGCATTGCATATGATGCCCCTCCAGTGCCCATTGATGAGGTTACCCCCGACTGCAGGGAAGAAGAGGGTGGTAGAGAAAGGAAAAAGAAAGAATTCGACGTCTGAAGTCGATTTGTCTGCAGAAGCTGAACAGACAGGGAAGAAAAAGGAGAAGGTTTCTGAAACGCCTTTTACACCAAGGCTACCTTTTCCTCACAGGATGCAACAATCTAAGGTCGATCAGCAATTTGGTAAGTTCTTGGCTATGGTCAAGAACCTTGAGGTAACGATTCCATTTACAGATTTAATTACCCAAGTGCCTGTTTATGCCAAATTTCTGAAAGACATGATTACTAAGAAAAGAGACTTTGGTGGGGTAGAACGTGTCGCTCTTACTGAAGAGTGTAGTGCTTTTATTCAAAATAAAACCCCACCAAAGTTAAAAGATCCTGGTAGTTTTTCTATACCCTGCCATCTTGGACCTATTTTTATTGATAAGGCTTTGTGTGATTTAGGTGCTTCTGTTTCTGTTATGCCATTGTCTGTTTATAAGAAACTGAACATGGGAATAAATGCACACAAATCACTTTACAGATGGCGGATCGTTCTATAAAATACCCTCTAGGTGTTTTAGAGGATGTTCCTGTTAGGGTTGGGAAATTCTATATCCCTGTTGATTTTGTGGTGTTAGATATGGATGAGGATGCCCAGATTCCTATTATCTTGGGTAGGCCGTTTTTGTGTACTGCTGGTGCTGTCATTGATGTCAAGTCTGGGTCTTTAACTCTGAGTGTTGGTGATGATAAAGTGATTTTTAAACTAACCAATGCTGTTAAGGCTCCTATGCTTGAACAATCTTTTTGCAGGGATGAGGTTCTGGATGAAGTAGGGGTAGAGAAGGTTCCAATTCCACCTAAGGTTGCCTCACCGTCTGGAGGCATTGTCAAGAACATTTGGAGGAGAAATATGTTTGATGAGGGTGGCACTCATTGCCAAGCCCCTCCTATTTGAGAGAGGGAGGATTATGGTCGTGCGGGACCTTTATAAACCAGCGCTGTGCGAGAGGCAACTCGTATTTCTTTTCTTTCCCTTTTTCTTTCTTTTTATTTTTCTTCCTTTTGTGAGCGAGAGTGAGGGTACTAACATAGTTTTTCCTCTTAGCATAGTCCTTATCACCTTTTGGCATTGAGGACACTGCCAAGTTCAGCTTGGGGGAGGAGTTCTGTTTGTATTCCCTATCTTTTTTACTGCTTTCTAGAATAGTTTTACTGCTTTCGAAAAATACTGAAAAAATGAAAAAAAATATGGTTCCCATGACTAGTTTAGTTGCCTCCCTGTGCCCCTTGTTGTGCTCTATTTGAAATTGATTTGACTTCGTTTTCTGGATAGCTGGGCATTTGTGATCTTGAGGCTTTGATTTGATGTTTGATTGCTATGATTTCGAGCAAGTTTGGATTATATTAGACCACTTTGCGCTGCATACCTGAATTGGTTAGACTGTGAGGCCTCTTTGTAGCCTATTGGATTCATTTTATTATCCAGTCTATTCTTGTGTGTTAGTTCCTCTTTAGTGGATTGATCTTGACTTTGACTTCGTACTTGTCTGATTTTAGATGACTTGTAGCATGTGCTGTGATAGAGGCGTTCTTTTGTCTGATTCTTCAGCCTCAGAGTGAATTTTTGATATACTTTTATCCTCCTTAGCCCCGCTGAGCCTAATGACTTGTTTCGTTCTACTTAAACCCCTATTACGAGCCAAAAGCCTTCACTTGATTTTATTCCAAGCCTAGCTTGGGGGAGCTTTTGTATGGGTTGAGTTTGAGATTGGTTTGTTGGTTTAGTTTGGTTTTTGAGGAGTTTTAAAGTGTATTTGCTGTGGTTTGAGAGTGAGAAAGAGAAAAGAAAGAAAGCAAGTTTAGAGTTGCGTGAATGAAGTTCAGAAAAATGAAAGAAAAATGAAATGAAAATTCAAAAGAATTCTAGTTCTTTCATTCACGTACGTTCATAAAGGAATATTCGCTCCATTGCTAGAAAATTGGGTTTGGTATGCGCTTTTCATTGATTTATGAGAGTTGGGTTATTTTACATGGTTTTATGGTGATTGTTGGGAGTTGTGAAGGCCATCTTAGGCCTTGTTTGAATGGTTTATGCTCCCCCTTTCTTGGTGTTTCCACCACATTACCCAAAAATATCCCCTACCTCTCACCTAAGCCCCATTACAACCCTATAAAGTCCTCTTGAGCTCGTGTCTGCATTGTTCATTTGATTGATTTCGAGTTAGTTTGTCAAAGTTAAAGAGTATTTCTGCTAATTGAGTCGACTTGACTAGGATGAGCGTCATTGAACCTTCTTAAACACATGAGAGTGGGAGTAGGGAAGGGTACTTATGGTCGGGTTGGTGAGTGTTCGGGCACATTCTTTGCCTGCCACAAAATTGAGAGGAGTGACACCCTTGTGAGTGCCTTTTCAGGACTTGTATGCTTTGTGGATGCTTGAGTTTGATAAACTGCTTGAATGATTGGTGGTTGGATGGATTTAATGATCCAAACTTGAATTATGCCTGCTTGAACGATTCTTAGTCTTGAAAATGTTTTGAGCTTTGATTTGTTTTTATCTTTGGGGTGAGGTAATCTATTCCATGTTCATGTGCTGTTTGCTTCAGGACAAGCAAAGGTTTAGCTTGGGGGAGTTTGATATCACGTATTTATATAGAGTTTTCTCTCTTATTTACAAGCTAATTTGTGCTTCATTGGAGCTCTTGGGACTATTTTGTGCTAACTATCGTATGTAGTTGTGGTTTCGTGTTTTAGTATTGAATTGCAGGTTTTATGGAGTTTTCTCCTTATTTCCGAGCCTTTTGAAAGCAACCACGGCTTTACGAGATGTTACGAGGCACGTAGGATGGCTCACGAGCTTTATGGATAGTTTAGGAGGTCCCAAGACCCCTAAAACGTGAAGATTAGAGAGCCAAGGAGTCAAAGGAGTTTTCCGTGCACTGATCGGGCAGAAATGGCCCGATCGGGCGAAGTATTTATGATCAGGTATGAAAGTTGCGGACCCGATCGGGCAATGTATGCCCGATCAGATCGGGCGAGCACACATGTGCCCAGACCCGATCGGGTGACCACCGCCCGACCCAATCGGGTGGAGTGCTGCTTGGTCTCATTCTGCTGCTGCTTTCGAGAGGAACTTGCTGACACATTTCGTCTCCTGGCCCGATCGGGTGACTACCGCCCGACCCGATCGGGTGGGCCGTTTTTTCTCGCCTTATTGCTGCACTGCTGCTGCCAGAGCCCAGAAGTGAAGTTGGGAGAATTTGTATGTGGACCCGATCGGGTACTGTGCTCGGGCCCGATCGGGTCTGGTGCTTTATCGCGCTTTTTCACTTTTTGTTCCCGTTTTTAGTGAACTTGAGGGGTATTATAAATACCTATTCCTCATATTTTTAGAGGGATCTTTTTCATTCTAGTTTTTCCATAGTTCTTAGTTTAGCTTTATTTTAGTCTAAACGCTTAGATTAGTTTAAAGGTGATTGAACCTGTTCCGATTTCAATAAAAGTTCCTACTTTCCGTCAATTGGTACTCTTCTCTACTCTAATCTCTTTTATTATTATTAATTGCTTAGCTTATTTATTCAATTATTCATGATGCAATTGTTAGGGTTTCATATTAGTCTTATTGTTGTCAATTCAATTATGAGTGAGTAGTTCTCTTTCTAGGGTGTTAGATAGGAAAGCCATGTTTATACCATGATTGTGATTTAGATTTCTATCAATTTCTAGGGCTTGATTAGGGTGATTGTGATGTGGTTTGTTCTTATTGAGTAATTAATGTCAGTGTACAATTTCATTGATTGCTTGTGGTTAATAGTTGTTTGCACAGATCCGTCTTACGACTAGAGGCTTAGGACACGTCAGTAGTTCTGATTACGTTAGTGAATATGCGGCGTATGTTGAACTATGAGCGTTGAGTCTTAACCATAGCTCAACATAGGCTCTAATCCCCCGACTCTTGACTTAGGTTTTGATAGTAGTTGACCCTATTTAATTGGTATAAGCATGGTGGACCGACCTAATACCCTAGACTTTTATTCCATAGTTTAATCCTCGATTTATTCAGTCTTCCGTAGTCTATTCTTTAGTTTAATTAATTCCTTCCTGATTTCATCTGGAGTAGCTGAATTGGTTGAATTTTGATTTAGAAACTCTGTCTCCCTGTGGATTCGACCCTGCTTCCACTGACTACCTAGTTAGAGGCCTGTAGGTTTATTTTTGATTAGGTGACACGACTAAAACCTATCAATAATCCACTTAGGTCCCAAAAATAAAATATTGGGTTGTTGCATTTCCAAACGGACGTCTACTAAAACTTGATTGTTAGTAATAGGTTCTCCTAAAGCAGAGTGTTACTTTCAATCTTGGGCTAAGTAGAGTAAGTTTCCGAAATTTGCATGTTTAGTTTGGTCTGGCCTAACAAATGCATCAAAATGGTTTGGATTTTGAAGCAATAGTGATAGATTTTGTGTTTGGGTGATAAGCTCTGTCTAGGATTAGGAAGACTCTCCCCCAACGTTGTGGGTAACTTCCTTACTTGGGAGCTGTAATCACTTTGGCAATCACCCATCAACTAAGAATTACAATTTTTGTAATTAGTAAAAAAGTTTACTTACCTTTTAACCTTGATTTTAAGTTGAGGCCAAAGTCCACTTAAAAATCATGTTTGATAGGATCTTAGAATCACTTGATTCAAAAGGGACACTTTGAGATTGATCAAGTGCAAGACTTTTATTTTAAAATGTTTAAAATTTGTAAAAACTATAATGATAAACATACTTATTACTTTGCATCTTCTACGTAGCTATCATGTCTGGTAACAACAGTACTTCACTTATTAACTTACGTTCAATCCTTGAGAAGGATAAACTGAACGAGAACAACTTTCTTGATTGGGAAAGGAATCTAAGAATTGTTCTTAGATCCGAAGGTCGAGAGTATTTGAAGGATAAGAAGTCTGGGAATTATTTTCTTTAGGTATCTATGTCATTAACATTAATTTAGCAACATCTACTTCTTGGGTATTTGATACAGGTTGTGTTTCTCACATTGGTTCGAATGTGCAGGGATTAAGAAGGAGTAGAACTTTGGCTAAAGGAGAGGTAGAACTGCTCGTTAGAAATGGTGCAAAAGTTCTAGTTGTTGCAGTTGGGACTTATAGTCTACCTTTGCCTTCCGGATTAATATTAGAGCTTAATAATTTTTATTATGTTCCTGCTATTACTGAAACATTGTTTCTATTCCTGTTTTGAATAATGAAGGGTTTTCATTTACAATTGAGAAAGGTTGTTTTTCTGTTTATTTGAATTTAATGTTTTATGCCACTGATAAAAGGTCTAATAGTCAATATTACCTAGACTTAGACAAAGATGTTGTTAACATAGACAACAAAAAACATAGATCAAACGATGATACTAATCCTACTTACTTATGGCTTTGTCGTTTAGGACATATAAACACAAAACGCATTCAAAAGTTGCATAAAGATGGACTTTTAACATCCTTTGACTTTGAGCCATTTGGTGTGTGTGAATCATGTTTAATGGGCAAAATGACAAAGTGACCTTTTATTAGAAAAGGTGAAAGGGCCAGAGACCTTTTGGCCCTAATACATACTGACGTGTGTGGACCAATGAGCACAAAATTTAGGGGAGGGTTTGAGTACTTCATCACTTTTACTAACGATTTGAGTAAATATGAATATGTCTAATTAATGAAGCATAAAATTCCATTATGAAGTCCAAAACCAACTTGGTAAGACAACCAAAGCACTATGATCCGATGTGGTGGTGAATATTTGAGCCAAGAGTGATCACTTGAAGACTTGTGGAATTCTCTCACAACTAACTCCGCCTGGAACACCTCAGTTGAACGGTGTATCTAAAAGGAGGAACTGAACTCTACTTGATATGGTTCGGTCTATGATGAGATTCGCTGACCTTCCAGTATCCTTCTGGGGATATGCTCTTGAAATTGTTGCTTTGTCACTTAATAGAACTCCATCAAAGGCAGTAGCAAAGACACCATATGAGATATGGAGTGGAAAAGTTTCAAGCTTGTCCTTTCTACGTCTTTGGGTTAGTGAGGTCTATGTAAAACGTTTACTTTCAAACAAACTCGCCCCTAAATCAGATAAATGTTTCTTTGTGGGGTATCCCAAAGAAACCAAAAGCTATTACTTCTACAATTGAGCCGAGGGTAAAGTGTTTATTGGTCGTCTTGATATCTTTCGGGGAAAAATATTTTATTTCCGAAAGGCAAGTGGGAGTAATGTATTTCTCGAAGAAGTTCGAGAAGAGAAACAAGTAGACAGTGCCATCTGTGGAGCTTGAAGTAGTTCGTCCTTTGGAGGAATCTTCTCCAATGTCTGACCAAGTATTGGAGGACGTGCATTCTATACACAAACCTTCTACTGTCCAACCTGAATTTAAAACGTGCAAAAATTCTCAAATTGTTGAGAAGAAAATTTCTCCTGTTGCAACCCCTCGTAGGTCTAGTAGACCAAGAATACCAAACAGAAAGTTTGTTAATTTCTTGTTGACCGAAAGTTCTAAGATAATGATTTTACAATTTGAGGAACCTACTACTTACAAGCAAAGCCTTGATGAGTGAAGACTCCAAAAAATGGCTTGAAGCCATGAGGTCCGAAATGACATCCATGTCTGAAAATCAAGTATGGGACTTTATGGAATTTCCAGATGGGGTTATACCTATTGGTTGTAAATGGGTTTTCAAGGTGAAAACAGACAAGGAAGGCAACATTCAGGTTTACAAAACAATGTTGGTGGCAAAAGGGTTCAAGCAAGTTCATGGTATAGACCACGACGAAACCTTTTCACTAATAGCAATGCTTAAGTCCATTCGAATAGATCGCTATCTTTTATCATTACGAAATTTGGCAGGTGGATGTCAAAACTGCTTTCTTGAATGGGTTCTTGAAAGAGGATGTGTATATGATACAACCGGAAGGTTTTGTGGATCCATAATATCTTAGGAGGGTATGTAAGCTTCAAAAGTCCATTTATGGATTGAAGTAAGCATCCCGAAGTTGGAATCTCCGATTTGATGAGGCAATCAAACAGTTTGGTTTTCTAAAAAACGGAGAAGTGTCTTGTGTTTACAAGAAGAAAAGTGGGAGTAACATAGTCTTCTTGGTCTTGTATGTAGATGATATATTTTCATGAGAAACGACACGCTCATGCTTGAGTCAGTCAAGGAATGGTTGAAAAATTGTTTCTCTATAAATGGCCTTGAAAACGCTAAGTACATTTTGGGGATCAAGATCTATAGGGATAGGTCTAAGAGGATCATTGGACTTAGCCAACGAACTTATATAGATAAGATTGTCACTAAGTTCAACATGTAAAAAAAACTCTAAGAGAGGTTTTCTTCCCATGCAACATGGCATGTCGCTTAGCAAGACTCAATGTCCTTCTGGACCTGATGAAATTCAGCGAATGAGCAATGTTCCTTATGCGTCATCTATAGGATATTTTTATTGGCAATAAATACCGAGGTTTAACATCTTTTTTGAAATTAATACCTAGGTTCTTTTTATTATATATAAATATCACACTTGCTTCTTTTTTTAAAATCAATACCAACCAACGGAATAGCCCAAAAACTAAACGGAAATTGGCCAACTTTAACATATAGATTGCACATGGTAGTTGGAGAAATGAATGAAATTAAGTGTAGTTATACTTCCTCCGTTTTTTAATACTTGCACCATTTCTATCTTTCACACTATTCACACATGTCCACTTAAATTAATATTGTGACTTGTATGTAAGAAAAAATATAGTCATGTGGGATCTTGTTAGCTTCGTCTCAATGTATAGATTATTAAAATCTAATTTGCATAATTTTTTATAGTGTATAAAAAAGATATTTAAACTCTAAATTGTGCATTGGGTTGCGTAAATTGGTTCAATGGTGCGAGTATTAAAAAACAGAGGAAGTATATACTTCCTCCGTTTTTTTTTAGTTGACACGTTTTGACTTTTGACACTATTCACATAATCTACTTTGACTATCTTTTGTGATTTATACATAAGAGAGAATATAGTCATGTGGGGTCTTGTTAGATTCGTCTCATTATATATTTTCAAAACATCATATTTTTATAATTTTTACTCATCAATTTTCCAAGATAAAAGTGATTGAAATCACGTGTTGGCAAACGTGATAAAAGAAACGGGGTCAACTAATAAAAAACGGAGGAAGTATATAGTTAACGTTGTGAGACCTTCTAACATAAAATCTCTGTTAAAGTTAGTCAAAATACGTTAAATTTTTGAGCTAATCCATTAGTTGGTATTAATTTAAAAAAACGAAACAAGTGCGGTGTTTACATATAATAAAAACGGACCCAGATATTTATTTTAAAAAAGAGGTTAAACCTAGGTATTTATTGCCAATTTTTCCTTTATATCACTCTAAATCTATGCGATAATCCACGCCGAACTTAACTCTTACCTTCTCATGAAGATGTCCTTCCTTCTTTTGTGATTCTTCACCATCTTTTCTTTCCGAAGATATTGTATTTAGTTTGCATACTTTACTTATTGTAGCGAATGTCTTTTTGTAGTATGTTAACGTTGTTGTGTGCATTTTGACAAAAAGTGACATATAAGATGTACATTTTGATGAAAGGCGACATATAAGGTGTTTTCTCACAAAAAAAATTATATAAGGTGTTTTTTCACAAAAATTAGAACAAATAAAGTATTTTTTCGCAAATTTTCCGTGTGTATAATACAATTAACCTTTACCTATCAAATTCTATTTATGCAACCAAAAAAAACTCTATATATAGGATATGAAATTATCAATTTAATAGGCATTCATAACTTGTTCAAAATTTTACTTAAAAACAATCAAATAATATATTTGTTACTTAGTATCATCACTTATTATTTTACATCATCTTTCCATATTTAATTTTTGCAAAATTTTGTTTTAAAAAAAATCAGGTTTTCATTTGTCATGTTTTATTATTATCTTACTGATGTTTGTTTAGGAACACTACAAGAGGAAGGTGAATCCTATGCGTGGGAAATGAACGTATTTTTTGCAGAATTAAAAAAACAATGAAAGGAACAAGAGAAAGACACAAGAGATTTTTACGATGAAAAACTTACTGGGCCCAACAGGAAGAAACGACCTTGACCACAAAATATTTTGACTCTAACTTTTTCACTATAATAAGCCAAACACCTTTGTTATAAACCTATTAACTCTCGGACAATGACTTGAGTTCCTCTACAAACTCAAGTGAACTGTTGTTCCTCTCGAACTTCAATCGAAGTTCTTTTCTCTTGCTTCACTTAAAGCCTCACAGTTTCAGGAACAATGACAATAAATTACAAATCTTAAGCTTAAATATTTAAACTATCAAAAATAATTTCAAAGTTTACTTAGTGTTTCACTATAAATGACAAAAATCATGGTTTTGTATTACACTTCCTCTGTATCAAATAAGATGCTACTCTTTTTTTGCGGGCTCCAATGCATTTTTTGATGTGAGAGAGATAGAGAGGAAAAACCATGTGGTAGAAGAAAGATAGAGAGAAGGAAAAGCCAAATAAAGAAGTGTAGCATCTAATAAGAAATTTCCTTATTTGAAAAGTGCAGCAACTAAAAAAACGGAGGAAGTACAATGTTTCTATGTCGATGACAAAAACTTTCAATCATCTTAATCAATATGATCACGAGTTATAGATTTAAAATGTACGAGTTTGAAATGAATATTTTATATATTTGAGCACTAAAAGTTAGTTAAAGCTAATTAACTTACCCTAAACAATGTATGCTTATACTCTCTTCGTTTCATTTTGTCTGGCCCATTTACAGTAGTCAAGGAAATTGATGTCATAGGCATATGGGTGCGAACAACAATTAAGGAGTCCACTTATTTTATAGTAAATGTGGTGATCAAAGTAGGTAAGAGAAAATTGTAAGGTATATGTGAGACGAAAAAGTGATAAAATAAGGGTAGATGAGTAATATAATTTTTCCATATAGGGAAAGATAAAATTAGGACAAACAAAAAGAAAACAGACACAAACGAAAAGTGGAACAAACAAAAAAGAAATGGAAGGAGTATGTTAGAGTGAATACAAATTGCACCATAGACCCAGGTGTATGGTACACTCTCTCACATCCTCCATCCATGTACTCATATGCAGAGCACATGATGTAAGAAAATGTGGGAAGGTGCACCATACACACGAGTTTATGGTGAATGCTCTCTAGAGTGAATTTCGAGAAATTAAAAATAATACAACTACTACAAATAATTTATAATTGTACAATGCACAAGCCGTAAGCAAGATTTAAAAAATTTTCGGTACGAGATCATAATTTTATTATCATATGGTCGTTTTTTTCAAGTAAATTTTTAATAATAATGGATATGAAAAGATATTAATAAAATATATCATATTATTGTCTATCTAATTACATGTGTCATATTCTTTTCTTATTTAATCCAAAAATATAATGTATTCCTATTTCGCTTTATTAAATTAAAGTCGTAAAGTCTCCTTCCTTTCTCTAATGTTACACGCACGATTCCTATAAAGATCGTGATAAAGAGTAGATGGAGTATGAAAGTGGATCCTTTTTTTATTATATAAATATAATGAAAATTATGCTTGTGATAGAGGGTATAATTGCGTGAGCTTACAAAGTAGGGTAAAGTAGCATGGAAAGTAGGGTTGTGTAGAACCGGCTATCGGATCCAATCCAATCCGAATATCCGAATATTCAGACATTAAATTATTATATTCGAATCCGGTCCGAATTATTTGGATATCTGAATTTTCGTATATCCGGACTTTCGGACCGAATATCCGGAATATCCGTATTCGAAGTCGTAGGTGATATAAATCACAATGTATAGTAAAAAACTAGTGCATGATCTAATATTTGTGCTTTGATACAAGTGCAACACACATAAAGCATTGAAAACTCATCTGCAATGGCAACTGGGAAGTCTAACTCAACAAACTGTGACCAACTATTATTCTTGCTTCATTAAATCACTACACAAAATCACATATGTTATTGTGAAGTCTGATGGGACGCCATGTAATGCAAATTCAGTGAGAGCAATAGATGAATAATCGACGAAGATAGGTTTTCTGCTACTGTTTGGAACTTAGAAGATTGTGGGCTTTAGCCTATGCTTTAAATTGCAAGAAAAAAAAGAAAATATATTTTTTTCCGGATATTCGGATAATCCGAATTGTCACATTAACTATTTGTATCCGATTCGATTATCCAATTTTAAAACAAGATATCTGATCCGAAATATCCGAATTCCAAAAACCGGATCGGATATTATTGATCGGATTTTTTTGCATACCCCTAAAAGAAAGGGACAAACCTTTGCCATCTAGGAAAAAAAGTAAGCATGCACAACTTTAAAGAATGGGCTTAAACTGAAAATAGCAAAACTTTAGAGAATAAAGGGAGTTAGCGATATTATTGTATGACAACCTTTATATAAATTTTATCAAATTGATTATTCATCTATTCGTACACCATGCTTAAATACATTTTATGGTATTCAATTTTTTTTTACCTTTTAACTCAACCATAATCTAATAAAATATTAATACTTCCTCCGTATCAAATTAGTTGCTACACTTTTTTTTGGCGGACTCCGATGCAGTTTTTTGATGTGAAAGAGATAGAGGGTAAAAGTCATGTGGTAGGAGAGAGATAGAGAGAAGGAAAAGCCAAATAAAGAAGTGTAGCATCTAATAAGAACTTTTTTTATTTGGAAAGTGTAGCAACTAATTTAATACGGAAAAAGTATAAATAAACTAAATAAATAAAAAAAAAGGGTCTAAAATCTCCCCTCAAAAAAAACAAAAAGGTCTAAAATTTAGTTCATACTATTGGAGACGAATAGACGATTGTTTAGTGTGCACGAAACCTTGAGGAAAAAAAAACGCGGCATGAGATTTACGAGTAATAGTATAAATGTAGAAAGAATGAGAAAGCCGCAAATTTTTGGGAAGAATGACGGGACCAAAAGGGCAAATATCAGATCATTGTGTACAGAAACGCAAATGGTCTGACCCATAAAAGTTAAGTTGACAATGCGTTAAAATAGCATATACTTGTACAACAATAGTTGATCCTGGAAAAAGAAAATGACATCCTAGTTACTGTAAAAAGTTTTCAAATGCTTATAAGTTATAACTTCAAAATTCAATGCTATCAGTTCAATGTTCCAACAACTAACAATTAAATACGATAAAATATATTCTCTGAAAATGAAAAAACATAAGAAAAAAATAATACAGAAATGCATGTTAGTCAATCAGGTATCATTATAGATTATTCAGATGTGTGAATGACAAAACAGCCCTTATCAGACACACTAATTTTATTTATTCTAATGACATAGAATGAAAGTAATTTCGCAACCATAAAAGCCGGGCGATAAAAATAAAATAAAATAAAATACACGTAAGAAATTTATCATAGTCAGCAACCTGCTTACTTTGACATTGTCACCAAAAGCTAGCAGGAAAAAGTACCAACATGGGAACAGCTCAACTCCATCTTAATACAACAAAACCAACAAATACAACCCCAAAACCTGAGAGAACTAATCAACAAACTTAGTTTTTTCCTATCTTACCTCTTTCTCTCTCTTCACTCAATCCCTCAATTTTTATTTTGTTTTGTACAGATCACACAAAGATGGCATTTCAAACAAAGACAGGGCATTTGTTTCTTACCTCTATTTTGTTCTTGCTCCTTAATTCTTTCATCAATCTTTCATTTTGTCAATCCAATTCTCCTCAAAACATTGAAACTTTTTTCCCTTCCTCTCCATCACCAGCACAAGCACCGGCACCAGTTGCTAATGTTCCTCCTCCCAGTAGTAACCCTGTTCTGTCTTCTCCACCAACATCGCTAACACCGCCAACGCCACTGCTGCCGCGTCCTCCTGACGTTACTCGGCCTCCGCCACAATCGACATCTCATAAGGCGCTATACACAGCTGTTGGGGTGACAGCTGCAAGCACTTTCGTGGTGGCTGCTGCAGTCTTCTTTTTATGTGCAAGGTATGCAACCCAACGGAAGAAACAAACTGGTGGCGGGGTACATACTGTTGGGGCAGTTGCCGCTGGTGGAAATAGCGGCGGTGGTGGTGGAGGAGGAAGGTTGCAACCGTTGAATCCAACAGAGTTTACGAGGTTTGATGGGAACATTAAAGGGCTGATAGTTGATGAGGAAGGTTTGGATGTGTTGTATTGGCGGAAGCTTGAAGGGAGCCAAAGGAAGAGCGGACCTTTTCATAAGGATGTATTTGGTAAGACAACCAATGGGAGGAAGTCGTATTCTCGTGGGAAATCCTCGTCTTCTCAAAATCAGATACATCCTAAGGAAGATCAAACAGCTAGGCTGCTTGATCCTAAACCACACCAAAATGAAAACAGCTTTCAGGCTGTTGGAAATGCAGCAGAGCCAGAGAAATTGACTGCTGTAAAGGAACAAGTTAGCCCGGAACCGAGCCTACCACCCCCTCCATCCCGTATGGCAGCCTCGACTGTTCCAGCACCACCGCCACCACCACCACCGCCAATGTCAGCCAAGAAAAGTCCGGCACCACCACCGCCACCACCGCCTATGGCAGCTAAAAAGGGTCCAGTGCCACCACCGCCACCACTGAAGGGAAGCGGATCCACAAAACCACCACCAGCACCAAAGCGAACACCAAGTGGAAGTATTATAGAAATGTCTGCCATTGGGGAAGAGGAATCAGGAAGCAAGAATGATCAGGTCAAACTAAAGCCATTGCATTGGGAAAAGGTCAACGTCAATACTGATCATTCCATGGTGTGGGACAACATTGAGCGCGGCTCATTCCAGTAAGTATATCATTTATTTTGTCCACAACTGAAAATGATACAAAAACAAAAGTCTTAGGCTCAAATGAGTAGAGAGCTAATTGGCATGTTTTATTTTTGTGCAACAGATACAACGGTGATATGATGGAAGCTCTCTTTGGTTATGTTGCTGTAAAACACAAATCGCCAAAGGAGGACTCTGCTGCAGCTCAAAGTAATGCCATCCCTAACACAGCTGCCAAAATTTTCATTTTGGATGCACGGCGTTCCCAGAATGTTGCGATCGTAATCCGCTCTTTGGGCATCACTCGTAACGAGTTGATTGAGGGTCTCCAAGAAGGAAAAGGCCTGACTGTAGAAAATCTAGAGAAACTAACCAGAATCAGCCCATCACGAGAAGAAAAAATTGAAATCCTAGCATTTGATGGAGATGCAGGAAGGCTAGCTGATGCAGAGTCCTTCCTCTATCACCTGCTCAAGGCTGTTCCCTCAGCTTTCACTAGGGTTAACACAATGCTCTTTAAATTCACATATGGCTCAGAAATCAATCAACTGAAGGAATCACTCCAAACACTTGACTCTGCCTGTAACGAGCTTCGAAGTCGTGGAGTGTTCTTGAAGCTTCTAGAAGCTATACTGAAAGCAGGAAATCGACTTAATGCTGGGACTGCGAGAGGGGATGCAAAGGCTTTTAACCTTACAGCTTTACGCAAGCTCTCTGATTATAAAAGTAGTGATGGGAAGACCACTCTACTTCACTTTGTGGTTCATGAGGTAGTTAGAAACGAGGGAAGACGGTGTGTTATGAACCGTAATAACAGCTTAACCCGAACTAACAGTCAGAGGAACTCAAGCTCAAGCTCAAGCTCAAACCAAAAGCCTGAGGAATCCAAGCCAAAAGAGGAGCAAGAAAAGGAGTTCTTGCAATTAGGACTACCAGTTGTAGGTGGCCTAAGTTCGGACTACTCGAATGTTAAGAAAGCAGCGACCCTTGACTATGACACCATTTTGAGCATAGGCACATCAATGGGAGCCCGTGTTGCTGAAACTAGGCAACTTGTGCTGCAGTGCGGGGCTGATGATGGAGGACGAGCCTTTGTTACAGAGATGAAAGAGTTCTTGGCAGCAGCAGAGGGAGAGATAAAGGTAGTCCAAGAAGAGCAGACGAGGGTAATAGAATTTGTGAAGAAAACAGCACAGTATTACCAAGCAGGAGGTTTCAAAGATAGCCAGCCACTTCAGTTGTTTGTCATAGTAAAAGATTTCCTGGCAATGGTTGATCAAGCTTGCATAGATATTGCTCGGAGTTTGCAACAGAAGAAACCAAATACAAGTAATGGTGGCTCATCATCATCGCCTTCATCGCCACCAACCCCTGATGTGTTGAGGACTCGTGTGACATTCCCGAGGTTACCAAAACATTTCTTGTCAGACAGATCTAGCGGAAGTGACTCTGATGATGGTACCTGACAACTTAAGTCTCACAGATATGTCAGCTTCGAGATATGTATATAGAGGACAAGGAAAGTTCACAAGGTCCTTTTTCTTCATTCCATTTGGAAAAAAAAAAGAAAAAAAAAATTAGATTCATGATAATGAGTGATTCAGGCCTTTTGCTTTGAGTTTTTGACAGAAAATGAGTGACTATTGAAATGTGACTATATTATAGCCCCATCCTCCCTCCAGTACAGAAAGAAGAAATCACTCTTAGCATTCAATTGCACAAAAGAAAAAGAATCATTAAACATATTTTTTACTACTGCCCCGCAGTTTAGAATGTGTATTCGTTAAGAGTTTCAGTATCAATAAAATTGTGCTTGTTCAGGGCACAGGAGATTGCAGTTGTCTAGAAAACATAATTCCTATATGTTACGTAGCATATATGAGCTAGCGGGGAACCTATATCATTTCAACACCAGAACTCTGGTTTCATCATGAACAGACTGTGTCCTCAGTCTAAAATTCAATATCATAGGCAGTTATACCAACCTCTGAAATATCAAAGGGGTTACAAGTTACCTTTGGTAACGAGGGCTTGTCTTGCAGTCTAATCACTGACGTACGTCTTGTAGATAGCTTTGTCTTCTTAAGTTAGTTGAACAAACTGTTACTATATGATTAATAGTTAATGATGTATTTATCATCAGTTTTTATGTAGAATGTAGCCAACTTAAGGACCAGCTTCTTAACTTGCAATTATACAAATTTGCATTTCCAAAGAAGTAGCTGAACAGATGACCAAAACTGGAAATTGTAGGTGGTTTAACTTACACAGGGGTTAGGATCGGGCTACGGCTATGATGCTTGAGCTAAGAAGCAAGTACATACTCGAAAACAGACCAAGAGCTTGACATCTAGTCTTAAAAACACAGGTATACAGATACTTTCCTATGTTCATTTTTCTTGTCATACAGCATCGAAGTATCAATATTTGGAGTGCCAACAGTGTAACACTGACAGTTGAGCTATAATGAAGAATATGAGCATTATAGGAGTTCGGTAAACCCATTTTCCCATTTTTGAAATAAGTACAACTTTCTAAGAGGTTGTATATCATTGTCCATCAGAGACTTATTCAAGTTTACTTTATTCTTGGAATTCACTTCCCATACTTCTTGTTAACCAAATGACCAAAATGCCTTAGGGAGAGCACATAAGATAATTTGCATGCCGTAAAATAGAATAGGATTAGAATTACATAAAACACGACTAACATAGTAATCAGGTTAATCCAAAATCTGCACAGCAAGAGTCCAAATTTTACAACTTTAAGAAAGCACCATAACATTCATTTCTTTTAGGAAATGGAAAGACATTCTTGATTCATTGGGTTGATATGAAATGGCTTGAAAACAATACATTTTGGGTCACTATCAAACATCTTGCCCTAGAAATCAAAATGACGCGACTTGTAAATAACTAAATGGAATTACCCTACCCCAATACAAATTGACGAGACTATACTACATGTTTAATCTTAATCACAATGATTTCAAAGATACGATATAAATGATAAAAAGGTCTTGTTTTGCTGCACTTATTATATGACTCCAAGCCTGTTCTCCCCATCTCAATTTCAGTTCAGATTAGCTTTGCAAATACTTTTACTCTCACATTTCACTATACATTTCACTTTAGTTCAGCTATATTTAGTTTTTTTTCCCCGATTCAATTCAATTCTATTCAATTTAGCTGTTGAAGAGAACCATCACGGCATCACCGGAAGAAATACCAAGCTCCTACAACGTACCTCTCAGTATTTAAACCCATCACCGAACCTGAAGATGGAGGAAAAACTACATAATCCCATACCTCTACTCCCACCCTCGCAATAATTAGTAACTACCCGTCTACCCCTAAAAGAACTCGATAGCCACCTTATTTCGAGATCAAATAGGATCATTCAATAATTCCTCCCAAAGACGGTTCAAAAAAAAGACTTTGGCAAAATCAAACAGATAGAGATCCAAATTATAAGAAAGAGATGCATCAAAATATAAGTTACTTGACTTGTGGTCTAAAGTCACAACCCAAAGTATCACTCACTCCTAGCACAGTCATTATCCTAGTTTTAAGTCAAATAGATACCAAATTTTTTACCCAAAGTTTCTGCATTACATGATACCATAAAATTATTGGTCTTACATTCATGTTTCAATCAATCAACATATAACCTTTTTTAAAAATTGCTTACAGTCATTGAACGCGTAAAAAGATGGTTATCAAACTAACACCTATCTTAAACAGCAAGACGAGACAACAATCAACAACAACAACAAATTCAAGATATCTTAATAAACAATTAATTCTTCTTTGTAAAAAGTATAGTATGATAGTATCATTGTAAGCTGGTGTAATTATGATAATTAAAAAGGACCAACCTATATTGAAGAAAGACGTATTATCTTACCGATGACGGTAGAAGAAAATTGGTTTGATTTTCCAGTAATTTGAATGAAGCTGGGTTATTATTTCTGATGAGTGATGATGAATTACCTCCACTGGGCCACGGAATAACCCTAGAAAGGAATCATTATGTTAATTGAAATTAGCCCTAATTCAATTGAATCATTCAAAAATAGGGTGTCATTTGGGATTGAATAATGCGTTTAAATTTGACCTCCGTACGAAGAAGGAAGCGTTAGTCGCTCGGGATTCTCAGCGTCTATCTTTTTCTTCACGTTTGTTTGCCGTACAAGGAGAACTGAAAACTAGAAATATAGTCCATTTAGGAGGTCTTTGTTTAGACTTTAGAGCACTAGCACAGAGTAACTAGAAAAATCGGGTATTCGGTTCCAGACTCATAATCGGTTGAAATCATTAGTTTAAGAATTAGAATTAGTACTGTTGGGATTAGATCAACGTCCAAATATTAGGAACTGTTGGGTATAATGACCCAAATTTTATGGTCTAATACTTTATTAGTGTTTTACATTAAAATTAAATTAATTAATTTTGAGCTAAAAGAAATAATAGCCCAATTTAATTAATTTAGCCCACCTAAATAAAACCCAATTTAAATAAATATAATTTGGGTTGTAAAATATTTAGGTCAGTCCACATTACGGCCCAAACAGATGGTTAAATGGACAAGGTAAAAAGACTACCAAGTCATAAACGGGCCCAAACCCACACCAACAAAAGTCCATGTAGGGTTTCCATCCCCTATAAATATACCTCTCCACCTTCAGTTACAGGGGTCGGAAAAATCATTATTCTCAAGAGCTCACAAATTTCTCTTGAAAATCCTCTCTAGAAGTAGTCAATAAGCACATCAAATTCGTGCCGACTGTTCAGAGAAACTCAAATACATTCGACTGAGATTCAAGCTGTGTCAGCCCTCATTCGAATAAACCCAAACAAAAACTCAAACTCAGGTTGACGTTGACAAAACGTTACCCTACACTCAAACTCAGGTTGACGCTGACAAAACGTCACCCTACACTCAAACTCAGGTTGACATTGACAAAACGTCATCCGACACTCAAATTCAGGTTGACGTTGACAAAACGTCATCCAACATTCAAATTCAGGTTGACGTTGACAAAACGTTGTCCTACACCCAAGTCAAGGTCGTCATCAACACGTGTCGACATCAAGTTGCGGAACAGAATCAGAGGACTTAGTTTATTTTATATAAACTGTAATACAGAGATTGTACCCAATACATTATCAATATAAATTTATCTTTGTTACGTTATTTCTTGGTTTATTTATTTAGACTACGAAATTTGCAGTATACAAATTTTGGCACGCCCGGTGGGACATCTTGCCTCTCATCTCTGTTTCACAAAGAAAAAAAATCAACTACTATAAGATCAATGGCCTCAAGGAAAAACATTGTTGAGTTCACTGACAACTTTGACGCTACCCAGCGAAAGACTGTGACGCTGGGTGATTTCATTGCCGACCAGACTCTTGGTGTAAACACAAGAGGAATGAAGAAAGTTGTTGTCGCCACTGCTGCTGCAAGCCTTCGAGCTGCGACAATCCCTACCCGTCAACGCAAATCAGTCAGGCAAACTGTTTCTGAAGATGCCATCACGTCTTCTTTTCGCAAAGAGCGTGAAGTCCCAGTGTTTGGCTCTAGCTCTGCAGCTGAATCTGACCAACCATCTGTTGCTCCCCTCAAATGGAAGCAAACTGCAACTGAACGGTCACAGAGATTGGTCGTTCGTACCAGTCCCCTCTTTAGCCCATTTAGGGTTGACGGTGATGCTGAATCCAGTAGTGATTCCTCTGCCTCTTCACCTCTGGAGACCCCTGATATAGAAAGATCATCTCAAGTCTCTAAGTCATTCACTGCTGCTGTCATGGTGACTTCAACAAAAACTGTTGAAGAGCAACTTGCTGAAATGAATAATCTACTGCAGAAATTGGTAAAAGATGGAGAAGAAAAGGATGCTCAAATCAAGCTTCAGAATGATCAAATCGCTACCCTGAACAAGAAGCTTGAGAAAAGTTCAATGGAGGGATCATCTAAGCATAGTGACAGTGAAAGCGGAAGTGAGAGTGATAAATCTGTAAAAGACAACTCTCACATTCCATTGACTGCTAAACAAGTCCAGGATATGATAGCTAACGCTGTCAAGGGTCAACTTGGGGAAGGTTCTCAAGGTAGTCAGCGCTATGTGAAACCTTACACCAAGAGAATCGATAGGTTGCGTATGCCTCATGGTTACCAACCCCCCAAGTTTCAGCAGTTTGATGGGAAGGGAAGTCCTAAACAACACGTCGCCCACTTTATAGAGACGTGCAATAATGCCAACACTACAGGCGACTTGCTAGTTAAGCAGTTTGTTCGCTCCCTCAAAGGAATCGCCTTCAACTGGTACACAGACTTATCTCCGGAATCTATTGATAGTTGGGATGAAATGGAGATAGAGTTCCAGAATAGGTTTTACAGCACTCAACGTGTAGTTAGCATGATTGAGTTAACTAAAACTCATCAATGGAAAGACGAGCCGGTGATTGATTACATCAACCGATGGCGCGCTCTGAGTCTAGAGTGCAAAGACCGTTTGACTGAAGTATCTGTTGTTGAGATGTGTATACAGGGAATGGACTGGGACTTACTTTATATCTTGCAAGGTATAAAGCCTAGGTCTTTTCAAGAGTTGGCTACTCGAGCTCATGACATGGAGCTCACCATAG
The DNA here is from genome assembly GCA_947645195.1 of Patellifolia procumbens. Lineage (NCBI taxonomy): Eukaryota > Viridiplantae > Streptophyta > Magnoliopsida > Caryophyllales > Amaranthaceae > Patellifolia > Patellifolia procumbens. The sequence continues at coordinate 1,879,942 of CANSGD010001379.1, read as the reverse complement.
CCAATAATCGTGGTAAAAGTCATGCTTCTTATGAAATGAAGAAGGAAAAGAAAGATTTCAAGAAAGGCGACAAATCTTTGAAAAGTTCAACTAAGGAGTCGATGTCGATCACATCCACTTCTGGGCCTGTCAAGATTTCTGGAAAGGCGAGCACTGAAGACAAAAGGAGCTCATCCTCAAGAGAGCCTAAGAAGGATAGGCCCACTTTAAAAGAATTGCAGGCAAAGAAGTACCCATTCCCAGATTCTGACTTGTCTGGAATGCTAGATGACTTGCTTGAGAATAAGGTCATCGAGCTTCCCGAACCTAAACGGCCTGCGGATGTTGGCAAGACTGCCGACCCCAACTACTGCCGATACCATAGGATGGTTAGTCATCCCATCGAGAAGTGTATAACACTTAAAGAAAAAATCATGCAGCTAGCAAAGGATGGAAGAATCGAGTTGGACCTTGATGAAACAGTTGAGACTAATCACGCATCCGCCGTGATAGAATCTCCATGGCAAGCTCAAATTTTGCAGTTCGGAAGTTTGGAGCCTGTGATTGTGTATGTGGCAAGACCAAGTACTCCAATGGCCAACATGTCACATGTTGAGCATGAAACTTTGGTTATCGCCCCTCACGAAGAAGATGACGAAGGGTGGACATTGGTCACAAGAAGGAGGCCTAGAAAGAAAACAAGGCCACAGTCACAACCTTTCCGCCGACAAAAGAAGCAACAAAGGAAGAAGGTCCCTAAGCGCTTGAAAGGGAAGAAGAAGCCAAAGAAAAGTGCCAAGACACAAGTCCTTCCCATTGATTTACTTGAACAAGAACCGCTTACGCCCATAATCTTAGAGGAATTCTTTCCTGAAGATTACTTCATTGTGGTTACTGTCAACATTGTCTCCTTTGTGGAGAATGAGCAAGAAGTAATGGAGGACAATGAGGAAGATAATTCTCCTACTGAAGAGAGCAAAGTGTCTTTCAAACTGACTCTTCAACATTCCGGAACTGAAATGGACCCAAAAGTTTTAACTGTATTAGAGGCCCTTCCAACGCGGATGGGATGGGGGCAAATCTTCAAATTGCCTCGAGAAATGTGTCAGCAAGTGGCTCATGCACTTCAACAACCAGAATTATATGTTGACAAGATAAAAGGGGCTGAGGAACTCATTGAAAGCTCTGCTAATTGTGCATCTTGTAACTCTGCCTTAGCCTTTACAGATGAGGATCTGTTGTTGGGTTCAAAACCTCACAACCGACCATTGTTTGTCTCTGGCTACATACTTGAGCAAAGGATCAACCGCATTTTAGTAGATGGAGGCTCAGCTGTCAACATCATGCCGAAAAACACCATGATTGAATTAGGGATTACAATGGAGGAGTTGTCCAATAGTCGTATAGTGATTCAAGGATTCGATCTAAATAGTCAGCGTGCAATAGGCATCATACGCCTAGACCTGAGTATGGGAGAACTAACTTCATCCACCCTCTTCCATGTGATTGACACAAAGACATCATATAAGATGTTGCTTGGAAGGCCTTGGCTACATGAAAATGGTGTAGTCGCATCAACCCTCCATCAATGTCTTAAGTACTATCGTGGAGGAGAGAAGAAAATAAATGCCGATGTTAAACCCTTTAGCAAAGCAGATTCCCACTTCGTTGATGCTAAGTTTTTTGAAGATGGGGGAGCCTCAAGTGAGATGTTACCATCCCAAATTACCTCGACAGGTAAAAGGGGCGTTAAGAAAAATGAAGATGTCCCCTCATCTTCAAACTCTAGCAAGCCACCTAGTAATGCCAAGCAACAGTACATGGGAATGACGAATGAACAAAGTGTCACTCAACCTATGAAAGACGTGGGGGCAACGTCAAGAACTCCAGTCTTGAGATATGTTCCTAAGTCTCGTCGTAAGGAAGGGGAGTCCCCATTCACAGGATGCCAAGATACAAAAGTTGAACCAAAGATAAATGCACGGGTGGACGTAGGTACTCTTCAAACTTTGAAGGCTGAAACAATGCTTCCCTTGTCTAAGGCCAAACAAAGTCAAATTTGCAAGCCTCCAATCTCAGAATCTGAGGAGACAACTAGAAGAAAATGGCTTAATAAGGGTAGATTTGATCCTAATGCCTATAAGCTCTTGGCAAAATCTGGGTATGACTTTGAAAACCCAGCACCTATGGGGAAGCTAATTGAAGCAAAATCTCATGGACTTAATGACACGCAGAAGAGATTACAAGAGCACGGTACTGTGGTTCAACCAACTAAATTAGGTTTGGGGTTCGATCCTCCAAAACCTATTCGGATTTCTGCACGACATAGGAAGAATATTCCTTCTACACAGTATATTACTGCTGAGGAGGCCGAAGAAAAAGAAGGTGAAAATAATGCAGCTAATCCAAGGGTGTCAGTTTTTGATCGATTGCAACCACCTGCCCCTAAGAAGCGTGAATCCGTATTTGGAAGGCTTAGAGGGAATGGAAAGAAAGAGAGTGCGGTTTTAAAAGGTCACATTCCACATCAAAACACTCTCCCTTTTAAGAAGAAAGCACAAGTTTTTGATCGTCTAGGCGTGTCAGCCTCAAGTAACCATCGACAAAGGCAATCAGTGATGAGTCGCATTGGAAGGAGGGACGACAAAATTAAAGAAGACAGTGAACTTAAGAGTGTTGTGCCTTCTCGCATGAAGCGCACACAAGTGGTAGACATCATCGAGCATGGACCCTTAAAAGTGAAGGGGAGGGTTGTGGTACATACCAACCAGAGTACCCCGTCTGACAGAAAAGAAGAGGAAAATTTTGAACTTGTGTCTTCAAATCATATCACGGGCCATGAAGCTCATGATAGCGACGAAGAAGTAGAGACAGACGAGGCACCTAAATCTCTCGAGGACGGGGGGCAAGCCACCGTGGATGATCTAAAAGAGTTGAACCTAGGAACTCCAGACGAACCACGCCCCGTTTATATTAGTGCTCATCTATCACAAGAAGAAGAAGAAGAGTACTTTAATCTGCTCTCTAAATACAAAGATGTCTTTGCATGGAGTTACAAGGAGATGCCCGGACTCGACCCAAAAGTCGCTGTCCACCGACTGGCCGTCAAAAAAGGCATGAGCCCAAAGAAACAGTCCCAAAGACGTTTCAGACCTGAAATGATTCCCGAGATCGAATCTGAAGTAAACAAGCTCATTGACGCAGGGTTCATTCGTGAAGTTAAGTATCCCACATGGGTAGCAAACATTGTCCCAGTGAGAAAGAAAAACGGGCAACTGCGAATCTGCGTAGATTTCCGTGACCTAAATGAAGCTTGTCCAAAAGATGATTTCCCACTTCCTGTGACGGAAATCATGATTGACGCTACTACTGGTCATGAAGCCTTGTCCTTTATGGATTGTACTGCTGGCTACAATCAAATACTCATGGCACCTGAAGATCAAGAGGCCACCGCTTTTCGTACCCCAAAAGGAATATTTTGCTATGTGGTCATGCCATTTGGGTTAAAGAACGCTGGAGCTACGTATCAACGCGCAATGCAGAAAATCTTTGAAGACATGATGCACAAAATTGTGGAATGTTATGTAGATGACTTGGTGGTCAAATCAAAAAAGAGGGAAAACCATTTATGTGACCTTCGTAAAGTCTTTCAAAGACTACGGGAATGTCAACTGAAAATGAACCCTCTTAAGTGTGCGTTTGGCGTTACCTCAGGGAAATTTCTAGGTTTCGTTGTCAAGCATAGAGGTATTGAAATTGACCAAGCCAAAATTAAGGCAATTCAAGAAATGCCTGAACCAAGAAACCTTAAAAAGTTGCGCGGTTTACAAGGACGTCTTGCGTACATCAGAAGGTTTATCTCCAATCTAGCTGGGAGATGTCACCCCTTTAGTCATCTCATGAGAAAGGATGCCCCATTTGAATGGGATGATTCATGTAAGAAAGGCTTTGAAAGCATAAAGAAGTACTTGTCTTCTCCTCCTGTCTTGGGGGCACCAGTAAAAGGAAAGCCGCTCATTTTGTACATTGCGGCTCAAGAGGGATCCCTGGGGGCAATGTGTGCCCAAGAAATAGAAAATGGCAAAGAAACGGCACTTTACTACTTGAGTCGAACTTTGGTAGGTGCCGAGCTGAACTACTCACCCATGGAAAAAATTTGTCTTCCTTTGGTCTTTGCAATTCAAAAGTTAAGGCATTACATGCAAGCTCATACAGTCCGTGTCATCTCAAAAGCTGACCCAATAAAGTACATCCTTTCAAAGCCAGTATTGTCTGGAAGACTTGCGAAGTGGGCCATGCTTATGAAACAATACGACCTCGTGTATGTCCCTCAAAAGGCTGTCAAGGGACAAGCAATAGCCGACTTCTTTGCAGATCATCCAGTGCCAGCGGAGTGGGAACTTTCAGATGACTTGCCAGGCGAAGATTTATTTTTCGTTGACATACTCCCGCCTTGGAAAATGTACTTCGACGGTGCTGCTCGTCGAGACGGCGCAGGGGCAGGAGTTGTCTTCATATCCCCAGAGAGGCATGTACTGACTTACTCTTTCGTGTTGACTCAATTATGCACAAATAACATGGCTGAGTATCAAGCGCTCACACTAGGTCTACAAATGGCAATTGAAATGGGACTCAAAGACTTAGACATTTATGGTGACTCGGAGTTGGTTCTAAAGCAACTTTCAGGGGAATATGAAGTAAAAAAGGAAGATTTGGTCCCCTATCAGAAACAAGCATTGAAGTTACTCGACAAGCTCGATACCTTCAAGTTAAAGCATGTCCTAAGGAGTGCCAACAAAATGGCTGACGCACTTGCTGGGCTAGCAGCCACCTTGGCACTGGGGGCAGAGGACACTACAGTAGTACCCGTTTGCAAACGCTGGGTTGTCGCTCCAGATGAAGAAGATATGGAAGAAGTATGGATTGCCGCCTCGGACGAAGAGGATGTTGAAGAAGTTGACATCATATCCGTCTATCAAATTGACGAAGAAGATTGGCGTCAACCAATTGTTGATTATTTGGCTCATGAAAAACTGCCAAGTGATGCAAAGCACAGAATGGAGATCCGTCGTCGAGCCCCACGCTTCATACATTATAAGGGAACACTGTACCGACGATCCTTTCATGGACTATGGTTGAGATGTCTAGGAGATGAAGAAGCAAAGCAAACAATAGAGGAAGTTCACTCTGGAGTATGTGGTGCCCACCAGTCAGGTCCAAAATTGCATGACCGAATAAAAAGGATGGGCTATTACTGGCCAACTATGGTGCAAGACAGCATGGATTATGCAAGAAAATGTGAAGCTTGTCAATTTCATGCTAACTTCATACATCAACCTCCAGAGCCCTTGCATCCCACTGTGGCATCCTGGCCCTTTGAAGCATGGGGACTTGATGTAGTTGGTCCAATCACGCCAAAATCGTCTTCGGGACACACATACATCTTGGCAGCTACATATTACTTTTCTAAATGGGCAGAAGCGATCCCTCTTCGGGAGGTCAAAAAGGAGAATGTTGTTGACTTCATTCGTACTCACATTATATACAGGTATGGAGTACCCCGACGAATTGTCACTGACAACGGAACGCCATTCTACAATAAGTTGATGAAAAATTTATGTGAGAAGTTCAAGTTCACTCAACATAAGTCATCGATGTACAATGCACCTGCAAATGGTTTGGCCGAAGCTTTCAACAAGACGTTGTGCAAGTTGTTGAGCAAAGTTGTTGCCAAATCCAAACGTGACTGGCATGAAAAAATAGGGGAAGCTCTCTGGGCATACAGAACAACATACAAATCCGCAACACAGTCAACCCCATATGCGTTAGTGTACGGTGTTGAGGCTGTTTTACCCCTAGAACTCCAAATCCCTTCATTACGAATAGCCATACAAGAAGGTTTGACAAGTGACGAAAATGATAGCCTTCGACTGGCCGAGTTAGAAGCACTTGATGAAAAAAGGATTCAAGCACAACAAAAATCAGAGTGCTACCAGGCCCGTCTGTCACGCGCCTTCAACAAGAAAGTCAGACGTCGCTCCTTTCAAGTGGGAGATATGGTTCTAGCTGTAAGAAGGCCCATCATTACTTCTCGCAAAACAGGGAGTAAATTCACTTCAAAATGGGATGGTCCTTATGTGGTACAAGAGATCTACACTAATGGAGCCTACAAAATTGTCGACGCTGAAGGATTACGTGTAGGACCTATCAACGGCAAGTTCCTGAAGAGATATTATTGTTAAAGTTGTAAGCTCATGTAAGCTCCTAAGTAAGAGGGTAAACTGCTCATGCAAAAAAAAAAAAAAATGCATCATTTGAACTACGTTGGCTTGATCTTGCAATGTCATTTGATAATCATTTTGCAAGTACGTAGGCAGCTTGAAAAATATATATATAAAAAAAAAATTTGAAAAAAAATAAAAAAATTTCAAGTGCAGCCACCGAAACAAAAAATTGTAATACTCCTGGCCCGCAAGAGTATAAACTGTGAATGGCGAAACAAAAAAAAATTTGTAATACTCCTGGCCCGCAAGAGTATAAACTGTGAACGGTGAAATAAAAAAAATTGTAACACTCCTGGCCCGCAAGAGTATAAACTGTGAACGGTGAAATAAAAAATAAAAATAAAAATTGTAACACTCCTAGCCCGCAAGAGTATAAACTGTGAACGGTGAAATGAAATAAAAAAATTAAGATTTATTATTGATGAATATGAATAGAATGCAACAGTCTAACAAAAAGAGTAAGCAAAAGCAAAAAAAAAAAAAAAAAAAAGGGGTTCCAAAACTAAACAAAAAAAAAAAAAAGTCACTCGGAATCCATCCACTCAAAGGGCTTGAGAGACGACTGGAGCTCTTGAATGAGTCTCCTATGTTCTTCGAGTTGCTCAACTTCATCAGCACTCAAAGCTGGAGTAGCTTCAAGCTCATCTAAATCCCTCTTGCGATCCTTTATCTGCGCCTCAAGGGATGTCAAGGAGATACTCTTAGTTTCCAGAGTACTAGTAAGATAATTATCCCTTTCACGAACCTTGGCCAGCTTGGCTTCGAGATCATCTTTCTCATTTTGGATGGATGCCTGTTCTTCTCTAAGTATCAAACTCTCCTTTTGCAACTCTTCGTAGACACTCTCATCTTGCTTGATCATTCCAATTTGCTCGAGTATATTTTTTTCAACTTGCTCTGACCGTTGTCGCTTAGCTGCGACCTCCTCCAAGATAAGATAGGCACTAACAGCACCAACATAAAAGTCTACCTTGCGCTTTAGTAGGCTAGGGTCTCCTTTGAGATTCTCTATACCCCTATATAGTGTAGGAGCCTCCTTATGTTTTTTGACAACCTCATCAAAAGGTGCTTCTTTTAGCCCTGCTAAGTATTGTGCCCCCATAACTCTTACTGCCTCACTGAAGATGTTTCCTACCATAGGACCTGGTTGAAATGTAGTGACCGAGACAGTGGGAATCTGAGCTCTTGTGGCTTGGGTACTGGGAACATTTGCAACTTGAGATGGAGCGTGCAATGATCTCACGGCAGTCTTAAGAGAAGTAGGACCATCGACTGACTGTTGACTACAAGATGGAGCAGACTCCTCGGGGGCTACGTGAGTTACCCTTTTGCAAGATAAGTCTTGGGCCATTTTCAATTCTTTTCCCCTTCCAGGAGTTGGTTTTGAAGGGGGCACGACAACAGGTTGGTTGGCCTCTTGGAGCAAATTATCATCAAAAGGGCTCGAAATGTCCACTTCAAGCTCGAGATCTCCATCCTGTAACAAAATATATAAAAAAATTATATATATAAATCAAAAAAAAAAAAAAAAAAAAAAAAAAGAGAAAAAAAAAGAAAAGGAGAAGAAGAAATGCTTACCAATGGAAGATCTACCATAGGTTGTGAGGAGCTAGGTACGCCATCTAAAAGTTCATCCCATTTCAACTCATCATCCTCTGGAGCGCAAGCAAATAGTTTCCTTTTCCCCCTGCGTTGATGTTTGAAGTCCGTGTCAGACTCCACATCGCTAGTGCTTTTAGCATCGCTAACAACAGCACTTGCCTGCTGCTTAGAGCCATCTCGTCTTGGCATAGTGGGCATACTATGGTTCTTGTTTGTTAGTTGACGCGCGTGAAAACCTGCGTCATGCTTTTCGCCCCCCTTAGACTTAGAAGATTGGGATTCGACACTCGCGCAGAGTAGAACGACCTCATCCCTTAAGTCTTGGACAGAGACGTGTGACCACCAATCATAAAACTTGGAAGTCACAAAATGGCGCCAATCTAAGGAATAAGGCGGAACGCAAACTCGAGACTGACTTGCCTTAAACAAAAGCAACATCCAATATCTCACAGCCTCATAGTAAGAAACTATTCGGTTATCGACACCACGAATCATCATACCAGGAGCATCTTGCATAAAGCCAAATTGTCTACTAAATCGGTAGGGCAAGTAAGGCTCAATATGGAATTTGTCACCATGCCGCAAGACTAGGAAAGCAGAACGGAGAGAGACAAGACAACTAAACTCTAAAGATTTGAGCTCACCATTATCGTGAAGTAGGGTCTTTTTGTTCCTATTTAAGATGGTGCATCCCACTTTTGCTCTCGTACCCTCATGAATGAGTGTGCGAGCATCAGCCTCTTCAAAGTATTTCGCCCCTTGAGCTCCAGAAAACACGACCATCAAAGGACCTGGTGGAGAAGGGTCTACATCATAGTTGGTGCCAAAGTAATATGCGAGCCAAGCGTAAAGGTAGTGTGCTGGAAAGAAAGCCCCTGAAAAGGCAGGCTTTGAGGAGTGGGAGATGGCATTTAGACCCCGATAAATGCTGGCAAGCACGGGAGGTGCAAGGCTAAAAGTTTCACCACGAGCCATTAAAGTAGCAATTTCAAAAGTGCCAGGTCTAATAAGCCTATCCTCGCTCTCGGGAAACACAAACACACACAACCAACAAGCCAGAAAGGCTGCAACATAAGTGGTTTGTTTTCTATTGTCACCAACTACATCAAGAAAAGAAAACATATTCAATTCATCTTTTGTCCAATCCATAGGACGAGCTTTTAGCTCGCCATCAGGATCATGAGTAGACTTTGGGCGGGAGTCAGAACGTCTGCGACGCCTCACAGGAGCATCATAAATAATCGATCCCCTAAACCAAAAATTTACCCACTGACGAGCTGAAACACCTCGCTTCGACTCAGGCTTCTTCAAAAGATGACGATAAGCACTGAGAAGATGCTCGTAAGCTCTCGAAATGAAACGCTCACCATGCGCATCTCGTGCCTTTAGAATACCAAGATGTGGAATAGTCTCATCATAAAACTTCCCAACAATCGGTAAGCCACCAAATCTGTAAAGGTCCCACAAAGAAATAGACAGTTCTCCAGCCATTGTGTGAAGTGTATTAGTGGTAGGACACCAACTCTCGCAAAAGGCACGTAAAATACTCGTATCCCTGTCATATGAATACAATGAAGCATAGACCGCATCATACACTAAACATAAGTCGAGAGCTTCTTTAAAACGATACAAGACATCCTCAGCCCATTCACGATACCCAACAACAAAACAGGAATCCCCAATAGTTTTGAGGACAACAGATCCCCACTTTACCGAGCCATCGATAATAGAGCGACCTAACATAGGTAGTCGATCATGAATGAACGGCCTGTCCTGAAAATTGTTTCGAAGAACATATGTTGGCAGAGCATTGCGTTCGTCTCGTTTATGCTCAACGGACATCTCACTTCGAAAATTTTCTTTGCAGATTGCTGGGAGTATGCCCTCCGGACGAAGCAGTGAACGGCGTATGAGTAGTGTAGTGCCTGAACGGGGATCATCTCTTTCCTGATCCACGAGGGAGAGGTAACTCTGCTTATCATGATTATACTCCTTAAGAAACACCATCCTGCGAAAAACAAAAAACGAAAAAGGGAGTCAGGTTCCTTTTGTCATGCATAAAGTAAGCACATTGTGAAGGCTTATCACAATAATTGTTCTGTAGCAACTTCAAATACCATCTAAAGATGATAGGTTCATCACGACTAGCATGGTGACCTAACACCTCCGATGAACTCATCACGACCAGCATGATGGAACATCACGACAGCCTTCTACAAATGTCGCCAGATACCATCTAAAGATGATAGGTTCATCACGACTAGCATGATGACCTAACACCTCCGATGAACTCATCACGACCAGCATGATGGAACATCACGACGGCCTTCTACAAATGTCGCCAGATACCAGCTAAAGATGATAGGTTCATCACGACTAGCATGATGACCTAACACTTCCGATGAACTCATCACGACCAGCATGATGGAATATCACGACGACCTTCTACAAATGTCGCCAGATACCATCTAAAGATGATAGGTTCATCACGACTAGCATGATGACCTAACACCTCCGATGAACTCATCACGACCAGCATGATGGAACATCACGACGGTCTTCTATAAGTGTCTTCAAAAATTGTTTCCTGCTTGACAACAAACAAAAAAAGGGGGCATACAACGACACAATATGCAAGCAAATAACAAAATAAAGAAGAATTTCGGACAATAGGGTAAAAAAAATATTATACCTTTAAAAGTGCGAAACTTCTAACTACTCTTTGACGACAAGAGTCACGAGATCAAACCACGAAATTCAGTCACTGAAAAATAGAAGAGAAGATATAAACTGAGATTGAAGTATAATTTTTGGAGATCCAAAATTGTGGTATTGTGATATATGCAAATATCAAGTCAAATACAATCGATATATTAAAAGAAAAAGGGGCGCCCCAACAAAGTCATGGTGGTCAAGTATTCTTAATTAATCGCAAGAAATGACGCAAACCCAATAAAACACTCCTAGACCCTAAACTTCTCTCGTCAAACATACATATTTCTTTTAACTCCTCCCTTCTAAATAATTTTCCGAGGCTAATTCATAGTATACGATCTCTCCAAATTCTTCTTCTTTGTTCATCCTTTTCACTTAAACTACAAAAAGATTTGAACTTTGATCCGTATTTCGATCTCGGAAACCGAGAGAACCATAAGGGTATGTTTGGATTGTGACAGGAAAAGAAATGCCAGTTTTAACAAGGTCTCAGAACTTCAACAAAGAAGATGACAATGGTGGATCAATAACAATAACAGAGAACACAGAGAATGCTAAAATGGGTCATGAATTAAAAAACCCACATCATGGTTTGAAAGAAAAGTTGAAATCTTTAACCCTTTTGTATGAACAACATAAATTAGCTTTAAATGGTGCCAAAACTCTGAATTTCAAACCCCGTGAGCAAAACTCTTCCCCGGTTCCAGCTCTAGATCGAAATGGGTCTATCAAAATTGAAGATTTGGATTCAAGAAAGCATAAATTTCCTCCAATTCCATCAACAAGAACAAGAACAAGAACAACAACATCAGTAACATCAGCAATCCTACACATGGTGGACTTTTTTTTTATTTTTCAAAGTTTATATCACTTGTAATTTGGCGGAGAAACTGCAATTTCTTGGAGATCGGTTCTAACAAATAAAAAAAATGCTAGTCATCGTTGGAGTGTATTTGATAAGTACCAAATTGTATTCTTTGTTAAAAAGGGGAGTTGTAGACCACTAATTCTAACCCCCTGAAGTCAAAAAAAATTCAATTATGATTATGATAATGATCATGGATGAAGAGAAGGCAACAAAAAGGAATTAGATGATACTTATCATCCCCAATAAAATATATGTTAGTAGTTTAACAGGAAAAAAAAGAGAAACAGAGCATTAAAAAAAACAGAGGATGAAGAGAAGGTGAAATTTGCCTCTTGAATTTTGATAAATAATGGGGTAAGTTTGTTTACCTGTTGTGAGTTCTTCACGATAATCGCCGGGCCACGACGTCGACAAGTGAATTGAATTGGTAAGCTTACCTTGTGAACCAAGTGCAAAAGCATTAATTTTTGCAAGAACTGTGTTTATCAAGATTAAAGAAAACAAAGAAAAAAAAAATCAAAGAGAAGTTCAAGCATGGATACTTATTGGTTCAGTTGCTTAGAGGCTAGTTTATTAGATGCTGAATTGCTGATTGATAATACAATTGAGCGCCTAAGTGTTGACCCAATCAGCCATGGTAGAAAAAAAAAATTATGAAAGAACAAAGCAAAACAGAGTTATCACTTACCTGTGAAGATGAAGCCGTGGAAATTGCAGGCCAAAAAACTAAGTATGTGTTGGGAAAGTTTTGGAGGTATAATCATATATATATCCCAATAAGATCAAATTTCAACATTATCGAAAACTATTAGGATATCTTTTGAGGTGCTAACATTATCTTGCATAATTGCAAATACACTACAAGATAAATGTTTCGGTTTGTTAAAAAAAAAGAAAAAAAATGAAAGATAGAATTTCGGCTGAAATTAATTACGACCCTGACTACTTGTCTAGTATTCTTGGATCCAAAGATGATTGGGATTCTTGGTTCTAAATAATTGTTAGAGTTATACTTAGTTAATAACTCTCATTAAAAAAAATCCCAATTCAAAATCAAGTCCGTCGAGACCCCGTCACAATTAAACATCCCAAAACGTGTATGTGACATAGTCTCGAGGGGGCAATTTGTAGACACTAAAAATTTATTAGTGTTTTACATTAAAATTAAATTAATTAATTTTGAGCTAAAAGAAATAATAGCCCAATTTAATTAATTTAGCCCACCTAAATAAAACCCAATTTAAATAAATATAATTTGGGTTGTAAAATATTTAAGTCAGTCCACATTACGGCCCAAACAGATGGTTAAATGGACAAGGTAAAAAGACTACCAAGTCATAAACGGGCCCAAACCCACACCAACAAAAGTCCATGTAGGGTTTCCATCCCCTATAAATATACCTCTCCACCTTCAGTTACAGGGGTCGGAAAAATCATTATTCTCAAGAGCTCACAAATTTCTCTTGGAAATCCTCTCTAGAAGTAGTCAATAAGCACATCAAATTCGTGCCGACTGTTCAGAGAAACTCAAATACATTCGACTGAGATTCAAGCTGTGTCAGCCCTCATTCGAATAAACCCAAACAAAAACTCACACTCAGGTTGACGTTGACAAAACGTTACCCTACACTCAAACTCAGGTTGACGCTGACAAAACGTCACCCTACACTCAAACTCAGGTTGACATTGACAAAACGTCATCCGACACTCAAATTCAGGTTGACGTTGACAAAACGTCATCCAACATTCAAATTCAGGTTGACGTTGACAAAACGTTGTCCTACACCCAAGTCAAGGTCGTCATCAACACGTGTCGACATCAAGTTGCGGAACAGAATCAGAGGACTTAGTTTATTTTATATAAACTGTAATACAGAGATTGTACCCAATACATTATCAATATAAATTTATCTTTGTTACGTTATTTCTTGGTTTATTTATTTAGACTACGAAATTTGCAGTATACAAGGGTGTCATTTGGGATTGAATAATGCGTTTAAATTTGACCTCCGTACGAAGAAGGAAGCGTTAGTCGCTCGGGATTCTCAGCGTCTATCTTTTTCTTCACGTTTGTTTGCCGTACAAGGAGAACTGAAAACTAGAAATATAGTCCATTTAGGAGGTCTTTGTTTAGACTTTAGAGCACTAGCACAGAGTAACTAGAAAAATCGGGTATTCGGTTCCAGACTCATAATCGGTTGAAATCATTAGTTTAAGAATTAGAATTAGTACTGTTGGGATTAGATCAACGTCCAAATATTAGGAACTGTTGGGTATAATGACCCAAATTTTATGGTCTAATACTTTATGCCCAAATATCCAATGGTCCATTGCTTGCTTTGGTTGGTTTCTCTAATGTCGGTTATCAAGCATCTAAAATGCATCAAGATCTTTCTAGTAATATCAAGTGTGGTGGTAATTTTATGCAACAAAATCAAGATGTTACTAGAGCATTCATGACATATCAAAGAATTAACTTACATTCACCGACATAACATGCACCAACCGTGCTTTCCTCAACTATAAATAGAGCTTTGGGCATTAAAACAACATACAACACAATAAGTCAATACTTTTGGAGATAAACCTCTACACTTATTACAAGAAGCCATATTATTCAAGCCTTCCTTCCTACATACTCCCTCTTTGTATACAATCTCCCTAATTATTCCACTATTTGTATATTACTCCTAGTGAGTTTATAGTGAGAGTTTTACTTATACATTTTGTATTATTCACCCTATTAATTGAGTGTTCTTGTACTCTCATTATTTTATTATAGTGGAATTTTCGGTGCTCGTCGTCCGTGGGTTGTTTATCTCTATCTAGAGGGTTTTTTCCCACGTTAAATCATTGTGTCCATATTTTACTACTTTTTGCCATATTTCCAACTCTTATTTATATTTCTCAATCTTTACATCTTTAACTTGCTTCCGCTACGCACTCACCAACCCTAACAGGAACCGGTTGGAAGTGGGATCAATTATAGGTAGTGAATTAGAACTGGGTACCCGGTTCAACCAGTTCCAAGACCGGATTTTTTGTCCGATAAATGCATGTGTAATATATGTTTAAGACTTGATGGTGTTTAAGATGAACTTGTCAATGGAGGACCGGAGGTGTCAGATTACGCTATGTATGATACTTATTGTTGGCTAAAAAGAAAAATATAGCTTTTGAATGCAACTGGGTAGTGGGTATCTGTTATTGGAACCGGATAAATAGACCAAATAACAATCAGTTTTGCGGCACTGGGTACTCGGTCAAGGAACCGGTCTTGATAGGTCCTAGTTCCAATTCCAAAAATTTAGGAACCGATTCCAGTTTTTGGGTGTCCGGTCCAACCGGTTTCAGTACATGTTCCAAGCAATATGATTAGGTACTCAATTGTGCTCACCCTAGTAGCACTCACGACACTATTCATTGTACATTCCGGGTATATTATGAGTGCCAGAGTATGATACGGCTATAATAGCATTTTTGTACCATGCTCCTAGTAGCTCTCACGAGGCTACTTGTATTTTCCCACTCCGTACCTTATTGTTACACATCATTTTGCACTAATACGTACATCTATCTTTCTTCATTCACATAATTTCTCATTTACCTTCTCTCTCCTACTTTCCCATACCCCACCATTTTCTATTTTCTCCTTTTCCAATGACACATATCAAAAAGTTATTAAAGGGCAAAAGGAGAGCCCAAAAATACCAATCATGTGCTTATATATATATATATATATATATATATATATATATATATATATATATATATATATATATATATATATATATATATAAAGGTAAGAAGAAGAAGTGAGATAGTTAGGAAACCCTTCGCTCGAGGGAAATTCCTAACATATCGTTACATAGTATTTTTGACAGATCTGAACCATGCCAGTTCGTAATACAAAAGTAGTCTGAAACTAAATGACCCGCATTAGCAATCCAGTCTGCTGCTTGGTTTGCTTCTCTGAAGACATAAGCGATCTGAAATTCTTGGAATGCTCTGAGGTTAATTTTTGTATCTTGAATAATGTTATCAATCTGCCACGGAGTAGACCAAACGCCATTCATTGCGTTTATGACCAGCAAGTTGTCACCTTCAATTAGGATAGAAGAATGTGGGAACGTTAGGGCTTTAAGAACACCCCTATGAAGCGTCGTAGCTTCAGCTGAAAGGACTGACGTGTTGCCTAAATTGTGCGCTTCAGCTGCAAGCACCGTACCCTCGTGATTTCTGATGATGAACCCTGATGCTGCATTGTTTTGCTTGACGGAGCCATCGAAAATGAGCTTTATGAAGCCCAGAGGAGGTGGGGACCAGTTAACAAAGATGGAGTGAGGAGACGCCTTTTTAGGCATTTGGGGGAGGGGGGAATCCATATGGGAAGGGGACAAAGCGAATTCATCATAATGGAGTCGCATCTTCCATTCGTGGGATAGTAATCTTGCACGATGGTAAATTCTAAGTATGTTGAAAGCTGTGTTGTTAAAGAAAATGTCATTCCGATATTTCCATATGCTCCATAAAGGAAGGTAAGCTTTGCAGCCAAACCTTTATCCTTTAGGTTCTTTCTAAAAATCTCTTTGACGGTATGGTTGTCAATAAGGCAGCCCAACCATTCTTTCACCTGTGGAAGAGTCCATAAGGTTGTCACCTTGTGGCAATTAAGAAAGAGATGGTCTATTGTTTCTGGACACGAAACATCACAGATGGAGCAAGTTTCGATAGGAATAATCTGCCTTTTAAACAGAATAGCACGTACACTGATCGCATTATGTAAAACTTGCCATATGAAAATCTGGAGCTTTGGAGGTAGCTGAACTTTCCAAATCTGACAAAATTCCCACTTGGGGGTGTCAGGACTGATGTTATGTGCCAACCAGTTTGTTGATTTGACCGTGAAATCTCCATGGGTAGACATACCCCAAATTGGTGTATCCATATCAATATTTTTAGTAAGAGTTATTCCACGTACTTGTGCTATTAGATTGTGAGGTAGTATTGTACCTAACTTTTCGAAGTTCCGACGTCTTTCATTGGTAATGAAGGCGTCCAAGGATAAATCAGTATTTATTGTATGAGGGTCTGGTTTTAGAAGTTCGAATAGAGATTGGTTGGTTAACCAATTATCTAACCAGAACAAAATGGATGAATCATCCCTTATTTTCCACCGAATCCTTTTTCTCAAGATCTCCCTTTGTTCCATGATTTTCCTCCATATGGTGGAATATGACGATTTAGGCGTGTATTGGAACAGGGAGCAATTTTTCAGATACTTTTGGCGTACTATGTTGGCCCATAGATTTTCAGGATCAGACAGGATTTTCCACGCTAGTTTAGCCAAGAAGGCCCTATTTAGGGGTAGGGTTTTACTAAGCCCTAGACCACCTAAGCTCTTAGGTGAGCAGATTCTATCCCACGCTATGAGAGGGATTCCCTCTTTTCCCGGACCCTGATTCCAGAAAAATTTTCTATGAATGGAATCAATAGTGGAGGCAGAATTCGCCTGTAGCATAGTTGCTTCACTTGCATAATTTGGGATAGCTTCAAGATTGGATTGGATGAGGGTGTGTCTTCCTGCTTTGGATAGAAGCCCAACCTCCCATAGTTTAACCCTCTCATCGGTCTTATTAAGTAACTGGGCTAAATCCGCCTTGATAGGTCGAAAGGAACTGAAATGGATTCCTAAATACCTTCCCAGGCAGGCCTTTGGTGGCATATTAAAATTACTAGCCAAAGAAGCCTTTTGTGCGTTAGGAACTTGCTTAGAGAAAATGATAGCTGATTTATGAAAGTTTACCAGCTGTCCTGAGTTTGCACAAAAGCAATCAATAATTTTCTTTAGGTTATTGCATCCAGCCTTTGTCGCTTTACAGAATAATAGGCTGTCATCAGCAAAGAGCAGACAAGGGATCTTAGTAGTGTTTGGGCACACTTGGAAACCAATACCACTTGTCTTGCTACACGCAGAATGAGCTAGTTGTCTGAGGAGGCCTTCCATACATGTAATAAAAAGATAAGGGGAAAGCGGGTCACTCTGTCTCAGAACACGGGTTGGCTTGAACCAACTCGTAGTATTGCCATTAACATTTACTGAATATGACACCGTGGTGACACATTGCTTAATCAAATCAATCCACTTTGGAGGGAAACCCAAATGAGAGAGACATCCCCACATATACTTCCATTCAATCCTATCATAGGCTTTTTCCATATCCAGTTTCAAAGCACACCACCCTGTTTTGTTTTTTGATTTGTGGAAGGTGTTAAGGATTTCTTGAACTATAAGGACATTGTCATGAATGGACCGACCTTTGCATTGGTAAAAGCATTCTGAAACGGACTTATTAGCTTGTCCAGTAAAGGTTGTAATCTTGAGACTAGAATTTTGGAGATGGCTTTGTAAAAGGTGTTGACAAGACTAATTGGTCTGAAATGGCCAGGTTTTTCTGGTTGTTGGATTTTGGGTATAAGAGTGATAATGGTATGGTTGAAGGATGGTGGAAGATGACCATGTTCAAAAAAGCTAGAGACTGCTAGGCACACATCTTTATTTATAATTTCCCAATATTTTTGGTAGAAACCTGGACCAAACCCATCAGAACCTGGGGCTTTGTGTGGGTTCATGTCAAAGAACGCATTTTTGATTTCTTCTTCAGAGACTTTTGTCAATAGATTTTCCGCCTCATGGTCAGAGACAATGGAGGTGAAATTAAGAAAAGCAGAGCCATCTGGTACTGATCCTGACGACGAATAGTTCTTTGTGAAAGCATTTTTCAAAAGCTCTTTGACCCCCGTTGGGTTGTCCACCCAAGTGTCAACTTCATCCCTTAGTTTGTGGATGGTATTAAGTGAAAACCTTTGCTTCATCTTATTGTGGAATAAACGTGTGTTTCTATTACCTTGGAGCAACCAATTCTTCCTGTTTTTGATTCCCCAATGGGATTGTTTAAACAGTAGGATTTTTTCCCGTTGGTTAATGAGCCTTTTTAGATGTTCAACTAAAATTGGGTTATAAGGTTGAGACCAAAGTCTTTCCTCTATTTCCTGAATCTTGGCAAGATTCTGAACGAGTTTGCTAGACGTGTGCTGGAACTTTTTCATGGACCAAGTTTTTATGGGAGCTTTGATTTGAATCAGTCGATTTTGAACTCTGTGAAACCGAGATCCCTTCTGCTTCTCTAGCCACGTGTTTTTAACAATGGTGAGGACTTGAGGATCTAAGGCCCACGCCTGATGAAAACGGAACCGTGCTGGAGGGAAAATGGGGTTTGTGAGAGTGTCACAAACAAGAGGGGAATGGTCTGACACCGTAAATGAACCATAAGTAATAGTAGTATCTGGGAATAAGTCTAGGAAAGGTTGGTGGTTACAAATACCCCTATCAAGTCTTTCATACACTATGTAAGAGTCGTAGTGTTTTTTCCAAGAATACGCGTTTTGCTGCGCCGGTAAATCCAAACACTCGATGTTTCGTAGAAAATTTGGGAAACATTGAATTTGAGAAGGAGTGACACCATGCCCTCCAACTTTGTCAGAAGGGGAGAGTAGCTCATTAAAGTCACCTAATACAATCTTAGGCATGGATTGGCTAATGAGGTAGGCTGTCAAATCGTTCCAAACATTGTCTTTTTCCTGTTCTTGGGCAGGAAGATATACTCTCGACACTAGAAAGGAAGATTTAGCAATCTTAGAATATACTCTCAAATGGGCACATCTATCCCAAAGGATATAACTATCTATGTTAATATTATCATCATTCCAACATACCCAAATACCACCACTATGATTGACGAGATCAATGATGAGAGTATGTTGGAATTGAAGAGCTTTCAATATTTTCTTACTATTGACATTATTTGTCATAGTTTCAATGATTAAAAATATATCCGGGTTGAACCTATTCTCTAGGAAAACCAGTTCTACAATGGCTTGGGGGCTTTTTAGCACCTTGAATATTCCAAGAAATTATCTTCATTTAAAGATGACAAATGTATATAGTAGAATGTTCACTATAGTTACTCGTTTCCTAGACCAAGGGAGCAACATCATAGACCAAGTATGGGATGTAGCCCATAGTTCCAAGCGAGTGGCAAAGCACTCGGTTCGCAAATAAAATACACCCAAATTTAAAGTAACATACAAGACAAGAACTAGAGAATTACAAGTTAGGTTCAAAAGTATGATCTTAAAAATAGAACTTAACAAGACATAAATACATTCTGTTTTCATAAGGTAGCTAAACCAAACCAAGATGTGAAGCATTCTTGAGATGTGAGGTTTCAACTTTGCCAAGTAGCAGTTGGGCATATTCCCTAGTAGCCAGCTGAGCTTCTTCCAAGTAGAGAAAAGAAGGAAAATCTGCCTTAAACCAGTCGTATGAGAGAGATGCATACTAAAATCATAAACACAAGCACAATGAGAAATATGAAGAGACAAATAACCAAGATATGGGCTCAGTACGCATAAAACACCACTGCTATTGGAAATATTATAGTACATGTGTTCACCTTTCCATTTATAGAAATACATGATGTAATTGATCCAAACTATTGATAAAAGAGAGGAATCCAAAGTAGAATCGATTAGAAAAAGTAGATTCACCACTTGATGAAAGCTTGAAGTAACATCATAGTTAACAAACAAACTAGGGGGCCAGGTCATATAATTAGTGCTAGGTAAACTATAGTCAATATAGGTGAATACAGAGATGTTATTTAAGACGAGGGTGCAGAGGCTTTTCACAAGCAAATATAGTAAAATGCTACACTGTAATACGGGTAAACTGAAGAAAAGTAAGGGGGTGTGAGCTTGGTTAAAAACGTGTAGAATCAAGTACTTAAGCCCCACTTCATAGCTACAGAAGAAATTGCAATCCAGAGGAGAAGAGATAATGGTTAGGCCATAGCCTAAGTCCAAGTGAACAAAAATAAACAACCAGTGGACATAAACAACTAGTACAGTAGTTTCTAAAAGCCGACATAACATGATGAATAGAACAACCAGAGGGAGAAGGAGACTAGAATAATCATGGGAATGGTGATTGAATTCATGTAAACAAGGGGGGGGGGGGGGTGTTGCCCATAAGGATAACATGACATGCGAGTAAGGCAATAAGGTGAGACTGATGCAACCCCATAGCATAGAAGCAATTAGAATACTTATACATGATCAGCAAGGCATATAGAAACAAACCATTGAAACAGTAGGAAGAGATAATCATTTGGTGGTCGGTAGCTGTTTGCATTTCTAAATCCGTCTTTGCTAACCCCCAAACCCACGAGCGATGAAGTAAAACCTTAGAGCTTAGCCACTTCAAAGAGTTGGAGTAGCCTAACGATTAAAAAGTTCATGTCTACATCCACTAAAAGGAGCAAATAGAGAGCATAAAAAGAAGAGTAGATCTGCCCAGAGTCGTGAAGTTGATGCACAACAGACATAAATCGAGCAATTAGATTCTTGCAGCAGTAGCAAGACCAAAGAGACCAAAGACTACAGAGAGGGTAGCTACTACAATCGTCAGCCAAGCATAGCATCAAAGAAAGACAATTAGAAGAATCTACCAAATCGCAAGTACTAGAACAACAACAGAAAATAGTATGGCAGCAACAAAGAAGTTTCGGAAATTTCGAACCACGGCAACAACAGCAAATCGCAAAATAAATAGAGCAGCAGCGACCAGCCGAACCTAAAGGCAGTATAGGAGGAATTATAGGACTTATTTGGGTTAGGATAGTGTCACGGTTGACAGGCCTCCAACGTGCGTTGTCTCCTCGGAGCGATCGACCTCCAGCCGGTGTCAGTTAACGACCCACAAGCTCGCCTGGGTCAGTGACGGTTTGATGGCCACCGCTACACGCAGCTGGCCTTGTAGCATCGACATATCGCTTCACGAGTGGTTCAAGACCAGCAGGCGAGTCGATGTTCCGTACATACGAACGGGATTCTTATCGTTGTTGGTCGCGGGAATTCTTTGCAATGAATTCATCTGAATCGTTCCCATCAAGATTAGGCAGAAATTCTTCCAGTTTTTCAATAACAGTAGAGATTATTGCCTTGGAGTAGTGGATCTGCTCCATTATCACAAATTTTTGGGGGAAGATTAGGAGAAGATCCCAATCTGGGGACGAAGATAGCCCTAAACGGCGGTTTACTAGGTTTTCCTTCTCTCACTAGAATGCCCTCTTTTCTCTAACTTCTCTCTAGGACCCATTATGTAAGGCTCACTTCTTAAGCTAAAAACCAATCATGTGCTTGGGGGAATGGGAGTATACACCTTTTATTTATACACCCATTTGGACGTCTTTAAATAAGCAAAACTTAGACGTTTGAATGAGCAAAAAAATAGTGTTAGATGCATCATATTCACGGTACGCATACATCCTGGTACAAGATAAATATTAAATGTTCTCATTGGAGTATAAGAGCGAGAAGTGATAAAACCATAACGATTATATATGATAATTGAAAAAATATAAACACTTATAGTGTTGGTAAAGTCACATATGACAAGCAGTGTTAGCAACATGTAATTTTATGTCACCAAAATGAAAGAAGAATGTGTGAACTTGCGAAGAAATATAAACATACAACTAGTGTGTGGCCCCCGACGATGCTTGGGGTTTTATTTTTTTTAATTGACTTAGAATAATATTCCTAATAGATTTATTTTTTTTAAATTAAAATTTTGATGGTATAATTTAAGAATCTAATAAACAAAGTAAAAGGAACATGAAAAATTGTAATGAATGAGGTCTCTTTACTTTTTTCCAATACTAAATCAAGATAAATGAAATTCTTAATTACCAGATGGCAAAAAAGGAGATGTGGCTTGGTGGTAGAGCCTATGACATTACAACTAATAGGTCGCGTGTTCAAAACCCATTAGTTTCATTTTGTGTATGGAAAATTATCATGTACAATGGTGACGCTGACATGGAGTGACACGTGGCAGGCTGCAACCCTTGCTTACGCGTTTTAATATATATAGATTATATAACACCAACACTATATATGACTTCACTAACACTATAAATGTTTAATTTTTTAACGGTTATTGGATAGGTCTGGATATAATCGTTATGGTTTTATCATTTCTCTTATTAAAGCATCCACACTTATGGGATTCTTCATAATTTCTATCTCCTCACCTTATTCCTCCACATCACTCTTTGTGTTGTTTTGTTCACCTATCACATATTTGTATTGTGCATTGCCCTTTCTATAATGTGTGATGTTTTGTGAAATAAAAGAATATTGATGTTGTTGGTTAGGGATGTCAATGGGGTGGGTGTGGATGATGGTTCCTCCACACCCATACCCTCCTAAAAACCTAATCCCCGTCCCTTCCCCATTATCCATGGCGGGAAATTTTTTTATCCCCATCTCCGCACCGAGTCTGTAATAAAAATTATACCCGCCCTATCACCTATATGTGCGTCTCCGCACTGGTCTCATATAGTCATACCAACTAGGGATGCAACGGAGGGATTTGGATCGGGTGAGCCATCACTCGCATCCATCACCCGGTTAGACCAACTCTCATCCATCCATCCATCACCCAATAAGACCATCACCCTTATTCCGTCCATTCACCACCCGCGTGTGAAATGGGTGGACAGGGTGATCATCCATTTAAGATAATTGAACGAGAAAAGTTAAATCAAACTTGCAAAATCACAATTTATATATTAACTTCATGTCAAATTAGCATAAGTAAGTTTATTGAAACATATCGATAATAATCAAAAGGGAAAAAAATTATAGTAATGTAAATAAAATGATAGATATTTAAGGAAATATAAGAAATGGGTGATGGACAGGGTGATAAACGGGTGATGGATGAAAATTTCTCACACTAATCCATCCATCACCTGTCACACGTTCACCCGCCTCCCGTCCATTATCCATTTAACTCAGTTTTTCACCCTATTTCAAAAATTTTATTAGGCATATAATCTCAAAAATAATTAAAGTTGTAAGATAAATAATGGTTAAAGTAATTACTCCATATCATCCGTTTATTTTTAATTGTTACAATTTGTTTCGGGGGATAACCAAAGAAATTTATGAAATTTATGCAATGATTTGTTTGAGAAATAGATAAAATTGTTTAGGGAATAGACAAAGTGTGAGAGATAATATTATAAAAGCAAAAAGTGTGGGTGATTGGGTATTAATGGGAAAAGAAAAGGACAAGCGAATCCTAAAAGTATGGAAAATTGGAATATAAAATGTGAAAATTTCCTACTCACACCTCATGTCAAACGTTGCATTTATTATGTTACATAGGTAGTAGTAAAAATAAAAAAGTAGTAATAAAAGAAAGTTGAAGAAAGAAAAGTGTAACAATTAAGAACAAACCGAGATAATAATATGTAACAAATAAAACGAAACAAGCAGTAAAATTCAGTCTGAGTTGGTCGTGCAGGGGACTCAAATCGAAAACAGTGAAGGTTACGAGCTTACGACGTTACATGTGAGAAGTTCCTGAAGATGCAGGTATTCGTATTTCCCTCCAATTTCGATGCTCGACTATCTATCTCTTCTTTTTCCTTGATTATCCTTTTCCGCATTCGATCTCCAATTTGTATACGCTTTTTAATTCTTTTTCTGCTTATAGTACCCATTTTGAGTTCTTGTGTATGCATGATTTACTATGACAAACTCGAAGTGATTTTGAATGTTAGGAAAACCCTAATTGTGAGCATTTTAGATGCGCATTATCAATTCAGTTGCTCAATGTTGATCTTAGTAGTCACTTACCTTGTTCAATTATTTATTTCTTTTTGGAGATAATTGAAGGTTGTTCTTGTTTATTTCCAGGTCTCTATTTGTTGATTTCATCTTGTTTCTCTTTAATTATATGACAATGCGAGCTTGTTTCCTTTGTAACGTATTGCATGCTTGAATTATGGTGGATGCCAATGTGATTAGTATATGTTGTGGGGCCTAATTGAGTATGGAGTAATAATCATTGACATCTGAAGTTTACAATACTTAAATGAGCATTCTTCACTTTATATATCAAGTTTTCAAAGTAGTTTAGTCTACCCCACCTCGAGACTCAGAGAGAGAAGGATCGCGTAGACCTTTTCCCCCAAAAAACGAAAAAGAAAACCAAGTTATTAAAACTGTTTTGTATTGAAGTTTGAGATTATAAGTATGATCAATTTCAAATCACTAAATAATACAGTAGCTTACATGATGTAACATTTTAGTTGCAACGATTAAATAATTTCTAAAAACTTGTGTGAGACGGTCTGAAGTTTAACTTTTAAGTTAATACTTCGAGTTTTAAAAACTTAACACTTGACACACTAAGATTCTAGGTTAATAGCATGTAACATTCACTTATTAGCTCAAATTAGTGTTGCATAATCAAACATAAAATTGCAGAATTATATTCAGGTTTTAGCACTTCAAACTTTTATCTGATCAGGATTATAAGGTTCTATTAGACAATAGTATAATCCTAAAATCCTAAAATTAGGGTAGGGGTTTTGATTACCACGAATTGTATTTCGTCAACTGACAAAAATGGGGACTGTGACGATCTACATTTATGGAAAGCTAGGTTGTTTGGCTAGTTCAATAAAAAGTTTCTAACAATATGGAGATGGAGCAGGTGTGAACTTGGAAGGACATAATTTTCTTACTCCTATTAGTCTTGAATGATATGGATCAGCTGGATCCCGAATATTTTAACAGGATGAAGCAGGAGAAAACTTGAAAACTTCGCCTGATGTAATGACCTATGCTGCTGTTCTTTACAACTTGCTCTCCTCCAAGGTTCATGGTTTTGGGATTGGACTTATTTTAGGCCTTTGGCTCCTATGGCCCCACATGGAGCACTGTTGAGTATTGATGTGTGGTTGATCTGCTTGGCAGAGCAGGAAACTTTGGTAGAGCCTGACGAGTGTGTCTAGAATAGGCCCTTTGAGCTTGAGGATTCAGTTTTGGGAGCCCTTTAGGCGTTCTAGCTTCATGGAGCCATTGACTTAATGAAGTAGGAAGAAAATTATTTGATTTTAAAACCATGACATTGCGAAAATTTGTTGCTTTACGAAACATTAATGCATCTGCGGAGAATTTCAGAGAAATGACTGATGGAGGATACTAGAGAATTCAAGTTTTCATTTTGTTGGCCTTCCATAAAAGTCTAGCTTTTGTATGTTTATATGAAGCTTTAGTAAGAATTGGCGGAGCAAGTTGGCCTTGTTTTGTGTATTTCATCAAGTTATATTGTGCAAGTAGAAGGCTTCTTACTTGAGTCGCTAATTTCTTGTACCTTTTGTTGC
The DNA here is from genome assembly GCA_947645195.1 of Patellifolia procumbens. Taxonomy (NCBI): domain Eukaryota; kingdom Viridiplantae; phylum Streptophyta; class Magnoliopsida; order Caryophyllales; family Amaranthaceae; genus Patellifolia; species Patellifolia procumbens. The sequence goes on along the minus strand of CANSGD010001379.1, from coordinate 1,854,188 downwards.
CTGCAATCTCTATCCCCCTTGGTTTGCTTAATGTGAGAGTGTTTTCTGAAGCATCACGTGAAGGCAAAAGATAGTTATTATAAGGATACTAGTGACTAAACAGATTGTTATAAACTCCACAATACAGTAATGTTGCTGCAGTGTAAAACCATATTCCTCCTACTATTTTGTCAATATGAATATCAAAGTGGGATATCTTTCTGCACATGCACATGACTTGTTTTTTTTTCTTTTTTGGTTTGGTGTGAGCAATGAAGTGGTAGATAAGTACCAATCCTTTAACTTCTTAGGCTTTTCTTCTCAACTTATTGCAAAAGTTTTAGCATATATAAATTCAATACAAATCAATTAAGTCAGAAAATATCAGTTTCCGCAAGTAAAAATCAGTTTTTAATCAGCAAAAAGCAGTACTTAAGCTGCATTAGTGAAGACACTAAGGAATCAGCTAAAAGCAGTTATAGTCTGTAAAAATATTTTCTTACATTTGTATATATAGGAGTTTTAAGGTTTACAAAGTCTTCAAGAAGGTGGTTGTCCTCTTTGCTCAATTTGGTTTAAGAATTGACTGAATATCTTATGTTGTGCATGTAGGCCAGTGATAGATTCAACATCAATTCCCAGCTTGAGCATCAGCAAAATATGTGGGGACTGGACATGCAGATCTGAATAGATTGTAAGCTTCACTTCTGCTACATCTCTTTGGAACTTTTTGCTGTAATGTTGTTTGTTGGTTATGTTGTCCTAATTTCTATTTCTGTATAATTGAATAGTGAATGGGCTGTTAACATCCAACGCGATAGTTGTGCTTCCTACCTTGGGCATTACCCTATGCTTGCCTACTTTGCTATGGCAGAAAATGAATCTATTGGAAGAGAGCGCTACAATTTCATGCAGGTTTGTATGCTCAGTCATCTATCTTTGGTCTGTTATGTAAGCTGTGGTGGTGTTTAAAATGAATGACTTTTAAGGAAACTTAGGCCGGAAGATAATTATTGACTGGATTGATGGTATATCTGTTAGTATAACGCAAAGTAGGATATAAGTCACATTGAAATTATGTGAAAAAATTGATACCATGTCTCTTTTCTTCAAACAGTCTTTAAGTATTGATCGATTCTGAATAGTTCTAACCTTAGGGGGGGGGGGTTACTTCCAAAATAATCTCACACAACCTATATTTTGTGAATATGTAAAAAGATGGAGATAATGATGGCCAAACGGGGAGAGAAACGTGAGAGAAGAAAATTTTCTCAAAATGAGTTCTGTTTGGAGTTTTACAAACTGTAAGTCATATGGGACTGATTTTTGAAGACGTTGTTAAGCTGGGACTTCTTTCCGAGAATCAACAAACTCCCCAGCGTGTCCCTTTTGCTTTATATGCTGACATTTCCTCTCACTCGTGGAATTGTTATATATGTTCTCTTGCAGAAAATGCTGTTGCCTTGTGGGCTTCCTCCTGAAAGAGAAGATGATTGAGATTTAAGAGTTTCCAGGTCTTTGCTTCTCTTCTATTTTTTTTCAAATATTAAGATGCAATGTGGTCTCACGCCTCTCAACTTTCAAGTCGATTTTATTTGGCAGAGTGGACAAATGTGGTTCATTCTTCATACTTTCAGATGAATATAACTGTTTTTACAGTCAGAAGCAGGTGATTAATATCAATTGTTGTATACCTTCTCTCATGGAACTAGATTAATGATTAAGCCCAACCTTAATGTGCTATTTCTGCCACTATTCTACTTGAAACACGAAGAATGTTGTAGCTCAATTTCTGAGGATCATTAGCTTAGCCACAGTTAGACCAATTGTGTATTTGTCTTCCTTTATGTTATGATTCTGCTCTATTCCAATAAAACTATCAGCAGGTAGCTGGCTTACGGAAATACTGCATCATTGATTTTGAAATTCTATACTACAAATTGGGTAGGTTGTTAGTATAGTTTTGCCGTATGACTATTTTACAAGACCGTCTCACTACCATAATTCAATATCCTGGAATGAGGAATTCTCTGTCTTAGTCTCTTAGATGGGTAGAGAAGGACAATTGGAATGCTTTGTCATGTGCAAAGCAAGAAATATTCTAATTATAAATTCAAATTGGATTTAGGTTCTTACATCCTTGTTCGTTCATCATTGAATCATAAAATTATTCCCATATACAGATCATGCAACGAGAGTGAACTCATTTTGTGCAAGTTTGTTTAACCGATTTTGCTTTAAGATGGAATGCTTGTTTTATATTTCAATTTATATACTTGTAGAGCCCTAAACTTGAGGGATAGTAATATAGTATTATGGATTTGTTGTTGTAGTTTACCGACACCACATTTTAAGTTTTAATAAGGTTTGGGAATTCTGAATCAACGGAATAGAAAGGAATACATGAAGGAAATTTAATTATCTTGTTTGCTTAGAGTTTGGAACGAAATCTCATTCCTTTTCACTGTTTAATTACTGATATGAGAGGGAAAACACTCGTCATCCTTCATCTTAGACGAATATAAAAAGAGGTGAATTGGTCCTAATTGTCTGATTGACGACAGCAATACTCATCATATGTAGTTGAATCCTATGTTCATAACAATATCTCCTTTAGATAATTATGTGTTTATAATGAGTTTGAGAATTAGGGGATGGATATGGCGGCTCTGAAGTTTTAATTAAGCAAAACCAAGTTGTTGGTCTCAGGGAGTCGGATGAAGATTGACGGTTTGAAGAGTTAACGAGCTAATGGTGTTCACCGGTGAGAGTGAGGTTGTGCTAGGTAATATTGACTATAGGTACTTTGTAGGTAATTTCTTTTTTGCGTGGAGGTAGTTTGTAGGTAATTTCTTTTTTGAGTGCAGGTAGTTTGTAGGTAATTTCTTTTTTGAGTGGAGGTAGTTTGTAGGTAATTTGTGTTTATCCAGTTTATCCATGTGTTTTGTCCTAATATGTTTCCTCTTCTGTCTTTTTTAGTTGCAATATTCCTTAACTGGTGCAGTCATGACTCACATAGGAGTATCAACATTCCCTTTTATTCTGCATCTTTCTACCTAGAACTCTCAGACTCATCTCCTAAATTCTCGTGCATAAGTAAATGTTGCAAGTAAATAAAGATAGAAGAAGTATACAGAATGTTATTAAATTTTTCTTAATATATAATTTTCATTAATAAAGATAGAAGAAGTATACCAACTACCGAGGAATCAAACTAATGAGTCATACCCTGAAACTCTGGAAATGAGTGATTGAGCAAAGACTTACGAAACATGTGAAGATATCAGAGAACCAATTTGGATTTATGCCAGGAAGATCGACTATAGAGGCTATCCACCTCCTGAGACAGACAATGAAACATTATTGTGATAGGAAGAAGGATCTTCATATGGTTTTCATTGATTTGGAGAAGACATATGATAGAGTACCAAGAGAAATACTTTGGTGGGTGTTGGCAAAGAGAGGTGTTTCACAAAAATATATAGATATCATCAAGGATATGTATGAGGGGGCAACTACGAGTGTGCGGACTACGGTGGGGAGGACAGAAAAGTTCCCTATTACGATCAGAGTGCATCAAGGTTCTGCACTTAGCCCCTTTCTCTTTGCTCTAGTCATGGACGAACTAACGAGGTCAATCAAGATGATATACCGTGGTGTATGATGTTTGCGGATGATATTGTGTTGATTGATGAGACAAAGGAAGGTGTTGAGATTAAGTTGGAATTGTGGAGGCATACATTAGAAGCTCGTGGTTTTAGATTGAGCAGAAGTAAGACGGAGTATATGGAGTGCAAGTTCAGTGGGGTTACAAGCAGCGAGGCAAGGGCGGTCACTTTGGTTAGCAAAGTGGTTCAAGGATCGAACGTCTTCCGTTACCTTGGATCCATTCTCCAAAAGGATGGAGAACTGGATGGAGACGTGGCTCATAGAATTGACGCGGGTTGGTTAAAGTGGAAAAGCGCCATCGGGTTCCTTTGTGATTCCGGCATTTCCAAAAGATTGAAGGGAAAGTTCTACCGTACAGCAATTAAGCCCGCTTTGTTATATGGCACCGAATTGGGCGGTGAAACAATGGCGGAGATGCGTATGTTGCGGTGGATGTGTGGTCACACAAGGAAGGACCGATTAAGAAATGAAGTGATTTGGGAAAAAGTTGGAGTTGCATCCATTGAAGAAAAGATGAGGGAGAATCGGTTAAGATGGTTTGGTCATGTGAAAAGGAGAGCAGATGATGCACCGGTGAAAAGAATTGAAGAGTGGAGGAGTAATCAAATTGTAAGGGGTAGGAGAAGACTTAAGATGACTTGGATGAAGGTAATTGAAAGTGATATGAGGCTACTTGGGATTGAGGAGAGCATGGCGTTGGATAGAAGTAGGTGGAGGGGCAGTATCCATGTGGAGGAAGGGGTGTGATTACTGCATTTATTTGTTTTTCTCAATTTTGTTGGTTTTAAAACCTTTGTTAAAAACCTCTTTTAAAACTTTTTGGTGTAAACCTTGTTTTCAAAAACTTATTTAAAAATTCTTAAAACTTAAAACCTTTTAAAAATTTTTATCACTCTTGTCGATGCCATCTCCTTTGGCAACGGTTTCAGTTGACGATTCATGTTAGCCGACCCCAAATCACTTTGGGAATAAAGCTTAGTTGTTGTTGTATAATTTTCATAACATCTAGTTTTTATAGATTCAAAATCATGACAAAAGGGCAAACTAAAAGTATGCATGAAGAAATAGAATATCAAAGTGGGAACTAATAATATACTGAAAAAGTAATTAAATACACCTATTAAGACTTATCACATAAAGCTATCTATTTAGATGGTTATAAGGATATATTACCATATCAAGCTTGACTTGTCTAGTGGTAAATGTTTGATCTCATGACCTTGATCTCATGACTTGAAGGTCATGAGATCAAATCCCACTAGGGGTATTTGGGAGTGGGAATTCCCTTACCATTCCCCCTACTCTCAAATGTCGGGCCCTACAAATACCAGATCAAGAAACTGTACTAGCTGAGATCTGCCTAGGGGTCCACCGCATTACCTTATTAAAAAAAAGAAAAAAAAGGATATATTACCATTACATGAACCACTCAGATTAGATGTCATACTTTGCTCATTGAGTCATGAAATATGGAAATATTGACCAAAGCTGCCAATTAAGTACCTCTTTTTGAAAAATACTACCTATTAAATTTTGTGTGCACTTATTATCATTCAACTTTCAAAAACACCATCACTTTATTGATATTTAATCATCTTCTTCACTTTATTGATATTTAATCATCTTCTTCATCACAGTTCATCCTCACCATTATCATACCTTCATCCACCCAGCCACCAACCTAAAACCAGCCACCCAACCACAGTTTCACCCACCACTACCATCTTCCTCCACTGCCAACTTCCCTACCTCTTCAGCCACCAACCCTTCGCCTTCCTCTTTTTCTATGAAACTATCGTCCCAGCACCAAACAACTTTCAACCAGTGAAACACCCCTCTTTTGAACAGTCGTCCGACAATGAAATCTACTCTAAAAATCCTATGTGCCACCCGAAAAACTCCTATAGGATCCCCCCTTCTTTCTTCCATCAATCCAGTCCCCCACCCCCCACCCCCCACCCCCACCGTACGAAGAAGAGTTTTGATGAACTTGGTGAATGCTTCATCCAATTTTGCTTTTAAATCAGAATTTGACAAATTGCATATAAATTTGAAAATTAAACAATCCAATTCAAGAAAGAAACAACCTATTAATGAAAAGAGGGGATACAAAGAGAAAGAACACATTTTCATTGGTGAGAGGTAATTGGGAGTCTTCGCTTTTGTTTTGCTTATGGAATTGGGTTTAGGGTCTCCGCCATTTTTACACCTTTTGCTTTCTTTGTTGTCTTTGATAAAGGGAGAGTGAGGAAGAGGGGGAAGACTACTTTTGCGTGGTAGGGGAGGGGCAGCGAAGGAGGGTGGCGAGGAATAATGGGTGAAATGGTGGTTGGCTGGTTTAGATTGTGGTGGTGGACGGGTGAGTGAAGGTATGATAATGTTGAAGATGATGAAGGTATGATAATGGTGAAGATGATAAAAGGTGTGATAATGAGAAAGAGGATTATTGAATAGCAAAGTGGGGGCACTTAACGGATTCATTGACGAATCGGTTAAGTAGTGTGTTTTTGAAAGTTAACAGTGATGATAGGCAGTTATATGAAAAGCAATTTAAAGGTGATTTTTTTCAAAAAGTGGTACCTTATATATGGTCAATATTTCTTTACAATATAACAACATTATACCAAATATGCAATTGAAACAATGGCTCAATGGAATGAGATATCAACTCTTAAGGCAAATGAGTAGGGTTGTCATCGGATAGAGCTAACAAACCTCAAGATTTCCCATTAAATTAATTTGAGATTCGTTAGTTCATGTTCAAGCTTTTTCAATCATCATCAAATTGCCCACCAAGTCTTCGGTAGAAATTTCTAAAAACGTAAATAACTAAGCTAATTAACATCCACTTGAAATTTCACAAGTAAATGAATCGCGAGAGAGTCCCATACCTTCCAAAGATGTGACAGAAACAATCAACTTGATAGCCATGTAAAAGCACAGGCCAACAACACACCTAACCTAGCAACTAGCAAGGGTGTGAGTGTGACCACTAAATACTGCATTCTTCTTCCGCTTAAACATTATTGATGGACCCAAAGGATTAAAAGAAAAGGACAGTCAATATCCTATATTTATATCTTGAAATCGAAATTTAAATGTACATACTCTGCCCTCATTCTTTCTAGGCCACATAAAACTAAACTTACTTTGCAACTGCTCCTTTATACATCTAGCTTTCCCGATGATAACACTATTTACCTCGCTCCAAAATGATTACCACTGTGATACTCCCTTTGACTATAGGTTTGAGACTTTCTTCGACCCACACTTGCAAAAGCAATCGGCTTATAATGTCGCTCCTATCAGCGAGAAGCTTAAATCTTGGCATCTTCCTGCATAATAATAGGCAGAATCCATGTAAATGTCATCACAATGATATGACAAAGGAAAAGAATCATAGTAAAAGAGAGCCACAAAAAACAGAAGATCGCCTACTATTGTCCCATGACATATAAATCTTGATCGGTCCTTGATTCAACAAGTCGTGGAATAGGTTGGCTGGCTACCCCATAACTAGTCCTAATCCATCACAATCATTACTTCTACAAACAAATCTCAGCCATTAATTTAAAGTTACCTATTTATTAAAATGATATAAACCCTCGGACAAAGCTGTAAAAGAGAGCCACAAAAATCACAGTTAGCCTGTTCTCCTAACTGTCTCTTCCTTTGCTTATCAACCTTCCATCTTCGCAGTATCACCTCCACCCCAAGGATTCTTAAGTAGGTCATGTTGGCTTATGCGTTTATCCTCCTATGTTTTAATCACAGTTTTTCTCCTACCCGAAGTCATGGATCTGATGGTCTACAAATCAACAAGCTCGACATTGCCATGCTGATCTCAGCAAGCTTGCCTTTCCACTGCATGGATTGCACATGTTTAGGCAACCTTACTCTAGGTTTTCTTAAGGAATGTTAATCCTGTTTCCTCTGTTTTCTAATAGTTGCAACTGTTTGACTTATCTTTTTATAGTTTTTACTATATATCATTAAAGATATAGGTGATCAAAGTTGGGTTCCAGACTGCGTGAAAGTCAAACCGTTGCGATTTTTAGAAAATCGAGGGAGCAAGTATTTTACCACATTAAGAGCAGGTTGGCTGCCCTCCCCCACCCCACCCCCAGTCTCATTCAAGAAAAGAAGCTAAATTGACTCCACTCTCTCTCACACATACTTTTCTTCTTTCACTTTTTGGCTTCCCTATTTTATTTGGCAAAGGAGGGGGCAGGGGTGGTGGTGTGTGGGGACGATCTTTTAATGATCATTTCAACTTTTTTGCAAAATCAAGTTCATAATTATTCCACGAGTACTTTTTGTATTTTGAGGACCATACTACTCATTTGGCAGAAATGGTAACAAAGGAAGGCTGCATGTCGTAGTCCATGAGGACCATGACCAATGTAAGGTTAGACTGATATGAATCATGCATGGTACTACTACATTTTAGTTTATAGGATAAAGTATGCCAAAAACAATCCTCTCTCTGCGTCTATTACACTAGAGAACAGTTATCTGCTCGTGTGATGAATAACCATAGCAAAGAAAATGCAAAATCTCATTCTGATTTCTGACAGTGAAGTCCACATGAAAGAAGTACCTCCACTGATGTGATTACCAAGATTGCACGCAAAGCATCTATATCACAGATCCAATTATGTAAAATCTTTAATAAGAAAGAATTCAAAGGCATACCTTACGTACTGAACCTCTCAAGAATCCATGTCCTTGATTATAGCTTGATGATAGCTTTGCCTTAGGGTTAACTCTGTGACTTTGTTTTCCAATTTCTGCTGCTTTCTCTGCCTGTATCAAGCATGATTGTTAAGCTCGCTATTCTATAAAATCAGTTGGAATTTCAGAAACCTGAGGTGAAATATCGTATCTTTCAGACGGCATACATTGCAAAGATAATTTAAAAGTATTATCACATCAAGAAGATACGTGACCCACTACACGATTCATTCAACTGAAATTTTGACAAAATAGCATCGATAACTCGGTTATTTTATTTAGTCTTCTCTATGAATAACTACAGTAAGTAGAGACGCAAGTGGGGGATCAATGGTAGAGCTCCCACCTCCCACTTCAAGGCTGAGGGTTTGATTCTCATCCTCCTCAGGTTAGGATATTATTGTGGTTTCTTTTTAGGTAAACTCCCACTTAGCAACGTCAATGGTTGAGGTTTCCTTAAGGGTTGGGCTCCCCTTATCTCTTCCCACCTTTCAAGATTTGTGCTGTATATATATGAGCCATTTCCAAATAATAACATACAAAGAACTATACAGATGCAAGCACATAACTTCAAGTTCCACTTCCACACCTAAATTTCTTGTCAAAACCAGAAAAATATTACATGTTAATGTGGTGTCAGCTGGTCCCCAATTACTCACTGTTTTACCTCTACCTTGAAGACAAATTTCACATAATGATGCTTAGTTACTATGAATAGTTAATATTAAGATGATAATATTTATTCAACTAGCACCAAGGATGCACACCTTCAATTTCGACTGTAAATAGGTCTTCCCAGCATCTTTGATGTTGGATTTTAACTCTAGCTTCTTGGGAACCTAGACAAGAAATTGTATAAGATTGTGTGAGCTATCACTTATCAGGAAGTAAAGAAAGATAGGCATCTCAATGACCCAAACAAAAGAAATTTCAATACTTCTTTCAGTTCGACAGGTTATTAACAGATGTTCCAGAGTACATACCTCTTTCTGTTGCCTTCCCTGATCTAGACTTCTTGAGCCAAAAGAAGCGGATACAGATTTACCATTTCTTTGATCCATGCCAATAGTTTTCTTTAATCTGTTTCGCAAACAACTAAAATTTCAATCTTTTTTGGTACTTCAATGCAAAATAAGGAATGCAGAAGCCATTTCTCAGGTAAGACTGCCTCAGATATTCATAGGGAAAAATAAAAGCAAACCATCCAATCGGGAGCACAGAAACTTCTTTAATAGTGACGCCCACAAGGCCGGACCAAAGCCACCCATCGCCCACCTCAGCACAGGGTGGAAGAAAGAGTAACACAGGTTGAAAAGGAGAAAAGGGAAAGAGCGTTGCAATAGAAGATTTATGTTGGCTGAGGCCTCACACTGTAATGGAAATGAATGAGCCAGAAATAGACCTGGCAAAACGAACGGTCGGGTCGTTTTGAGTCAGGTAGATTCGGGTTCAGGTCAATTCTGGGTCGGGTCGGTTTCGGTAACGGGTTGGTAAACCCTTGACCTTGACCCAGAGAATTTGGTTTCGGGGCGGGCGGGCGGGCGGTCAAGGCCGCCTTTTTAGTTTCTATTTTTGATATAAAATTTTCTATTTATTCTGTATATTCTATATATAAATAAATGTTTAATAACTTTGCCATAGATATACGTATATAATACTTACTAAAATGACTGATATCACAAGTATAATGTCAAAATTAAGGTACAAAAATATGATATACCTTTTATTTTTCCCAAGTTGAAGACGAAAATGGTGTAAATTCAATTATAAACCTAGAAAAGCCATCGGTCGGGTCGGTTTTCGGTCGGTATGGGTTTGACCCGGTTTTTTCCGGTTTTTCCGTGTTCGGTTATTTTCGGGTCCCGGGTCAGGAATTCGTGTTCATGACCCATTTTTATCAGGTCGATTTCGGGTCGCGTCAAGTATTGCCAGGTCTAGCCAGAGACCATATTCACAGACAAGAATCTTTCACCTAGTTACATAAGCATAGCAGGATATATGACCCGCCATTATCTTGTGATAAACATAGGATAGTTACTTTTCTGTCAAAAGGAAAATCATCCATGATCTAATAACCTTTCTGCTCAGCCGAAGCAACACCCCCCTCCCCAAACTACACCTTGGGTGAAAAAGAATATATCACGATGAATGAAGGGCGTAGTATTATTGGCTAAGAAGAGTACTTGTTCAAAAGAGGTATCTTATTTGACAACAGTTGGCCAAGAAGAAAATGAAGGAAAGTACTCCATTGACTACAATCTTTTACTTAGTTCAACTTGCGGTATAAAAAGAATGTCCTCACCTATATAACCTTCTTGATAGACTTTGATTTTCCACCACTAAGGTTTCTTCAGGTTCTTATTTATTTTTCCAACAAAACAGAGCATCTAATGACCAATTAGTTTAACCAATCCCTTCTTCCACTTCATTCCTATCCTTCGTATCTAAAACTTAACTTGTGGGTATTATTTTTCAAGTTCTTAGTCACTTAGAATGAGCATTATTTATTTAAACCAAGCATGCTAAAAATGAACAACTATAATGAGGGAAAGTGTTAACCCCCCCTATTGTATTTTCAAACAATGATCTGAATGTTTATATGAACTTTAGGTAATTATGTTATGAATACTTTGCTTAGCATAAAAACTTAAAAAAAAAAACAATTAACAACTAAGCCAGGCTATAAAATTTTTACCCAGGTGACTGTAATGTCTTTTTTGTTCCTCGTTGGCCAGTAACTGGACTTTCTGCCTTTGCTGTCCTGACAATCCTGTCATCCATGCAAAAGGGGAAAAACAGCAAATCTATTTAGTTTAAAGATCAGCCAATCCGCAAATTAATGCATGTATTGATGCATGTATCCCACAGCATGACTAGATAAGCACTATCAGCAACATCAGTAGTGATGAATGCAATCAAGTCTTTTGGTGGAAAGAATTTTAAGACATTACCCTTCTTTTTTCTTTTGAAGGTTGTCTGGTGTAGAAGCTTTTGGTTCACTCCTTTTGGTGGCAGACTGCAAAAGATACAATTAAGTATGTTCTATGATGGAAAGTAAGTCATAACCCACCATAGCCAAATAAACGCTATAAATTAATTCAATGTAACATTGCAATTACTAATCATACATAAGTAAGCATTCAAAAGTAAGAATCACCTGATTTGTAGTGATTGGTTTTGTTAAACTAGATTGTGAAAGTTGATTGACGTTTTGAAATGCCTTAAAAGCTCGTTTTACAATATCTTTATCTCCCATACTCTCCATGATCGACGACTTTCTCATTGTTGTATGTGATGCCGGATCTGAATTAGCCGGTGCGAAACTGAGAGACATGTGCAAAGATGTAGGAAGTACTCTCCTGCTTTCAGGTCTAATACCTTTCTTGCTTGTCAGTGGAGTGTAACCAATTTCCTTCTTGGCCAGGGGACGTGTGGTAGACTTAGCAGTTTTTGTTAGATCAGGTTTCGATGGTTTGGGAGTAGATATCGCGGGAGACTTTGTCACAGGTGCGACAGGTCTTTTGGGGATTGGTGATGCCAGTTTTTTCTTAGCATTAGCTGTATTGGTCGTCTTCTTCACCAAGGTTGTCTGACCAAAAAAAATACAGGAACATGTGAAAATCGCTAGTAAGACTAGAAATCACAAAAGAAACACAGATTAAATTTGAATAGATTAATACCTTCTTTATTTTCCCAGGATCAACCAAGTCCACTGTCTTTTTGATCTTTCTCTCTGTAATTTCTCTTTCTTCAACTTTTTCTTGAGACAATACCTCTTTATCTTGCCATACTCGTGTAGAAATGGTGTCTTCTTTCACCAAAACAGGTTCATCTGGCATTTCAGATATTTCAATCTTTAGACTCAAATGTTCACTAGCATCCTCAAGCTGGGGTTGTATATCTTTGTTTTCTTCAATTATATCAGCGTCATTGTTTGGCTCATCAATATGTTCCGTCTGTATAGGCTGTACATTCATCTTCTCATCAGCCACATCAGTCTCGTCATGCAGTACATCAATATGCTCACTCGCTTCATCAATGAGATCTACTTCATTCCCTACATCAATAGTATCTACTTCATTTACTTCCTCCATGATATTAGCACCATCACTCAGTTCATCAATATGCTCAATCACCTCACTTGTGAAATCCGCGACTTCATCGTCCTCAATTGTGATATCAGCACTATTTATTGGTATATCAATATGCTTATCACTCAAAACACCTACCAAATCGCTAACGTCATTAAACAGCTCAGTTCTATCCCCATCAACAGAGTTCTCTGTGTTTGATCTCTCAATATCTAATTCTTCCTCACTGGTGGTACAAACCAAATCCAACGAAGTCTGGTCTTCCGAATTCATAGATTCACCTTCCCTATTCAGTTCCTGATCCAGCAACTCGGCTTTCCGAGCAGCAATCCTCTTGTAATGGGCTTCAAAATAAGCCTTCTTTTGAGCTACAGAACCAGGTGTAGAACACTTCTCAACTTCCTCCAAGTACTTGTTTGTTGGGAAAGTAGACCATCTCTCCCAACATAGTGAATCCTGCTCAAATCTACCAAATGACACTGATTCTTGCAAGCAAGGGATATGTGCAACAGAATCACCCATCTGTTTTTTTCCACACAAACAACAAAAAACTTCTAATAATTTTGCTAACTACTATTTTCAGAACTCAGCATCTAAAATCTTGCAATCAATCAGCATTAATGCCAAAACCAAATTATTAAGAAAATAAGAGCATTAAAAGCCAGAATAAGCAAAATCCAATATAAGAAAGCAGAAAATCTAATAATTGCAAGAAATTGAACCCCTAAAACACAAAAAGGTGAGCATCAGTGTTACCTAATTAGCTAATTTAATTCGCTTTTTAAATTCGCAATTCGCCAAAAATAGCCCAAAACCAATCATAATTCGCTTTTTGCAATTTGCCAGGGGAGATTAGTGAAATAGGTAACACTAGTGACCATAATAAGAAAGAAGAATAAATGGGGTTACCTTGTTCACAACTTTAGGAGACTCCACTAATGATTCACCCATAGATTATGCAAGATCTTATCTGATAATGAGCCTGATTGACAGAAAGCCCAAAGAAAAAAGGTCAAGAAACCAGTAGCTGGAAGTAGGACTAACACTCCATTATTGAAGATTAGATCACACACACACTACACAAACACACAAAGTAGTAAGATCAATCACACATGAAGACAAAAAGGTAAAATATGAAAAATGTTTAAGACTAAAATTGAAGATCAAATTGTATGGCCATACCCATTACCCACCATGTGATAATGTTTCTTTCTTGTGCAATGATTTCAACCTTTTTACAAGTTTTATTATCCCCCAAGAATCTCTCTTTCAAAAAAAAAAAAAGGGGGGGCTTTATTCTTTTACCAAAAACTTAATTAAATGTCTGCCCTTTTTGGCAGTTCACTACTTCCAGAAGTTACTAAGCTGTAAACCCAAACCCCACATGCAATCATCACATGGGAAAGGGCAGAAAATACCCAGATCAAACAAACAATCTAATCAACATAAAGGTTTAAACTTCAAGCAGATAAATACCCATTAACTAAGATAAGATAATATTTCAAAGAATTATGAAATGGGTAATATAATTTACTTGGCGAGCCATGAAAGCAGAATAAGTATCGACAGTGACACTTTTATAATCGGCAGAAATACTCTAACCAACTAAATTATCCTCGCGATAATGGTAATAGATAAGACACTGACAAGGAGAGAATTGAAGAGATTAGCATAAGGAGTTTGTTTAAGGCCCACTTTAGAAAAGATGGAAGCGAGGGAAATAAGAGGGGAGAGAGAGAGAGTGGGGACTGAGTGAGAGGAGGGGGGTGGTGGGAAAGAAGTGAAGAACGGATCGCACGTGACCGGTCTGCTTTTACTACTGTTTTTTGCATTGCATTTAATTTTGAAGCAATTATGACTTGTGAGGGGGAACACCTATAATTGATGAGTTTGGCTTCACCGCTAAATAATGCAAATGAATTATTAATGCCCAAATTAGCGATAGATCTATGATCTAATCATATCTCTCCGTACATATTACATAGCTTTAGCCTTTACGTGTACTCAATATCATTATTTTACCCACTTGTTAACTGATTGTAATGGTAATAAAATCCGTAAAAAATTGGCACTGAAAACATATTTACAATAATTACAACTATGGAACTCATTCATCCTATTCCTATATACAAGGTTGTTTTAATTCATTTGCACATTTGGAAATCTCCTTAGATATATGAGCAATGAACATGAAAATAAGAACATAACCTTGGGTATAGACTAGAAGTTGTACCAAATATGTACTCCATCCGTTTGTTTTTAATTGTTACACTTTGCTTTGGGGGATAACCAAGAAAAGTGATGAAATCTATGCAATGATTGTTTGGGGAATTGATAAAGTTATTTGGGGAATAGATAAAGTAGGAGAGATAATGTTGTAAAAGTAAAAAGTGTGGGGTGATTGGGTATTTAATGGGAAAAGATGATGACATGTGGGTCCCAAAAGTGTTGGAAATTGGAATATAAAGATGTGAAGTTTACCAAAATTAGTAAAAGTAAAAGTGTAACAATTAAAAAAAACGTTCAAAAAAGGAAAGTGTAACAATTAAAAACAAACGGATGGAGTATTTTTTTTAAAATAAATTTCTATAGTCACTTAGCCACTTAAAGGATGTTTTTTTAAGCTCATTTATGTCAATCTTAACTTCTAAGAACTTATTACAACTTATTGAAACCTTATTTTTGTTTATCTAAACTTTTCTTAACTTGTTAGATACTATCAGTACTTATAAACTTATCTGAACTTATTTTTTCTGATAAGGACAGAAAATAAGTTGAAAAGAATGGAGCCTCAATACCGCTTTTTAAGTAGTAATAGAGGGTAATGAAATTCCATGCAGAAAACCATAAATTTGGAGTGCAAAAGTATTATCATGGATATTGACATGATACTTCTCATAAAGTTACCTATAAATTTATTACTATTATCGTCGTCTATTACCATCTACCAGACAAGTAGTAAAGGTGTTAGAGAGTGACAAAACACAACCTTATAAATGGGATTTCATCCCAAACCTAATGTAGTATCTCACGGATCTTTACCTATTTTTATCCTATTTTTGTAGTAGTGCAACTAAGTTGTTGTCATCGACAGACATTGATTTGCGTACGATTTATCTTTTGTTTATTAAAAAGTTATTTAAAGGTGTTTTTTCCCCATCTTATTCTCCCTAAATTATCCAAATTAAATAAAGTCAATTTTCTAAACTTACCAGAGTTTATCTGAACTTATTAATTTTTCAAGGTATTAAAACATTTGCTGACCTGCTAAAAATTATTAAAACTTATCTGAGTTTATTGAACTTATCTAAGAATTAATACCAAATTAAATCAAAATGTTACAATTTAAAAATAAATAAATAACTAAATACTTACGAGTTATTTCAAACAATAATGTCAATTATCTTCCAATGGACGTATACAAAATTGTCAAAATCCGCAACTTCGATCGCACTTAAGCTACTCATCATGTGTGGTTTAATCCGTGGAATGAATATGATGCCTTACTTGAAGACAAACTTCCCTTATTCGTTTATATACGTTATTATGTTTTGCCTTCCAAGTCCATATTCTTTTCTTTTTTTTTATTGCCCCTTAAGCTACTCAATTTTCCCCCACTTAAAATGTTGTCCTTCAAACATCACACTCACTCATCATACAAGTTACTTATAAATCTGATGTTCTCTTAACCTTCATCATTAAAACATTATGAATTCCAATCTTAAGCTTATGTTGTTTTTTATCCTCCCCTTGTTTATATTACGTCTAGTCCAAGCCGACCCCGAACCACTTCAAGATTATTGCATTGCAGACACGTCGGGCCAACATGCTTTCTTCATGAATGGACAACCATGCTTGGATCCCGAACTAGCAAGCCCAGACCACTTTGCCACCTCGGCCCTATCAAGGCCCGGTAACACAAGTGCAAACCAATTCGGGTTCAGTGTTATCCTCACCACCAACCAAAACCTACCGGGTCACCGAACCCAAGGCCTAACCTTGGCTCGAGTCGATATCGCCCCTGATGGGCTAGTCCCACCCCACTCCCACCCACGGGCTTCAGAGGTGGCCACTTGCCTCAAGGGTGATATCTTAGTGGGCTTTGTTGATACATCCAATAAGATGTATACCCAACGATTAAGGCCCGGTGAGTCATTTGTTTTTCCAAAGGGGATGATACATTTTCTTTACAATGTGGACCAAAGAAGCCCAGCTCTTGCCATTTCTGGGCTTACTAGTGAAAATCCAGGAACCCAAGTATCTTCACTTGCTACATTTACTTGTCAGCCACCAATGCCAAATAGAGTGTTGGAAAAGGCTTTTCAAATTGATGGACAAGAAGTGACTCGAATTAGAAATCACCTCCAAGGTTAATCAAATTGATGTAATTATATTTGATAATCTCCTCATGTAATTACTAAATTACACCATTGATGGGGGCTTTTATTTTTCCTTTTTTCAATATCGGTGTAAATAACATGACCTTAAGAGTTAACGTCCCACCCAGTTACCATGTTATTACTTATTATTGTTATTATTATTATTCCTACTACTGCTACTAAAACAGTAAAACTGGTAACTTTTGACATTATATCATGACGATACTGATGATGTAAGCTCTAAACTAAATTCCAAATAAGGTGGAGGTAGTGTTGCCCAAGAGCTTCTTTCTGTTATTGTTTGAGATTGCCTTCTAAATTACGCATCAATAGGACTTACTATGACTCTCTTTTTTGAAGGGGAATTATGACAATTTTTATTGTAAGAATCCTTTACAAGCACATCTTTTTGGAATGATTATTTATCTACAAGGATCTCTATTATATAAGAAAAGAGGGGGGTAAATATCAAAAAAAGAAAAAGAATTTTTTTTCTAAATGCTCTACTAATTCAATAAAAAAACCATTTTACTAATTATTTTTTTAATCATTTTTGTACGAATCACATGCATTTAACGCTAGTTTTTAATAAGAGATCACAGGATGGTTGTGAAGCTTTAATTATACTTTACATTGGTTTGATAATTAACATTATTTTAATTTCGCTACTTTGACATAGTAGGTTTTAGACATTGGTGTTTGGTTTCAACTAAAACACGACCCTATTTCGATATAATTGTTTTATAAATGGATATCTGTAATTCAAAGAAAATTAATTTTTATACGATACTTATTTATTAATTCATTTTGGAAAATTCTATATGATACTCTTATACTATTGACTTTTTCATTTGGTATTATCGCAACTTCTAATATTTCACATGGTACCACTTATACATTTCTTTTTGGTTCCATCTTGAAGAATTAAACAACCTCCCACCGCCCGTCAGCCACCTTTACATCCAAGGGATTTTTGTTTCCTTTCTTCCTCAACTCCTTTCTTGGTTCCATTTCCCCTTACCCCTGGGGACCAAATGCCCCCTAATTATACATCAACTCATTATCTCAATAATAGAGGTTTTCTAAATACATAATCTATTGCAATTATTGTTACAAACCAACTAATTTTCCTTTTCTCAAAATGTAATTAATAAAAAGATCAACTCATTATCTCAATAATAGAGGTTTTCTAAATACATAATCTATTGCAATTATTGTTACAAACCAACTAATTTTCCTTTTCTCAAAATGTAATTAATAAAAAGATCAGCTTGTAATTCAATGTACAATTTATAATTTGTAGAATTCAATAAAATTGTAGAATAAATAATTTAGTTAACTAATCAAGTTAATTCTTCAAAATTTAGTAAATTTAATGGTCCTCTTAATCTTGTGTTTACTTTTGATTTTAACTAACATTTTTTTAAATCTTAAATTTTGGTCTCAAACAATTTGGTGTAGTAATTATTTATCAATGAAATGCTAATCTAGTACTAATGCAGTACAAATACCTTGTGTCATATAGTTTATTCGTGCTTATATTTTTTTTTGGTGTTTGCGCCCGGTTCACCGTTCGAGTTACATCCGGATCGAGGCCAAGTTCGGGGTGGTAAGGTTTCATTCCTCTCCCAAGGGTGTTGCGGGATTCGAACACGGGTTCGTCCTACCAAAGTCAGTCCCCATCACCACTGGACCAACACTTACTTAGTATTTATTTGTGCTTATATGGATAGACTGTATGAAACGTTTAAGTTAAAACATCGTAGTTTTAAAATTTTAACACTTTACACGATAACATTTTAGGTTGAATATATAGATAGACCCTCTATGGCTCTATCTAACACTTAGGGCCTGTTTAGATTTACTGAAAACAACTGAACTGAACTGAACTGAATTGAACTGAACTGATTGGAGTTGAACTGAACTGAACTGATTGGAGCTGAACTGAACTGAACTGATTGGAGCTGAACTGAACTGAACTGAACTGAATTGAATTGAATTTAATTGAATTTAATAAATATATAAATAATATTTAAACAATAATAATATAAATACTAAATAATAATTATAATGATAAGTAATAATAAATAATTATTAATGAAAATAATTTTATTTTGGATATTTTTAAATGATAATTATAAATAAATAAAATTAATAATCATAAATTAATAATGTTATGGGCAAAACGGAGACATCCTAAGACCTTCATAGCATCAAACAAAGGGGGAACACCAAAAAGCAATTCATACGGGGTTTTCTTATCAAGCAACATAGAGGGTGTCCGATTAATCACATGAGCTGCAGCCAACACACATTCACCCCAAAAGGTTATAGGAAGATGAGCTTGGAAGCGTAGAGCGCGAGCAACATTCAAAATGTGTTGATGCTTAAGTTCTACCCTCCCATTTTGTTGAGGAGTGCCCACACATGATTTTTGAAAGATAATCCCTACAGCATTGAAATAACCTTCAAGACACCTAAACTCCGTTCCATTATCACTACGCACAATTTTTATGTCTTTCGAAAATTGACGTTTAATCATAGCAACAAACGACATGAACAAGCCAAACACGTCCTTTTTGTCAAGCATTAAATAAAGCCACACAGCACGGGAATAATCATCAACCAATGTCAAAAAATATCGTGATTCACAAGATGAGGGTGTCGCATACGGACCCCATAAGTCACAATGAACCATCTCAAAAATGCGAGTGGCTTTATTTTCACTTAAAGAAAAACTACATCTATGTTGTTTAGCTTGATGACAAACGACACATCCTTTATCTAAATGCGTTGTACTAAGAACGAAAGGGAGTAACTTCACCACAGCCTCGGAAGGATGCCGCAAACTTTTGTGCCAGAGTGCCAAGTCTGAGGAAGCTGAATTGTCGACAGTGACTGCAAAAGTTGTAGCTTGCTGCCGAAGGTAGTAAAGTCCATCCCGTCTCTCACCCGTTCCAATCAGCGCCCTCGAATGAAGGTCCTGAATAACACAAATGTTAGCAGAGAAAGTGACAAAACAAGACAAGGCATCACTAAGTTGAGTAACAAAGATTAAGTTACAACGAAGATGGGGCACATATAAGACATTATGTAAGACAAGCATGTCGCTCAAATGAACCGTGCCTGCCTAAGTAGCAAGAACGGAATCCCCATTGGGAAGCCCAACAGGGCAATCATCAATAGTCATAATATCACATAAGAAAGAACGATCGCCCGTTACATTACCAAATGTGGCAAAGAAAGCTTGCCACTGATCAGGAGTGATAGGATGCGCTGAAGAAGAAGCACCCTCAAGAGGACTGGCATTAGCACTAGCAACACCTCGGCCACGACCAGCGGAAGGATGAGACGAAGTACGTTTGCCATATTTTTCATACCACCACTCGGGAGTACCATGAAGAGAGAAGCAAGTAGTGTCATCATGCCCCGTTTTATGACAATGAGAGCAAGTAAGACCGGTTTTGGTAGAACGAGGAGGCGCACTCCCCCTTCCACGTGAATCTGAACGAAGGGCCAAAACCTAGAACTTCCGGTTTTTCCTCCTTAGCTCGAGTAAAGCCTCGAACCCTTTCCTCTTGTGAAATTTGTTAAAAAGCTTTGTTCAATGATGGCAAAGGATCCTGTGCTAGTAAATAGGAGCATAGAGTACCATAATAATCAGAGTATAAGCCAAACAAAAGTTGATGTAATTGTTCGTTATCGTGCCGTTTAAGGAGGGCGGGGCCAAGTTCACCACACTTACAAGGTAAAGAAGGTGTGTGAAGGGCCAATTCATCCCACAAGACCTTAAATTTTCCAAAATACGTGGCCACATACATCGTTTTGTTTATTCACATTGAATTATATCATACTTTAATTGATGTATACGAGTTCCATTAACGACAGAGTATCGTTCATGTAAATCATCCCACAATGTTTTCACATTATCATAATAAGAAAGGGTTGCACTAACCTCTGGATCAATAGTATTCGTGATCCAAGAAACCAACATATAGTGAATAGTGCTCCAGTCGTCGTCCGTGCACGGTGATTTCGGCTCCATAATAGTGCCATTAAGAACCCAAATTTATGTCGGGAACACAGAGCAACGCGAATGGCACGTGCCCATGAATCAAAGTTGTTTGTTTTCAGTCACACGGGGGTGATAAAATCTCCTGGTCTGTCTTGTGGACCGAGGAAAAACGGGGAGTATGGGTTTATTTTTGCTGCACCACCGCCGAGTGGGGTGGCTGTTTCGTCAGCTATGGCCTGCGATATTAGGGTGTTTTTTAGGGTTATATAATGGTGGCTCTTAATACCATGTCAATAATTTGGCAAAGCTTGCCCTTCATTCATTAATCAAGGAGTATATATACATCAAAAATCTAGGAAACAAATAAGATAGAATTTCCTAATTATATGCTAAAAGATATTCACAAGATATTCTAAATAATATCTTAATAACAATATTATCTTAACAGAGGCTTTACTGAACAAGAACCAAATAGTGTTTATGCCACAACATAGTGATCAGGCGTTGAACACCAAGATATTGGTTGAAGAGTTGAAAGTGGGTGTCCAAGTTGAGAGAGGAGAGGATGGGTTATGGGTGTCAAATGAGAGTTTGTGTAAAGCCATTAAATTTGTAATGGATGAAGATAGTGAAATTGGTGTTTTGGTAAAAAAGAACCATGAATATTGGAGGGACAAGTTTTTGGACCCAGTGTTTATGCATGGTTATGTTGATAAATTCATTATGGACTTGCAGGCCCTTGTTGAATAAAGGTTAAGTTATTGCGCTTAGGGCCTTTTTCTCTTGGATTGGATAAATGTAAATAATTTTGGTTTATTTCTTTTCAGTTTAGGTCAGTTAAACTCTATTAATTTTAATTCAATTGAGCTCCATTAATTTAAGTTCAGCTCAACTCTATTGATTTCATTTCAGCTCAGCTCATTGATTTTAGTTGTTCAAATCTCATAATATTATTATTACAAAACTTTGTTATCATCTTTATTATCTTTCTTACATTCATTATTATCGGTATTTTAATTAGGGAAAATCAACAGGAATAATCACAACTATTGCTCGTCTTCCGTAATTAATCCCACCTTTAATAATTCCCAAAATAATCTCAAGTATTTAGGGTATCTTCTCATATTAGTCCTAGGTGAAATGGTAACCTGATAGAGAGGTAAAAATGACACGCGACACAATTTTATTGGTTTAATAACAAAAAAAAGAAAAATAAAATAAACCCCCCACCCAATCCAACAACCCAGCCACCCCTCACTCATCCCCTTCCCTGCAAACACCCTTTCCACCACTCCCACCCTAGCCAACCCTCTGCCAACCACAGAATCCACCAAGTCTGAAATCCGCCGCTCAAAAAGTCACCACCCCACCACCACCACAATCATAAACCACCACCACCCTGGCAAAAAACGAGCCACCACCACCACCCCAGCGAAAAATGAGCCACCACCATCACCCTAGCGAAAAATCGAGCAACCACCACCACCCAACCAAAATCGATCCATCACCGGTGAAAATCGAGCCACTAATCGCCGACAACGAGCCATCAACAGCCAAATTTGAGCCACCCCATCGAAAATCGAGCCATCACCGTTGAAAATCGAGCCACTAACCGCCGACAACGAGCCATCAACCGCCAAATTTGAGCCACCAACGTCCCACATTAAGCACCAATCGCCGAATTCGAGCCGCCGCCCCCTGAAATTGACACATAAGATGTCGAAGGTGGTAGTGGTGGTGGATATGGGGCGAGAATTGATGGAAATGGTGCAAATAGGTGGAGGGGAAGGCTGAGGAAGGGGGAGGAGGAGTGGTGGTCAGTGGTTAGAGCAGGGGAAGGGGGTGGGAGGGTTTTTTATTTTTATTTTATTTTATATTTATATTTTTGGCCAATACACTTGTGACACGTGGCCCTTTAGATTAGTTTAATAGGTTGCAGGTCAAGTGAGACTATTGTGAGAAGAGTGAATAATTTTTGGGGTTATTTTGAGAATTAACAAAGGTGGGATTAATTACGGAAGACAAGCAATAGTTGGGATTAAACCTGTTAATTTTCCCTTTTAATTATTAAATTATATTGATTGTAATTCAAACTAAATTTTTTGATGTTTATATACTCCCTCCGTTTTTTTTTAATATGTACATTTGCTTTTGTGCGAGGACCAAGGAAAAAGTGCAAAAGTAAGAGAGAATGATAGTTAAAGTAAAAAAGTGAAAAAGGTAGAGAGAAAGAAAGAAAAAGTAGGAGAGAAGTGTAATAATTAAGTGAGTCAACCTTCCATTTACGAGAAAGGGTAAATGTTTATACATATTAAAAAAACGGTGAATTGTGTTATTCTTATAATTTCCTAAGTATAATCTCCAAATTATCTTCTTTCATATGATGTCTCATTTCCTCATTATCTTCTACCTGATCATCATTAACATCCTCACGACCAGTTTTGACGTGCATTATTTGATTTTAGATTATTTCAAATTATCTTAGCCAAGTTTTTATTCTTTTAAAAATGAAAGTGTTTCGATTGTCATGAAACATGTCATTATCAATACTTCTTTCAACATTTGCTTTATTTTACCCAATTGATATCCAACCTTGTACATTTTTATGAAACTAAGAAGTGCGCAAGTTACAACCCTACTAGACATACATTTGATACTTTAATTTTCATACGTTTACAACTCCACCTTTTCTTTGACCGACCAAATGCACCTTCAATGAATATTCTCAATGGTGAATGTCGATAATTGAGATGTTCTAGCATTTATTTGAAGTTATCAAATGTCTAACAACCAACATAAATGCCTTCAAGTAATAAAGAAATATTTTTATAATTAGTATAATCATTAAAGTCATTACTATCTATTATACTATTATTAGTAATAATAATAATTAGTAATAAAGATAATAATATAATAACAATCACTATTATTACTTCCTCCTTTTTTTTAGCTGCAACAATTGGGAATATTTGTGAGAGGTTAAATATTCAATTGTTGCAGCTAAAAAAACAGAGGAAGAATTATTTATGTTAATCTTATAAGTTTTATTATTATTATTAATGGTATTAGCATTATTAGCGTTAATTAAGATTGCTTATTTCGTAAAATATAAGTTCGATTTACTTCAGTGCAATTCAGTTCAGTCTAGCTCCATTCAATCCCCTATATTATCATTCCTTAGCCATCTTGAGGTAGAATTTATTCTATACAATCGCGGTTTGTTTGGTAGATGGTAGCAAATAGTGGAAAAAAGAATTTCATGTATAATTTGGAGGAGAAATCCCCCACTTATTACCATGGTAATGAAAAAACATCTACAAAAATATGTGATTCATTTCACAAAATTTCACTATCATCGATTACCACTTAAAAAGTAGTATTGACTTGGAATGAAATTTGTGAAGAAAGTCACATGTGTAGAGATGTGTTTACGTAATGGTAATAAAATACTACTAACATTCCTAATAATAAAAGTGATGTAGTAGTTTACTTTATCTCTATTATATAAGTGAAGAGGTGGGGGTGGACACCAAAAAGAAAAAAAGGAAAAATAAATAAATAGATCAATGAGCTTATTAAGTAATTAAGTTTTATTTCCAAATTTAGCCATCAGATTTTTAATAAAAGATGTTCAAAACTTCTAAATAAAATATCTAGAAATCTACAAAGTAAAAACAATTAAAAAAATATCAACGATTATGTTTTGTTGAGATCTATAGATAGACACCCACTTTGCTATATTTTTGAATTTTTTTTATTTTGAAATACATGAGTAATTGATTGTTCATGAGTGAAGACATATTTGATCAAATACATGAGTAATTGATTGTTCATCATAAAGTATTTTAGCATGAGTGAGAAACATGATAAAGTATTTTCAAGTACTTTTGAATTTTTTCTCATTTGGACAATGAGCAAAAAATACCTTACCGGGTACTATATAACAAAAATTGTAGTTAATGGTAGGGAGTAAGGGATGTTTTCAAAGAAATATGAGTCAAAATGAATTTAGCTTGAAAACAAAATATGTTGTATACATTCACATTTTATCATGTTACAGTAGCCAAAACACACATCGTATCCAAATAAAATTATGATTTTTTTGTTCAAAACCACCTAAACTTTTCACGTTTTTAAAAACTCCCACCTTAATGAATTTTTCTTTTAAATTTCCACCTATCATTGCCAATTTCATTAGAAACTCTCACCACTTAATGATTTTTGTAATTTTTCGTTAACAAAATCGTTAAGTGGGCCCCACATATGCATTTTATTACTCCCTCCGTCCCATAATGTTCTTCCCACTTTATTATTTTATACCTCACATATATTCAAGAAGTGGGAAGAAAATTGTGGGACGGAGGGAGTATTAGTTTACGCTGAAATTGAAATCAAATTCATCAATTTAAGGGCAAATCCTTAACAAATTTAGAGCAAATTTGGAACGAATTACAACTATTAGGAAAGAATTGCAACTATTTCAAGTACTATTTTGTTAACAAAATGTATATGTGGGACCCACTCAACGGTTTTGTTAATGAAATTTGACAAAAACCGTTAAGTGGGGGGAGTTTTTTTATAAAATTGTAAATGATAAGTGAAATTTCAAAAAAAATCATTAAGAAGGGAGTTTCTAAAAACATGAAAAGTTTAGGTAGTAAGATGCGACTATCTATAAAATTATCTACTATAAATTATAAAAATTTCATAATAAAATTGTTGTCGCACGCATCGCGTGCATAGAAATCTAGTTCTTATATGAGTAAGGATAAAATTCAAACTCTTAATAAGCGCATAGTCTCATTTGAGGTGGTTTGCGACTGTAATAACTTGATGGACTTATCTATGTGAATGTGGGGGTTACGCCCAATCTCTTATGAGAGTCATAAGGCTTAGGCTCTCTATAGCATTCATGAAAATCCAGGCAAGTTGTGGGATGCTTACATTACAAATTGCGAGAATACTTCTTGTTTTTAAAAAGGTTGGGTGCGCAATTATGCTTTACTAACTTCGTAAAAGGTTCAAAGAGAAAATCTACCTAATATGACAGTATGATATATTTGAATGCACTGGGTATTAATTCAAGTCAATAAGACATTGATACTTCAAAATCGAGTCTCTATTTTCCAGGTCTCATTGTTCAATCTATTTTATTCTTCTTTTGAATCATGTGGGAAATTGTTGGAGTTATTATAGTCCCACTTAAGCTGTTAATGGACCTTTGCCTTTTTTATATATAAATTCATGTTTTTCTGCTTCAAAGTAATACAAAAGATATGCAGGTTTCATGAGCATTTACTACCTTTATTTATTCTCCGATGCTCATGAGGTATGTTTGGAGACTAGAGGGTATACTCTAGTAACCACCACACATACGGGGGGTCAGGCCAGGCTCGGGCTCAGGATGGGTCGTAGGCTTGTGAACTTGGTGCAACGTGTTCGCGAGTGTGGGTCTGTTTTTTTTGCAACTGGGTTTTAATTTTATTCTTGACTGTTGTGAGATTCTTGCGCATTTGTTGCAGTTGCAGTTATGTATGTAGCTGTTAATTCCTGATTTCTAGCGAAACTTACCTACCTCTTGGCCATTTACGGCTACACGTTTTATGGTCAGATACTGCTTCTTTCTCCATATTTACTGGCCATTTCTTCTTTTTCGACAGGCACAAAAACTCTTTCATTGGAATCTAATACTTCTCTCTCTTTTTCTGGGCAATATACAAGAACATTCTCAATCTGCTTTGTCAACACTGTAAAAGCAGAAGTCGTGTATCCCTAGATGTTGATTGCTGAAAGTTCGTGTGTTATAGCGGGGCAAATTTAACTCTAAGACAATGTTCAATTCAAGCCACGATAATCATCAGATAAGTTTGTTATAGTTGTAACCAGTTTGCGTTTCTACGTACACCTTAAACTCTTAGTTGGATGACTTTGTGCTTATGTACTTCTCTTAAAGTTCGAAACGTCAAAAAATGTGGTGGGTAATCACTACCAAACAAATAAAACGTCATTTTAAAAAACAAAAGAAAAAGGAAAAATTGATAGAAAAAATTTGACCTTTACTCGGTCTTCCACCAATGATACCACCTTTTGATAATTCATCAATAATCCCAAGTAATCATTATAATAATTATTTACTATTCATAGTAATTATTTAATAATGTAATATTATTTAATTATTTTTCATAACTAATTACAATGTAATTCAATTCAGTTCAGTTCAATCCAGTCCAGTCCATGTTCATTTCAGTTCAGCTCTACTCAGTTCGGTTCAATTCAGTTAAGCTCCAATTAGATTAATTCAGTTATTTCTAGCCGAAGAAAAGAAACCCTAAGTGAGTTATGACTCTTTTTAACTCATACTAAAAAACTGTTATTTTAAACTGGATTAATTTAAAAACATCTTAACTCATTTCCACTTATTAATTTTAGTTCAATTTAACTCTTTTTATCTCACAAATTCATTTTAATTCAGTACAAATTCAAAAAAAAAACATATCCTAAATCAAACAACGTGGATCACAATGGCGTGGGTCCGAAACGTTGATTCGTTTAAGATATCCACTTGATTCAATGAAGTAGGTAAGTAGAATCATACAAGACTTTTTAGACAACAGGAGTAGCACAAACTTCAGCCAGGCCAGAATCCAACACTTATCCTTAATCATCAAAAATCAAATCACAAAAATGGAGGAACATAAACAATTAACAGTAGTAATGTATCCATGGTTAGCAATGGGACATGCAATCCCATTCCTTCACTTAGCCAACATCCTCGCCAACAAAGGCCACAAAGTCACACTCTTACTCCCTAACAAACCCAAACTCCAACTCCAACCATCAAACCACCACCCATCTCTCATCACCCTCCACACCATCACCGTCCCCACCGTCGCGCCACTACCACCAGGATCAGAAACCACCGCAGACATCCCATTCCACCTCCAAACCCACCTCGCCACCGCTCTAGATCGTGTCCGACTGGAGTTCGAGTCCATCATCGCCACACTCCAACCCAACCTCGTTTTCTACGACTTCGCTTATTGGGTCCCTGACGCGGTTGCTGCCGCTAAGTGTGCAGCGAAGTGTGTCTCTTATTGGGTTATTTCCGCTGCGGCCGTGGCGTTTAGTATGGTCTCTTTTCGGGAACCACCGAAGGATAGGCCCGTCGTCGAGGAGGATTTGTGCATTTCTGGTATTCCGCCTGGTTACCCAGGGCCGTCCCATCGACTTTTGAGGCCCTGTGCAAAATTTCATTATAGTGAAATTTTTTGAATTAAGTTTTACATAAAAAAATTCGAAAAAATATCTTACATGTGCCTTTCCAGAAAGCAAATTTTCTTAACCCATTATGAGTCACTAATCCCAAGTTTGAGACCCGCAAATTTGTAAGCATTATATCCACGTCTTTCTCATACATCAAAAAAATATATCAATATCGAATTTCGGACACACAGCCCAAGTATGTAAGAAAGAAACATATCTATCTGAGCATTTTTTTTGTTTCTTTAATCAAAGTTAATATTTGAAATACATATCATGAGATAAATAACATATTTCTTTTAAAATATGAGACAAATGATATTTTATATACCTTCTACTAATGTCTTTCTACACCAAATAATATTGGTTATTTTAAATATTAAAATATAACTAAAAAAACTCAAAGTATTGCCCAAGCTGAAAAGTTTCTGAATTTCGACAGAAGTTTTAAGTACACTAGTTTTTTTATCAAGTAGATTAATAAAGAAAGTGAAAATAAAATAACAAGAGAACAAAAAAGGAAAATAGATATAAATAAAAAAAAAACTCAACAAGAAATGTAGAAGGAAATCAGTAATGTAGTCAAAAGAACCAAAAAGAAACAAAATAAAAGGGAATCATGGCGCATGCATAATTGAGACAATAAAATTGTAGCTTCCAAGAATTGAACACGGGGTGCTGGAGTTGATAGAAATGTTGCTCTACCGCTGCGCCGTTTAGTACTTGACAGTAAAATCTTATTGCAACAAATATATACTCAGTAGAAAATTTGGGGGCCCTGAGCGAAGGCACACCTTGCACTTGCTTAGGGCCGGGCCTGTGGTTACCCCTCGTCGTGCGCGGCTGTTGTTAACCGTAAACGTGGGTTACGGTTATACAAGCCGTTCGGCGAGGGGGTTACCTTTTACCATCGCATCACTGCCGCGCTTAAGGGCGGTGATGCGATAGTTATAAAAACATATAGTGAGATAGAAGGGAAGTATTGTGAGTACTTGTCGAGTCAGTATGATAATAAGCCGGTTTTGCCGGTTTTATTACTCCCCGAGCCTGATCAAGCTGAGCTTGAGGCTCGTTGGGATGAGTGGCTGGCCCGGTTCGGGCCAGCCACAGTTGTGTTTTGTGCTTTTGGGAGTCAGGTTGTGCTTTAGGTGGATCAATTTCGATAGATTTTGCTCGGGTTTGAAATGACTAATTTACCCTTTTTTGTTGCGTTGAAGCCCCCTACGGGTTATGCCACCGTGGAGGAGGCGTTACCCGAGGGGTTTAAGGAAAGGGTTGGAGAGCGAGGGGTGGTGATGGGGGAGTGGGTGCAGCAAACGCAGATATTGGCGCACCCGTCGGTTGGGTGCTTTGTGAGCCATTGTGGGTCAGGGAGTATATGGGAGTCTTTGATGAATGAAAGCCAGATTGTGTTGATACCAGAACTGCCTGATCAAGTGTTTTTTACTAAAATACTTGTGCATGAACTGAAAGTGGCTGTGGAAGTTGTTAGAGGAGAGGATGGATTGTGGGTGTCTAAGGAAAGTTTGTGTACATCTATCAAATCTGTGATAAAAAAAGATAGTGAGATTGGTAATTTGGTCAAGAAAAATCATGAAAGATTGAGGCAGAAATTAGTTGATCCTCAGTTTATGCAAGGTCAAATTGATAATTTCATCAAGGATTTGCATGTTCTTGTTGGTTGAACTTTTCTTTTTTCTTTCTGTTTTAGGGTATGTAAGTTAAATAAAGGTTACATGAAATCATTGTTGGTTATGTGGTTTCGTCAAATAAGGAGGATTCCACAATGGCTATTAGTGAATGTACTGTATGTACACTATGTACTCCCTCAACCTTTACGTGGATCTTCATGTTTGTTTGTTTTGATTTTTTCCACAATTTTTGTTTGTTTTGTTTTTTTCCACAATATGTACAATTTTTGTTTTGTTTTTTTTCCAATGTTTCCCTCTACATACAATGACAAATCAGGAAAAAAATCAGAGTTCCACGTCATGAATTGTAAGGACAAAAGAAATTAGAATTGAAGGAGTATGTTTTCACTAACATTGCCCTTTGTTATTTGGAAGGTAGTAATTCTTTTTGCAAATGTGAGGGTCATTCTACAAAATAGTGTAAAACAAAATATTACTTCATATAATTTACCTTTTTATTATTATGTCAGTTGTTTATTAAAAATGATTTCTACTTTTCTCTTAAAACTAAAACCAACTAT
Source organism: Patellifolia procumbens (assembly GCA_947645195.1). Lineage (NCBI taxonomy): Eukaryota > Viridiplantae > Streptophyta > Magnoliopsida > Caryophyllales > Amaranthaceae > Patellifolia > Patellifolia procumbens. Next base: position 1,823,849 of record CANSGD010001379.1, on the reverse strand, counting down.
GGATATTATCTTCAAAGGTCATTAGCAAAAATCGATTATGTGGTGCTAAATTTTATTAAATTTTAATATAATTTCTTTGGTATCATTGTGTGCTATTTTTATTAATATTATTTGATATCATTTGTCAAATAAATTGTTTACAAATGTGCGCGTGTGAATATTACAAAATCGAGACTCATAAACATGAGATTGTTACGTAAATGAAAATGAGAACTGGAGACAAAACGTTATAAGAATGAGACCTCTGTTCTTGAAGAGGGATAGAAAGTTTGAAAAAGGCACTCATGAAAATGAGATCAAATATCATATAAAATGACACAAGATAATAAAAACACAAGACACTGAGAAAAATGAAACAAATGTGTCGTAATTATAAATGAGACTAGTGACGATGTGTCTTAATTGACACCGACTCTCTATAAATAATTGCTTTTATAGTTTTTATTTTTTTAAAAAAACTAAACAAACTTCCAGTTATTCATCTTCTCTTTTCCATAATTTTCTTTCTCTTGTCGAATCAAATAATTATTAAACTTAATGCATGAGTTAATATGTTTTCGCATACATAGTGTGTATTTAAAGATAGTTTTTTATAAGGGAAGAAGGGGGTGGACACCAAATAAAATTGGTAATTAAAATCACATAAATTTGATTTAAGGATAAGTGTAAACCTAATTATCTATCACTTAAATTTAGGGATGAATGCCAAACATTATTTATTTTTTTAGACGATGTGCCAAAACTCCTAATTCCAAATTTAGTTCACCCTAATTTTACCGAATTAAGCTTATTTCTACTGAACCGGACCTAATTTTGTGGTAAGTTCTGATGAACTTAATTTTACTGATTTATGTTATTTTTTCTCCTTTGTACTACTGACTTTTACAGAGCATCAACATAGTTTTATTGAACAGAACTTTCTTCCAGGACTGAACTTATTTTTACTAAATATTATTGTTTTAAGATGAACGTAAACAGGGCCTAACTCCCTTCATATAACTGCCAAACTCAACTTCACGTGAGATAAATGATTTGCTTTTTAATAGCACACCTAGATTCCAAGCATAACAATTATGATTAATATATAAAACTACTATTCCATTCTATAAAGGAAGAGATGGACACCAAAAAATAGTTGAATATAATTTAGACAAATACTACCTCCGTTTTTTTAATATGCATGTTTGCTTTTGCGCGCGGACCAAGAAAAAAATGCAAAAGTAAGAGAAAAACTTAGTAAAAGTAAGGAAAAAGTGAAAAAGGTAGAGAGAAGGAAAGAAAAAGTATGAGAGAAGTGTAATAATTAGGTGGGCCAACCTTCTATTTGTGGAAAAAGGTAGAAAGGTACCAATTAAAAAAAACACTCCAAAAGAAAAGTAAGTGCATATTAAAAAAACGGAGGGAGTATGACGGTTTCTAAAAATAAGGATTCACAATATTTTTGCTATTCATAACTATCATCCTACTATTTCATTATCTCTCCTTAGCACGCATCGCCTTGAGCGTACAAGGCTAGTGTGTGTGTATTATGTATATAAGCCGATATAATCCATCCAATAACAACTTATTGCCAAAGATGGTTTAGATATAAGACATTAGTCTCATATGCACTCGATACGTGCAAAATTATAAAAAAACATAATCCATAAAGTGATTAATCATGTAGTAATTGAAATAATTAAGATAGTCTTTTTTATTTTTTTATTTTTTTAAAAAAAATGTGTCCACCCCCTCTTAGAGATGATATAGACATTACTTATCTCGAGAAACTGTAATTATGGGTGTGATATGTAGATAACACATATTACTATTGTTGTAACATATTAGAAGAGGACACGTGGTCCAGTCAAAGACTGCCACGTGGCCCAATGGATTGGTGACACGTGGCTCACCCACTCATTGACACTTGGCAGCATGTTAGAGGGGAGCTAATGATGTCACCAAAACTGCAAACAAGAGGCCCAATTATTCCTTAAAGGAAGGAATAATCAGCCCAAATCCCCTAAAGAGGAAGAATGTGATTGGATAAAGGGCTCAGGACAATCGGACCATGACAAGTGTCGCTCTCCCATTGCCCGACCAATCACATCTCCCCATTCTAGGGTGCTCCTTTCTATACATAGATACTAAAAATAGTTCCTCATAATCAGGTAAAGACACACAACTACTCTCTTAAACTTACTTTGTCAAAATTCATACTCAGATTTTATCTATTGAATACTTACTTAAGCATTGGAGAGGGAATCAAACCCAAACCTCCGATTTGGTTTTCCCCTTTTGCAGGTTCGGGAACGAAGCTACGTCTCTGCACAAGCCTCCCAATATAATCAACCCTACACCTGTCCATCATCTGGACAAACACCGTTTACAACAAGTTTACGTAAAACATTTGGTGCCGTCTGTGGGGAGGCGCGGAGATGATAGAAAGCATTTCGTCCAACCGAGGACAAAGGATGAGTCCATATGTTCAAGTCAATGATACCGTCGACGATGAACGTCCGCCTAGGGGACGGGACGGACAGCGATAGAATGATCCCATCGGGGCAGTCTTGGAGCCTAACCCTGCTCTTCCGGTCACGGCGGCTCATTTAGAAAACGCCCTAAATGAGTTTCAAGTCAGGATGGCCCAAGTTGTCCAAGATCAGATTAAGAGCAACATGTTGTTCTTCCGAGTAGGTTCCCAGCCGGATCCTAGGCCCACTCCTAGAAGAGGAGCTTCTCAGGAGAATGTAGCTGGACCAAGCGGGGCTAGACGACCAGAAGAAGCTAGAAGAACGTCCAGGGGAAGGCATCCTGCTCGTAGTGAGCAACCACGTCGTCTAGACTGGAATCTGGTGGTCACCAACCCGGTGAACCGACCAGTGGATGGTCGACGAATGGAGACTGACGCTCGGGAATACTTGCAAGCAAAGAGGGTAGCGGCTCAACAGAGGTCGGCAACCGGATCAACGCCATACTTGCAGGACCCCAGTCTGAGGATTCAGAGTCACACTCTGGAGCAAGGAAGGACTCCGTCTATCTATGAGCCTCGCCAAGAGCGAACAGTGGTCCAGCCTAATGTTTACCGGAGAACTTCTCAGCAGAATGTTTATAGGCGAGGGTCCTAGGAGGTCAGTTCTTCAAATCCAGTCCTAAGGGAATTGATGAGTGAGATTTATCGCACTCATAGGGTAGCTTTTTGGTCTATTTTATTGCTGTTTCTTGGTGTTTGGAGCTTTTCACTATTTCCTTTGATTTCCTCTCATTTTTAATGGTTTTCTATCCTTATTTTCTATTCCATATGCTTTGTATTGTATTTTTCTTCTATATGACTAACATGTAGGAAAAAGATGAGTGCAAAGCAAAGAAGATTGGAATGGAAGAAGTTGAGGGCCAATCCAAATGAAGAAAGAAAGAAGGAAGAGAGCCCAAGTCCAAGCAAAGAAGATTAGAGTGGAAGAAAAGAATGAAAGAAAGAAGGAAGCCCAAGCCCAAAAAGAAAGGAAGAGAGGAGAAGAAGACAAAGCAACCCGGCAGGAGGATCGCCCGATCATAAAAGTGATCGCTGGCGATCACGGCTGTGGATTTCCACAAAAGTTCCTGCCTACCCCTGATCGGGCGATCACCACTATGGATCGCCCGATCACTGCGGGTTTGCGGAAACCGTCTATTTCATTTTCTCTTTCCCTTTTTGCCCTTAATTAGGGGTTGTATAAATACCTTTTTGACCTAAAATTTCATGATTCTGATTTCCTTTTTTTGAACTCTAGAAAGCTATTGAGAGGTTAGACTTTAGAGTGAGTTTTGGGTGTTTTTCAAGGTCTTTAATGGTGATTTGAAGAAGAATTTCAGATTTTTGAGGAGTATTAATGAAGCTTTAGTAACTTCTTTTCTCTTTGCTCTCATTTATTGCTTTACTTTATCATTTATTCTTGCTTTTACTTTGTTAGTAGTTTCAAGATCACTCATTCATTGAAGTCTTAGTTTTAGTTGCTCTTTTCCACTTGCTTATGCTCTTCTCTATTGCAAACATTAAGTATGAATGAAAAAGCAATGATTTTTGGTTTACTAATCTCCTATTTGCATTGTAGAACTAGCTTAGTTAATATGAGAACCAACCTTGAGTAGTCTTTGAGTTAGGGGGTTGGGTGAAGGTGCAATGGACATTGTTTCATGATATGAGGCCCTAAATTGACATGTTTGGTGGATTGGGTTAGCAAATCCATTGATTGGTTGACTAAGGTAAAGTTGAAAGACCTAACTTTAACTCAATGAGCCAATGGATTGCCCTTTAGGTGTAGATCGTTGAGATATACAATGAAGTTGGAATTGCTATCTCTAAATAAGGTTGAGTGAGAAATCCCGCCTTTCTTAGAGTCTTAACCCATTCAACATCCGAAAGGCAAGATTGGGTTGAACTTAGCTAATTCCGACCTCATGTTCCATCATTGACTATCTAATCCCTGATTGAGAGTGTTGCATCACCTTGAGCATCCTTGAAAGAGGAGTTCATGGTTGCAATGTCTTAATTCAATCTCCTATCACATACTCCTTTAATCTCATTTCGTAATTTAATTTCATTGCATTGGATCCCTATCACCCCCTAACGTCTTTTTCCATCGATTTACAACCCTTTTATTTGACCTATTAGTGATAATTGAGTTCGAAATCAATCAACTTCTTCTCTTCGGTTTAGCTTACATGTTCACTTACGTGCTTAGTGTCTAGTCTAGTCTCTGTGGATCTTGACCCTTACTTGCCACGTACTCGTATTTGGTTAGTTAGGTTTGATTTGGAGTTTTTGTCTAGCGATGCAAAAATTCTCTATCAAATGCCGGAGAGATACAGTCCCAGTTGATGCACGTTTTAGGGAGCTGCGCATAGATTGGCCGACGCCTTTCTCAGCCAGGATAATGCAAGCCCCTCCATGTGCTAAGGTTAAGCTACCAACCATTGATCCATTCGATGGCACTACTGATCCAGATCATCATCGTTCTGCATACAAACATCAAATGTACGTCCAGGCTGTGGACGATGCTACATGGTGTAAGCACTTCCCAGCCACCCTGAAATGGGTTGCTCAGAAGTGGTTTAACAATCTACCGGCGAATTCCATCAACAACTTCACCGAGTTAAGTTATTCATTTACCAGTCACTTTGTAGCCAACAGGCAAGAACAGAAGACTAGTATTCATTTGGGGAAGATCATCCAAGCCCCAAAAGAATCCCTGAGAAGTTTTGTGAAGAGGTTTAATCTCGAAGCTCTACAGATCCACGACTTGAATGCTGGTGTAGTATTTGATGCGTTCATTCGTGGACTGCGTCCAGGAAGCTTCAAGTTTGACTAGGTCAAGAAGAAGGTGAGCACTTTGGCTGAAGCATTAAGGGAAGCCGAAGCTTTCATACATGCGACAGAGGTGTGTGCTGAGGCTAAGCACTCAGAGTCTAAGAAGCCCGAGGAACCTGTTCAAAAATCTAAGAACAATCCCAAGAAGGCTGAGGCCTGGGTAGTGTCTTCAAGCACCGCCCCGTCAAGAAGAGAGAAGAGAAAAGAAAGGGCTGTCTCAGCTGAACCCATTGAGTTCAATAAGGACCAGTACTCCATCCTTATGGAAATCAAGGATCAGCATGAACTCAAAGCTCCAGCCGAGATGAAGACGCCCTACAAGAACCGGGACAGAAGCAAGTACTGCCACTTCCACAAAGATTGTGGGCATGAGACTTATAAATGTAAGCACTTGAAGAGAGCTTTGGAGAACCTTGCCAAGCAGGGAAAGATGAATCAGTATGTGTCTCGAGAAAGTCGTTTTCAGAAGAAGGATTTTCGGCAGAGTAAAAAGAAAGAAAGTGCTAGTACTGATGAAGATGTGGTTTTGGTGATATCCGGCGGATTTGCAGCTGGATGACCAACTTTGCGAGGGCACAAAAATTATGTCAGGGAGCTCGGCCAAGTGTTGCTAACAGGAAAATCCAAGGTGGACCCGTTCCCCTTGGTGACGGTGAGTGAGGGAGACCGTGGTCAGATTAGGACCCCTCATGATGACCCCCTGGTCGTAGAAATGAAGATTTCCAATCTAAGAGTACGAAGGATCCTTATCGACACTGGCAGCTCAACTGACATTATTAGCGCCGATTGTTTGTCAAGATTGAAGTTTGATGAAAAAGATCTTCTTCCAGTCCATCATCCTATTATAGGGTTTGGAGGTGGAATCATACATCCGGTCGGGACGGTGTCGTTGCCCGTCCGAGTCGGAGAGAAGGAAAAGAGTAGAACTATGTTCATAAAGTTTTTGGTTGCCAAGGATTTGACAGCATACAATGTCATTCTGGGACGTCCTACCCTTAATAACATAAAGGCGGTCATCGTCATCCATCTCATGTTGATGAAGTTCGAGTGTGATGATGGCCAGGTCAGTACAATCTACGGAGACCAGCGGGCTACTAGGGAATGTTATCTTACAACCTTAAAGCCTTCCTCATGGAAGTTGAGCGAAGTTGAGCCCATGGATGTAGACGAGCCCAAAGAGATTGGGGCAGACACGGTAGGACCGACCTGAATGAAGGAGGAAAATTTTCAAACGAATGTTGCTTCAGCAAGGAAGCCGGCTGGGGAAAGAAGTGAACTATATGTTACTCCCGAAAGGAAAACGGCAAGAGATTTGCCCAGTAAGAAGAGAAAGTTCACTCAAGTCAAAGAAGAACCAAGGCCTTCAGCTGAGGTGATGACGATCGCAAGCTTGATACTGGATAGTCATAAGCCTGCTGAACCCCCTTTAAGCATTTGCTTAGATGATTCTCGTCCAGAAAGGACTTTGCAAATTGGAGCAGGTTTGAAGCCTGAGTTACAAGAAGCTATCATAGCACTGTTGAAGGAATATCATAATACTTTTGCCTATGGGGTAGAAGAGATGCCTGGAATTGACCCCGTAGTAGTTTTACATCGGCTAAATGTTGATCCAGCCAGAAAACCAATTAGGCAGAAGAAAAGACATTTGGGGCCTGTCAGGAATCAAGCTGTAGATGACGAGGTCAAAAAACTGCTGGAAGCCGGTTTCATCAAAGAAACCTACTATCCTGATTGGGTGGCGAATGTGGTAATGGTCCCCAAGCCGAATGGAACTTGGAGGATGTGTGTCGACTATACGGATCTGAACCAAGCCTGCCCCAAAGATAGTTTTCCTTTGCCAAAGTTGGACCGTCTGGTGGATTCGACGGCTGGACATGCATTACTGAGCTTCATGGATGCCTATTCTGGGTTCCATCAGATCCCCATGCTACCGGAGGACCCGGATAAGACTTCATTCATAACAGAAAAAGGGTTGTATGGATGGCTAATGATGCCTTTTGGTTTGAGAAACACACCGGCGACTTTTCAGAGGCTTATTAATGAGATCTTTTCGCCTCAGTTGGGACAAAATTTAGAAGCATACATTGACGACATGATCGTCAAAAGCCAAGAAGAAACAGATCATGTCGAAGACCTGCGTGAAACTTTTGACACATTGCGCAAGTATAAATTGAGACTCAACCCAAAAAAGTGCGTTTATGGGGTTTTAGCTGGCAAGTTCCTTGGGTTTCTAGTAGATCAGCGTGGGATAGAAGCAAACCCAGAAAAACTCCAGGCTATACTCGACATGAAGCCTCCAACCAAGGTGAAGGAAGTACAGCGGCTGACTGGTTGCTTAGCGGCACTAGGACGATTTTTGTCCAAATCAGGTGATAAATGCCATCACTTCTTTGCGACGATCAAGAAGACAGCAAAGTTTCAGTGGACTCCTGAAGCAGATGAAGCCTTACTGAAAATCAAGAAGCATTTACAGCAGCTCCCCCGTCTGATAAGTCCGGTGGTCGGGGAGAAGTTGTATGTTTACCTGGCTGTTTCTCCTGAAGCAGTCAGTGCAGTACTGTTAGCTGAGAGAGATGCTATACAAACCCCCATTTACTTTGTGAGTCAAGTACTCAAGGATGCTGAGAGCAAATAAACTGTAGTAGAGAAGTTCGGCCTGGCTTTAGTAGTTGCTAGCCGAAAGCTAAGGCCCTATTTCTTGGCTCATAGTATAGTTGTTTATACTGATCAGCCGCTAAAGCAGGTTTTACAAAAGCTAGAGGCGGCTGGAAGAATGCTCAAATGGGCGAATGAACTAAAGATGTTTGACATTAGTTTTGAACCAAGAAAAGCGATTAAGGGACAAGCCTTGGCAGACTTCATTGCTGAACTAACTCGATCAGTGTTGGATCCGGTAAAAGACCCCTCTGAGGGCAGTCAGTGTTGGAAGGTAATGGTAGATGGTTCGTCTACTACTCAGGGAAGTGGGGCAGGCCTTGTTTGTCAGTCCCCCGAAGGAGATAAGTATGAATATGCCGTACGTTTTAGGTTCCCGGCGTCCAATAACGAAGCTGAATATGAAGCCATACTGGCCGGAATCCGTGTGTGCCGTGCAGCAGGAGCTAGAATGTTGGAGGCAAAGTCAGATTTTCTTCTGGTCGTCAGCCAGGTTAATGGGGAGTATGAATGTAAGGAGGCCTCCATGGCTAAGTATGTCCAGTTGGTAAAGGAAGAAATCAAGCAATTAGATGGATTCACCTTGGTACAAGTACCTAAGTCTGAGAATCATCAGGCTGATGCTTTGTCTAAACTAGCAAGTTCTGCTTTAGGCGACACCCCAAGAACTGTTTTCTGGGAGGTGCAAGAAAAGAAGAGTATTGATCAGGAAGAAGTGATGTTTTTGAGCCGAGGGAACAACTGGATGGAGCCTATTCTTCACTACAAAAGACCGGCCAATTACCAGAAGACTCGGCAGAAGCAAAATATGTTAAGGCTCGTGATAAATGGTTCGAAGTTTGGGACGAGACGTTGTACAAGAAATCGTATGATCGTCCGTTGTTGAAATGTATTACCAGGGAAGATGGCCTTGAAGTACTGAAGGATTTGCATGAGGGTGTTTGTGCTTCGCACATTGGCGGCCAAGCATTGGCTGAAAAGGCACGCAGAACTGGCTATTTCTGGCCCACGTTGAATGCTGATGCCGTGGAGTATGCAAAAAAATGTGATAGCTGCCAGAAGCATGGCCACCTCTTTAAAAGGCCGTCAAATTTTCTAACACCAATCCTGACTCCTTTGCCGTTTGCTAAGTGGGGAATGGACATTCTAGGCCCTTTTCCCATGGTGGCCGGACAGAAAAAATTCGTTATTGTGGTTGTGGACTATTTTTCAAAGTGTGTAGAAGCTGAAGCAGTTAGGAGTATTAAGACGAATGACGTAAAAAGGTTCATCTGGGAGAACATCATAACGCGATTTGGGATGCCCCAGTCGATTGTGTTCGACAATGGACCACAGTTTGAGACTCCTAAGCTGAAGGACTGGCTCTCAGAAAGAGAGATTAAATCCCACTTTGCTTCTGTTGCACATCCACAAGCAAACGGCCAGGTAGAAGCTTTCAATAAGATCATATCAGAAGGTATAAAGAAGAAGTTAGAAAACGCCAAGGGCTTTTGGGTGGAAGAGCTTCAGCTGGTCCTTTGGTCCATCAGAACTACAGCCAAGAATTCAACAGGGAGACGCCCTTCATGCTGGTCTATGGAACAGAGGCTGTCCTACCCATTGAGATTGAAGAACCCACCCTCCGCGTCATGTTATATTCAGAAAGGACCAACTGGGCGGCAATGCGTCTGGCATTGGACAAGTTGCCAGAAGTCCGAGGTAATGCTCTTTTGAGGATGGAATTGTACAAATTACGCATGGCTAGGGAGTTCACCAAACGGGTAACCAGACGACCTCTCAAAATAGGGGATCTGGTCCTTCGAAAGATGGAGGCTGTAGGACGAGCAAAGGAACTTGGCAAGTTAACCCCGAACTGGGAAGGTCCTTATTTGATAGTCGAAGAGGTTTGCAGTGGCACATTTAAGCTACAAGACTTAGATGGACGCCCCATACCACGAACCTGGAATTCCGACAACCTGAAAAAATACTATGTTTAAAGCAGTTTGTAGTTTTTTACATTTTGCAAACGAAGTGCTACGGCACAGAAAAATCATTTAGAAATGTATTCTATGTACCTTAGCTTAGGCTAAGCAAACTTCACATTAATACATTCTAAATTCTTGTCTATAGCTTGAGTTGTTACATTATATATGGATTAACTGTTGGTCAATAACTCGTCCTACAACATATTCAGCAAGGGGCATTTTATCCATAGCCATCTGGGGGCATTTTACCGTGGATGGACGAAAGATGGTTACTAGATAATAAACCGATAAAGACTATTGTGAAAGACAGATATCACTTCCCAATGGAAGACGTCTACAAAAATCATCACAGTCTGTTCAAGACATAGCTGATAAATAAAGATTTCTTGATTAAAGGTTTTTACTTTGACAAGAAGCAAATAGTAAATTGTCTAAAACTAAGTTCACCAAAACTTTGAAATTAGACGAACACTGCTTCCTAAAGGAAGCCGGCTAGAGAGACGTCTTTCCTTAGTAAAGGAAAGCTCCGTCATAATACCTATTAATACACAAAGGTATTATTTCCCAAAGGAAACTGGCCTAAATGAGACGCCTTAGTAAAGAAGGTCTCATTAATTACTTCAAGGACGAACTACACTTTCCTTCCTACGATGCCTTCGTCTAGGAATAGACCAAGAGGCATCCTAAGAAGGGGGGCATACAGTACCATGTCCAGCAAGGAAAGAATAATCCTTGGACGTCTTCAATTTTCTATTGATACAAACCAAGGTCAATTCAAAAAGGAAAACGTACAAAGAATAATCCTTGGACGTTTTCAATCTTACATTGGTAAAAACCAAGGTTAGTTCAAAAAGGAAAACGTCCAACAATTGACCCTTGGACGTCTTCCCCTGAACATAACTTGGTATTTAACCAATAGTTGGGTCAAGAAAGAAAACGCCCAAAGAATAGTCCTTAGACGTCGTCCTTTGAAGCTCATTTGGTATTTGGACCAATAGCTAGTTCGAGAAGGAAAACGTCAGTACATATTTACAAGATGGTTTATATACTCGTCCAAGAAGTTTATACACTGGACGTCTTCCTTTATGGGGCAACAATCGTCTAAAAAACTAGCCAAGAAAAGGCAGGACGAGTGTATCTCTTAAAAGTAGAGATGAGAGTCGTCTAGATGTTTACCTTGGCCGCTTTCCTTCGTGGGGCAATGGTGGTCAAGACATTTTGTTAATCTAAGACGAGTATCCTTGTTTCTTGAAAGGACGAGTAACCTGATAACTTAGAAGAATTTGAAGGATGATGCCTCCTCGTCAGCACAGCATGTTACCCGCTTAAGGTTTCATGTTAAATTTCTGCGTCTTAACAAAGATCATCGTCTAAATGGATTTGACAAAAGACGAGTCAAGATTGGTTAACATTTTCTTTGGACGAGTAAATTAATTACAAGCAAAAAATGGCCTGCTTGATGATCCGTGTCTATATAGTACGCTTCCCGTCAAAAGAATCTGATCAATGTCATCTTGGACTAATCTATGATTCTCCTTTAGACGAAGAAAGAGTATACTTAGAAAAAATTTGTTAATCTTGGCATACCTGTTTAGAACATCTTTGTCCCAATGAGTGATTCAAGATGAGGATAGAAACAGGCAATCACATGGAATGATCTTTAAGACAAATTACTAGAATAAACGTTGGCCAAGCCAGTTGAAAGAAGGATTCTCATTTGGGCTACTCATTCAAGTGGACGATGCCAAGATTCACATAATACAGCACTACTGAGTTTCCATACTACTACAACAAAACCAAACGGCAAAAGAAACCTCCTAATGTGATTACAAAGCATTAGAATTTCAGCAAAATATCCATGAAGTACAAACAAAATACTAAGTCAAAATTACAGCAAGAGGAGCGTCCTGATCTGGTTGTGGGCCAAGACTTGATGACAGTTGCGTACTTCTTCAACTTGTCAAGCTGAGCCTGAATATCTTTCCTGCCCTCTTTGCTGAGTACTTGGTGCAAGTTTTCTTAGACTTGCACCAGTTCTTATCGAACCGCCCCCTGACTTCCTCACTCAAATGAGTAGCCCAAAAGAGAAAAGAAGAAAGCAGGAGGACGGTCGTTCTAGATATTGGGAGGAGGAATAGATGCATCCTCCTCCATGGCAGTGTCATCTTCAACTTCCTCGTCCTCCAACTCCTCGTCTTCGTCTGATTCTTCGAAGACAGGGGGATCTTCGCCACGCTTTTTGGCCTTGTGATACTCCTCCTGGAATTCAAGCCGGCGTTGAAAACTGCTCACTTGGTCAGGGTCGGCTATCATTTCCATGGCTTTGATTCCCCATCCTTTGGCCGTTTCCAAAGACTCAGAGAAGGCTCGGACGGCGTCCTGGTAGTCCAACTGAGCTTGATTCTTCAACTTACCCACTTCTGCTGTGAGTTCAGAAATCTTAGCCTCAAGCTCAGCCGAGGTAGCAGTAGCAGTCTCCTTCTCCTTCTTCAGATCGTCCATGAGAACATCTCGAGCCAGGAGCCACTCTTTCTTCTCCTTCAGCAGAGAAGCGATCTTTTCTAAATGCTGCTTGTTGGCTGACTCAAATTCAGCCGATCGCTTCTCCAAGGCCTCCAGACTCTGCCTGTGATAGATGTTACTCTCCTCGACAACGACTATGGCCTGGTCTCCTGTCTGGGTCACCTTTTGGACACAGGAGATGTTCTCTTTACGAAGGCCGCTTACATACCCTTCTAGAGCCATACTTCGGGCGAACGCCTGAAAAGAAGTGAAATTTACTAAGTTAACAAGATAAGTTGTAAAAAGTTTAATCCAAACAGTGAAAAGGTTAAAGGCAGTACCTTGGCCAAGAGTTGAGACAGGTAGCCCACATGTCCAGCCGTGGCCCCCCTCAGACTGTCAACGTACTCATGAGGGAAGGCGTCATATACATCCTTCTTTATTTTCTTCCTCTCAACCGAGGAGTACTTGGCAAATGAGGGGACAGTCTCGTCGGGCTCAGAAGCCGACTCACCCACGGCTGGAGCTTTCCCCTTATCTGAAAAAGATGAAGCATCAGTTCGGCGTATAGGGATGACCACTGCAAGTTTGTTGGACGGACTCATCGATCGTCCACCAACCCGCAGCGTGCTAACAATGTTGGAATAGTATAACTCACCCGACGATACGGACTTTGTCCTGAATTGGTGAGGCATTTGCCCCACAAGCCGAGCTACTGACCCAGAGTAGGCCGAAGCTTCAGGGTTAACCGCGTCCGGATTTGCCAATTCATAATTCAAACCAGCCGCGTCCAACTGGTTTTCCACATCAATAGGACTGGATGACGCTCCAGCTCCTAGAGTGACGGCCGGTGGCGGAATGAACACCGGGTCAGTAGGCTTTGTCCCTTTCTCGCCGGAAGGGATAGGTGCCCTACGGACAGACGGACTCGCCTGTCCAACCCTCTTTGCCGGAATAAAGGACTTGGCTTTTGATTTTTTGGGGGATGAAGCTGGTTCCCCTGAAGCTGCAGGCCGCTTCCTGGAAGAAGTCGGCTTGGCAATAGTTGCCCTGGCCGTTGGCAAATTTTTCTGCACAATTAAGCAAGTCACATTAATACACTCAGGAACGAAGATGGAACCAAGAAGGAAAACGACCAGAACAACTATTCGTCCAGAAAGGGTACCAATAGTCACCAAAGTAGGTTCAATGAAGGAAATCGTCATCAATATGACGTTTACCTTCAAGAAAACGTATTCGGCCAAGAATGTGTCGAGACGAAGACAAAACACCAACCAAAGGTGGTTCGGTGAAGGAAGTCGTCTAAACTCAGACGTTTTCCTTCACGAAACCACCTTCGGTCAGAATTTTTTTAGAAAAGGACGAAGGCCAAAAGTGGATCAAAGGTTGTCCGGCGAAGAAAATCGTCTATCTTGACGTTTTCCTTCTCGGACCCACCTTCGGTCAGAAAGGGTAAAAAGGCTCAGACGAACATCAATTCAAAGACTATTTGCTAAGCAGTCCGTCTAACTCCAGACGTCAATCCTCTAATCCCAATTCTTATGCTCCCCTTAATGTGCAACAAATGAATCAATGTGGTTATGGTCCGAATGGTTTGAATAACAATATGCCGATGAATTGCATGTTTTATGATATTTGTGGGTCTTATGACCATCACCCCCAACAATGTAATAGCATCGAGTCTCAACAAGGTCATTCTCCTTCAATGGAACAAGTTAACGCTTTGAACCAAAAGTTTGACCCCTACTCTAATACTTTCAATCCGGGTTGGCGTCAAAATCCTAACTTTAGTTGGAGAAATCCAACTCAAAACGCCAACCAAGGTTATAGTCAAGGTCAAACTCAAAGTTAAGGTCAAAAGAACTTTTCTCAAAATTTCAACCAAGGTCAAAATCAATTTAATCAAGGCCAATATGGATACAACCAAGGTCAATACCGTGGTTCGTATCCTAATCAAGGCCAAAATTCTCATTCAAAAGTACCACCCGGTTTTAATGGAAACTCTTCGGGTTTCCAAGGAAACCAAAGGAATTCAAATGCTCTTCCTTTGAATGCTCCTCTCCAAATTGGACCACCCACCACCACTACTAGTCTCAAAAGTATGATGCAATCTTTCATTACTACTCAAACTAAAGAGACTAATGAGCTAAAAGAGAGCCTCAAGCAAATGCAAGTTCACACAAAAATGTTTGAGACTCAATTAGCTCAAATGGCGGGGTCCATTAAGGAAGGATCATCAACTAAATTGCCTAGTCAAGGTGTAAATCCAAGAGAACATGCTAATGCCATTGTGACTAGAAGTGGGAAGAAATTGAATGAGGTGGAATCACCAAATGTTGAAAATGACCAACCGGTTGAAACTACTTGTGGTGAGGGAGATGAAAATGTTGAGAAAGCAAAGAATGACCCACCTCCCTTTGTGGCAAAGATGCCCTATCCCTCTCGATTTGCAAGTTCCAAACTTGATGATCAATTTGCCAAGTTCTTAGATGTGCTCAAGAAACTTTACATTAATATACCATTCACCGATTGCCATTAAGCAAATGCCCACCTATGCCAAATTCTTGAAAGATGTGTTAAGCAAGAAAAGGGACTTAGATTGTGTGGAAACTATTAACTTGACCGGAAATTGTAGTGCCATTATCCAAAATAAATTGCCCACAAAACTTAAGGACCCCGGAAGCTTTTCCATTCCATGTGCTATAGGTGATATGACAATTGACAAGGCCTTGTGTGACTTGGGTGCTTATGTAAGTTTGATGCCTTACTCCGTTTGCAAAAGATTGGACTTAGGTGAACTCAAGCCTACTCACATTTCACTTCAATTAGCCGATCGTTCGGTTAAGATGCCCATAGGAAAGCTTGAGGATGTACCCCTTAAGGTTGGGAAGTTCTACATTCCCGTAGACTTTGTTGTACTTGAGATGGATGAAGATCCAAATGTACCAATAATCTTAGGGCGACCTTTCTTAGCTACGGCGGGGGCTATCATTGATGTAAAGAATGGCAAATTGAGCTTCAAGGTAGGAAGTAAAAAAATTGAGTTTAATTTAAACCAAATCATGAAATTTCCTACTCACATGGATGGCCATTGCATGCGCATTGATACTTTAGATCATGTCATTGATGAATATATAGCCATGCATTTGCATTCATCTAACAATATGCTTGAGTATGATGTGATGGATGACAAAGAGAAAGAAAAGCTTGATGTGGAGGTAGATGCAATTGAGGAGAATCTTGCTCTACCTCCCACTCTAGAAGCACATGAGGAGGCATACCTTTGCCTAGAAGAGGAACAAGGAAAAGATGAACCGACCGATGAAGAAGATGCCCCCAAGGTAGAGCTTAAACCTCTACCTTCCAACTTGAGGTATGAATTCTTGGGACCTTCTTCTATTTTTCCGGTCATTGTGAATGCTAGTTTGGATGAGGCTCAAACCTCAAAGTTATTGGATGTGTTGCGTTTGCATCGCAAAGCATTGGGCTATAGTTTGAATGATTTGAAAGGAATAAGCCCAACACTTTGCATGCATCGCATTTCATTGGAGGATGATGCTAGACCTTCTATCGAAAGACAAAGGAAGCTCAATCCTCCAATGATGGAAGTGGTGAAAAAGGAGATCCTCAAACTACTTGCCGTTGGTATCATCTACCCTATCTCCGATAGTAGATGGGTGGCACCGGTGCAAGTAGTTCCTAAAAAGGGTGGGATGATGGTTGTTTAAAATGAAAAATCCGAGCTCATCCCAATGAGTACCGTGACGAGGTGGAGGATGTGCATTGATTATAGAAAATTGAATGCCTCCACCAAGAAAAACCATTTTCCTTTACCTTTTATTGATCAAATGCTTGAAAGGTTGGCGGTGCACAAGTACTTTTGCTATCTTGACGGGTTCTCGGGATTCTTTCAAATCCCAATTCATCCCGACGACCAAGAAAAGACTACATTCACTTGCCCTTATGGTACTTATGCTTATCGTAAGATGCCATTTGGGTTGTGTAATGCACCCGCCACCTTCCAACGTTGTATGATGGCTATTTTTGCCGATATGATTGAAAAAGAGATGGAAGTTTTTATGGATGACTTCTCCGTTTGTGAGGGTCTTTTGATGATTGCCTTGTGAATCTCGTTCGATGTTTGGAGAGGTGTGAGAAAGCTAACTTGGTCCTCAATTGGGAAAAGTGTCACTTTATGGTGCAAGAAGGAATTGTTCTTGGCCATAAAGTGTCACATAAAGGAATTGAGGTTGACCAAGCCAAGGTTGAGGTCATTGAGAAACTACCCCCTCCCACAAATGTGAAGGGAGTGAGGTCTTTCTTGGGTCACGCCGGTTTTTACCGATGTTTCATCAAGGATTTCTCAAAGTACTTGATGGCGAAAAAGGATGCCAAACCAAGGTTGATTCGTTGGGTGTTATTGCTCCAAGAGTTTGATATTGAGGTGAGGGACAAAAAGGGGTCCGAAAATCTTGTGGCGGATCACCTCACAAGAATTGTTTGTGATGAGGATTTCCCGGCTCTTCCCATTGATGACTACATGAGGGACGACGTTCTATATGCGGTTGAGAGCACAAGCTTGCCATGGTTTGCCGACATCGTCAACTACCTAGCTTTTAGCGTGATTCCTCCGGATTTCACAAAGCAACAACGTCGAAAACTTAGGCATGATGCAAAGCAATTTATTTGGGATGAGCCACTATTGTACAAGAGAGGGTCCGATGGTCTATATAGGAGATGTGTGCCTAATGAGGAAGTTCGAATCGTCTTGGAAATGTGCCACTCTTCACCATGTGGGGGGCATATGAGCTCCAACAAGACGGTGGCCAAGATACTTCAAAGTGGTATCTATTGGCAAACCATGTTTAGAGACACTTGGAGCTTCGTCAAGAGTTGTGATAGGTGCCAAAGGATGGGGAACATTTCAAGGAGACATGAGATGCCGCTCAACACTATCCTTGAACTTGAAGTGTTCGATGTATGGGCTAATGACTTCATGGGCCCATTCCCTTCCTCTTGTGGTAACCAATACATCCTAGTAGCCGTTGATTATGTATCAAAATGGGTCGAGGCAATTGCATCTCCAACAAATGACTCCAAAGTAGTGATGAAGATGTTCAAGAAGATTATCTTACCAAGATTCGGTGTTCCTAGAGCCATCATAAGTGATGGTGGCTCTCACTTCGCCAAAAAGTCATTCCAATCATTGATTGCGAAGTATGGAGTGAACCACAAGGTTAGGTTGGCTTATCACCCTCAAACTAGTGGTCAAGCCGAGATCTCAAATAGGGAGATTAATACCATCTTAGAGAAGACGGTAGAGAGGGCGAGAAAAGATTGGTCTTTGAAGCTCGATGATGCCTTGTGGGCATATCGAACCGCTTTTAAGACACCTATTGGCACCACCCCTTACAAGCTTGTTTATGGCAAGTCTTGTCACCTACCGGTTGAGCTAGAGCATCGAGCACATTGGGATATCAAGCACATAAACTTTGATTTGAAGAGTGCCGGTGAGAAAAGGTGGTTGGATCTTCACGCCTTGGAGGAGCTTAGGCAAGAGGCCTATGATTGTGCAAGCATTTACAAGGCAAGAACAAAGGCCTTTCATGACAAGAACATCTTGAAGAGAGAATTTGCAACAGGGGATAAGGTGCTCCTATTCAACTCACGCTTGAAGCATTTTCCGGGCAAGTTGAAGTCTAGGTGGAGCGGACCTTTTGAGGTGGTCAATGTGCTCCCATATGGTTCGGTGGAGATAAAGAGTGAAGCAACCGGCTCCTTTCAAGTTAATGGGCAAAGATTGAAAATCTACTATGAAGGATACCAAGTGGGAAAAGTGTTCTCCATCAATCTTGAGGAGTTTGGCACCTCACCCCAAGAGAAGTGATATCCTTTTATGGTCAAGCTAATGACCTTAAAAACAAGCGCTTATTGGGAGGCAACCCAATTTTTCTATCCTTTTTCTCTTAATTTTTCGATTATTTTAGTTGACACTTGTCTAACCTTGTGATTATTTGATTTTTATTTTCTATTTTTTTCTTTCTTTTGGTGTTTTGGATGCTATGACTAGTGCTTGATGAGTTTGGATGGCTATGAGCATTTGAGGTTGACCATGTGAGAAATGGTGATTTTAGAAAAAATGAGTTGAGAGACAATTAGAAAAAAGAGGGAGAAAAAAGGGTAATTTAAGTTATAAAAAAATATATAGAAAAAAAAGAGAGAGAAAAAAAGGGGTGATTGTTAGGAAAATAAAGGAAGAGAGAAAAAAATTTGAAAAAAATTGAAAACAAAAAAAAGGGGAGAAAGAGAAAACGAAAAAAAAAATCGGATCGGCCGATCGGCCTTTCAGGATGAATCTGATCGCCCGATCGAGCTGGTTATCGCTCGATCGAGCTTCTGATCGGCTGATCCTTTTTTTCTCTCGCCCGATTTTTTACAAAAAAAAAAAAAAAAAAAATTCCAGCTCAAAAACCGTCCCCCCACCCCTTCTCTACCTCTCATTTTCACTCATCTCTCACTCTAATCTTCATCTTCATCTTCATCATCTACTCTTCTCAAACCCTAACCTCCATACTCTCAACTCTCCATCAATCTCACTCATTTTTCTTCCAAAATCTCACAAGAACAATCAAATCCTTTACACTACTCCACAAAATTCACATTTCTTCACCATTTTCCCACTCATTTACCCAAAACACCATCAAACCCCAAAATTCCCACCATTTTCAAGAACTTCAAATTTTAACAAGTTGGAAGGCAATGGAAGCTTAACAAAGGTTGAAGGAACATTCCCAAGCTTCAAGGAAGGATTGTACTCACCCTTTGGTATACAATTTCTTCATTCTCTTTTTGTTCCTTACTCCACCATTTTTGCTTATACTCTTGTTTATTTGAGAAAGGAATTGCCTAGACTTGTTTTGTGAACATTGAATTGGTTATTATTGGTTTCTTTGGAGTCTTGAGTGTGATTTGGTCCTAGTTAGAGTAGTGTTAAACTAAAAATCTTGGTTGTGTGATTGTCTACATTGAAGTGTTATATTGTTGGATAGTTGATTGGTTGCCTTTGGTTGAATTGGTGTATGCTTTGGTCTTCATTTTTGGGTACTTTGAATTGTTCATTATACTTGAAGGTTTGTGATTGGGCACCTTGTTGATTGTGGTCGAGACATTCTACATAAACTCCACACCTATCACAAAACTCCCACTCCTCACAAATGGCCCCAAAAACCAAAGCTACAAAAACTTCAAAACGAGCCACACCATCCACTTCCTCCTCACAAACACCATGGGGGCAAATGGGCATCACCCTTACCTCAAAAATCCACCAAGAACGCTTTGTATCTCTCTTAGGTCGTGCAATCAAACCCACCAAATTCTTTGATGAGAGAGTACTTCGCAATTTAGGTGTTTTTGAGGAAACTCTGGAGCTATGTGACCGTTTAGGGTGGGTCAACTTCGTATCCATGCCCCCCGCCTTCACCTATGAGCGTCTTACACTTGAGTTCCTCTCCACGCTCGAGTGTACTATTGAGGAGAACGAGGAGGATGAGGGTCACCCCCAAGTCACCTTCCAACTCTTCAACATCCATAGGGCGGTAGACTATGTTTTCCTTTGCAAGATTTTTGGTTAGGATGCGGAAGCTCCCTTAAACGAGTATGTCAACAATGACTTCATTGGGTATGAGTTTGAAAGAGCATGGGGAGATATTACGGGCAACTACAACCCACCTAAAAATCCAAAGTCTTCCCACATCATACATCCGGCCGTCCGCTACGTCCACCGTCTTCTTGTGTATTGCATGTATGGACGAGCGGAACTTGGTAACTCTAGCAAGGATGAGGGAAAGGCTCTTTGGACCATATGCCGCCAAAAAGTTAGGCCCGTGCCAATCAACTTTGCCGAGCATCTCATTCAAAGATTTATCATGCTCCGTGATGGTGTTCATCACCGCAAGGATATTATCATGGGCGTGATGATAACTATGATAGCAAGGTATTGGCACACCAATGAAGAGTTCAACACCATGGCACAAATATCTCAACGGATCCTTCTTGATGATACTACATTGCATCAAATGAATTTCTACCGCTACATCGAAGGCAACCACGACCGAATCATATGGTTAGTGCGAGAGTTAGATTATTGTCACCTTCCGAACCTCACACTAACCCGGTTTGGAGATAGAGAGCGCCCCTACCTCATGGAGAGGGAGATCGCCCCAAGGGAAGCAGAGTTGCAAGCTCTTGCCGTTGATGAAGCGAGGAGACAACAACAACAACAACATCGACGACCACAACAACGACAACCCACTCACCCCATGGACGAAGCCGGCCCATCCGGAGAAGGTACGTCCTCTTCTCATGTTTATGATTTTAGTTCTATTGGTGCGGCTATTGAGGCCATGGCTAGTGAGAAAAGCACCCATTTTCAAAATATTTACGCTCGGTTTGATAACATCAATGCTCACTATGCTAGCATGAGCACTAGACTTGATAGCATTGATGTTAACTACCGTGGCATGGATGCTAGGCTCAATAGCATGAGTGAGACACTTGGCACTCTACGCCAAGACGTGGATGGTATGCGGTTAAGGCAAGACCAAATGTACGCCTATTAAGTTGATCAAAAAATTTTTCCGCCTTACCCAAACTATCCCTCATGGCCCCCACACCCATTCCCTCCCCCGGAAGGTGGGCAATAGATCGCCCTTGATCACCTCCACAATTTTCTCACTTTGTAACACCGGGACGGTGTTCATTTTAAGTTTGGGGGTGCATCATAAGGCGATCAAGGACTTGTGCTTAATTATTAGACTTGAGATATTTTGTGCCTAATCATGTCTCATTTGCATGCATAGATGTTTTGGTGATGGTTGTTGTCATGTCGTTGATTGTTGTTGGATGTTGGTGCCCTATATGTTGTTGTCTACCCCATGGTTCCTTTATTGCTAGTGCACATACTTGGTTAAGGTTGGGCCCTTATTGCTTGATTTGTGATTGATGAGTTCGATTGCTCTAGCTCCCACTTGAAAATCCAAAGTCTCCGAAACACCTTTGTACAAACTTTTCTCCCATTTTATTTTATTTTTCCCTTTCTCCTTTTGTAAAAATCTTTTATTGTGTTTTCCTATCTTCCTTGTAAAAAAAAAAGGACAATTTATTTTTGAAAAAGAAAAAAAGGGAAAAAAAGGAAGCTCTTAGAATAAATAAAACTCAAGAATAAACAAACACCCAAGATCGTTTCTATTTGAAAGAGTTTATGATGACCAAAGCAAGCGAAAATGAGAATGGAATTGTGTGACCTAATATTGGAACATGTGTAGATTAGGGAGTTTTGAGATGATTTAAACTTTGTTGTTTTGCCATCAAGTCAAATAACTCATAAACAAAAACAACAAGATTCTCCTTAAATAAGTCACTTGGTTCTATCCTTCATGATATAGGAAGTCCTTACTTGGTTCTCATAACTTGAGTCCCCCTAGTGCATTCGATAATCAACCCCAAATAGCTTGGCATTTTCACCACCCTATAAAGAAAAAATTTAGTTTCTTAAAATAAAAAAAAAGGGCTAGTAGCCTCAAAAAAAAATGAAAAGGAAACAAAAAGGAAAAAATGCATATTTTCAATAAGAGTTGCGAAAGGGTGGTTAGTAACCAAGGTCCTAGCGCATTCCAATGCTCAAGTGGGGGTTCGAAAAAGTGAAGTAGAACTCCCTAGTGGTGACGGGATCGCTGCGGCTTGAGTATGAATGTTTTTCCTCCTAGTGCGTCTCCGACCGAGTACTTGGTACCGTGCCTGAGAAACATGTCTACTTCGTGAGTGGACGGACCGCACAAAGAGGGCGAAGACTAAGCCCCGCACTCCTTGGTAGTTGCATCACTATTTCACATATCTTCATCTCCATAATAATGAAAATGCTAAGTTTGGGGGAAAATTTTCCGCACATTGAGGACTAGAGTTACTTGAGTCGGTTTTCTCATCCTATGCATGAGTTTGTGAACTAAACGACCCTTGGAGCAATGGCGTTGAAAGTAGTGGAAAGTTGGAGAATTTGTTGAACTTACACCTTAGTTTAGCTCATCTCATAACCTCCTTCTCTACTCATGTGTTGTGTTGGAATTGAAAGAAAACGTTCTCATATATGCTTGCTTGCAGTCCGCTCATGACTCCATCTCTCATACCTTGGTGATGTTTCCATTCTTGGGTTGTTGCTTGTTTGAGTTGGTGTATTGGCTTTGTGGGTATGCCTTCTAGAAAACCCTCACGAGACCATCCTCGTCCACTAGGGTCATCCTAGGGGTTTAAAGGGCTTGTTGCATATGCTAAATGCAACCGTGGACTCCACGAAAGTGAGTTTGTTTGGTTTCCTCCCTTTCCCCCTTTTGGTGGTCTCATTTTGTTGGTTTTATCGAGTCACCTTTGTGCATCGTCTAGTCATCCATTTTCATTTGCTTGAGGACAAGCAAAGAGTCAAGTTTGGGGGAATTTGATGAGTGAGATTTATCGCACTCATAGGGTAGCTTTTTGGTCTATTTTATTGCTTTTTCTTGGTGTTTCTTTACTTCTTACATCTATTTTCATCATCTCCGCCCTATTTGGAGCTTTTCACTATTTCCTTTGATTTCCTCTCATTTTTAATGGTTTTCTATCCTTATTTTCTATTCCATATGCTTTGTATTGTATTTTTCTTCTATATGACTAACATGTAGGAAAAAGATGAGTGCAAAGCAAAGAAGATTGGAATGGAAGAAGTTGAGGGCCAATCCAAATGAAGAAAGAAAGAAGGAAGAGAGACCAAGTCCAAGCAAAGAAGATTGGAGTGGAAGAAAAGAATGAAAGAAAGAAAGAAGGAAGCCCAAGCCCAAAAAGAAAGGAAGAGAGGAGAAGAAGACAAAGCAACCCGGCAGGTGGATCGCCCGATCACGGCTGTGGATTTCCACAAAAGTTCCTGCCTACCCCTGATCGGGCGATCACCACTATAGATCACCCGATCACTGCGGGTTTGCGGAAACCGTCTATTTCATTTTCTCTTTCCCTTTTTTCCCTTAATTGGGGGTTGTATAAATACCTTTTTGACCTAAAATTTCATGATTCTGATTTCCTTTTTTTGAACTCTATAGAGCTATTGAGAGGTTAGACTTTAGAGTGAGTTTTGGGTGTTTTTCAAGGTCTTTAATGGTGATTTGAAGAAGAATTTCAGATTTTTGAGGAGTATTAATGAAGTTTTAGTAACTTTTCTTCTCTTTGCTCTCGTTTATTGCTTTACTTTATCATTTATTCTTGCTTTTACTTTGTTAGTAGTTTCAATATCACTCATTCATTGAAGTCTTAGTTTTAGTTGCTCTTTTCCACTTGCTTATGCTCTTCTCTATTGCAAACATTAAGTATGAATGAAAAAGCAATGATTTTTGGTTTACTAATCTCCTATTTGCATTGTAGAACTAGCTTGGTTAATATGAGAACCAACCTTGAGTAGTCTTTTAGTTAGGGGGTTGGGTGAAGGTGCAATGGACATTGTTTCATGATATGAGGCCCTAAATTGGCATGTTTGGTGGGTTGGGTTAGCAAATCCATTGATTGGTTGACTAAGGTAAAGTTGAAAGGCCTAACTTTAACTCAAAGAGCCAATGGATTGCCTTTTAGGTGTAGATCATTGAGATATACAATGAAGTTGGAATTGCTATCTCTAAATAAGGTTGAGTGAGAAATCCCGCCTTTCTTAGAGTCTTAACCCATTCAACATCCGAAAGGCGAGATTGGGTTGAACTTAGCTAATTCCGACCTCATGTTCCATCATTGACTATCTAATCCCTAATTGAGAGTGTTGCATCACCTTGAGCATCCTTGAAAGAGGAGTTCATGGTTGCAATGTCTTAATTCAATCCCCTATCACATACTCCTTTAATCTCATTTCGTAATTCAATTTCATTGCATTGGATCCCTATCACCCCCCTAACGTCTTTTTCCATCGATTTACAACCCTTTTATTTGACCTATTAGTGATAATTGAGTTCGAAATCAATCAACTTCTTCTCTTCGGTTTAGCTTACATGTTCACTTACGTGCTTAGTGTCTAGTCTAGTCTCTGTGGATCTTGACCCTTACTTGCCACGTACTCGTATTTGGTTAGTTAGGTTTGATTTGGAGTTTTTGTCTAGCGATACAAAAATTCTCTATCAAATGCCAGAGAGATACAGTCCCAGTTGATGCACGTTTTAGGGAGCTGCGCATAGATTGGCCGACGCCTTTCTCAGCCAGGATAATGCAAGCCCCTCCATGTGCTAAGGTTAAGCTACCAACCATTGATCCATTCGATGGCACTACTGATCTAGATCATCATCGTTCTGCATACAAACATCAAATGTACGTCCAGGCGGTGGACGATGCTACATGGTGTAAGCACTTCCCAGCCACCCTGAAATGGGTTGCTCAGAAGTGGTTTAACAATCTACCGGCGATTTCCATCAACAACTTCACCGAGTTAAGTTATTCATTTACCAGTCACTTTGTAGCCAACAGGCAAGAACAGAAGACTAGTATTTATTTGGGGAAGATCATCCAAGCCCCAAAAGAATCCCTGAGAAGTTTTGTGAAGAGGTTTAATCTCGAAGCTCTACAGATCCACGACTTGAATGCTGGTGTAGCATTTGATGCGTTCATTCGTGGACTGCGTCCAAGAAGCTTCAAGTTTGACTAGGTCAAGAAGAAGGTGAGCACTTTGGCTGAAGCATTAAGGGAAGCCGAAGCTTTCATACATGCGACAGAGGTGTGTGCTGAGGCTAAGCACTCAGAGTCTAAGAAGCCCGAGGAACCTGTTCAAAAATCTAAGAACAATCCCAAGAAGGCTGAGACCTGGGTAGTGTCTTCAAGCACCGCCCCGTCAAGAAGAGAGAAGAGAAAAGAAAGGGCTGTCTCAGCTGAACCCATTGAGTTCAATAAGGACCAGTACTCCATCCTTATGGAAATCAAGGATCAGCATGAACTCAAAGCTCCAGCCGAGATGAAGACGCCCTACAAGAACCGGGACAGAAGCAAGTACTGCCACTTCCACAAAGATTGTGGGCATGAGACTAATAAATGTAAGCACTTGAAGAGAGCTTTGGAGAACCTTGCCAAGCAGG
Organism: Patellifolia procumbens; assembly: GCA_947645195.1. NCBI lineage: Eukaryota > Viridiplantae > Streptophyta > Magnoliopsida > Caryophyllales > Amaranthaceae > Patellifolia > Patellifolia procumbens. Next base: position 1,798,281 of record CANSGD010001379.1, on the reverse strand, counting down.
GAAAGATGAATCAGTATGTGTCTCGAGAAAGTCGTTTTCAGAAGAAGGATTTTCGGCAGAGTAAAAAGAAAGAAAGTGCTAGTACTGAAGATGTGGTTTTGGTGATATCCGGTGGATTTGCAGCTGGAGGACCAACTTTGCGAGGGCACAAAAATTATGTCAGGGAGCTCGGCCAAGTGTTGCTAACAGGAAAATCCAAGGTGGACCCGTTCCCCTTGGTGACAGTGAGTGAGGGAGACTGTGGTCAGATTAGGACCCCTCATGATGACCCCCTGGTCGTAGAAATGAAGATTTCCAATCTAAGAGTACGAAGGATCCTTATCGACACTGGCAGCTCAACTGACATTATTAGCGCCGATTGTTTGTCAAGATTGGAGTTTGATGAAAAAGATCTTCTTCCAGTCCATCATCCTATTATAGGGTTTGGAGGTGGAATCATACATCCGGTCGGGACGGTGTCGTTGCCCGTCCGAGTCGGAGAGAAGGAAAAGAGTAGAACTATGTTCATAAAGTTTTTGGTTGTCAAGGATTTGACAGCATACAATGTCATTCTGGGACGTCCTACCCTTAATAACATAAAGGCGATCATCGTCACCCATCTCATGTTGATGAAGTTCGAGTGTGATGATGGCCAGGTCAGTACAATCTACGGAGACCAGCGGGCTACTAGGGAATGTTATCTTACAACCTTAAAGCCTTCCTCATGGAAGTTGAGCGAAGTTGAGCCCATGGATGTAGACGAGCCCAAAGAGATTGGGGCAGACACGGTAGGACCGACCTGAATGAAGGAGGAAAATTTTCAAACGAATGTTGCTTCAGCAAGGAAGCCGGCTGGGGAAAGAAGTGAACTATATGTTACTCACGAAAGGAAAACGGCAAGAGATTTTCCCAGTAAGAAGAGAAAGTTCACTCAAGTCAAAGAAGAACCAAGGCCTTCAGCTGAGGTGATGACGATCGCAAGCTTGACACTGGATAGTCCTAAGCCTGCTGAACCCCCTTTAAGCATTTTCTTAGATGATTCTCGTCCAGAAAGGACTTTGCAAATTGGAGCAGGTTTGAAGCCCGAGTTACAAGTAGCTATCATAGCACTGTTGAAGGAATATCATAATACTTTTGCCTATGGGGCAGAAGAGATGCCTGGAATTGACCCCGTAGTAGTTTTACATCGGCTAAATGTTGATCCAGCCAGAAAACCAATTAGGCAGAAGAAAAGACATTTGGGGCCTGTCAGGAATCAAGCTGTAGATGACGAGGTCAAAAAACTGCTGGAAGCCGGTTTCATCAAAGAAACCTACTATCCTGATTGGGTGGCGAATGTGGTAATGGTCCCTAAGCCGAATGGAACTTGGAGGATGTGTGTCGACTATACGGATCTGAACCAAGCCTGCCCCAAAGATAGTTTTCCTTTGCCAAAGTTGGACCGTCTGGTGGATTCGACGGCTGGACATGCATTACTGAGCTTCATGGATGCCTATTCTGGGTTCCATCAGATCCCCATGCTGCCGGAGGACCCGGATAAGACTTCATTCATAACAGAAAAAGGGTTGTATGGATGGCTAATGATGCCTTTTGGTTTGAGAAACACACCGGCGACTTTTCAGAGGCTTATTAATGAGATCTTTTCGCCTCAGTTGGGACGAAATTTAGAAGCATACATTGACGACATGATCGTCAAAAGCCAAGAAGAAACAGATCATGTCGAAGACCTGCGTGAAACTTTTGACACATTGCGCAAGAATAAAATTGAGACTCAACCCAAAAAAGTGCGTTTTTGGGGTTTCAGCTGGCAAGTTCCTTGGGTTTCTAGTAGATCATCGTGGGATAGAAGCAAACCCAGAAAAACTCCAGGCTATACTCGACATGAAGCCTCCAACCAAGGTGAAGGAAGTACAGCGGCTGACTGGTTGCTTAGCGGCATTAGGACGATTTTTGTCCAAATCAGGTGATAAATTCCATCACTTCTTTGCGACGATCAAGAAGACAGAAAAGTTTCAGTGGACTCCTGAAGCAGATGAAGCCTTACTTAAAATCAAGAAGCATTTACAGCAGCTCCCCCGTCTGATAAGTCCGGTGGTCGGGGAGAAGTTGTATGTTTACCTGGCTGTTTCTCCTGAAGCAGTCAGTGCAGTACTGTTAGCTGAGAGAGATGCTATACAAACCCCCATTTACTTTGTGACTCAAGTACTCAAGGATGCTGAGAGCAAATAAACTGTAGTAGAGAAGTTCGGCCTGGCTTTAGTAGTTGCTAGCCGAAAGCTAAGGCCCTATTTCTTGGCTCATAGTATAGTTGTTTATACTGATCAGCCGCTAAAGCAGGTTTTACAGAAGCTAGAGGCGGCTGGAAGAATGCTCAAATGGGCGAATGAACTAAAGATGTTTGACATTAGTTTTGAGCCAAGAAAAGCGATTAAGGGACAAGCCTTGGCAGACTTCATTGCTGAACTAACTCGATCAGTGTTGGATCCGGTAAAAGACCCCTCTGAGGGCAGTCAGTGTTGGAAGGTAATGGTAGATGGTTCGTCTACTACTCAGGGAAGTGGGGCAGGCCTTGTTTGTTAGTCCCTCGAAGGAGATAAGTATGAATATGCCGTACGTTTTAGGTTCCCGGCGTCCAATAACGAAGCTGAATATGAAGCCATACTGGCCGGAATCCGTGTGTGTCGTGCAGCAGGAGCTAGAATGTTGGAGGCAAAGTCAGATTCTCTTCTGGTCGTCAGCCAGGTTAATGGGGAGTATGAATGTAAGGAGGCCTCCATGGCTAAGTATGTCCAGTTGGTAAAGGAAGAAATCAAGCAATTAGATGGATTCACCTTGGTACAAGTACCTAGGTCTGAGAATCATCAGGCTGATGCTTTGTCTAAACTAGCAAGTTCTGCTTTAGGCGACACCCCAAGAACTATTTTCTGGGAGGTGCAAGAAAAGAAGAGTATTGATCAGGAAGACTCGGCAGAAGACCGGCCAATTACCAGAAGACTCGGCAGAAGCAAAATATGTTAAGGCTCGTGATAAATGGTTCGAAGTTTGGGACGAGACGTTGTACAAGAAATCGTATGATCGTCCGTTGTTGAAATGTATTACCAGGGAAGATGGCCTTGAAGTACTGAAGGATTTGCATGAGGGTGTTTGTGCTTCGCACATTGGCGGCCAAGCATTGGCTGAAAAGGCACGCAGAACTGGCTATTTCTGGCCCACGTTGAATGCTGATGCCGTGGAGTAGACTTGGCAAAGCTGACCCGACCCGAACGACCCGACCCGAGACCCGAAATTGACCCGAAATTGATGACGCGAAATCAACCCGATACCCGAAATGACCCGACCCATACCCGACCCGAAATATGCTGACCCGAGATTGACCCGACCCGAAAATTGACCCGAGCCGAGATTGACCCTACCCGAAAATTGACCCGACCCGAGACTGACACGAATAATATATCTATTCATAATTTTAAAATTTCACGTAAATCCACGACATAATTTCAAGTAAAGCCAATATAAAGGTGGTGTTCTGATACCAATTCCCCCTTAAGCCTAATACGTCCAATTCCTCGATCAACGATCAAGAACTTTGTATCGTTGTTGGGGCCTGGGGCAACGACCCTAAAATTGAGCCGACCCGACCCGAAACTGACATACCTGAAACCCGACCCGATCCGAAATGGAATACCCGAAGCAGACCCGACCCGAAATTGACCCGAAGTCAAGCTGACCCGAAAGTGACTCGACCCGAATTGACCCGACCCGAACGACCCGATTGCCACCTATACCGTGGAGTATGCAAAAAAATGTGATAGCTGCCAGAAGCATGGCCACCTCTTTAAAAGGCCGTCAAATTTTCTAACACCAATCCTGACTCCTTTGCCGTTTGCTAAGTGGGGAATGGACATTCTAGGCCCTTTTCCCATGGTGGCCGGACAGAAAAAATTCGTTATTGTGGCTGTGGACTATTTTTCGAAGTGGGTAGAAGTTGAAGCAGTTAGGAGTATTAAGACGAATGACGTAAAAAGGTTCATCATAACTCGATTTGGGATGCCCCAGTCGATTGTGTTCAACAATGGACCACAGTTTGAGACTCCTAAACTGAAGGACTGGCTCTCAGAAAGAGAGTTTAAATCCCACTTTGCTTCTGTTGCACATCCACAAGCAAACGGCCAGGTAGAAGCTTTCAATAAGATCATATCAGAAGGTATAAAGAAGAAGTTAGAAAACGCCAAGGGCTTTTGGGTGGAAGAGCTTCAGCTGGTCCTTTGGTCCATCAGAACTACAGCCAAGAATTCAACAGGGAGACGCCCTTCATGCTGGTCTATGGAACAGAGGCTGTCCTACCCATTGAGATTGAAGAACCCACCCTCCGCGTCATGTTATATTCAGAAGAGACCAACTGGGCGACAATGCGTCTGGCATTGGACAAGTTGCCAGAAGTCCGAGGTAATGCTCTTTTGAGGATGGAATTGTACAAATTACGCATGGCTAGGGAGTTCACCAAACGGGTAACCAGACGACCTCTCAAAATAGGGGATCTGGTCCTTCGAAAGATGGAGGTTGTAGGACGAGCAAAGGAACTTGGCAAGTTGACCCCGAACTGGGAAGGTCCTTATTTGATAGTCGAAGAGGTTTGCAGTGGCACATTTAAGCTACAAGACTTAGATGGACGCCCCATACCACGAACCTGGAATTCCGACAACCTGAAAAAATACTATGTTTAAAGCAGTTTGTAGTTTTTTACATTTTGCAAACGAAGTGCTACGGCACAGAAAAATCATTTAGAAATGTATTCTATGTACCTTAGCTTAGGCTAAGCAAACTTCACATTAATACATTCTAAATTCTTGTCTATAGCTTGAGTTGTTACATTATATATGGATTAACTGTTGGTCAATAACTCGTCCTACAACATATTCAGCAAGGGGCATTTTATCCATAGCCATCTGGGGGCATTTTACCATGGATGGACGAAAGATGGTTACTAGATAATAAACCGATAAAGACTATTGTGAAAGACATATATCACTTCCCAATGGAAGACGTCTACAAAAATCATCACAGTCTGTTCAAGACATAGCTGATAAATAAAGATTTCTTGATTAAAGGTTTTTACTTTGACAAGAAGCAATTAGTAAATTGTCTAAAACTAAGTTCACCAAAACTTTGAAATTAGACGAACACTGCTTCCTAAAGGAAGCCGGCTAGAGAGACGTCTTTCCTTAGTAAAGGAAAGCTCCGTCATAATACCTATTAATACACAAAGGTATTATTTCCCAAAGGAAACTGGCCTAAATGAGACGCCTTAGTAAAGAAGGTCTCATTAATTACTTCAAGGACGAACTACACTTTCCTTCCTACGATGCCTTCGTCTAGGAATAGACCAAGAGGCATCCTAAGAAGGGGGGCATACAGTACCATGTCCAGCAAGGAAAGAATAATCCTTGGACGTCTTCAATTTTCTATTGATACAAACCAAGGTCAGTTCAAAAAGGAAAACGTACAAAGAATAATCCTTGGACGTTTTCAATCTTACATTGGTAAAAACCAAGGTTAGTTCAAAAAGGAAAACGTCCAACAATTGACCCTTGGACGTCTTCCCCTGAACATAACTTGGTATTTAACCAATAGTTGGGTCAAGAAAGAAAACGCCCAAAGAATAGTCCTTAGACGTCGTCCTTTGAAGCTCATTTGGTATTTGGACCAATAGCTAGTTCGAGAAGGAAAACGTCAGTACATATTTACAAGATGGTTTATCTACTCGTCCAAGAAGTTTATACACTGGACGTCTTCCTTTATGGGGCAACAATCGTCTAAAAAACTAGCCAAGAAAAGGCAGGACGAGTGTATCTCTTAAAAGTAGAGATGAGAGTCGTCTAGATGTTTACCTTGGCCGCTTTCCTTCGTGGGGCAATGGTGGTCAAGACATTTTGTTAATCTAAGACGAATATCCTTGTTTCTTGAAAGGACGAGTAACCTGATAACTTAGAAGAATTTGAAGGATGATGCCTCCTCGTCAGCACAGCATGTTACCCGCTTAAGGTTTCATGTTAAATTTCTGCGTCTTAACAAAGATCATCGTCTAAATGGATTTGACAAAAGACAAGTCAAGATTGGTTAACAGTTTCTTTGGACGAGTAAATTAATTACAAGCAAAAAATGGCCTGCTTGATGATCCGTGTCTATATAGTACGCTTCCCGTCAAAAGAATCTGATCAATGTCATCTTGGACTAATCTATGATTCTCCTTTAGACGAAGAAAGAGTATACTTAGAAAAAATTTGTTAATCTTGGCATACCTGTTTAGAACATCTTTGTCCCAATGAGTGATTCAAGATGAGGATAGAAACAGGCAATCACATGGAATGATCTTTAAGACAAATTACTAGAATAAACGTTGGCCAAGCCAGTTGAAAGAAGGATTCTCATTTAGGCTACTCATTCAAGTGGACGATGCCAAGATTCACATAATACAGCACTACTGAGTTTCCATGCTACTACAACAAAACCAAACGGCAAAAGAAACCTCCTAATGTGATTACAAAGCATTAGAATTTCAGCAAAATATCCATGAAGTACAAACAAAATACTAAGTCAAAATTACAGCAAGAGGAGCGTCCTGATCTGGTTGTGGGCCAAGACTTGATGACAGTTGCGTACTTCTTCAACTTGTCAAGCTGAGCCTGAATATCTTTCCTGCCCTCTTTGCTGAGTACTTGGTGCAAGTTTTCTTAGACTTGCACCAGTTCTTATCGAACCGCCCCCTGACTTCCTCACTCAAATGAGTAGCCCAAAAGAGAAAAGAAGGAAGCAGGAGGACGGTCGTTCTAGATATTGGGAGGAGGAATAGATGCATCCTCCTCCATGGCAGTGTCATCTTCAACTTCCTCGTCCTCCAACTCCTCGTCTTCGTCTGATTCTTCGAAGACAGGGGGATCTTCGCCACGCTTTTTGGCCTTGTGATACTCCTCCTGGAATTCAAGCCGGCGTTGAAAACTGCTCACTTGGTCAGGGTCGGCTATCATTTCCATGGCTTTGATTCCCCATCCTTTGGCCGTTTCCAAAGACTCAGAGAAGGCTCGGACGGCGTCCTGGTAGTCCAACTGAGCTTGATTCTTCAACTTACCCACTTCTGCTGTGAGTTCAGAAATCTTAGCCTCAAGCTCAGCCGAGGTAGCAGCAGCAGTCTCCTTCTCCTTCTTCAGATCGTCCATGAGAACATCTCGAGCCAGGAGCCACTCTTTCTTCTCCTTCAGCAGAGAAGCGATCTTTTCTAAATGCTGCTTGTTGGCTGACTCAAATTCAGCCGATCGCTTCTCCAAGGCCTCCAGACTCTGCCTGTGATAGATGTTACTCTCCTCGACAACGACTATGGCCTGGTCTCCTGCCTGGGTCACCTTTTGGACACAGGAGATGTTCTCTTTACGAAGGCCGCTTACATACCCTTCTAGAGCCATACTTCGGGCGAACGCCTGAAAAGAAGTGAAATTTACTAAGTTAACAAGATAAGTTGTAAAAAGTTTAATCCAAACAGTGAAAAGGTTAAAGGCAGTACCTTGGCCAAGAGTTGAGACAGGTAGCCCACATGTCCAGCCGTGGCCCCCCTCAGACTGTCAACGTACTCATGAGGGAAGGCGTCATATACATCCTTCTTTATTTTCTTCCTCTCAACCGAGGAGTACTTGGCAAATGAGGGGACAGTCTCGTCGGGCTCAGAAGCCGACTCACCCACAGCTGGAGCTTTCCCCTTATCTGAAAAAGATGAAGCATCAGTTCGGCGTATAGGGATGACCACTGCAAGTTTGTTGGACGGACTCATCGATCGTCCACTAACCCGCAGCGTGCTGACAATGTTGGAATAGTATAACTCAACCGACGATGAGGACTTTGTCCTGAATTGGTGAGGCATTTGCCCCACAAGCCGAGCTACTGACCCAGAGTAGGCCGAAGCTTCAAGGTTAACCTCGTCCGGATTTGCCAATTCATAATTCAAACCAGCCGCTTCCAACTGGTTTTCCACATCAATAGGACTGGATGACGCTCCAGCTCCTAGAGTGACGGCCGGTGGCGAAATGAACACCGGGTCAGTAGGCTTTCTCCCTTTCTCGCCGGAAGGGATAGGTGCCCTCCGGACAGACGAACTCGCCTGTCCAACCCTCTTTGCCGGAATAAAGGACTTGACTTTTGATTTTTTGGGGGATGAAGCTGGTTCCCCTGAAGCTGCAGGCCGCTTCCTGGAAGAAGTCGGCTTGGCAATAGTTGCCCTGGCCGTTGGCAAATTTTTCTGCACAATTAAGCAAGTCACATTAATACACTCAGGAACGAAGATGGAACCAAGAAGGAAAACGACCAGAACAACTATTCGTCCAGAAAGGGTACCAATAGTCACCAAAGTAGGTTCAATGAAGGAAATCGTCATCAATATGACGTTTACCTTCAAGAAAACGTATTCGGCCAAGAATGTGTCGAGACGAAGACAAAACACCAACCAAAGGTGGTTCGGTGAAGGAAGTCGTCTAAACTCAGACGTTTTCCTTCACGAAACCACCTTCGGTCAGAATTTTTTTAGAAAAGGACGAAGGCCAAAAGTGGATCAAAGGTTGTCCGGCGAAGAAAATCGTCTATCTTGACGTTTTCCTTCTCGGACCCACCTTCGGTCAGAAAGGGTAAAAAGGCTCAGACGAACATCAATTCAAAGACTATTTGCTAAGCAGTCCGTCTAACTCCAGACGTTTTCCTTCGAAAAGAAGCTTTGGTTTTACTATTGACGAAGATAATTTAGAAAGTGGCCCATTCAAAAAAAAAAAATTCTTTACTTACCTGAGTTTCCTCTCTTTTCTTATGAGGAGCTTTTGAGTGCTCCATCCACAGGTCCTCGCCGAACTTGCTCATGTTTATTTCTCCTTTCCAAGCGGCTAGGATCCTCCTTCTTGCCGGTTCTGCATAAAGAAATATTTGGTTAAGTACAAAATGGAAAACACTTACAGGCAGTTGGGGCAAGACCAGGATCATACCTGGATCTTCGCCCTCTTTAAGTCCGGCGGCAACCAAAAATTGCTTATTGTAAAACATATCTCTGAAGGGAATCCAACCATTTGGTCCCTTCAAAGCTATTTTCTTCGGCTTTGGGCGCCCGGCTTCTCCATGCCCGGGGTTAATATACTCTGTGGCCGTGAAATGAGCTACCACGGCGTCATCATATTTGTTCTCTAACTCTAGAATTGGGGCACCCCGTCCAACATTGGTTACTGCCCGGTTGTAATACCTATAAGGCTCGGCCGTCTCTGCGTCAGGAGCTTCGACGAACAAAAACTCCGATTTCCAATTATGCATCTTTGTTGATTTTTCAAACACGGTCATATACCCGGCTCTATTACAGACACTGTACCAGGTTCCTTCCCTAGCCTTTTGAACTTGACAGACATAATGTATATGGGTGAAGGCATTAAGTGACAAGACCAGGCCGTACAGCTCACAGGTTGCAATAAAAGTTAAATATTGAGCCACGCATTGGGGGCCAGTTGGCTATGTCCTATACTATAGTGTCTAAGCACTTCATGGATGAAGGGATGGAAAGGAAACCTAAGTCCGGCATCTAGGGCCAGTCTATACACAGCAAATTGGTTGGGTGCTGTATGGAAAATTGTGTCCTCCTTTTTAGGAAGGACGAATTGGAAGCCAACCATGGGCATCTCCTTATTCAGACGACTGGCATTCGATCCAAATTTCTCCAGCCACTCTATATTCACACATATATATGCCGGATCAGAAAGAGGACCCAGACGTTTTCTAAGTTCAGCAGAAGTTGTAGAAGGATCTGACCCTTCTTCTTCGTCCTCTTCTTCCTCTCCATCTGGGACCCTTCCAGATGGTCCGGCCTCATCGTGTTCCTCCAAAGCCTCATAATCATATTCGTCTAGAGGGCTAACCTCCAAAGGCTGAATCTCTTCCACTCTATCACTCTCCTGTCTTTCAGGACCTCTCCCTGTTGACTCTTCCATTTCAGAACTGGATGAGGGGAGAGAACAACTTAGACGCGCCGTTTGCTTGACGCGCGCCAGATTACCCTGCAAAGGCAGAGACTGGGTCGTCGGAAATGGGTCGAACGTTCTTTTCAAATTAAAGATGTATCCGGCCGAGATACGCCCAACTCTAGAAACGGCGGAGGATGAAAAAGAATCCGCCCTAGGGTTAGCATGTTCTATGGGTTGGCCGGGGTTATTGGAAGAGGTAAATGACACCATTTTATTTCAAAAAAGAAAAAGAATCAAAGAAGAAAAGTAAAAGGAGAAAGGGGAGATACCTGACTAAAGATCTGGACGGACTCTTCACTTTCTCTACAAGTCACGACGGTCAGCAATTGTCAAGGTCAAAATTCCCCAAAGTCAACCTCCTCTGACAAATAAGAGACGAAAATACTCCCTCACTCAGAGTTTCTCTCTCTAGAAAAATCTCTCTCTAGAAGAATTTGCGAAGTGAAAAGTGAAAAAATGAAATGGGGAAGGGCTATTTATAGAGAGATCTTCCCTCTCCCCCAACAGTCACTATACAAGTGTCAACACCACATGGTGCACACGTCACTTCCTATTCTTCTGATTGGAGGAAAATTCAGTTAAACTCCTAAACAGTGCAATGAATGTCTGGGGTTACTCTCAGTAAAAGGGTTTTTATCAGATAAGTCCCAGATTAAACCCATTTTAGGGGCAAATGTTGTAACATATTAGAAGAGGACACGTGGTCCGGTCAAAGACTGCCACGTGGCCCAATGGATTGGTGACACGTGTCTCACCCACTCATTGACACTTGGCAGCATGTTAGAGGGGAGCTAATGATGTCACCAAAACTGCAAACAAGAGGCCCAATTATTCCTTAAAGGAAGGAATAATCAGCCCAAATCCCCTAAAGAGGAAGAATGTGATTGGATAAAGGGCTCAGGACAATCGAACCATGACAAGTGTCGCTCTCCCATTGCCCGACCAATCACATCTCCCCATTCTAGGGTGCTTCTTTCTATACATAGATACTATAAATAGTTCCTCATAATCAGGTAAAGACACACAACTTGTAACATCCCGTCTTTTACCAACTAAACTTTAACTTAAATAAATGTAACAACGATCAAATCAGTGGTAGCGGAAATACCACCGAGACGAGAATGTCACTCTATGGGGTAAAATTAAAACTAAAATAAACAACGAGTCCCATAATAGTAATCGAAACTCCAAATCATATATATATATAAAGAGGAAGAGGTCCCATACCCTCATCTCTAACTAAAAAAGCCAAATCCATAACCATAACTATCCATAATCTCGAAACTTAACCAAATTCGAAATATGAAACCAAAATCCAAAAGATCAACTCTAAAACTAACATTCAAACTAACAAAGGTAAACTACTTGAGACCAACTACAAAACTAGTCCTAATCTCAGACTCATAATGCTCGTCCACTATGACTAGCACAACCTTCTTGCTTACACGGGTAAACGCACAACTCCGATCCATATAGCAACAACTCTAAACAGCATCGTCATCTGCAATATATATTAACAAAAATTCCACAATCAGTGGGGAGTAACTAGCAGTTCTCCCAGCCCAATTTAGGAAATAAATAGTAAACTTAAATGAAGTTAGAACAAACGTCAAAGACAAGACAACACAAATAGCAATAAAAGAAGGCAAAGTACACATTGCAACAAACGTCAAACTTTAACATAAAGTACTAAGAAGGATGCTTTAGATGTTTAAAATAAAGAATTTCGAAAGATCAACATCAAAGGGATCACAGAAACACCAACAATTTGAAAATAAACAATTTAACATAGAGAGAGCGAACGCTAGTGACCCGCAGCCCACCTCCTCAAGAAATGTCAGGTCGCAACCTCCAGAACGGCCTATGGGTTACGTTCCCTACCGTCTGTGTCTAAGAATGGCCAAACTCCCGATGCGGGATAATACACGCAGTATCTCCCGACCTCTCGGACGACAACAAATCCTAGGTATCTCCAATGCAGGGTAACACCCAACGTGATGTCCCCTGACCCCTCGGAGTGCATGTTCGTTACCTTTGGGACACCGTCCCTTAGGCTACTGAACTCAATTAAAAACCAAACTTCAAATTCAAAGACAAAATAAAATACTCAAATCATCAAATTCATCAAATTCGTCAAATTCATCAAATTCGTCAAATTCGTCAAATTCATCAAATTCATCAAATCATCAAATTCGTCAAAACGATTACATCCATCAAAGTCATTAAAATCATCAAAGGTATCAAAAATCATTAAAACCATTAAAAAAGTGAAAATCATTAAAAATCATTAAATTATTAAAATCATTAAAATCATCACATCCTCAAAATCATCGAAGTTCACAAATCCCAAATTGATACGGTAAACTAATCAAAGTATACTACAAATACAACAAAAGGCATACAAAACATCAAAATGTCATCTGAGTTTGGGTACGAAGTAAATTATGATCAAGTCACAATACTCTCCGTACATAACTCTTGGCGAAGTGATGCTAAGGGCAGTGTTATTCTCCCCCAAACATTACGACGTCGACAACTCAAACTTGGCATAAGAATTAATAAATGGTATCAAGTACTAAAATTATACTTTCAAACATGCCTTAGGATACTCCACAATACTACCAAAGTCATTTACGAAACACAGAATCATGCTGTAAGCTAACTATGCACAGAATGCACACAACAACAACTTTAAACAGACCTAACACTCAGCACAGATAATATTTTTAGAAAATTCCAATGGGACATTAAAATTTAGCTCGTTAGCTTTCCAACGACTGGTCACAAGCTCAATTCCAATAACAAAGGAGTGAGATATGACCATTTGAAAACAGGTTGGCCAGTCTGTTCGCGGACAGCGAATTGGGTCACGGGCCGCGACCACACAGCTTCGCGGGTTTGTTTGACAAAACCTCAAGGCACAACCAATCACCATACAAAATGAATTGCTTAGCATCAAAAATCATAAGTTTCTCAAATTCCCAAATCATTCACATAAATCAAAATTCAAAGTTTTCATTCATTTACAATCAAGTCATTTCAACAACACAATAACAACGGCAGAATAAGGGAACATTAGATATATGAATTCAAGTAAAAACTTAGCCTAACATGATTTTAACAAGAGTAGTACAAATACAATCTTCTAAGTTCATCCTAACATGATACTAAATTCTCTAACGATAATTCTAACAACCTAAGGTTACTTCTCATTTCCTAACGTGATAGAAAAACGCTAGTTACCTCGATCTTCGAGAGGAGTGCCGCAAAACATAATATAGTAGCCTAGAAAACGTGCGGATCATCAAAACCTTCTTCTCCCTTGAAGACTTCTCCTCCATTGAACAAAGTATTCCCCTTTTAAACGATTTTAGGGTCCTCTAAAACAGTCAGTGGTATTCCGACCACGATTTCCGGTGATATAAAGCTCGGATTAAGAATTACTCCGGTCAAAGTGAAGGTATAGATGTTAAGAACATGCTGTCCAAATTTGAAGACGATCCAACGGTTAGATCTCCGGAGATGTTCATTTTCTTGAGGGTGTGCAAGGAAAAAATGGGGAGACTTTCTCTCTTTCTTTTCCTTGGTGAATGGCGTGTGAATGGAATGGGGAGGGATTGTTTTTCTGAGTTTTAAACTCATCATGAGGGTAAGTAAAAAGGTGAGTGTTAATGGGATTTAATGGTCACCATAAGGGGGGTTTATGAGGAAGTTTAATGGTCATCATGAAGGGCATTATGAGGGTGATTGAAGCGGTGAGACTCTTGACTTACCTTAACGTTACAAAGGTGATAAGCTACCCAAGATTTTTGAATCCCCTTAATGCAAAGACTAAAATTTAGACCCCCATAATACTAGGTAGGGTGTAGCGTGAACAAGATTCACGATTTATAAACGCTCAAAAATAAAAATATACGCTAAAACTTTTATAAACAAACATTATTAATATCAACGTAGTATAAATATACACCTACTAAACTTACACACTTTTTATACTACGCATACACGAGCACTACATTGCCCTTTCAAACAACCCACACGAGCATGAGTATTGAAAATATGCCAAACAATACTACATTCTATTATACGACATAAATATATATATAAATATTCCAAAGATAAAAAAAAATGTAGGAGTAAATATAAGCTTTATAGAAATATAATAGTAAATATAATTTAGCGTCGAATATATATATAATTTAACGCTCAAAATTAAATCACACAACACTTAAATTTATAACTAACTACATTATAAAATTAATACTCATAATACATTATCCGCCGAAATATTTTCCGGCTTCAAATATGACCATTAATTTAATAGAATATAATTTTATAAATGAAATTATATTTAGAGTTATAAATAACAATGTAAACCATATAAATTAACACGCGAAATTTCTAGTGAAATTACGGAGTGTTACACAACTACTCTCTTAAACTTACTCTGTCAAAATTCATACTCAGATTTTATCTATTGAATACTGACTTAAGCATCGGAGAGGGAATCAAACCCAAACCTCCGGTTTGGTTTTCCCCTTTTGCAGGTTCGGGAACGAAGCTACGTCTCTGCACAAGCCTCCCAATATAATCAACCCTACAACTGTCCATCATCTGGACAAACACCGTTTACAACAAGTTTACGTAAAACAACTATAACCTCTTTTTAATTTTTAAAATTGCCAAACATACTTAATTATTCGCACACACCACAATCATAATTAAGGAAGCCCTCCTATGAGAAACCAAGGAAGTACTAAAAAAAAGTTTGCTCTATACCACAAAATCTAGTGGCTGAATACCTATGAAGTTCACCTTATAGTGGATCAGAAAGCCCAGTAGTTCCTGCCAATAAATTGGAGAGGATTATATTTATAGCCGGGAGTCCGGGGCCCAACTAGGATAATTGGCATAGATACTGGGCTCGAATCAAATCACAAGCCATAGCACAAGGTAATCCTTTATTATGGGAACAGCTTGGTGTAAGGGTTGTTCATTTCAGCTTAATTTCAGTTCTGTTCAGTTCATTTCAGCTCTAATCAGTTCAGTTCAGTTTAGCTCAGCTCCAATCAGTTCAGTTCAGTTCAGTTCAGTTCAGCTCCATTCTTTTATAACCATTTTGTTAAATATTATTATGTTGGTCTAATTTATTTTACTAATTGCTCTTATTATTATTATTATTATTATTATTATTATTATTATTATTATTATTATTATTATTTATTTATTTTTATATTATTATTATTAAGTATTATTATTATCTGTATATTATTTTGTTTATTATAGCTTTATTCATTATTATTACTATTATCATTAAGGAGGAACATGGTTTAGGTTAAAAGCACAGATAAACCCGCGTTTTCAACCCATAATCCAATCAAATCACATCAAAACGATTTATGATGTAATTTTGCACGGTCCGACCCAATAACTTATTACTAAATATTAATATATAATTGAATTTAATTATTAAAATAGTAATATTAATTTAATTTTTAGATATTATTGTTATTATATAATTATCATTAGATATTAATATATTAATACAAAGACTATAAAATATATTTTTTTAATTATCATTATAATTATTAATCATTATTATTGATTTATGATTATTAATATTATTTATTTATAATTATCATTTTAAAATATCCAAAATACAATTATTATTATTCATTATTCATTATTCATTATTATTACTTATTATTATAATTATTATTTAATATTCATATTATTATTGTTTA
The DNA here is from genome assembly GCA_947645195.1 of Patellifolia procumbens. Lineage (NCBI taxonomy): Eukaryota > Viridiplantae > Streptophyta > Magnoliopsida > Caryophyllales > Amaranthaceae > Patellifolia > Patellifolia procumbens. The sequence goes on along the minus strand of CANSGD010001379.1, from coordinate 1,782,524 downwards.
AATATTATGTATATATTTATTAAATTTAATTCAATTCAGTTCAGTTCAGTTCAGTTCAGTTCAACACCAATCAGTTCAGTTCAGTTCAGTTCTGCTCCAATCAGTTCAGTTCAGTTCAGCTGTTTTCAGTTGATCTAAACAGGCCCTAAGTGTTGTTGTTTTAAACTCAACTAAAATTAATTTATCGAAACTGACATATTTTAAAGGGCAATTGTAAAGGAAAACTCACTGAACTGGAATTATTTTTTATTAATTCAGCCCGAAAAACATGATCCTATTTCAAGAAAAAGAGCTGACGAATTACAATAGACGAAGGAGTATAAATCAACTAAAGTATTTTCACTAAAATTGAGAAAGAAAACAAATATAATGAATTAGTGCTTGTTCTCTTTGGCTGAACTGAACTAAATAAAACTAAAAAGAAAACATAAGTGAATTGAATAGAACTAAACTAAAAGGAATATTAAATTAGAGTAAAAGTTTTGTCAAGAGTTGAAATGAACTTAACTGAACTGAACTTAAAATAACCTAAAGAGAACCTGCCTTAAATCTTCATTTAACTTTAGTCCAAAAGAACAACTTATCACCTTAGTCTGCCAAAAGAACAAATATAAAACTAGTCTTTAAATGAAAAATTGATGAAAATTACCACACTTTAGGCACTTAAATAAATACCTCCATTAGCCGAAATCATATATAAATACCTAAACTCATTTTTATGGGAGTCACTACCATTTAACGGAATCTCGCAAAAGTCGTTAGTTTTGTTCCTCTAGTGGCACATGAATTTACAATTTTGCCCCTCCCCCACCACAACTACTCACCCCTACCACATGTGACAACCATGCTTGCCACTGTTGCCACTACCACCATCCAAAAATCGTCTCAGCCCAACCAACTACGAAACCACCACTTCCTACAGCCAACGAAACCACTATGTGGTGTCGTGGTGGTGTTTTTCTTTCCGTGGTGATGGAGGTGAAGGAGTAAGAAGGCAAAATCACATGCCACTAACGGAGCAAAATTAACGAGTTAGCGAGATCCGTTAAGTAATTTTTAAAAATTGTCCTAAAGTAGGTATTTATATATAATTTCTTGATCCATAAAATGCAATGTGTAGTTTTACAATATTGTCTTTGATAGTTTTTGCTATTACCTTATGGAAAAAGCTATGCAGCCCTTACGGATGCACATAAAAAGCTTTAAAAGGAATTTTTTGGAAAAACTAGTCATTAAATACACCAAATTACTCGTGTTTTTGTCATAAATCCTCAACTTTATACAATTTTAGGAAATGTATTTAATGCTTATATGCTACCCTTAGGGCTACATATAGAATTACGCAATTAAATATATTCCCACCAAGCAAGGATTGGTCTAGTGGAAAGAAGATAGTCTTTCAAACCTTGAAGTTTAGGGTTCAATCTCCTCTAGGGGCACTTTGAGAGTGAGATTTCCGTTATCATCCCCCCTCTCCCAAAGTGTCTGGCCCATTAGGACCTGAGAGGGGTCCCAACCATTTCTTACAAAAAATAAAGATATCACTGGTCAAATATATGTATTGAAGAATGTGTAAAAGAAAATAAGCAATGTAAATAAAGCAAAATATAAATTTAAGCAGATATTTCATCTATTGTAGGATTGGTTTGCCAATAGAATATTTTCTACTACCTTCGTAACGGTTTAATAACAACAATTGCTTTTACACGCATTTTAATGAAACTACTTAAAGGTGTAAACAAACATATTAGTGGTTTAACTTTTCATTATTACTAAATTTGACTCATACCCATGAAAATGAGGAAATTTAATTCTTTGTTGAAAATTTGAAAACATACTAATAATTATTGTTCAGTAAATAACTCAAACCTTAATGACTACGTAACAATAAGATACCTTGTATTTGCCGAAATGCAAGTATCAAAAATTCGAGGAAGTAAACAAAGTAGGAGATAGTAATAGAACATTATGGACATGTGACTACATGCCATAAACGCCAAGCAAGGAATTAAATACATTTCTTGTGAATAATTTCAATTCAGTGAGCTTGGATAAAGAGGAACCACCTTCTTTCAACTTTCAAGTAAAAGACATGGTGCACTTCCTACTTGCTATATGATATGATTATACTTCATGAATCATTAACAATTTCTGACTTAGTACAGTATGGCCATAATGGACCATTTGGCCCAAAAGCTAGTCCATTAATTCGATCTTCATGTCTAATTTTTAACTAGTTCAATATATATCAGAGAATATACGCTTCATTTTTTTTAAAGTTGTACTACTTTAATTTTCATTTTTGGGAAATTTTGAACCTTAATATTTTATACTTTAAGTTGTTTATTGAACTTATTTTTCCTTAACTCATCTTAATTATTTTTTTTGAACAATTTAGATGTTTTATGATTTTCTCTATTTTTTTCAGCTTTTGAACTTTTCTATAGAAGTAAGAAAAAAATTAGTTGAACAAAGCGGAGCCTTACAAAAGTTGTTGTTTTGAAAATAATATATCCGATATGATTTTCCTTAATTATTATATTTCCTTTTTACAAAGAAAATTTGTGAGAAACCAACAACTCTTTTTTTGTCATAAACCACCTTCTATAAAGTCACAAAACTACCTAAACTTAACTTTAGTTTTCATATAATGTCTCACATTTTGCCTTGACATTGATCTCAACTTTTCGGGGTTGATCATCATGTGAGATGTGCTATGCATGTGAGGTCATGCAACACGGCAACACCCTTTCTTCCTTTTTTCCAACTTCTTTCTATATCGAGTGTAAAGATTGAGCAAGGTTATTAAGATTATTTTGAAGGAAAAAAAAAAGTCGAAGGAAACGGATTGGTGTCTAACAATGCCAGCTTAACTAATGGCAGTATTCGTATTGAGACATACAACTTGTAGATATATAATCAAGTGTTAGCAACCCCAAGAATATAGTAACTTGTTTGATGCTTTTGGTTAATTTGGGGAGTGGAGACTGGAGAGTTCAAAGGTTATCAGGCGAATTTGTAATTATGCACATAATGGTCTATATTACTTGAACTACATCATAACATGACTAGCATGGGGGAATGAGCCTAGTTTTAGATACTTTAATTTTCGTTGCAACTAGCTGATCGTTTCTGAACTATCTTTGCTACTTTTACTGAACGATGGCTTTGTTACAAGAACGGAAGGTGACTTATTATAACTATTTATTTGCGTCGCTTGTGCATACTTAGCTTGTATTAATAGGGACTTTAAGCCATGACTATTTATAACTTAGCTTGTTAAGATGTTCGCCTAAATAAATATACCCTCTATTTAAAAATATACCAAAATTCAACAAATAAAATTCAACTAATTTAATTTTCATCAATAGATTTCAGCTGGCTTTATATGGGAGACAAGTGTTGCATGTTCATCAAAAACGCATTATTAGTAACAAATAACCCTATAAAGTTTTATTAGTATCATAGTACAATGCATGAGCATGACAACATTAACTCTATTGAAATTTACAATCCTACTACTAGTACCAATATCAACTATTGTGAAGGATTTTAAAGACTAATAATTTAGGCACTCTAAAAATTGATTTAGACACTCTTTTTTGAGATCGAATATGCTTTTTCATAACTTACTCACAAGCCATAAGTAGGAGTGTCTAAATTTTTCTGTAGAGTGCTTAAATCACTAATAGACACTCCATTTCATAATGATTTACACACTTAAATTCTACCCTCTGTTAAGAGTTCATAAATTTAGGAGTAAAACGGCTTAGCCTTTCATTAATGAGAAGAGTGTATATATATATACAACCTAACAAACCCTAACTCCTATAACAAGATAATCACAAGATACAAAAAGATAATATTTGCTAACCAAAACATAATACAAAGATATTTCCTATAACTTGGAAATATCTAGCCTAATACTCCCCCTCAAGTTGGAGCATATAGATCACAGATGCCCAACTTGCGAAGTAGAGAACTGAAATGTCGTCTGTCAAGTGCCTTTGTAAGAATATCAGCCAACTGATGCCCAGTAGGAACATAAGCAGTAGAGAGATTACTAGCCAACAACTCATCTCGCACAAAATGACAATCAGTTTCAATGTGTTTAGTACGATCATGAAAAACAGGATTCTTGGCAATATGAAGAGCAGACTGACTATCACAGAAAAGACGCATAGCAGAAGTATGACAAACACCAAGGGAAGCCAAGAGAGACTTTAACCACTTCAACTCACAAGTAGCAACAGCCATGGAACGATACTCGGCTTCAGCAAAAGATCGAGAAACAGTAGGTTGTTTCTTGGTTTTCCAAGAAACAAGAGAACCACCTAGGAACACCAAGTAACCAGACAACGAACGCCGAGTAGTAGGGCAAGCAGCCCAATCACTATCACAAAAAGCAGTCAAAGTTAAGGTATCGTTGGAACGCAACAAAATACCTTGACCAGGACTTCCCTTTATATAACGTAAAACACGAATAGCAGCTTCCCAATGAGGAAGCTGTGGATCACTGAGAAACTGTGCCAGAGTGTGAACAAAATAACTCAACTCTGGGCGAGTGACAGAAAGATAAACCAAACGTCCCACAAGACGACGATAAGAGTCAGGGTTATCCATAGGCACCCCTTTCACGAGAGCCAGACGATGATTCTGCTCCATAGGTGTGTCAATGGGCTTACAACCCAACATACCAGCTTCAGTCAAGACATCTAAAGCATATTTACGCTGCGACAGGAAAATACCATCTGCGCTGCGAGCAACCTCAATACCCAAAAAATACTTCAAAAGGCCCAAATCCTTCATATGAAAACAGGAGTTGAGGTAACTTTTGAAGCGGGAAATAACAGCAATGGAAGAACCAGCAATAATCAAATCATCCACATAAACCAAAACATGAAGAGAGACTTCTCCCTGAATATAACTGAACAAAGAATAATCAGCATAAGACTGAGTAAAACCATAATGCTTTAAAGCAGCAGATAACTTGGCAAACCATTGTCGCGGAGCCTGTTTCAAACCATATAAAGACTTGCGTAACCGGCAAACTTTGCCGTGTTGAGAGCAAGATAACCTGGAGGAAGTTTCATATACACCTCCTCAGACAACTCGCCATGCAGAAAGGCATTGTGGACATCCATCTGGTGGAGTTCCCAATTCCGGACAGCAGCAACTGCAAGAAGAGTACGAACAGTACCCATTTTGGCCACAGGCGCAAAAGTCTCAGTATAGTCAATTCCGGCAACCTGCCGATTACCATGTACCACCAAACGTCCCTTAAGACGTTCAACTGCTCCAGTAGATGTATATTCAATTTTATACACCCAACCACTACTGATAGCACGTTTGCTCGGAGGCAAATCCTCTAATGTCCATGTCCCATTACGCTCTAAGGCGTCAATTTCATCCTGCATTGCCTTACGCCAACCAGGATGAGAGGCAGCTTCGTGATAAGAATGTGGTTCGATACCTTTAGTAACAGCTGCCAAAAAACATCGATAATGGACAGAAAATTTATTATAATCAACACAACAAGCTATATCAAAGGGCTTACCAGAAGAACCAGATGAAGAAGGAGGAGCAGGTGATGAAGCAGGGTCTATGTGTTGAAGAATAATAGTATTGCTCACATAAGGAGGTCTAAGCTTGACCGAAGGAACCTTTATACGGTGTCCACGACCCAACAAATTTTCAGCATTATCTTCACGACGAACCTCATGAGCCGAAGAACTCCCCCCTCAAATTAGAGGGAGAAGCATCACACAAAAAATCACCAACACGGACGGCACTAGGCTGCGTATCCCCAGCATCGTGCATACGCACATGCGGCTGCTCAACAGTCCGCGGCGAGTGAGTAGGAGTACGCTACCCAGCAGGTGGGTGCGGAGCAACATCCTCCGTACACGGGCCAGCAACCTCGTCAACAACATCAACATTGGAATCCCCATAAACATCATCATCCCATATACTCGGTTGTGCCAAATAAGCATCCCATTGTTGTCGATCATTATCACAAAGAACATTACAATAGGGAAAGGAAGACTCAAAAAAATGAACATCACGGCTCACAAAGAATTCACGAGTGTCTAAATCAAACAATCTCCATCCTTTTTTTCCAAAAGGATAACCAACAAAAATGCAACGTCGAGACTTAGAATCAAACTTATCCTTAACACGAGGACGATTAGTAGCATAACACAAACAATCAAAGACTCGTATGCTATCATAAGACGGAACCACACCATAGAGAAGTTCATAAGGGCTTTTTCCATTTAAGACGGGAGTAGGGGTAAGATTAATAAGGTGAGTCGCGGCCATCACACATTCCCCCCAAAATAATTTAGGTAAACGGGCTTGGAAACGCAAAGCACACGCCACATTGAGAAGATGGCGATGCTTGCGTTCCACACGCCCGTTTTGCTGAGCCGTGTCTATGCAACTTGTTTGATGCAAAATACCCTTCTTATCAAAGAAACTCCTCAAACTCAAGAACTCGAGACCATTATCACTACGCAACATTTTGATTCTTCTTTTAAATTGCGTTTTGGCCATAGAATAAAAATTTTGTACAAGTTGTCCAACCTCAGATTTATGAACCATCAAAAAAACTCATGTAGCACGAGAAAAGTCATCGACAATAGTGAGAAAATAACGTGCATCACAAGAAGAAGAAATCTTATTTGGACCCCAAATATCACAATGAATAAGATCAAAAATGTCACTAGCTTTATTGGTACTTAAAGGGAAAGAGTTTCGAGGTTGCTTGCCCATAAAACAAATCGAACAGTCCAAATCACAAAGAGAGCTAGTACTTCCTACTAAACCGGACAATAAAGAAATAACTTTAAGAGACGGATGACCTAGACGACGATGCCATAACAGACTTGCATTATCAATCTTAGTCACTTTATTCGCTTGAAAACAACGAGCACGCACCGGCTTGAACACATAGACCCCATTACACTGCACTCCCGCTCCAATCAGGTTCGTCAAAGTGAGGTCCTGTATAATACATAGCTTATTAGTGAAGAAAACAACAAATTTTTGTTTCTGCAACAATTGAGAAACAGATAACAAGCTATAAGTAAGAGCGGGAACATAAAGAACATGATCTAATACAAAACCATCTCCCAAAATAATAGTGCCCTCCTTAGTAGCAATAGTACTTTTGCCATTAGGCAAACCAACGGAAGAAGAAATATTCCGCAAATTAGAAAACAAATTTAGATTACCCGACATATGGTTAGAGGCGCCGGAATCAATTAACTACTCATCGGAACCATACATACCACTTAATTTTTCGATGGAGGAGGAAGTCGAGCCACTTGAGCCTTTTAGATGTGTCATGAGCTGCTGCCACTGCTCGTCAGTGAGTGTAGGCGCGGTACGTCTATCATCATCGCACACCTCAGCCGAGCCCGCACCATGACGCGCACCACTAGTGGCATTCGCAGCACCTCCCCGCGAACCACGACCACCACACGGACCCCTGCCACGACCATCACGGCGTTCCGGAAACCCATGTAATTGAAAGCACCGATCTTTCACATGGCCTGTGCGGCCACAATGACTGCACAGCCGCTGCTCAGCCCCGGCAGCAAGAGGAGGGCGTGAGACAGCAGTAAAACTGACAGCATCGGGGCGAATGTCATTGCCATCAGAAACTAATTGTTTCCGCTCATCTGAAATTATTTTGGCATAAGCAACATTGAGAGATGGAAGGGGATCCTGCATCAACAAACCCGACACCAAAGTACCGAATTTTTTTGCATCCAAACCGAGACAGAATTTATGAAGATGCTCGGTTTCCTGCAATCGTAAGTATTCGGCAGCAGCAGTACAAGAACAAATTGGCAACTTACAATAACTCATTAATTCATCTTGCAATTGACATAATTCACCAAAAAACACAGCAACTGAACGGCCATTCTGACGACAATCACGAATTTTATTTTTAAGTTCTAAAGTTCGTGGACCATTACCAAGAGAGTATCTATCCCGCAAATCATCCCATAAAGCTTTAACATTGTCAGGAAAACGCATAGTGGAGCGAACAGAAACATCTAAAGTATTAAAAATCCAAGCAACAAGCATAGAAATAACAATACCCCATTGAGGAAGGTCGGGAGACTTCGATTCGGGGACAGAAATGGTACCATCAATAAAACCAAGCTTGTTTTTGGCGCGCAGATTGTTGCGTAGGGATCGTGACCATGACTCATAATTGTCACCCGTAAGCATAACTGGACTAATAACAGCCTCGGTGCCTTCACTCGGATGAAGATAGTACTCGGAGAAAGGCTCATAGCGTGGTTTAGAATCAGACATGAGGAAAGAAAAAGAATTGCGTGAAAGGCTAGACTACCAGACACACAGCGGAAGAAAAAAATGTGCACTCGGAAGACCGTCGAGTGGAGGATCGAGAGAAAAAAAATCTATGTGTGTTTAGAGGCTCTTGATACCATGTTAAGAGTTCATAAATTTAGGAGTAAAACGGCTTAGCCTTTCATTAATGAGAAGAGTGTATATATATATACCACCTAACAAACCCTAACTCCTATAACAAGATAATTACAAGATACAAAAAGATAATATTTGCTAACCAAAAGATAATACAAAGATATTTCCTATAACTTGGAAATATCTCGCCTAATACCCACTTCTACTTTATTTCTAAAATGACAAATATTTATTCCTTTTTCACACTATTTTAGCTACTTATTGGACCCACATAATTCTACGCTCTCTCACAATCATTATCTCTCATATTTAAATAAACAATGGGACTCCCTTTCACATGATCTCTTCTCTTGGACTTGTGTTTTTGTTTGTGAAACAAAATGAGTAAAACTCATGCCATAGAGGAGAAAGAGTATCAATTAGGTGCACCCCCCAAAAGTTATTTATAGTGTACGTTAAACTGTTAATCGGACAATCACATTTTGAAACTTACAAGAATTTATATATATATATATATTAAAAAGTTAAGCAATGGTTGCAGGGCGTCACATGGCACTCTCCCTTTCTTTAATTGAATTTTATTACCCATGTTATTTCAAAATTATAAATGTTGTCAATATAGAATTTCGAATTCATGACCTCCGCACATTAAACAAAGAGTTTTAACCAATGCGCTACCACATTCTTAATGCTTCTTTTATCACAAATTTAAACATTATTATGGGGGTTATATGACAATCAAGAAAGAAAAAAAATATAAATATTGTCAATATGGAGTTTCGTACCCATGACCTCTGCACGTGAAATAAAGGGTTTTAACCACTATTTTACCACACTTTTAATGTTTTTTTATCACAAATAAAAATATTATCATCGGGTTTATATAAAAATCAAGAATTAAATAACAATCAAATGCATGATATAGATAAGATGAGTTATTTCAATTTCTTAGTCTTTCTTTTTTAACCCACAAGTATACAACTTATTTACAGTTCAGTTCAGTTTACCTCTATTTAGTTCAGATCAGTTCTATTCAACATCATTCAATTCAGTCTAATTTAGTTATTGGGATTATTATTACTTCCTCCGTTTTGAATTAAATGATACATTGTTGCTTTTACAGATTTTGAGGCAAAAGATTGTAAATGTGTTTAGAGTAGAATAATAGTGAAGTTAGTGTGGTCCCCATCCACTTTTGGAGTGAGTGTTGTTAAGTATTATTGATGATGTGTTTAATTAAAAGTCAGGGTACAAAGGTCATTTCACAAGCAAAAAATTATCATATAAAAAAAACAAAGTGTATCATTTATTTTGAAACACCCTAAAATTGAAAGTGTACCATTTATTAGTTATCATTATTTTATCATCTTCGTTGATATTATTTTTGTAATTGATCTAATTTATTTTGCTAATTATTACTCCCTCCATTTCTTTTGTTTGTCCCATGTTGGTAGGGACAACAATTAAGAAGTCCACTTATTTTATAATAAATGTGGTGATTAAAGTAGGTGAGAGAAACTTTTAAGGTACATGTGGAACCAAAAACTGATAAAGTAGAGGTAAATGGTGATATAATTTTTTCGTACAAGGAAAGCTGAAAAAACAGGACAAACAAAAAGAAACGGACAAAAATGAAAAGTAGGACAAATAAAAAGAAACGGAAGGAGTATATCACAATTATAATTATTATTTCTTATTATCATTACTATTATAATTATTACTTCTTCTTATTAGTACTCCTATTAATATTATGATTATTTATTCTTACTGTCATTATAATTTTTGTTTGTTATTATTTTTCTAATTATAACAAAAATCAAAATATTAGCGAACATTAACTACCATCATCAGTTTTATAAGTGGTTATTATTATTGCTAATTATTATTTTTTCTTTTGTTAATACTCTTTAATTATTATTTTTGTTAATATTAATAAATATATATTAGCTTAGTATTTATTAATTTTTATTAATATAATATCATTGATATTATTATTACTTTTTATTAATTATTAATTTTTTAATTTAAATCTCTTATACTACTATGGGCCTGTTCTGTTCAGCTTATTTTCAGTTCAGTTCAGCTCTAATAAGTTCAGTTCAGTTCAGCTCCAATAAGTTCAGTTCAGTTCAGCTCTAATAAGTTCAGTTCAGTTCAGCTCCAATAAGTTCAGTTCAGTTCAGTTCAGCTCCAATAAGTTCAGTTCAGTTCAGCTCCATTCATTATTTAACCATTTTGTTTAATATATTATTATTGGTCTAATTTATCTTACTTATTATTATTATTATTTATTATTATTATTATTATTATTATTATTATTTATATATATTATTTTGTTATTATATCTTTACTCATTATTATTACTATTATTATTATGGCTGAGCAAGGTTTGGGTTGGTGCGTGGTTTAACCAAATTTCATATCAATACGAGTATTCTAATTTGCAATTGCTGTTTCATTTTACCGACTAAATATTCACTACTACAATATACAAGTAAACTACAAAAAATTAGAAGATATGAAAAAATTACAAAGTTGCTAATAATACTGCAGTACTATTTATGGTACAACATTGTCGTTACATTGCATATTAAAAATACTTTGGCGGTTTGTGGTGGGGTTTGGCGTATCTCTATCATAGACCAACCCACCATAAATCGTGGCTTGGTTAGAAGCACACATCAACCCATGTTTTAAGCTAATTATTATTATAATGGTAATATTAATTTACTTCTTACACATTATTGTTATTATATTATCATCATCAAGTATTAATATATTAATACTAATAATAGTAATTACTCATTATTAATTATTATTATTATTATCAGTAATTATTATTTATAAAATTAATTTATCATTATTATTATTATTTATTTATTTATAATATCATTTAATAACATAAAAACTAATACTATCATTATTCATTTGATATTATTCTAAATTATTAGTTTAACTATTAGTACTTAGAATTATTATTACTTATTATTGAATATTCATAATAATTATTATTTACTTATTATTTATATATTTGTTACAATTTAATTCAACAATTCAGTTCAGTTCAGCTCCAATAAGTTCAGTTCAGTTCAGCTCTAATAAGTTCAGTTCAGTTTAGTTCAGCTCTAATAAATTCAATTCAGTTCAGCTCTAATAAGTTCAGTTCAGTTCAGTTCAGCTCCAATAAGTTCAGTTCAGTTCAGCTCCAATAAGTTCAGTTCAGTTCAGTTAGAATTAGCCGAAGAGAACAGGCCCTATATAATTACTCTTGGTTGAATTCAGTTGGGTTCAATTTAATTCAGTTTCATTCAGTTTATTACAATTCAGTTCAATTGTTTTTAGCATAAGAGAACAAACCCTTAAAGTACGATTTTTCAATGCATATTAAGAATAAAATTAATTATCTATTTTTCAGACTTACGTACGTCCACACCATATAGTATTAATTGGATCAAATTACTAAATTATAACATGTAACACAAGAAACGTAAGCATCACCCAAGCCTAAAAACTAGGTTTTTTGCTTGTCGTGTATCATCCCATATCAGCAATACCATTGTACATGATAATTTTCTTTTTAAATGTTTCCAAAATGCAAATCTCTTAGTTGGAATGCCATAGGCGCTACCATATAGCCATATCATTTTTGTTGTTGTCAAACGATAATTAACAATTCATTTAACCTTAATCAAGATATGGTGACAAGGGAAGAGATATCATTCATTATAATCTTCCATGACCCTTTAAAATTGTTTATATAGGTATATTAAAGAGCGTAGGCAAGAACTGCAATCTACCACATGTTATCATCCCTCGACACTTTATCCTCTTTATTCTCCCTTGAGTATGAAAGAAGGAGTTTCAACCACCACTTCAAGATGTTATTACTGTTACTTCTATCAAGATGAATAATGATGAGTTAAGTTTTAACTTTTCAAAATTCATATTGTAATTGTGATGACTTTTTTTTTATAATCTTTCATACTATTTTTTTGACTATTATTAAATTGTACTAGTTTAGTGTCAATGCTAGATATTGACTTTTAAGTTCTAACCCGAGTCTCTAAAGCTGGGAATTAGAAATAAAAAGGTGGTTCAAGGTTGATAGAGTTTCACCAGCAAGGGAGGACTTTACATAGGGGCCAACAACGACATGGTCTCTATTACAAAAACGAAAAAATAATTTTCTTTCAAATTTTGATTTTTTATGTTTAGTCGAAGTTCGGTCGTTTGGAATAAAAAGGATCATCATTCAAATCATTCCATTTTTCATGTTTATATTATAACGGTCAATTTGGTTTATTTCGTATTAAAATTAATTTTTAATCGGGTCATGTTGAGTAATGTGGAAATCGTATTTAAATCGAGTTTATGTCGATTAAATTTGGGTTTGATTTCGGTTTGGCTTAATTTAGATTTCGGGTAAGTAGCAAAATTTCATTCAAGTTATTTAGGATGTTGGATCAATTTTGGATCTATTAGTTATCAAGAAAAAGTTAAGCAAAAAAATTAAGATCGACCAAATGCCTCTTGAGTATTATCTGCTGTAATTATGTAAATCGAGGTGTGTTTTTGTTGAAAAAGGAAGTTGTAAGAAAAGAAAACCAAGAACAATGTATGATCAGAAGAGAAATGATTATTCGGGTGAATAAGAAAAGGTTTGAGCAAACCTATCAACTGTTTGTTGAAATTTATGAATGAAAAATTGGTCGAGATGAAAGACTTTGTAGTGATTGAAGGAATTTCCTCCACCGATGGAGACTGGAGAGGGGATGGTTTCGAGGGAGTTTCGAGGGAGTTTCAAGGCAGGGGTGGGGAGGGGGAGTTCAGTGACAGGGGAGTGGGAGGTATGTGAGGTGAGGAGGGGTGGGGAGGGGGAGTTCAGTGACGGGCAAGTGGGATGTATGTGAGGTGAGGAGGGGTGGGGTGAGGTTGGGGAGATTTTTTTCAAAAACAAAGTCAATAGTTATTTTACTCAGTCAAACAAGTTAAACGCCGTGACGTACCATTCTGAGCAAATGCTTGTAAAAGGTGAGATTATATTTGAATTATTCATAGGTGGTACATGTGGTAGAAGACCGGCGAAAATGGGATTTTTCCTGTCAATTTTTCCGTTATTATTGCTTATTATCAACCAAATTTGCAACTTTCTTTATAAGTTATAGGCTTCTATGGGCCTGTTCTCTTCGGCATAATTCAGCTGAACTGAACTGAACTGAATTGATTGGAGTTGAACTGAACTGAACTGATTGGCGTTGAACTGAACTGAATTGGATTAAATTGAATTGAATTAAATTGAATTGAATTTAATAAATATATAAATAATATTTCAACAATAATAATATGAATATTAAATAAAAATTATAACGCTAAGTAATAATAATTAATAATGAAAAATAATAGTAATATTTTGGATATTTTTAAATGATAGTTATAAACAAATAGTATTAATAATCATAAATTATTATTAATAATAATGATTAATGATTATAATGATAATTAATAACAATTATTTTATAGTCTTTGTATTAATATATAATTACTTGATGATGATTATGTAATAACAATAATATCTAAGAAGTAAATTAATATTACTATTTTAATAATTATATTTAATAATATAAGAATATTTAGTAATAAAATGATGATTGAGTCGCACCGTGCAAAATTGCATCACAAACCGTTTTGACGCGATTTGATTGGTTTACGCTTTTGACCTAGACCATGTTCCTCCCTAATGATAATAGTAATAATAATAATGAGTAAAGCTATAATAATATATATATATATATAGATATAATAATAATAATAATAATAATAATAATAATAATGATATAAAAATAAATAAATAATAATAATAATAATAATAATAATAAGAGTAATTAGTAAAATAAATTATACCAACATAATAATAATATTTAACAAAATGGTTATAAAAGAATGGATCTGAGCTGAACTGAACTGAACAGAACTGAATTGAACTGAATTGAACTGAACTGAACTGATTGGAGCTGAACCGAACTGAGCTGAACTGAACTGAACTGAAAATAAGCTGGGGAGAACAGGCCCTATGTCACATTAAAGCAACTTATTCTAGCAGTGAAATAGTTGTTTACGAGATACAAGGATAAGACTAAGGTCTTCCTATCTCAAGAATTAGTCAGAGTCGAAATGAAATCTATAGTTAGGACTTAGAACTTTAGGAGGATGAATTAAGTAAACTAAAGGCATGTGGAAGTATCGAAGTGCAATGGCTACTGATATAAAGAGGCACTGGGTTGTGCTTTTTTTATGTAGGTAAGAAGAAGTGTCCTACTGAATCGGAACCTCGCTAAGGTCGACCCGATCTGACTTTGCAGGCAAGACACTTGGAAGCAAGGGGAAGGATAAAGGAATCTACACATCCAGAGACCACCGTCGGTAGCAATCGAACCTGTAACATCAAAATCACAAGGTAAAACTCCTACCAACTATACCAAATACTACTTAATGCATTAGGTTGTGCTTTTACTGGGCTAACCAGCTATGTAAGGGACTTGATTAGTTATGTACGTTTTCCCCGTTCTTGTGTTGTGCCAAGTCGCCCGAAACCAAAACTAAAGCTCGGTCCCATGAGATGTATCGTTACCGTAGATAAAATAAATGTGTGTTGTAGTTGTAGCCATTTATTCTTCACAAATTTCCTTTTATACTTTCTTCGTTGTTTTATCTACTGCAACATTTAGAGTTTCATCCTTGCTAATTCACGAATTTAACCATTGAAAACAATCTATTGCAATATTTAGCGTTTCACGTTTGCTAACGCACAAATTTAACCATTGATATGTCGGATTATAGATTTGTAAAAATAATAATAAATTGATATTTTGAAAGTTTATATCGAGATAACTTTAACATACAGATGACTATATTTTTCTATTTATATAAATCACAAAAGATGTTTAAAAGTTAAATTTGAACTGAATCCTGGACACTAACCAAGCCAACACTATTTTATCATGGTTTGGATTTCCGTGGTTGATAGCGTTGGTTGTGAGACGCTGGTTGGGTGGTTTTATTAATGTTTCTTATCGGAAAAGGGTTGGTTCATTATCGTTTTTAATTTCAATTCCAGATTTTTTGAAAATCAAAAACCAAAATATGAAAAATAGAAGTTGTTTCCAATATTTGTTTCCATTTTTCAAAATTAACATACTTCTAAAATTATAAAAAATAAGAAGAAAAAAAAATCAAAATTGTGTCACTATACTTTTTCTAACCTTTTTTTCTAGGTCATCATTTTCAAAATTAACTTGTTCAATTAAATTACTCGAGCTCGAAGCAATCACACTCAAAGAGCTTGAACCTTGAGATAATTTTAGATTATACTCTTAATCAAACAAACTGTTTCACATGCTTGTTCCTTTCTAGACTAAGTATGGGGCTTTGACCTCTCCCAATGAACAGCTAAGCATGATGTCATTGGTGGAAAAAAATCAGCAATTTATAGTAATTTCTAGAAAATTGATATCTTCCATTAAAATCAAATTTTTTTCTTAGATAATGCTTAAGGATTACAAAATTCCCTCTATGCGTCGTTTTTAAACTTATTTACCATCATACCGTCCACGTAGGCTTGGTACGTCGTTCGTTTTTTTTCGCGAAAAAAGATTAAAATCGCTACTCCAAGTAGCAGTTTTACAATGTAAATCGCTAAGTGAAACCGCTACTCCAAGTAGCGGCTTTACCTTTGCAAAAAAAATACAACCCCACTTACAGTAAGTAAGGAACGAAACTTCAAAAAAAAAACAAGCGCTTCCCTCCTCTATAAACCGCTACTTCTTAGCGATTTATAGACCAAAATCGCTACACCAAAAAATCGCTATTTCAAGTAGCGAGGTAGTGCTGAAACTAAAAAAAATAGGTCTGTTCTTACCAATTCCTACGTGGACAGTATGAGGGTAAATAAGTTTTAAAATAACGCATGAAGGGAATTTTACAATCTTTTAACATTATCTAAGAAAAAAATTCATTAAAATCACAATTCATAAACGAGATTGAAAATAAAGGGAAAAAGTTCTTTCTCCACCTCTCCAAACATCAGAGGTTAATAGATATATAATATCGTTTATTGATATGTTCACACTTTTAAGATATAATATCGCTAGTAAATATAAGAATGTCATCAAATATTTTGTTTCGTAGATAACCGTTAGCTAAATAATCCTCCTTAAACAAAAGGGTGTAGAGCCAAAGGTATATACTCTATATACTTATATAGTGTAAACTCAAGGGAATAAAATTTAGAAAGAAGAATACAAAAGAAGAAATGAGATGCTCTGACATGTTGCACAAAGAAAATGACAGCATGAACACAGCTCATAGCCAACCAAGTCCTCTTTGGACCCTTCAGCCTTTTCTTTTCTTACAAATATTATCAGAAATTGACAAATTATAATTGAATATGGCTGCTTATACTACTACTACTAATAATAAAAATAATAGTAATAATAATAAAAACTATAGTAGTTTTATTAATAATCCAATAATAATAATGAAAAGAGTAAGTTTCTTTCCAATGCGTTGGAGCATGGGCCCCGCTATGCTCACATGGCAAATTTAGTTGGTGCACATGTGGTAAACTCCTTTATTTTGCCTGTCAATTCTTATTTAAGCCCATCATTTAGGTCTATATTGATCAAAAAGAAAATAAAATAAAATAAAAATGAAAAAGATACTTTCAAGGGGAAGTTTTTGAAAAGTAAGAGGGACATGGACATCAGGACATGGTGTCCAAGCCAAGTAAGGCATTTTGTGTAATTGTTTTGGTGTGCTGTCAATGGACCCCATTAAAGTGACACAAAACTATGCTTTGCTTAACCTCTATTAACTCAACTGATTTGTTTAGCGTGTCACTAACTTACAATAGCTTATGAAACCATCTTCTTCTTCTTCCACTTTCAAGTTACAATGGTCAATTAACTAATTACACTGTTGTTAGCCTTCACCAAATCTTCTTTCCATATGTTAATGATATACTGCCTTTTATGTTTATTGACGAAGTTTCTACCTTAATTAATGTCAAACATTGTAAGTGACGATAAAGAATGTGAAATAAAAAACTATTCTAAAATTATTTATGGACAAAAAGGTTCAATCCTTTGATCTATTAGGGCATGATTTGTTAATGATAATAGTTAACTGTTGTATGGCCCGTTCTTTTCAACTTGGTATCAATGCTTATTAGAAAAAATAGGTTGAAACAAGTTCGGCTTAATAAAGATAAAGTTTGACCGTCTCACAAATAATATTTAAATAAATTCCAATAAAAATTAATAAGTTTTGATAATAAAAACTAAACTTATTTATATTAAAATAATGACAAAATCAAACTAGTTTATCCTTGTTTCACAACCTACTTCAAAAGCTATTTCTTCTAACTTTTCTTAAAAATAAACTTCAATCATTAAATGCTATCAAAAAAAATTAATATAACAAAAACATGAATATCCCAAAGTTATTATTTTCAAAAATTCTTCAAGAATTGGGGACCCAACTATATGAGGATAGCCTAGATTGCAAAGAGCACCCTTACCCAAAACCCATCGACAATCCATTCGAGAAACAGCTAGATAGCATTGACTTATACTTATTGTAATTCGGAGTTATGCTTATCATTGGAATTGAGGGAATAGTAATTTATTTTGTTTTTTTCTACAACAATTTTATTGAATTTCCTTAACTTCTTCAGAACGCAATGTTTTGCTTATAAAATTTGGTGAATGTAAACATCTTAGCGCCTAATCTTAACCTCAATTTCAAATTTATCAGCACTTTGTCCTTTTTGTCTTCAACTAATTTTTTCTAAAATTAATTAGCTGATAACATTAACTTATCATTCGTTATGAAAGTAGCTTATTTTTTCATTTGCTCTTCGTTTATTTTGTAGAATTAAAAGATATGAATTATTCGGCTAAAAATAGTTAAATTGAATTGATATAATTAGAGGATTAAAACGTCTTAGCTTATCTTATTCCAATTAGCATAGAAGAACAAAACTTTAAACCTAATATAATCAGTAGTTAAAACATTACGCGATTAGTTGGCTAAGTTTAGTTACACTACCAAACACTTAAACTTAAAAATACTCCTACTAATCTACTATTACAACATTATTAAGTATTAAACCCTCTTAGACTCTCCTAATGAAGATAGCATACAACAGAAATCAATGGCGGATATGATATAAAGTTGCCTATAACATCAAATACAAAATG
Organism: Patellifolia procumbens; assembly: GCA_947645195.1. NCBI lineage: Eukaryota > Viridiplantae > Streptophyta > Magnoliopsida > Caryophyllales > Amaranthaceae > Patellifolia > Patellifolia procumbens. Next base: position 1,763,805 of record CANSGD010001379.1, on the reverse strand, counting down.
CCATCTGTTTTCCAATAGTGCAGCCCTGCATTATTGTCGGCCAGAATACCAGAAAAAAGAAAAACAAAAAGTAAAGAAAAAGAAACGCCAAATCCTCTTTTGGAATTTGCAAGTATGTTAACTAGTAATATGCAAATTAACATACAGTATTATGAAATTAAAACAATCTGGTAACATAACAAATTCTACAAGTGTATTAAAATTTTGAATCGTAGTTACAGAAAAAATAAGCGTCAAAATTTGGTTCCCAAGACAAGAAACCCCAGAAAACATTTAAAATGTAGGAATTAAATGCATCCCCAACCCAATCTCCATGACTGTACACATCCTCATTCTACCAATTCTACAAAGAATTCAACCCTAAATTGAACAAATATGAATCCCTTAATCAAATCAATCCAAAACTATAACCAACCAATTAACGAAGAACCACCTCCAAACCCACCAAATTGCTGTTGTTGTTGTTGCACAATCTCTCTCTCTCTCCTCCCTTTAAACAAATCATAAGGTTCCCAAAGATGATCCAACGGACACGCTTTCTTACCATCAAGTCTCACCCATGGTTTCCCTTTCCCACTCCAATGCAACAAACTTACTGGCCCTGGATGTAATGATCTACATGATCCTCTCACATTATCTCCCCCTAATCCATGTTGATTCCATCTATGATCAATTGGTTCTATATTTCCACCAAACACTAGCAAAAACGGCGGTAATGAACCTAACTCGTATATCCTCGTTTTCTTCTGTATTTCCATCCATCTCTCTATCTTCTTCCTGTAGTTTCCTTCTCTCCATTGCTTCAAATCCATCACCATCACTCCCGTGTTGAAGTAACATGGTCTCCGGGTCGGGGATCCGGATTCGGCTCCGAATGCGGTTGATTTTAGTACCGGATCGGACCAGAATGTGGAGGTGAAGTAAGTGGTGAAATTGGCGTGACAGTATTCCGGAGCTCCGATAATGTGTGAATTAGAGAGAGAAGTGTTCCATAGTTTGTAGATATCGTCAACGAGGATTAAATCCGAGTCAAGGTAGATAACTCGGGTTACACACGGGTCAAGTATGTCGCCCAAGTAGTTTCGGGCGTAGTTTAACGGGTTTTCGAGTGCTTGTCGGATTGAAGACGAGATTAGGTTAATGACCGTGTCTTCCCTGAAGATATAGACCTTGAAGTTAAGCGAGGGGAAAGTAGACCGGACGAGTTGACTCAGTACGCGAGGTGAGAGGGAGTCGAACTCAGCGGCGATGAAGTGGAAGAAGATGTTTTCAGGACAGGAGGAGTGTTTTAAGACGGAGTGGACGGCTGCGATGGAACCACGTAAGTATTCGAAATCGAGAGTCATGGCTACGTGGACCAATGAGGGGTCGCAGTGAGTGAAAGGGGATGAGGTGGAAGAGCAGCCTATACCGTTACGGTAGTCTGGAGCTTCAGAGAAGCGGAGGAGGTGGTGTGGGTATTGAAATTCCAATCCTGTCCCTAGGGATACTGTTGTGTATCTTGTTAGAGATCGGATGGCGAGACAGAAAGGGGAGAGGAGAAAGAAGAAGATAGAGAGTAAAACGATGGCGTTCCGTGTATGGACCGCCATTGTTAATCTTTTCTTCTTCAAGGTACTTAATGATGTAATAATGGTGTGATTTTGGATTGTGTTTTAGTGAAAACACATTTGATTAGATTTGGAGGAGAGAGAATAGGAAGAAAAAGACGAGTGTGTGTGTGGTCTTAAAGGGGAAAGAGAGAGAAGGGGGTGTATTTATACTCAAGAACAGAGGTGAATTTCTGAATTGTGAATTGTGAATTGTGAATTGTGAATTGTGAAAGGAAGGAATAATAATGAGGAGAGAGAGAGAGAGAGAGAGAGAGAGAAGAAATCAAATAGGATGGGTTGTATTGTTGTTGTCGTCGTCTGGGTAAATAGGGAGGAAATTTACAGAGAGACCATGTCAATGAAAGCAAATTGGGAGTCGATGTTAATTTATTAATCCTTGGAATTAAAAGAGTCCTAATTCTAATTATATTGGGTTTTAGGGGGTTTTGACGCGGTTTTGATAAAGGGCAGTATTCTAGTTTAGTTAGGGGATTGCATTTATATTACACGTATTAGGATTTAGGACGGAGATGTTTTATTAAAAGAGATGAGGACACATAACTAAAATATAAAAGTTTGTTAATTTATATTTCTATCCAATTGCGACATCTTTGTCTTTATTTTTTGCAAATAATTTACTATGATTTTGTCATCAACATCTTAATGATTTATTGATTTTATTTTTGTTTTTTCGTATTGATAATGATAATCAATTAAGACAAAGTCTTATAAAAGACGGTCTTACATTAAGGTTAATGTAATACCAGCCCAATAAGCTAATTAAAAGCCCAATTACGCGTGCCACGGTAAGGAGCTCAAACAAATTGTTTTTTTAACTTTTCGACCTAAAACGTTAACTTTTGCGTTTTTTTAACTTTTCAATCTAAAACCTTTACTTTTGCATAAAAATCCATTACTAGTAGGGCTAATGGAGTGATTCCACATATGATATTAGTTATGGATTTTCATGCAAAAGTTAAGCTTTTAGGGCGAAAAGTTTAAAAACGGAAAAGTTAAGGTTTTGGGTCAAAAAGTTAAAAAAATCAATTTGGTTGGGCTGCTTAGGGTGTGGCGCGCGTCATGGGCTTCTCTAAGGCTTATTGGGCTGGTCTGAAGTTAAGGCTTAACCTAAGACCGTTTAATAGTAAATCAACTCATCATTTAATTTAAAATTTTCTACAAATTCATATTTATTAAAATTGTACAAAATGACTCTATAATTTGGCGTAACGAACAAATATGACCTTAATGATGGAATTTCGTTGAAAATTCTAACAATTAATACTAAAAAAGTAACTAATTCCTGAAAACTACCATCTTTTCATCCTCGTTGATGTTGCCCTCGCCCCTACAGGCCTACACCCTCCAACCCTTTTCACATCTATCCCGCGACCTTTTATTTACCTTTCTTGTTTTAACTTGGCCTGTTGTTGATCCCTTACACCTCAACCGATAGTATTCCAAAATTTCATTAACCCAAAAAAAACAACATAACTTGACTAATTTCAAATTGGTCGATAATGGTCGCACCATCTCAACGGGAATTGATAATGAAAGTGATATGAATAATGAGCTAACTCCAAAAGTGTCCGGGCGGGAACTCAATAAACCCAAACGAGCAATGAGGAAAATAAGGGAACAGTAACTTCGAACCAATGAACCTGGTCGAGCAACCATAGTGCCCAGGCAAGTTGGTTTTGGCCCAAACGAGCTTCGCACATTTTTCTTCAATTTATTATGGTTTTTTCGCCCACCATTTACTCCCAATCAATTGCGGATATGTCACACTGTGATGGGTATTAAAATACTACTAGAAGTGCACGATGTCAATTGTTAGCAAAGACTTTGCAAGTACGGGGTCGAAGTCATAGGGAGATCATAAGGGTTTACGTAGTTTTAGTTTAAGTAATTAAGTACTTTGGACGAAAACGGGGAGAAAAACTAATTATTGAGTTTATTAAAGACATCATATTAATTTTGGAAATATCAATTACTAAAAGCCTAGGGCGTTCGTTCGGTGCACCATGCTTATACCAATCAGGGAAATTCAAACAACTAACAAGACTTAGGTCTAAAATCGAGCAATAATTAGATCAGGTGTTAATCCTATAGTCGAGTCTTTAACACTCTCAAGTCAACTTATGCATTATGGTCGCTCACATAATCAGACTCACCAGTGTGTTCTAGGCCTCTAGAAGTACAATTGATATTATTAGCCAGATTGCAATTCGTGAAATTGGCCACAACATAAATCACGCATCTAAACGAACTTCACTAGAATCGCAACCCAACTGAGATAAGTAATTAAAACATAATAATTATGGCATAAACATGGTTTCTCTCACTAAGCCCTAGAAAAAAATCTAATTACTCATGATTGGATTAATTGAAAATATTTCAGTTCAATTCAACTCCTTTCTTTTTGAATCACAATTATAGTTCATTACAGTTCAATTCATTTCAGTCCAAAAGAATAGAGCCTAAGAAAACATTAACAAGAATTATATTAAGATTCATGCTCTGAATAATAGATAATAATAAAGAATAAAACAACAAAAAGCTATGATGAACAGCAAAAGCATAAATTACCAATCAAAAGGGAAAAAAATGAACTTTTGTTGAACTTGAACATCCTTCAAGGGAGTCTAAAACTAGATCTAGAGAGATAAACCTGAAAAGTGTTTAAATTTAATGACAATAATAAAAAGTTTAACCAAAAAACTAAGAGGTTCTATTTATACTTAATGCTAAAAGTAGTATGAAAAAATAATAAAATAGTGCAGAAAAATTACAAAGATAGTATTCCAGAGCATATCACTCGAGCTGGCACTTCTCTCCCAATTATCAGATCAGGCATTGCTCCAAACTTCAATTCTCCAACCATCAAAAACTGTATATTGCCCGATCAAGCATGCTTCACGAATTATGATAGAGTGCTCACTTCACGATTGGGCCTGTAATGTAGGAAAAATTGATCGCCAGATGCCATCAAACGGATTCACTCCTTTTCTTGTTTCTTCGTTCAATTTATTCAATTTGAGGGCATGAAACCGCTAGTTTTAAATGAAGAGAAATAGTATAACTCTCTATCTAAAGGAATTTCATCACAATGAGTGATTTCTTCACATAGAGAAGGAAGAGCAACACCTAAAGATTTAAAATTTCTTTCATAGTTTTAATATGCAACACTAAAATCCTTACATCTAAAGAGAGAATTTCCCTTTAAGAGAAACTGCAAAGGGAATAATATTATTTGGTCTGTCAGATTGCTTGAACAACAACTAAATATCTTTGTCATATTCATCCAAGGAATTTAAGTAATGAACTAAAAGAGGAACCAAACTAGGATTCTTCCATAATGGGCTATAAATTAAAACACGCTAAAGTTTTGGACTTGAATTTTGAATTGATTTAGACCTATGGGAGAAACAGTTACGAGGAGGCTAGAGAAACTAATTCCAAAAAACTAAAAAACCGAGTAATAAGATGAAATACCTAAACTTGATAGAGGAATACAGTAAAAAAAAGTACTTCCCTAATGGAAAGTTGCTTAGACCACACTAAAGACTGGTCGTGAACTGCCGCACTGAGCTCCGCTTAATAAGAGCTCCATATAATGTGACAAACTAACCAAAAACCCTACTAAACTCGACTACCCGCGCAAGAGAAACAAAGAAAAATAGAAGGGAGATCGTTGATCCCAATAAATGGGCGTCGTGACTACATTATAAGAGAATATTGCATTATAAGAATACTCATGTACACTATTATGATCTTTTTTTAAGGGTTTTTTAACCTTTACTACCCAAGTTACACCAGTTTTTTAAAAGAACTACCTACTTTAGGATTCTTCTAAAAGAACTACCCAATTTACAAAATCCGATGTTGACCACTACCCAAATTCATTTTCCGGCGTTGACTTATCTTTTCCGACGAATTAATGATCACGTGAGCGGCACATGACCCTTTTTATACGTATTTTTGGGCGTTTTATACGTATTTTATGCATTACATCTTCTTTGTACGTATAAGGTGTTAATTTCTCACTTTTGAAACCTAATTTAAACTCTTTCTCTCTCACAGTTCATATGAAACATCTCTCTTTCACTTCATTCCTGCAATTAATTACACAAGAAAGCTGACAATGGGTAAGTGAATCATAATTAAAACTACTTAAATGTAATTCAGCTTCACTCAATTTCATTTTCTTTCTCACTCTTCACTATTACTGTTTAGACATTATTTGAAATTGATTAATCTTAAAAATTCACTAAAAAACCCAGCAAAAATCTGTGTTTTTAGGTAATTCATCAAGGAATGGTTTCGAAGGAAGCAGTGGTTTCGAAGAAAGCAGCGAATTACAGAATTGTTAAGAAATCAAGGTGAGTTGTCTGATTTTCTGCAATTGCAAGTACATTTGGGAGCAAAATTCGGTTTTTATGTTTTCATGAACTTGATGAATTTGGGGTGTGTGGGTGCAATTTATGAATTTTCGTGTGTTTGGGGTCTTTTATATGGCTTTGTTTTATTGCAATTTGAGCAAGGTTTAGCTCAGATTAGAGTATGATTGGATTGTGTTTGTTATAATTTGGTTGAGTATTGCAATGTGGAGTGGCTGACTTTTTAATTGCATTTTGCATGTTACTTACTTGAAGCAGGTTCAACGGCAAGGATACTGTGTATTTTCTTGTGTTTAGTTTCATGGAACCTGTTAACATTAGATTGTATCATGGAGGGGATTTTGTGACCAAAAGGTGGAAGACTGCATATGAGGGGGGAGGGTTGGTTTTGAGGTTGAATGAAGAGGAGTGTGGGATGGATTAAAGATCTTGGGTATAGTGAGCCTGGAAGGATTTGGTTTAGAAGTCATGGGTATAGTTTGTTTGCAGGTGATGCCTGGCAGACCAAGTGGTAAGAAGAGAAAGAAGGAAGAAGGGGAAGGGAATGAGAAGAAGAAGAGGAAGTGCTCTAACTGTCAACATGTTGGGCATAGGAAAAACAAGTGCAAAAACTCATGTAAACCAAAGCCATCAGGACCCAAGAGTAAGGGAGGCAGACCTAAGTCAACAGACCCTGTTGTGAGGCATGTGGAGACCAAGAAGACAAGGAAGCCCAAGAAGAAGGCTGCAGAGGAGGCACCACCACAAACACAATCATCTCAAGCTAGTTGTATCTCAATCAACAATGGTGAAGTCTGAAAAAATGTTTCCTGTCAATGCTTCAAGTCAGTTTTTGTAATAGCTTTTGCCTTGAAAAAATAGGCATGTAGGTTTGGGAACATTGCCAATTTGCTAAACATTTTGGGTTGTAATTTGTTGTTAAACTTGTTATGTAGGTGATGTTATATTTGGCTTGAAACAATATTTGGCAAAGTTATGCATTATCTCAGGTGGAAGGTTTCCTTATATGTCAAAGATTGTCTCAAATGGAAGTTTTTTGATTAGTGTTGCCTTTCAATGTGAAAAAATTGCACTAAACTAACAACAGGGCACAATGTTTACCAAAGTAACCATCTTCATTCATTCACTTTGATACAAAATAACCATTTGAAGCTGCCATACATTTGAAGTACTAAACTAAGATAGTAACATTTTGAACAACAACTAAACCAACCTACCAATTCAACCTTATCAAACAACCTAACAATTCAACTAGACTAAGATAGTTAGATTCTGATCAACACAACAATTTCAACCTACCACTTCAACCTAACAATCTACCAAGAACGAAACCCATAACAGCAGTAATAACCATGTACCACATCACACCACCACCAACCATTTGAGCCTTAGATGCCTGATTAACCCCACCACCAACCATTTGCACCTCTCTTCCCTCATTAACCCCAGCATCTCTTGCCTTCAACATTTCTCTGTAATTGGCAACCTCTGAACGCAAAGCCCTATTTTCAGCAAGAAGTTGGTTTGTAACATTCCTTTGCCACTCCAAAACACCATAATCAGTCCACCTCCAGTACTTGCAGCCTAATCCATCAAACCTCCCAGAATAGAACTTGCACCTCACAAACTTCCTTCCAGGATTTGTCTTGGTCCACGACACCAACCTTGCAACTGGAATACCACAATCGCATCTTTCAACACTTTGCCCAGCACCGTTGCTAATGGCGTTGCTCCGTGAGCCACTTTGAGATGACATCTACATAAGCCAAACAACATTATAGAATTAAAAAATTCGAAGAATTGAAGTGCAATTATACAGATTTGTGCATTTACCTGTGCAATTTATTTGGAATGGAGTGAATTGTAGTAATTGATAGAGAGAGAAGGTGGTTGATTGGGGTTACAAGGGGTTAAAGAAAGAGAGATGTTTCATATGAACTGTGAGAGAGAAAGAGTTAAATTAGGGCCCAAAAATACATATAAAAAGGGTCACGTGCCGCTCACGTGATCATTAATTCGTCGGAAAAGATAAGTCAACGCTGGAAAATGAATTTGGGTAGTGGTCAACATCGGATTTTGTAAATTGGGTAGTTCTTTTACAAATATCCTAAAGTGGGTAGTTCTTTTAAAAAACTGGTGTAACTTGGGTAGTAAAGGTTAAAAAACCCTTTTTTAATGTTATAAAATTATATGATAGGCGTTTTTTTAAAGAATATGATTGTTTTTCCTATTATAAGATTTCCAACAAGTTGCCCATTGTTTTTAACTTACACTTGGAAAAAAGAGTAGAAAATGATGGCAAAAAAATTAACTTAAATTTATTTTTAAAACCATATCTCATATTTCACAACTTTAAGAAATGCAATGGTGTTTGCTCTACTACAAGGATTTCCGGATATTCATGTACATCATGATAATTATGATAAATAAAATATGCTACATCCCTTGAAAACTTCGGATAATAGTCGGCGAAATCCCATTTCCAGTGACCAAATTAAGGAAGCGCATTTTCGGTCATATTTTGAAACAAATCGCACAAATGATTGGATTAATATCGCTGGTCATCTAATAGATTAGGCTTAATACTTCAATCCTCGATGGTCCGAGAGTAGTCACTAAATATGCACTAAGGATCAATAATTGTCCTAAGAGACTAATATAGGTCTTTCAACACATTTTTATTCTCACTTGTGCATACCCTGGAAAACTTCAAGTATTTTCAGGAGTATTACTACTAGGCAAACACACTTTATGCATAGTATCTTAGCTAAAGAGCATGCGAGCTCACTAAAAAATATGCACCTTGTTGATATGGGTATAACAACAAAATCTTTTACAACAATCGTGAGAAGTAGTACATTAATTATGTGATGATTATTTCTTGTTACCTTTCCTCCCAAACAGATAAAATTGTACTCCCTACATTCTCTAATGGTCTACTCCTTTTCATTTAAATCCATTTCTGTAAAGTTATACTCGCTTCTAATTTAATCGTAAAAGGACTAATAAGTAGATCCTACACACACACTTAGGAAGAGCATCCTGCACTCAAACGTAGCTCAAACAACATAAAACACAAGAAAATTTCAAATTATAGAGTATATTGTAGCCCTCTGTCCACCAACTTCGTTATCCTCAATTTAAACGGCTCCTCTAATTAATTCACGACTGCTGATGACATTGTTATTCGTAAATTGCCTGGAAAAATTCTCAAAGCTATGACTTATAATCTTGGAAAATCTTCTCCTTTGATAATCGAAGCTAGAGGCCTTCCATAATGCGCTAAATCAAGCAAAAAATATGGAAACAAAAAATCCTACTATAGAAGGAGACAACCTTATCGTTATCAAATTCTCAAATGAAACTTAAGGCTCCTATACTTTTAGAGAAGCAAATTTAGTCACGGACTACTTTTCTAAGTAAGGACATCATGCCACTACGAAAAGTAAGGCGTTTGATGTCCTGGAAGATCCTACACTTTATTGTTTTTCTTTGTTAAAAAGCTTAGAGTTTACCCTTAATACAAGGGTCCCCTAAGATTTTCCTTTAGTTTATAAAAAACATTTTTTTTCTTGTAATTTTTACAGTCTATAAAAGGGAAAAAAATCAATTTTATTCTTTGAAGTCATATGACATTTACAATAAGGGTTTGTTCTCTTTAATTGGCTGACAATACATGAACTGAACGAAGCTGAACAGAATGAATTGAATCGAGTTGAATTGCATGGATTGAATTGAATATTAAAATTAACGAAAGGTAGTATATTCGTATAGAAATGCTTCTTTTAAGTTACTTTCCGCCAACAAAAATGGGGAGAAGGCGAATCAAGTGTGCCAAGCGCGTGTTGATCAATACTTGAAAAAGTAATTAAAAAGTTAGAAACAATGAAAAATTGTGTCTTTCAAATTTTATTCATAAAAAATTGTATGTTGCCATTTTTCCTTAGAAGTAGTTTTTTTGGTTCAAAATGTTATTTTATAAGGTAGTTTTCAATTAAAAATAGATTATTTTATTTTGTTACCACTTTAGTTATGTGTTCAATGCGGTAAATCTCTATTATATAAGGGACGATAGAGTGGAATACCAAAAAGAAAAAAGAAAAGAAAAAATAGCATAAATGTTTTACTAATTCGACAATTAACCGTTTCACAATTAAATCTTTAACCGTTTACGCAAGCATCGCTTGCGTTTAACGCTATTTATATAAAGGGAATACTAGGTGGACACCAAAAAAGAAAAAAGAAAAAAAAAAACATATCTTCACTACTGCTTTACTAATTCAATAATAAATCGTTTCAGTAATTAATTATTTAATCATTTTCGCCATCACGTGCAATTAACGCTACTACTCAAAGTTTTAACTCTTAACTACTCTTAACTCTTAAGCTTATGCCTTGTTTGGTTGTATACAGGAAGTCATACTTCCTAGGAAGTTATTTTTTCCATGTATTTGAATTTCCTAGGAAGTGTAAAATTGTGTTCGGTTGATAATGGGAAGTATTCTCATGGGAAGCTCTACTTACCTAGGGGGACATAGGTAAGTAACTTCCTCCAAAGAAGAACTTCCTAGGAAGTGCAAATTCCCATGGTTTTGTCAACCAAACAACTTCATATACTTCTACTTCCTAGGAATTTGCACTTCCCATGATTTGTTTTGTCAACCAAACAAGTCCTTAGTTTTCGTTATCAATTTCGCTTTTTCTTTCCATTCTTTCTTAGGGCAATGGAAGATTCAATTCTAATTATTTTTCCACGTAGCAGCCTGTGACATGCATGCACACATACTACCTGCCAAAAGAAACTTCTAGGCTTGTTTCATTGACCAACAAAACTCGAAGAATTACTACTAGAACTTGAGCTATTATTTCATTGAAGAAGCTAGGTTGCGTGTTGAATAAGCGTGTTTGTTATTACATACTCTACTTCTCTGTTTATTTTATAAGAAGTGATATTTTGATTTTAACATTTGTTAAAGTAAAACTTTGATCATTTATATCCAATTATCTAGATTTGTTTGATTGGACTTTTATAAGTAAAAAACGGATTCAAATAAGTGATTATATTATTGTCTACTTGATTTAGATTGTACAATTTTTTTTTTGAGAGGATCTTTATTACCCTTACTTGAATAACTTAATGGGGCGTTTGGATAGAGGGTTTCAGGAAAGACAAAGGGAATGAGAATTCTTGTTACCCTTAGAAGATGTTTGTTTGGTGTTTTTTTTGCTTTCCATTTACCCCAATTTCAGTATCACTTACCCCCATATCCTTCTAGGTTGATTTCCTCCTACCCCCAAGGTTTTCTATTCCCCCATATCCCTCTACACCACACTCACCATTGACCGACCTTGACCACCATATCACCACCACCACCCCACCACTGTAAGCACCCCTACCGCCACTGCACACACCACCACCACCTCTGCACCCACCACCACCACCCTTCCCACCCCGGAAACCGCCACCAACCCACCACAACCCTTTTTCACCCTCACACCCACCAGAGCAATACCCACATCACCACCTCTCTTCCCCCTCCCCAGCCGATAACCACCAGTGCTCTACCCAGCGAGCAAGGTCCTACCCTCAAGCCACCCACGACGAGTCCATAACCAACACCAAATCAGACAAGGAATGAGTCCACCATTACCGCAACCCACGACCCACCACCCACAACCCACAACCCACAACCCACCACCACAGATATGCGACGATTGCGCAGGAGATACGAAAATTGAGAGAACCCTTGCGGTTATTGAAAGAACAACGAACGTGCGGTGTGAATGGGCCGGAGAAGATGAAGCATGGTGGCAGTCACAGTGGCGATTGACGGAAAATTTGTCGGAGAAGACAATAATAATGGTGGTGAAGGAAAGTGGTGGGAGGGAGGGAGCTGAGGGAGGAAGACTGAGTAAAGTGTTACCCTTTCCTGAAAATTAACCAAACGTATAGGGGAATGAAGGGGTTTAGGTTTCCTTTCCTTATCTAACCCTTTCTTGATTCCTTTCCCTTTCCCCTCTTCTAACCAAACGCCCCCTAAACCTCCAAAACATTACCCTCCTCACACTCCTTGTAGAGTATAATTGATCTATTATCCTTCTCATTTAACTTTTCTTTCTACTATTGAATTAAAAATGTTGTTATCATTCCTCTACTCTATTTAATTTCACTCCTCACACTCTATAATAAGTTGCTATTTTAGATGAGTACATTGTGATATTAGTTTATGTAAAAAATAAATTTTGATTTAGATTTAACATATAAATACAGTAAAAGTTTAAACGTTTCAACTATCTGAAAAACGAGAGAGTGAGCGATAACTTAGTTGGTTATAAAATCTTTTCCGATTCCAAAAGCTACCGAGATCGATTCTCGTCCCACCCTAGCGGCTTATACACACATGAAAAAAAACTATAGTTAAAAGAAAAAAATATTATTTATGATATAAAAAGTTAAATTGGCATTCAACATCCCACACATATCTTTGACAAAAGACCTTGCGAATTATTGCACGCCATAATATTGATGAATGCGACCTTCCAATAGTTTTAATATTCGACACTTTTTGGCTTTTGATGCTTTTTTTTTAAAAAAAAAATACTAACAATCTGCTAATAATAATTTTGTGATGTATAAAGTGGTATAAAATTAACAATTATTGAAGCTACTGCAGCGAAGCTCTCTATCTGAGTGGGTCCACACTATAATAACAAATTAACAACTACACCTGGTTATTGTATAAGTCTTTTAAGACATGAGTTGAGTTGCATAACTTGACGATGTCGCTGAAATGAGCCATGTTTTAGGACCACGGACAATATAAGATCCATCAATTTTTCATCAAATCTTTTTCAGATTGTCATTAATTAGACGTAAGTTAGCAGTTTAGCACTACTCTTCTTACAATTGTCCCACTTCTTTGCGTCAATTTAACGAAGTTTTTTATGATGTAACCATCCCAAAAAACAAAAACAAATGCTGGCTTTTGATGATAGTTTAGCTTATATTTTTCATAATTTGTAGCCCAATACATACATGGGACACCTTGCACGAGAGATTTAATCATAAGTTCTATTTGATCATGAAAATGTTAAGTGTGCAAGATCAACAAAGTACAATGGGACTGGCAATATTATATATTGGGCTTTAGACATAGTAAAGAACAATGGATATAAATCGAGATGACTCAACTAGAAGAATCGACCTTCGTGACTAGCCGATTATATGGAATATGGATTGCTAATTTAGGGGGTCTTTTATCTAGTGCCTACCGGTTTATGGCCCTTGTGACAAGGAGACTTACTAAACGAAATTTGGACAAATTAATGATTTAGTGCTTCTATACTACGGAGTTCTCATATTAGTCATATACTAGCTAGATGGTTTACACTACTGAAATTTTTAGTTACTATTAAATTGTAATCAGTTTAAGAAATATACTTTATTCATTTTTTAGAAAAGTTGCAATACATTGACTTTTACACTATGTAAACATTACGTCATTTTAACCATAGTCTTTGGCTAATATATACAATCATGTGCTAATATGTCATATATTATTGATTAGATTTGTCATACTTCGAGGGGACTTTGTCGGCTATCAAAAAGTCATCTCGAGCTACGTGTTCGAAAATCAGGCTTATTGATACTCATTTCGTAGGGATTCTCGAAATTCTTACTTGATAAGGGTGCACGGTGGTGTCCGTTTCTCGAAAAAATGTCATCTTCACCTTAAAAAAAGTCAAAGCACGTAAATCGAGGCAAACACTTAACCCTAAACTAACCTTTTATTTAACGGAATAATCACGATAGAGAAGATTCCAAACTACAGGTGTACCATTAAGAAGTCAAAAATATGAAAGTGTACTAGTAAGAGAAACCAATTCTAGGAGTGTACCATTGGGAATTTCCCCAATGTGCATTATCATCAATTTAAGATAGTAACAGGAAAGTTGTGCACTTGACAAGCTTGAAAGTCACATTGTTGCAATCTCAATTACCAATGAAGTATTGATTTTCTAGTTGGGCACTAGATCTTGTTAGAATCTATAATTTCTAATAAGGGGTAGGATTGCAATCTCTGAATAAAGAGGACTTGAGTTCGTTATTTCATGGTCTGACACGTCGACAGTGGGTGAAAATACTACAAATACTCTTAGAAGACTTGCTAGTGTTTGGCTTGTAATTCACGGGGTGTGGGACAAGTTGCAAATATTCATTGAATTGATGATTAGCATTTGAGACTAAATTCGTACGTAGTATCAATTCTTTCCTGATACTCCTAATCAAGATCGTATCTAGAGTATGAAAAGGGTGATTTTTCACGCAAGTTCACAATTCGTGAATCCCAAATTCTAGTTTCATCCTTTCCTAGTGGGGGAAGCATCGCCCTTATATTTAAAATTATAACTTCGACCTTGTCTAATGAATGAAGTATTTTAGTTGTAAGCCAGCATTTTATTACTTAGCTTCAATGCGAGCAAAGCTATCACCTACCCCTCCCCATCAAAACAACAAAACAAGTCACCTTGATCAACCAACATCGGTGGCCAAATGGCCATACACACATATGGAGCCAAGGGGCCAACCTTATTCATCCAAGAGACAACCCATATTCTTCCTAAACCCTATTCTTTAAATTCAATATTTTGCCTTTACATGTGGTCGGTCCAATAGTTCTAGTTTATTTGCAATATTATTAATTAGACAAATCATTAGACTACCCTACCCCCAAAAAGAAACATATACTTATACATAAAGTTGTAGACTAGTAGTATAGAAACTGAAGTTTCAGGTAGATTATATAAATATATTCTACCAATTCCTTGTCAACTTACATATAAACTATATAAGCTCTCAAATTATAAGTAGGTTCATGCATGAAGCAAGCAAATATTTAAAGGATGTTTCCTTGCTGGATCGCCATTCACCAACTCTTTTTGGTCTTTGTATATATTCTGACTTCTACCTATCACCTTACTGATGATTATAAAACTGTGAATTCTGTTTTGGCCCCAAATTAACTTCCGCAAAGCATTTTGCACTATTATTTTATTGGGGAATAAAACTAACACACGCTAACAAAAACTCAATAGCAATCTTGGTAAGAGTAAGCATGGAGTGACCGTTCAATGCATGCATCTTTTTGCAATTTGTGTATATAGGACTATAGGATAGAGTTATTTTGATCAAATAAAGCTTGACTCATTTGATAATGTTCTTACTTCAAATTCTAATATAAATTTTAAGGTTCAAACTTAATAGAGTACATAACATATTCTTGGTAATTATCCATCAACTTAGACCTCAACCACAAGTCATACAAATCTATTTTTTGCTAGTAGAAGCGGGTGGCCTCGCCTTGACCCTTTGGTTAGTGGTTCAAGTGTTCACCTTTAAAACTCAAAATTGTAGTAATAGTATGGCCTTTTAAGTTTTGAGTTTTAAAGGTGAGCACGTGAACACCACTACCCAAGGGCCAAGGCGACGTCACCCATTCAACTAGCAAAGAACAGATTTGCCCACCCATCACCTCCCTCCGCCGCTAGTCCTTCCCTCCTTCTGCACTGGTTGTATCATTCAGCTACTCGTAGACTGTTGAGTCCGTATTTTTTATTTTATTAGTCACATTTTGAGGGAGAAATTGGTGTAGTTTATGTTAGATTTGGTGAATTTGTGCATCGTTTGTGAACTTTTAGCAAAGATGCATAACTGAATGGAGATATCGCACCCCGACTTGTTTGAACCTGGACTTGCTTCTACCGTGCCGAGGAAGTCTACCGATAGAGGTTTTTAGGACTTTTAAGGAACTCGAGATCAAAATATATGAAATCTTGATGTTGTTGAGCAGAATTGGAAGCCTACGAGTCTCATACAAGGTTCAAGGAACATAATTGTTAACTCATTCGAAGAATCCAAAGAAGAAGAGGTCGCTGGCAAATCATTGCTCACGATATTTGGCCGTAGCTCACACCTAGACCAACTGCCGAAAGCCCGAAACCAAGGTGCGACTCGCGGTGAGGTCCGCGACTCGCGATGAGGTCCGCGACTCGCGATGCCTGGCTCAACCCTTGGCGAGTTGCCCAGATCATGGGCTAGGAATTTCCTAGATTTTATTTTTAATTTAATTTTTTACTAAGAACAATAATACTTAGACGTTTTTCTTTGTTATTTATTTAGACTTTTATTAGCATTGTCATTAGCTTTAGCCCTATAACCATTGCTTTTGATTAATGTGAAGATTGAAGATCGTGTAATTGATGCAAGGGTTGTTCATCCATCATCCAAGCATTGTTGATTCAAGTTTTGTTTCCTTTAATCTCCTGTCTTTGACTCTCAAACATGTTTTGAATTATGGTTATTGTTTTTTTTGTCACTATTAGTGAGTAGCTTTTTATCTAAGATTCGGTTGAACCCTAATATGGATTAATCGTACAAAAACTCTTTAATTCCAATGTTATTGAATTATACGTTTAAGGTTTGGTAAGTTTATTTTCCATAAGCAAGCTTGCATCATATTTAGCCCTGATTTATGTTATCCATGAAAGTTGGAGTTGAGATTAGGCTTTATATTTTTGCAAGTTTGGTACCATATTAATTGAGTTCATTAATAAGAGTTGGGATTCAATTTAGATTGACTTGCCATTGGTGAGAATTCTCTATGAGAAATCCAATATAGGTAAGAATTGAATTCGAGAATTTTGTTGGCATTGTGTTCTTAATGTTGCTAGTTCAGTGTGTTAGCCATGAAAATAGGAAGCATGCATGTTAGTTAGGCCTATTGTTATCACAAAACTGATCTTAGGGTATTTCGAGTCTCTGAGGAATGTTGATCTCTCCTAAGCTTTATTTTGATAATTGGGATGTGACTTTTGTTTGATCGATTCATGTTAGTAGTGATGTCCAGTTTTAGTGTTTAATCATTGTAGTTATTGTCATTTTTTTATCATTTAGTCTTGGGTTATTTGGATTTTTCCATCGATTTTGAATTGTATAGCTAGCTATTTCATAGTCTCGAATCGGGTAGTGCTTAATCCGGAACCTTATGAGGTATTAAAATAAAACCGTAACATTGGTGTTGCTTCTTCTTTAGTTTGTGGATTTGATTATTGATGATGAGGGGTTTTGTCATGGGAGGAAAGGATTTTTTGCAGGAGCGAGGTAACTGTGTAGTTGACTATTTCTTTTGGAATTCACTACTGGTTGTTGAAGGCATGAGATTGGTTTTATACTCCACCACGCTCCCGCACACAAGAGGCCTTTAATTTGGGCTTGAAATTTGGATTCAAAACATGTATTCTCTTACATGACGCTAAATATATCACTTAGAAAGGTGGAGTGGACGAGATTCAAACTCATGACCTTCTAGTCACAATAGCTCTTGATATCTTGTCAAGGAACACAACTCAAAAAAATCCTAAGCTCATGATTAAGGCCCAATAATATGTTATATACTCTATCCGAACCTAACCACGTGAGAGAATTTCGGAGTAGGATTTCCCTTACCTTTCTCCTACCTCTAAAGTATGGTAGTTCAAAAATCGGTCTGGACTTGAAAATGAACCGCATCGAACTGCTCGATATCATATTGGGCCGGACCTGAGCTAACCAGTCTCGTCTTCAAATCGCCAATTTCAACTTTTCGGCTTCCGGTCGTGTCCATTTTTTGGGTTTGAACCAGACTTGTTTTTCCTTCCATATAATAGAAAAAACATTTTCTTCCCATATATGTTCATGTACTTACTAATGATTAGGCTGAATGACCAATACTTTTAATGTTGGTTGAAAGAAATGAATTTTTTTAAAATTTTCCCTTATTTAAACTCCTTAACTCATAAGCTACGATATTTCATAGATATTTTATTGTGAAAGTATTGGGTCAGACGTCCAATCTAATACTTTCACATAAACCAAATTTTACTGATCCACTCCATTCAACTTCCTTCCTTCACATCTCCTTCCACGAGCTTTCCCAAATTGTCAAATCATCCATGAGCTTCCACAACCACCTGCGGCTTGGCCAGACCCATTGGCAACCATCGGTGGCCTTCCTCGTCGAGCTTTCCCATCCTCCTTTCTCTTCTCTTTCTTTTTTCCCTCCTTAGTTTTGTTGGCCACAGCGCGCAACACTTTCGTTGCTCCCGTTGCTACTGAGTAGTCTGTATCTCTCTGCTGACGACGACGTCGACAAGGAAGAGCTCATATCGCCCCATCAAAGACGACAACGACCACCTTGTACCGCCCCACAACGACGGCCTAAAGGGCGCCGTTGACAACTTCGATGAAGGAAGAGCTCTTACCGCCCCCATCGAGGACGCTTAGGACGACTTCGAGTTCATCTAGCTATTAGAGTTTCAAAGTTTTAATTTGGGATAGGCGACGCCACGAATTGATTATTGCTTGTTAGAGGAAATTGTGACTTTTGTTCAACATTTAATTTGATAAGTGAATATTTGATTTTGTAAAATGAATATGGAACTCGATAAATGATTTTAGCAATTGATTAACTGATTTAGCTATTGAATATCTGATTTTCTAAAATCAATATCTGATTTAGGAAATAGATTATGTGATCTAGCAATTCAATATCTGATTTTCTAAAATGAATATCTAATTTAGAAATTGAATAAAGGATTTTAGTAAATGAATATTTTGTTTAACAATTGAATAGCTAATTTTAGGAATGATTATTTGAGTTAGCAATTGTATAGCTGATTTTGGACAATGAATACCTGATTTTCAAACATTGAATATCTAATCTCAGATAATAAAAAAATTATGTGAGATATTGATTTGTTCATGTCAACAACCATAATTATGGTCTGACCATAAATTACGGTCAGACCAGTCTGACATAATACCTTCTTTATTTTTTCCCTTACTGGTCCAATCGGTCGAGTTCGGGGATTGGATCAACTTTATTGGTCAAGTATAGCCTCGGTCCAAGCTATAATATGTCTGTCTCTTGTTTCAAATTTTAATTTTTTGGGTTCGCGTCTGCTCTGGTTTTGCGACTAATTTATTCGCAAATAGTCGACTAAGGGTCTGTTTTCCCCAACTTATTTTCAATTTAATTTGATTCATTTGAGTTCACTTCGGCTCATCTTTAGAGAATATTTTTGCTCTCACATTTCACTATTCCTTCCAGTTCAATAAAATACAGTTGTTTTCAGTTTACTTGAGCTTAGCTCATTTATATCGAAAAGAACAGACGCTAAACAACCTTTTTTTTTGTAAGAAGAAGTGGCTCGGAGCCCCGCTTAAGTCCTAATGGGTCAGATACTTGAGAGTATGGGGAAGGTTAAAGGGAATTCCTCCTCTGCAAATGCCCCTAATGGGGATTGAAACCAGCCTTGAAGTTGGAAGGGTGATCTCCTTGCCACTAGATCGTGTACTACTTTACGCTAAACAACCATAAGGGTTGAATTGTAGCTATGATTCTTCTCCTTACTATTAAGATGTACATACAATATATAGGAGCTTTTTCAAAAAGTTCTCCATCTTTACATTTTCAAAAAGTTCTTCATCTCCACACAAATGCAATTTGAATCTTTTATTCCACTTCTTCTTCTTCTTTTTTTGCCGGGCTCTTTTATTCCACTTCATATCTTATTTGGGATCTTATTGTTTATCACATGAACTAATTATCTAAGTGGATGATAACACATCCAGGAGGTCAGTCACTTTAAAAGTTTTACTGCAATCCTACATAATAGTAGTAAATGAGAAAGAGTTTAAATATTGGCCGGTGGGCGGGAGGAAAAGGGGCAAAGTTGGTAACTTACGGGGTGAGTGCCTGAGCCTGAGTGGTTGTGCTTAGGATACTCTGCGCAGCGCATACTGTACAAGTTTGTACAAGTACTTTTACCCACTAATTATTTAAATATTTACCTTTTACAGGATTTACCAAAAAGGAAGGGTTAGAAAGAGCCAGAGATTGCTCAGAAAAGTGTGTTATGTATTGATATGCGTGGTGAAAACTGAAAAATAAACAAATTTAAAGATATGAGCAAGATTGTACTGTATAGTGTATAGTTTATACTCTAGTTTATAGTCTATAGTTTATGGTGGAGTAATTTGCTAAACAATTTACTGATCAAGCATTAGTACACGGGTGCACCTAATTGTGTCAGATGCCACTTTTTTGGCCTTACTGTGTTCGTGTTCTCACACATTATCGGCATTTTATACTCCTACTAAATTTGGTACTACATATGTTATTGAAACAACCAAGCAAGGTTTGGTCTAGTGGAAAGCAGTAAACCTTCCAACCTTGAGGTTGGGGGTTCAATCCCCAATAGGGCCACTTTGAGAGGATTTCCCTTATCATTCCCCCTCTTCAAAGTGTCTGGCCCATTAGGACCCGAGCAGGGTTCGGGCCGCTTCTTCTTACCAAAAAAAAAATGTTATTGGAACAATTACATGCAAGTGGTGATGCAAACAAATCTGGGAAGTATCTTGGTAAATTGGTAATGTCTCCACTATCATGATTCGAGGACATCATGCTACATGAATCATAAAATCTACTGCTACATCTTTTCATCATATACTCTATGGCTTATTAATTCTTCATCATATAGCAAAACTGATTTGAATGTGTGTGCGAAACTCATGGTTTTACATTAAAGCTTCCCGTTTCCCACAAGCTTGATATCAAAGACTTCTACATGGTGATTAATTTTCCCATTCTATTTTAAAATATAGTCCTGTTAGATTTATAAGTCTAATTTGTCTTTCAGTACTTAGGTTATGTTCACTTTCAAGTCAAAAGATAATAGATTAGTTTTATTCGTCAAGTCAGTTTTAGTGAACAAAACTTAATTCTACTTAGTAAATATCAGTTGTGATTAGTATGATTCAGTGAAGTGCATAAGAGAAAAACACTAGACATCAATAATGATCAATTTTAAGTGGCAAAAATATTTTACAATCTTTATAATCATATTCAGAATATACGAATAATACTAGTTCAGTTCAACTTTTAGCTCAAGTGAGCTCAACTCTAACACCTTCTGACTTGTTGGATCTTCAAACATATACTTATGATTATTACTTATTAGTAGATATAATTAGAATATATGTGAAATTTTAATATGATAGTAGAAAAGATAAAAGGTTGAATATCATGGATTAATTTTTTGTTAGCTGTAACTCGTATGTTATTCAGGTTTGCTCATAATCAAATTATAAGTTAAGTCTAGAATAAAATTTCTTGAGTTGGTTGAAGGAAAGCAAATAACTCCCTCTGTTTTAATTTAATAGGGACATTTGTACTTTTTATGTGCATGTCAATGCAAATCTTTGACCGTAAATATCTCTAATTGTACATGAGTAAAAATCATAAAAAGTTGATATTATAACCCTACACATTGACATGAATCAAACAAGATCCTACATGACTATATTTTTCTTACGTATAACCAGCATAAGATAGTCAAAAATTAAAATGTAAATAGTAACAAAAGTCAAAGTGTCCATATTAAATAAAAACGGAGGCAATACCTTTCTTACTCCAAGCCCAATCCAAGCTCAAGTTAATGGCAAACTCAATCTCAACTTGACTCATTATCAACCCTCTATAACAACCTAAGTACACTTGTCATTGGTATTCCAAAGGTTTACATCTATTGCATAACATTTTCCTTGTAGTATAAAAATCAATATCTTCTTAGTAGCAATATACAGCAAGTGTAATAATCTCTTTAGTATCTATTAGCATAATAAACTCGTAAATTGCCAATGTATATATAACAACTTAGACATTTTCAATAAAAGAAAAGTTTGTATTAAGGCCAAGAAGTCCGTTTAGTTCAAACTAACCATGTATGCACGCGATATCCTCGTGCATAAGATTAATATGTAAGGATCTGGGAGAAACTACATTGTAAAAACTACAGTTAAGTATATATATATATATATTTTTCATACTTTTATAAATAATTGTCAAGTTTTAGTTATTTTGTTTTTTAGATGATGTAATTGTAATCTCAAAAGAGTTTAGATAGTGAAACAATTTAAATATATCATAAAAGAGTAATAAATATTAGAGAGTAAATTAGCAATAGTGATTTAAAAACCAAACGCCAAAAAGACAAAAAAAATACAAAAGAATGATGGAAGACGTCATTAGCACGCATCATCACTCATGAGTAAAAAAATACATCATCTCTCCCCCTCTACCACTTTCTCACTCATCTTAAAATATTTTATTATGTTTCATAATTTGATCAAATCCACCTTCACTCATGAACAATCAATTACCCATGTATTTGAAAATAAATAAAATTCAAAAGTATATAAAAATATAGCAAAGTGGGTATTTACTTATACATCTCAAGAAAATATAACCAATGATATTTTTTAATTATTTCTTGCTAAAAATCTCATGGCCAAATTTGAAAATAAAACTTAATTACTTAATAACTTCCTTGATTTATTTAATTTATTCTTTCTTTTCTTAATTTTGGTGTCCACCGCCTCTTCCCTTATAGTGTAGAGATAAGAATTGATAAAGGCTAATAAAATTAAATAAAAATTGATTCAAATGAGGTCTAATAAGTTTCAAAAAGAAGACAGGAAAATCCAACTAAAGAGAATACTAGGTTGTATCCTCTCCATTTTAAAACGAACGGAAATACAAGTATGGCCAAGCATTATTCAAAAAGGAAAAGATATCCCTCGTCCGCGTAATATAACTTCTATATACTGGATATGTATATGGTACACACAAGGCTTTTTTATTCATTTAATTAATTGAGAACTCAGTAACTTTTGATAACTTGCTTATATAAGAAAGCTTCAATTGAGCAAATAAGAAGACAAAAAAAGTTATAAAATATATCATGGACTTTCGAAGGACAAAATAGTTGAAGATGATAAATTCATGAATTATCTGTATTTGGCACAGTGGGCTTCGTAAGATTGCCTCCTCGGAATAACGGCCCGAATCTAAACTCCCAATTCCCAAGTAATGTGGACCAATTTACGCAGCACTCAAAATCTCAAATATAGAAATGCATTTTGCCGTAAGAAATCTTGAAGGTGGTCTTGAAAAGCTTTCCCTACCATTACCAGTTGATGGACAAGAGCACAGATTTCCCAAACGCAGAATACATTGCAGTACAATATGTACTTACTACTTCAAATTTTTGGGTGTATGGGCTAAAAGAATACATCCATCCCTTCTCGATTGATTCGATACTATCATCCCTCAAATCCAATAAAATTACACCATTTGTTGTTACATCTTTCCACTTTGGCATATCTGGAATGATATAATTGGATGCATACTCCAAAACATCCTTCTCACATCCAACGAACCCTCCTACGAGCTACCCGAGCTCAAAAAGAATGGTCCTACGGAACCACCTTGGACAAGGACCTCTTAGCGATTTCCCCTTCTTCGGGACCCCCCTCTAAATTCTTCTCTCCAATCCTCGTTCCCCTCCTTGTTCGTTGATCCCCCTCCTCCTGGCTCTCTCAAATTAATTTCAACGACTTGGTCAAAAATGGTTTTGCAGCTGCGTGCATCAGAGACGAGGAAGGTGAGGTGTCATAGCAGCGACCACTTTTAACATAGGCAGCACGAGTATTGTAGTAGCAAAAGCAACAACTCTTCACAAAGCACTTCTACATCTCACTTCCATTCCACACCGTAGCTTCATTATCGAAGATGACAACTTTCTGGTCATTAATGCAGTTGAAGCGCATCTGAACTCCTCCATGGCAAATAGACAACATTATTGACGATATAAAGAGGATCCTACACCAGGAGCAAAACTGGGAAAATACACCACATCTTTAACGAAGTTAATAGAGCGGTGGTTTCGATTGCGAGCATAGGCCACTTAGTTAATGATTTTCTATAGATTGAAATTTTAGATCTTGCCAAACTTTTCACTATTCTTAGTTAAGATGCATTAGGGAAACTTCTCGTGCGGAGAGACTCCTAATGCTATTTTTGACACATGTATAATGGGTACACAAATGTAGATAGGACTGGAGCTTACTCATCCTACACCCAGTTATAGTTTAAGCATCATACATCTAAGGTTACTTTTCGCTAATCTCCTCATTGCAACTCTCCCTATAGCGAATTTTGCTCAATTAGAGTGTTTTAAATAACCAACGAGGAATGAAATAGTCGTTAACATAGGATGAACATCCTACACCCAAGTATAAGATCAAGAGCAAAAATCTCTTGCAAAGTGTAAAAGTTTTATAATATATTAAGGTTTATATTATAAGCTATGTCCATAGTTACATAAAGCTCTCAGTTGTACCGCTATTTTAATCCTTAATCATAAGTAATATTTGACATGAATGACAGCCGAAGGTTAACCATAAATGATGTTAGTGATTATTTGAATTTGAAATAGAAAAAGAAAAGTCATAAATGATACTTCCTCCGCTTTTTTTACTTGCATCATTGGGAGCAATTACACATCCCTATGGGCATTTTATAAGTTTAGTATCTTGAGTTACACACACAATAAAATCATATAAATTAAATATTAATAATCTATATAATGAGACAAATTTAACGAGATCCCACATGACTATAATTTTTCATATATATAAGTCACACTAATCGATTAAGAGCACATGAATGAATAGTGCTACAATTCCAAATGATGCGAGTAAAATAACGAAGGCAGCATTAGTTATAATGAGGACTCTCACATTATAATGAAGGGATTTCAACATCATTTACGATTTTCCTGTTTCTTTTTTCCCATCCAAAATAATTACTAACACCATTTATGATTAATCTAACGCTCGTCAATAATATGACCTATCAAAAGTTACTTATGATTAATAAGGACTAAAATAGAAGTACAACTGAGAACTTTATATAACCATGAATATGGCTTATAATATCAAAAAGATAGGTGTATAGGTTAGAAAAACCCTTATATATTTTACCCTTAAAAAGTTATGATAGGGCTTCCTTTACAAAATAGAGAATGTCACATCCAGATCATAATTTCTTCACTATATCACTTTCTGTAAATTTATTAATGTAATTTGATTGTCAAGATCATATGGTAAAAGTGATAAGAAAGACAACGGCTGCAAGAATAAAAAGTAGTAAGACGTCTGAAGGACACGAGAATATTCCAAACCATGGACTGTTTTACCATAAAAATCCCAACAATGGGCTATTCTTAATGATCTCAAGTGACCAAATATATATATTTAATTAATTGCTTTTTGTTTGTCTTTTTTCCTTTTTTTTTTTTTTCCTTTCGCATCGCCTCCTCCTCTCTAGCCGACGAGTTGTGGACATAATCAACATTTAGCCCTCCAAAATCAACTTTATCAAATGATCAGATCATCTTGAGAAGGCAGCTCTGGAGTTGGGATTAATTTTCCAAAATTCAAAGTTACTATGAGAAAGCCGCCACAGTTCGGATTATGCATACTACTTTTCCATATAAAACCATTTTAGTCGTTTGGTTAGCTCAAAACTTATAACAGGTTTCTTAGTTCATGAACAAACATTATTCAAGAAATTATATATGAATCCAACAATAAAACTTCCAAGCAAAACCCAACACAACCTACCTGCTTGACAAATCTACATTTCAGGGGGCAATAACATCCAATATTTGACCACTCTAATAATAGCAACACTCAACAATTTAAGCCTATCATCTAGTAGTATTTTGGGGAAGTTTAAAGCAGAGTTTATCACAGTTACGGACAAACTTTATCCTCACTATTGGGAACTTGAGTTCCACAACACCCAGCATTATTAAACACTCTTTAAAGACGCTAAGGTATCGATACCAAAAATTAGAAATACAAGTCACACAGTACACAATGCAGTAGCAGTAACCAACCAAAAACTTTATGCTTTCGGCAGCATGTTGACGTCCTCTTTGAATTTTGTGAAGTAAAAAAAGAACACTTTATGCTTGGTCATGGTTAATTGTTCACTAGGTATGATCAAAATTCATAAGCAACAAAAGAAACTAAATCTCGAAGCACACATGAAGTTTCATAAATCATTACAAGCGATCAATCCAAAGTTGTGCCAGCATATACTGCAAATAAGCAGTAGCGTTAACTGTAGGAGTGAGTAAAACCTATACAACAATCAAATTTGCATAAGCCAAAAAAATCGGGTCAAAACCTTTATTATGAGATTTCCATCTCATCTCCATATGACTCGCAACAGATCATTACCGTGCTCATGGTAGTGTGGTTCTAAGTACTTTCCGGTCAGCACCAAATGACTGCAAAAGAAGATAAATTTCATGTGTCGGTTAGACAAAAGTTTTAGGTATATTACAGAAAATTTGTTGATTACTACCTTTCCAATAGGTCATTTTGCAACTTAGAGCCTTCTCAAATATAAGTTGTAGATAACTACCTTTTCAAAAACTTTAGTTCAATATTGCCACCTCTAGGATTTTACCAGATTTTGGTGAATTTCTTTTGCCCAAAATGATTTCATCATGTATATTATTACATTGTGGAGTCAATACTGGTTATATTGGCCCCAAAAGAATCTATAAAAATTTGGCAAGAGGTAGCAATGATAAATGTAAAATTGTTTAACAAGGCAGTAATTGACAACTTTATTTCAAAAGCACAAAGTAACTATTTCAAAGGCTGTTTGAGAAATTTTCTGTATACTAGAACAAACAATACACAGCAATATTAGCACATGATAGCACTCTTAAGATTTTCAAATGTACATTTCTTGCAACCTTCCTCCCTATTTTCTTTTCTGCTGTCTGAGACTCTGAGTAGGGAAGAATAAGAATAAAACCAAATTCTAGGATGAAAAAGGGTCTTAACTCTCTAAGTGACAGGGCATCAAAATCAAAACATCAACACACATTTTTGTCAAGACGAAACATCTGTTACACAGATTTTGTGTTTGTAGAGATGGATAAGTCCCCTAATTTCTGACGCCTGAAAACAACTGCCCTAGGGTTGGCATTGGTCACACTGTCGATAAGGAAAACGAAGACTGCGTAGTATGGTTCACAAACCACCATTAAGCTCCCAATTATAATGATTGGATGAAAATGGAAATGTCAAGGAGAGTAGCCAAGCAAGAGCCCGAAAACGATTACCCAAATTGTAAATTGCAACAGCTACACAAAACTACAAATGGAGAACTGCCATTGGGTGATATACATCACCGGAGACCTTAGTTACAATTATCTCCCACCCCTTCACCGCAGCCCTTCTTGCTCTCTCCCTTCCGTTTATCACCCTCCTTCCTCATGCCACCACAGCAAAGCTTGCCTAAACTTCAACCCATCACTGCCGTTGGATCCCAGAATTTGGCCTAGCAACAATAGCTTTAATGGCCAAATTTTTCGTTCTTTTTTGTAGTCAATTACTAGTAAAAAATATCTTCATCTTTCAAAAGATTTCATAATCAATAAATAACTAAACGCTTAAAAGAAAATGGTTGCCCAATTGAAGGATTGCAATCTGGCATGCTTTAGATGGACAACCGCGGCGACACATCAGAAAATACCCCTTGTGCTCGGTGTCAACATCAAAACAAGAATATAGACACATACTCCGAGATATAATGCAAGTCACTCTCAAAATTAATCACATTTCTAAGGCTGTGTTTGAGCTTCTAGCCTCCTAGAAACTTGGTCCTAACAGTTCTCTATGCTTTCATATCACATCACTAAGATACTCACTCCTAGCCTCCTAGGGAGTAATGAAATCCAAGTCAGTTGTAGGCTTATATTAATTAGGGGGGGCAACAGCACTTCTGGGCGTGAGACGGGCCCAAGCAACAGCTAATCGCATTCCAAGAGTAACGCGCAGGTGCGATACATCTCAGGCAATTGCTAGGATCATATAGCCGTCGCTGATAGCCTGATAGGCTTAAAATTTTACCCTAACAGTCTTTCCAGTCAGGATATGGACAGAACAGATATGGCAGTCATGGATCTGACTACAACAGAAACTAGACGCCTTATGCCACCTCTGTCGTGTCTCAAGGAACTCTGCTTTGCCCACTTTTAGAAGAGTGGCACGGAAGAAAGAGATGAGAACTAATCCAGGTAGAAAATCTAAAAGACAAGAAACTCAAATTTTCTTCAATCTTAAACTTATCTTGGCTTCAAATTTACCAAATTCGGCCAACAGTATTGCTAATGGCATTACATTTCATCAAATTAAACCCTAATTAAAAGCCTTAAATTGGGGGGAATCCCTAATTCATGGTTCAATAGCACTGGATGATCGCCAACTCGTCGGAGGCAACAAAGGATGTCGGCAAGCCATCTCCCATAAGTCCTGGCACCGTATATCTATGGCCATTGTTTGCGAGGAACATTCAGGTCTGTCTCTCTCTCCTCGTTATTCTCTTCTCTTGCTTTCTTTCTCTATTCCATGATCTCTTTGTCCTGCTATCCCTTCGGTGTTCTCTTCTTCCTCTCTCTTTGATCTTCATTTCTTCTTATGCTCTCTTCTTTTTCATATTTCCCTCTTTTTATTCAGGCCTCGGGGCTTTGACTTTAACTTCTTTTTCTTTTATGTTGACCAATGAATTATCAAGGTGAAAAGAGAGGTTAACCCACTCCCTGGACACCATTGTTTTCCCCTAGTCAGCGAGGGATTTGATGTGTGTATTTTTTTCCCATTTCTTTTCGGAAAGTCGTCATGTTTTTTGTCCATAATTCTACTTAAATATGGGGCTCATATATTGAAATTTGCATACCCAGAAAGCCAAAAAGGAAAAAGTGCAATTCATCAACAATACACTCGGTGTTAGAATCCAACCTTCCTTTACTTGTATTTTCCTTTCTTTATGCTTTCTAGTGCTTTACTTTATGTTCTAGTACTCTTGTATAGGTTTAAATCTTCATTATTGAGTAACTGCAAAACCAGTGTTCACTGGAAATATGTACTATCTCAAATTTAAGCCTCTTTAGGGGGAGATGATGAATGAAATGTTTGTTCACCACTAAAGCCTCCTATGAGTTGTATGCTTGCTTTCTACATTGTTGTTGTTTAGGCCGCCTCAGTTTTGAGCCGCCTCGATGTTGTAAAGCGTCCCTCCCAATTTCGTGATATAAGAATTCTCGTCGTCGGCCCCGCTCGTGCCCGCCTTGCGCACACGAGCGCCCCGTGCGACCTTCTTCTCTTCGCTCTTGTCGCCAATAGGCAAGAGTGCCCTTCTAACACCCTGTTACTCGTGCCTCCACGAGCCACGTTGTCTCATTCCGCATAAGGCTTACGCCCTTGCCCGCAGATAGGCAAGAGCGTGCCGCACGTCCCGAGCGTCCAAACTCTCGGAGCGTGACAGTTGGTATCAGAGCCACGCTCTAGAAGCGAGCACCATGGCAGATGAAACATTGTACACCATGGAGGAGAGACTCCTTTGGTTGGAAGAAACGGTCGCTGACGTGTTACATGAAAAAGAAACGATGCTAGTTGAGAAACAAGCAGTTCGTGAGGAGCTCAGTGCCCTCCACAACCTGCATGAGGCCACGACGGAGAAGCTCGAAACATTATTCCGAGCCGTTGGTCGAGATCAGGGAAATGTTGGTGCGGCAAGGATTAAGCCGCCCAAGCCAAGAAACTATGGTGGGGCTAGAGATTCGAAGGAAATAGACAACTTCACTTTTGACATGGAGCAGTACTTCCGAATCTGTCAACTGGATGACAACCTCCAAGTAAACACTGCGGCCATGTACTTAGTCGAAGATGCTAAGCTGTGGTGGCGCACCAAGTACGCTGAGATTCGGGCCAAGACGGCCAAGATAGACACATGGGAGGAGTTCAAGAAAGAACTTGTGGCCCAGTTCTACCCAGAGAACACTGGTTCCTAGCCAGGAAGAAATTGACCAGCCTCAAGCATACGGGCTCCATCCGTGACTATGTGAAAGAGTATTCGCATGCATGCTCGATATAAAAGACATGACAGAGAAGGATCGTCTATTCAACTTCGTCAATGGGTTGAAAGATTGGGCGCAAAGAGAGATTTGGCGACAGAAAGTTCAGACCCTATCGTTGGCCATCTCTGCAGCCGAGAAACTGATGGACTACTCGACGAATGAGAAGGCATCCGTTCCAAAGAAAGGAGCTAGTGCATCAATGAGTACTCCAAAGAACAATGCTGGGGGCTCACAAGCAAGCTCAAACAGTGTCGGGAATAGGTTTCGAAACGGGAGTGATGACTCGCGCAAAAATGGAGCCTCATCCTTTTCCAACAACAAGACCTATCAGGGTGGGTCCTCTACTGGAAGTAGACCCCTCTCCTGCATACTCTATCGGGGGCCGCACAAGTGGTTCGAATGCCGCCACAAAGGGGAAATTGATAGCATACAAAAGAAATTGTCTACCATGTCTGCAGAGCCGGGACACAGTGATGAAGTAGATGATGCTGAACTCAGCGAACATGAGCCAGCAAAGTTAGGTGTCGTTCACATGTTGTACGCAATGGGAAAAGAGGCGACTGAGGCCAAACCCAAAGCAACAGATCTGATGTACGTGGATGTTAGCATCAACGGCAAGAAAGCCCGGGCTATGGTGGATACTGGAGCAACACATAACTTCGTTACTGAACACGAAGCAAGAAGACTGGGATTGAAACTCTCTCGAGAGGGGGGGAGTATGAAAGCAGTCAACTCAGCTGCCAAACCGATCAAGGGTGTTGCTGAGAGCGTCAGCACGCTAGTCGGAGACTGGAAGGGTCGACTGGATTTCACAGTAGCTCTGATGGATGACTTCAACATTGTCCTTGGAATGGACTTTTTGAGAGCAAGCAAGGCAGTCCCAATGCCACATTTGGGTTCTTTATTAGTAGCGGGTGAGCAACCGTGTCTATTGAGAGCCTCCCCAACCTCGGGGAAAGAGAAGCATAAGGGCCCTTTACTTTCAGCAATGCAGTTAAAGAAGGGCCTCAAGCGCAACGAACCGACATTCATTGCGACCTTGACAATGAAAGAGGATGAAGTTACTGAAAGCTTACCCCTCGAAGTGATGAAGCTACTGACACAGTTCGAGGATGTCATGCCGAATGAACTCCCAAGAGAGTTACCGCCAAGGCGAACCGTGGACCATCAAATTGAGTTGTTGCCTCGGGCAAAAACTCGCTCCGTATCGGATGGCACCACCTGAGCTTGCGGAATTAAGAAAACAGTTAGAGGACTTGCTAGAAGGTGGGTTCATACGCCCTTCGAAAGCACCTTATGGCGCTCCAGTCCTCTTCCAAAAGAAACAAGATGGAAGCTTGCGGTTGTGTATAGACTATCGGGCTTTGAACAAAGCGACAATCCGAAATCACTACCCCATCCCGCTAGTGGCGGACTTGTTTGATCAATTGGGCGATGCTGTGTACTTCACCAAGCTAGATCGATCAAGTTCGTATTGCAGCAGGGAATGAGCCAAAAACTTCATGTGTGACTAGATATGGGGCATTTGAATGGCTGGTCATGCCGTTTGAGTTAACGAATGCGCCAGCAACCTTCTGCACGTTAATGAATTAGGTCTTCCGGGAATACCTTGATAAGTTTGTGGTGGTCTATCTAGATGACATTGTTGTGTACAGCAAAACGTTGGCTGATCACTTAGTGCATTTAGAGCAAGTGTTCGAGAAGCTAAAGCAAAACCATTTGTTTGTGAAGCGGGAAAAATGCGCCTTCGCACAAAAGGAAATTAGCTTTCTTGGGCACCTAGTCGGGAGAGGAACAGTTAAGATGGATCCCAAGAAAGTGCAGGCAATTCAAGATTGGGTAGCGCCCAAGAACATTTCAGAACTTCGTTCATTTCTGCGGTTTGCCAACTACTACAGACGCTTCATCAAAGGTTACTCGGCAATGACATGCCCGCTTACCGAATTATTGAAGAAGGAACAGAATTGGGTTTGGGGAGCTACCGAGCAACAAGCTTTCCAGAAACTCAAAGATGCTGTGATGCAGGAGCCAGGCGCTCCCGGACATCACAAAGACATTTGAAGTGGAGACAGACGCTTCAGACTTTGCGCTAGGTGGGGTACTTCTCCAAGGAGGCCACCCAGTAGCGTATGAAAGCAGAAAGTTGAATGCTACCGAGAGAAGGTATGCCACACAGGAGAAAGAACTTCTCGCAATCGTTCATTGTCTAAGAGGATGGCGACACTACCTACTGGGCTCCAAGTTTGTTGTTCGCACAGATAACATTGCTGCAAGCCACTTCCTAACCCAACCCAAGCTCACAGGGAAACAAGCTAGGTGGCAGGAGTCCCTCGCAGAGTTTGATGTGGAGTTCACATATAGAGCAGGTAACAAGAATCAAGTAGCCGACGCACTGAGCCGTCGAGCTGACCTTGCAGCTTTCCAGAGACTAGCTCCAATGACAGCGAGCAGCGTAACTACCTCAATAAGAGATCGAGTAAAGAGTCACTTGCACGAAGACCCGATGATAAGCATGATCCGTAAACTGATCGAAGAGGGGAAGACAAGGAAATTCTGGGTGGAGGACGACCTTATCTTCACTAAGGGCAATAGATTGTTCATCCCGAAAGCCGGAGGACTCTGTAAGATGCTCTTGAATGAGTGTCATGATACATTGTGGGCGGGACATCCTGGTTGGCAGCGAACCCTCAGTCTGCTCTCTCAGGGTTACTATTGGCCCGCAATGAAGGAAGATGTGATGACTTACACCAGAACTTGTTTGATATGCGAGCACGACAAAGTGGAGAAACAGAAGCCTGGGGGATTACTAGAGCCACTTATTGTGCCTACTCGGCCGTGGGAGAGTGTCTCGATGGACTTCATCAGCGCCTTCCCAAAAGTTGATCAGTTCTCAGCAGCTATGGTTGTAGTGGATCGGTTTTCCAAATATGCTACTTTCATCCCCATTCAGAAGACATGCGGTGCCGAAGAAACTGCCTACTTGTTTTTCAAGCACATAGTAAAGTATTGGGGTTTACCGAAAAGCATTGTGAGTGATCGAGATGCAAGGTTCACCAGTATCTTCTTATTTCACATGATGGGCTCGAGCTTAAACATGTCTTCAAGCCATCATCCTCAATCAGATGGTCAAACTGAGAGATTCAATGGCCTCCTGGAAGAATATCTACGTCACTTTGTGAGCGCCAACCAGAAAGATTGGGTCAGATTGCTTGATGTCGCACAACTTTGCTTCAATTCACAAAAAAGTTCTGCTTCCAACAAGAGTCCCTTTGAAGTGTGCACAGGTCAACAACCCCTCTTACCTCACACAATTGAGGAAGTGGAAAATGGAAGAAGCCGACAAGCTCTTGAGTTTACAAAAGAGTTGGAGCAGAACACAGAAATTGCTCGCGCCTACCTGGAAAAGGCGGCGAAGCGCATGAAAAAGTGGGCGGACCAGAACAGGCGACCACTAGAGTTTGAAGTTGGAGATATGGTGATGGTCAAGCTTCTTCCCGAGCAACTGAAATTCTTGAGGGGTAGAGACAGGAGACTCATCAAAAAATATGAAGGCCCCATTCGCGTCACCAAGCGAATTGGGAAGACTGCATACAAGTTAGAACCACCACCATGGATGAAGATTCACCCGGTCTTTCACGTCAGCCGCCTCAAGCCTTATCACCCAGACACTGAAGATTCAACGCGCAACATCAGTCACCGCGCCAACATCAGAATCAGACTACCAACCACGACATCAACAGAAGAATAGAGTCAAGCTTCTTAATGTACTTTTGTTTTTTTGTAAGTCGACGAGGTCGTCGACAGCTTTAGTGGGGGAGGATGTTAGAATCCAACCTTCCTTTACTTGTATTTTCCTTTCTTTATACTTTCTAGTGCTTTACTTTATGTTCTAGTACTCTTGTATAGGTTTAAATCTTCATTATTGAGTAACTGTAAAACCAGTGTTCACTGGAAATATGTACTATCTCAAATTTAAGCCTCTTTAGGGGGAGATGATGAATGAAATGTTTGTTCACCACTAAAGCCTCCTATGAGTTGTATGCTTGCTTTCTACATTGTTGTTGTTTAAGCCGCCTCAGTTTTGAGCCGCCTCGATGTTGTAAAGCGTCCCTCCCGATTTCGTGATATAAGAATTCTCGTCGTCGGCCCCGCTCGTGCCCGCCTTGCGCACACGAGCGCCCCGTGCGACCTTCTTCTCTTCGCTCTTGTCGCCAATAGGCAAGAGTGCCCTTCTAACACCCTGTTACTCGTGCCTCCACGAGCCACGTTGTCCCATTCCGCATAAGGCTTACGCCCTTGCCCACAGATAGGCAAGAGCGTGCCGCACGTCCCGAGCGTCCAAACTCTTTAAACCTAAGGTTGTAGGTAGACTCAATCATCTTGCCTATCTCAAGACGAACTGCCAAGAACAAGCAAAATACCATGAAGGCTTTTTAGAGGAAGAACCATAATTTTGCCTTCTTATATCATTATCCACACCGCCATTACGGTCTACTCTAAGCTAAAAAAAATATGACACTGATACACATCAACACAAAAAAGGTGGCACCTACATGATATGTACATGCTCATGAAAAAAAAAAGTCTGCTTCCTGTAACTCTAAATACCTTAACTCTTAATTCAAAAATATGGTACAAAATGTTTATGTAATAGAAGTATATATATATTTAGGTCATAGATGAACTATGTGCTCATATGAACCATAGCAATGACCTACTTTGCATGCCAAGAATGGATGGCCTCAGGATGAGGTCCAAATAATAGTACAATTAATTATTCTCGTGATCATATATTTCCAAGCTTGTGCACACCCGGTTGTGTGGTCATAATAAATAAAAGATTATTCTTAGGGATATTGCATACCTTTTCTAAATGCAAAGGAGTACTTAGCAACATCTGTTAAAAGGCATGTCGATAAAAACTACATCCATGAAGTTTGAAAGGGGAAGCAACAACAGTTCGACATGAGACCGATCTTTGTCTTCATCACTTGAGGCCAATCGCAGGGGTCTATTCTATTTTAAAGCCCAATTAGGTTTGCTAAGTTTACACCACGAACCTAACATTTATGTCAAAAACTAATTGAGCAATATCGCTCATGACCCGTGTTACCTAATTCGCTATGCAAAGCGCTTTTTAAATTCGCAATTCGCTAAAAATGGGCTTAAAAAGCCGAAAACCAACCATAATTTGCTTATCTCAATTCGTAATTTGCCGGGCAATTAGCAAATTTAGCACTCCCCATAAATCATTTTCAAGTACAACTAACAGAATCCACCTCTACGACCAGCTTTACTTTATAACCATTCTAAGTCAACTATGCATTATTATCTCAAAGCCTAACAAATACCTATCAAACCAACCAACCCTTGTCTTCTCTTAGGATGTGGAAAAATTAAACATACAAGGTTAAGTTTTTAGTAATTATCAAAGAAAATACACTTATAATTAGTCCTAAAGCCTATATGGAAAAACATAAAACAAATTGAGAACTAGCACTTGAAAAAGACACAAAACTTACCTCTACTCCATAACCTTTCACGTAGATATTTGTAAAAAGCTCTGAGGTATCAGGCATTGGACTCTCCTGAAATCACAAGTTAGCAATAGTGAATCTCAAGAATAAAAATTGAAGCAATGTGTTACATGTGAGTGCAACATAAAAGAAAAGGCATTACCTTGGCCTTAGCAATAGCTTCGTCTACTTCTTTCCTAACCTCCTTTTCAATATCCTGTCATTGCATAAAAAAAATAAAGAAAACCCAATTTCAAACCCAATAATATATAAGAGCTTGAGATCGCTTCATTAGATGTCATAACAATTTATAACTTCAAATGACTGCTGTACTTCTAAAATAAAATCCGAGAACAAAATAAAATTATACCAAAGAGAATACGGCATTAAGTTTAAGGAAAGTATTACCTTTAATTCCTTCTCCCCGGCAATATCATGGGCTAATAGCAACTTCCTGACTCTTTCAATGGGGTCACGTTCCTGTGGGGGAAAGCATAAGAATACAATATCTCTCTTCAACTGAACAATTAAGATCTTTTTAAAAACCACAAGACATCTCTCTTACCTGTCTTATGCCAGAGATTTCATCACGTGTCCTGTAAGTGCTTCCAGGATCAGACATTGAGTGTCCATGATACCTATAAGTGTCCATCTCAAGGATCTAAAGACAAAACCAAAGCAAAAAAACAAAGATAAATAGCGGATTGATACCACATATAACCAAACTATCACAAGAACGGTATGAAAAGCCTTGCAGATAATATTGGTTGTAATACTTGTATACTATACAGGTTGTAAGAAGCCTCTGAAATACAAAATTCAGATAAAAACTGAAGGCCTAAAGCATATACTTACAATAGGCCCATTCTTCAAAACATACTCTTTTGCGAATTTGCAAGCTTGCTTCACTGCCAAAACATCCATACCATCAACCTGCAACAATGAAGTTCCGCAACAAATGTAATTTCATACATTAGAAAGTGTGTCACTCACCTGACAATTACCAAAAACTACACTAGTTCGCCCTAAGCAACACTTCCTATATAATAGTAGAAGAATCAGGAAATAACATGAATACATCACCAAAGCGCATGCCATTACATATTTACATGTACTTAAAGCAGCTTTGTATTCATCTTAAACTCCCGTTTCATTCCTTTGCATATTAAGCATTTAACTCTACCCTACTTTTGTGCTAGCTTGAAGGTGAACTAGCAGTAGACCAACCAAATGCCACTAGTAGACTTCATCATTTTTACACTTAAAAGGAACAAAGTAAATTTATTAAGACTTTCACTATAAAATTAAGTTGCTCAAAAAAATAAAGACAGACATTTCAACAAAATTTCAACAACCAAGCACTTGAAAAATATAACTCGCATAATTGCTTTCATTATATGACAAGAAAAGGTTTTGATTAGCACACTCAACAAAAAGTTTATATCGTACCTTCAAACCGGGAACATAATCTCCACGTTTGTAATAGGAAGGACTCTTTGCAGCCCTCCATTCTGCAGTTCCCATTCCATCTAAAACATGCGCAAGACATGAATAAATTAAAATCACTATACAACAATCGTCATCCGTAGTCTTCAATGGTAGAGAGAAATCCCAATTAACATAACATCACTAGAATCCATCACGTACCAATTGAATAACAGAAAATTAAGGTTACTTACATGTTATAAAATTTTCCATAAGAATCACACTAAAAAGCATTTACCATCATCAATACCACCAAAACGAAATAGGAACTTTTAAAACTACTATAATATGTAGAGGTATCTTTCTTTAGTTATTCGCTAATCACATCAGCATCCTCCTGTCTTCTGAATTAAGTTTTCAATTCTTCTTCTACATTTTTCCCCACAAACCCAATTCCATAAAAATGAGATTATCTCAACTAACCCAACACCGTGCACGACCCATATGATAACTAAAAAGCTCCAATACAAAA
The DNA here is from genome assembly GCA_947645195.1 of Patellifolia procumbens. Lineage (NCBI taxonomy): Eukaryota > Viridiplantae > Streptophyta > Magnoliopsida > Caryophyllales > Amaranthaceae > Patellifolia > Patellifolia procumbens. The sequence goes on along the minus strand of CANSGD010001379.1, from coordinate 1,726,454 downwards.
AGAGAAAGGCTTTCATCCAATAAAAGCAATTAATCCCTTGCATCTATCTTCAGTGTGCATCCCATTGAAAAAGCTAGCCTTTCTCTACCACTAGGTCTCAAAGTCTCAATTTTTCGACATTTTAACAAAATTCCAACTAAATCAATGATGCCACTAGACAACTAACAAAACACAGCCAGCAATTCACTTCACAAACCAACCAACCAACCAATTCAAATAGATAACAAAAATACAACTACAATCCATTCAAATCTAACATGAAAACACGATTATCCAAACAAAATATACACAATGAATAAAGCAATAACAAAATGTCATAGTATAACTTACAGTGATTATTTTCACAGACCAAAATAGCAGGAAGATCCCAAAGAGCAGCCATATTCAAAGCCTCAAACAATTGACCCTGATTAGCAGCACCATCACCATACAAAGTAAAACTAACAGTATCCTCCTTATTATACTTTTGAGCAAAAGCCAACCCAACCCCCAAGGGAACCTGAGCACCAACAATCCCATGACCACCATAAAACCCAGAATCCTTCTTATAAAAATGCATGGAACCACCTTTACCCCTGGAACACCCGTCTTGGCGGCCCATCAACTCGGCGAAAGCGCTAACAAGCGAGCCGCCACGAGCAAGGTAAATACAATGGTCACGATAAGCAGTAATGATGTTATCCTTTTTGGTAATAGCAGCTTCCATACCAACAGCGACGGCTTCTTGACCGTCGTAAAGATGGCAGAAACCACGGATGAGTTTGGCTTTGTAGAGGGAATCGGAAGCGATCTCCATACGGCGCATCAGTGCCATGTCGCGGAAATAGGTCATGAGTTCGGATGGGGTTGTGGTCACGGAACGAGATGGGGGTTCGATGATGTGGGATTTGAAAGGGATGCTTGTTTCGATTGTTAGGGTTTGGGTCGAATCGGTGGTGAGGGTGCGGTTGTGGTGGTGGGTGATGGGGCGGAGAAGGGAGGTTAGGGGTTTGGTTTTGTTGATGTGGTGGAGGAGCGCCATTGTTGATGGGGATTGGAGTTGCAGAGGGAGAAGGTGGATGGGTGAATTGAGATCGTAATGGTGTGGGGGGAGATGGAGTCTCCTCTTATTGTGTGAGGAAGACGGGGAAAGTGGAGTTTTGGTTTTTGGACTTTTCAAGTGTCTCAACTCTCAATCCTACTTTCCATTAACAAAACTAGTATTACATGCACGCGATACATGCGAAAGCATATAAAATGGAAAGTAAAAAGGAAAATTCGATAATTTGTTTAAGATATATATTTCAAAATGAAAAAAATTAGTTATAGAGAGATTTATTCCATTTAATTAGGAATTAAATAAAAGAATAATATAAGATTTTTGGCGTCCCCCACCTCTTCACTTATAGAATAGAGATCAAAAAAAATTAAAAATTAAAAGTAAATTCTGCTTCAATATAGCCTATATAGGGTGTAAAGGATTCAAAAGTCCGAACTCAATTAAAGCTCGTTTTTCTCTGTTTTATTAAGTACATGAATGGATTGAATATGAGCAAATTTTATGAGCAAATTAACTTGTTTGTATTTGTCGGTGAAATACACGGTAGGTTTTACTCCCATCCTCATGTAGCTTAAGCAACCATTAGATTGAAAACACGTGTATCGTATCATGTAAGTAAAAGAAGGGCTCTTCATCATGGAGAATTGTAGAAAAGGGTGGCATCTTCTCTATGACCACAACAACTATTAGAACCTAGGAAATGAAAAAGATATAAACCTCGGATGACTAGCTTATGATAGGTTAAAAAGATACCTACCTGCGTTTACGCGTTTTCACTCTCCCAAACCCCAAACCCTCAACAACCCTCACAGTAACCATCCATAGCAGGGCTCGCCGGTGGCCTGAGCATCTGTGCTCCTTCAGGTGTCGGCGAGCCCGTTAACTAAAGGCTCTTGTCTAAAGCCGACCGTCTTGTCCCCTTACCGGAGCTACTAGCCTGCGAAGTCGAGGGTGAGATCGTCTTTGTTTAGCAGAGAAAAAGAGGCCGCAGCACCTCCTCCCCTTTGATCAGAGGTTTTCGGCTAGAGAGTTGGGTTGAGTTCCTTTAAAAGGCTGGTATTTAACCCCTTTCTTTTTCAGATCTGATTTGTTGTGTGATCTATCCCTTTTTGTTAGTGTCTCTGCTTTATGTTAGTAGTTTGTTTCTTTAAGTCTATCATGTTAAGAATAAGTCAGTTTGTAGTGTTAATTTTCCTGGTAAATATAAAGGTTGTTGGAGAATTTCTCTTATCTGAGGCTGTTGAAGGATGTTCCGAGTCTATAGCTTATGGCATGGGCTTATTTTTGTATATCCAAGTATGGGTATGGTTGTCCACTCACATCACAAGGGTAGCAAATAGAGTTGGGGTCACTAGATTAACTTACAGGTCTCAGGGAATGATTGTAGAAGTTCCTCTTAACTATGGGAAGTCTAATCTTGTGCTGGTTAAAGATAGTGAAACTGGCCCTACTCCAAGCCAGATGAAGATGGAAGGCGTAAGTACGTGGGAAAGAGAGAAGATCAGGTCTGCTTGCTTGTGGATTGTTTCCTCCGATATGGAAAGTCGGAGGAGGAGTGAAGAATACAAAGGTTAATTCTCTTCTAAGCTTGGCAATGATGGTAACAATTATTGCCTTCAAAAAATGCTATCTGAAGGAGGCTCCCCAACTTGGTAGATTGGGGGTTCATAGCACTCCAACAAAGGTGCGTCTCGCCAACTTGAAGCAGAGGCCACGAATACCCGTTCAAGTGGGTATCAAGTCACAAAGATTTGTGACATTTTTAAGGGAAACGAGCCAAGAATCCCAGGTGTTGAAGAAAGTTCCTTGGGATTGCTCAATGTTTGAGTTCTTGTATTCAAGGGTTACGCAGTCCACTTCTCAAAGTAGTCCATCCCCCCCCCCACAAACTCCATCAAGAATTCAAGTCCAGTACCAAGTTAATAGTTATGCAAGATTCCAGTCTCACAATGACCACCAACCTGTACTATGGTATCACATGAAGCAATTTCCCAATCCCCAACAACCTCCTTCATGGCTATTTAAGGCTGTCTGTGCAATGTTATCCTCGAGGATTAGATGGGAAGAAAATGCAGTACAACTGCCTCGGTCCTTCAACTCCTCAGCTCCAACAATGAATATCCTTTGCGTATGTTTAGTTTATGGTTGTTATGTTTTATGTTGTGTTAATGTAATCAAGCTTGTAGTCCTCCCACTAATTGGCCACTGGGCGGAATTTGTGGGACTAGGAGTGTAATTTGTTATATATTTTGAATAAAATTGCTTGACTCCGTCGCCCAAAAAAAAAAAAAAAAGAGCTTATGATAGGTTCAATTGGAGGCGTCAACTAGGGACCTACATCGTATTTAAAATCTAGTATAGACGTTTGCAAACTAGGTGTAATGAAGGCAAGTGGAGTCTAAAATTGTATCACCCTAACCATCCCAAAAAACCTCCAAGATAGAATCTCAAACATATCCCAACCTTAATCCCACTTGAACTAATACCTCCTTATCTCAAACGTTGTCCCTCACCAAGGACTCTCACTGTCGTTGGTTTAAGAGGCTAGCTCAGTTCTTGCTTCCACTGGTTATTAATAACCTAAATTTATCGCGGAAAGCAAAATGAGAGACAAAAGTTCACTTTTTCATGTGGCTTCCTTAGCACGACAAAGTTTCCCATAGATTGTTGCTTCATCATGGAAGATCAGCTCAAAGCTTGACGTGTCAAATTGTCCCTTTTAACTTTGCTCTCTTGATTTGAGATTTTTTTTCTCAAGATGCATGGAAACTAACAAGTTCAAATCTTTTCAGGTGTTATATATGCTCATCTGTAGGTTAAAGCCAACATGTTTTATTCGTTATTTTGATGATGACAAATAAAGTAGTTTTAACTTAGGATTAGTTTTATTTATTTATTCGCAAAGTATTATATATTTATTTTGTTAGACCTAAAATAACTTATGGAGGTTTTAGATTTAACCAAAGTTAAGTTATTTATGATATATAATAAGATATTTGGATATACTGCTTTGTGTATATTTAATCTATATCATATTGTGGAATATTAATTTCCATAATGTTAGTCGAGTTGTTTATGAGTTTACAGGTAAATGAAGAGATGAACAAATGGGTGTGATTACTCGGCTACAAATCAGGGTTGTTGGAGCAGTTTCAGCTAGTTCCTAGAATCTAGGAAGCAAGACCTATTCAACCAATTATGCGGCTAACAACCAACACCTATTCAACAGCGAGAATAAAGATCGTGGACTTGGTGGACTGAGCATGACTTAATAACGACTTGAATATGGTTAGACGTGGCTGAATTCAAGCGGTTAGTTTGTCCATTAACTAACCGTTGAAGAAGAACGTTGAAGAAGAAATCTGCTATTTAAACATTGAAGAAGAACGAGTTTAGTTCTTAACACTTTCCAGATTAATTGTGTAATTTATTTTAGAAAGTTTAAGCTCGGTTTTTCTCTTTTCAACTATTCATTACTGTAATTCATATTTAGAGTTTGGGGTGAGTGAAATTTTGTGAGAAAATTTCTATTCATAAGAGTGAAAGAGAAGAAAGAGAAAGAGAAGACTTATAGAGAAGTCAAGTAAGAAAGTCACGTGTTCAGGGGGAACAAAGTAACTGAGAACCAATTCCTAGCTAGAGGAACAGAGTGAGGTACAGTTTATAATAGGGTGTAATTGCTATTATAAATAAAAGGACAAGATTTCTTCCTAGAGAATATTGGAAGAAGATCTTGTTTAAAAGTATTTCTTGTGTTCTTAGTTAAAGTTTCTCTTTATTTCTTTATAAGTGTTTAATTCTGCAAAAAGGAGCTCATAATTACCTTTACTATAATTCACCCCCCTCTTGTAGTAAAAATGTAGTTCTATAGGACCAACACAACATCACTAGCAGCTTGTTTATTCGAGGAATATATTATTGGAACTAGATCCTTATTCTCGCACATTTGCTATAAGATTTGAATATTTTAAAAGACAAGATATTTTGAGAAATCAGTAGCCCATTATTACTTATTTCACAAAGATAAAACGACAAGGTTCAAATATGAGAAAGCAAAGCCGTTATCTCAAGTGTATTGTTGTCCTCTTCCCTTACAAGCCGACAATCGGGAGATTAATTACCCCTTTAACTTGTCTGCAACACACGTGGTGCTTCTCTTATCAACCCATACATACATAGGGATATACTTAGAGGGGCAAAGTTAATATTCTAGAGGAGGGTGACTCTTACATATAAAACACGAATATAAACCATATGTAGTGATAATTAGTAAGGTTTTATTCGGGATGACTTAATTTTTTAATAAGTAATTCATTAAATAACTTAATCGTCCCAGAAAGGTGTATGGAGTATTTCTTGCAGGGTATACCAAGAGTCCAAGAGAAAGAAAAGGCTTACCTACTATAAAAAAAAAAAAATTGACAAAAGTAGCAGATGTAAGGAATGGTTCTAAATGCAATCTCCCAAGTAGTGAGAGATTTCATAAAGTTGATTAAAAGGAAAAAAATTACTTAAAATAATAAGCAAAACACGGGGAATTAATAGTGAAAATATGCTCATATAGAGAACCGATACTTGGTTCCGTCAGAGACTCTGAAACTCTCACGTAGCACTGAAGAAAATTCAATAGTAAAATCGAAATAATGGTGCAACCTTTTACTCTAGATATAGGGAGCGGTCTAATAAATCAGAAGGGTCACGAGGGCCATGCCTATACTATCCTCCTCATGGTGCTGTTTGCAAAGCTATACCTATGAGTTATGCACCTCTTCTTGCTAAAAATAATAACAGTTCAAGATCCATGTAGAGCGAGTGGTAATCTATATTGCGTTTGAAACAACCATTGATCTAATACTTCAGAACATACGGTTACTAATGAATACAAACTCGTTTTGCATATATGTCGGGATATATTTTGGATGCGAGGCTTCAACAAGAATGTATATAAGATGCCACCACAAAGGGATGTACTTCATGTATGAATGTATCTTATTGGAAAATTATAATACCATAATTATTGTATGAATTATTAAATTATGTAGGTAACGAACCCTCAACATCCACATGTAGTTATTATTGATTGTTTTTCACAACAAAAAGAGAAAAGGAAAGGACATAAACTATGGGCATGTTCTTTTCGACTAAATTAAATTGAACTAAATTGAAAATAACTGAACTAAACTAAATAAAGGAATAGTGATATGTGAGAGTAAGATTAGACCTGGCAAAGCTGACACGAACAACCTGACCTGAGATTCGAAATTGAGCCAAAATTAACTCGAGACCCGAAATGACCCAACCCCGAAACTTGTCGACCCGAAACAGACCCGGCCCAAAATTGAATCGCTCTGATGTTGACCTAAATAATATCCATAATGTATTTTATTTTCAAGTAAAGCATCGATATAATTTCAAGTAAAACCTATATAAAGGTGGAGCTCTGATACCAATCCTCCCCTCAAGCATAACACGATCGATTCCTTGATCAACAATCAAGAAGTTTACATCGTCGTTCGGGCAACGAGGCCTCCCATCGAACCAATACCTCTTCTTGGCTTCTTGCTTGACCTCAATGATGAGTTTCACCCTTTGCATCGTTTTTTTTCTTAGCATTCTACTCCACTTCGTGTTTTTTTTTTCAAAAATTATTCTCATCATTTTGACCTGATCATATCTATGTACCTCTGTCCCAAATGATTGGGACCTGACACGATTTGGACTTGACCCGAAAAATTGACCAGTCTCGAAACTGGCATACCCAAAATAGACCAGGCCCGAAATAAGGTTGAGCCGAATTGACCCGACTCAGACCTGATCAGAACGACCCGATTGCTACCTTTATGTAAAAGTAGTGTGCAAAGTTGAATTGAACCGAGCTCAAGTGAACTGAAGTTAGGGAGAACTGAACTGAATATAAAGGAATATTGAAATCTAAGACTCAATATATCGTACGAAGGTGAATTGAACCGAACTCAATGGAACTAAACCGGAGTCAATTGAAGTGAATTGAGGAATAAGCTCCACATGAGAGTAGAGTAAATATCTCCAAGGATCAAGGCCGAAACGATGTCGCTCTCTCTAAATATCTGAAAAGAAAACGGATAATTTTGGTAAAATGTTTTGAGATTGAATTTGAGCGGCGAGTTTCAGGCAGTGAGAGTTCAGCAACAGCTCTCGCGCCATGAACACAGTCCTCCACATTACCTTTACCACCTTCTCTCCTCTTTCTCTCTCCTCCTTCACATTCCCCCCTCCTTCACATTCATCTCCAACACTCCAATTCTCAAAATTAGGGTTTTGTTCCCTTAAATTTCTTCGCATTTCACAATTTCGTCCCTCTTTTCAAACCCCAAACTCAATCTCTTCCGTCGAAAATCAACTTTCCGACGTCGACGAGGATGAATTCGACGAAGACGACGACGAAGCTGCTGAAGAATATGACGAAATCACCGGTGACGCGACTGAAACTTCCGGCGAATTGGAGGATGACGATGAAGTTGAGACGCAAGAAGCCGGATTAGACGCGTCGTTTTGGAGTAGTAATGATTCCAAGCTACAGAGAGTTCAGAAATTGTGTGATGAAGTGAGAGAATTTGGTGCTGGAATCATTGACGCTAATGAACTCGCTTCCATTTACGATTTCCGTATTGACAAGTTTCAGGTTTTTGTTTTTGATTATACGTTTGATTTGCTTATTTGTTATATCACTTTAGAATTCAACGATTCAGAATTTGTTGATTTGTTCTTTTGCAATTTCAGAGACTGGCTATAAAAGCATTTTTGAAAGGTTCTTCAGTGGTGGTTTCTGCGCCGACAAGTAGTGGCAAGACGTTGATAGCAGAGGCTGCCGCGGTTGCTACGGTAGCCAGAGGAAAGCGGCTGTTTTATACTACTCCGCTTAAAGCCCTGTCAAACCAAAAATTCCGCGAGTTTCGGTATTAATATATCACTCCTGCTATGTATTTCACTAAGGGGCTGTTCTCTTCGACTTATTACCACTTATCCGAACTTATTTAAACCTGATTTGTGTGAGGATCAAACCTTATTCGGTACGTATGAGTACTTATCTGAACTCGGATAAATTGAAGAGAGTAGGCCCCAAGTATTTGAGGATTTGTTGAAATTTTGGTTTTTGAGAGTCAATTTGATTGTACAAGTCATGTAACTCATGTTGTTTGATGACATTTGGAGGGTTGATGATGTAGGGATACATTTGGAGACAGTAGTGTTGGTCTTTTGACGGGAGATTCTGCTATCAATAAAGATGCTCAAGTTTTGATAATGACAACCGAGATTTTGCGGAACATGTTGTATCAGAGGTACACTTCTTTCTACTCTTCTGTTCATGCTTTAGGTCTTCAATTCTAACCACGCCAAAAGGCAAAAGCTGCAGAATACTATTGGATCATTTTTTTACTAAGTTGGTCACTTTGAAGTACATAGGATTCTTCTAATGTGTGCACGGGGCCGGGGGTTGTTTCAAGGTAGTTTATGCTAATAGGCCTTTTACCCTTATGTCCCTAAAGAATAAACTCCAGGTTATAGGTTGGTGAATTGCATGAAATATCAAGTATTTTCTTGCTATTTGATTGAAAACTAGAAGAATCGAAGATGCTGCATAACAAGTTGGAACTTGTTGTCATTGATTCATTGTTTAGGGATTGATGACACCCTTTCAATTGCTGTGATATATACATTTTTTTTGCTTAATTTAGAGAGTATATTTCACATTTCTTTTAAGAATTTTTAATTTTTTTTTTACTTCCAAGTGTGCAATAATTAATCCAGTCTATTGCTCTAAATACTATGAAATCTAAAGCTCTTTGATCAATATACAGTTTGCCATAATCAATTTAATGTTAATCAATTATCAATAACGACAACTCTTACAACCTTACGAAGGAAAGCAGGTTAATGCTCCTTGAGTTTTGCAGTGGACTTGGACTCAACTACTTCAATTCTACTTTAAATCCAATTTTTTTGGGGTTTGAGCTTTAAGGGTGTGTATTTAAGACGTCATCAATGATCTTGCTTGGTGTGTATTTAAGACGTCAAACTTGATATTTTTTGGACTTAGGACCTTTGCTATGTATGAGTCAAATTTGAAGTATTAAGGGGGCGTTGGTTCACAAATGGGAAAGAGAATGGAATCAAGAAAGAGGTAGGAAGGAAAAGGAAACCAAAACCCTTACATGAAATGAAATAGGTTGTTTGGTAACTTGTTATTCTTCTCCCACCCCTCTTCCTAGTAGCACTCCTCCATCTCTTTAGCCTTTCCGGCTCCACCTTCCTCGTCGCCGTCCCCCCTTCTCTCCATCTCTCCCTCCTGTGTGCGTTTCTCTCTCCCCTCACGCAGGCCTCTTTCGTCGCCTCTCTCCTCCCTGCGCATCTCTCTCCTTCTAGCATGGCTGCTCATCGGTGGTTTGGGAGAGGCGTCGGTGGTGTGGGTTTTGGGGGGTTTGGGTTTGTTAAGGAGGGAGTTGTGGTGGTTGAGTTTCTCGGATGCAGTTGTGGTGGTTTTGATGGGTTGTGGTTGTTTGTGGTGGCTTTTGGCCGCTATAGGGTGGTTTTAAGGAGGTATGTGGTTTTGGGGGGAGTACTGGTAGGTTTTGGTGGTTGTTGTTGTGGGGTTGGGGTGGTGTTGGTGGAGGTGGAGGTGAGGTGGGTTGTAGCTGTGGTCAACTGGTGAACGAGGGTTTCCCTTAACCCATTTCTAAGGGGAGGGTGGTGTGGCGGGGTGGGGAATCAATGTAGAGGAGATTGGGGGTTACGAAAAAAGAATGAAGGGTACAAGGGATTGAAAAAGTAGTGAAACAAACAACAAAAAGGGAATTAAGGCAGTTCATTCCCTTACCCTTTCTTGAACCCCCCGATCTAAACGCTCGCTAAGTGTCTTCTAACATTTGGAATGAAGTGTTTGAGTAATATAGTTGCCTTTGGGATTCTATGTTTGAGACTTTGTGATTCACATTTGCATGCATCATCTCTAAGCATTTCTTTCTTTTTTTGGGCTGATAAATGATGTGATTCACTTAACTTAATTTGAGATCATTTTTGGAGCATGTGTTTACTCATCATTTCTTACATTGTCCTAGATTAACGAATATTAGGTGCTTTCTGTTTATAGTTGGACATATATAAACATACATGTTCTAAGTACCCTATATGTAACTTTGTTATGCCAATGGCCCGACTATAGTCTTGGTGCTAGATCTCGAAAAGTTCTCGGTTGTTTACAACTTTATGTGATCGCTGAACTTCTTGAGTTGGACTTGGATGGCTTGATTGTATGTTTGTATTGGAAATGATCTTCTTGTGATCGCTACACTCTTTGAGTAAGACTTGGATGGCTTGAACTTGTCGTGTTGTGGACTTGATAGTGACCTTCGACTACTTGAATTTGTTGGATTAGGCCTCTTGCCATTGCCGTCCATAAAGTGGATCACTTAGATAACTATGTCACCTTCATGTGTGTGAGGATCATCCACGTTTATGTGTTCATCAAAGATCGCATCTTTGTAAATGATGAAGTTTTTTGAGGATAGTTTTCAGATTCTTTCTGTGTTCTTCTTCGTGATATGGCATATGTAATGCCCCTGAAAACTTTGAGGAGCTTTACTCTTAGCTTCCTTAGGGTGACATACCTATAATAACTATTGAGGGAGAGCTTTTGTTGAAAATAGTATAAACAATTCTATGTACAACTGCGGCCTAGAAGTAATTGCCATGTCACACTATGGGCCATTCCACCAATGGTTATGTTTTTATATTGTGCTACACCATTTTGTTAAGGTGTCCGTCTTAGAGTTGATTCTCTTTAAATACCATGTTCCTTACACAAGTTGTTTAACTTTTTACTTAGTGAATTCTCCATAGAATTTTTATGAAATCTCCACTTTGTTTTTTTAGGAGAATTTTTAATTGCATGAAGTAGGAAATTGCTTCTGATTTATTCTCTAAGAATTAGACCCACATCATGTCAAAGAATTCTACAATGAACTAAGTTTGGGGGGAGGGTACTAGGCAATATCTTACAAGTTAGCTTAAGAAGTTAGTGAGGGAAAATCCTACAGATAAGGGAGAGCACACTCATAATTACATTATGCAAATCGTTGAGAGAGATTTTTTAATTAGTTCTTAGGAGTGTTCAAGCTACTTGAAAGCTTGATTATTTATTTTATTTTTGGTAATATCATTCAATCAATACAACATCCATTTACCGTCCTTAATATTCCAAGTTAGCTGTGTAGTTCTTAGCAAAATCTATAAACAAAGAACGCCTAATAAAACCCCCCAAATTCTTGTTACGGCCTCATATGTCCGCATAAACAACCTCCAATGCAGTTCTAGCCCTCCGAGCAAAGACCGATAATCTATGCATTTTTCTATACAACCCCCTAAAAAATTTTCTTCCATTACCACTCTGTCTAAGAATTCTCTTTACCTTTCTCCAATGTTGTACAGATTTGTTTTGGAACATGTTCCTATTTTATGTGGGAAAATTTGACAAAAAAAATCTTTTAATTGTTCATTTTTGCGAAAAAACTGTGTTTAAGGTTTTTTATTGCAAAGAATGCTTTAAAATAATTTCTTCTTTGCAAAAATGAACATTTAAAAGGTTTTTTTTTTTTTTGCAAATTTTCCTATTATTTAATATATCTACCTTTTTAAAAAGGCCTTACCAATATCATATTTTATCAACTTCTCCGCTGATTCCTATCACATTTACTTTTATAATTTGGGCTCACACTCTTTCTCTTGTAGATAAATAATACACTCTTTCTTATTACCACTAGCTCCTACCTATCACATCTATCTTTATTATAATAACAATCAATAACCAAACAATAACTTATTATCTAAAATTACGTGCTGGAGTGACTTTCAAGAGTATTTTGGGGATGGAGGGAGTATTTGTTCATATATGGAAGTCCAATAACCATATTCTTTTGTCTTAACAATTTTAGGTTGTTAAGTTTAAATGTTTGAATCTTAAATAGCATAATGTTGATTCATAAATATTTGGGAGCCATTTGAGTCATAGTAATTAATTGACCATTTTCTTGTCAATCATGAGACTTTGGTATTATCAAATCAAACCATATAGTTCTTTGAATTAGTTGGCCTATGCTCGATGAATTGTGTGAAGCACATGGCCTAGAAAATATCATGAATAAATTTAGAGGAGTTGTTTATTGTTTTAGTGGCTTCTTTCTAGAATCTTGGTTGCTTCCATCACATTTACATTTTTAGTAACGTGTTTGGAGAACCATTGTCAATATACCATGTCTTGTTCTTAAACAAGTACAAAAAATAAGTGGAATTATCATGATGTTGGTGCCAACTCTTTGAGTGCGTCTTTTACCCCTTCTTACATTTATACCGACAATCTTGTCATCTTGTGTATTATGCCTTTTTCTGACATGAATTGCAATTCGAGCGTATGATCATTTTTCTCGGGTTCGTTGATTTTTATAATATCTTTTCCAACCATGGATGATGTTCCTCCTTTACCGTAGCCATTTTTAATTTTATTTTCTACATTAATAGAACGTTACTTTTACCTTAAAGGCTTGTTCTACACATTCTATCTTAATGAGCGAGAAGAGGTCCCATAGTCAGTTACACTTAGTTTAGATAAGTCTATAGGATTCTCCTGTAGCAGGCTAGCAGCCACTTCACAATCACAGCTTTTAGGGAGAATTATTAATATTTTTCGAACAACTTAAATATCTTCAATTTTATCTCCATTAGTTCGGATTGATTTATGATCTTTGAAACCAAAAGTGCTTGAATTGTTTAAAGATTAAAGTTAAAAGAAAATTATCTATTTGGATGCTCTATACTTAGTCTCCGAGATACCTCCAGAATGGCGTAGGTATCCCTTCTTTTATTATGTTTATGCATCTTTTTTTTTGTTTCGTCCTAATAAGCCTCTTCATTTACGTCTTTGGGTTTCTCATATCACTCTTGTACATAGGTCTTGGGTCATAAATACCGACCTTTTAGGTCTCATTGTTCATATTTTTCTCCCGTAAATGTTTATTAAGGTTTGTATCATGCAGTGTTGGAGTTGTTTCTTCTGGCAGTGGGCTATTTGATGTTGATGTAATTGTTTTGGATGAAGTACATTATCTAAGCGACATATCTCGCGGTACTGTTTGGGAGGAGACGGTAAGTTGGTTTTTTCCTCTCCTTTTCTCTGTGGTTTCCTTCTCATATTTTTCAAAGTTTTGGTAATACTCACATTTTTTTTGGGGTCCTTAGGTTATCTATTGCCCAAAAGAAGTTCAGCTTATATGTCTGTCAGCAACCGTTGCAAATCCAGATGAGTTAGCTGGTTGGATTGGACAGGTACTGTTGATGCATGATAGATTCATCGAGAATATCATAGTCTAACTGTTTATCTTAAGTACTTCTCTTGAGTTTGACATCTTTAATCCATACCGCAGTTGTTCCTCACTTCCTTGCTTGGCTTTGCATAGGTTTAAAGAATATGCTTTAGAGAAATATGGTTTGTTTGTCGTGATTGATACATGATGCTTTTATTTTAGGAGCTTGAATAACTCCCATGAGCTCCTTTCTTTTGAGGTGATCAAAACATAATATGCACAAACAAATAAGTAAAAGGACGCCAAACATAAAAAGTGCGAGAGCACATTGACGTGTAAGAGAAACAAAACTAGAAAGGGAGTAGAAAATTCCAGTGTATCTGAGATGCGCTGAGAATTTTCTTATCAAAGTCATTCATTATGCTTTTTATAGGAGTGAACTCAAAGTTTGTAATGATTTTAAAGTGGTTTATTAGCTCGCATCTAGCAAGTTATAGTCCCCCTCCCAAAAAGACCGCAGACATGGGTGGCTTGTTTACATTCACTATCACTCAATAATGATTGGATGTAGTAAAACTAGGGGGTGTAAATTGGATGGACTAGACTAGATTTTGCCAAGTCTAAATATAGGTTAAAATATTAAGTATAAAAAATGAGTACAAGTGCAGTCAATTTTTTCTAGATTCCAGTCCAAATAACATTTCATGAGTCCAAATACAATCCAGCCCAATGCAGTTTTTTTCAAAATTTTGATTTTAATTTTTGAAGTAAATTCATTTTGGGAAAAAGTGTATTTTATGATTGAATACATGATTGGTTGTGAGCATTTTACTTAACTTTGACTTTGGAGATTGGAGAAGGTCAGATGTTAAATATCATTACAGTAGTTATGGATATAAATGCCTTGTTTGGTTGTGAGCTTTTAGATGAACTTTTAGCGGATTGGAAACATATTAGAGATTTGACCATCCAAAAAGCTGATTTTAGTGTTTGGTAGCAAGCGGATTTCATTAGCGGATTAAAGCTCCTAATAGGAGCATTTTCAAAGAGAGGATTTGAATTAACCTTATGATGTTATTTGTTAGTTCAAAAAAACAAACTGCAAACAAGTGTCACTTAATTTACCAAATACATTAATATTACTAATTACTTTAATGCAACTAGTTAATAGTCAAATCAGTTAATGCAATCAATTAATATAATCAACTATCCGCTAATAGCTATCTGCCAAGCACCAAACAGGACCTTAATAACATCTTTTATACTGAAATATCAAATTTCTTGACGACAAAATATGAAAAATATTTATTCTCTATTTATGTTTTCTAAATCTAGGACTCCTGTTCAATCCAATCCGAAATATATTGAATTTGATCTGAAGTCCAAACTTTTTCAACTGTAGTCTTATATGACAAATTTGGACTGGATCGAAGTGGACTTTGGCTGATGCAGTTACATCCCAAGCTAATACGAACATGATTTTGCTAACACTCAAAGATAGCGCGTGAAAAAGTATCAACCCTATGATTCTTGAAAATCCAAGCTCCAAGTGCTTGTTCATAATTTGTTTTGAAATTCCAGTGTATTGAAAACTGCCAAAAAGAGTTCCTAGATTTTTGTCCAGAGTCTTGAAACAAAGATAATTAGCATATGTACGGCTAGTTATAAGTTCATTGTGTAACTTATAATACTTCAAACAAAAAAAAAATCCTAGATTTCGGTCCAGAGTCTAGCAAGTTACCAACTTTTGAAATCTCAAAAGCAAATTAAAATCTGGCAATTTTATCCGATGGATTTAAGTTACTAATATAAAATTGAATTATACACCATGCACAGATCAATGTACAATCAACTTTTGATGGATTATACTTGTGGATCTTTAGGTTTATCCTTTTGGGACCGTGTTGTTGAATTCATTAGCAGGTAATGGTTGTTAGACAGAGTTGGTAAGACAGTTTGTGACAGCAAGCGATTAGTAGCTAACTAGCTACATGGAGATCGGGTTTGGCAGAATTGGATGTCATTCTCTTTTTCCCGCCTTTAATCCACTTAGCATTTTTTTACATTTTGCTTTTAAAAGTCACCAACTGGTGGTAGAAGCTGAAATATTCAATTTAGAGGTGCGTTATATCATATGCATTGTTTGTGTGGAGGGTTGGGCATCTTAAGCTGTATTATTGCTTGTTTCTCTTTTAAACTCATCAACTTTTATGGTATACGGGTGGTAGCATCTCAAATATTCTATCTTAACGGTTGTTTAGCCATGTCCTATGTGGAGGTAAGCCATCAATGTGCAAACTGGCAAAGAAATAGTGTATATTAACTTGACCATGTCAACGGTCATGTATATACTCCGTGTTGCCTAACTTACAGTATGAAAATAGGCAAGGGAACACAATTGACAAAGTAATTTTGTTGAATTAGTCCAAGTATATACCACTTGCATGTATTAATTTGCAAAGGTTCAGGGAATTGGATAATAATGGTATACTCGTAAAATTAGTCTATAAATAATCTCACTAGGATTAATAATTCTTATAATGAGATGTGCATAGTCTACCACTATTCTGATATCAAAAAATACTAGATTGATTAGTGATTGATTACCAAAGTATATTGAGAAACCCGATTCAATTATAGATCTTTAAAAAGGAAATGTGACAAAGAAAATTTGTCAATTCCAAATTGATAATATAAGTGATAGCACAAATGGCTTATATGTGACGACTGTTTGCACACCCAAAAGTTAAACTTGAGAATGTTAAGGCTCTTTTCTTCTCAACTTGTTTTTTCTGAACTTAAACTTATCTTTGTTGAACTCAACATATTTTTGGTGGTTTGCAGAACTTAATTTATTTTTTCATAAGTGAAGTTATTCTTGATTAATTTATTTTGCTGTACTTAACTTAGTTTAATACATTGAGAAGAACAGTGCCTAAATTGCCAATTCATTGTTAAAAATCTTATTTAAGAGTTGAAAATACTGCAAAGGGTCTTCTATATAATTACTGAATAATAATTGCCAAAAAGGAAGTACAAAGCAGCTAAATATCATCTTATGACCCAAAAAGGTTATATGGAATAAATTTTCATTGTCCCTTAACTTTTTTGTAAATTTTCTCTATGAAAATAATCTATTGGAAAATTTAGGTTAATGCACTATGCTTATCTTTAAAATTTGCGTTAGTCATTAGTTTTGCACTTAGTAATGTATATGAAAGTCGGATGAAGAACACTGATTAAATATATTATCCATGCACGAGTTATGGTTGCTCAGGTTTGCTCAGCCAATGGACTTTTAGATCTAATGTGACATCATATGTTTCTGTTTAGATTCATGGTAAAACAGAATTGGTGACTTCATCAAAACGACCTGTACCATTGACGTGGTTTTTTTCTACTAAGAGCTCTTTGCTTCCTCTTCTTGACGAGAAAGGGACAAGTATGAACAGGTAGTTATCTTCCGATCTACAAAGCTTTTAATTATGAGTAGTTTACAGATAATCTATCTTCTTCAGCACTTTTATAAAGTAGAGTCATATTTATATTGTTAATAAAGCTAAGATTTGAAGAGTGGAGGAGTAATCAAATTGTAAGGGGGAGGCGAAGACATAAGATGACTTGGATGAAGGTAATTGAAAGTGATATGAATTTAATTGTGATTGATGAGAGCATGGAGTAGCACAGAGGTAGGTGGAGAGACAATATTCACGTGGAAGAAGGGGTATAATTACCTTATTTATTTGTTTATTTATTTGTTTATCTTTTATGTGTTTGGCTTTGTGTTTAAAACCTTTTTTGTCACACTTGTTGATGCCATCTCTTTTTTCAACGGTTTCAGATGATGATTCATGTTAGCCGACCCCAAATCATTTTGGGAATAAGGCTTAGTTGTTGGTGTTTTTGTGTTGTTGTTCTCTTTCGATGTACAATTGTATGCTCTGTCACGAGATGAAAGTATAAGGGTGAAGAATAAGAGCTACCCAACATGCTGTCTATGATTGCTGAACCTGGTGTAAAACCTGTCCTTTTGAGCACCTGAAGATTACCTGTTACTTTTCTGATTCTTTATGTGTTTTGTTGTGGAGTTTTCTTTCTTCAAGCTGTTATTTAAGTATTTTTGCACATGCAATGTGATTTGGTATCTGGCCGGGACCCTAACTGTTTTCAGCTGTTACTATTCCTTGATACAGGAAGCTTTCAGTCAACTATCTACGCCTTTATGCTTCAGGAGAAAAATCTCAGAAAGACGAGGGATCTAGACGTAGAAACTCCAGAAGACGTAAGGATGAAAGTGATTTGATCTATGAGGAGTATGGTATCTCATCTGGACAGTCTTCTCTGTCAAAAAATGACATAAACATGATCCGACGGTCACTAGTATGCCCCTCTAGCCATCAGTCTTTTTATATGGATGTCTTCTTTAGCCCTTTCCTCACAGCTTATTTTATTTCTTTGCCTTTTCCAACTGTTTGATTCGACATTTGATGAAATAACTGGACAAGCCTTTCATGCTTTAGGTTCCTCAAGTTGAAGATACGCTGGAACATTTGAAAGGAAGGGATATGTTACCTGCAATCTGGTTTATTTTTAGCAGAAAAGGTTGTGATGCGGCTGTTCAATACCTTGAAGGTTCCAAGCTTCTGGATGAGTGTGAGAAAGCTGAAGTGGAACTGGCCTTAAAACGATTCCGTGTTCAGTATCCTGATGCTGTCAGAGAAGCTGCTGTAAAGGGCCTTCGACATGGTGTTGCTGCGCATCATGCTGGTTGCCTTCCCCTTTGGAAATCGTTTATAGAAGAGCTTTTTCAGCGGGGCCTTGTGAAGGTTGTTTTTGCTACGGAAACGCTTGCTGCTGGGATCAACATGCCTGCCAGGACAGCTGTGATTGCCTCTCTCAGCAAGAGGAGTGAAGCTGGACGTGTACAACTAAGATCCAATGAGCTGCTTCAGATGGCAGGCCGAGCTGGACGTCGAGGTATAGATGAAAAGGGTCATGTAGTGCTTATTCAGAGTCCCTTTGAAGGTGCGGAAGAAGCCTGTGAGCTTCTATTTTCGGGTGTGGAGCCTCTTGTTTCACAGTTTACTGCTTCATATGGAATGGTTTTGAACCTTCTTGGGGTATGCTCCCATTACCATCTCTTACACTCTTGCTACTTCTTCTTTCCGGTAGACAATAAGTTTCGAGTCTTTCATAGGGAGCAAAAGTTACTCGGCGATCAAATGAAGCAGATGGCATCAGGATTTCACAAGTAGGACGAACATTAGAAGAAGCAAGGAAGTTAGTTGAGCAAAGTTTTGGTAACTATCTTGGGAGCAATGTAATGCTTGCTTCAAAAGAGGAGCTTGGGAGAATTCAGAAAGAAATAGAGTTATTATTTGCAGAAGTCAGTGATGATGCATTTGATAGGAAAATCAGGAAGTTGCTATCAGAATCAGCTTATCAAGAGATTTCAAGTTTGCAGGAAGAATTAAGGGTATGTTGCTCTATCAATCCTCTCTCCTGGCAGTTAAACTAGTCAAATTTGGTTTTAGTATTTCTTAAGTTTTATTATTAAGTTCTCAGGTACCCCCTTTTTCTTTTTCTTTTCAGTGGTTAGGAAATGGTATCTGCCAATTCGCTCTAGTAATTTCTTGACTGTATTATTCTCTGAGCTATTGGCTGTTGAAAACTTACATTATACTGAGGACGCCAACTCGCCAAGTATGGCCATTTACTAAGCCATGGAGTCTAGTGTGGAAACTGGAAAGAACAATTTAAACTGTCCTAAACATCTGCAGCCAATATACGCATTCTTCTAAATTGTCTATATGTCAAAGACAAACAGGGTAACCCAATAAACCATAGAAGTTATACTTTGCTGTCACTTAAGTTGAAACCTAGCTGAACCTTGTTGCACCTGATAAGTGCAATCTGGTTCTGTTTAGAGCTTTGTTTTTCATTTTGCTACTTCAAGGAAAAATCTGAATTTTTTGAAAATAGGAAATGGTATACGATAAAGCTTATAGAATTGCCTGCTCAATTGCTGTAGTGTTGACTTGGAAGTTCATGTAGCATTTGCATGAATGGGAAATGATCTCAACAAATTGGTTTTCTTTTACCAGTGTAGTCTTGATGAGCTAACAAACATTGCAGTGGGTGATATCTATGCTCCAGGATCCTATCACGTGCATTTTGATGTAATGTAAGAAAATTTAAAAGGTACCCTTTTTTCTCTCAGGAAGAAAAACGTCTCCGAGCTGAATTTCGGCGAAGGATGGAACTGGAGAGGATGTCTTCGCTGAAGCCTTCATTGAAGGAGTTGGGAAATGAGAACTTACCTTTTTTGTGTCTGGAATACAAAGACTCTGATGGTGTTGAGCACTCTATCGTCGCTGTATACTTGGCAGAGGTTCATTCACTTGATGGGTCGAAAGTAAAGAACCTTGTGAGTGTACAATGCTCCTTTACTTAGCACTTAAAGCGAGTGACCCATGCTATAATTTCATGACTTCATGTGTTCACTAAAAAACTCTTTGCTGCCTTTGTTTTCTCTTTTTCAACTGCATACATTTATCTTTGAGGTAGCCTTTTATGCTCCCACATTTTGACCTTTTTCCTGTAGAAGCCACTAAAAAGCGATGTGTTTAACTGGAGAAGCATAGGGAACGTGATGCAACCTATCTTTGATCAGTCCCATGTCACATTGTCACTTCCCGAAGCCTTCTTCTGTGGAAAATGCCTACCTAAGTTTTTTTTACTTCTCTACATGGAGCTGATAACATTTTTTGATTTGTCACATTTTATCTGTGGGGTTGGTTGTTGGTACTATCTAATTTGTCTTGTTTGACCTTCACATCCAGTTTAAAAAGTAAAATCCTTTGTGCATAATCTACTTCTGTAAACCATTTGAGTGAAGGTAACTCCAGTGGTGATGCATCTTAATTCTTATCGAATTGGTGTGTGGCCTTTAGTTCTTGTGGCTACCCCCCCCCCCCCCCCCAAACACACACACACACACCAAAAAAAATGAAATACCATTGTTATAGTGTTGGTTGAATGAAAATAAGTGTTTGAAAGAAGAGAAAGTGAACTTGGCTAAGAAAAATTATGGTGGTGGTTTTAGTGTAGAACCTTCACCCTTGGAGCTAAGATACACGAGTAAACTAGGCAGGGTATCAAGAATTCTTGGTGTGGACTGTAGAGGTACTTTCGACGTTGGTAAAGTAGGATAGCTCATGACGACAAACCCTTTTTTATAACTATAGAATGCATTAGCACATGTGTGTGCATGAATAGAAGTTCCCAAGAAAAGGCTAAGTGTAGTCGGGAAGGTTGTGTCCTGCAGTTAGCTACCAAAACCGATCATAGGTATTTCAGGAGTGTGTTTTATTATAGCGTGAGTACTATTGGTAGTTTATCTTAAAACATATATTGTATCTACTATTGTAGTTCTGGTGGTTGCCGTTGTACTGTCACTAATAGCATTGATTGTTTTTTCCCCTGGAGATGGACTGAGATTTTTTCCCTGGGTGCTGAGGATGGGTTTCCACATAAAATTTTGTATATTATATATCGTTACTCGTACTTTATTTTTCTCCATGCTATTGTGTGAATTATGAATTTTCCTTAACAAACCTTTCTCGTTGATGGCTCATCAAAATTCCAAACAATAATGTTTACAAATCCTTATCGTGAAATATGTGCTTCAGATGTGGTTTGTTCCTGTTTGCTTGTTTTTCAAGATTCATAACATGCTTCAAGATTTATATGCCTAGTGTTAAGTCTGAAGTTTAGGTCTAATGTTAACCAAAGGTTTAGGTGGCTTTCCGTATTATTATCTTATGGCTTTGAGCTTAATGATTCTCCTTACACAATGACTTTTCAGTTTGCGTAGTTGGCTGTTTGACAACCTGATGAGTTGCACACAATTATATGTCTGTCTACCTCGTTCTCATAGTAAGATAACGCCTCATGTTCCCTTTTTCAAATTTGTTAAGAATTCTCATCTAACATTTGTATAACTTTTATCGGCATTATCTTACCGAGTTTCCCAAAAGCATTTTATCAACAAAAGTTAAAAGCTAAATCATTCTCAGGAACTTTTGACAGCATAAGCTTATCCTTTGGTTTGACACTGAACATTTACTGATTAAGTTAATGTGCATTACCAGGGAACTAAGAAAAAAATTGTGTAGCATGCTGCATGCCCATTCTGAAATTGGACTTTTTTGTGTCTATGGCTGTGATTGACACCAAATTGTATGGATTTTGTCTAATTGGGCTAACAGGTGCAGAATGATGGTTCTTTCAAGTTGAACATCGTGGACACTCAAATAAGTACCGATGCTGCTGAAAGGCTGCCATGTTTTGAGCCTTCTTATCACGTCGCTCTTGGTTCAGATAATTCTTGGTATCTTTTCACTGAAAAGTGGATCAAAGCTGTGTACAGAACAGGCTTCCCAAACATGGCTTTGAATGATGGTGATGCTTTGCCTCGGCAAATTATGACCATGCTTCTTGATAAGGAAGCAATGGAGTGGACCAGGCTTGTTGATTCTGAACTGGGCAGTTTATGGCATATGGAAGGATCACTAGAGACATGGTCTTGGAGTTTGAATGTTCCCATGTTGAGTAGCCTGTCTGAAGAAGATAAGGTGATATATTATTTGGCTGATTTTCTCTTTGATGTTGGTTATTATAGTAACTATTAGTATGATTCATTGTGGATTTAGGCTTCATTTGGGTCATACTTGAATTTTAATCTACTTGTTTATCTGAGCTTCAAGACAAGAATATTAATGTTGTCTTCTGTGTTAGGCATCACACATGTCACCAGCACAACTTGAGGCAGTAGAATGCTACAGAAAACAAAGAAATAAAGTTTCACACTTGAAGAAAAGGATAACTCGCACAGAAGGGTTTAGAGAATACAAGAAAATTGTTGATATGGCAAAGCTAACAGTGGGAAAGATTAAACGCCTGAAGAGCAGAGAAAAACGTTTGATTGCTCGAATTGAGCAGATTGAACCCTCAGGATGGAAAGAGTTTTTGCAGGTAACGCCTCCAAGCTCCTCTAGCCAGTCTGAAGATTTAAAGCAAACAAAACAAATAAAGAAGAATGACAAAGCGCAAAATAGCTTAAATATTGATAGCGAACAACTGAACATTTTTCTGGTTCTTACTTGCTCAGTATGTTGAGGATCTATACTATTTTGTAAAAACGAAGACCTTAAGTGACACAAGTCATGCTCACACTTTTCAAAGCAACGTAAAAGGAAAAAAAGAAAAGAAATCATAATTAGCTTTTTTTAATGTAACTTACTGTGACACATTTTTTTTGTTGAATTAATATCTCATTCTCATCCTTCTAACTTGTCCCAATCAATTAATTGACCTTTTCCAAATATATTCAATTAACACGTCTTTAGTTACATGTAATATTATTCTTTACAAAGAGTTGGCACAATTTTTGGCATTTACTCTGTTGAACTCTATTTCTACCTTTT
This sequence comes from Patellifolia procumbens, assembly GCA_947645195.1. Lineage (NCBI taxonomy): Eukaryota > Viridiplantae > Streptophyta > Magnoliopsida > Caryophyllales > Amaranthaceae > Patellifolia > Patellifolia procumbens. The sequence goes on along the minus strand of CANSGD010001379.1, from coordinate 1,703,595 downwards.
GAACTGTAAAATGGCCTTAATATCTTCCCATATTGAAACGAGTTGGGGGTTCAGCTACGGTACTTCAAAAATTGATAGTGTGTTAGAGAAGATTATATGAAAGTGAAGTTTTTGAGGAGCTAATTTTATGGTGCCTTTGCATGCCTGGAGGGAAGGGGGTGTTGCCAGTTTGCCACCCATACTCTGCTCTGAAACTCCCTGTTGAAGATCTTCCATAGCAAACTTATTATAGGAATTGGAGATTTGCACTAACATATTTTTGAAGAGTAAAAAGATGAGAAACTGAAGTCTTGTTTAGCCACTTCTTTCGTTTCATGGGTTTTGTCAATTCTTATTTTCACATATATTGCTTTGGCTTGGGATAACTCATCTAGTCTCATGGTTAATTGCTTTTGAATTTTTTTTTGGTTTTTCATCTATGTTTTTTTCTTGATTTAATTGCTTGTAAGGTGATTCTATGTTTTATCCCCTAATTGCTTGGCCAGTTTTGTTCAAGTCTTTCAGAATTCTAGTTTTTTCTGAAAATTTTGTCAAACTAATAAGAGAAACCAGGTGCCTGTTGCAGAAAATTAAATATTTAACTAATGACTTTCATTTCCTTGAAACTCTGCATCTCTGCCAGTGCAGGGGTAAGGCCACAAATATCCCTTCTTAGACTCTGCTTTGGCAGTGTCCTCTCACTGGATAGGGGTGATGGTCGTATCCTACATTTTCTCTGTGACTTTAGCATTGTAGGGGCTAGGGGTTTTCATCATTTATCTTGTTCCCCTTCCTTGTTTTCTGTGTAGTCATTAGGCTCATGTTTCTTAAAAGATCCTATATAGTTTTATCATTTTAAGATTGGTTCTTGTTGCTACAATGCGAATAGAATCTTGACTTGGTCTTTCTTTTCTTTCTTTACCAGATTAGCAATGTTATCCATGAAACTAGGGCATTGGATATCAACACAAATGTGATATTTCCTCTGGGAGAAACTGCATCTGCGATTCGAGGAGAAAATGAACTCTGGCTTGCAATGGTTCTCCGAAACAGAGTACTGCTGGACTTAAAACCGGCACAACTAGCTGCTGTCTGTGGGAGCCTAGTTTGTGATGGAATAAAACTCCGACCATGGAAGAATAACAGGTATGGTAAATTGGTACCTTGTGAATTTCTGAAATCTATTTTTTCTTTTGTCATCTAAGCCGACCCTATCCTATATAACACTCTGACCGTGGAAGCATAACAGGTAATTGGTAATTGTTGTTGAGCTGGCAAAGGTGTGTTTGACCTTATGTGGTTGTTGTTGTTGTTGTTGTTGTTTCTGAGCTGGCAAAGGTGTGTTTGACCTTATGTGCTTTTAGAATCTTTTGCTCTTGTGAGATTATCTTTTAGGTCATGCTAAGTAATTCATGTCTAATGTTATGAGATGCTTGACTGCCAAATTTTCGTGAAAAAATTGCTCGACTTTCCAAACTTGATGATTATGCGTGTTTTGGAGAAACGTTCTGTAGGATACCTGATCGCAATTTTAAAATGTCTTATTTCTTAATGGGAGTAACTATCCCCAGAAGAGGTGGCACTGCTCTAGTCTCTTATTTGTGGTGTGTGAAATGTACATATGTTTTGGCAGCAGTAACAAGCAATCTTTCCTTTTCTTAAGTTAATGGTCCAGTTTGGTTTCGCTATAACATCTGGTTGAATATAAATAATTCCCTTCAATAAGCACATTGGCTTTGTCTATCAAGGTTTACCTTTTCTACTGCTGAAGCAACTAGAGTGAAGTTACTGCAAGTTCATGCATAAGCACCATAACCTGTTAATCTCATAAACCAGCAACAATATGATTATTCTGAGACTTTGAATTTCTCATATAACCATTCAATTACTGAAATCTTTTCTTACTGGCTGCAGCTTTCTATATGAGCCTTCTTCCACTGTGATCAACATTATAAATCTTTTGGAGGAGCCAAGAAATTATCTTTTGCAGCTTCAAGACAAACATGATGTACAGGTGCCTCGCAGTTAACTTAGCTATTGTTTTATAGGGAAAAACCCTTCTTCCATTTCACTTTGACTATCCTACTTTCATTTTTCCCCTGTTCAGATTGATCGTCCTCATTATCTATCACGCTGAGCATTTATTGGACAATTCCACTAATACTTGCTACTTATTACTATCATGCATCTCTTAATTATGTATCTTTTGTTAACTAAGAGAATTATTTTGAATCAGAAGGATTCTTGTGTTATGATTTGCTGATCCCTGAATGCCTTATCTGACTGCAGATATCTTGCTGCTTGGATAGCCAATTCTCTGGCATGGTAGAAGCCTGGGCCTCTGGTTTGACTTGGCGGGAAATTATGATGGATTGCCCTTTGGATGAGGGAGATCTAGCTCGACTCTTACGACGGACTATAGATATATTAGCTCAAGTATGTATGCTTTTATATCTTTTAGAAACCCATAGCCTATGTAGCACGGAAACTACTGGAATTTTGGAAACGGGGTAAACCTCATGTTCTAGCCATTTTCGGGCTTCATTAGCATGGAAACAACTGGGAACAGAAACGGGGACAAGTCTGGTCCGCAGAGGTTTCCTAGACTCATAAGTTATAGCATCATTACACGGATTAGGATCACTTAGATGAGTCGGGCCTGACACCAACTTTCTAGTGCTTCACTATTTGGGAAAAGATCAATCTCATTAATTGAAAGTAATATGACATTTGAAATAGGTATTTAAAAACAACAAAAGAATTCTAAATGATTTAAATAGAAATCTTCTTTGTGTTAACTGTGATGACAATGAACCAAATATGACAACAAATCATACTCCTATTTGTTGGTAAGATACGCAGCCTTCTGTAGGAGCTACTGTCATTCTGACATGGTTTTGAGGAAGAACTTTTTTTTATTTGACCGTGTATTCACGTGGAGGTTGGGGTGTGATTACTTTATTTATTTGTTTATCGTTTAAAACTTTTTGATTAAAACTTTTTTGTGTAGAACTTTCTTTTAAAAAACTTCTTAAAATTTAAAACCTTTTAAAAACCTTTTATCACACTTGTCGATGCCATCTCTTTATGAAACGGTTTCAGATGACGATTCATGTTAGCCGATATCATTTTGGGAATAAGGCTTAGTTGTTGTTGTCGTGTAGACTGCAGTTGAGAATCCAATGCCAATTGCAACATTATGGAACAAACATTCAATAAAACTGCATCTTCTGCAGTAACTCTGAATAACAAACTCCAAACTCCAACAAAGGGAGACAAAGAACCCAAACTCCAAACTCCCACTAGAGAAGTGAAATTAAAGAACCCAATTGTTGGGCAGATAACTCTCGAAAAAGAGAGAAAGGAAGATTATTAATGACAAAAACAGAAATACTTAGAAACTAAAAATAGGGGTTGGGGCTTACCACCATCGCAAAGGACAGTGGCAGTCCCGAATTTGAATAAAGGAACTAGGGTTTTTTTGGAGGAGAGAAAAGGGAGAGAGAATTTGCAAAAGTTCATGGTTAATTATAGTTTATATGTATAGTTTTCCAAGCTTGGAATTTCGGTTATATGGATAATTTTACAAGACTGTGACATTCTCCTTACAACTTACAAGAGTGATCTTACTGTTTGCAGATTCCCAAGTTGCCAGATATTGACGCGGCACTGCAGAGCAATGCAATGACGGCATCAGGTGTAATGGACCGTTCACCAATTAGTGAGCTAGCAGGATGACGTTATTATCTTCCATAGAATTGAATTTATTGGTGGGAATGGAACTCTTTCCTGAACAGGTGCATCCTCTATCCATATATAAACGCACAATGTTTTGTAGACTTCAGTATTTTATTATGAGACTGATTTTTTTTTCCTGAACAGAGAGGGCATATGCCACTTTGTATGAAATGTCTTGGATTGTAATGTTTTGTTTTTAATACCATCAAATGATTTTAAAGTCAGGTGGCTATTTTTCCATCCCAATTTTATATTCCCTAATATCGTGGTTGTTATAAAATATTCTTTTGTAAAAGGAGATATGTGAAAGTTGAGGGAAATAAGGGGTTTCACCGATTTAAAGTTGGGAAGTAAACCGAGTTGCTGGCAGCTCTTCTTCCCTATTTAAATTGGTGGCCCTACTTACTGACCTAAAAGGATTATAAGTATAAATACTAAAGGGCAAGAGGACAATATATTTCGGGTGCAAACCGTGATGAAGTGAAGTCGATCATGTTAGTGTTCATTCGCAGTGTGTATTCACAAGATCAAAGGCGGTTCTGTTTTGCCTTTGCTTTGATAATCCTGAAATGATCTTCGTGTGTGCTTCTTTAGGTGTGTATACTGATTATGGGGCGGTCAAACATCAAGGATATCACTCTTTACTGCTGTAACATATGTCGTTCTGCAGAAGATGCAGGTGATTCTTTCTCCAGAATGTAGTATATATGGGTGTGAATGACTGCTTTTATTACATAATTTCTAGATGCTGACCAATTAGTCATTGTGCCCAGCTGATTTATGCTTGTCAAACTTGAACTAAACCAAAGTCTATACGGCAACACATTGTAGAAAAAGAGAAATCTACTTGGAAGAAAATAGTACTGGAGTAAAATAGTTACTGGAGCATCAAAGGGTATTCAGTAAATTAAGCTGTAATTTAGGGCAATTTTTTGAAATTAGAGACATTAGTATTTAGTGGTACCTGGTGAAATGTGGTGGAAATTCCCTAAATTGTTTGTTATTATTAAAGACTTAAACTTTGGCTCATTATCAATTTATCATGCATATGAGGTGATTCTTTTTTATATAAGTTACACTTTTAAAGACCAGGCGATATAGATTTGATGAGCAAAAGGTTGATTAATTAGACGAGCTATGGATTAAGAAAACTCAGTTGAGTTTGGCTTGATTGATAAATAATCCAAAGCCTGAACAAACTAGCTCTTAGTGAACTAATGTTGAAAAATAGATTTAAAGCTTGGTTCAAATTTTTAGCTCAATTTTAATAAAGTTAAAGGAACTTGAACTGTTGAACATGATGAGGGTTACAATTTGCCTGACTCATCTATAACCGTACCAGTATGTTCATATTTGCTATAGAGAAGGCCTACAAGGCTGTAACAATTTTGATATTGTGAATGTGTAACTAATGTTTTCTTTTCTAACTTCTCCCTTTTCCTTGCTGCAGGAATATTTGCCTTAAGCCCCACGAGAAAATGGAAATGATGTATAGCTAGGCCTATAGTCAATCTTGGGGGCAAAGTATATTTTTGGTTCAGTGTATATTGCATTTTTTGACATACGCGAAGGCATGTAAGCTTCAAACTGAAGAATTAACTTACAGATGTACACAACATAGACATTGAATTCTTTTTAGATGCAGATCATGTAGCTTGGCTGTAAATGTATAATGTTTTCAGGGTGCTGCTATTTCTGTTGATGTATATCGTGGCAATGTCAGATGCAGACGTTGTTGTAGCTTTTATGTATGGTCTATGAATGTAAAATTATACTTGTAAGGGGGAGGGGAGTAATGTATCTGTTCCTGTACATTTCAAGTGTGTAAGCTAATGACAAGATTCAGTAGCAAGGTAATGAAGCACTCTTTTTTCTCCAAGCTTTGTGGCTGATATGCTTCTATGTTTTATTTTCTTTTTATTTAAAAAATGGTGTATAGATAATTGTAAAGGTCACATCGGGCCTTGATGATGTAGATCAGATTCACTCTAGAGGTTTTGGGTATTATCTCAAAGACTTTGCCGCTGAATAAGAAAGTCGGGTTGTTCTTGCCAGCTTATTTTCATACACATAGGGCATGTTCTCCCACCTTATTTTTAGTTTTGTTCAGTTCGACTTAGCTCCATTCAGTTCAGTTTCATTCATTATTTAACTTATTTCGTTGATATTATTATTGTTGTTAATCTAATTTATTTTACTGATTATTCTTATTCTTATGACTATTGCTAAATATTATTTTGCTAATTATATACTCATTATTATTAGTTTATTATTATTATATTATTATTGTTACTATCATTTATTCTTATCATAATAATAATAATTATATTGTTATTATTATTAATTTTTGTAATGACAATAATTATTATGTTATTACTAGAAAATATTATCATTATTACAATCATCATCAAATATTAATGTATTATTAATTATAATTACTTATTATTTTATTAATTATTATTTATAATATTATATAATATCATATTATATTAATGGCATATTATTATTACTATTATTTATTTATATATAATTAAACATTAATATATGAGTAATTTAATTATTAATAATAATAATAATAATTAATTATTGTTTTAATAGTATTTATTATTATTATTATTTAATAATCATTTTTATAGTTTATCTATTATTATTTACAATTAATTCAATTTAGTTCAGATTAATTCAGTTTCATTACAAAGAAAACCAAGGATAAGGCTAAGAGAGTTATCTTTGCTACTCCCACAACAAATTCTTTTGGGAGCTTAACTCCTACTGGTGAGACAGAGGATGGTATTTGTTTGAGGTGGGTAGGCCTAGCAACCCCTACTTTTCTTGATGCATATTGCTTCTTGGAATGTAAGAGGTATGAATTTACCTCAAAAAATAATGGATGTTAAGCATTCCATTTAGGTTAATCATTTTAGTATCGTTGGTTTGTTGGAAACTAAGGTTAAATCTTAAATGTTTGAAAATTATGAAAAGCTTTGGTCATAATAGGAAGTGGCGGCATAATTATGACTTTACTTGAACATCCAAATATCCGAAAGGAATGACTCCTAAATCTAAATGAAAAGGCTGACGAAGGTGGGGTTTCACTTGTTCAGTCACCCCACACAAATAGTATTACTCTTATCCAAGTTTGCTTGAATATTAGAGGCATGGGAGAATGAGACAAATCATTCATTAGCGAAGCAATAGACTTTGCATCAGTTTTAGCAAAGACCAAAAGATCATCAGCAAACATCAAGTATGTGAGATTAAAATTCTTGAATCTGGGATAAAACTTGAATAAGGGATCATTAGTGATGTTTTTCAAACATCTCGATAAGTATTCCATGCATACAAGTTGCCTAATCAATATCGGATATATACATATATCCATCGCCTCATTTTTTTGGCAGTACATTTCATATGTATGGTAGTATATTCTAATATATATGGTAGTACATTTTTTAATGAAAGATTATATGTCAAACACAAATTATATAGTTATATAGCTTTGAAAATATCGATTTTTATATACAACGTTTCTCATGGAATGTACAGCCAGTTTCATGTAATGTACTGCCAAAAAAGTGAGCTGATGGATATATGCATATATCCGATATTGATTAGGCATTCCTCTACAACAAACAAATAAGCAAATAAAGAGTCTCCTAGTCTTAACCCTTTTTTAGCTTTAAAGTTTCAGAAGGGCTTCCATTAACTAGCAAAGAATAATTAACACTTTGTACATAGGTCTTGATCCACCTAACAAATTGAGCAAAACCCAACTCATGTAACATAACTTCTAAAAAAGGTCATTCAATAGAATCATAAGCTTTCCTAAGGTCAATTTTGATAATACACCTAGGAGATATATGATCTAGAGTAATGTTTAATAATCTCAGAGGCTAGAATCACATTATCAACTAGTTGTCTTCCAGGGATGATACCAGACTGAGACACATTCACAAAATTACTAATAACTTCTTACATTTTTCGAGTCAGAAGTTTAGAAATGATCTTATAAACCACGATGCAGCGATCTATGGGTCCGAAGTCTTTAGCAGAGATAAAGCTAGGGATCTTAAGAATTAGATAAGAGTAATACATTTCATTTAGCTTTTCATAAAACAAGAATGGAATAATTCAATAACAACATTCATTAGATCATATTTAACAACAGACTAGGAATTCATAAAAAAGAAAGAGTTGAAACCATCTATACCATGAGCTTTGTCATCAGCAATACCTTTGAGAGTAGTTCTAACCTCATCCACAGAAATATTTGTAGTGAGTGTCATATCATTTGAACAGATAAGATAGGGCCCTTTCTGACAGTTGGGAGATAAATGTGAGGATGAGAGGAAGCTTTTGTACCAAGTAGGTTCTTCAAGAAAGCCAACAACTCATGCTCAAAATCTTTAGGGGTTTCTAGCTTAGCACCCTCAAAAGTATATAAACACAACAATTTTATCCCTGCTAAATCTTTCTTTTACGGCAGAAAAGAAAAATTTATAGTTAGAGTCACCTTCTTTCAACCACTGAATTCCAGACTTTTGCCTCATGCTCAATGCTCGCTCCTCCATAGACAACCACTTTTTAAGTTCTAAGATTTAAGCATGCTCCTGAGTAGCTTGTAGTTGATCATCAGTAGGGTTTAAGCTTAACTCCTCCCGAGTAGCTTGCGGTTTCTCACTAGTTAGGTCAATCTTCTTATAAGTATCAGCAAAATCTTCTTTATGCAGAATTTTCAAAGGCCCTTTCACACTCTTCAAACTCCTCATAAACGGATCACAAACTTTCCCATGGCGCACAACATTCCAAGCACTCTCAACAACAACTTGATAGACTGAATGATGAACTAGGTAGTTGAAAAACCTAAAAGGAGCAGCTCTACTCACTCTAAACTAATCAAACTTTATGTGAAGAGGAGAATGATCACATAAAGAAGGATGCAACTACTGAATAGGAGTACAACTGTATTTCAAATGCCACGCCACATGGTACCAAGCAATGGAAATTTTAATTGTAATTGTGTTTTCCATTGAAATTGTTTTTCGATAAAATTATTGTACATTGATAATATTTTACACCAAACCAATAGAGCCTAATTTTGCGATTGTTTTTTCCATTAAAATTGTTTTATGTGACAATCATTTTACATTGAAAATGTTTTACACTCATCCAAACGGAGCATAAATGACGATTTCTGCTAGTAAATTATAAAATTGACCTTATTTCTCAAAGCTATGGCTTTACAATCTCGAAAACTCTTATCCTTTAATTGTTGAAGCTACACCTCTCCGCAACGAATTACTTCAAGCCAAAAATATAAAATTAAAAAATCTATCAATGTAATAAAAGGAAACTTTGAGACTCTTAGGTGTAATTCAGATACTTATAGATGATAATCGTCAACTTTTCACCTATTTTTATTCGATTTTAATTCATCATATCTTCAGAAAAGCAAATTCCATCGTAGATTACCTTTCAAAGTAAGGACATCATCTTACAACACAAAGCGAGGCATTCAGCTTTTACCCTTCAGAGAAGGGTCCCTAAGTTTTTCTTATACCAATTCAAAAAAAATTAAAAATGACCTTGTATAAAAATGACTTTATTTAACATTATATGTTTCTCTTGTAACCTCCGAATTAAGCGTTTGACAATCACCGACCAACCAACGGGAAACATATCCTATCCAGCCACCCATACCCATTGGAAATCAAGGAAAACATCGTTCTCCCCAGTCCCCACTACACCAGTAATCACTAATATTGAAATCCTATCACCGAGACACCGTCCTTCCCACTGAAAACCACCAAGAACAACCGAATACCCAAATCCTCTCTCTTTCTCTCTCTCTCAGATTCTCTCTCCACTTCGACCTCGCCAACATTCATAACAGCTTTTTCCCCTCCTCTTTCTTCAAGATCTACAAATATTTAGGTTTTGATACGAGATTATTCTTGAGTGAGAAGAAGAAAATTCGAGGGCATAGGAAACCCCCCGCCTCGCCACTCACTCATAGCACACCGAGTTCCAATCGAATTGGAGTGTGAAGAAGGAAGATGTGGGGTTGGTTGACAAGAGTGGAAAACCATTGTTTTTTAGGTCTTGTTTCTTCTCTCTGATTTTTGTGAGTCTTGGCGGCAGTCAGTGTATGTGTTTTATGATGCAGGTGCAATCCGCTACATGTCATTATTCCCCTTCTAATAGAGTCCATCTATTTGTCTGATAGTTAGCTAAGAACAAGTTGTATAAACACATTCATGTCCTTCGTCTAGGTTATGAACGTACTTATAACCCAACCACTCATGTCATATGTATAATCTTAATAGGTTACGTACACAACTTAATTAGGTCATATGTACAACCTTAAGTGGTCACATGGATAACATAATAAGGTCATATGTACAACTTAATTGGCACATACACAACCTTATAAGACAATATGTACAACCTTAAGTGGTCGCGTGGACTACCTGATAAGACCATACGTACAACTTAATTGGTCACATACACAACTAATAAGGCCATATATGGGGTACAACCTATTTAGCCACATGTAGAACTTAAAAAGACCAAATGTACAACCTTATTTGATCCAACACACAAGTTAATATTTTTTCCACATGCCTTAACCATAATAGGAAAATAAGGGTCATGTAGTCTTTTTACTTTGTTCTTAAGGGTATAAATTGGAGTCAACAGCACCAACTATTCTTTTGGTCTACTAAACATCACAAATTAAAGAAGGTGCAGTGCATAATACAAACTCTATGTGACGGGTTCATTAAATAACACAACAACATTTTGGCCTGAGATTAGAGTTGATGTTTCTTTGTCCACCAATCACGTGTAATTTTTGTTGTGCACCATCAGAATATTCGTTTGTGTTGTTTTGTGCAGCCATCAAAATGTTCGTTTGTGTTATTTTATGCACCCATCACATATAGTTTGTATTGTGCATTGCACCTTCTTTAGTTTGTGTTGTCTTGTGCACCAAACGAATAATTTGTATTGTTGGTGCCAATTTTTTCTTTGTCTTTAATACCTTCTTGTCAGCTGGCTATCTATCCTTTTTTCCTTTCAATAGAATTTGAAATCATGTCATTCTCATATGTTAAAAAAAACTCAATTTGAATATTTGAACTCTCAACCTCAAGTATGGATGAAAGGGCTCTTAACTATCTCTTCACGGCACCGTTATTGCTTCTTTCATCAAAATTAGTACTCCTCCGTTTCTTTTTGTTTGTCCCATTTATTGTAACTCCACGTGCCAAGGAAGATGATGTATTAAGCATGTAGGTGGGAATAACGATTAAGGAGTCTATTTATTTTATAATAAATGTGGTGATCAAAATAGGTGAGAGAAAATTGTAAGATACATGTAGGACCAAAAAGTGATAGAGTAAGAGTAGATAGGTGATATGATATAACTTTTCCATATAAGGAAAGATGAAAAGATAAGACAAACAAAAAGAAACAAAGAGAGTAGATGATATGTATTAATTGAAACCCATAGTTAAGTTGTAACTTTTGAAATTTATATTATCCGTAATTTTTCACACTAAATCATATTAGTCATCTTTAATTACTACTAAATTGTAACGTGCAGAAACCACTCAGTAATTAAAGTCAATGTGCAACTTTTTAATTAACTTGCTCTCTCTTCTCTTAATTGTGGTTAAGTTACTTTCTCTCTCTAACACCTTGATAGGTGTTTACTTCTCTATGTAGCACTTAAAGCAAGGAAAGAAATATTGTTAAAACAAATTAGAAATATTTATGACAAAAAACGTGCAAACATAAAGTTAAAATTTTAGTCTCACCGCTTCATTGTATTTGATACATATGGAATTTGAGCACTGTTCACATGCAACTCTGAATGTTTTTAGTTTATATACCAAACGAAAAACATGATCATGTAAGATCTTGTTCGATTCGTCTCCATGCGAATTTTCCAAATACATAATTTTTGTAAATTTTTACCACACCTAATTTGAAATATTAAGTTTTGAAATTGTATCACAAAACTGTGAAAACATAAATGTAGCAGATATATTGAGACGGAGGGAACGAGTGAAATCACCTCGAATAAGTCCTCCAAGGCGCACGACTGTCGTCATCTATACATAATAGTATAACAAAGGTGTTTGCAAAATTGAAAACTTCTAATTTTTACTAAAAAGGCAGCGTGGCTGCAGATATTGATAATATTCATATGAAATTACATCGATTTGATCAGGCAAAAAAGAAAAGTCAAAAAGGGCTATTAGGGTGGAACAAAAATGATCAGTAATATTAATGAATGAAATGATATTAGCTCTATTTACACAATTGTGGCTCAATTGCCACAAAACTTACATTATACTACACTTGACCCATCATTGCTCCCTTTATTAGGTACGAAGGAAGGAATTGGGGATGCTTCAGCAACAAACTAGGAACGCCCTTTTTCCTTTCTTTTGCTCTTTTTCTGCTTAATATGGCAGTGACAAATTCCTTTCCCACACCAAATTCGCAAAACTATCACAGGCTTGTCGAATATATTATAATCCTTAATCCAAAGCGCAAAAATTAGTTATAATTTCCCATCGAGCAGGAAATTGTAGCTTCGGATCTTCCAAACGCAGTTCCTTATCCCTGCAACCTCAAATAGCCTTGCTTCAGCAATCCCCCTAGCATAGCGATAGTGAAGTGAGCAATGCATGCATCTGATAGTGTACAATAATGCTTCAAGTGATTTTGTGAATGGTTGCCATGAGCACGGCAACCTGCACGGTGCACCAAAATGCTTCGAGTAATATTGCTATGGATCGTCATGAACTCGCAAGCAATCTGCTAAACGGATCTAATCTGCGAGAAGAGCCATTTCGTGACTTCGCCTGGTCATTGCAAGCACTGCTCACACGCAAAGTTCTCCTATTTCTTATCCTCCGGTATAAGAAATCTTCCGTATCTAATACATAAGACACCTACGACACATGACAAATTACCATGTGCAATAAAAAAAGAAAAGTGATTCCACACACTGAAACTCGGAAAAGCATGCATTCAACCTTCTCAAAATGTCAATCTCTTCCAATGATCAAAATACCTTGGACGAATTGCAAGCTATCTTGCACTCTAAACCATTGACAACTTGAACTCCTTCCATAGCCTCGGAAGCACTAGAGATTTCATCTCCTCCACTTGTATATTGGTGTTTATTCCTGCTACAGAAAGTACATTGGTTAAGTGAAGCTGAGGCTTCGATCAATGATTATAACTTAAAGAACAAACATAACATACCTCTTCAAAAATATCCCGGGCTTCTCTTTCTTATCGGGGACAACTGAGAGAAATTCATCATGTAAATAGGCTGCAAAGTTGGGTTCGATTGATACAGCTGTCGCTTCCGGTTTTTCATGAACTTTCTCCATTAATTGCATGGACAAGCGAGTTGGTGAAGATGACTGCAGCAGAACACAAACATTTATAAGGCTATACTAACAATTCTGCAAATAATCATAAAACAGGCCAAACAAATAGAGTACAAAAATGCCAATATAGCAGACGTACACATTCAATACGGTATATGTTCTCATCATGGAGGAACAGACGAGCATTCTCATGATAAACAGCATCTAAGAATCTCTCAGATTTTCTAGAACTTTCATATAGAAATAGCTGAAGAAGCTTGTTGTCAACTTCATCAGCGGCCATTGCTTGAAGCTGAGACCCAAAAGAACAACAGTAACCAGAAAGAATAATAATGCTTTAGTTCTATTAACAGAAAAAAAAGGCAATAGAATAACAAAGGCTTGGAATTTCATAGACCTGTTTAACGAGCCTGAATATGAGCTTGTCTAAAGTGAACAAAAGATATGATTGGGTACCAACAATGGCTCGACAATCATCCTCAAATTTAGTGTTGTCAGATGTACCGTCAACCAAACTATATAGTGCATTCATGAACCTGTACCAAGAAACCATAATCAGATGACAGTCGTTTGGCCATCTTAAAATCTAAAAGTAGAAAAACAAAGGCTTATAATTGGGCAACCTAGAATAAAGGTCAGACGGAACTGATTCATGGGAAGATTTCCATTTCCGATCAGCTGAAGATGAGTTAATCTTTGCTGATTGTATTCTATCATACAGAGTCTGGCCAAAAAGAGTATAATGTTAAAAGGTTAGTCAGAAAAGGCTAACCAATTGAGATGTACCAATGCAAGTCATCCTTACCTGATGTAATCTAAAGAGCACGTAAAACGAGTCATTTCCATAAAAGACACGTGAACTTCTTGGTCTTTCATTTAAGGATGCAGGGACATGCTTTGCAAGAGGCTTCACTGTTTGAAGAAAACGTTCTGAAAGGGGCAAAGATATTCCATCTCCATCTTCTTGTGCATCTGTCATCCCTTCAGCCTCACCCTCACTCTCAGCCTTATTGTCATTCTCATCATGCTCCCCATCTTCATGCTCAGGAGAGCAATCCTCTCCCTCGCCAGATTCGCTGGGGGAAACATCCCCATTCTCTGAAGCATTCTCACTGTCCTCTGATGACCTGTGAGCGCTCTCCTCACCTTCATCATCGGCATCTGCATCATTTGCTCGTCCAGCTCTGCCACGATGTACCTGGCCTCGCTGTCGATGTGGGGCACTTGAAGCACCATCATTTGGCTTATTTTCAGGCTCTATGGCTGTGTTTCCAAAAACAGCGAAATTATCTTCCTCAAAATCTCCATTTGGAGACAGCTCACCCTCTTCTCTTTCGATTTTGGCATGTCCATTTGTCGCTTCACAGTATTGGATTTCTTTGTTGGCTCCTGTTAGCACTCCATTCGATCCTGTAACTGGTCTTGTAGAATCAACAGTCTGCAACATCATGAGGCATAGAAAACTTAAGTCAATCGACATTCAACAGTGTACAGAAAAGGAAATTTTCATCATGACATCATTTAACCACCATGTAATCTGTAAAGTTGGTTCATTTGGTTGCCTTGTTAAACATCTACAGATGCATTCAACTTCTTGAGGTGAGCAGAGAAGGAAAGAAAAGGTGGTATAATTATCTATGATGTATGACAAGTGATATGGATCTCGTATAATATGTGCTCCCTCTGTTTTTTTTTTTGCTACTTTGACCAAAAAGTTCGCACAGAATTGGCCAAAAGTAGGACAAACAAAAAGAAACGGATGGAGTACAAAATCAGGAGGAAATAAAGCTTCCCTCTACAATCTACATCATAGCTTACTCTTGTTGACTAAAGCCATACCTCTAAAGGTAAATCGCCACCATTTGATCTCAATTCAAGCCCACTGTTATCTGCAGCATTCCCAACTCTCAATTGCGTGGTCCCATGACCTGGATAGAGTGCCACAATATTCCAAACCAGCATGTCAACAAGTGAAAACAAACAGACAGTAGCAGCCACATGTGAAGATCAAAATCTTTCCATCCCTATTTACAAGCTTTTTACTTCCATATTTATCACCAAACCTTGCGAAAGTAAAAATTTTAGCGCAGAAGACGGCTACATCAAGTAGGGGAGCTTAGGTGCGAGATGTGAGCAGAGCTTCTTATATAATTGTTACTCAGATGTAGTAGCTATATGTTCATCACAGTTGTTGAGGATCAGAAAACAAACCTGATGGATTTTCAACGTTTCTTCCATGAAATTGGTCAACTCCAGAGGGAAGAGACGCATGAGAAGCAGTTAATCGTTCATTAGCAACGACTTGTTTTCCAACACCAGATATTTGTTCAATTGTGTTGCCATTACTTTGAGCTCGCACTTGACTGCTATTGGCATCAGGATATCCATCATCTTTAGTATGATTGCCAGAACTGGATTGTTCTGGTGGACTACTTTCATGTTTACGAGTAGCAGCACAGCCACTAGGACTTTTATCGTTCTCACCAATAGCAGGATTATCTGTTTTGGCGGCCTCGTTTCTGATTCTCATGACATCTTCAGAGTTCTCTGCACCCTGAGCCCGAGCCCGAGCATGTACACCAAATACTGGTTCCAGGAAAGATGTCCAGATTTTCATCACTTTATCCAACTGTTCATCTGAACAAATTTCCCTACTCGAATATTTTATGAGCTGATATAAATCTTCATGTAACTCTGTATCTGGGTAATCAAATTCCATATGGGGAATAATCGCCGGTCTGTTTCCAGCAGCAATAGCAAGAAGCACATCATCCTCTTTGCATTTCTGCTCACTGATCTCTTTAACCTCAGCCAATAAAGCTGCAGAAAGAAGAAAGCCAATCCAATTAACAAGTCGTCAAGCACTTCCACACAATAACTGGTCTTTACATTTTGAGCGAATTAGTCTACTGTTCGCTAAATTAAGCCTCATTTTATAAAATTAAAACATCAGGTCAAACTTAAATCGATAGCATAATAACCAACCACCTCTCCCTCCCTAAGAAAAAATAATAAGAAAATAAAAAAAAAAGTAAGGAAATGGTAAAGACAAGTCAGAATAACTAGGAAGGGAGGAAAGGAGAAAACAAATATCGTTTAAACAAAATCAGGTTCTTTGACACACAAGCCAATGATTCAGGCTGCAGCCATTGCCTTACTCATTTACTAGAGCACATGCGACTTTATGATTTCGCCCATATAAATGATGATTGCATTGGTCAACGACTATGGTAATGTGAACTATGCAGCAAGAAAGAGTTGTGACAACATCTACAGGGACGCCAAGCTGGGATAGCCAAATATATCGAGGCACTGAGGCAGCAAATTACCTTTTGTAGTCAAGCTCTTCGTGTCTTGCTGCTTGAAGTAGAAGCTACGATGATCAAGTGATTTATGATAATTCTTGGAATATATTTCAGCCCACACCTTATTGAAATCAGCACGGCATCTGGCCCATTCTTCTTGTTTTTGTTTCAAGCGAGTCAAAATCACAGGCAAAGCAAGAATTGCATTTTTTCTCAAAACATCCATGACATCAAGACCATGATCCCCATATAATCGTTCGACGCATCTTAGATTTATAGCTGAAAAAAGGAAAGCAACGTCAAACATAATGACATATGAACACAGTATGCAAAAAACTGAGCATCTAGAATCAGAGTGTACGTGTAAAGTGGTCCTCTATCCGAATAGGATTTTCTGTTTTTATCAAGTTGGAGTTGATTTTGTCCAAAAGGTCTTCCACGCGCTTAATTGTAACATTGACAGACTCCAACAGCATGTCTAATTCAAACCTGAAATTGGAACGCGGCATTATTAAATATTGATCACAATAGGGTTATGACCTACACAGCATAAAAGAAGTTGACTTCTAATATTTCTGAATAAAAGCCCCAAGCCATGACAAATCATTATTTCCAAGGAAAAATTACATAATACAAAGTGAGCTTCAGAGAATGACTGTTGAAACTAGAAAGAGGGTTAACTGAGGCAATCAAAGTTCCAGGCATGAACTATATTGAAAGACATTACAACTGGTACCTGTCATCTTCACATCGAAAGAGACTCTCTTCATACTGATTCTTACGCATATGTTTAAACGAGTAATCCTCACTTCCAGAGGTCACAGAAACCCAGTGATCATTCAATACTTCAGCTCCAAGATCTGTTCTGTGGCTTGCCAATGGTATGGGATACTGCATTATCCATATCAATGTATAGTTACTGACAGAGATCAGATAGAAAATTTCAAATCTCACGAATAGAAGAGAATCAGCCTACATTCTTGGGAAGGAGTCGATAACTAGGCGTGCAGCGTTCGCAATTGGAGAGGTCAAGCTCTTGTATGGGTTTTCCTACATACTTATCCTTGTTCGAATTAGATGACATCCTGAGATTTGCAACTTCTTTGTTTCCATAAACACCAATTCTATCATTGCGGTCCCTTTCCCTGCTCTCACGATCTCTATCCCTATCTTCCCTTCCAATTTCCCCTCGCTCCCTATCCTCAACTTTCACCGACTTTGATGGACCCTCGCACCATAGAGATTCTGGCCACGACGATTCTGCACAGAAATGACAAGTTCAAAAATTGTAACACTTAGCAAATTATATCAGATGCTAATGAAGAGAAAGCAACAGCACATCAGATCTAGCAAGAGGGTGTTAACTGCACGTACTTTTACTAATAACACTGACAAGAAATCCATCTGTAAAACAGCATATTATCATCAGAAACAAGCCTTAGATTTGTTCAGGTAATAACAGATAGCAAAATAGTCCTCAAGTATTACCACTTTTCTCACAACGCGTCAAAAACTCATCAAATCCATCCACGAGATCTTGGTACTTTTCAAGTATATCACGCACCTTACACAAAACAAAGAAGTGTCAAATTATATCATTGCCGTGTACAACTGTACATTATTAATGATAATATCCTAAGAAGTTCCACAAACTAGAACTCTTGAAGCAAATTTTTGCTTCATGTTTCCATGATTGCCAATTACTACGCGTTAAGTGTTAAAAAATATAGGGAAAATGAAGATAGAAATAATACCAAAGATTGCAATTCTTGTCTTGTGATTATCTCCCTGCTATATATGTGAAGGCACTTCAAAAATTCCTGATAATCATCAGGATTATGTAACTCCTCCTTGACTTTTTCACAGAATGCAAATTCTTGACTGTACATACCTGCCATAATGTCGCCAATCTAAGAACTCAGTAAATATAATAAGGATGAGCATACATGATGTTTGAGGTACTGATATAGTAAATAAGTCTGCTTGTCCAAGCATTTGAAAAGGTTGGCACCACCTCACGACATAAGGAAAGTGGTCAAAAAGAAAGCCCTAAATAAGAGGATAGAAGCAACACATGAGATTCATTATTCTAAGCGAAGTTTACAAGTTCAATATTGCTTTTTTTTTACTGCTCTGCCTATTAGAAACCAGAATTATGGTGTTAAAAGAAGAAAAAAAAGTCAGTGGAAGGAAAATCGTACAGAACAAAACCAAACTCTTAAAAGGGAAAAAAGGACTTGATCCACAACAGAACATCACCTTGCATATGAGCATTCAACAGTGATGCCAAACTCAACACACAAATATGACATGCATTAAGCTCAAACAACAATGAATTGTGTGTTCGCATGTGCATAAGGACACAGACATGCGCCAATGACTTATATTTCATTTTTCCACTTTTAGGCATTCTGTTAACACCATAATCAAGGAGCCATAAGATCAAAATATATCATATGAACACTTAAAGTTCAAAAGCTCACTTTTCAGAGCACTTTTATCATCGTAAGACGCAGAGACACCATATGCTCCATAGTTTTCAGCACCTTGGTCTGTAAGAGAATCTTCACCCCTGAAAGCAGCTTACAGTTTGTTAGAAAGATCCATGCTGATTATACCCTGCCATGCCCAAAAGTCCTGCTCGACTATTTCCCATTCTGACCTGTTAACACCATCTCTTTTGTCTCTTTCTTTATCAAGCCGCCTCCTGTTATCTAGCTCCGCTTTCACCGATTTATCATTGTCGGCATCGGAACCATCGACAATAAACTCACGATCCTTCTGCATAAAGCAAACGAGACAAGCATCAGCAGGAAACCAAAAGTACAAGAACATAGCAAAAGCAAGCAGGAGGAACGATGAAAGATACCCTATCACCATGCAGTGGCCTTGTTGTAAGCATGGTGGAGTTCGTGTCCCGCAGAACAGAATTTCTACCAGATGCACCATGTTGACCTGGTGTAGATGCTGATGTATCAGGAAGAAAATGCGTAAATTCATCCAGAAGGTCTCGATGGTCTCGGAAAAGGGCAGCTACCTGCACGTAGTAAAATGATAAAGATGTCAACCACGACCATTATAACTGTACCCTTTTTCTCTCGTTAGAGACCCTTGGTCTCAGTTTGACTAATTTTGTCCAATCTCATAACCCAACTTTTGAAACATCCCGTTGTGAGATTATGAAGCGTTAGATATTCCATCTCCCTTCCCACCCACCCACCCCACCCCAATCCAAAGTAAAAACAACAGGGTTGCAGGAACAACAGATATACCTCCTGATAAACCTCGCTAATGGTCTTGTTTTCTTTTCTGTACATATTCAAAATGTCAAGGAATGATTTATAAACACGATCATCACCTTGAAACCGCAGCTGCAACATAAACCCAAGCATTCTTTACGCATATTTATATGAAGCATATAATTCATATAATCACTCATTACATTCAAATACCATGTAATCACCTTAATTTTGTTAACAAAATTGATTGCTTCTTCAAATTCAACAGGCTTCTTTTTCTCATCCTCAGGAGGAAGGGTGATTTCATATCCCTTGGGCAAAAAGGTATTGAATCCCAATATTAAGTCGCGATGCCCTTTGAACAACTCTTTAACCCTTGCTATTACACCTGTGGTATCAATTCTACGGTACAAAATCCAATCAGTAAACTACAAGTCCAAAACAATTGTCTCACCTAAAAGATCACTCAACAAGTTTCAGTAAACATCAGACCTCTGAGCTTTGAAATCCTTCATAACTTCTAAAAACTCGTCATATTTCTCCTTCTTATCTTGAAACATTTCCTTTACTGCCTTCAGATAAGCTAGGGCATCATTGGTTGTTAGTCTCTGTGGTGTCGGCGCCCCTGTCCCTCCACTTCCAACCATCTGAGGCTGACCAGAGCTTCATTTCCCAAAAGCAACATATTCCATAAGTTTAAAATTTTTCACAATGGCAAAAAAATAAGATTATTCATCACATATTTCATAATTTTCTAACAAGTCGAAACCAAGTCGAGCCGCTAACCCTTTAGCAGGGAATACACATAAACCTACAGTTGATCTACATATAAACAAAAATGGAAAATAACTCGAGCTTCAAAAAAACAATAAAGATCAAATCTTTACCCTACAACACACTAAACAATTGAAGATCACCATTTTAATCCGCAATCAGGAAAACATAAAACACACACCAGCAACACTTCAAATTTAACAGAAAACAGTCGGCAAACATAAGTAAAACATACTCAAATGTCAATTAACTAAATCAAAACTAAATTAAACATTCCGAGAACCCTATCAAACTCATCAAACAAACCAATGAACACGATAACTCAAGAATAGAGAAAATTACGTCTCGCCGCGATAAGAGCTAGCAGGTTGAGGGCGTTTAACTTGAGGCCCTGGCCCTGTATACACATCATCTCTAGACCTCTTCATCTCTCTAAAACAACAAAAAAAAACACCTAATTTCTCAAACTCTTCAACGAATCATATCAGCTCAATCTTTCTCACTCTTCAATCATCAAAGATAATTGAAAAATTCCTGCAACAACAAACAAACAAACAAACAAAATTAAGAAACAAAAAAACCTCTCATTAAGCTTTAGAACAACACAAACAACAGATCTAAATAAAAACAAACAACAGCTTAAATTAAAACAATCTAACCTATTTAAACAGATCACAAAACAAAAAAAAACGATAATAATCGCATTACTTGAAAATTAAGCAACGGCAATCATAGCTAAATTAGAGCAACAAATCAGAATCATCAAAACTAACAACAAACATACAAACAACGAAGAAATGAAACAAAAAAAAAAGGATCGCTGTAACTTACAGTGTTTGTGTTTGAAATGAAAAATCTACAATCTAGTTTTTGAAACTCGAAGAACACAAATTAAAAGAAAAAAAAAAGGAGTGGTAGTTTTTTTTTGATGATGAGAAAATCGAAATTAAATAGAGGAAAAAAGGGAATTTAAAAAACAGAGGAAGAACAGTTTTGGGGTAGCGAAAGGAAGAAGAAGAGAGAGAGAGAAGAGAAGAAGAGGGGATTTTTGAGTTCTGTGAGAATGTTGTTTGTGAAATTGTGAAGGGAGGGGTGATAATATGGTTTTTGTATGTTATGAGAAAGAGAGAATGGAGAAAGAAAGAAAAGAAGGGAAGAGGGCGTGGGACTTGGGAGATAAAACTACATTTACATGGGAAAATTTTGCATACTCAAAAAATGTAAAAAATATACAAGGGGATGAGTTTGAGAAAGAATAGGGTGGATTGTGGAGGGACAATCGGGCCTTACTTGTACTTGCAACTTACAACTACAAATATTACTTGGGTTTGGACTTTGCACTTATATGGATCATTTGTAAGGCCCTCTTTTTTACATACATTTGACCCTTTTGCTTTTTTGGCATTTTAGATAATGTGGTTGAATGGTTGAAAGTTGAAACTAGATGGGTGTCGGGTCGAGACAATATGTTGATCCTAATTAGGGGTAAGTTGAAGAATTAGGTACTCGATTTCAAACTCATGATTGGTTGGATCCGTCGGGTTTGGAACTGAAACTGGTCTTGCTGGGATCGGGTTTGGGTTCGAATATAAGAATTTGTTTACAACTATTATTTAATTATAGTTAGTAAAATTTTGGACTCGATTTACATTGCGGCCATTAGATATCGAGTAAATTCGATTCCAAGATCAGGTCCCTGTTGGAACTATGTTTGGGGCCAATATTGGAATTTATTTGTGTATCATGAGTGGTTAGATTCTTAGTACTAAGCTCGTCAATGAAAGTTTATATCAAAACATTACAGTTACCTAAAACTAACTAATAATGTAGTTATACATTCTTTTATTTATTTGCTACTAAAGGTCTGTTCTCCCCAACTTATTTTCAGGTTTAGTTCAGTTAAGTGCAGTACTGTTTAATTCAGTTCAGTTCAGTTCAGCTCCGGACAATACTTTTACTCTCAGATATCACTATTCATTTCAGTTTACTTCAGTTCAGTTCAATTCAAATTAGTTCAGCTCACCTAATTTATGCCCTAATTATTGCGTACTTAATTATAGGGTACCATTCTTAACACAAAAATCCCTAATTACATTTTTACTCATATTAGTCTAACAATTATGACTTCGATAAATTAATATTTACCAACCCAAATAAGTGATCATTTTTCTCGATGTTGATAGAAGTGCCTACAACTAATATAACCGAGAATCATAGAAAAAGGAGTGAAGTATATGATAAGTGGACTTTAGGTTCACTTATTTGCATTTAGATTTAGGTCATTTTAAGCCATATAGTTTCCTTTTCTTTCCCTTTTTCATCCTTTCTCATATTCTCATACTTAACATTTAGTTTTAGTTCATTTGCATGTAGTTTAGTTGCATTTAGATCATTTCATTTCTATGTGCATCCCCCCTCCCCCATCTAATATTTTCTTGGAGTGTTTTAAATCTATATAAGCAAGGAAGAGGCTCCAAACAGGGGAGCGGGCGCTCCGTGTGTGAAGAAGCAAAGAGAAGTTGGCAGTAGCTTGGAGCGGCCCTGAAGCGTTCTAGGAGCGGGCGCTCCATTTTGCAAGGAGCGGGCGCTCCGTCGCCCAGATTTGGTATTTCGGTTTCGGTTTTGTATCGGTCTATTTCGATTTTGTATCGGTCGATTTCAGTTTTTTATCGGTTTCTTAGACGGTTTCTGTTTTGTGTTTTATGGTTTTGCCTTTAGTACTTTGGGGTATAAAAACCCATTTTTGTAATAATGATATAGAAGGCTTTTAATTTTTAGAGATCAATTAGTTTAATTAGAGAGAGAAGGATAAGTTAGAGAGATAAAGTAGATCTAGAATTTGAGAATTGAAGCTTTAAAGCTATTTCAATGAAGTTTTTGCATTTGATTTTCATCCATCTTTGAGTATTTCTTCTATCTCTTCTCTTTATTTGCTTAATTACTTGCTTTATTTTGGTTTAGCAATTGATTAGTAGTTATTAGTTGTTTGATTAGCTTGTTGAGATGATATTCACCATAGTTCAATCACCATTGTTGATTGAACCTTTTTCTTTCATGTCTTTCATATCTAATGAGTAGTCTTCTAGCTAGGGGAATAGGATGACCTAGGTGATCATTAGTTGACCTTAAAAGTCAAGTTTAGGGGTTAGACTTAGGTGAAATTAGGTTGTCTAACCTATTTATTTGTCTTGTTTAATTGCTTGATCACCATTTGAACTTGATTTGGGGATCAAAAGTGAATGATTGAGAGATGAAGCTTTTGATGGACCTTAGGCTAGTCAATAGGTTGACTTCACCATGAGAATAGATGATTGGCTTCCTAGAACCTTAATTGAATCGCTATGAGTTGTGGAAATACTTGATTGATTGATTCTACCATGAGAATAGGTAAAATTGGTTGATTAGGTTCTCCTAATTAGCTCGAGAGAAATTAGGAAACATTTGAGTGACTTAGTCCCTTAGTTGACCCTAATGAATCCCATTGGCTTGACAAATAGGTTAGCTAATGGTTAACTAGTGATTCCCCTATCACTAGTGTCTTCCTATTATAGTTTAAACCCAATCATTTATTTTAATTGTTAGCTAATTCGTTCATAGTTTCTTAGTTAATCATTTAATCTCAAAACCCCCCAAAAATAGACTTAGCTAGCTAAATCGCTTTCAAACCTTGATTAATCCTTGCTTCCTCGTGGATTCGACCCTCTCTTACCCTATATTAGGCTAAGTTAGGTTTATTAATTTGGCATAAACTTGATTTGAATAAGATTTTTTCATTACTCAATATGACCCGATTAAAAATGGAATTTGATACTCCCTCTGTCTTAATTTGATGTTCTCATTTTCCGTTTTGGGATGTTTCAAACCGATCCTTACCCGAAATCTAAATTATGTCAAATCGAAATCAAATCTCAATATGACTAGGGATGTCAGTGGGGATAGGGGATGAGAGAAGGTTTCGCGGGGGATGGGGCAGGGATGGGGATGAAAACCATCCCTGCCATGGGTAATGGGGCGGGGGTGGATGTTAGTCCACACCCGCCCCATCCCCGCCCGCCCCTCTCTATCCCCACCCGCCTCACCCCATCCCCGCCCGCCCCGTCTGAGTCCCGCCATAGGTATTCTCCAAAGGCCTAAAATCCTAAATGTTATTAGTTGTTTACTGCTTTCATTTGATATTTTTATTTTTCAAAGGCTAAAATCCAAAATTACTTTTAAACTTTTGTTTTCCCTCTCCCTTAACCCTAATAGATTGGGGCGGGGATGGGGCGGGTGCGGGGATTCGCGCGGGGATAGATTTTATCTTGTCCCCGTTGGGGCGGGGATGAGGACAAGATTTTCGCTCGCCATGGGTGATGGGACGGGGATGGGAATGGGTTTTTTAGGCGGGGATGGGGATAGGAATGTCAACATCCGCCCCGCCCCGCCCCGCCCCATTGACATCCCTAAATATGACCCGATTAAAAATAGAATTTAATACTCCCTTTGTCTCAATTTAATGTTTCCATTTTTCTATTTGGGATGTTTTAAAAAGTTCTTCCTAATTTGAATCTTTTCCATTTTAAGAATATTTATTTCCCTATCTTACCCTTTAACAACCAATTATTTACTACACTATTTACATTTTGTCTTACACTTGGTCCACTTTACAATCTTTTATTTCTCAATCATCCAGCTTTCATTCTCTCTATTTTACTTTTTTAAAAGCAATAAGGTACTAAAGTACGCTTTATACAATATAAAATTTAAAATATTCTTATCCACCTTAATTTACATTGGTTATTCCCCATATTCCAAATGGAAACATCAAATTGAGACGGAGGGAGTACATCATAAACTGAATTGGCTATTTTTAAAAAAAGATCATTTATATTATTATTTAGAAAAAAGATCTGCTATTTTTATTTTTGTCTGTGGATAAAGTGATCCATTGATTTTATGGTTGAAATGATTAGATATGGTCAACACTCACTATAACTTATGTGCTTAACTATTAGTTATTATTTAATTTTCTATTTGTAAATATTTCTTTTTGTAGATTATGGATCTTGTTTAAGAACGCTCCCGGAGTGTTAATCACTATTCAATATATTTTCCAAAATGGTACTAATTTTGGCTTATATACCAAAGTTACTCATCAATCAATTAAATTAAAATTTTTAGTTTTAGCTGTTTTATATAACTTACCGGCTTAAAGATCATAAACCTCATTGGTAAGTATTAAAACTTGCAAAAGCTACTTATTGGCAAATATAAAATAAACTAATAAATTTACCGGCTTAAAGCTCCCAACTTCAATTATAGAGATAAAAAAACTATTGAAAATCCAAAGGTATCTAGGTGAAGAGGTTAGGACTTTTGGAGAAAAAATATAAATTGTGTTAACCTTGAATACTAGTGAACACAAAGACCATTTTATAATTGATGAAAACTATTGAGACTATTGAGATTCTATATAAAAAAATATATCCCATTTATTTTATACGAGACAAAACCGGTTACAACCTAAAGTATGGGTTAAATGGGATACGTTTCACTTAATTATTGGCTCTCATAACTATACTTTATTAAAAAATTTAAAAACATAAAAACAAAATAAACCACCCCATCCGTAAAAACGCTCTTCTCCACTCTTGCCACATCTCTCATCTCTCTCTCCATTTTTTTTATCTCCCCGAAAAATCTCGAAAAACGCTGGCAAATCCTCCATCTCCGATGATTTTGGAGGAGTTCGAACGTTGAAGATGGTGACGGTGGTGGTGTAGATTTCAGACTTCGAAAATCCAGATTCGGGTGGTGGGTTTTCGGTGGTTATTGTCTTATAGATGGTGGAGGTGGTTTATTGGTGGGTTTTTGGTGGTAATCGAGGGTGGGGGTAGGTTATTGGTGATTTTCGATGAGGAAGAGGTGGTTTAAGTGGGGATGATGTGGCTGTTGGGCTGATTGTGGTGGTGGTATTTTGGGCGGATTTGGGTAGTGGTTCTCAGTGAGGAAGAGGTGGTTTCAGGGTGTTGGTGGTGTTTTGGGAATGGTTAGCAGTGGTTGGTGGTGATTTGGGGTTTGGTGGAAGTTTCAAGGTGGGTGACGGTGGTTGTGGTTGTGGTGGCTGGTGATGGTGGTTGTGGTTCGTGGCTGGGAAAGGAAAGAAGGAGGAAGGTGGTTTTGTGGCCGGGGAAGGGAAAGGAGGTGGTGGTTGTGGGTGGGAGGTGGCTGTGTGTGGCGAAGGGGAGGGTGGGGGAGAAGAAGGTTAATTGTTTTTTTTAAAATTTTTATTATATAATTAATTAGAATTAAGAGTTTTGATGAAAAAATATCTTTTGTTCAAACCGGTAACTTGTCTCATTTAAAATAAATGGGGTATAAAAGTTATATTATTTTAGAATAATCGAGAGGTTCTTTATTATTTGCGAACCATCAAAAGATTGCATTATTAGAAGCAATTTTTCCAAATATTATTGAGCGAACTTTTGAACTATTTTATTTTTCATGTAAATACGTGGATTATAAAAATAGAATAATGAGTTTGAAATTCTCGATTTAAATAATAAAAACGTTGGGGGTATCAGTCTATACTTAGTAATCACATAACTAGGGAATAATGTATTGAAACTTATTTGTCATGAATTTACTTAAAAACGTGACCTAAAATACTCAAATCACAATTGTTTACTCTTGACTGAGTCTTACGGGATAAGATTATTCTAAAAAATCCAATAACTTTTTGTCACGTGGACTTTTAATTTGCCCGAACAATTAGAATTTCACTTGCATTTTGCACGGGTCTAAATACTAATATGAATACTACAATTATTCCTTAGTTAACCAATATTACAAGAAAAAAAACAAATGTCAAACAACTTATTTTTATAGTAGTATTTTCTGGAAAAGCAAAGTAGTAATGAATAAAGGAAATAATTAAATTACTTAAAACTACACTTAATTAGTTAATTCACGAACAATACGCATATAAAAAAACGTAAAAAAACTGACAACAACGAATAAAAGGGAAAAAAAAGGAATAAGGTTTGAAACGGGGATTTTAACCAAAAAAAACGTTAGGTTTTAACTCCCTTCCAAAGTGCATATCTAGTGTGAAAAGAAACAAAGCTTCCCCTACCCTAGTTCCCCATCCTTAAGAAATCATAATTCAGAAATCAAAACCCTCGCTTAGACGCTCCTCAGTCCTCAGCTTTGGTCTCCTGCTGCCGCTAATACTGCCTCAGTTTCGCCGGCAGACTTTCGGCTGAAGTGGTAAGTGGTAAGTTTGGTTTGGGTTTATGAATGTGTAACGCAATGCAATTTCTGCACTTAGAGATTGATATCTGCTTCTAAAATTGAGCTTCCTATTCCTAACTGCAACTATATATTATTAAGGCCAAAGTTTCAATACAAACCACTAACAATCACTTATTCACCTTCCTATTCCTAATTGCAACTATATTAATTTGCTGTAATTTGATTATTTTGTGCTTTTAGGGGCCAGGCCCCAACTGGCCCCATTGAAAACTTGGTTCTTTGACAAATTTGAGGGAGAATTCAGTAAGTGGACGTGTTACTGCAATATTGTTCTTGTAATTTGTTTGGTTCATATATACTGATATTGCAATATGAAGTATAATTTATGCGATTCAATATAGTACAACCCTTTATGTAGTACTACATTTATTTGTCGAATATGCTACTGAAAAACGTTACAAACTAGGGATTTCCGGTGTTCGTGGTGGCTGTTTTGTGTTCTTATGGAA
Organism: Patellifolia procumbens; assembly: GCA_947645195.1. Classification (NCBI taxonomy): domain Eukaryota; kingdom Viridiplantae; phylum Streptophyta; class Magnoliopsida; order Caryophyllales; family Amaranthaceae; genus Patellifolia; species Patellifolia procumbens. Next base: position 1,675,405 of record CANSGD010001379.1, on the reverse strand, counting down.
AGTGAATGCTGTTTTGTATTCTTAATTTAGGAATTTCATACTGAAAGTGGTGTCATACGGCGTTGGTCGAGGCAACGGTTTGAAATTTGTACTAATGCTTTGCTCTCATGTAATGTTATTGGTGTTTGTTCTACCCTTAGTGAGGAAACATCATATCCTTTGTGGACATTTGGAACTTGCTAAGATCTGTTGGTGGTGGTGGTGGTGGTGGGGGTTTATTCTTGTAAATGTAGCTTTTGTGATGATTTTAAGCAAGGTTTATATATACTAGAGTGCAAGTTCACTAGATTTGTTCATGTATTCCAGATACAAAGAGAGAGGAAAGATGTCACAGTCATTGGAGCTACTACTGATTCAATTTTTGATGCCCGACAATGATGCTCGAATGCAAATTGAGGATCAAATCAAGCGTTTAATCAAGGACCCTCTAGTAGTTCCTCCTTTAATTCACCATCTTCGTACTGCTAAAACTCCTGGTGTTAGGCAACTTGCTGCTGTTTTGATGCGCAAGAAGATTACTGGCCATTGGGTTAAGCTTTCCCCTCAGCTCCGTCAACTCGTTAAGCAATCCCTCCTTGAGAGCATTACCTTGGAGCACAGGTTCCTTTCTGAATCTTTTTTTTGTTGGATTTTTCTGAAGAACTGAGATAGTACTTGTAATCTATATACAGACACAAGGGTACATACATACTCCTTCCTTCTCTCTTTCTTTTCAATTTACACCGTTCACTTTTCACTCTGACCTAAGAGAAAGTGAAAGTTAAGAGAGCTTACGACTACTGTCATTGTTAATATAATTATGTCATAGTTGTCATTATAATTGTTATTGTACTCCTAAAGAAACTACAAAATCAATCAATATTTTGAAACCCTTTTTTTGAAGCAGAGGATACTTACATCTCTATGTTTTGCAGTTCACTTGTGAGACGAGCAAGTGCAAATGTTGTGAGTGTCATTGCAAAGTATGCTGTTCCTGGTGGAGAGTGGCCTGACTTGTTGCCATTCCTTTTTCAATGCAGTCACAGTGAACAAGAGGATCACAGGGAGGTATGCAATGACTGTCTGACTGCTGCACTTATTGACAGTTTGGTCGTTAAATTGTCATAAAACCGTCTGTTTTAGTTTCATATCCTTCTGCACTGGATCGAATGTCCAAATGTCCTCTTGCATCCAACTATCTTGTCTCTTGAATCAATAACATTTTTCACGAGATGCATACCCTTATAATGTATGTACCTATATATGTATGTGTCTTATAGAACGGGGTTTTAATGAGAAGTTTTCTTACTGTTAGAAGAATGTCAAGGGATCTCAACGAATGAAACATGTCAGCTAAAATAATATTTATTTTCCAGGATAATTGCAGTGTAGTTACAACAATCATAATTATATAAGACAGAGGAATTGCCTTCATTGTATTCTCCTTGAATCTCTTGAAGCCATTGCTAGGGCTGCAGTTGCTGCTGTTGTTGCCAAAGCCATGGGGTATCAACTGGTGCTATCACCATTACTGGGGAAAAAATGACTGGTTCATTTTCTAGCCATCACTTCGCCTAATTCGTACACACCCATATTTGCCAACTTTGGGAGTTCGGGTGATTTTCTCCCTTGCGTTTAGTAAACCCTTATCCTAAACTGGTTTAATGGATCCTTGGGTTCTTAGGTATGGAATTACTTAACTGCTGAATCTTTGCTGAAAACCCATATGAAGCAGCTGTAAATAGTAGCTTATTTACGGGGTTTTAACTAGCAGTGATGGTCGCTGTTGGGGTCATGGTTGTGCATTCCTAGAATTATGTCTGGTCCTAGTTGACATAAAATTTTCAAATCTTTTATGATTGGGCTTTTGGTCTGTATTGATATCACATAAGTAGTATTGGCTTTCCAGTACATATTGTATTAATTAATATCCAAAATCTTATTATAAAAAAATGTACTGGTAAATGATTGAACTTGGATCTGATTGCACTCTTAGAAGCTCTAAACACAACCAAATATCAAACAAAAATAGCACAAGAAAGAGGCAAAATAAGAGAAGTGTCACATTATTGACCATGAAACTGTCAACATTGAACAAGAAAAACTAATATGTTGCTGGATGACTTTATGGTACAAGACCTAATTCACTACAATCCGCAGTGTTTCGCACACTTCCTAATTTAAGAGGTCTTCGCATTGAATCTGAAGCTGTAACCCTCTGTCTGTGTGTGTGGTGCGTGCACGTGTGTGTGTGTGTTGTGCATGTGTGTGTCTCTGTGTTGTTTTCTTATTATATTTTTTGTACATATATCCCTTGCAAGTTGCATTCAATTCTGTTACTCCGTTTTGAGACTCGAAAGGATAATCAGCTAATGTAATGCCTTTTGGGTTCTGGTGCTAGGTTGCACTGATTCTTTTCAGCTCATTGACTGAAACAATAGGAGACACATTTCAGCCTTATTTCGCGGACCTTCAAAGTCTTTTGCTAAAATGTTTGCACGATGATACAAGCAGCAAAGTTAGAGTTGCAGCACTCAAGTAATCAGAAGTCCTTTTAAATATTCTTGTAGTTCTGCTTTTCTCGAAACTGCTTTCTTGTTGGTATATGGTTATAATATTTGCAATTTTCTTTGCTAGGGCTGTGGGATCTTTTCTGGAGTTTACCAATGATGCATCGGAAGCGGTGTGTTTCTATGTTCACTATGCGATTTGTTCCCTGTCTTCAAATCAGTAAAAGGCTCTTAGGGAGGGACTTAACCTAGTAGTCAAAATGGAATAACAAATGAATAACAAAGAGCGTTTTCTGCTACAAATGTTAATCTGATTTCCCCCCACACAGTAAAAAGAAGCTAGACCGGTGCTATTAATATCTAGGATACTTTATATAATATCGAGTTCTTTTGTGGACATCCAAGATGTATAACTCTAAAAGGGTCACATAGAATCTGGTGGAAAGACATGGATACATTGAACTTGAAATGCATCTGTTGATATGTTTATTCTGGGAAGCAAAAAAGGTTTTTGAGATACGGTGACATTTAGAGAATGATAAGATCATGTATTCTCTAGGTGTGTATCATGTGTTCAGGATTAGTGATTATGCGGTTTTGTATCTTTCTCTTTTCAGTCTTGAAAATGGTTCATAAGCTAGAACAAGTGAATATTTATTTATCTTTTGACCTTTGTCGTATGTGTTGATTGAACATTATTATATTGATGGAGGGCTCTGACTTCCTGAGGTTTCCCTTAATGCAAGAACAAGTCCAAAATCCTAATATTTGTTGCTCTTTTGACCAATTTTTGACACCCAACCTTTTTTCTCATCTACTACTTACCTCAAACCCCATGCCGTTGTGATTCGTTCAGCCTTATGTGATATCTCATCTTCGTGCTGCTTTCTACCCCCTAACTGTCTATTGCAGCCAATTCAAAAAACCATTCACTTGAAAAAAATTTGCTTCACAAGAGGTAAAAAGCCAGGTTGCTCGCTGGGGAAATAACTTCCACAATTTGGTTGATTTCTGTTAGGAAAGGTAACCAGTTCCTGTATGTTTACTGATATAACATAGGGATATTTTGTATAATGTAGGTCAGATTCAGGGACTTCATACCTGGAATATTGCATGCTGCAAGACAATGTCTTGCTTCAAAGGACGAAGATACGGCTGTAATTGCCTTTGAAATTTTCGATGAGTTGATCGAGTCACCTGCACCACTTCTTGGAGATTCCGTGAAATCGATAGTGCAGTTTTCGATTGAGGTTTGCTCTAATCAGAATTTGGAGGTCAGCACCCGCCACCAGGTTAGACAATGAGTTTCTGGCATTGCAGATATGGAAGAAGGATCTGTCATTGACTCATTAGTGCTTGTTTATTAGAGTTTGAAATTATGTCATTTTGACTTATTTATTTGTCAGGCTATCCAAATAATCTCATGGCTGGCGAAATACAAGTGTAATTCTCTTAAAAAACACAAGTTGGTTTTGCCAGTCTTGCATGTGATCTGCCCTATGCTTGCCGAGTCAAGTGACAGAGATGATGATGAAGATCTTGCCCCAGATCGAGCTGCTGCGGAAGTTATTGACACAATGGCTTTGAACCTTGCAAAGCAAGTTTTCCCACCTGTATTTGAATTTGCATCGACAAGCTGTCAAAGTGCTGATCCAAAGTTCCGGGAAGCTGCAGTCACCTCTCTGGGTGTTATATCTGAGGGCTGCCTGGATTTGATGAAAAATAATCTGAAGCCTGTGCTTCATATAGTTTTGGGGTCTTTAAGGGACCCAGAGCAGATGGTGAGAGGTGCTGCTTCATTTGCATTAGGTCAGTTTGCTGAGTACCTGCAGCCTGAGATTATATCACACTATGAGAGTGTGCTGCCTTGTATATTAAATGCTTTGGAGGACACATCTAATGAAGTAAAGGTGAAGCAGGGTGTTATTACTACTTACTCTAATATTTTGTTTTATCTTGCGTTTGAATGATGGCTTCGAATTTCCTGAACAGGAAAAGGCATACTATGCTTTGGCTGCCTTTTGTGAGAATATGGGTGAGGAAATTCTTCCATTTATTGATCCTTTGATGGGAAAGCTTTTGGCTGCTCTTCAAAACAGTCCCCGAAATTTACAAGAGACTTGCATGGTTGGAAATTATATTTCCTTTGTTGTGTCCCTTTTGCTAGAGTAATACATCCTGATTTCGACTTTTCTCTGAAGTGAACTTTTCCACCTTATTTTTCTTCCAGTCTGCGATTGGTTCTGTTGCATCTGCAGCAGAGCAAGCTTTCTTACCATACGCTGAAAGGGTTCTTGAGCTGATGAAAAATTTCATGGTTTTGACAAATGACGAGGACCTCCGTTCACGAGCGAGGGCCACTGAGCTAGTAGGAATAGTGGCAATGTCTGTTGGTAGAGCTAGAATGGAGCTTATATTGCCTCCTTACATTGAAGCAGCTATTGCTGTAAGGTTTCTTTATTTTGTGATGGGTTTGGATGACTGTCTTTTAATTCTCAATACCTGTCTTTCATGCCATTGCAGGGTTTTGGGTTGGAATTTAGTGAACTGCGTGAGTATACGCATGGATTTTTCAGCAATGTGGCCGAAATTCTGGATGACGGATTTGTTAAGGTAAGGATGACCATTTTTTTATAGTTATGCAAATATTCTTTGTTTAGTTATTTATATCAATAGATAACTATTTAAATTTAAATTACAGTACCTTCCGCATGTTGTGCCGTTAGCATTTTCCTCCTGCAACCTTGATGATGGTTCAGCAATTGACATTGATGAATCTGATGGTGATGAAAATGTTAATGGATTTGGTGGAGTCTCATCAGATGATGAAGTTCATGATGAACCAAGAGTTAGGAATATCAGCGTAAGAACGGGCGTCTTAGATGAAAAGGCAGCCGCAACTCAGGCCTTAGGATTATTTGCCCTTCATACGAGAAACTTTTATTCACCGTATCCTTCTTGCATTTCCTGTGCTTCATTCTACTGTATCTTCTTGGCTCTTTTACATTACTAATTTATAGATTTGGATCCTTCATTGACCTTTAAAGATACTTGGAGGAAACTATGAAAATCTTGGTACGACATTCTGGTTACTTTCACGAGGATGTAAGGCTTCAGGCCATCATTGCCTTGAAAAGTGAGTTGCTATCTCTTCGGGTGCATTTTTTATGTTTTTTAATCTCCTTTTGAGACTAGTCTCTGTTTTACTTTCTGTATACTACCTGTGTAATATGGCAGGTTGATTATATTTTGTTTGACTGTTAATGAATGACCTTTATGGTTAAACCTGATAGATGCAGATAACTCTTTGTGACAGGTAGACTGTAGCTAGTTTTGTCTTTTGAAATGTACTCATTGAATGTTAAGAGCAATATCATTGCTACCTGACTCGAAAAAATGGACAAAAATCCTCTCAAACATGGCTCTTATTGGTTGGCGGATCAGTCGGGTTGGAGGTGGGTTGAGGTTTCTCCAACCCTTCAACCAACCCATCCATCAAATTTATGATTTTTTTTCCTAGTGATATATATATATATATATAGTTGTATACATCGAAACTTTTAGAGTAGTAATACTCATGCAACTTACGCATATGCTTATGCTTAAATGGTTGCTCCATATTTTCTTAGTGCATTGGGATTCACATCTTATAAGAAAAATAAGTTTGACATAAGAAGATTTGCATTATGTTAATTCTTTGTTGCAAGATTTTGTTATAGAACAATAGGAATGCACTTCCCAAAAGCTAGTTCAAGGGGAGGAGAGCCCATTGTCCTATATAAACTACACACCCTCCCATACGGTCGATGTGGGACCCTTTTTCCTGGGATCGGTCCATAGGATTCGCCCCGGACCAACATCCTCGTTGGTCATGGCTGGCTGGTTCCAGCCTTAGTTTTAAAAAGCGCGCCTAGGCGGCAAGCGAGGCGCGTGGAAAAACGCCTCCGGCCACCGAGGCGAGGCGTTTTTCCATAGGTGCATGAAAGCGCGCACTTTTGGCCGCCTTAGAGGAGGCGCAAGGCGGTGCGCGTTGCGCGCTTTCAGGAGCGAGGCACGGGTGAAAGTTATTGAGGGTAGATCTTAGTTGAAAATTTAAAAAAAAAACCTAAATTTCTTCAAATTAAACTTACAATAACTTTAATTTACCTCTTGCGAGTAAAAACCCTTTATTAATTGCTATAAGTTTCATCAATTTGAACAGCAAATCAAACATGTTAATTTGGGGAAAAAAAACCCTAAATCTTGACCGGGTAGCAATTAATGGCCGACACCTAGCCGGAGGTGACAGAAACTGCCGGACATCCACCTCCGGTAGCCGGAGGCACTCTGGTTGCTGTTGACGGCCGTGTATCGGGCCTGGTGTTCTTCTCTTTCTTCAGTCTTTCTTCTCTTTCTTCAGTCTTTGTTAGCGGGGCCTGGTGTTCTTTTTTTTCCATTTTCTCTAAAATTTGATTGGACGTATTACTGTATTGTAAGAAAAGTAAGTGGAGGATTACCTGGTGCACTATCCATTACAGAGAGCATGTGAGTGGACTTTCTATTTTCCTTTTTTTTTTTTTCTGGAAGAATTATGTTCTACTTCATATTAGTTTTATTATTCCAGTTTTAAGGTGCTATTATTTAACCTTTTTTAGGTGATGTATTAGTTTTAACGCATGGGCTCATTCGTTGGAAAAAAAGCAAAAATAATAATAACCCCTCAAAAAAAATTATAAAAAATATAATAATGAAAAGTGCGCCTCGCCTACAGAAGGCGTTCGCCTTCGCCTTGCTCCTAGGCTCCAGGGACCATTTGCGCCTCGCGCTTTTTAAAACTAAGGTTCCTGCCCACCACTCCGAGGTTTGGCTCCGATACCATTTGTTATAGAACAGTAGGAATGCACTTCCCAAAGCTAGCTTAAGGGAAGGAGAGCCCATTGTCCTATATAAACCACACACAGTCGATGTGGGACCCTTTTTCCTGGGATCAGACTAGGGGTGAGCACAAACGGGTACCCGATCATATTACTCGGACCCAGTACCGGAACCGATTGGACCGGGTACCCAAAACCTGGAAACGGAACAGACCGGTTCCTTAATTTTCGGAATTGGAACCGGAACCAATCGGGACCGGTTCCTTGACCGGGTACCCAGTCCTACAAAAGTGATTGTTATTTGGTCTATTTGTCCGGTTCCAACGCTAGGTACCCGCTACTTATTTGCATTCAGAAGCTATACTTTTCTTGTTTAGCTAAATTTAGCATCATACATAACATAATTTGATACTTCCATTGACAAATTAGTTTTAAAAACCTTCAAGTCTTAAGCATATATTACATATGCATTCATCTCAAAAAAATTCGGTCTTGGAAACGGTTGAACCGGGTACCTAGTGGGTACCGGGTCCATACTTTCACTAGCCGGAAATGGACCACTCCCAACCGGTTCCTAGTATTTGATACCCAGTCCCGACAGTTCCCGTTCCAGTTCCGGAACCACCGGTTCCAACCGGTTCTGGGTCTGGAACCGGATACCCAACTTTTCTGCTCACCCCTAGATCAGACTATAATAGATTTATATGTTGTTTCAATGCTGTTTTTATCCATTAGTCACCAACCCACCTGAATCACCTGTGGATGTGGGTGGGTTGGTTTTGGGTTGGAGTTAGGGGGGGGGGTGGGTAGGGGGGGTAGGGTGACAAATGGAATATTAGCGAGTAGAGGCTAGTTGGCCCAACTCTGCTCCACCTCGACCCAATTGCTAGCCTGCCATAAATGTTTATTTGCAATGCAATTGGACGCTGTTGCAATTAATGACTGTTCCTAAAAGGTATCCTTTTATTGTTTGGGTTAGAAAGTGATGAAATGGGAGTAAGAAAATTATCGGAAGCATCCATATTTAGGGTAAAGGAAAGACGGAGAGGGATTGTAGATAAAAGAAAAGCTGCGCAGGGAGATTAGTGGGATGTTTTCGAAAGGTTTCTTGGAAGCAAAACTTCACCTTCATGTACCTAGAAAATCAATTAGAGTGCTTAAGTATTCGCTTTTGAAACCCTTACTTTTAGGAAGAGAGATTTATTTTGTACTTCACATATTACATCGTCAACAGTCTACAGCAAAAGTAAGTTTTTCAGCACTCTAAATAAGTAAATCGGGTCCGTATTTTTCAACTTAATTTTGCTTATCTAAACTTGTTTAACTTATCTGAACTAACTTCATTAGACCTTATTCGATCTTATTCGACCTTATTATATGAAACCTTATTAAACCATATTAGACCTTATTCGACCTTATCTAAACTTAACTTATATGAACTTATAAGGACCGAAAATAAGTTGAAAAGAACGGACTCATAGTCATGTAATCTTTTCGAAACCCTAGCTAAAGATGATCAACTGTTTTTGACATACTATATTGCTTCCCTTCAAGTGAGCGATTCAGGCCATGCCATTAATATCTTTTGAGGATAATTGTCTGTAAGCACAGGCGTGAAAGTAGAGCTGTTTCATCATGTTAAGAACAGATCCCTTTCTTTTGTTTAGATGATTGGAGCTCTGCCCTTTTATCATTTGACTTTTGAGGTTCTATCATCAACAAACTCAATACTTTCCGACAAATAGTTAGTTCAGCTAGGACAGATTATACCGTTCAATGATGATGAGTGTGGCAATTGTTGTCATATTTCCTAGTGTTCTGCTGTAAGTTTATTTTCTTTCCTGCTTCTGCACTGAAAACTAATACAAGCATACAACTGATACTCTCTAGAGAGAGATTCTTACATCCTTGTTTCCTTATTCTATAAGTTTTGCTTTGTCCATTATAACATGTTCTAGTGTGTCTATATAGTGAATTGGTATCTATGAAATCATCTATAATGATGTATGACCTAACGAGGGACCCGCCTTCGTTCCATCTTCCAGATTTTGTGTATGACTAGTCCGGTGGCCATACCGACGGTGTATGGGGCTAACTTTTTTGATAAATATATATATATATATATTGTGTAAGAAAATACTTCCTCCCTTTTTTTTATTAGATGTTACACTTTTTTTCACGGACTACTAGGCAATTTTTGGATAAGAGAGATGTAGAAAGAAAAAGTTAGTGAGGACCATGTGATTGGAGAGAGATAGAGAGAAACTTTTTGCAAAAAAGGAAAGTGTAACATCTAATTAACGTCTTCCTAAAGTGGAAAGTGTAACATCTAAAAAGACGGAGGAAATATATAAATTTGATAATTTGTAAATAATTGATCGTTCACCATCGTTGTGAGTTTTCAATATTCACTATTCATTCAAACGTGAAAACAAGATTTTGGAACTCTAGACAAGAATTTTCTAGTTTCTTTGCCACTTTTCAAAATTAACATGATTAGATTACATATGGCTTATAAGTTCACTATGCAGTTTACTTCATCCAACTTTTGAAGTCTCAAAACCAAAAAATGATTTTTCACAATGAAATTTAATGGCCCAAATAATTCATAGCAAATACTTCCTCCATCCGATCTTAGTTGCAACAGTCTTACCTTTGCACTATACATGTGCTTTACTTTGACCTTGATTTTTAACTAACATATAAAACCAAATGCTAGTAAACAAGATGTTTGTAGGTTTATCTCAATGTATAATTTTGACTTATCTATATTTCATATTTTTAATAATTGATAGATATACAAATATTAATGGTCAAAGTTGTGCGCAAGTGTGTCAATTAAACTATTGCAACTAATATGACAGAGGTAGTAATGAAACACTCAAACAGTTGAGTGATAATTAATATTATGAAAATATGATATTATTGGTGATCATTCTCAAGTGCTTTGCGTCATAATATTTTCCCTTATATATATAATATTACATATGCTTTGGCTGCAGATATCTTCATAGCAGCACAGGCTGTCTTCCAAGGTCATGCGGTGAGTGTACTTATGAACAATTTATAATTCTTAACTTCACTTGTTCTGTATTCTTATGTGATGCATCTGAATAATATAATGCTCGTGACCAGAACCGGAATCTCTAATTTTTTGCGGATCCGACCCGAAAATTTATGGTCCACATCTGAAAATTCCAGTCCGGTCCGGTTTTGAACCAGTTTGTATGGTTCTTTGCATTAGAATTTTTTTCTTCTATTTTCGAGCATATTCCTTTACTTGTAGTATACTTATTATTTTATATTCATTTCTAAATATATAGAAGTGATTAATGGCATAAAAGAAGTTTTAGTTTTTGGCATTACACTATTGATTTTTAAACAAAAAAAGATGTATAGAAGACCGGAAACCTGGAATTATGATTTTTGAGCCCGAAGACCGAACCGAAAATTTCCGTTCCGATTCTGGTCCAAATTCCAGTCTAGACTGACCCGGTGCACACCCCTAATTATAGGGGCTACAGAGCTAGTAATGGTCAGCGCTCAATCCTCGCTGATTTTGTAACTATAAATCATGGTTGGAAATCATGTTGTCTTTAACTCTGACTCTTGTATGTTGTTGACATGATGTCTAAGAAAGTGTCTTCATTTTTGCTTGTAAAGTGTTTTCATGTTGTCTTAAGGAAATAACTAAATCAGTTAAATAATCAAGTTCTTCATATTGCTGGCGAAGGCATGCATTAACTCTGTTTTCTGCGTTTGCAGGATGGCATGACAAAGGCAAAAGAAGTTCTCGGTAATGCTAAGATTATGTTTTGTGAACGGCACAGGGTTTTTCTTTGACTTTTGTTTGGTTACCTTTGGGCCCTCTACTCACTTTTTTTTATTCTTTCTCTGTTTCCATCAGATACTGTCCTCAACATATATATTAAGACTATGATCGAGGATGATGACAAGGAAGTCGTAGCTCAAGCTTGTATGGGTATAGCAGACATAATCAAGGATACAGGATATGCGGCTATCGAGGCTTGTTAGTATTTGTTTTCATATGAGATTCTTCTTTAATATTACTGTCCCCCTCACGCAGACATAAGGCATGTCTCATTATTAATAATATATTTCCAGATATACCACAGCTAGTTGATGCAACCCTAGTGCTGCTTAATGAGAAGTCAGTCTGTCAGCAGATTGAGTCGGACAGTGACATTGATGAAGATGACACTGTGCACGATGAGGTCTTAATGGATGCAGTTTCTGATCTACTTCCTGCCATTGCCAAGTCTATGGGTCCTCATTTTGAACCCATATTAGCCAAAGTATTTAGTCCCTTGATGAAATTTGCGGTGGGTTATCATTATAATTGTTTGGTTGCTCATCCTGCATACGTGGATTTTTTTTCATCTCATTATTTTGCTTCTGCAGAAGGCTTCACGTCCACCGCAAGATCGGACAATGGTAGTTGCGACCCTTGCTGAAGTTGCGCAGAACATGGGTCCGCCTATTGCAGGCTATGTTGATGTAATATTTTGTAGTTGAATATGTTTGATTGAAATTGATTGCATGAATTTCTGATTAATCCTTGGATTTGGTTGTCTGAAGTGTTATTTATGTCCTACTTCCAGGCATAACTTTCCTCATCTTCAAAACAAAAAATCCGAGGATTAACAAAAGCTGCCCGTTTTTTCTTCTTTCCCAATTTGTTCACACTGGGTGCTTTTTTTAATGAGGCTGTCATTGGATGTTTCAGGCGGTGATGCCTTTGGTAGTGAAAGAATTGGTATCTTCTGATGCAACAAATCGGAGGAATGCCGCCTTTTGCGTTGGGGAGTTCTGCAGAAATGGTGGTGAAGTGGCTTTAAAGTATCCTCACGTGTTTAGGTGTCACTTGCCTTTTGTGTCATAGCATCTTCCTTTTCTCGGATTTGATGTGAGATTTATTACCTGACTGAGTAAATAGAAATGCTGTTACTCAGTTGAAATCCTACATAGATAGGATGAGAGTCATACTTGGTGTCTTTCCCCAATCATGAATGTTCCTTGTTAGCTTGTTTTGCTTTCATCTGTATTAGATATTACGGTGACATCTTGCGGGGACTCTATCCACTTTTTGGGGATTCTGAACCTGATGATGCTGTGAGGGATAATGCAGCAGGTGCTGTAGCGAGGATGATTATGGTGAACCCTGAGGTTGTTCCGTTGAACCAGGTCAGTTTGTACGTGGACTTTCTAGGGAGTTTTTTTTTTTTTTTGCTGAGCGTTTGGTTTAAATAATTGGAACGGAATGGTATGAGAGGTTGAGCACCAAATGGATATGGATTGGCATCCATTCCTTTTTGTTCTAGCTGTTTTGGTTCACTCATAGTAAGAATTTAAAACCTATTATTTAAGGGATCTCAATCCATGGGGGTTGTGGGGGGGGGGGTGGGTGTGTGTGTGTGTGTGTGTGTGTGTGTGTGTGTGTGTGGAAATTCACCTGTGGGTATGAGGCTCTGTACTAAGGTACACTGACCAAATAACTACATCATATCCATTCCATTTTATTCCAAAACCTTCAACTTAACACCTTCATAGAATGTTGATAAGCTTAACTCTTATCTTTATTCAATTCAGGTACTCCCCGTATTCCTGAAAGCTCTTCCTATAAAAGAAGACCACGAGGAATCCACTGCTGTTTATAGCTGTGTTTGCAATCTTATATTGTCATCTCATCCTCAGGTAAATATAATGCTATATCGTCTCCTGGAGGATTCTTCAACTACTTAATTGCTCAAAAAATCTCAACTTGTCTTGAAAATATATGGCAGATCTTGTCACAGGTTCCGGACTTGTTGAATATTTTTGCTCAAGTGGCTATGTCACCCCTTGAGACCAGTGAAGTTAAAACCCTTCTTGGGAGGGCTTTTTCACATCTTATCTCAATGTATGGCAATCAAATGCAGCCCATATTGAATTCTATGTCGCCTGCACATGCTAATGCTCTTGCTTCACTGGCTCCGAAAAGTTGATTCCTACCGCGTCACTGAGATGGGCTAATCTAGATCCTGAACTTCCCCCCCGCACAACAGAGGGAGGAAATATCTGTCTAGTACTAGATTTTTGGAAGTGATGAACTCATCTGCCTAAATATGGGGATCCTCTAGACCAAGGCTGGAAATCTTTCACCTCCCGGTCCCAGGTATTATAATTTGCTTGTTCTCTGTTGCCAAAGTTATGTTCTGCTATCTCCACTTCAAAGTTTACATATTTTCTTATTTATCAAGACTGATCTCTCTCTTGATATATCTTGGTAATATGCAGGCTTAGATCGATTTCCGCTTCTTTTCTTTTTGGTGAGAGTGCTGCCTTTTTTTTTTGATTTTGAATTTTACTTTACAGGTTTTGGGTTCTCTGAAAGTAAAGTTTTGTATTTTATTTAATTCTTTATTGATTTTGATCTTGCCTTGATTTGTATATTATGGATCCTATTCAGATCCCGCATGTATTAGACAATCATACACACCTATAGAAACAGGTATTAAAGATGCCTTTGAGTTTGCGATTGGTACATGTGTGATGTATGCGCTTATGCATTTAATAGTGTCTTGCACTAGATCATCTATATGTATTGCAACCTTTGACGTTTTACTCTATTTATAAACTCCCTTTTGATCTTTTGTGATTTATACATAAGGATAAATATAGTCATGTAAAATTTTGTTAGATTCATTTTGATATATGCTTATTTAATATTAACTTTTATAATTTTTATTTATATAAAATTAGAGATATTAGCGTTTGAATTATTGAATTGGGAGGCGTAAAACTCCTATGTTGCAATACATGTAACATGGAAGTAGTTTGAGTTGAGGGATTAGAGGGCTTCTGTTCAATCTCTTATGTTTAACTTTCATTTTGTTTATGGAGACGAACATAGGTAAATAGGCTTCGGTATGAGACCCAAGGGTACCAAGTAGTATGCACCCATCCTATTATACTACGGCTCTAGTGAGTTGATTCTACCAACTAATGTTTTCCATTTTAAGAACTATTCTATATTACTATTTGCCATTTACACTGTCTAGAATTCGATATTGAACTCTATGGATGGATTTTTAAAAGACTAGAAATGAGAACGAGAAAAGAGCAGAGAGACAATGAACTATATTTTTAAAATAATATTCATTGGGTAAGGAGAACAATTACAAGTACAATCTTTTTACCTTACAACTAATTACAATATTTAACGAAGTTGCCCCTGAATTAAGGGAGCAACTAACAAAACTCCAACACAAACCTTTCAAGTAAAACGACAAAGTTACCCTTTTTTGGACATAGGCTAAATATTCAATAGGTCGATCTTGCACACGGACTCATTGTGAGCACTATGCGCACGATGAACATCACCAAATGTCCAATGAACATTACCCAATGAACATCAACCAATGAACAATAAACGTTACCAAATGAACATCAGTTGGACATCGCCCAATGAAAATTAATGAACAACACCCAATGAACATCAGTTGCACATTATCCAATGAGCGTCACCCATGAATGTCACCCAATGAACATCAGTTTGTGTTAAAAGAATACTAAGTTCACATACAAAGAACAATAATCAGTTCTCCAATGAACAAGACTCCAAAATTGATTTGACATGAAAATTTTCAAATTTTTGAAAATTTGAAAATGTCAACCAATGAACATCAGTTTAGGTTAAAAGAACATTAAGTTCAATCAAATGAACAATAAATTAAATCAAAAGAACCAACTGGTGTTCGTTGGGTGATGTCCAACTGATGTTCATTGGGTGATGTTCATTGTTCATTGGTTGGATCATTGGGTGATGTTCATCGGATGATGTCCAATTAATGTTCATTGGATGATGTCCAACTAATGTTCATTGTTCATTGGGTAATGTTCATTGGATGATGTTCATTGGGTGATGTTCATTATTCACTGACAGATGTTCATTGTGCACATGGTACTCACCATGAGTCCGTGTGCAACATAGAATTTACGCTAAATATTGAGTATGGAAAACCAGATGATTAAAAAGACGAAAATGAAATAGGCCATTTGCACATTGTTGGGCCACCATGAGTGACTCCTGTGATATTCGTTACATGTGCCTGTTTAAGACCTGTAAGGCAAGCTAATAAGTTGGTATGGACACAGCCGTCTCGGACATTTTTGGGAATATGAGTGAAAGTTGTACTATGGAGCTCTGTCTATGACATAAATGTATTAAAAAGTAGAAATTATAGAAAATAAAGGGTTATAAAGGTATTCGTCACAAGAGTTCATATAGGGTCAATAAAAAGCCTATTCTACTTTTTTTTCTTAAGTACTTTGATGCATGTGGGGCGCTTTAAAATGGGCCCCTGAGCGGTTGCTCAAATTGCTCCTCCTATAGAGAGCCCCTCTTATGGAGTGGTTCCATAGCAGCTTCCGCTACAAATATAGAATTTATCGTAGCCATGGCTAATTCTGATTCATCTGATACCCGTGCATTGCCAATTTTTGTCTCATGCCTCGTTTACTTGGATGACATGAGTAACCACTCTCACTGAAATTTGCTACTTTGCTACGATTTTTATAAGAGTACTATACGCTCACTACGAATTTTATAAGTGGGTGACTAAACACCGTCCTAAATACTTTGGGTAACGCCCTAATACATATTTAATTTAAAAATTTTTATACACTATTTTTTCCCTCTTCCTACCCTTCTCATTCTCTAGTGCCTCATGCTCTACAGATGCGTCTAGTGGTAAGAGTAGGAGGGGGTCGGAAGAGGATAGTTCATGGAAGGTGACTTAGTCAATGCCTGGTGGTCCCATCGACGATTCTGTGATACCGAGTTATGGGGGACATGTTGCTACACGCATATGGGCTGAACAGTATAGGGGGGTTTGAATTGTGTGAACCATTATAAGGATTGTGTGAAGCTTATAGGGTGGTACGTGGGAATGAGTGACCCAGTTTAAGAAGTTGGATATGCCGTTGACATCGGCTTTTGTTGAAAGGTGGCAGCCGGATATGAATAGTTTTCACTTACCGTTTGGTGAGATGACGATCATGCTGCACGAAGTTGAGGGCATTCTTCGTATTGCGACTGATGGGAGGATTGTCGGGGAGTACGACACATGGGACGACTTGAAGACCAGAGCCTCAGAGTTGTTTGGGATGGAGAAGCAGTTTGACAAGGGCATTCCTATATTGTTGACAATATAGGAATTGCTGGATGCGGGGTTCATCCGGCCATCCAAAGCCCCGTACGGCTGGGGTGAATATTGCAGACCAGCGGATCTGGTAGTCGACAATCGTTCAGACTTCCTTTTTGAACCAGCATTGGAAAGGTGGGAGGATTTTTACAGATAGACTCATTACCAGATTTTCTGACGAGGAGCTTCCTATCACGTTCCAGGCTCAAGGTTTCCTCCTCACTCTTCTTGGTTCCACTCTTTTTGTTGACAAGAGTGGCAGCAGAATCCGCCCTGTCACTCTTCCATTCTTGGAGTCATTTGAGGATATATCTACTTATTCTTGGGGCACAACTGCTTTGGCCTACCTTTACCGACAGCTTGGTATAGCGAGTCGTGCTGATACTCTTATGATTTCTGGTTGCTTGACGTTGTTACAGTCATGGATTTATGAGTACTTTCCACAGTTTCCCCCAAATCGTATTAGGAAGAGTATTGAGTTGGGTACTGCACGGGCATTGGTTTGGGAAGATACCGCCGTACCGGGCAAAAGGGAAGAACGGTTGCTCATTTACCGTAGACTGCTATATTCTCTTACCGCAATGTCAGGTATATATTTTTAAATGGTTTATTATTAAATTGAACTTCACTTGCTTGCTAAATGTTTTTTTTTCCTGAAGGTCGATTGGTTACCGTATGGTACAAAGTTCTTTTCCATTGGATCCAGGTCCTGGTACCAGGGTCCCATCCGTTGTTTTGATATTTTTGAGCCGTATATGCCAGATCTCTCCCTACGTCAGTTTGGTTTTGTTCAGGCTGTGCCAAACCTGATTATGAGGCCGGACATTAGTGCATATCGCCCAGTAGATGGAGAGAAGTACAAGGTTGGATGGACTTATATTTGGATGGAGAATGTATGGAGGAGCTTCCCGCCCACTTCTTCTCTTAATTTATCCTGCTACACCGTCGCTAGAGAACCCCGGCATGCAGTGTAGAGTATTTGCAGTGGTATAGTACCTTTTCTCATTCGTTCATTATTAACCCAGCATTGGAGAATAGTGACACTGGTGATCTTGTCATTGATCAGCATACGACAGCGCCTGATTGGGTAATTATTTATTTTACTATTTGTATTTTTTATTTTTCATATTTATCAACTCAACACGTATTAATTGGATAACTTTTTCTTAATTTCAGATTCTAGGACATATGTCATTTGTGGTGGAGCACTTACCAGGACGTGATATATCCATTATAGAGCCACCAGAGGGGAGGGAAATCTTGAGGCATTGTTTGCAATACATCGACTATTAGAATCATATCCGTGGCAACAAGGCACCCTATCAGCCCCCCTCCCCCGCCATAGATTGGAGTATTGTTGAATTGTTAGTTTGTAAGAGAAATGAGCTCTTTTCTGCGATCTATGCTTTTTGTAACTTCCATGAGTTTTGTTCCCTTCATGACTTTCTTAACTGCAGCCCCTCCCCGGACTGTTACTGTTGAACTATTATTGTACTATTGTTTAACTTCTAGTTGTTTTCCATGGATAATTCTATTTATATTGTAGTGTTTGGTATTGCAACTAAATGGTGGTATTGAGATGTTAGTGAAATATTGAAGTCTTTCATATTGCAACCTAAGTGAAAAGTAAAATTTAGAAGCATAGAATAAAAGTTAAGTATTTCATAATAAGGCAAAATTTACACATTATAGTTGCTCTTCTATGCATCAATTCTATCAGTATAGTGGTCCTCCCAACCTATGACACTATCAGATCTATTATCAAACCAAGCTTGAGAAAGAGGAGGAATCCGACAGTTAGAGCTCAAAACTAGTCGAATGAAGTGGGGAATGTCCCATCCTAAGTGAACCATGACTAACTCACCATCAGGACGATCACTACCTGGATTTGCAGTCATTGGAGGAACGATGGCACATCCCCAAACGCTACCCCCATCTAATATAGTGTAGAATATGATCGTGCAATTATAGAAATTGGCAACTGGAAAGAGATCAGCAACCACCTCAAACCAATGTTCCCCAATTGCACGGACCCACATAGTGACATAGACAAATTCTAGCTAGTTCCACCCGGTGACGTCCTCGATAGATCTGCTCATAAATCTGACTGTGGGATATGACATTGTACATAGTTTTTCGCACAAGAGGCCAACGGTTTTGGCCTTCATAAATTGCATGTGCAATACATCTAAAACTACAGTTTCCATCAGACTGAATATCAATCCAACCAGCAATATGAGGAATAATAATTTCGGGAACCCGATCAGAATAAGGGAAAAGAGTTTCCATCCCAGCTAACGAAGAGGCATATGAATATGTTGATTAAACAAATAAACAAGTAGTTAGAAAACACTGACAAGAACAACAAATGCTGGACATAAATAAATTGACATTACTATCATACCTGGTTCTTAATAACCTTGACTCAACTCTGTCAAAGTAGTCTGAGACCACCTAGGTGCTGATCGGGACCTTGAGCGACCCTGACTTTTCCGTTGCACATGCTCAAAGTAGCTTGGATCACATCTAGTAGATGAGGATCCACGCGGCCTACCTCTAGTAGAAGTGCGAATCTCCGGTTCTTCAAAGCCTGCATTCTCAGGATGTAATTGCTCTACAATCATATTTGCGATTCTCTGTTGAATTGCTGGATCACATTCACTCACCTCCGCGAATAGACCATGTAAGTATTCCACATCTTGATCACGATGACTAACAAATTCAGTAGTGTCCACACCGTCCCCAATAGTCAACATCGTATACAAAGGGTGAATCTCCTGTAAGTAAATGCCTCTATCCTTTTCGATTACCCATTGTATAGAACATGCACACAGAATGTTATGAGTAGATAGGTAAACACATCGACAATGATTTTCAACTAGGTCCCCCATTTTCAATCTACGTGAATTTTCGTTTGTTAATAAATCAAGACAGTAATGTGATACTCGTCCGACGAGATGCTGAAATGGTTGTATCATATGCTTTCTTCCAATTTTGCATCTTGATTTCTCAAGACTATCCATGATCTTAATCACTTGGCTATCGATGAACACATTAACCCGCCTCCAAACTGTATCCAAAGACCCAATCGAACTCTACAACCAAGATTTAAGAGCCGAATGACAACTTTCAACCCTACATGTCGTGGTATTACCGAAATGGAGCACATCATTAGTCCATGCTTCAACAAATTTCATCTTGTGTGGATTCTGCCAGGTCGATTCAACATAGTTTATTACAGTTGGACGCCAACTCCAAGAATATGTCATCTCAATCGCAGCCCGTTCATATGCATCTACATCAATGGCGCGCATGACCTTTTTCCAAACCCCATTCTTGAACGACTCACCGAGAGCCTTTGTGTTGTTACATAGCTTCACTACATGTGCCTCCACATCTCGATTTATGTGCCAAGTACAAAGAAGATGAGTAGAATTAGGGAAGACGGTGCGGATTGGTCCTATCATACCCATCTCACGATCAGTGAAAATAGTTGTAGGACTAATGCCCACCCCGGTCAAGTTAGCTAAGCACTTCAGAACCCATGTATAACTATCAGCTGTCTCATCCCTCACAATGGCATATGCAAGAAGGAAGTTATGATTACAAGGCAAGACACCAATTATTCAATGAATGACATTCTGTACCGGTTTGGCTTGTATGTGGAATCAATACCTATAACCCAAGGATAAGTATGAATTAACTTACATTTTTCTGGATGTGCCATGAATGCATGTGTGAGAACTTTATCGGCATCATCGGCTGTCCACGAGACGTATTTCATAGATCTTCTGAGGTGCAAAAACTGTTCAACTGATGATCGACCATCATTTTGTTCCATCTTGTAAAAGTACCTTTCATTGTAGATATGTTTGATGGTACAATGACACTCGGGAAATTGATCGATGACCGCTCTATGTATGTTACTTTGTTTGGTTTGGGCATTTGTCAACCTTCGTACTAGTGCCTTTGCCTCTTCGGATAGACCACTCCTACGTCTATGACCCTCAGCATACCCCACAAAAGCATGGCTAGGAAAACCACAATAATTTTTCATAGTCCTAATAAACCACCTTTCAATTTCCATATTCTCTTGTATCACAATCTGGAATGGACAACCACAATACTGCGTGGACGTATTAGGACGTTATGCTAAATTCAGATCTGCCAAATTTCCTTTATATCGTGTGCCCTATGAGCATTTACAGTAAAGACGCCAAGGTCCACGATCATTTTGTTTCCAAGAAAATCTCACCAGTATAAATCCTATTCCTAGAGCTATTGCATCACAATAAGCAAAGGCTTCCTTAGCATCCGAAAATGTTTCTGTTGTTCTGTAACTAGAATTGTAGTTAACTCCATCACCGTCGTTACTCGAGTATGACCCCTATTTGAAGAATAAATTATTATAAGCTCAATATATTATATTATGGTATTATTTTTAAATAATTATTATGTCATTTTAATTTTTTTTCAACAATTTTTCATGCATATGTACACTATCATTAACTAAACAACATTTTATTTAAGTATACATGCAAATTTCCTATATACAATTTCTACATTATGATTTTATTTATAAATAATTATTATATCATTATTAATCAATATTTCTTTTAATTTAACATACAATATTATTTCATTCACAAGACAAATAAACATTAAGTACTTAATAGTTAATAATTATGAAAACTATGTGCATTAACATAATTAAGCATCTAATTATTACAAAGAATTTACTGTGCATATATAAATTTCACAACAATACAAATAACATAATTCACTAACTAAAAAATAATTAATTTCACATTACAAATTATTTATTTTAAATAATTACAAATTAAATTAAATACTACATATATAATGAAATAAAAAATGATAATCGAAAAAAAATTAAAAAATGACCGAGCCTTGTGCAACACAAGGCTGACCACGTGGTTCTAGTGTAGATGAGGGTCCCTAGTTTGCTTAGATCGGCTAACTTTGTTCAAATATATTTTAAATATAAAAGTATTTAATTTGAAATAGTTTTGTTATTGTTTGATTAAAATAAAATTAAAAAAAGTATTAGAAAGATTGGCACTAGTAGTGCTAACTTTGGACCATCTTCTATGAAATGTTCAAACTGTAAAAAATATAAACTATCAATCCAATCTTCCACAAACGATCCCAACAACTTGCTAATCTGCAACAGGTGGGCAACTTTATTTTTTATTATTTAAATTTTCAGTTTTTTTCTTAATTTTTAATTGAAAAAAAAAATCTTTTGTTTTGTGAGATAACATTTAATCGCGTTTTTAATGCTGAATACAACGTTTTTTTTGAAAAAATATATAGCCATTTTTCCTTTGCAGAACCGATTGCCGAGAATCCCTAAGAAACGAGTAATGGTAAGTCTTTAGGACACGCACTCCGAGACAACTTTTTCGGGCTGAAGACGACGTTAATTCAAAAAAGGAACACTATGTGCACAAATTTCAAGAAATCCCTACAAATTGAGTATAAATAATTCAGTTTTTCGAGCACGTACTTTGAGAAAAAAATTTCAATTCGCTTTTTTCGGGCTCAAGACAACTTTTTTTAAAAAAGAACATCGCCGTTCGTCGTTTATGAATTGAATCTCTCTGACAACATTGTTCTTTTTTTCTAATTCTTATTGATCTTGTTTCACTAGTCTTGTATAATTTGATTAACAATTTTTTGTATTGGGGAATAAAGTAACGATAGGGAAAAGAGATTTATTGAGAAGAATAAACATCATTGAAAAAGGATAAAGGAAAAAGTAACAAGTGGAAGGCGTTGGATTCAAGGCTTGAGAAAGCTTCTTTGGTATTTTCCCAAAGGTCTCATATCATTTGTGACTTGTGAAAGGGAGATTTCCTTTGTATATTTACCCCCTCCCTCTCTCTAACTATTAAGTTGGTTACTTGGATGACTTTTATTGTTGGACTTCTTGCTTTGGCATTGGGCTTAGTTTGCTCCACACACGCGTGCGCCCACCACCCGCCGGGACCGGCCTAGGTCGAGCTGGGCGTGGGATCTAGGATATGCTGAGCAGGGGCGGAGACAAGGGGGGATGGTGGGGGCCACGGCCTAGCTCCCCCTTGGTCCAAGTTAAAAATTATTTTTGCATTAAATATACTTATAGATTTACAATTTAGTTGGTTTTCTTTGGGATTCGCTAACAGGTGACAACTTTATACTAAGGGTTCAATCCCCATGACAAACATTTTTTCTCCTTTATTTTTAACTCTCTGTTTATTCATTTCTTTCAAAACATAAAAAACATATCACTCCTCCTTCTCCTCTGTTCTTCTTCATCTCCTGGGTTAATGCTATTCTCTAAAGTCATGTTCTGTTGGTGGTAACATTACAAGGCTGCTGTGTTGATCTTGGGGAGCTTTCGGCTGAGTTGCGATTACCACCATTGCCGGACCGTAATTGCTTTCAAGTTAGTGATTTTCTACCATGACACAGGCTTAAAATCATTTCTTTTCCGCCTTTGCAATTGTTAGTTTCTAACAGAAGGTCATTGCAATTATGCTTATGGAAAAAACAAACTTCAAAGTAAATGCTGCAACTGTGACTTGAAGTGAACACCTAAGCCACAAACTGAAGGATTTTGTCCTTCGATCAAGTGTAATAATCTAAGTATACTTGGACAAGTTTATAGAGATAATATATTCAATAATATTAGGAGACTGTAACGTTTTGCTAGAAGCTAAATTACGGTTTGTTGGACTAATGAGATTAGGCTAACTACTAATATTGATTGGGTCCTATGAGGTCACACATTGTAACAAAGGTTAGATATTTATCCAAATTCATTTTGGATGGTAGGAAAAGAGTTGTAACTCTTGTGATTGAATGACTCATAAAGAGTGGCTTTATGTGCCTAATTAAGCCTCATAATGTATGACATTATGTGGTCAATTAAGCCTCATGAAACCACCAATGTAACCACTCTATATATTGATGTAGAGGTTGCAAAAGAGAGTACACAATACATCATCTTTTGGCCAAACACCATACAAAGTAAGGAGTGAAAAGTTCCCTCTTTCCGTACTAGCATACGTGGTGATCTAACCGTTGTTCGTGGACCAACACTAGAGGAACGACGCTTGACGTTCTTACAAGATCTCACTTGGAAGCTAGTACTTCTGTGGATTCACACATCAAAGGTATATATTATTATATATTATTTGATTCATGTTAGTTTATGCAATTTGTTCTTGGGTTAGATGTAAAGAATATGATTCTTGAAATTCCGCTCTAAGCATCTAATCTCCTACAGTGGTATCAGTTAGCCTATTGCATAGATTAATATGCTAATTTGTTTGATGTGTTTTATTATTATTTTAATTCGATTAAAGGAGGGATTTATATATGATTTTATTTGCATAATTAATATTATGATATTAATTGATTGGAAACATAAAAATTGGATTTTTATGTATATATTATACTCAAAATTCGACTAAGTGACCGGAAAATTCTGATTTTCTTTTATATATGATTCGAATTTTGTAGGAAAAATAAGTTTGTTGTTTTTCTTGTTTAAATTGAATTATATATCTATTTGCCTAATTCTTGAATTTAATTATTTGAGGTGTTTGATGTATATTAGATTTTATGTCAAAACCTAAAATCACAAAATATCAGATTTTGTGTATTAGATTCAAGAATTCATATTTGTTAAATTAATATGAACCCTAATTTTTTTTCCCCAAATCAATTGTTGTTAATTTCACTCAAATTGTGCACAATTGTTGTGACTAATTGAGTGGGAGGGAAGCAAAATTCCGACCGCCGTGGTCAGGCAGAAAGACGCCGGACCGACGCCGACCGAAGGCGGAAAGACGCCGGACCGACGCCGGCCGAAGGCGGACTGGCGGCAGGGCTGTCTGAGCGAAGTTGCTTGTGCGACAGTGCTTTGCAGCCGGTGCGTCTGGGCTCGCCTGGTTGCGGCTAGCGTGGCCGGCTGCTTGGTTGTGGCCAGGGTGGCTTGTGGTCTGTTGCGGCAACGTGGCCGGCTGTGTTCGCTGGTGGCTGCGGCCAGCACAGGGCTGCCTGCTGGGTGGCAGTCGTGCCTTGTGCACTGCTGCTTGGCAGGCAGTTACAATTTTTTTTTTTTTTAATTCTTTTAAGTTTAATATTTTTGAGTATATTCCAATATTGCAAATAATTGATAAATGGTGATTAATTGCATATTTAAGTCATAATTGAATTAAAATAATAAATCTTATATTAATTGGTTAATTATTTGTAGTAATTGACTAGTTAATTTGAGGAGTTACTAAATTGTTAGTAACCATTGTTATTCATTGTTATTCATGTCAATTAATTTGATTATTATTTTTTTGCTTTTAATATATGTGATTAATTGTCATGAAATATCATATTTTAATATGATTAAAATATATGGAGGTTACTAAGAGTGTCTTTTGGTATCTTTTCTTTAAATTTAATAGTAGATTAAATTTATAAGATTAATGATTTAAAGTCCTCTAAGGTACTAACCATATGATTTAATATGTGATTAAATCTTGATGGTGATATTATGTTTTAAAGTTGTTATAACATGATATTTTTATTTTTTTAATAGTTGATTAAAACGCATGCTTATATAATATATATTGATATTATGGATACATGCGGTGACTAGTATGGCCCAAACTTGGATAGAAATTACGATCTGCGTATCGTTAATGTATTTTTGTAATCTAAATACGATCTGCACATGATAGGTTCTAGTCGTGTCACCTAATCAAAAATAAACCTACGGTCCTCTAACTAAGGTAGTCAGTGGAAGCAGGGTCGAATCCACAGGGAGACAGAGTTTCTAAATTAATATTCAACCAATTCAGCTACTCCAGATGAAATCAGGGATGAATTAATTAAACTAAAGAATAAACTACAGAAGACGGAATAAATCGAGGATTTAACTATGGACTAAAAACCTAGGGTATTAGGTCGGTCCACCATGCTTATACCAATCAAACAAGGGCAACTACTATCAAAACCTAAATCAAGAGTCGGGGAATTAGAGCCTATGTTGATCTATGGTTAAGACTCAACGCTCATAGTTCAACATACGCCGCATGTTCACTAACGTAATCAGAACTACTGACGTGTCCTAGGCCTCTAGTCGTAAGACGGATCTGTGCAAACAACTATTAACCACAAGCAACCAAAGAAACTGCGCAATAACGTTAATTACTCAATAAAGAACAAACCACATCACAATCACCCTAATCAAGCCCTAGAAATCAATAGGAGTTTAAATCACAATCATGGTATAAACATGGCTTTCCTATCTAACACCCTAGAAAGAGAACTACTCACTCATAATCGAATTAATAACGACAAAACTAATATGAAGCCGTAACAATTGCATCATGAACGATTAAATAAATAAACTAAGCAATCAAGAATAACAAAAGAGATTAGGGTAGGAAAGAGTACCAATTGACGGAAAGCAGGAACTTTTATTGAAATCGAAATAGGTTTGATCACCTCTAAATTAATCTAAAGTGTTTGAATTAAACTTAGAACAATAAGGAATAAAACTAGTCTAAAGCTAATGAAAGATGAAAATAAAGATGATCCTAAATGATGAGGAAAACGGTATTTATAATACCCCTCAAGTCTAATTAAAAATAGGAAGCAAAAGACGAAATTCGCGACATATGGCACCAGACCCGATCGGGCCCGAGCACAGTACTCGATCGGGTCAAATACACATTCAGCACAACTTTGTCTCTTGGTCAGCGTGACAGTCCAGCAGCAATTAGGCAAAACTATGGGCAACCCGATCCAGCACCCGATCGGGTCTAGGATCGGGTCCTTTACATTTCGGCCCAGCATAGCAGTGCTCCTTTAGCGTAACAGCAGCAGTGTAGGAATCTTAGGTGGCCCACCCGATCGGGCCTGGTAGCAAGTTGGCCCAGCGTGGTCGCAACTGCAGCAGCTTCAAAATAGGAGCTACGAGCATCCGACCCGATCGGGTCGGGCAGGATACACCCGATCAGGCCTGGGCACATATGTGCTCGCCCGATGGGATCGGGCACGCCTTGCCCGATAGGGTCCGCAACTTCTATACCCGATCATAAATGCTTCGCCCGATCGGGCCATTTTTTCCCGATCAGAGCACGGAAACCTCCTTTTTGACTCTTTGGCTCTCTAATCTTCACGTTTAGGGGTCTTGGGACCTCCTAAACTACCCATAGAACTCGTGAGCCTTCCTACGTGCCCCGTAACATCTCGTAAAGCAGTGGTTGCTTCCAAATGGCTCGGGAATAAGGAGAAAACTCCCTAAAACCTGCAATTCAACACTAAAATACAAAACCACAACTATATAAGATAGTTAGCACAAAATAGCTCCCAAGAGCTCCAATGACGCACAAATTAGCTTGTAAATAAGGGAGAAAACTCTATATAAATACGTGATATCAGCGCATCGTTGGTATTTTTGTAATATTTTTAGTTTAAATTCCAAAAAAAATATTTATTCAAGTACCCATGAAGCACAAGGATGGAGATCCATGGTGATTCAACAATGGAGGCCTTAAAGAGTAGTCTTTAGGATTAGGGGCCATACTAGGATCACATTTTAATTTTGCATTTAAATTTTTTCTTTTAAATGCTTTCTAAGTTTATTATGCTTGTGATTTAATTATGTTAAATGTTCACTAGTAATTAAATCAATATGATAATTTACTTAGGTCCCTTAAAATGAAATATTGGGTTTTTGCTACTCCAAATAAACACCTACTAAAACTTGATTGTTAGTAATAGGTTCTGCCAAAGCAGAGTGTTACTTCCAATCTTGGGCTAAGTAGAGTGGATTTCCGAAATTTGCATGTTTAGTTTGGTTTGGCCCTACAAAATCATCAAAACAGTTTTCGATTTTGAAGCAATAGTGATGGGTTTTGTGTTTTTGGTGATAAGCTTTGTCTAGGATTAGGAAGGCTCTCCCCAACGTTGTGGGTAACTTCCTTACCTAGAAGCTAAAATCACCTTAGCAATCACCTATCAACTAAGAATTACAATTGTTGTAATTAGTAAAAGAGTTTACTTACCTTTTAAACTTGATTTTAAGTTGAGGCCAAAGTCCACTTAGAATTCATGTTTGATAGGATCTTAGATCACTTGATTAAAAGGGACACTTTGAAATTGATCAAGTGCATGGCTTTTATTTTGAAATATTTAAAATATGTTAAAGAGCTATTATGATAAACATACTTATTACTTTTGCATCTTCTATGTAGATATCATGTCTGGTAACAACAATAATTCACCGTTTAACTTACGTTCAATCCTTGAGAAGGATAAATTGAACGGGAACAACTTCCTTGATTGGGAAAGGAATCTAAGAATTGTTCTTAGGTCCGAAGGTCGAGAGGATGTTCTTGAAACCCCGATCCCAGTTTTAACCGCCACCTCTACTGAAGCCGAAAAGGAGGCCTATAAGGCCATTGAGGAAAGGTCGGTAATTGTTACTTGCCTTATGCTCGCGGCTATGGAACCAAGCCTTCAAAAGAGGTTTGCTAGCTTGGATGCCTACAGTATTATCCGGCTACTGAAAACTATGTTTCAGCAACAAGCTCGGATTGAGAGGTACGAGACTCACAAGGCTATTCTTGAGTGTGTGTTAGTTGAAGGCAAGTCGGTCGCCACTCATGTCTTCGAAATGATTGGCTATTTCGAGGCAATGGAGAGGTTGGGCTTTCCTTATAGCCAAGAGTTGGCTACTGACATCATACTTCACTCACTTCATGATGGGTTCAATCAGTTTAGGTTGAACTTCAATATGAATGGAGTGACAAAGAGCCTTGCTGAGTTACATGGGATGCTCATGACTGCCGAGCAAAACATCCCCGCTGCTCCTAAGAAGGAAGTTCTTATGGTTCAAAAGGGAAGGGTTTTAAGAAGGTTTGGGCTGGCAAGAAAAATCAAGATAAGGGCAAGCAAGTTGCTACTAAGACTGTTGATAAGCCAAAGGCAAAGGCAAAGCCAAAGGTGGCCGCAAATGCCAAGTGCTTCTATTGTGATCAAATAGGTCATTGGAAGCGTAACTGCCCGAAGTATCTGAAGGATAAGAAGTCTGGGGATTCTTCTTCAGGTATCTATGTCATTGACATTAATTTAGCAACATCTGCTTCTTGGGTATTTGATACCGGTTGTGTTTCTCACATTGTTTCGAATGTGCAGGGACTAAGAAGGAGTAGAAACTTGGCTAAAGGAGAGGTAGAGCTGCGCGTTGGAAATGGTGCAAGAGTTGTGGCCGTTGCAGTTGGAACTTATAGTCTACCTTTGCCTTCTGGATTAATATTAGAGCTTAATAATTGTTATTATGTTCCTGCTATTACCAAAAACATTATTTCTATTCCTGTTTTGGATAATGAAGGGTTTTCATTTACAATTGAGAAAGGTTGTTTTTCTGTTTATTTGAATTCAATGTTTTATGCCACCGCTAAAAGGTGTAATGGTCTATATTTTCTAGAATTAGACAAAGATGTCCTTAACATAGACAGCAAAAAATATAGATCAAGCGATACTAATCCTACTTACTTATGGCATTATCGTTTAGGACATATAAACGCGAAACACATTCAAAAGTTACATAAAGATGGACTTCTCACATCCTTTGATTTTGAGCCATTTGATGTGTGTGAATCGTGTTTGATGGGCAAAATGACAAAGTCACCTTTTACTGGAAAGGGTGAAAGGGCCAGTGATCTATTGGGCCTAATACATACTGATGTGTGTGGACCAATGAGCACCAAAGCTAGGGGAGGGTTTGGGTACTTCATTACTTTTACTGACGATTTAAGTAGATATGGATATGTCTATTTAATGAAGCATAAGTCGGAATCATTTGAAAAGTTCAAAGAATTTCAAAATGAAGTCCAAAACCAACTTGGCAAGACAATTAAAGCACTACGATCCGATCGTGGTGGTGAATATTTAAGCCAAGAGTTTAGTGATCACTTAAAGAGTTGTGGAATTCTTTCACAACTAACTCCGTTCTGAACACCTCAGTTGAATGGTGTATCTGAAAGGAGGAACCGGACTCTACTTGATATGGTTCGGTCTATGATGAGTTTTGCTGATCTTCCAATATCCTTCTGGGGATATGCTCTCGAAACTGCTGCTTTCACACTTAATAGAACTCCATCAAAGGCAGTAGAAAAGACACCATATGAGATATGGAGTGGAAAAATTCCAAGCTTGTCCTTTCTACGTATTTGGGGTTGTGAGGTCTACGTAAAACGTTTACTTTCAGACAAACTCGCCCCTAAATCAGATAAGTGTTTCTTTGTGGGTTATCCCAAAGAAACCAAGGGCTATTACTTCTACAATCGAAACGAGGGCAAAGTGTTTGTTGCTCGTCGTGGTGTCTTTTTGGATAAAAGATTTTATTTCCAAAAAGGCAAGTGGGAGTAATGTATTTCTCGAAGAAATTCGAGAAAAGCAACAAATGGACATAGTTCAACCTATGTCAGAGTCAGAAACACAAGTGCCAGCTGTGGAGCTTGAAGTAGTTCCTCCTTTGGAGGAATCTTCTCCCATAACTGACCAAGTGTTGGAGGACGTGCATTCCATACACGAACCTTCTACTGTCCCACCCGAATTTAATTCGTGCGAAAATTCTCAAATTGTTGAGAAGAAAATTTCTCCTGTTGCAGCCCCTCGTAGGTCTAGTAGACCAAGAATACCAAACAAAAGGTTTGTTGATTTCTTGTTGACCGAAAGTTCTGAGATAATGATTTTAGAATTTGAGGAACCTACTACTTACAAGCAAGCCTTGATGAGGGAAGACTCCGAAAAATGGCTTGAAGCCATGAAATCCGAAATGGCATCCATGTCTGAAAATCAAGTATGGGACTTGATGGATTTGCCTGATGGGGTTACACCTATTGGTTGCAAATGGGTTTTCAAGGTGAAAACAGACAAGGATGGTAACATTCAGGTTTACAAAGCAAGGTTGGTTGCAAAAGGGTTCAAGCAAGTTCATGGTATAGACTATGACGAAACCTTTTCACCAGTAGCAATGCTTAAATCCATTCGGATACTCCTAGCGATCGCTGCCTTTTATGATTACGAAATTTGGCAGATGGATGTCAAAACCGCTTTCTTGAATGGGTTCTTGAAAGAGGATGTGTATATGACACAACCGGAAGGTTTTGTAGATCCAGAAAATCCTAGGAGGGTATGTAAGCTTCAAAAGTCCATCTATGGATTGAAGCAAGCATCCCGGAGTTGGAATCTCCGATTTGATGAGGCAATCAAAAGGTTTGGTTTTCTCAAAAACGGAGAAGAGTCTTGTGTTTAAAAGAAAGAGAGTGGGAGTAACATAGTCTTCTTGGTCTTGTATGTAGATGATATACTTCTCATAGGAAATGACATTCCCATGCTTGAGTCAGTCAAGGAATGGTTGAAAAGTTGTTTCTCTATGAAAGACCTTGGAAATGCGGAGTACATTTTGGGAATCAAGATCTACAGGGATAGATCTAAGAGGATGATTGGACTTAGCCAACGGACTTATATAGATAAGATCGTCACTAAGTTCAACATGGAAAACTCGAAAAGAGGTTTTCTTCCCATGCAACATGGTATGTCGCTTAGCAAGACTCAGTGTCCTTCTAGACCTGATGAGATTAAGCGAATGAGTAATGTTCCTTATGCGTCAGCTATAGGGTCCATTATGTATTCCATGATTTGTACTCGCCCAGATGTTTCATATGCCTTGAGCATGTGTAGGAGATTCCAATCAAATCCAGGTGATGCACACTGGAGTGCAGCTAAGAATATCCTAAAGTACTTAAGAAGGACTAAGGATAATTTCTTAGTATATGGAGGTGAAACTAAGTTAATTGTTGAGGGTTACACAGATGCGAGCTTCCAAACTGACAAAGATGATTTCCGATCCCAGTCTGGTTTCATCTTTTGTCTAAATGGAGGGGCAGTGAGCTGGAAAAGTTCAAAGCAAAGCACTGTCGCAGACTCTACAACAGAAGCTGAGTACATTGCTGCGGCAGATGCAGCAAAGGAAGCTGTTTGGATGAAGAAGTTCATTTCTGAGCTAGGAGTAGTACCTAGCATTTCAGATGGCATTGTTTTACAATGTGATAATAATGGTGCCATTGCTCAGTCTAAGGAACCAAGGTCACATCAAAGGTGTAAACATGTACTTAGGAAGTTTCATCTCATCCGAGAAATCGTTGAGAGAAAGGATGTAATAGTTAGGAAAGTTCATACGGATCAAAATGTTGCTGATCCGTTGACTAAACCGTTGCCTCAGCCCAAGCATGAGAGTCACACTAGGGCTATAGGGGTTAAGCATATAGGAGAGTGGGTTTGATTGTGAGCTATTTACTTTTAAAGTAGTTCACAGTTATATTTGCTCTTTATAATGATTTCATTATGTTTATCAATAAAGGTTTATGATCTTATTTAATCTTGGTTTAGTATTAAATAAAACGTCCAAGATATTTTATAACATTTGATAGGTTTGTCAAATACGTGATTTGACAAATGAAACCCTATTTGGTGAACAGGAGTTATAATATATCTAAGTCCTTAGTCCGAATCGTTAAATTGGACGTAAATGATTCAGTTTCGAGACTAGATTGTAAGATGATTGATAGCACAGTTTCATTGGCTATGGGGACATGGAGATGTCTAGTCATTTACATAGACATGTATAATGGATAAGTGTCGGACAGACCCACAGAGATTTCTCTAAAGTGTTTTGAGAATCTCGTCACTATATTTAGTGGATTCCTTTGACATGAGTATGACACTATTCTCGCTTAAGGATTAGTATATTTATGACACTGTAAAACGCCGTGCCGTAAAAGGAGGTTATAAAGGCAGTGATCGGAATTGCTAGGAATTGAGTGGGAGTTTTGGTTATGCAAGAATGGATAAGTCCTCCTAAACAGTTAGGATTGGTGTCTTGGCCTCTTGAAGAGTGAGAACTGGAAAAATGCATGGCTGTGCTCAAATGAATTAAAGAGTTAATCATTTGTTTCGACAGTTCGAACTCGGATTTCAGGAATCGACTTGAACAGTGATACTGTTAACATTGGATGTTAACATATCATCAAGTTGGACATTAAGTGACTTAAGGAGTTTGAAGATTACACACTTGTTCTTAGACAAGTGGGAGATTGAAGGATTTTGTCCTTCGATCAAGTGTAATAATCTAAGTATACTTGGACAAGTTTATAGAGATAATATATTCAATAATATTAGGAGACTGTAACGTTTTGCTAGAAGCTAAATTACGGTTTGTTGGACTAATGAGATTAGGCTAACTACTAATATTGATTGGGTCCTATGAGGTCACACATTGTAACAAAGGTTAGATATTTATCCAAATTCATTTTGGATGGTAGGAAAAGAGTTGTAACTCTTGTGATTGAATGACTCATAAAGAGTGGCTTTATGTGCCTAATTAAGCCTCATAATGTATGACATTATGTGGTCAATTAAGCCTCATGAAACCACCAATGTAACCACTCTATATATTGATGTAGAGGTTGCAAAAGAGAGTACACAATACATCATCTTTTGGCCAAACACCATACAAAGTAAGGAGTGAAAAGTTCCCTCTTTCCGTACTAGCATACGTGGTGATCTAACCGTTGTTCGTGGACCAACACTAGAGGAACGACGCTTGACGTTCTTACAAGATCTCACTTGGAAGCTAGTACTTCTGTGGATTCACGCATCAAAGGTATATATTATTATATATTATTTGATTCATGTTAGTTTATGCAATTTGTTCTTGGGTTAGATGTAAAGAATATGATTCTTGAAATTCCGCTCTAAGCATCTAAACTCCTACACAAACTTCAAAGGTCTTGTGGCGTACAACCATGCAAACATCAAAACAACCCTTTTCAGAGTTTTATTTATTCTAAGGGAAATTATTCACCATTTTACATTATAACAAGCCATGCATTAATGCTAAGCTAATGGTGCAGTTCTTCAAGGTTAGATTGTAAAGCTACCATAAGAGCTTCCCAGCCTGCTTGTGAGGGGTGTGAATTATCCCAGTAGAAGTAAGAATTTGGGTCTTGGCATAAGGTGTACATCTTGTTCCCCTTTTCATCCATAACTGAGCAGTAGGATTCCTTACTCATACCCGTGCAACACGACTCCAATAAATGTTTAAATTTTGGACCTCCTGCATAGAAAAGAAAATTACTTTCTTTTTTTTTGATTTAGAATTAATAATGATGACTCTAACATTCTATTCATGTTACAAAGAAAAACAGGTTATATAAAACTAGTTACATTTGTGTTAATCTTGTCTTATGTTGTTAAACTTGCATGCATTCGTAAGTGAAATAGAATCACGTGAGGTGACAAATAAATAAATGATTGAAATATTGAATGATAGTATTACATCCTGGGGAGTAAAATACTCGACAATCTTTAACAACAATTTGGTAGCGACATATTTCATGCTCTATAAACATTATGAAGCGGTTTGGATGTGAAACTGATGCTCATAATCTGAGATTGAATCTCATCAACAACATTGTTTTTAGTGTTTCTTTTTACACTAAATATTGCACTATGCGGCTTGCTTGCTATGATACTATATCCTCCATTGGCTCCATCTCTAAATAGTAGGGAACATTAAATACTTCTTCCGTTCTTTATTAAGTTATTACACAATTTATGTTTGCACCGTTGCACGCTTGCAAATACAATATTTTAAACATTAATATCTATAATTATCAATAAGTAAAAATTATAAAAATTTAATATTAAAAAAATACATATCGAGACAAATCTAACAAAGTGCCACATGACTATGTTTTTTTACTAAAATGTAAATCACCTAATCTAATTAAAGTGTAAATTGTGAATAGTGAATATTATGCAAGTGTATCACTTATTAAAGAACGAATGAAGTAGAATATATCCTGAAGCAATTATTTAGCTAAAGCGAAAATTATTGTTTTCAATTTACATATTTATATCTCAGTTATACGGTTATATCAATTGAAAATTTTATGGTTGCCTTTTAAATATTACTATCATAAGTTCTTTATATCATTATTTATCTGGTTATGTCCGCTAACATAATAGGACATTACTATCAATAGACATGTAACAAAAGTAAATAATGGTAATCTCCTTTTTCGTTAAAGGATATAATCAATTAAGAAAGCTGATGTCCTATCATGTTGATGGACAAAACGACCACCATAAAATCATCGTCAGACTAGTAACAAGCCAGCAATTTATGCAATGTGACTCACCTTGTTGAGTTGCGTTCCCGTGTAAGATGAAGTTAAAGGCTTTAAATAGATCAATGATGACGATTTTTGGAGAGCCATTAGCTTGAGGAGTCTGTTTATTGATCCTGGAAATTGCTCGTCGTAATAAGAGGTTGTGAAAAATAGCACCCTTGTTAGGAAGGATCTTGCATTTCTGATATCCAGTGTCAACCGCGAAACCAGGTAGACATCCCAAAGGTTGCAATGTTGCAACTGATATTTTTTTCACACCTAAGTTGCTGATACGTTGAACTTCCACTGCTAGTTGATTTACCACTTGTGGGATAAATTTCACAAAACCCTATTTGAAATGTATACAAAGGCAATTGTTAGGCAATCTGAATGAAGTTTTGTCAGTGAGACATAAAGATTAAAGCAGCAGTGGTTAGAGCATCACATGTGCAACAAATTTGCTTGTATTATAGGGAAAGCCAATCAAATTAAATGTCACGGTATGGTCGGTATCATCTATTCATTATGGTTAGAAGTTTAGAAGTATCGAGTTTTCTGACCCTTGCATCAATTATGAAACTCTGATTAGATCAATGTATATAATTTAGGTTGCAATATACAAGTATACAACAATCTCAACACAATTAGCAAATCTGTCAGAATAGGATGGTATTTTACGTAACATAAAAATATCCTAAACCTATGAGATAATAAATCTATCACAGACCTAAAAATCAGAGGAAACAACTCAGTTGTACATGCTGTTCAAAATTATAAAAGAAAGATGATGTAGGTATGTACTCTTTGTCCATTTTTAATCTTGACACAAAGATTCTTTTCTTTTTTTTGTAGGAAGGTAATGTGGTGGACCTTAACCAGATCTCAACTAGCACAATTTGTTGATCTGGTATATGCGGGTCCGACAGTTGGGAGTAGGGGGAATGGCAAGGGAATCCCCTCCCCCAAATGCCCCTAGTGGGATTTGATCCATAACCTTGAAGTCATGAGACCAAGTCCTTAACCACTAGGCCAATAGATTCTTCTTATAGTTTACCAATATGTATAGTATATATTAAAAACAATATAATGTGCAATAACCCACCCCCAACACAAAGTTTTACAAATTCTATGTGGTAGACTTTCTTAATTTTGTTTCTACCTAGTAGACCTCACATTTTTAGGAAATCTTTGTGGTAGCATTAAAAATGTTAATTGTTATTAATTAACACCTAATTGAATAAAAAACCACCATTAACACTTAATTAAACAAAAAAATCAACATTAACACATAATTAAAGTAACAACCACCATTAACTTAAATTATTAACCTCCTATCAACACTATCATCATGATCATCATCATCCCCACCCCTAACCCAGCCACCCACGAGCCACCCCCAGCCACCCACCCCCACGCCCACCAACAACCCACCTCAATCCAGCTACCCACTCTCACCCTAACCCACGACCCCCCCCACACAACCCAAACCAA
The DNA here is from genome assembly GCA_947645195.1 of Patellifolia procumbens. NCBI lineage: Eukaryota > Viridiplantae > Streptophyta > Magnoliopsida > Caryophyllales > Amaranthaceae > Patellifolia > Patellifolia procumbens. The sequence goes on along the minus strand of CANSGD010001379.1, from coordinate 1,639,109 downwards.
ACCCAGCCACAACCACCCAACACCAACCCACCCCCAACCACCCAACACTAACCCACCCCCAACACCAAACCGCCGGAAAACAACAATAAACACAGGTGACAACTTGGGACAACGTCGCGGAGCACTTGCGCCACCGTGGCAACCGGAAAACGCCTTGGAAAGCCGGTGAAATGGGCCGAAATTGCCCATCAATTTTCAAACAATTACTACTTGATTTCAAAACGAAAACAGCCATTTACAACAGGAATTTGCAATTCAAAAGTTGACGAATAAAAACCCTCATTCGATTTTAACAAAACTCCAACGATTTTTGTCGTATTTGAGCAATGAATTCGGCCATTCACGTAGTGTAAAGTTCGAACTTTAATTCCAGATTTTCATTGGTGGTTGGCAGTGGCAGCAGCGGTGGTTGTGTGGTACAGATGGTCGGTGGTGGTCGTGGCAGCAACAATGCTGGTTGTGGTAGCAGCGGTGGTGGTTAGGCAGGGTGGTTGTGTGGCGGTGGGTTAGTTTAATTAAGTGTTAATGGTTGTTAATGGTGGTTTATGGTGTTAATGTTGGTTTTTAGAGTTAATGGTGGTTTTTTTATTCAATTAGGTATTAATTAATAACAATTGACATTTTTGATGATACCACAAAGATTTCCTAAAACTTGAGGTCTATAAAGGAGAAACAAAATTAAGAAAGTCTACCACATAGAATTTGTAAAACTTGAGGTCTACCAGGTAGAATTTCCATTGTTTGTTTTGTTTCGCTAGGTATTTTTTAACATTTCAAATTTCCTATTAATACATTGTTGTTGGTTGGGTATGTGTCGACGGAAAAGCGTGAAGAGAAGACGAAAAGGAGCAGCGGGGCACCTAGCTAGTCCGGGGGGGGGCTGGCCCAGACAAGCCTGATGAGCACGGGTGGTCTTTTGCATGGGCAAGGCAGGAGCTTTTGGGTATTTCATGCCCGGACGAACTGGCACTAAGTCCCAACGAGCGTTCTTGAGCTTGGGCGGGCCGTCTGAGATTAAGCTACTCTTCGTCCGATATTGTGTATTCGTTTAGGTATGGATCTAACATTAGGAAAGGCATGGATCCATTTCATCAAGAAGTAAACAGAGCTTCATGAGACTTCTCTAAGAAATGGAGAGTTGAAGTCAAGAATCAGGATGGTAAGAATATAAAGTGAGTCAACACTAACAATGGAGGTGGGTATGAGTTGACAGAGTACAAAAAACTCTACGAGGAGAACTACATCATTCAAGAGAGCTATTCCAGGGAAGCCTAGATATTGGAGTCGCGGAGAGGATGAACAAAATGCTATTGGAGAGAGATTGGAGTACGGTGCTGTATGTAGAGCTGCGTAAGACATTCGGGGCAGATCTAGTCAGCACGACTTCTTACTTGATAAATAGGGGATTGTCAGTTCCATTGAAGTTCAAGCTACCTGAAGAAGTTTGGAGTGGAAATGAGGTAAATATTTCTTTCACGAAAGTTTTTGGTTGTGTTGCCTATGTTCAAACTGATAATCATGAACAATTAGACCAAGATGTCGTTATATGTTTCCTTATTGGATATTGTTATGATGTATATGGATATCGATGTTATGAATCGAAAGGGAAGACGTTATGATGTTATTTTTGATGAGAGTCAGGTGTATAAGTATGTGTTTGGTGATAAATTCGAGGTTACGAGTGAGTGAATGAAGTTGATGATGAGGAGTTCACAGAGTTTGAGGATGAAGACATTCATGTTCCTAAATAGATAGAGGAAGAAGAAGTTCATACTCCTTAAGGGTTAGATTCAGGTTAGTTCTATAGCCTACTACCCAGTAACTCATATGTTGCTACACTAACTAGAGACTTTAGTTCTAGTGCTAGGAACATAGTCTAACATGTTGAATTGAGAAAATATGCACGAGTGTCCAAAACTCCTATTCAATATTCTCCGTCAATGTACTATTTATTAATGACATATGCAAGTGAACCGAAATCCTGTAAAGAAGTTATGAGATCGACTAATTCGCCTAAGTGGGAGTTAGTCATGAAGGATGAAGTTCAGTCCCTGGAGAACGAAACATAGAAGTTGTCTACATTGCTAGTAGGAACTAGAGCACTTTGGAACAAATGGGTATTTAGATTGAAGAAAGAGCCTTATGGAAGTGTCAGTTATAAGGCGAGGTTGGTGGTGAAGGGATTCCTACAGTAGGAGGGAATCGATTATAATGAGATCTTTGCTCCTGTTCTGTAGCTCACTACTATTCGATTTTTCTTGGCTATAGTTGTTGCTGAGAATCTGTTCTTAGAACACATGGATGGAAAGACCCCGATTCTACATGGTGATTCAGATGAGGAGATCTACATGAAGTAACCGAATGTATTTCAAATTAGTGGTAAAGATAACTCGGTGTGCAAGCTCAAGAGGAGCTTATATGGGTTGAAGCAGGCTTGCGACAGTGGTACATAATGTTTGGTACGTTCATGTATAGTGGTGGGTTTGATAGAGCTGATGAAGGTTGTTGTTTCAATTTCAGAGGCATGGAAAAGATTATGTCTATTTACTTCTTTAAGTTGATGATATGCTAATTGTTGTTTCAAGTACAAAGATTGTCAATGGTGTAAAGGAGAATTGTCAAAAAAGTTTGATAAGAAGGACTTGGGTGAAGCTACACAAATTCTAGGCATGCGAATTTTCCGGGAAAAATCAACGAGTATGTTAAAGTTATCTCAGGAAGCATATATATTCTCAAAGTCCTTAGTATATTCAATGTGCAAGATGCAACGCGTAGAAATTCTCTGCTTCCTTGCGACGTCAAATTGACAAAGGAGCATTCGCCAACAACAAATGAGCCGAAGTAGCAGATTGTCAAGTTCCATATGCCTCCGTGGTCGATAGCTTGATGTAATTCATGGTTTGCACTAGGTCCGACGTTGTTTTTGTAGTAGGAGCTGTGAATAGATTTGTTTCAAATCCGGGTGAAAAACATTGGGAAGATGTGAACTAGTTACTTAGACACTTAATCATTTGAGAAGAAATCAAAGGAGCAAAGCTTTAAAAACGGTTCGTTGATGTTGATAATTAGTGGAGATACCGACACTAACAAAAGCACTTTTGATACATCTCTGTACTAGAGGTAAGAAAGTGAGTTGGATGTAGAAGTTTCAGAATTGTATCTCTTTATCTACTATAGAGTTCAGGAAAGGGAAGGAGATGGAGTGGTTGATTAGTTTCGTCGAAGAGATGAGTATTCAACAAGACAAAGTTTTAATAAGCGTGATAGTCAAAGTGCAGTGAACTTCGATAAGAATGCAATTTACAGTTGTCAGACCAAGCACATGTCGATTTTACTACATCAAAAGTTTGGTGGAAGAGGATGTGTTTGGAAAAGGTGTTTGTTTCTAAGAAGTCGGTGGATTTTCTTAGTAAGAATGTTAATTATGGCAAACTAAGATTGCGCAGAGCCTTGGTCGGTCTTCAATGATTTTGTTTCCTTCAAAGACTGGACTGCACTAGGAGTTGGAAATAGATGATAAGATGATGTTTATGTAAGGGGTATTCCACTTTTACTAGTTGCCAAGTGAAAAATAGAGAGAAATATCTTCAACTCATTCACATTGTAAGAGAATAGAAAAGAGAGGGAAAAGCTGAGAGTTCAAAGTATCTCAGAATCTTATTATCATTATATGGATCAACTGTAGCTAATGATATACAATGAGTATTTATACTCTATGTAAAGAAAGTTAACTAACTACCTTAACTGAGGTTAGCTATAACAACTAACTGTAGTTAGGCTTACAAGAAATAACTGATTCTAACAGAATCTGTTTTAGAGATAGGAAGGAAATCTTGTGAACTAAGTAAGCTTGAACTAAGTAAGCTTTAGGTGAGCTTATTAGCAGCTGTAATAGTATGATTACCAATACCCCTCAAGCTGGGCAGGGGAAAGCTCATGCCAAGCTTGGAAAGAAGTGAATTAAACTGAGGAGATGGAAGTATCTTGGTGAAAAGATCTGCAAGCTGCTGTTGAGTAGGTAGATATGAAAGTTGGAGTAAGCCTTCCATAACCTTTTCTCTGGTGAAATGACAATCTATGTCAATGTGCTTAGTGCGTTCATGAAAGACTGGGTTTCTTGCAATATGTAATGCACTTTGGTTATCACAGTGAAGGGTAACATGTTGAAGTTGATGAACACCCATTTCTTGGAGCAACCTTACTAACCAGGTGACTTCAGCAGCAGCATTGGCCATAGCTCTGTATTCATCTTCAGAAGAAGACCTAGATACTGTAGACTGTTTCTTGCTTTTCCAACTTAGAGGAGATGACCCCAATATTAAGACATAACCTGTAACAGATTTCCTTGAATCTGGACAAGCACCTCAGTCACTATCAGAATAAGCTTGTAAGGTGAGAGTGTCTGCAGCTTTGAGAAGAATGCCTTAACTTGGTGTAGAGGCAAGATATCTTAGAACATGATGAAGAGCTTTGAAATGAGGTGATCTAGGAGAGTGCATGAACTGACTGAGAGTCTGGACTGTATAGCATAAGTCTGGCCTAGTATTGGTGAGAAAGTTCAACTTGCCAACTAGAGATCTATAGAGCTCTGGATTATCAAAAAAGAGGGCCATCTTCAAAGGAAACTTCAAATTGAGAGGTAGAGGAGTAACAGCATGGTTAACAGATAGAACACCAGCAGCAGATAAAAGGTCCTTAGTAAATTTGTGCTGAGTGAGAGTGATGCCATCAGATGTATAACCAACTTCAATACCTAGGAAAAAACTGAGTTTCCCTAGATCCTTAATGCTAAACACCTTATCAAGATGAGTTTTGAGGGCATTAATAGAGAAAGGATCAGTGCCTGTAATGACAATATCATCCACATAGACAGCAGCTAGAGTGATATGATTAGAGATTTTTGTAATGAAGAGGGAGTAATCATTCTTGGACTGCTGAAAACCCTGATGAGAGAGATCCCCAAGTAGCTTAGCAAACCATTGTCTGGATGCTTGTTTAAGTCCATAAAGAGACCTTTTGAGTTTACACACATAATTGTGAGGATTAGGAACTCCTTCTGGCATTTTCATGTAAACATCTTCAGTTAAATCTCCATGAAGAAAGGCATTATTTACATCAAGTTGATGTAAATCCCAACCTTTACTAGCTGCTACTGCAATTAAACTCCTCACAGTGGCCATTTTGACAACTGGAGAGAAAGTCTCTAAATAATCAATCCCAAACTTTTGTGTGAAGCCTTTGGCAATTAACCTAGCTTTGTACCTTTCTAGGCTACCATCAGCTTTCAACTTCACTTTGTACACCCATTTACAGCCTATAGCCTTTTTTCCTTGAGGCAAAGTAACAAGATCCCATGTATTGTTACATTCCAAAGCAACCAGTTCCTTATGCATAGCATCAACCCAGTTGTGATGTAAACTAGCTTCTTTATAAGAGGTTGGCTCTGAGAGAAGAACTGTAGGAGAGGAAGATAAAGGAGAGGAATGAATCATATTGCACCAGTGTGTAGTAAGTGCAGAACGTTTAAAGTTGGGTAGGTTATAGTGAAAATCTTTTAAATGTGAAGGAATAACAGGTTGTCTAGAAGAAACCCTAATATGTGGTGAGGGAGGTGAAGATAGGTCTGAAATAGATGTGGTAGGTGTGGGATTAATAGATGGAGAAGGAGGAGAGATAGGTGTGGGAATATGAGTGAGAGGAGAGGGAGATGTAGGGATATCAGAAGAAGAAAGATCAAGAGGAGGAAATATGTCAGGAACATCTTCAAACAAAAAAGGAGTAATAGGTGTAGAATTAGGAATGAAAAATGGAATAGGAGATGTATTAGGTTGAAAATGGTATGGGAAATGTTTTTCATGAAAAATAGTATCTCTGCTAATTTGGATTTTGTGTGTATGGAGGTTGAATAGTTTATAGGCCTTTTGATTGGGAGGATAGCCAATGAGAACACAAGGATGTTCTCTTGGCTCAAACTTGGATCTATGTTGTTTGAGAGTAGAAACATAGCAAAGACAACCAAAACTTCTAAGATGAGTTAGGTTTGGCTTTGTTCCATGAATTTTTTCATAAGGTGTAATATAATTTAAACACTTCAAAGGAATTCTGTTGATGATATGAGCAGCTGTAAGTACTGTATCACCCCAATAGGAAGGTGGTAGTTTAGCTTGAAAGAACAAAGCTCTGGCAGTTTCCAAAAGGTGTCTATGCTTCCTCTCAACTACACCATTTTGTTGTGGTGTATCTGCACAACTCTTCTCAGAAAGAATCCCTTTAGTTCTATAAAATTGTAACAAGCTGCCCTCTGTTAGCTCCTTTGCATTGTCAGACCTCACAGCAAGTACAGTAGAGGAAAATTGAGTTTCAACATAAGAGATAAATTGTTTAACAATATCAACAGCCTCAGATTTATATTTCATCAATGTAACCCAAGTACACCTAGAGAAATCATCTACAATAGTAAGAAATAAAGAACAACCATCATGTGTAGGAGTTCTATAAGGACCCCAAATATCTAGGTGTATCAGTTGAAAAGGCTTGGAGGATTTTATTGTACTAGAGGTGAAAGGTAACCTAGTATGTCTAGCAGAAGGACATATTTGACAAATATAGTTTTTCACATTCTGTACATCAAGATGTGGTTGTGCTACTTTCAAAACATCAAAAGGAATATGCCCTAACCTAAGATGCCACAGTTTGGCTTCATTATTACATAAAAAATGACTTGCATTCACTAAATGTAAATTTGTAGGAGTAGAAATCTTTAGAGCTGTGCAATAGAGCCCTTGCTTCACTCTACCAAGAAGATGTGGTTGGGTTTGGTCTTGCCCCTGAAGTAGGCAAGAATTAGTATCAAATATTACTGAAGTGTTCAAATCTGTACACAATTTGTGCACAAAATCAGGTTAAAGTGAAATCCTGGAACATGTAATACATCTTTCAACAAGATGTTATTACTTAACTTTATAGTTCCAATATGAGAAACTACTATACTCTTTCCATCAGGTATAGTAATAGTATTATCAACATCTTTACTGCTATATATGTGTCAAATAAAGATAGATCATAGCAAACATGATCTGTGGCTCCACTATCCAAAATCCATTCTGAATTGAAACAAGTGAGCAAGCAAAGTTTACCTGTTAGAAAGGCATTGAATGTGTGTCCAAATGTATGCTCAGTATGATCATCATCCTCATGTGTACCAGAATTGTGATTGTTAGATTTGCCTAACAAGCTTAACAATTAATTGTACTGATCTATTGTGAGAGTTGTGTTGACTTGTTCATTGTTTGTTGTATCCTGACAATCTTGAGAAGCTTGATGGTTCTCAGTTTCATTCATACCACCTTGTACCATATTAGAAGCTCTCTTGTCTTTGTTATGCACCCAGTTAGGAGGATAGCCATGAATTTTGTAGCACCTCTCTGTCCCATGTCCAGAAATCTTGCAGTGATCACAGAACCAAGGAGATTGTCTCTTGTTATTATTATTTACTCTCTCAGGTTGTCTCTGTTGTTTATAGCCTCCATATGAGGTATTTCTAGAATATCCTCTGCTGTCTCTGTCACCTTGATACCTTCTTTTGTCAACTGCAAGTGCTAATGAATCTGTTGTGTTAGAAACAAGTGCAGTCACCTCCTTGTGTCTCTCTTCTTGCATACACAATCTATATGCAACTGTGATAGTAGGAAGTGGTTCCATCATCAAGATATTAGTTCTTACCATCCCAAAATCATCATTTAACTTCATAAGAAACATCATCAATCTCCTGTTTTGTTGAGATTTCAACATTTTTAAAGTCAATGCACAGGAGCAATTCCTACATGAACAAAGTGGAAGTGGATCTATGTTATCCATTTCATCCCAAATGCTCTTGATCTTTGTGAAGAACACTGAAACTGATTCATGTTTGCCTTGTTGTAATTCAGCCAAAGATTGCTCTAAAGAATACTGTTGTGTGGCTGAAGTATGTCCAAAATGCTCTTCCAAATCTTTCCAAAGGTCTTTTGCAGTTTTACAAAACCACACACTTTTGGTAACACTCTTTTCTAAAGAAAACAGTAACCAACCTAATACAAGATCATTGCATCTAATCCAAGCATTATATGTAGGATATGTGCTTGGTGGTATGGGAAGTGTGCCATCAACAAAACTCAATTTATTTCGTGATGATAATCCTAACATAGCAGACCTCTTCCAATCAGCATATCCAGAACCATTAAAAAGTTCATTCACAAGCTTAATATTAGAATTATCAGCTGGATGTATATAGAATACACTACCAGGAGTAGTAGTTAGATCTACATGAGTGTTTCTCACATTATTATTACTAGCTTCAGTAGTTTCAACCATTTTCACACAATTAGGTGTCAATAATACTGATAATCTTCACTCAAACAATTCACAAAACACCTTTTAGGCTAGGGATGTCAATAGGGTGGGGCGGGGCGGATGTTGGCATTCCTATCCCCATCCCCGCCTAAAAAACTCATCCCCATCCCCGCCCCATCACCATGGCGGGGGAAAATCTTGTCCCCATCCCCGCCCCAACGGGGACAAGATAAAATCCATCCCCGCCCCATCCCCGCGCGAATCCCCGCACCCGCCCCATCTCCGCGCCAATCCCCGCACCCACCCCATCCCCGCCTCAATCTATTAGGGTTAAGGGAGAGGGAAAACAAAAGTTTAAAAGTAATTTTGGATTTTAGCCTTTGGAAAATAAAAATATCGAATGAAAGCAGTAAACAACTAATAACATTTAGGATTTTAGGCCTTTGGAGAATATCTATGGCGGGGCTCAGACGGGGAGGGTGGGGATGGGGCGGGGCGGGCGGGGATGGGGCGGGTATGGACTAACATCCACCCCGCCCCATTACCCATGGCGGGGATGGTTTTCATCCCCATCCCCGCCCCATCCCCCACGAAACCTTCCCCCATACCCACCTAACTGGGGCGGGTGCGGGACGGATCTCCACAAAACCCGCCCCACTGACATCCCTATTTTAGGCAACAAATTTCAGGTAACTAGCAAAATCAACTACTCAATCTTAAACTGGTTCTCAATAACCAGAAATGATCAACCAAATCTTCTCAATTTGAGAAATCTAAAATCCAATAAATAGATTCTCAAAGAACTCAACACAATATTTCAACAAAAAAAGAATCACTGATTCGTAAATTTCATCTCAGAACACATCTATTTATTCAAGAAAATGGTAAGAATGTACCAGGATCAACATAAAGTGAAAATTTTCGCGGAAAAGATTAGCCATAGCTCTGATACCATAAAAGTATTGGAAAAATTGCTTCTAATAATGCAACCTTTTGACGATTCGCAAATAATAAAGCAACCTTTCGATTATTCTGGAATAATGCAACCTTTATACCCCATTAATTTTGAGTAAGTCAAACAGGTTATGAAACCTAAAATAGGAGGTCACCTCCCACGTGGTAGTTTCCTATTCGTCTATATTTATTAAAAAATTATAAATAAAACCCCACCCTCCTCTCTTCATCATTCTCCTATATCTTCCACCCATCCAAAACTACCATCTTGTCCACCCACCACTATAACCACAAATACATCTGGATTTTGCTTCCCCAAAATTGAATTGTTTGCCTCATTTAGATCATGTGGTACCGAAATTCGCTTATCAAGCATTGAATTGTGCTTCTCATAACAAGAATGCTGCTTTACAGGCAACGAAGATTGCTTCTCCCTCACAAAATCTCTCTTTTCCACCACAAAATTTTGCTTCTCCATAACCACATTGCCATTTTCGACCTGCGAAATTTTCTTTCTTAGATCAAACTTGTGCTTCTCACGCCAAGAACGTTTCTTCTCAGGCATCAAATACTGCTTTTCCCGCACAGAATTTCGGGTTCACAACAATGACTTCGGCTTCTCGAAAACCAAATTTCGCTTCTCCGACGATGAATTCTCCACTATCGAGCAATTTCGAGCAATTTCGGGCCAAAACTGCGCCCCTAATCATCTTTCTCTCTGCGCAATTCAGAATTAGGGTTTTGCAAGGGTTTGATTTCAAATTGGAGCTCAACTTTCTTCAATTTATCTCCATCATCGAGCAATTTAGGGCCGAAAATGCGCCTCTACTCAATTCAGAATTAGGGTCTTGTAAGGGCTTTTATTTTGGGATTATTGAATTATTGGGTGGATTTTGATTTTATAGAAGCAGAAAGTAGAGGAAATGCCTGTTGGAGGTTGATTCGTGGCTGGAAAGGAAAAGAAGGGGTTGGATCTTGGTGGTTGGAGGTGGGTTGCTCGGCCGGGGAAGGAGAAGGAGGGGATGGCTATGGGTGAAGGGTGGCAGTGGATGGGGAAGGGGAAGGAGAAGGGGAGAGTTACTTTTTCTTAATGTTTATTTTATATTATTGATTAGATTAAAAGTTTTAATTAAAAAAATTACCGTGACTTCAGGTTACCGGTTAACTTGACTTACTCAAAATTAATGGGGTATAAAGGTTGAATTATTCCAGAATCATCGAAAGGTTGCTTTATTATTTGCGAATCGTCAAAAGGTTGCGTTATTAGAAGCAATTTTTCCTAAAAGTATTTGCAATTAGAGAGAAATATCTTCAACTCATTCACATTGTAAGAGAATAGAAAAGAGAGGGAAAAGCTGAGAGTTCAAAGTATCTCAGAATCTTATTATCATTATATGGATCAACTGTAGCTAATGATATACAATGAGTATTTATACTCTATGTAAAGAAAGTTAACTAACTATAGGTTAGCTATAACAACTAACTGTAGTTAGGCTTACAAGAAATAACTGATTCTAACAGAATCTGTTTTAGAGATAGGAAGGAAATCTTGTGAACTAAGTAAGCTTTAGGTGAGCTTAGTAGCAGCTGTAATAGTATGATTACCAATATGGGTGATTGTTGCGTATGTGTTGGTGGAAAAGCAAAGACAAATAAAATAGGAAGAAGAGCAACAGGGGCACTGGCCCCGAGAGAGCTACATTGCACCCGAGCTAGATGGTCCGAACAAGGTTGATGAGCATGCTTTTGGATTGGCAAGCAAGAACTTTTGGGTGTTGCATGTCCAGAAGGGTTGGATGCTTTACTGGGCACACGATCTTGAGCTTTGGCGGGTCTTCTACGATTACGCTAATTTTCGAGCAATGTTATGTGTGTTTTACCCTTATTATGTAGTATATACTTTATGGCCTTTTTAAGACTTATAAAACACATGTTAGAATTGTGAGAAATAGCTTTAGAATAATACTGAGAGCTTGTAATTATGTTATGAACATCTATCGGTTTTCTAGTGCATAAGTGGAATGTTTTCCCCCATACTTGCATTGGGTTTTCCAGATCTAATTCTTTTGTGTCAAAGTTTATTGCTATCTTGTTTGAATCCAGATCATCTATCTCACTTAGTGTCCCATTTGGTGTCCCATTTTTATTATTTTGTCCCATAATTTGAATAAAATAATTTATTTACTTATTTTGTACATACTCCATATTAGTAAAGCCTCATCAAAAACAAAAATATAGAAAATAAACTTCACTTAGTAAAATAAAGACCGAAAATGAAATAAATCGTTTTCGCCATTTATTTTACTAAGTGAAGTTAGTTTTTTTATTTTTTGTATTTTAGGAGGATTTACTAATAGGGAGCACGTATAATCACAAAAAAAAATTATTTTATTCAAGTTATAGGACAAAATAATAGAAAATGAGACACTATGTGTGGTAGATGATCCAGACTCATCTTGTTTGTTGTTCTATTATTGTTTAGCATTGCTTTCTAGAATGGTAGGAAATAGAACTTACAATCATTAAATATAAAAATTAATAGTCGAATTATTGCATTGACAAATGTGCAAATGCAAAATGGAGCAAAAATTTATAAACGGAGGAGTTTTACTTACTGCATTGGAACCATTTCTATAAAGGTAGGCGGAGTAGTCATTGCCAGCAAGGCTGACATGAGCAATGGCATTTTGAAGGTCGGAAGGTTTAAAAACTGAGTCCTTAATAAGCCGTTCGAAGAGTTCGATCTGGGTTGTCATGTTTGGGTATGTTGTTGCTAGTGTTTGAAACACTCCTGTTCCTCCAAATGCAAAATTGATTCCATATTTCAAATTGCTTTTATTTCTAAATCTGTATGGTACTGGCGACTTCAATCCCAAATACCTAGCTGCATCACATTCAAAACAACCACGAATGGAAAAACAATTGAGAAGTGTGATGTCGTATACACCCTCTATTGCTCTAAATTCCTTTTTTACCTATGCCAAATATCTTGAATTAAATATTAGTAAAAACAATGAAATATTCATAGTTTTGAAGTACTCATTAAGAAAAAAACAATGATCTTAGTTGATTATGTTTTGCTCATATATTGGAAGGAATTGTAGATTCTCTTCGCTTTTGAAATTGGAAAAATAATGAATTTAAAACTACTACTTCCTCTGTTTTGCAATACTCGCAACATTATCATAGTACTACTATTCATCTATTAATCTTATATATATGTTATATTTTTTCCCCATATGTATAAGAAAAAATATAGTCAAGTGGGATCTTATTTGATTCGTTTTAATGCATACTATTATAATATCAACTTTTTATAATTTTAATTATCAATAATTAGAGATATTAAGGTTCAACGTATTGCATTGGATAGTGTGAAAAAAAGAAACGTTGCGAGTATTGCGAAACGGAGGAAGTATATTTAAAACTACTATATTTTAAAAGCTATGAAAACAAAGGGTGTGAGGTTATTTTTGTAATTGTAACTGTGGACACCAAAGTCTTCAGGCGTAAGCATTTGGTGTACCATGAGCATGGTACGGACGAGTGTATAAGTATTTTCTTAATTAATAGAGATGATGATATTAATAATAATAGTAATAGTAATAGTAATGGTAATAGTAATAGTAATATTAATAGTAGTAGTAGTAGTAGTAGTAGTAGTAGTAGTAGTAATAATAATAATAATAATAATAATAATAATAATAATAATAATAATATTTCACTAGGATAGGGTTTGCTATAGCTAGAGGAGTGGGTGCCCAGATTGTATCTCGGTTGCCCACTAATTTCTTGTAGGTTGTATGATTTTTGTCCGTTTTATAATAATAATAATAATAATAATAAAATAATAATAATAATAATAATAATAATAACTATAACAAAGTTATGTCGAAAAATAATAATAATAATAATAATAATAATAATAATAATAATAATAGGCTTTGTTGTAGCTAGAGGAGTGGACGCCCAGATTTTATTGCCCACTAATTTCTTGTAGGTTGTATGATTTTTGTTCGTCTTTAATAATAATAATAATAATAATAATGATAATTAACAAGAATAAGTTCAAATAAATAAAAATTATGGTGAACAAAAACAAGGAAAAACTCAAGGCATATAAATTACCAAATTTGGTGAAAAATAATGTTAGGTCAAACTTTAATATAGGGGCATAAAAATTACCAAAGTTGAATAGAGGGGCACATAATTTTAGGTGATAAGTTGTAGTTTGTTATCACTTGTTATTTTGTTATAAAGTTAAATGTGATGAGAGTTATTGATATTATTTTATTTAAGAAAGCGAGTATGAATCCAAATCATAAGAGTAAATGTGATAGGAGTTAATGAAGTGATTAATAACTATAATAGTGGTAGACAATCTTTTTAAAGATAGATTTTAATAATATGTGGCATGTCCAAAAATAGATCAAAAGTGTGAAGAGTAATCTTAGACAAATGAAAAAGAAAAGTGTAAAGAGTTCTTCGGGACGAAAAGAGTAATATTAATTAAGGTGTATTTTGAATTCATTCCTAAATTATTACCAGTTAGGTAATACTACGATATTGTGATGCCAATTAAGTATGAGTAGAGGTGGCAATTGGATTGCTCGGATTGGATCCGAGTTGGACCAATTCGGGTTAGGCTGATTTTCGGGTCTATTTAGGTCTGATTTGTTTCGGGTCTACCGGTTCCGGGTCAGGTTGTGGCCTGATCGGGTCAATACTTTTAGGACTAAGAGATGTAAAAACCAAAATGTTCTAGTTTAGTGACTTCAGTTCGTTCTCGCTCTCAAATTCATTTCAATTGTATTTTTTAAAATAGAACTCTATGTGTTGCGGTGTAGTTTTAAATGACTGTTTTTTCTTTCCATATCATGTGATTTGGATATTCTCACCTTAAAAGCAAAAGTTTAATTTACATTTTTTGCCTTTAGTTTCATGTTCTTTTCAAATAAAAGTGGGACCATGTCAAAAAATGATCAAACTAATATGAGCCATACAATGTAGAAAACTATTCTAAGTATTCTTGCAGATACGAAGTATTACATTTATTTGCTATAAACTAACATTAAAATAATATTGAAATTAATAGAGTATAACTATAATATTATAAATTAAAATATAGATTTTAGGATAAATATTAATAGGGTCAATATCTAATCAGGTCTATTCTATTTCCGGGTCAGTATGTTTCGGGTTTTGGGTTTATTACAGATCAATTTCGGGTCTCAGGGCTAGCTGGTTGTCCTGGTAGGGTAATGATCTAATCTATTTGTTTATAAATAATTACTAGATTGTTTTAATAAATTGAACAAAGCATATCTTAAGTTACTAGTATACACTCTAAGATGTGTTAAGAGTATAAAACGAACCTAGGTAATCAGTGAAAACGCGGCCATCAGAATAACGACCAAAAGGTTTTCCAGGAAATGTGATGCCATAAGGCTCCTTCCAAGCTTCCTCTATTGGCTCCACATCCTTATTGCTATTACCAGTGTCAACATATGAATCTCCAAAAACAAATAGCTTCTTGAAACCGTCACGCTTGACATGGCGGTGATGATGATGGTGCTGGGAGGAGCTCTCAACCACCTCAATGCCTAAATAGAGTATGAGAAAGTAAACAGAATTAGCTCAAAAGTTTTTTTTTTTTTGAGTTTTGGATTTGAAATAATGTCTAAGAACTAAATATTCCTATGCTGTTTTTAATAAAGACAATGTGTTTTTTAGGTTTCTCTTTTTTTAATTGGACACTTCTCGCTTTTTTTCTACAATTTTTCTTATCTGATCTGATCTGATTTTTCTGATATCATCTAATATGAACTTTTCCGATATGATATTATCTCAGTTTTTCTGATACGATATGATATGTTTTTTTCCTGATATGATCTAAATTTTTCTGTTCTGATCAATTCTGAAATAAGTACTACAGTGTTTAAATAAGTTGAAAAGAATAGAGCCTTACTTTCAACTTTCAACATTCAACATTCAACATTCAACATTCAACATTCAACTTGTTTAAGAAAATACAATTTAAGAATAATGAAACAATTTTTTATAGTAAAAAATTTTATAGGCAAGTTTACTTTGGTGAAAATTATGATATCACAATGAAATTTTTTATATGTATTCATTATTTCAGAAATATTAGATAACTAGGCCAGGTAATACCCGGGCAATACTCGGTATTTGTAAATATCTGATGGAAAAAAATAATATCCTCCATAAATCTTTGGTAATATTTTATGTCTTTTTGGCATTTTTTTAGGATCACTATTGCTAATCTCTTAATATTTATTACTCTTTTTTATGCATTTATATTGTTTCACTATTTAAACTCTTTTAAAATTATAATTGCACCCTCTAAGAAACCAAAATAACTAAAACTTAAATAATATTTTTAAAAGTATGAAAATATATGTATACACTTCACTGGAGAAATTGTAATTTCTCCCAAATACTTACATATTATTCTGTCGCACGAGGCACGCATCGCATGCATATAAGTTTAGTATAGGTTAGATAGATAGATTTTTAAGCAAATGCTTCATTATTTAAGATAGAAACTTCTTTCAGTGATACAATTATTCAAAATTAGGCATTACATTATCAAATAATGCATACTATATAGAAAACCGTTAATTAATATGAGCATAGAAAAAAATAATAAATCAAAATAATTTTACCTAACACTCAAATTAGTAAATAGGTTGAACCCTTGTATTTACGATAATTACCTAAATTTATTAAGAATCTACTGTAGAAATTAATTTAAAAAACGTCAAACGCACTATCAATATAAGAATACTAGCCTTATATGTACACAATGTGCAAAAATTATACTTCCTCCGTAACATAATAATGTTTGCAACAAGACATTTTGCACGCTTTTTAAGGAAGAGATTTAATGGTATAAACTAGCAAATTAGGCAAAATAATTTTAACACAGATAAGAATGAGATTATAGATTACTAGTCTTAAAATGAGTTTGGCTAATTTGCTTGTTTACACCATTGAATCGCTTCCTTAACATGCGTGCAAAGTGACTTGTTGCGATCATTTTGTTACGGAGGAAGTATATGTTATTAATTTATTGAGGTTGGGTGAGTGGGTGGTGGATAGTTATTTTTTGTGATGTAGTGGGATTGTGGGATGATTATAGGTGGTTTATTTATGCAATTTTTCTCATTAATTTTTTATTTATTTTTTTTGATAATTTTTTTTTCTGTAAATTATTCATTAAACAACAAAGGGTAAATTAGGTAATACATTAAGTTTGGTGTCCCTCCCCTCTTCCTTACAGTATAGAGATATTGTAAGATATTTGAGATAAGTATTTTGGAAAAAATAAACTTTCCCTCATTTTTTTCTTGCATCATTGAAACTTTTACGCATCTCTAATCAAAAGATATGTGTTAATTATCTTTAGTTATACCCCCTCTATTTCTTTTTCTTTGTCCTACTTTCTGCTATTTGTTAAATATCTTTAGTTATACTCCCTCCAATTATTTTTGTTTCTCCTACTTTTTCATTATTCCTTGTATGAGAAGATTAATATATTACCCATTTACCTCTACTTTATCACTTTTTGGTCGTATATGTACCTTATAATTTTCTCTCACCTACTTTAATCATCACATTTACTATAATATAAATGGACTACTTAATTGTTGTCCCTGCCACATGCCTATGACATTAGCTTTCGTAGCATTTGGAGCTACAATAAATGGGACAAACGAAGGGAGTACATAAGAAAAATATATGGAAAATAGATATTAATAATCCACATGTTGAAACGAATCTATCAAAATCTCCCATAACTATCGTATTCGTCATATATAAGTTACAAAATTAGTTCAAATGACGTGAATAACGTCACATGCACATATGACACGATTTTTAAAAGGGAAGAAATAATAATAAAAAATCTCACATAACTATCGCATTATTATTTAGTTATCTATGTATAACTACTAATTAATAACAATTAAAATTTTATTATCATTATTCATTATTCATAATTATATTTTATAAATATTTTTAAAAGGGAGTATTATTTATCATTATAAAATTATTATCATTTATAATAATAATAAATATTATTTAATGATTTATTATTTAATAATAATATTTTTTATTAGTTACAATTTTAATTCAGTTCAAGTCAGTTTAGTTTAGTTCAGTTCAATTACATGCAATTCAGTTTTGTATAAGCTTAGCTACGTGCAATTCAGTTTTGTATCAACTCAGCAGATTCATGCATTATTTCATTTTATTACTCATGCTTATTCAAAAGCATTATTGTTTTAGGATCCGGATCCCTTATTCATACATGAAACTATTGTTGGATATTCTCCGCGTAAAAGTTTAAGGTTCTGATAGGCGGGTTAACAAAACAAATAGAAACAGAGGAGCAAATAAAGTAATGTTCTTTTCTAAAGCCCTTCTTGAGTTCTTTTCGAGTGATAAATGTAAAAATTTAGTGTTACAAATAAAATAATAATTCATATTTCGATTGTTAGCTATATTTGCTTATAAATTAGTTATTTCAATTTTTATAACAAATTAACCAAATAATTCATGAACATGTCATTCAACAAACATTTCTATTTATTGACAATCTTACGCACAACCCCTGTCAAATATATGCAAAAATTTGCTCGTGGTGCTTTATTATATGATTTATATCCCATCAAAAAAAATCTATAAGCGAGAACTCTATCATTCAACTTCCACTTAAAGGTCCACTAACCAAGATTTGAAAAGTAGTAAGAAAAACTACGTACCGGATAGAAGAAGAATTGAGGAGCAAAGGAAGAAGATAAATAAGAGCTTTTGCGAAAGCCCCATTTTCATCAGTAAAGCAATTGATGAATGATGTTGAAGGTTGTGGTTGTGTTGAGAATGAGACTTTGTGGTCATAATAAAAGGGGATGTGATGTTTTGAATCTTTGGTGCACTACAAAACTGGTATTTATAATGTTTTATAGTGTCAAAGCTCAAAGGGAAAGAAAAATGTGAAAATCGATACTAGTATAGTACTAAAGTGAAAGTCACTAAAGTTCAAGTCTTTACTTATCAAGCAAGATTTGATTTAGTGGAAGCGGTGAGTCTTCCAACCTTGAGGTTGGGGGTTTAATCCCACTAGGAGCTTTTTAAGAGTAGGACTTTTCTTATTATTTCCTCTCTCTCAAAGTGTCTGGCGCAATAGGACACGAACGTGGTCCGGTCCACTTCTTTTCACCCAAACAAGAGGTCTTTACTAAAAACACTAAAAGAAAGTACTATATTAGAAATAGAAGTAGGGGCCACTTATTTATAACAAAAATTCTTAAAAGAGACATTCTTTTCTTAACATAAAATTAGACTAAATATAACCCAGATATTATTAACAAGCCCATAATTTATTAAATTGATTAAACAACTCACTAAATAGATTAAACTGGTCACTGAATGATTTAAAACTAGTTTGTGGCCCCGGCGATGCCCCGGGTCCATTTTTTATATTAATTGAGTTAAAATAATATCTTCATTGATGATATTTTTTTATTTTTAAAAATAATAATGTAAGGGCATAATTTTATAACAAATTAACCAATTTAAAAGGATCATGAAAGATTGCAATGAAAGAAATTTCTTTAAGGTAAAAGAAAATGAAGACTAAGAAAATGAAATAATTCATCTCATCTATATTATGCATTTGATTGTAGTTTAATTCTTGATTGTCATTTTAACCCCCATAATAATATTTTTATTTGTGATAAGAAAAAGTATTAAAAGTTTGGTAGAGTAGTGATTAAAACTCTTTATTTCACGTGCGGATGTCATGGGTTCAAAACTTCATATTGATAACCTTTATATAGTCTTTCTTGATTGTCATTTAAACCCCATAATAATATCTTTTATTTGTGATGGTGAAAACTCTTAGTTTCATATGCGGAGGTCATGGGTTCGAAGCTCCATATAGACAACATTTATAATTTATTTTTTCTTTCTTGTTGTCATTTAAACCACATAATAATATTCTTATTTATGATAAGAGAGCATGAAGAGTGTGGTAGCACCATGGTTAAAACTCTTTATTTCATATGCGAAGGTCATGGGTTCGAAACTCCATATTGACAACATTTATAATTTTTCTTATGACAATGACATGGATAAAATATAATTGAAAAAGGGGATAGCGCCACGTGGCGGACTGCAATGCTTGCTTACGCTTTTTAATATATATATAGATTTGTGAATACTAAATGAATTAAATTGTTCATAAAATGAGTTAAATTAGTCATTATATTAGAAAAATGGTATGTTCAATGTCGGCCTTGCACCGTTGCCTAATTTTAGATTAAAGTTAGACGATTTCTTATAAGACAAACGCTATTTATAAATGCTAACATTGAAAAACTTGTTTTTGTTTATTAGTTGTTGATTATTTTTTGAAAGAGTTAATGGTCAAATTTTAAATTCTTCAATACTTTAGAATTATTTTTCCATCAAATACTTACAAATTTCGAGTATTGCTCGGACATTACCTAGTACTACCTCCGTTTTTTTAATATGCACATTTCTCCATTTTGGGATGTTTTTTTTAATTGGTACCTTTCTACATTTTGCCATAAATGGAAGGTTGGTCCACCTAATTATTACACTTCTCTCCTACTTTTTCTTTCCTTCTCTCAACCTTTTTCACTTTTTCCTTACTTTTACTTCCATTCTCTCATACTTTTGCACTTTTTCCTTGGTTCTAGTGCAAAGTCTTAGGTGCATATTAAAAAAAAACGGAGGGAGTAGAAGATATTATGAACTCTCTATTTGTTCCTTTCTATTGTTTACATTTGTGAGACAAAACCATCAAAATAAAAAAGAAAGTTGTGATAGAAGAGTTAGGCCATCTTCTCGTTAAGTGAGTTAAGTTGAACTTAACATATTTGTAGTGAATTAAACTTATTTTTATTGAATTTTTTAGTATTTTATCAAAGATTGAAACTGATTCTTACTGATCTAAACATATTATTACTAAATTAAACCTTTTTTTTAATGAATTAATTTTTTTTTACTAAACTCATTAAAGTAAGTTGAGGAGAACATGCCCCTAATCTTGATTTTATAATGTTACTTGGATGTGGGTTTCATTACCCCTTGTCTTTAAAACTTCATCAGATATATTTAAATGTTGTACGTATTTCTTTCAATTTTGGAAAATGTTAAGGAATTAAGATTAAAGTTAAACTGAGGGGGGAAAAAATATCCTCTTAACTTTAATTAAACCTGGAACTTAGAACGAAGGAGAAGTGCATGGGTAGATTCATGATGACATGTGTGACGTCTACCCAAGTTTTAGGGGATATACGATTGATGCAATATGAAAGCATGGTTTAACTTGGTACACGAAGTTTTTGCAGAAAGTAATACTTCCTCCGTTTTTTTAAAATGTGACACTTTTTATTTTAGGAAGTTTTAAATTAAATGTGACACTTTCTTTTTTGGTCAATAAACTCTCTCTACCTCTCTCCTCTCACATGGGTCCCCTTATTTTTTCTCTCTCTATCTCTTTCCTTCCCAAAAATTGCCTAGGAGTCCGTGAATCTAAAAGTGTCACATTTAAATAAAAACGGAGGAAGTAAAGTAATTTTAGTGATATGTATAGCCAACTTACAATTCCTGTATCTGCCACTGATAAAAGTAGAAGATATAGTGAAAAGACATGTCAAATAAAATAAGCCCAAACAATATAGTTATTGTTAAGCAACATTTATTTATGAATAGATGTAAAATGATAGTTAAAATTAGGGGTGATTATGAGCTTGCCCTGTTCGTGAACAATTCGAGCTCGTCTCGGTCAAAGCTCGCTCGTTGTGGCTCGGCTTGAGTTCGAGTTTGGCTCAAGACCTTAACGAGTCGAGCTCAGTTATGGCTTGGCTAGAAAAGCTCGTGAACATGCTCAATTATTATTTTATATATTGAAATACTATATTATGTATGAATCTAAAAATATATTTGTTCAAGATATTAATAAGCTAATAGCTTATTAGCTTTAGTCTTTAAAAATAAATTCAAAAAAATATTCATTAATAAGAAAATAAAGTGACAAATAAACTAAGAATAATAATAGGTCAACCTTGTTTGTGAATTGCTCGACAACTGCTCGGTCAACGCTTAGTCAAAACTCGGCTCGATAACGGCTCAGTTCGTTAAGTTTTGAGCTCCGCTCAAGTTCAAATAAATTTAAACAATCACAAGCCGAGCTCAGTAGAGTTCGAACTCGATTCGTTCAATAATCATACCAGTTTTAAAGTATAAATTAGGTAAAACGTTTTGAATAGAAAGGGTTACTAAAGATAATACTTTCTATACCAAGAGTCTCCACGAATAAAAAAAGTTCCGAACGTAAGCGAGTGTGGCTTCGTAAAATATAGAAATAATACAGTGTGGTCCATCTTTGGACCAAGGAAACATTGTCAGTGTTGGGTATTCTCTTGGCATCTTCGGCAGAAGCCCAAGGATAATTTCAATTTTTACTAGGCCTACTCATCTAGTAGACTAGTACCATTTGGCTTGTATGGCAAGTTGTGCATATTGTTTTTCACGTTTTGTTAAGGGCTTTGTTAACTTTTTTTTTCTAAACCACAAATTTTATGATTGATTCCAAAATTGATTGCGACAAATAGACATTTTTGGATGAACTATATACCCCACTATGCGAGCAAAGGTCACATTAAAGGAACACTTAAATTTATCTAAGCACTTTGTGCTTATTCCAGAGAAAAAATTAAATCAGATCAAAATATTCAGTATAGCAATTAGCTAGTTGTATATATTGTTTTTCACGTTTTGTTAAGCGTTGTGTTATTCTTTTTCTAAACCACAAATTCCATGATTGATTCCAAAATTGAATGCGACAGATGGACAGTTTTTGGATGAACTATATACACTGTGCGAGCAAGGGTCACATTAAAGGTACACTTAAACTTATCTAACCACTTTAGTGCTTAAATCATCAATCAACATGAGTATTTATATACAACGTAATTGAGATACATGACCATTATATTAGGTAATTTTGACAAAAAAAATCCATAAGATAATTACCAGAATATCATCTTTATCAAATCAAACCATGTAGTTTGAAAACTACCTAATATAATGTATGTTACCGGTTCAACTCCCTTATGCTGTTTTTGCGAACGAGCATTTCATTTCTAAATGGAAAATTGGGACAAATGACTTGTTTGGCAAATCCTGGAATTTGGAATTGGAATTAGCCCAATTCCAACCAAATTCGAACCTTTAAAATAATAGCCCAATTTTAAGAATTCTGAAATTCTATACAAAAGGTTGTCATTTGCAAATTCTAAACCCTAACTTATTTTCCACTCCCCTCTTCAACAGACCTCAACTTCTATCTCCCCAATTATAAGCCATAACTTTCTCTCTCCTCCATTAGTGAATCACAGCTTTCGTATCCTCCATTAATGAAGTCTAGGTTCTAACCGTTTAATGTCCTCATTGCAACTCGCCGAGTTACCCATTCTGAAGTGTGAGAATGTTGAAGAGGATGAGCGCGCTTGAAGAGTGTTCGATTGTGGTTTGAGCGAAACTCTAGATCGTCAATGTCGTCGACGGATGAACGCGCTTGAACATTGATCGATCATGGTAAAGCGAAACCATGGATCACCATTGCCGTCGATGGATGAGCGCGCTTGAAGAGCGAACGATCGTGGTTAGAGTGAAACCCTAGATCGCCATCGTCAACGACGGAAGAGGTGACAACGGAACTCAATGAGAAAACTTCTGCCATAATTTGCATCAGTTCCACCATTAGAGCAATCTTCAATCAAAGCTTAATCCTCTAAAAAGCAATGAACATTTCTCCAAAGCAGAGAAGCGAAGAAGGAGATAGTGAACTGAAATTATTCACCAGAGAGACTGCATTAAGTGTTGGGAGAGGAGAATTTATGAATTTGTGATTTTGGATATTCATATCTAAATTTGGATTTGTAATTTTTATGGTAAAGCCAAACAATGAATTTGGATTTGAAATCCCAAATTTGAAATTCTTAAGTTTACCAAACAATGGATTTGGATTTGGATTTGGATTCCATGATATAAGAATAAATTTGAAATGAATCATTTCAAATGAAATGCTCATTACCAAACACTATCTTCTTAAATGTAATTGTCGTTCACTTTGAAAACTTATATATGTAACACAAGTAATATTCACTACCAATGAGTGGTTCTCCGTCTAGAATGATTGGTTTCCAAGCCAAAATTAGTGGTTTTTCGATAAAAAATGCGTGGTTTTCCAACTAAAATTGGTGGTTTTTCTGCCAAAAATCACCCATTATTAGTTAAAGCTACTGGTCTTGCATATATAAGGTAGTTAAGGTAATCAATAATTACATATGATAGTTAAACCAATAACGTGCATTATACTAGGTAGTTTTTGACAAAAATCCATAAGATAATTACAAGAATATTATCTTTACCAAAAGCTGACCCTAACCATATCCTAATGCCCCCCTCAAGTTGGAGTATGAAAATCATGAACGCTCAACTTATTCAGAAGAAAATAAATAATTGTCGCCTTCGACGAGCCTTTTGTCAAAATATCAACCAATTGATGACTACTAGGCACATGATGAGTTGAAATATTACGGGACACTAACCCGTCTCGAACAATGTGACCACTAGTGAAAAAAACCCTAATGGATTCAGCCTTTGGGCCCTAAGTTGTCCTATTTGAGCTGAATATGTTAGAATCACTCATGAAACTCAATGGATCTGACCGTGGCCGGATCAATTAATCCTCAACGAACTTTTCCTCTTAAGGTCGATATTGTTAACATATTAACTGAAACGACCTTGGGAGGAAAGCCGGATCCATTATGGTGTTAACTGATCCAGCCCCAAAACAAATTTTCAAATTTTTTTTTTTACACTTTTTTGTTAAAAATTTAGATAAAGACAATCATATGTGAAAGTGAAAGAAGTACTAAAATGAGCTTAAACTCCACCTCATGTTGCACACTTGCCCACCCTCACCCACTACACACCCCTACCCACCCACTGCACACCCCACCAGCCACAATAGGCCATGCCCACCCCCACCACCTGCAACAGGTCCTGCCGGTGCCCACCCCCACCCCATGCTGCTGCCCCTTATTAGTTCTTGTACAACCTTCCCCCATCCCCTGCAACCCACAACACACCCTTGCTCACCTCCACCCCTGCTGATGTTGCATGTAGCTAGGATTGTGCACAAGTCCAGAACCGGACCTGACTAGATCAGAAATGGTTGGACATGTGGACCGCAATTTTAGATATTAGTGGACCGAGGACCGGAATATAAAATTCAGTTCTGGTCCAGGTCCAGACTTGAAAATTCAGGTTAAGTCCAAGTCTAGACCTATTTTGACTTATTTCGTGATTTTCTATATTTTTTCTTTAAAATCTTATATTTTCTTTTCCAAGTTTTCAACATGTTTCATGAATATGAGCATATTACTCATATCTATCTAATATCATTGACTCTGATGTAGGCAATACACAAAAAGACTAATCATATTCCATCTTGCAAATTTGTACTAAAGTTTTTATATTTAACGAATTTTTGTATGGATTTTTAGATATGCTTATATGTATAATACCTCTAAACGAAAACCTATCTTAAATTTATTAATGCAATGTAACATTGCAACCATTAAATTTATCATAAAATTTTTAAAAATAGATTATTTCAGGTCTGACCCGGTTTTTTACAGGTCTTGGATCGAACCGGGCTTGAAACCCGGAATCTCAATATTTTGCGGACCGAAGACCGAAACTGAATTTTCGGTCTGGTACGGTCCGGTCCAAATTCAGGTCCGGACCATTTGAAAATCAGGTCTGGACCAAATTTTGCACAACCCAGGTGTAGCTGTACAACCTCCCTCCCTTGCTGCCTGCCTGCCTTGCAACAAAAGCTCTAAGGGCCTGTTTGGTTCAAGATATTGGAATGGTATGGATTGGGATCTCATACCAGGGTGGTATGGATTGGAACTCTCATACCAAGCTTAACATGTTTGGTTCAATCTTGAAATGGTTTCTATATCCATTCCAACTGTTTGGTTCAGTTTTAGAATGGATTCTAATTGTTTGTTTTTCCTATATATTTTTTTGAGGGAAACCTATATATTATTTATATAGTATTAATTATAATTATTTTTTTAATGACAAATAAAGATTTTTAAAAAAATGATTTTATTAATTATAAATATTGATTTTAACATAAAGAAAATGTAAAATCCAAACCCTCCCACCTTTCATTTCCTCTGATTCACAGGTTGAATTAGTTTGCTTCCACCCACGAATGGCCACCACCCAAGATTCGTAGACCACCCACGAACACCCACCACCCACAATTTGCAGACCACCCACGAACCCCCACTGGTGGCTGAATCAGTTTGCTTCCACCCACGAACGCCCATCACCCAGGTTTTGCAAACCACCCACGAACACCTATTGGTGGCTGAATCAGTTTCCTTCCACCCACGAACGCCCACCACCCAGGTTTCGCCGTTTCGCAGACCACCTACGAACCCCCAGCACGCGTCCCTTGACAAGCCGCAGCCACCAATTTGAGAACCACGATTAACGAAATCGCTGGTCAGAGAAATGTGACGCAAGTTTCGGCGATGCGGTGTGATATTAGGGTTTGATACTAGACTGGAATGGAGTTAGAAACTTAGGGGAGTGGTAGAGTTTTTAATTCCAAGGGGTTGGGATGGAGTTATAAACCTCTTGGTATCACATTCTATAGTAAAAAAGTCCAACCAAACATTGGGGTGGGTTCTAAATCTTCTAATCCATTCCATTCTATTCCAACCCTTTGAACCAAACACCCCCTAAGGAGCATACGGCAGTACCAATTGAATAGCTGAAAAGGCCCAAGCTCAAATTATACAAGTTCATACGAAAATCCTAAATTCAGAATCTACAAAGGCAAAATTCATAGGGAACTCTACACAATAATGTTGATTAGAGAGCTTAGCTTCCCCAATCCAAATGAATTTGATGATAACTCTTCCCATATACTTCCTCCGTTCTTTAATAAGTGACACACTTCTATAGTATTCACTATTCACAGTTTAGCCTTTAATTAGATTTGGTGATTTACATTTTTGGCAAAACATAGTCATGTGGGATCTTGTTAGATTCGTCTCATTGTGTAATTTTTTAATATCAACTTTTTATAATTTTTACTTATTGATAATTATAAATATTAACGTTTAAAATAATGCATTGGCAAGCGTGCAAACATAAAGTGTGTCACTTATTAAAGAACGGAGGAAGTATCATTTAATAGTATAGTAATTGAAAATCCTACATACTTTCAGAGCTGATATAGTTGTGGACGAGTGACTTCCATTACGATATCTCCAACCAGGTATGGGAATTAACACTTGAAGGAAAGAATACTTGTTCCTTTTTCCTTATCTGTCAATGAAATACCGACATAACAAACAATCTATACACAGGGAGATTCAATCATCGAATAAACAAAGAGGCAAGTCAATGCATGAAGCAACATAATCTGATACACTTCTCAATAGATTTGCATTATCCAGAGGATGTAGATTAGAAATACATGAAAATAACACCTCGAACACTAACATGTTGTTTTAAGTTTTAACTTACCGTATGGCCTGTGTATTTTTACACTAAGAAACACCTTCATGGCAAGGTTAGGACATTGCACTTTGCACACCGGCCTACTCGATATCGTTCTCACTGGAATCGTCCGACAACCTACATCTAACATGGACTACAATTTGCTACTCACTGAAGCACCATTATATGAATCCCGAAGGAATTGTGTCCTGGACTCTAATGCAATTACTAAATATAATATGGATCGTATTATGGAGATAATAATTCATTTAATTGGATCGTCTTTACGTCTTGCTAGAGAACGCTATAGACCTTTGGGTTAGTAAATAATAAACTCGAAGCCCACTTAAATGGATTCTACAAGGTCACACATAATATTTGAATCAACAAAAGAGAAACCTATAGCCCATATAGGCTATAGGGTAGTCGGCCCAAGAGGGAGATAAAAGGAGATTATTTGACCTAATTATTCCTATATAAAGGTCAGACAGTCAGAAAATAAGATACAATATCTCTCATTATTTTCTACTGCTCTTTCTCTCTCTCAACTGGCATTACTCCATAAAAGAACGCTTTCTTCCTTCCAACTAGCATTGGTGGAGTGTTGATCTAAATTGGTGGACTAAGTAGAGGAATCACGTTTGAGATTCTTTCTCCAAGATCGTTGGCTATACATTGAAGTATTCAATCCCGTCAAACCAGTTGAAATCACGCATCAAGAGGTTGATAATTAATTATTATATGATCCTCAAATATATGTGCATGAGATACTGTTTTAGGTGCTTATGAATTAGATTCATGAAATTCCGATTATTGGCATGTATGATATATGATTTTATTATATGGCAATTTAATATATTTGATGTAATTGCTATAATAACTAGTAAGATGACTAATATGACCCAATAAAATAGTCAAAATGGTTTGGACTTTAAGCAAAGTTGATGGGTGTATGTGAGGTGATAAGCTCTGTCTAGGATTAGGAAGGCTCTTCCCAATGTCGTGGGTAACTTCCTTACCTGTGAGCTATAATCTCTTTGGCAATCACTCATCAACTAAGAATTACAATTGTTGTAATTAGTAAAATTTTATGTTAAGATGATGAACTCTGTCTAGGATTAGGAAGGCTCTCCCCAACGTTGTGGGTAACTTCCTTACCTGGGAGATATAATCAACTTGGCAGTATTATTTTACAATGCTTATAAGTTTATAGTATGTTGGTTATTAATATTGAAGAGTTCACTGATTAATAACAACATAATAAACTTACGTCCCATAAATATTGAGGTTAGCTTTTCCAAACATAAAGGGCTTATTAACCCTTAATTAATGATAATAGGTCATGCCTCAGCAGGGTATTGTCATTAATTTTGGGAGATAAGGTGAAATTGCGAATTTTGCATACTTAGTTTGGTTGTTCTCAACAAAATCATCAAAAGCGTTTTGGATTTTTGAAGCAAGAGATAGTTAAGCATGTGATGTTTTCCT
This sequence comes from Patellifolia procumbens, assembly GCA_947645195.1. Taxonomy (NCBI): domain Eukaryota; kingdom Viridiplantae; phylum Streptophyta; class Magnoliopsida; order Caryophyllales; family Amaranthaceae; genus Patellifolia; species Patellifolia procumbens. Next base: position 1,610,681 of record CANSGD010001379.1, on the reverse strand, counting down.
ATCTAAACAAGAATTATAAAGTGTTATAATTAGTAAAGAGTTTACTTACCTTGAGAATGTAACTTTAAGATAAGGCCTCCGTCTACTTAGCGTTGCATGTTGATAGGATCTTGTACTCACTTATTCAATTTGGGACATTAAAATTGAATGAAGTGTCAAACCTAGAAACCATTGCATGTTTTAAGGTTGTTTCATAAACATAAATTGAACTTTGCCTTTTATTTTTCTGTCTATGAATAACAACAACAACAACTCTGTTTTCAACATTCGTCCTTTCCTTGAGAAGGATAGGTTGAATGGAGAAAATTTCCTCAATTGGGAAAGGACCCTAAGACTCGTTCAAGAGGGAAAGGGTTTTAAGAATAAATGGGCAGGCAAGAAGGACAAAGGCAAGAAAGTTGCAGTTGCTCCTGAAAAACCTAAGCTGACCGCTAAGCCAAAAGTTGTCGCGGAAAGCAAGTGCTTCCATTGTGAAAAGATAGGTCACTGGAAGAGAAACTGCCTCAAATACTTGGAGGAAAAGAAGTCGGGGGCTTCCACCTCAGGTATTTATGTTATAGAAATCAATTTGACTTCTACTTCTTTATGGGTATTAGATATCGGCTGTGGTTCTCACATTGTTAACGATGTGCAAGGACTAAGAAGAAGTAGAAGGCTAGCAAAGGGCGAGGTAGAGCTTCGCATTGGAAATGGAGCAAGAGTTGCTGCACTTGCCATTGGAAGTTATAGTCTACATTTACCCTCTGGATTGATTATAGAACTAAATAATTGTTATTTTGTTCCGTCAATTACTAAGAACATTATTTTTGTTTTCGTTTTGGATGATGAAGGTTTTTGTTTTGAAATAAAGAACAAGCGTTGTTCCATTTCCTACAATAATATGTTCTATGCTAGTGCAAAATTGATTAATGGCTTATATGTATTAGATAGGTCAGTACAGGTCTACAACATAGATAGCAAGAAACAAAAATCGAATGATTCAAACCTAACTTACATTTAGCATTGCCGAATGGGTCATATAAACCAAAAGCGCATCCAAAAGTTACAACAGGATGGAATCCTTCCGTCATTTGATTTCGAATCTTTTGATGTATGTGAGTCATGCTTGTTGGGGAAAATGACTAAATCACCTTTTACTGGAAAGGGTTAAAAGGCTAGTGATCTCTTGGGCCTCATACATACAGATGTTTGTGGGCCTATGAGCACAAAAGCTAGGGGAGGGTTTGCGTACTTCATCACCTTTACTGACGATTTAAGCAGATATGGGTATGTCTATTTAATGAAACATAAGTCGGAATCATTTGAAAAGTTCAAAGAATTCCAAAATGAAGTACAAAATCAACTTGGTAAGACAATAAAGGCATTGCGATCCGATCGTGGTGGCGAATATTTGAGCCAAGAATTCGATGATCATTTGAAAGATTGTGGAATACTTTCACAATTGACTCCACCAGGAACTCCACAATTAAATGGTGTCTCTGAAAGTAGGAATCGAACTCTATTAGATATGGTTCGATCAATGATGAGTCTTGCTGATCTTCCGATTTCTTTTTGGGGATATGCTCTCGAAACAGCTGCACACACACTAATAAATAGGAGCCCGTCAAAGGCTGTAGAAAAGACTCCATATGAGATGTGGAATGGAAAGGTTCCAAACATATCTTTTCTTAAAATCTGGGGTTGTGAGGTCTATGTAAAGCGTTTACTGTCAAAAAAACTTGCACCCAAATCAGATAAATGTCTCTTTGTGGGATATCCAAAAGAGACAAGGGGTTATTACTTCTATAACCGTCAAGAGAACAAGGTATTTGTTGCTCGTGATGGTGTCTTTCTTGAAAAGGAATTTATTTCCAGAAAGACAAGTGGGAGTAAAATAGTTCTCGAAGAAATTCGAGATGAGCAACAACTGGACGTGGTTCACACCATGTTAGAGACTGCCCGACAAGACGAAAGTCAAGTTCAGGAGATGACGTATTTAATGCGTGAACCTCCTACTGTACCACTTGAATCTAATTCAAGCGAAAATCTTCAAGATTTGAAGAGAACATTTCAATTGATGCTCAGGTCCCGCGTAGGTCAAGTAGACCCAGGATTCCAAACAAAAGGTTGGTTGATTTCCTGTTAACTGAAAACTCTAAAATAATGATTTTGGAGAATTCAGAGCCTACTACCTACAAACAAGCTTTGACGAGCCCAGACTCTGAGAAATGGCTTGAGGCCATGAAATCCGAATTAGACTCCATGTCTGAGAATAAAGTTTGGTTCCTAGTCGACTTGCCTGATGGAGTTACACCTATTGGATGCAAGTGGGTGTTGAAATTGAAAACAGACAAAGATGGAAACGTCTATGTCTATAAAGCAAGACTGGTTGCAAAAGGATTCAGACAAGTTCATGGTATAGACTATGACGAGACCTTTTCTCCAATAGCAATGCTTAAATCGATTCGGATACTTTTAGCGATTGCTGCATATTACAATTACAAAATTTGGCAGATGGATGTCAAAACCGCGTTCTTGAATGAGGATGTGTATATGACACAACCTGAGGGTTTTGAGGATCCAGAAAATCCTAAAAAGGTTTGAAAGCTTCAGAGATCCATTTATGAATTGAAGCAAGCATCTCGGAGCTGGAATCTTCGATTCGATAAGACAATCAAACAGTTTGGTTTTCTCAAAAGCGAAGAAGAATCTTGCGTCTACAAGAAATTTAGTGGGAGTAGCTTAGTCTTCTTGGTTATGTATGTAGATGACATACTACTCATGGGAAATGACATACCAATGCTTGAGTCAGTCAAGGAATGGTTGAAAAGTTGTTTCTCTATGAAGGACCTTGGAGAGGCTGAGTACATATTGGGATAAAAATCCATAGAGATAGGTCTCGAAGGATGATTGGACTAAGTCAAGAAACTTATATTGATAAAGTTCTTGCAAGGTTCAACATGGAAAACTCGAAAAGAGGATTCATTCCCATGTCACATGGCATATCGCTTACCAAGAGTCAGTGCCCGACTGAGCCTGATGAGTTGAAGCGAATGAATAGCATACCTTATGCCTCAGCTATAGGATCTGTCATGTATGCCATGATAAGTACTCGACCAGATGTTGCATACGCCTTGAGCATGTGTAGTAGATTCCAAGCAAATCCAGGTGAAGCACACTGGACTGCAGCTAAGAGCATCCTTAAGTACTTGAGAAGAACTAAAGGCATGTTCTTAGTCTATGGAGGAGAAAATGAGTTGGTTGTTAAAGGTTATACTGATGCGAGCTTCCAAACCGACAGAGATGATTACCGCTCTCAGTCAGGGTACATCTTTTGTCTAAATGGAGGAGCAGTGAGCTGGAAGAGTTCAAAGCAAAGCACTGTAGCAGACTCTACGACAGAATCTGAATACTTAGCAGCGGTTGAAGCAGCTAAGGAAGCTGTTTGGAAGAAGAAGTTCTTGACAGAGCTAGGTGTCGTACCTAGTGCTCTGGAAGGGATTGAGCTATTATGTGATAATAATGGTGCTATTGCACAAGCAAAAGAACCAAGGTCACATAACAAATCCAAACATGTAATGAGGAAGTATCACCTTATTCGCGAGATAGTTGACAGAAAGGATGTCAAGATCTGCAAAGTTCACACGGATGGGAATGTGGCTTATCCGCTTACTAAACCTCTACCTCAACCCAAGCATGAAAGTCACGCTAGGGCTATAGGCTTGAAGCAAATTTTAGAATGGCTTTAGATTGTATTATGTTTGAAGAAACTTGTTACAATGTAAAGACATGGTTTTGATATTTTATGTTTATGAGAAATAAAGTTTTATCTTATTTAATTTTGGTTTAGTATTAAATAAAATGTCCAAAAATATTCTTGAATTCAATGGTTTTGTCAAATATGTGATTTGATGAATGAAACACCATAAGTGAACTGAATTCATAGAATATTCATGTTCCTAATCCAAGTCATTAAATTGGACATAAATGACTTATTAAAGGATTAGCATATAAGATTGATTGATAGCTCTGTTTCATGGGCTATAGGAACATAGAGATGTTTAGTCAATCATATGGATATGTATATTTGATACATGATCGAACTGACCTACTTAGAAGTTTGAATAACTTCGTAATTATATTAGTGGATTCCTAAGACATGAGTGGAACACTACTTAGCTTAATGATTGGTATACCTTTGATGCTGTCAAACGTCGTGCGGTAAAAGGGGGTTATAAAGGCAGCATTCGGGTTGTGCTAAAAGTTGAGTGGGAGTTTTGGTTTCCACAAGATTGAAAAGGTCCTCTATATAAGATAGGATGGCTGTCTTGGCCTCTTGAAGAGTGAGGATTGAAAATGCATGGACGTGCTCAAATGGATTATAAGATAATCATTTGTTTAGCAATTCGAACTCGGATTTCAAGGAATAATTTGAAGATTACTATGGGTAACATAGAGATGTGATCATACTATCAAATTAGACACTAAGAGACTTTAGGAATTTGAATATTGAACACTCGTCTCGGACAAGTGGAAGATTGAAGGAATTGTGTCCTCGACTCTAATGCAATTACTAAATATAATATGGATCGTATTATGGAGATAATAATTCATTTAATTGGGTCGTCTTTACGTCTTGCTAGAGAATGCTATTGACCTTTGGGTTTGTAAATAATAAACCAGAAGCCCACTTAACTGGATCCTATAAGGTCACACATAATATTTGGATCAACAAAAGAGAAACCTATAGCCCATATAGGCTATAGGGTAGTCGGCCCAAGAGGGAGATAAGAGGAGATTATTTGACCTAATTATTCCTATATAAAGGTCAGGCAGTCAGAAAATAAGATACAATATCTCTCATTATATCCTACTGCTCTTTCTCTCTCTCAACTGGCATTACTCCATAAAAGAAGAACGCTTTCTCCAAGATCGTTGGCTATACTTTGAAGTATTCAATCCCGTCAAACCAGTTGAAATGACGCATCAAGAGGTTGGTAATTAATTATTATATGATCCTTAAATATATGTGCACTAGATCCTGTTTTAGGTGCTTATGAATTAGATTCATGAAATTCTGCTTATAGTACCTATAATCCTACAAATCCATCATAAGCCATCATTGAATCAAGACCTGGACCTCTGACTATAGGCTTCAACTTATTCTCAAGTATGCAACCCTGGTGAAACTGTTAAGAAGTTTGTTGCCTTAGTTCATCACTAGAACTCATTCCCTTCCAAAATGAACTCTGAAACTTACACTTTGGTCTTGTCTAAAGCAAAATTCCAATGACATCAACCTAATTTCTTCTTATCATGTACAAAAAATATGACAATAACTTATCTCCAAAACGAACTCAAAACTAAAGTTGTAACATAAGTAAACACCACAACCTCACCTCAGTTGAACGTATTTATCATAACAGGTATGGCTTGCTCTTGATAAGAATTGGAAATTTTAGCAAGGTTAGCAAATGCTACGGTATAAAAAACGACTCGCACAACATCTGCATAGTTGAATTGGAACATAATTTAGGTATGATCACCAAGAATCGATCATCCACGCCCCTCTGCATACAACGTAAATACAATTAATGAGCTTTGTTATTCCACAGAATACTACACCCCAAAGACTGTCTAACCATTTGTAGGACAAACAAAAAGAAATCGTTTACAAAACACTCATTAACTATCACTAAGGCTCTTACATGTCTTCTCCATACCGAAGTTTAATTGTTTAATTTAATTATGGGTTATTTGTTAGAAGGAACCTAATAAAACACCAATTTTATGGGAAAGGGCCTAATAAAATACTTTTTGTTTGAAAAAGGCCTACTAAAATACTTTTATTTGTTAATAAGGACCACTTTAAGATTTTCCGGCCAAAACTCTTAATTCCGGCATTGACTTTAATTTTTCCTTTATTTCACTCTCTACTTTTGTTTATAACAGCCCTCCCCCAAACCATTTTCCCTCTTTCATTCTCCTTCATAGTAAAAAAAAACCTTTCTTCATAAAATATAACACAAAACTTTCTCTTTCAATCGCCATTGAAGCTTAGAATGAAAATTCGATCCCTTTCCTACAATCTCCAAAAATTAATGGTATGTTTTATAATTGAATTTTTCCCACTAGTCTCAAGGTTTCGTAATTTTAGCGTTTATTATGAAACCTTCCCCAATTTTGTTGTTTCCAAAAATCGAAAAAATAGGGTTTTGATAATTGGCTGATGAAAGCATAGAAAGGCAGAAAGTTGTGATTTTGGTCTTGTGGATAAGAAGAAGCCTTCGTTGACTGATTCGAAGTTGATGAAGAAGGAATGACCTAGGTGAAGGTTGAACAAATAAAAGTTGAAGGCGAGCTTGAGAAATTAAGCTAAGATGAAGAAGTATATGGTTATGCCATGAGCACATTTGTTTTGGGGGGGAAGGGGTCAAATTGGTATTCATATGGTAGTAATATAAGGTATTTTGTAATTAATCTCTAATTTATGAATGCAAATTTGGAGGAAGAAAGAAGGGTTGAGAAGCATAAAAAAAGGGAGGAGAAAGAGGGTAAAAGAGAATATTTGAAGAAAATGGAGAGTGAAGTGGAAGGTGGAAGAGTACGCTGGAAACTGGACTTTTGGTCGGAAATCCTAAAGTGGCTCGTTTTAACCAATGAGAGTATTTTATTAGGTCCTTTTAGACAAACATTTTTTATTAGGTCCTTTCCTACAAAAGTGGATTCTATTAGGTTGTTTCAGACAAAAAATCCTTTAATTATTGCAATAGAATAGTAGTTATATCTTTCAAATAAGGAGGGGGGGGGGTGTTAGTAGTTGTACTGTTAGGGAAATGAAGAAGGGTGGTAGATAACTTCAAGTGATTGACTACAACAAAAACAATTGAGGCAACAAGCAATAAACCAAGAAAACAACTTTAAGCAAGGAAACAACAAGAAAGACAAGGATTACCTGTGGAAACCCGAGCATCAGGGAAAACCCACCTCTATATTCTTTGTATTTCAATGGAGGATGATGAATCCTTGTCCTTCTTGAAATACAAAGTATATAGAGGTGGGTTTTCCTCCATTCATCAGGGAAAAACCAAGTTTAAACAACTTTGTATTTCCATTGCAATGCTACACACAATCTTTCAAACTCTAACTTTTCTAGGATTACAAATAGGAATCTAGCACTCGATGAATGACATAAACAACCTTCACTAATTGGTCTCAAACTCTAATCAACTCTCTTAGAGTTTGCAATTTTGGATAGTGCTCTCTTTTCTCTCATTTAAACTTGGAAAAAACGGGTTCTATTTATAAGCCCTCCGCAAAACACATCGTCAAAATAATGGAGCTGGAGCAGCAACAACGTCGCGAGTCAGGACTAACTTGCTCGCGGGCTGCGACCTGTGTGCTCCATCAGCTCCTCTTGGAGAAATCTCCTCGCCCCTCGCGACATCCTTCACGAATCGCAATGTTTTCCTTTGATAAGCTCCACACAAGACCCAACATGTACTTCATACCATGTTTGTATTTGTAGTTTATATTGAGTATGACACTAGACATGGTATATATGTTGGTTGTGTGTGCGTGCAATGTATGTTATGCATGTTTTTGTTCTTTGGTTCTTGCATGGATGAATTCACATTCAACCATCATAATAGAGAAATTGCAAAAGAAAGTATGTCTTATGAAATCTACTCAGAGGCATAGAAATGAATTAATTTGATAACTTCTATCACATAGGGGAGTTTAGGATGCTACCAGACCCGATCTACACTAAACTTATTGTACACTAGGGCAAGTCCCAAAAGTTAAGGTTTCTTTAGCAAAAGTTAAGATTTTGTAATTAAAAATTAAGGTTTTGTAATCAAAGTTAAGTGTTATGAATGAAAAGTTAAGGTTTCTTTAGCAAAAAGTTAAGATTTTGTAATTAAAAGTTAAGGTTTTGGCAATCAAAAGTTAACGTTTTGTAATCAAAAGTTAAGTGATATGAATGAAAAGTTAATGTTTCTTTAACAAAAGTTAAAAATTTTGTATAAAAGTTAAGATTTTGTATTAAAAGTTAAGGTTTAATTAGCCATCAAGAGTTAATATTTTGTAATCAAAAGTTAAGTGTTATGAATGAAAATTTAAGCTTTTATTATCAAAATAATTGAATCCAACGTGCAAACTTACCGCAATCAAATGAATAAAAACTTGAAATCCAAAGAAATTGTATAGGATACCTTAATCTCAGTCATTGTTACTCAATACTCAAAAACTCGGCCAATCGAATAATGAAATTGAAATATGAACAAACAAATTCAACAAAATCACAACAAATTCAAAATATACCAAAACTCAACAATCAACATACCACTCAACATTAGACAAAGCTCTAACATAAAGTTTTGAGAAAGCGATAAACGATTTGTCTACTATGTACATCACAGAAGGAGCAAAAGGAGCAACAGAGCCATAAATTACAGGTTGTTGTTGTTGTTGTTGTTGTTGTTGTTGTTGTGAGGAGGATGATGGAGGTATTGGGATGAGAGAGAATCGATCGTCCGAATTTGATGTCGGTGCCGACTCCTTTTTCGCCGGAAATAGAAGGGTCGAGGGATGGAACCTGTAACACCCCAAAAATTTTCTCTTTATAAAACTGATATCACGTATTTATATAGAGTTTTCTCCCTTATTTACAAGCTAATTTGTGCGTCATTGGAGCTCTTGGGAGCTATTTTGTGCTAACTATCGTATGTAGTTGTGGTTTCGTGTTTTAGTATTGAATTGCAGGTTTTATGGAGTTTTCTCCTTATTCCCGAGCCTTTTGGAAGCAACCACGGCTTTACGAGATGTTACGAGGCACGTAGGATGGCTCGCGAGCTTTACGGATAGTTTAGGAGGTCCCAAGACCCCTAAACATGAAGATTAGAGAGCCAAAGACTGAAGAGGGAGGTTTCCGTGCACTGATCGGGCAGAAATGGCCCGATCGGGCGAATAAATATTGATCGGGTATGAAAGTTGCGGGCCCGATCGGGCGAGGTTTGCCCGATCCGATCGGGCGAGGAAGCATGTCCCCAGACCCGATCGGGTGAGGAAGCATGTCCCCAGACCCGATCGGGTGACTACCGCCCGACCCGATCGGGTGGAGTGCTGCTTGGTCTCGTTGCGGTGCTACAGGCGAGGGGAACACGCTGGCCCAAGTTGTAGCCAGGCCCGATCGGGTGGCAGCCTCGGGCCCGATCGGGTGGGCCGCTTTTTTCGCCTTATTGCCGCACTGCTGCTGCCAGAGCCCAGGAGTGAAGATTGGGGGAACTTGTATGTGGACCCGATCGGGTACTGTGCTCGGGCCCGATAGGGTCTGGTGCTTTAATCGCGCTTTTTCACTTTTTGTTTCCGTTTTTAGTGAACTTGAGGGGGTATTATAAATATCTTTTCCTCATTATTTTAGAGGGATCTTCTATTCATCTTTCATTAGGTTTAGACTAGTTTTATTCTTCATTGTTCTTAGTTTAATTCAAACACTTTAGATTAATTTAGAGGTGATCAAACCTATTTCGATTTCAATAAAAGTTTCTGCTTTCCGTCAATTGGTACTCTTCTCTACTCTTTATCTCTTTAATTACTTTGATTGCTTAGTTTATTTATTTAATCGTTCATGATGCAATTGTTAAGGTTTCATATTAGTTTTATTATTGTTAATTCGATCATGAGTGAGTAGTCTCTTTCTAGGGTGTTAGATAGGAAAGCCATGTTTATACCATGATTGTGATTTAGACTCTTATTGATTTCTAGGGCTTGATTAGGGTGATTGTGATGTGATTTGTTCTTTATTGAGTAATTAACGTTATTGCGCAGTTTCGTTGGTTGCTTGTGGTTAATAGTTGTTTGCACAGATCCGTCTTACGACTAGAGGCCTAGGACACGTCAATAGTTCTGATTACGTTAGTGAACATGCGGCGTATGTTGAACTATGAGCGTTGAGCCTTAACTATAGCTCAACATAGGCTCTAATCCCCCGACTCTTGACTTAGGTTTTGATAGTAGTTGACCCTATTTGATTGGTATAAGCATGGTGGACCGACCTAATACCCTAGACTTTTATTCCATAGTTTAATCCTCGATTTATTCCGTCTTCTGTAGTCTATTCTTTAGTTTAATTAGATCCTTCCTGATTTCATCTGGAGTAGCTGAATTGGTTGAATATTGATTTAGAAACTCTGTCTCCCTGTGGATTCGACCCTGCTTCCACTGACTACCTAGTTAGAGGTCCGTAGGTTTATTTTTGATTAGGCGATACGACTAAAACCTATCAAATTTTGGCGCCGTTGCCGGGGAGACGGCTAGTTCTCTAAGTTTTTATTTAATTATTTGGTCTACTTCTTTGTACCTCGTTGGAACTTCATTGTTCTAATTGAGGTACGTTTTACTGCTGCTTTTTGTTTCTTTTGTATGCCCAGGTCCCAAAGAAACGGTTCCCCAATTCCAGCGGACCCCGATCTTACTAGGACGATCAGGCGGATCCGAAAGATAAAGCAGAAAGAAAAGCAGTCTGTTCAGCTGAACACCTCTGGAACAGACACCTTGAATTCAGTTATGTCAAAATCACTGAAGTCATATGGGGTGCCCAACCCGGATGGTCTTTCTACTGGACCACCAATGCCCACCATCGCCGCTAACAACTTTGAGATTAAGCCTGGACTCATCAGCATAGTCCAGCAAAATCAGTTTGGTGGGCATCCTACTGAAGATCCGGCAAATCATCTGCAACGGTTTCAACAACTTTGTCGAACCGTTAAACATGCCGGCGTCACTCCAGATCAGTTAAAAGTCATGCTGTTCGAGTTTTCTTTGAGAAATAAAGCCCAGAAATGGTTGAATGATGTGAAGGAAACCGAATGGAGTGAGATTTCTGCTGCATTTCTGAGAGAGTATTACCCACCCACTAAAACAGCAGAAATCAGAAATAAACTGGCCACGTTTTCCCAAGAGCCTGATAAAACATTAAGGGAAGCGTGGGCTAGGTTTAGAGATCTACAGAGAGAGTGTCCACACCACAATATGGACAAATGGTTCTTGACGCAGACATTCTACAATGGTCTGCAGCCTCAGACGAAGTGTATTGTTGATTCGTCTGCAGGAGGAGTGTTTTTAGACAAGGCAGTTGATGAGGGTTATGAATTTATATCAAATCTTGCAGCCAATGACCATTCATCATCTAGGAGTTTGACTAAGAAGGTACTTGAAGTTGACGCTATTTCATTGCTTACATCTCAGATGGCGCAACTAACTCAGCAGCTAATGAAGTCTTCTAGTCCGACACCTCCACCCATGAGTATCAATGCTATGTCTGCAGTAGCACCCATTACCTCATCTTTCTGCGAGGTATGTGGTGTTCAGGGTCACTTTGGGCATGACTGTCAGTTCAGCCAATTTCAGATGGAGCAGGCCAATGCCTTCCAACAAAGACCACAAACCTTCCCCCCTTCACATAACTACCAAAACCCACAAAACCATCAACCTCCACCTCCACAAAACTACCCTAAACCTTCATACCATCAAACCCCACAAAATTTCCAAAGACCACCACCACAAAACTTCCATCATCCCAATAACTTCCAAACTCCACAAAATTTCCACACCCCACCTCCACAAAACAACCCACAAGAGCCTAGCAATTCTGAACTGATGAAACTGATATTGTCCATGCAAAAGGCAAATGAGGAAACAAGGAGGGCCCAAGAGAAGCACATCCAACTTCTCGAGGCTCAAGTTGCTCAGTTGGCAGAATCTAATGCACAGAGGCAGCAGGGACAATTGCCAGGGCAACCAGTTCAGAGAGAACATGTGAATGCCATCACTCTTCGTAGTGGCATTGCATATGATGCCCCTCCAGTGCCCATTGATGAGGTTACCCCGACTGCAGGGAAGAAGAGGGTGGTAGAGGAAGGAAAAAGAAAGAATTCGACGTCTGAAGTCGATTTGTCTGCAGAAGCTGAACAGACAGGGAAGAAAAAGGAGAAGGTTTGTGAAACGCCTTTTACACCAAGGCTACCTTTTCCTCACAGGATGCAACAGTCCAAGGTCGATCAGCAGTTTGGTAAGTTCTTGTCTATGGTCAAGAACCTTGAGGTAACGATTCCATTCACAGACTTAATTACCCAAGTGCCTGTTTATGCCAAATTTCTGAAAGACATGATTACTAAGAAAAGAGACATTGGTGGAGTAGAACGTGTCGCTCTTACTGAAGAGTGTAGTGCTTTTATTCAAAATAAAACCCCACCAAAGTTAAAAGATCCTGATAGTTTTTCTATACCCTGCCATATTGGACCTATTTTTATTGATAAGGCTTTGTGTGATTTAGGTGCTTCTGTTTCTGTTATGCCATTGTCTGTTTATAAGAAACTGAACATGGGAGCCCTTAAATGCACACATATCACTTTACAGATGGCGGATCGTTCTATAAAATACCCTCTAGGTGTTTTAGAGGACGTTCCTGTTAGGGTCGGGAAATTCTATATCCCTGTTGATTTTGTGGTGTTAGATATGGATGAGGATGCCCAGATTCCTATTATCTTGGGTAGGCCGTTTTTGTGTACTGTTGGTGCTGTCATTGATGTCAAGTCTGGGTCTTTAACTCTTAGTGTTGGTGATGACAAAGTGATGTTTAAACTAACCAATACTGTTAAGGCACCTATGCTTGAACAATCTTTTTGCAGGGATAAGGTTTTAGATGAAGTAGGGGTGGAGAAGGTTCCAATTCCACCTAAGGTTGCCTCACAGTCTGGAAGCATAGTCAAGAACATTTAGAGGAGAAAGATGTTTGATGAGGGTGGCACTCATTGCCAAGCCCCTCCTATTTGAGAGAGGGAGGATTATGGTCGTGCAGGACCTTTATAAACCAGCGCTGTGCGAGAGGCAACTCGTATTTCTTTTCTTTCCCTTTTCCTTTTCTTTTTATTTTTCTTCTTTTTTGTGAGCGAGAGTGAGGGCACTAACATTGTTTTTCCTCTTAGCATAGTCCTTATCACCTTTTGGCATTGAGGACACTGCCAAGTTCAGCTTGGGGGAGGAGTTCTGTTTGTATTCCCTATCTCTTTTACTGCTTTCTAGGATAGATTTACTGCTTTCAAAAAATACTGAAAAAATCAAAAAAAAAATGGTTCCCATGACTGGTTTAGTTGCCTCCCTGTGCCCCTTGTTGTGCTCTATTTGAAATTGATTTGACTTTGTTTTCTGGATAGCTGGGCATTTGTGATCTTGAGGCTATGATTTGATGTTTGATTGCTATGATTTCGAGCATTTCTGGATTATATTAGACCACTTTGTGCTGCATACCTGAATTGGTTAGACTGTGAGGCCTCTTTGTAGCCTATTGGATTCATATTATGATCCAGTCTATTCTTGTGTGTTAGTTCCTCTTTAGTGGATTGATCTTGACTTTGACTTCGTACTTGTCTGATTTTCGATGACTTGTAGCATTTGCTGTGATAGAGGCGTTCTTTTGTCTTATTCTTGAGCTTCAGAGTGAGTTTTTGATATACTTTTATCCTCCTTAGCCCCGCTGAGCCTAATGACTTGTTTCGTGTTACTTAAACCCCTATTATGAGCCAAAAACCTTCACTTGATATTATTCCAAGCCTAGCTTGGGGGAGCTTTTTGTATGGGTTGAGTTCGAGATTGGTTTGTTGGTTTAGTTTGTTTTTGAGGAATTTGAAAGTGTATTTGCTGTGGTTTGAGAGTGAGAAAGAGAAAAGAAAAAGCAAGTTTAGAGTTGCGTGAATAAAGTTCAGAAAAATGAAAGAAAAATGAAATGAAAATTCAAAAGAATTCTAGTTCTTTCATTCACGTAAGTTCATAAAATAATATTCGCTCCATTGCTAGAAAATTGGGTTTGTTATGCGCTTTTCATTGATTTATGAGAGTTGGGTCATTTTACATGGTTTTATGGTGATTGTTGGGTTGTGAAGGCCATCTTAGGCCTTGTTTGAATGGTTTATGCTCCCCCTTTCTTGGTTTTTCCACCACATTACCCAAAAGTATCCCCTACCTCTCGCCTAAGCCCCATTACAACCCTATAAAGTCCTCTTGAGCTCGTGTATGCAATGTTCATTTGATTGATTTCGAGTTAGTTTGTCAAAGTTAAAGAGTATTTCTGCTAATTGAGTCGACTTGACTAGGATGAGCGTCATTGAACCTTCTTAAACACATGAGAGTGTGATTGGGAAGGGTACTTATGGTCGGGTTGGTGAGTGTTCGGGCATACTCTTTGCCTGCCACAAAATAGAGAGGAGTGACACCCTTGTGAAAGCCTTTTCAGGACTTGTATGCTTTGTGGATGCTTGAACTTGATAAATTGCTTGGATGATTGGTGGTTGGATGGATTTGATGAGCCAAACTTGAATTATGCCTGCTTGAACGATTCTTAGTCTTGAAAATGTTTTGAGCTTTGATTTGTTTTTATCTTTGGGGTGAGGTAATCTATTCCATGTTCATGTGCTGTTTGCTTGAGGACAAGCAAAGGTTTAGCTTGGGGGAGTTTGATATCACGTATTTATATAGAGTTTTCTCCCTTATTTACAAGCTAATTTGTGCGTCATTGGAGCTCTTGGGAGCTATTTTGTGCTAACTATCGTATGTAGTTGTGGTTTCGTGTTTTAGTATTGAATTGCAGGTTTTATGGAGTTTTCTCCTTATTCCCGAGCCTTTTGGAAGCAACCACGGCTTTACGAGATGTTACGAGGCACGTAGGATGGCTCGCGAGCTTTACGGATAGTTTAGGAGGTCCCAAGACCCCTAAACATGAAGATTAGAGAGCCAAAGACTGAAGAGGGAGGTTTCCGTGCACTGATCGGGCAGAAATGGCCCGATCGGGCGAATAAATATTGATCGGGTATGAAAGTTGCGGGCCCGATCGGGCGAGGTTTGCCCGATCCGATCGGGCGAGGAAGCATGTCCCCAGACCCGATCGGGTGACTACCGCCCGACCCGATCGGGTGGAGTGCTGCTTGGTCTCGTTGCGGTGCTACAGGCGAGGGGAACACGCTGGCCCAAGTTGTAGCCAGGCCCGATCGGGTGGCAGCCTCGGGCCCGATCGGGTGGGCCGCTTTTTTCGCCTTATTGCCGCACTGCTGCTGCCAGAGCCCAGGAGTGAAGATTGGGGGAACTTGTATGTGGACCCGATCGGGTACTGTGCTCGGGCCCGATAGGGTCTGGTGCTTTAATCGCGCTTTTTCACTTTTTGTTTCCGTTTTTAGTGAACTTGAGGGGGTATTATAAATACCTTTTCCTCATTATTTTAGAGGGATCTTCTATTCATCTTTCATTAGGTTTAGACTAGTTTTATTCTTCATTGTTCTTAGTTTAATTCAAACACTTTAGATTAATTTAGAGGTGATCAAACCTATTTCGATTTCAATAAAAGTTTCTGCTTTCCGTCAATTGGTACTCCTCTCTACTCTTTATCTCTTTAATTACTTTGATTGCTTAGTTTATTTATTTAATCGTTCATGATGCAATTGTTAAGGTTTCATATTAGTTTTATTATTGTTAATTCGATCATGAGTGAGTAGTCTCTTTCTAGGGTGTTAGATAGGAAAGCCATGTTTATACCATGATTGTGATTTAGACTCTTATTGATTTCTAGGGCTTGATTAGGGTGATTGTGATGTGATTTGTTCTTTATTGAGTAATTAACGTTATTGCGCAGTTTCGTTGGTTGCTTGTGGTTAATAGTTGTTTGCACAGATCCGTCTTACGACTAGAGGCCTAGGACACGTCAATAGTTCTGATTACGTTAGTGAACATGCGGCGTATGTTGAACTATGAGCGTTGAGTCTTAACCATAGCTCAACATAGGCTCTAATCCCCCGACTCTTGACTTAGGTTTTGATAGTAGTTGACCCTATTTGATTGGTATAAGCATGGTGGACCGACCTAATACCCTAGACTTTTATTCCATAGTTTAATCCTCGATTTATTCCGTCTTCTGTAGTCTATTCTTTAGTTTAATTAATTCCTTCCTGATTTCATCTGGAGTAGCTGAATTGGTTGAATATTGATTTAGAAACTCTGTCTCCCTGTGGATTCGACCCTGCTTCCACTGACTACCTAGTTAGAGGTCCGTAGGTTTATTTTTGATTAGGCGATACGACTAAAACCTATCAAATTTTGGCGCCGTTGCCGGGGAGACGGCTAGTTCTCTAAGTTTTTATTTAATTATTTGGTCTACTTCTCTGTACCTCGTTGGAACTTCATTGTTCCAATTGAGGTACGTTTTACTGCTGCTTTTTGTTTCTTTTGTATGCCCAGGTCCCAAAGAAACGGTTCCCCAATTCCAGCGGACCCCGATCTTACTAGGACGATCAGGCGGATCCAAAAGATAAAGCAGAAAGAAAAGCAGTCTGTTCAGCTGAACACCTCTGGAACAGACACCTTGAATTCAGTTATGTCAAAATCACTGAAGTCATATGGGGTGCCCAACCCGGATGGTCTTTCTACTGGACCACCAATGCCCACCATCGCCGCTAACAACTTTGAGATTAAGCCTGGACTCATCAGCATAGTCCAGCAAAATCAGTTTGGTGGGCATCCTACTGAAGATCCGGCAAATCATCTGCAACGGTTTCAACAACTTTGTCGAACCGTTAAACATGCCGGCGTCACTCCAGATCAGTTAAAAGTCATGCTGTTCGAGTTTTCTTTGAGAGATAAAGCCCAGAAATGGTTGAATGATGTGAAGGAAACCGAATGGAGTGAGATTTCTGCTGCATTTCTGAGAGAGTATTACCCACCCACTAAAACAGCAGAAATCAGAAATAAACTGGCCACGTTTTCCCAAGAGCATGATGAAACATTAAGGGAAGCGTGGGCTAGGTTTAGAGATCTACAGAGAGAGTGTCCACACCACAATATGGACAAATGGTTCTTGACGCAGACATTCTACAATGGTCTGCAGCCTCAGACGAAGTGTATTGTTGATTCGTCTGCAGGAGGAGTGTTTTTAGACAAGGCAGTTGATGAGGGTTATGAATTTATATCAAATCTTGCAGCCAATGACCATTCGTCATCTAGGAGTTTGACTAAGAAGGTACTTGAAGTTGACGCTATTTCATTGCTTACATCTCAGATGGCGCAACTAACTCAGCAGCTAATGAAGTCTTCTAGTCCGACACCTCCACCCATGAGTATCAATGCTATGTCTGCAGTAGCACCCATTACCTCATCTTACTGCGAGGTATGTGGTGTTCAGGGTCACTTTGGGCATGACTGTCAGTTCAGCCAATTTCAGATGGAGCAGGCCAATGCCTTCCAACAAAGACCACAAACCTTCCCCCCTTCACATAACTACCAAAACCCACAAAACCATCAACCTCCACCTCCACAAAACTACCCTAAACCTTCATACCATCAAACCCCACAAAATTTCCAAAGACCACCACCACAAAACTTCCATCATCCCAATAACTTCCAAACTCCACAAAATTTCCACACCCCACCTCCACAAAACAACCCACAAGAGCCTAGCAATTCTGAACTGATGAAACTGATATTGTCCATGCAAAAGGCAAATGAGGAAACAAGGAGGGCCCAAGAGAAGCACATCCAACTTCTCGAGGCTCAAGTTGCTCAGTTGGCAGAATCTAATGCACAGAGGCAGCAGGGACAATTGCCAGGGCAACCAGTTCAGAGAGAACATGTGAATGCCATCACTCTTCGTAGTGGCATTGCATATGATGCCCCTCCAGTGCCCATTGATGAGGTTACCCCGACTGCAGGGAAGAAGAGGGTGGTAGAGGAAGGAAAAAGAAAGAATTCGACGTCTGAAGTCGATTTGTCTGCAGAAGCTGAACAGACAGGGAAGAAAAAGGAGAAGGTTTCTGAAACGCCTTTTACACCAAGGCTACCTTTTCCTCACAGGATGCAACAGTCCAAGGTCGATCAGCAGTTTGGTAAGTTCTTGTCTATGGTCAAGAACCTTGAGGTAACGATTCCATTCACAGACTTAATTACCCAAGTGCCTGTTTATGCCAAATTTCTGAAAGACATGATTACTAAGAAAAGAGACATTGGTGGAGTAGAACGTGTCGCTCTTACTGAAGAGTGTAGTGCTTTTATTCAAAATAAAACCCCACCAAAGTTAAAAGATCCTGGTAGTTTTTCTATACCCTGCCATATTGGACCTATTTTTATTGATAAGGCTTTGTGTGATTTAGGTGCTTCTATTTCTGTTATGCCATTGTCTGTTTATAAGAAACTGAACATGGGAGCCCTTAAATGCACACATATCACTTTACAGATGGCGGATCGTTCTATAAAATACCCTCTAGGTGTTTTAGAGGACGTTCCTGTTAGGGTCGGGAAATTCTATATCCCTGTTGATTTTGTGGTGTTAGATATGGATGAGGATGCCCAGATTCCTATTATCTTGGGTAGGCCGTTTTTGTGTACTGTTGGTGCTGTCATTGATGTCAAGTCTGGGTCTTTAACTCTTAGTGTTGGTGATGACAAAGTGATGTTTAAACTAACCAATACTGTTAAGGCACCTATGCTTGAACAATCTTTTTGCAGGGATAAGGTTTTAGATGAAGTAGGGGTGGAGAAGGTTCCAATTCCACCTAAGGTTGCCTCACAGTCTGGAAGCATAGTCAAGAACATTTAGAGGAGAAAGATGTTTGATGAGGGTGGCACTCATTGCCAAGCCCCTCCTATTTGAGAGAGGGAGGATTATGGTCGTGCAGGACCTTTATAAACCAGCGCTGTGCGAGAGGCAACTCGTATTTCTTTTCTTTCCCTTTTCCTTTTCTTTTTATTTTTCTTCTTTTTTGTGAGCGAGAGTGAGGGCACTAACATTGTTTTTCCTCTTAGCATAGTCCTTATCACCTTTTGGCATTGAGGACACTGCCAAGTTCAGCTTGGGGGAGGAGTTCTGTTTGTATTCCCTATCTCTTTTACTGCTTTCTAGGATAGATTTACTGCTTTCAAAAAATACTGAAAAAATCAAAAAAAATGGTTCCCATGACTGGTTTAGTTGCCTCCCTGTGCCCCTTGTTGTGCTCTATTTGAAATTGATTTGACTTTGTTTTCTGGATAGCTGGGCATTTGTGATCTTGAGGCTATGATTTGATGTTTGATTGCTATGATTTCGAGCATTTCTGGATTATATTAGACCACTTTGTGCTGCATACCTGAATTGGTTAGACTGTGAGGCCTCTTTGTAGCCTATTGGATTCATATTATGATCCAGTCTATTCTTGTGTGTTAGTTCCTCTTTAGTGGATTGATCTTGACTTTGACTTCGTACTTGTCTGATTTTCGATGACTTGTAGCATTTGCTGTGATAGAGGCGTTCTTTTGTCTTATTCTTGAGCTTCAGAGTGAGTTTTTGATATACTTTTATCCTCCTTAGCCCCGCTGAGCCTAATGACTTGTTTCGTGTTACTTAAACCCCTATTATGAGCCAAAAACCTTCACTTGATATTATTCCAAGCCTAGCTTGGGGGAGCTTTTTGTATGGGTTGAGTTCGAGATTGGTTTGTTGGTTTAGTTTGTTTTTGAGGAATTTGAAAGTGTATTTGCTGTGGTTTGAGAGTGAGAAAGAGAAAAGAAAAAGCAAGTTTAGAGTTGCGTGAATAAAGTTCAGAAAAATGAAAGAAAAATGAAATGAAAATTCAAAAGAATTCTAGTTCTTTCATTCACGTAAGTTCATAAAATAATATTCGCTCCATTGCTAGAAAATTGGGTTTGTTATGCGCTTTTCATTGATTTATGAGAGTTGGGTCATTTTACATGGTTTTATGGTGATTGTTGGGTTGTGAAGGCCATCTTAGGCCTTGTTTGAATGGTTTATGCTCCCCCTTTCTTGGTTTTTCCACCACATTACCCAAAAGTATCCCCTACCTCTCGCCTAAGCCCCATTACAACCCTATAAAGTCCTCTTGAGCTCGTGTATGCAATGTTCATTTGATTGATTTCGAGTTAGTTTGTCAAAGTTAAAGAGTATTTCTGCTAATTGAGTCGACTTGACTAGGATGAGCGTCATTGAACCTTCTTAAACACATGAGAGTGTGATTGGGAAGGGTACTTATGGTCGGGTTGGTGAGTGTTCGGGCATACTCTTTGCCTGCCACAAAATAGAGAGGAGTGACACCCTTGTGAAAGCCTTTTCAGGACTTGTATGCTTTGTGGATGCTTGAACTTGATAAATTGCTTGGATGATTGGTGGTTGGATGGATTTGATGAGCCAAACTTGAATTATGCCTGCTTGAACGATTCTTAGTCTTGAAAATGTTTTGAGCTTTGATTTGTTTTTATCTTTGGGGTGAGGTAATCTATTCCATGTTCATGTGCTGTTTGCTTGAGGACAAGCAAAGGTTTAGCTTGGGGGAGTTTGATATCACGTATTTATATAGAGTTTTCTCCCTTATTTACAAGCTAATTTGTGCGTCATTGGAGCTCTTGGGAGCTATTTTGTGCTAACTATCGTATGTAGTTGTGGTTTCGTGTTTTAGTATTGAATTGCAGGTTTTATGGAGTTTTCTCCTTATTCCCGAGCCTTTTGGAAGCAACCACGGCTTTACGAGATGTTACGAGGCACGTAGGATGGCTCGCGAGCTTTACGGATAGTTTAGGAGGTCCCAAGACCCCTAAACATGAAGATTAGAGAGCCAAAGACTGAAGAGGGAGGTTTCCGTGCACTGATCGGGCAGAAATGGCCCGATCGGGCGAATAAATATTGATCGGGTATGAAAGTTGCGGGCCCGATCGGGCGAGGTTTGCCCGATCCGATCGGGCGAGGAAGCATGTCCCCAGACCCGATCGGGTGACTACCGCCCGACCCGATCGGGTGGAGTGCTGCTTGGTCTCGTTGCGGTGCTACAGGCGAGGGGAACACGCTGGCCCAAGTTGTAGCCAGGCCCGATCGGGTGGCAGCCTCGGGCCCGATCGGGTGGGCCGCTTTTTTCGCCTTATTGCCGCACTGCTGCTGCCAGAGCCCAGGAGTGAAGATTGGGGGAACTTGTATGTGGACCCGATCGGGTACTGTGCTCGGGCCCGATAGGGTCTGGTGCTTTAATCGCGCTTTTTCACTTTTTGTTTCCGTTTTTAGTGAACTTGAGGGGGTATTATAAATACCTTTTCCTCATTATTTTAGAGGGATCTTCTATTCATCTTTCATTAGGTTTAGACTAGTTTTATTCTTCATTGTTCTTAGTTTAATTCAAACACTTTAGATTAATTTAGAGGTGATCAAACCTATTTCGATTTCAATAAAAGTTTCTGCTTTCCGTCAATTGGTACTCTTCTCTATTCTTTATCTCTTTAATTACTTTGATTGCTTAGTTTATTTATTTAATCGTTCATGATGCAATTGTTAAGGTTTCATATTAGTTTTATTATTGTTAATTCGATCATGAGTGAGTAGTCTCTTTCTAGGGTGTTAGATAGGAAAGCCATGTTTATACCATGATTGTGATTTAGACTCTTATTGATTTCTAGGGCTTGATTAGGGTGATTGTGATGTGATTTGTTCTTTATTGAGTAATTAACGTTATTGCGCAGTTTCGTTGGTTGCTTGTGGTTAATAGTTGTTTGCACAGATCCGTCTTACGACTAGAGGCCTAGGACACGTCAATAGTTCTGATTACGTTAGTGAACATGCGGCGTATGTTGAACTATGAGCGTTGAGTCTTAACCATAGCTCAACATAGGCTCTAATCCCCCGACTCTTGACTTAGGTTTTGATAGTAGTTGACCCTATTTGATTGGTATAAGCATGGTGGACCGACCTAATACCCTAGACTTTTATTCCATAGTTTAATCCTCGATTTATTCCGTCTTCTGTAGTCTATTCTTTAGTTTAATTAATTCCTTCCTGATTTCATCTGGAGTAGCTGAATTGGTTGAATATTGATTTAGAAACTCTGTCTCCCTGTGGATTCGACCCTGCTTCCACTGACTACCTAGTTAGAGGTCCGTAGGTTTATTTTTGATTAGGCGATACGACTAAAACCTATCAAATTTTGGCGCCGTTGCCGGGGAGACGGCTAGTTCTCTAAGTTTTTATTTAATTATTTGGTCTACTTCTCTGTACCTCGTTGGAACTTCATTGTTCCAATTGAGGTACGTTTTACTGCTGCTTTTTGTTTCTTTTGTATGCCCAGGTCCCAAAGAAACGGTTCCCCAATTCCAGCGGACCCCGATCTTACTAGGACGATCAGGCGGATCCAAAAGATAAAGCAGAAAGAAAAGCAGTCTGTTCAGCTGAACACCTCTGGAACAGACACCTTGAATTCAGTTATGTCAAAATCACTGAAGTCATATGGGGTGCCCAACCCGGATGGTCTTTCTACTGGACCACCAATGCCCACCATCGCCGCTAACAACTTTGAGATTAAGCCTGGACTCATCAGCATAGTCCAGCAAAATCAGTTTGGTGGGCATCCTACTGAAGATCCGGCAAATCATCTGCAACGGTTTCAACAACTTTGTCGAACCGTTAAACATGCCGGCGTCACTCCAGATCAGTTAAAAGTCATGCTGTTCGAGTTTTCTTTGAGAGATAAAGCCCAGAAATGGTTGAATGATGTGAAGGAAACCGAATGGAGTGAGATTTCTGCTGCATTTCTGAGAGAGTATTACCCACCCACTAAAACAGCAGAAATCAGAAATAAACTGGCCACGTTTTCCCAAGAGCATGATGAAACATTAAGGGAAGCGTGGGCTAGGTTTAGAGATCTACAGAGAGAGTGTCCACACCACAATATGGACAAATGGTTCTTGACGCAGACATTCTACAATGGTCTGCAGCCTCAGACGAAGTGTATTGTTGATTCGTCTGCAGGAGGAGTGTTTTTAGACAAGGCAGTTGATGAGGGTTATGAATTTATATCAAATCTTGCAGCCAATGACCATTCGTCATCTAGGAGTTTGACTAAGAAGGTACTTGAAGTTGACGCTATTTCATTGCTTACATCTCAGATGGCGCAACTAACTCAGCAGCTAATGAAGTCTTCTAGTCCGACACCTCCACCCATGAGTATCAATGCTATGTCTGCAGTAGCACCCATTACCTCATCTTACTGCGAGGTATGTGGTGTTCAGGGTCACTTTGGGCATGACTGTCAGTTCAGCCAATTTCAGATGGAGCAGGCCAATGCCTTCCAACAAAGACCACAAACCTTCCCCCTTCACATAACTACCAAAACCCACAAAACCATCAACCTCCACCTCCACAAAACTACCCTAAACCTTCATACCATCAAACCCCACAAAATTTCCAAAGACCACCACCACAAAACTTCCATCATCCCAATAACTTCCAAACTCCACAAAATTTCCACACCCCACCTCCACAAAACAACCCACAAGAGCCTAGCAATTCTGAACTGATGAAACTGATATTGTCCATGCAAAAGGCAAATGAGGAAACAAGGAGGGCCCAAGAGAAGCACATCCAACTTCTCGAGGCTCAAGTTGCTCAGTTGGCAGAATCTAATGCACAGAGGCAGCAGGGACAATTGCCAGGGCAACCAGTTCAGAGAGAACATGTGAATGCCATCACTCTTCGTAGTGGCATTGCATATGATGCCCCTCCAGTGCCCATTGATGAGGTTACCCCGACTGCAGGGAAGAAGAGGGTGGTAGAGGAAGGAAAAAGAAAGAATTCGACGTCTGAAGTCGATTTGTCTGCAGAAGCTGAACAGACAGGGAAGAAAAAGGAGAAGGTTTCTGAAACGCCTTTTACACCAAGGCTACCTTTTCCTCACAGGATGCAACAGTCCAAGGTCGATCAGCAGTTTGGTAAGTTCTTGTCTATGGTCAAGAACCTTGAGGTAACGATTCCATTCACAGACTTAATTACCCAAGTGCCTGTTTATGCCAAATTTCTGAAAGACATGATTACTAAGAAAAGAGACATTGGTGGAGTAGAACGTGTCGCTCTTACTGAAGAGTGTAGTGCTTTTATTCAAAATAAAACCCCACCAAAGTTAAAAGATCCTGGTAGTTTTTCTATACCCTGCCATATTGGACCTATTTTTATTGATAAGGCTTTGTGTGATTTAGGTGCTTCTATTTCTGTTATGCCATTGTCTGTTTATAAGAAACTGAACATGGGAGCCCTTAAATGCACACATATCACTTTACAGATGGCGGATCGTTCTATAAAATACCCTCTAGGTGTTTTAGAGGACGTTCCTGTTAGGGTCGGGAAATTCTATATCCCTGTTGATTTTGTGGTGTTAGATATGGATGAGGATGCCCAGATTCCTATTATCTTGGGTAGGCCGTTTTTGTGTACTGTTGGTGCTGTCATTGATGTCAAGTCTGGGTCTTTAACTCTTAGTGTTGGTGATGACAAAGTGATGTTTAAACTAACCAATACTGTTAAGGCACCTATGCTTGAACAATCTTTTTGCAGGGATAAGGTTTTAGATGAAGTAGGGGTGGAGAAGGTTCCAATTCCACCTAAGGTTGCCTCACAGTCTGGAAGCATAGTCAAGAACATTTAGAGGAGAAAGATGTTTGATGAGGGTGGCACTCATTGCCAAGCCCCTCCTATTTGAGAGAGGGAGGATTATGGTCGTGCAGGACCTTTATAAACCAGCGCTGTGCGAGAGGCAACTCGTATTTCTTTTCTTTCCCTTTTCCTTTTCTTTTTATTTTTTCTTCTTTTTTGTGAGCGAGAGTGAGGGCACTAACATTGTTTTTCCTCTTAGCATAGTCCTTATCACCTTTTGGCATTGAGGACACTGCCAAGTTCAGCTTGGGGGAGGAGTTCTGTTTGTATTCCCTATCTCTTTTACTGCTTTCTAGGATAGATTTACTGCTTTCAAAAAATACTGAAAAAATCAAAAAAAAATGGTTCCCATGACTGGTTTAGTTGCCTCCCTGTGCCCCTTGTTGTGCTCTATTTGAAATTGATTTGACTTTGTTTTCTGGATAGCTGGGCATTTGTGATCTTGAGGCTATGATTTGATGTTTGATTGCTATGATTTCGAGCATTTCTGGATTATATTAGACCACTTTGTGCTGCATACCTGAATTGGTTAGACTGTGAGGCCTCTTTGTAGCCTATTGGATTCATATTATGATCCAGTCTATTCTTGTGTGTTAGTTCCTCTTTAGTGGATTGATCTTGACTTTGACTTCGTACTTGTCTGATTTTCGATGACTTGTAGCATTTGCTGTGATAGAGGCGTTCTTTTGTCTTATTCTTGAGCTTCAGAGTGAGTTTTTGATATACTTTTATCCTCCTTAGCCCCGCTGAGCCTAATGACTTGTTTCGTGTTACTTAAACCCCTATTATGAGCCAAAAACCTTCACTTGATATTATTCCAAGCCTAGCTTGGGGGAGCTTTTTGTATGGGTTGAGTTCGAGATTGGTTTGTTGGTTTAGTTTGTTTTTGAGGAATTTGAAAGTGTATTTGCTGTGGTTTGAGAGTGAGAAAGAGAAAAGAAAAAGCAAGTTTAGAGTTGCGTGAATAAAGTTCAGAAAAATGAAAGAAAAATGAAATGAAAATTCAAAAGAATTCTAGTTCTTTCATTCACGTAAGTTCATAAAATAATATTCGCTCCATTGCTAGAAAATTGGGTTTGTTATGCGCTTTTCATTGATTTATGAGAGTTGGGTCATTTTACATGGTTTTATGGTGATTGTTGGGTTGTGAAGGCCATCTTAGGCCTTGTTTGAATGGTTTATGCTCCCCCTTTCTTGGTTTTTCCACCACATTACCCAAAAGTATCCCCTACCTCTCGCCTAAGCCCCATTACAACCCTATAAAGTCCTCTTGAGCTCGTGTATGCAATGTTCATTTGATTGATTTCGAGTTAGTTTGTCAAAGTTAAAGAGTATTTCTGCTAATTGAGTCGACTTGACTAGGATGAGCGTCATTGAACCTTCTTAAACACATGAGAGTGTGATTGGGAAGGGTACTTATGGTCGGGTTGGTGAGTGTTCGGGCATACTCTTTGCCTGCCACAAAATAGAGAGGAGTGACACCCTTGTGAAAGCCTTTTCAGGACTTGTATGCTTTGTGGATGCTTGAACTTGATAAATTGCTTGGATGATTGGTGGTTGGATGGATTTGATGAGCCAAACTTGAATTATGCCTGCTTGAACGATTCTTAGTCTTGAAAATGTTTTGAGCTTTGATTTGTTTTTATCTTTGGGGTGAGGTAATCTATTCCATGTTCATGTGATGTTTGCTTGAGGACAAGCAAAGGTTTAGCTTGGGGGAGTTTGATATCACGTATTTATATAGAGTTTTCTCCCTTATTTACAAGCTAATTTGTGCGTCATTGGAGCTCTTAGGAGCTATTTTGTGCTAACTATCGTATGTAGTTGTGGTTTCGTGTTTTGGTATTGAATTGCAGGTTTTATGGAGTTTTCTCCTTATTCCCGAGCCTTTTGGAAGCAACCACGGCTTTACGAGATGTTACGAGGCACGTAGGATGGCTCGCGAGCTTTACGGATAGTTTAGGAGGTCCCAAGACCCCTAAACATGAAGATTAGAGAGCCAAAGACTGAAGAGGGAGGTTTCCGTGCACTGATCGGGCAGAAATGGCCCGATCGGGCGAATAAATATTGATCGGGTATGAAAGTTGCGGGCCCGATCGGGCGAGGTTTGCCCGATCCGATCGGGCGAGGAAGCATGTCCCCAGACCCGATCGGGTGACTACCGCCCGACCCGATCGGGTGGAGTGCTGCTTGGTCTCGTTGCGGTGCTACAGGCGAGGGGAACACGCTGGCCCAAGTTGTAGCCAGGCCCGATCGGGTGGCAGCCTCGGGCCCGATCGGGTGGGCCGCTTTTTTCGCCTTATTGCCGCACTGCTGCTGCCAGAGCCCAGGAGTGAAGATTGGGGGAACTTGTATGTGGACCCGATCGGGTACTGTGCTCGGGCCCGATAGGGTCTGGTGCTTTAATCGCGCTTTTTCACTTTTTTGTTTCCGTTTTTAGTGAACTTGAGGGGGTATTATAAATACCTTTTCCTCATTATTTTAGAGGGATCTTCTATTCATCTTTCATTAGGTTTAGACTAGTTTTATTCTTCATTGTTCTTAGTTTAATTCAAACACTTTAGATTAATTTAGAGGTGATCAAACCTATTTCGATTTCAATAAAAGTTTCTGCTTTCCGTCAATTGGTACTCCTCTCTACTCTTTATCTCTTTAATTACTTTGATTGCTTAGTTTATTTATTTAATCGTTCATGATGCAATTGTTAAGGTTTCATATTAGTTTTATTATTGTTAATTCGATCATGAGTGAGTAGTCTCTTTCTAGGGTGTTAGATAGGAAAGCCATGTTTATACCATGATTGTGATTTAGACTCTTATTGATTTCTAGGGCTTGATTAGGGTGATTGTGATGTGATTTGTTCTTTATTGAGTAATTAACGTTATTGCGCAGTTTCGTTGGTTGCTTGTGGTTAATAGTTGTTTGCACAGATCCGTCTTACGACTAGAGGCCTAGGACACGTCAATAGTTCTGATTACGTTAGTGAACATGCGGCGTATGTTGAACTATGAGCGTTGAGTCTTAACCATAGCTCAACATAGGCTCTAATCCCCCGACTCTTGACTTAGGTTTTGATAGTAGTTGACCCTATTTGATTGGTATAAGCATGGTGGACCGACCTAATACCCTAGACTTTTATTCCATAGTTTAATCCTCGATTTATTCCGTCTTCTGTAGTCTATTCTTTAGTTTAATTAATTCCTTCCTGATTTCATCTGGAGTAGCTGAATTGGTTGAATATTGATTTAGAAACTCTGTCTCCCTGTGGATTCGACCCTGCTTCCACTGACTACCTAGTTAGAGGTCCGTATGTTTATTTTTGATTAGGCGATACGACTAAAACCTATCAAATTTTGGCGCCGTTGCCCGGGAGACGGCTAGTTCTCTAAGTTTTTATTTAATTATTTGGTCTACTTCACTGTACCTCGTTGGAACTTCATTGTTCCAATTGAGGTACGTTTTACTGCTGCTTTTTGTTTCTTTTGTATGGAAGTAATAAATCTGAAATTATAACTCGAATTCATAAATAATAAAAATCAGATTTTTAATTACTTAAACAATAAACTTTCCAACTTTATTATATAACATATGAAAACTCATAAAAATCACAACTTTAATATTAAAACTTTAGTTAAACATTAAATAGAGGATAAGGGTTAAGAAATAACCAAAAGAAACCATGAAAACCGGAAAATAACAAAGAAACACACGACGGGGGAGGCACGTGTGGTTGCTGGCGGCGCGTGTAGGCCACGCGCAGTAGCTGCTGCTGCTAGCGGGCGAAAGAGGTGCAGCGAGTGGGTGGTGGTTGTTGCTGCTGCCGCACACACGAAGGGAGAAGGAGGCGAGTGGTGTGGGGTGGTCTTCGGAAAACAAGTGAGAGAGGGTGGTCTGTGTGGCTTGGCCGGCGCACGTAAAACGAGGGAGAAGAGGGACAGGAGTGGGCGCCGTTGTGAGGAGAGGAAAAAGAGAGAAAATAAAAGTGTGCGAACTTGGAGTTTAGGGGGGTATTTATAGGTTTATGGCAATTACGTTAGGCTTAGGTTTGAGATTTGGGTTGATCATTGAACTTAAGTAAACGATTTGAGCTCATCAACCCAATTTTCAAATTTATTTGAACACAACCCAAAACATTAAATAAAATATTCAATACTTAAAAGTCCAACCAAATAAAATTAATGATAATTTTATTTAAACGTTTAAACAATCATTTGACTTTCAAAATAGTCAACACTAAAATAATTATATGAAAATAATATGAAAATAATTATAAATATACTTTAAATATATTTATAAAATTCATAAATTACGGAGGATTACAGTTCCTGGCGAGACAACAGGCGAGAGTGATGGGTGGTGCGAGGTGAGGGAGGAGAGCGTTGTGGTGGTTGTGGGTTGCCGGAGCAGCGAGCAAAGAAGGCAGAGGGGGGTTGCGTGGCTGACGTGTGAGAGGGGAAAGAGAAGGCTAGAGGGAGACGCTTCAACAGAGTGTTGTGATTATTGGGTCTATACTATTTTTAGTGTGGATCAGGTCCACCCAAAAGTTTCTCCAAGTAAAAACAACATCAATATAAAATATCTGGGATCTCCTAAATCCTAATTGTACCCATCATTCCCTATTTTGTTTTAAGTTGGATTGAATTATCTCCTTAAATGTTTCTTTTTCCATCTCTTGAAGCAACTAAATTCACTTTGGGTTATTCAAAGCTGCTCTAGAACACGTTTTCATCTCTTATTCTCGTACTACTCCTTTTGTTTGACATTATTACTTTAGCTCCAATTATAAAGGAGAGTGATGAAAATATTATATAATTGTAATGTAGGGGTAAAGGGTAAAGAGGTGATAAAGAAATGTTGTATAAATATATGGGGACCAATGAGTGGAATCGTATGGTCAGAATGGAGAAAATTGTACAGCAAAAAATAAAAGATTGTAAAACCGTTTTCTTTTGTCTCCAATGAACTTCAATTAATTTAGTTCAGGTAATTTCAGTTCGTTTCACCTCTGCTCCTTCTGAATCAGGGATTGCAGTTAGATGCAGTTCAATTCTGTCCACTTTAGCTAATTTCGGTTTAGTTCAGTTCTTTACAGGCTAAAAGAACAGAGTCTAAGTAGGACAAGAAAAAAAAAAGGACAAACAAAGAAATTGAGGAAGTATTTTTTGTGAAATTTTGTTGTTGTTTGATTTTTTAGATTGCATGTATTTCAATTTAATTCCTCCTAAAAAGGTTGTCTAAGAATTTTTTTACCCAAAAGTCAAAGTGATGCACAGGGAATAAACCATAGAGAACAAAAGGAAGGAGGATGAATTTAAGGTATTCTCACAACAGATACACTATAAATGAATAGGTGTATGATATATAACGAGAAAATAAGAATTAGGGTTGGCTCAAGTGTTGAGCCTTCCCATATTCTCTGACTTGGTCTATAGACCAATTTTTATCCCAACTATTTTCTTGAGAAGTGGGGGGGTTTGCCTTGTAATGAGTCTTTAGGTGGGGGATTATTCATCTTACTTTAATGTAATCTCATACTTATAAATGAGATTATATCTTCTTTTAAATAATATATAACGAGAAAATCATGTCTATAATGAGAAAATATATTTTTTAACTTACTATATTGCAGGAAAGTGAAACGTCATGAAGGGGAAGAGAGCACAATGTAAGGCACATAAAGAATGGGTCAAAAGAGGATGTTAATGCCTAAAATGTTTGGACAAAATAGTGAATTTGGTTCGTAATAATGAAAGCAGATCTAGGAGACTGTACTCTGTACATGTCCTTTAAGGATGTTTTAGAAAATAAACTTTACTGCCAACATAAAATTGTAATTTTGAAAGGTGGCAAAAGGTACAAAGTGATATGAGAGAAATTTGCTCTTAAGGGAAATTACCCAGGGCCAGGGCCCATTGTGAATCACAATGTAAAATGTTTTTGTAGGGCGAAGAAAAAATAGAACAACGACACACAATCAAGGTTGAAACAACTAGGCTAAATAAACAAGTTCAAATTTTAAAAATGTAACGCAATAAATAGGAATGCAGGATATCGCACCGTTTTTAAAAGTTAGTTTCATAATAAGATCATGGTTTCTTTTTATATTTCCGTACATAATGCCCCTACAATTATTTCCCATTTTACGCTATTTTGCATGAAAACTTATTCCCGTGATACCGTCCATGTCAGCGCAACATCTCTAGGTTATTTTTTTGATTCGTCCAAACTCAATCACTATTACCATTAGGCATTAATGATCATTGTTACTAAACTGTTAATAGAAGTAACGGCTAATGGAAAATATAGACTGCTGCTACACTTATTAACGGTTGGGTTTGATGAGAAAACATAGCAAACCTCCTCTTTTCCTTGCATTGTTCTTGCCTGGGTTCATCTTCTCCTATATACGTTGTCATCTATTCTTTTTCTTCTTCTGTTTCCTTTCTCTCTTTCAATTCTGTCTTTCTCTTCTTCTCTTCCCTTTCTCTCTTTAATTTTTGCTATTTCAATGAAATCCGCAAATCCAGTTTTCTGATTTTCTCTTCAACCCAAGAGCTAGCTAGGGCTTCATTTCATATGCATATGGAATTGCAAAGGTATTGATCGAGATTGTACACCTCAATTGAAGATTCCCTTACAAAAATGGAATTGCCAAGATATTACAAATACTTCTTCATAAGTATATTTCTTCTAAGCTGAATCTCAATGGTCGAAGGTTTGAAACTGAAAATTATATGAGCGATTGGGCTTTTGTGATGGTGTAAAGTATCATCTTTTATATTTGGTAAAGATTAATGGTGGCAAATGGAATTTAATGCATGGGAAGTTCTGTAACTGATTGTGAGCTATGACAGAGCCGTCTGAAATTTTTTGGGACCCTGAACAGAAGTTGTACTATGGGTTCTATCATTCTATGTATCAAAGATATAATAGTAAATATTGTGAATATCTTGTATTAGTATCTTCTATTATCAATGATAGGGTAATAGCTTATCTAAGTTATCATGATGCAGATATGTTATTATATTGTGTATCTTTTAGATAGCCTACTTCTACTATAAATATAGGTTGTAATGTTAATGAATAATCAACAATCATTTTAACTTATTCTATCATTTTATTCTCTTATCCTAATCTTATCATGGTATGAAGAGTTTTGATCAACATCCACATTTTCCCTCCCTAATCTCCCTTCCTCAATGGTGATAGTGTAAATTGCACTCCCAAATCAGTCATTATCCAACAAGAAATGATTGTTCAACCAAAAATATCAAACACCCATCACCATCTCTCCACCAACGTAGAAAATATTTGGTGATTTCCTTATAAAAGTTTTTGGACCTTCCAGTTTAATGGAGGAACTCGTCATTGATAGTAGTGGTGAAAAGTTCACCACCAAACTTTCCATAGTTGTGATTTATCTTCAAGAATAGAGTAAACAAGCATCAAGCAAGTTATTTTTTGCCTTCACTCCCCCTCCTTTTACTAGTTCAACCCCTCTATTGTACTCAAAACCTCAACCCATGGCCGCTACTGTTTGGTTGTCCCTCTTAAAATATTTCTAATCTCTCCCTCATCTCCCTCATCTCCCTCATCGACTCCAACAATGAATCAATGAAAGCATACCAATTCTCAATTCCTACACGTTAATTAAATTCTATTTTACTATCCTTGCTAAAATAAATAAAATTCTCCTCCTACTCCCTATTACTTGTATCACTAGACTACAATCTCAAACTCAACTCTTTCCTTTCAACAATTTTAAGGTCATACCACAATTTTCTACTTAAAAAAAACATGTTTCCAAATTCCATTACTATTGACAATTCTATTGTCACATATTCACAATCCTCAAATAAATCTCTCTCCCTTGAACGTGATTGTTGAACATAAATAAAGTCCAACCTTAACACATATTCTTCCCTCCTTTATCTTACTATTCTTTGAATTCCATCCAATTTCTCCATCCTAGAAGAAAACATATTTCATACTTAGCTTGTAGCCATATATGAAAACTTAACAAAATAATGCTATTACTTACTTTCCTAGTCTCCTTTTCCATTAAAAAAAAGGTTTCGCTATTTTCCCATTAATAAAAAATAAGTCAAGTTTGGCTTTTCTCACAAAGAGTCATTTACAAATCTCTTTTCTACGGTACAATTCTAGGTACAATTATCAATGTCAGGTAACACTTAAACCCCTATCATACAAATATGGTGATTGCTTTCACCTCAACACCCTTTCTCTTCAAAACCACACGCACGGAATCAACTGCTTAACAACTCAAAAGTCAAAACTCCCTATACCATCATTATTGTTACCCAACTTTGCTCGTGCTCATTGTTGATTATGGTTGACCAAGATTGTACTTTCCCTTCGGCCTTCCATCTTGCGGGGGCGTATCAGAGATATAATAGTAAATATTGTGAATATCTTGTATTAGTATCTTCTATTATCAGTAGATAAGATAATAGCTTATCTTAGTTATTATGATGCGGATATGTTATTATATTGTGTATCTTTTAGATAGCCTACTTCTACTATAAATATAGGTTATAATGTTAATAAAAAATCAACAATTATTTTCCCTATTCTATCCCTTTACTCTCTTCTCCTAATTTTATCACTATGTACGACAAATATGTAATAAGAAATAGAACGGTTAAGGAATATAAAGAGTTACGAATGAATTAACGAGTCATATGAGTTCTTATAAAGTTAGTGAAAAGCTTAGTATCACTTTTTTCTTGAGTAATTTTTTCTTTTTACTTTGAGGACCCTCAAAAGTAAAAATGAGGCCTCGAAGAGATCGCTCAAGTTGCTCCCTTATTAAGACCCCTCTAAGCTATGGTAAAGATTGTTGAATAGCATTCATAAAATAGAGAAGGTGGAAGTGGTGAAGAAGAAGAAAAATTTTGAATGGTATGCTGATGAGGGAAAATTGGAGGTGAGTGAAGCGGAGATGAAGGTGGAAGATGTGAAGAAGAATGTTGATGCAGGAATAATGGAGGTGAGTGAGAAGTGAAGTGAGAAAGCACAAATTCAGTAGAATGACATGTTTGGACGGTTATTAAGTGCTTGTTTGGTTGAATAAAGGAAGTATAATTTCCCATGAATTAGATCTTCCAAGCATTTTGATTTCCTAGAAATTGCAAATTTTTGTTTGGTTGCTTATGGGAAATTAAAATTTCCATGGGAATTTATACTTACCTCGGGGGACCTAAGTAAGTGAATTCCTTCATTTTGTAGGAATTCCTAAGAAAATATAATTCCTATACTTTTGCATGCTAACCAAACAATACCTTAGAATAGTGGTGACGTTCTTGAATAGCTTTGTTATTTCAGCTTTGGATCGCTATTTATACTTCATTCATTTTGAAATATTTGATACAATGTTATTTTTACGTATTTTGACGCAAAAAAATATAATGGTGTTTAGGGAGATGTTAATTATAGTTAGTGGTCCCCACCCCTACTTTATTTAATGTTACTTTTACGCATTTTGAGGCAAAATATTTGATTTTAAGTGTGTTTAAAAATTTAAGTAAGATTATATATGTCATTTTACAAGCAAAAATTTACCAAATATAGAAACTTTGTGAAGTGTATCAATTATTTCAAAACGCCCCCTTTTAGAAACTTTATCAAATATTTCAATAAAAGTTATTAGAGGTATTAAAATTAGACTAAACTAAGCCCATCACTTTATTCAAAAAGTCTATTATTTAATTAATATGGTCCTTCATTCTCTTTTTTCTATTGGGCTTGGGCCGTTTAAAATTAGGCGGTATCTTATAAGACTAACTCATATTCGGAGGACGTAGTGGAAGTTGGTTTTGAAACTGATCGCTACCTTCATTAGTGGTTGGGTTGGGCAATTTAAATTTTTTTAACCAAATTCAACTGCTGAAATGCACAATATCATGGAAATAAGTTTTAAAAACGCTTATTTAGGAAAAAATACCTTTTTATTTTGTTGTCAAATTAAAAGTGAGAGATAATGTGTCTTTTGTGGTAGTAAATTGAGTTATTTTTGTGAAAGAAGAGAAAAGTTTATTTAGACAAGTCAATTGTATAAGCTGAAAGTGTAGTAAAACCTATGAATAACCAAGTCCATAAAATGTGGCGGCAGTTCTTGGGCCGTGTATCTTTCACCGCATGACTGTTGCTAAATCCATTTAATCAAACATGCAGGCCCAGAGTAGGCCAAAATACTCGTTGCACATCTCCGTTGCAATCCAAAGATACAGGTTTTTCCTTGGCTACGCTTGTTTTTTAAGGTTTTTGTTTGGTTTAGAGCTTGTTTGAATTTTGTAGTGAAGGTAGAGAAAGGGAAAGAGGAGAGAAGAAACGCAGAAAGTTATAGTACTTTTAAATGTTTGGTGTTATTAGGGGATTTGGAAGAAATTACATTTTTGTTTAGTCATTAATAAAGAAAGAAATGAAGGAAAGAGAAAAGAATACGATAAAAAATTGTTAGCTTTCTTTTCTCCTAAATTTCTCTTGTTTTAGGAGGGAAAAAAAGCAAGAATTTGAAGTATTTTTTTCCTTCCATTTCTTTTACTTTCTAATTGTTAGATAATATGAGAATATTTATTATTTTTATATATCTTGTATTTATATAAATTAATTAGTTTCCATCTTTTGTAGGCTAGTTAGTTGTACAATATCTTTTAGTTATAGAATATCTTCTAATGTATCTTTAGAGAGTATTTATGATTAGGTTGTAACCTATTTTCAGTTAAGTAATTATCTTCTTTCAGGGTATCAGATTTATAGGGTTATTTTTTCCTATTTCTTCCGCTTCACCCTAGGTAGCCGTCCGCCCCCTTCACTCGGCAGCCATGGCCGATTCTTCTTCCTCCTCCTCCTCTTTTTCTTCTTCTCCTTCCCTCTCTACTCTTGCTAGTTCCGATATTAAACACAGTATTCTCATTGTCATTGACATGGAAAACGTGCAATATTCTACTTGAGCGGAATTATTTAAAATTCATGCACGTTCTCATCGAGTAATAGATCACATTATTCCCTCGTCCAAGGCCAAAACTCCGTCTACTGATGATGAAAAGGATGATTGGTCTACTATTGATGCTACGGTATTGAAATAGATCTATGGCACCATTTTTGATGATCTTCTCAATACCATTCTCGAGCCTAATTATACGGTGACAGAAGCGTGGGAAGGTCTACGAGATATTTTCCAAGACAATAAGTCTT
This sequence comes from Patellifolia procumbens, assembly GCA_947645195.1. Taxonomy (NCBI): domain Eukaryota; kingdom Viridiplantae; phylum Streptophyta; class Magnoliopsida; order Caryophyllales; family Amaranthaceae; genus Patellifolia; species Patellifolia procumbens. The sequence continues at coordinate 1,574,995 of CANSGD010001379.1, read as the reverse complement.
CCCGTGCAGTTACTCTTGAGCAGGAATTCTCTAGTATGGTTATGGAGGATTTTTCTAATGCGTCAGCTTATTGTCAACGCTTAAAGATGTTGTCTGATCAATTCAAGAGCGTGGGTGCACCGGTCTCTAACAATAGGCTCGTTTTGCAAATAATGGTTGCGGGTCTTACGGAGTTGGTACTTTTCTCCGTCAAACTGATCCACTTCCTCTGTTTTATCAAGCACGTTCCATGCTTGTTTTGGAGGAAGTGGGTTTGTCAAAGAAAGATGCAGTGGGTTCGTCGTCCATGGTGGCATCCTATAATGATGATTCTCCAACAAATACGCCACCCCATCATCGTATGTCTAATGGCGGTAAGAAGAATAATAAAAATTATAATAATACGGAGAAAAACTATTCTTCAAAAGGGGGTGGTGCCCGGAACAATGGCCACGGCAGTGCACAACAGCAGCAGCCTCGAGGAGGCGGACCACCATGGCAGCAGCAGGCCACTGGTACGCAGCAGCAGTACCCATGGCAGGGGCGTGGGCCTACCCTCCCTGTTCGTATCCCAGTCAACAACAAATTACAATCGGCGGTAGTATCATCCATATGGGCAGAGGGTGCTTGTAGCCACACCAAGACCACATGCCTTCGCGGCCGAAGCCCAACCCGTCCCAACGGAAATTGAAGCCGCGATGCACACTCTTGGCCTTACTCCACTAGATCCAAATTGGTATATGGATACGGGAGCGACATCTCATATGACTTCTTCCTAAGGTACTTTAAATTCTTATTTTAATTTAATCACTCCTAATGGGATTGTTGTCAGAATGGGTCATAATATTCCAATTCGTTGTTATGGTAATGCCCAATTGCTTTCCTCTAATCCACCCTTGACTCACAAAATTGTTCTCTATGCCCCCATAAATTTAGTCTCTGTTCGGATATTAACTACTGATAATTCTGCTTTTGTCGAATTTGATCATTTTGGATTTTCTATGAAGGATTTTCGGACAGGGAGACGCCTAATGAGATGTAAGAGTCAAGGGGCTTTATATCCCATCACCACATTTCAAAATCAAGCCACCATTCCTTCCACTTTTGCTGATCTTGCGCCGTCCTTATGGCAACTTCGGTTGGGTCATCCAGGTTCTTCTATTTGGAGTCTCTTAGGACAAATAAACTTATTGAATGTAATAAACTAAGAACTTCTGTTTTTTTTACTCTTGTCCTCTTGAAAAACATGTGAAATTGCCATTTGTTCATCTACTTCTAGTATGTTTATGCCATTTATATTATTCATTGTGATGTTTTCAGCTCTAGTGGATATCGTTATTATCTTGTTGTGTTGGATGACTACTCGAATTATTTGTGGACTTTTCCTCTTTCTAAAAAGTCACAAGTCTATTCTACATTCTTTCAGTTTAGAGCATATATCCGAACTCAATTTGAACGGGAAATTAAAAATATACAATGTGACAATGGGCGGGAATTTGATAATGCACCTTTTTGGGATTTTTGTAAAAGTAATGGCTTATCCTTTCATCTTTCTTGCCCATATACTTCATCTCAAACTGGAAAAGCGGAGTGAAAATTTCGTACTATCAATAATATTGTACGTACTCTTCTCTCTCATGCTCTGCTTCCCTCCTCGTATTGGCATCATGTGTTACAAATGGCCACGTATCTCCTAAATATTAATAAGAAGCTTGCTTATGCGTCCCTCCGTCCCCCTCCATATTTTTTACCAAACATAACCTTCCTATTTTCACCTACGAGTCTTTGGATTCCTATGCTATCCCCTCTTTCCATCCACTACAATCCATAAATTTCAAGCCCGCTTCACACCTTTGTGTTTTTCAGGGCTTTCCCACTAATTATAGCGGCTACAAGTGCTATGACCTCTCATCTCGGAAAATTATTCTATGTAGACATGTTGTGTTCGATGAACAAACTTTTCCCTTTGCGTCTCTTCATACTCCACATGCTACTACTTATGACTTCCTTGATAATGTCTCGAAAATTGATGAGCCCATTCTCTCCTCAACGCACTTGCCACCTTCCTCTGAGCCCAACTCTCTTCTATTACTTGATCTATCAAATACGGTTGGGCCGCTCCCTCATGAGCCCATCCCTCCTGTCTGCTCACCTTCCCTTCCGTCTGGGTTACGTAGATCCAGTCTAGCTTTGCCCAACAACAGCTCACCTTCCCTCTTGCCATCTCGCCCTCACGACCAAACAACCCCCTCCACCCATTCTCGCCCATCAAGCCTAGCAGTAGCTTCGCCCTCTGCACCGAGCCCACTGCCACCTCACCGTAAAGCCCGTCAGCCATCCATTAAAAGAACCAAACCTATTCTTCTTCCTCCTTATGAGTCTAGGGAAGTCACTCGTAGTCAAAATGGTATTTACAAGAACAAAAATATTGTTTATCTTCTTACCCATGTTGGCCGCTCTCCCATTCCTAGGAATCCCGTGTCTGCTCTCTGTGACCCGAATTGGAAATATGCTATGGATAATGAGTATCATGCTCTAATTAAAAATAAGATTTGGGAATTAGTAAAAAAAATATTCTCATTTATAAGTATGAGATTATATTATGGTAAGAAGAATAATCCTCTGGGCTGCCCTCGCACAGGGCTCCCACCCATAGGCCCATTACAAGCCATACACCGGCTAACCCCCAACCCCCAACCCTCAACAATATTGAAATTTTACAGTGGAAGATTTGAACATTGGTCTCCCATGTAGAAAAAATGAAGGTATACCATTGAACACAAGGGTCTTTGGTGACTTGGAATTAGTATTACCTTTATCAAACAACCCAAAAATCCTGACTTGTTGCTAAATCTGACCCCATGATCTGTCTTTCTTCAACAAATACGTAAACACAAGCTAGTCACCCAAAGTGCCAGGAAATAGTCTGCCACATACAGGTGATATCTTTGCCTAGATTCTTGGATTGAAAAAATAAATCTACATCAAGCTAAAGCTAATACGACAGTGAAATTTAATTTATTTTATGTGTGTGTATCTGTTATCATTGTGGTAACAACAAATATTTGATGTTGGATTCATAAGATAATGATGTATTTGTGATGTTTTGTATTGCTGCTAAACTTGAATAATTCTACTCTCCAACTTTCTCTAATGCCAAATTTTAAGAAGGGAATACTTTAGCTGGCTCCATTAATCATTAATCAAATACGTACTAAAGAACCTTATTATTCTTTAATTTGTCATGATAAACTAGCTACTAGAGTAATTTATATGGCTTTTGTTGCTACGTTATTCCTCTTACCATCAGGCCCGTTTCTGAGATTTTAATGGCCTAAGGGCGAACCTACGAATTGGGCCCCTATTAACAAGAAATGTAAGAAATTAAAATTTTCAGATATTAAAAAGAACCGTTGCCCCCAAAATATTACTTATCTAACACTCCAAATCCACATCTTACACATTTAGATGTAAAAAAATTTTTAAAAAAGAAAAAAAAAATTTATCTAAAATATTTTTAATTGTATTGTTGAAAAATAAAAGGCGATCAAATCAAGTCATATACCTCTTGAAACAAAAAGTGACAATAGTGGAGTTAAGTCATACTATTAAACAAAGGAATTTTGTATGACATTAGTTTCATTGCTCACATTCTCTTTCTTTTCTTCTGGTTTTTAAAGTGATACTCTGTTTCTTCAAATCTTCTTTCATTTTTTTTACTTTGCTTTTGTATTTTCACTCATCTTTTCTTGGCACTGTGATCATGGTTTGGAGCAATTTCTGTTAGTGATTCCATTTTTAATTCCATTTTGTCTATTCCACCCCCAATTCATGAAATTCCCATTTTCCAAAATTTAGATAATCTCCGCTTCCGCTTTAAACCACATACAACAAGGGAATTTTAAAATATGAAAGCATGAAGATTATACACACATAGTCTTTGAAAATGGAAAATTGGAAATTATGAAAGCATGAAGATTATACACACCTACAGTCTTCGAAAATAAAATGTCGTGAGTTAGAACCGGAAAAATCATAAGAAAACTGCCCAATTTAATTTTTCAATTACAAAGATTAAGTAATTAACAAAAATCAATAGAAGAGAAGAGATATTGGTGATTTATAGCGATTATTGAAGAAGAAATATTTATAGTATAATTCATACCCATTGAACTGTTGAAGATTGAAGATCAAGAATTAGATTTTACTGTTTAAGAGAAATCTCATCTTCCATTGATTTAGGGATTTAACAAGATAGCTCAATTTGGGGCCTTGAAAGGAGAAACAAATCAACGTAAAAGGGGAGAAGGGAATCAATTTCTCAGGATTGTGATATTGAAATGATTTTTCCTTCCTTTTTGGAAGCAGAATGTGGAAACTGACCAAGAACAATGGAAGAACATCAAAATTCAAAATGAACTGAATTTGGTCTTATCATGACTGGGCCTAGGGCGAGTGCCCCACATGCCCTGCCCCAGATACGGGCCTGCTTACCATGTTCTAATCCTTATTGATTTGTTGTAAAAAAAATTCTGAGCTCGACTTGTGTGTATCTGTTTGACTGTTTCATCATTCTAATTCTATACATGCAACTTGGTATAAGAAGGTTAAGGAGGCTACTTAAACCATCGAACATAATGACTAATGATATGATGCTGAGAATCTTAGAACTATGGATTGATAGTTTTCCAGTTAGTTGATTCTCTTAAAGTTTAGAATTAAAGCCCATTATTCATCTTAGGATCTCAAATCAATCCATAGAGGTAGTAGATATGAGATAAAGAGTATAATATAATAAACTTTTTTCCACTCTAATTTCAAAAAGATTAGACGTATGATCAAAATTGATCTCTTATATATGTATTTGTTTTTTTTTTGGCAAATGTGATCGAGGTAATGATATTTGTTGGTCTATGTTTAAAGGTAGATTTTTGGTTTGAAAATTTTTATATGTATCTAATGAAGTATTATTTGTTAAAAAGAATTTTCCATGAAATAATTTAATGTTCTTATCTATCTAACAAATAACAACCAATAACTTTTTTTTATAGATAACTTGTTTTGTGGCACGTGCATGTTGCACGTTTTCAATAGGGTAGTATTACTTATAATATTTAATTTGCAAATACTTACAAAGACACACACATGCATGCACGATCCCCACGACCGATTTGGTAGATAGTAACATATAGTGGTAATTGTCATGAGTTCATGTGTAATTTTGTATAGAAGGTATCATGTCAAAATCCTTCGGTATATAATAGTGCTTGTTTATCCCTAAACTTGTGGTTTTAATCATAAAATCTTGTTGCCATCAAAGAACTACCATTTTAGAGGTGGTACTGAAAAGAAATTGAAATCTTTGAAGTCATCACATATTTAAGGATGAGTTTTTGTTAATAAGGTAATGAATAACGAACCTTTCTTTAAAATTTTATGTAAGTTGGTTACCATTTGTCCTTATTTAGTACCGCCTACCAAACGAGTCATTATTGTTTTTTCAATCTATCTTAAGGCTTCCATCTCTCCATTTTCTTAACTTTCTTCTCTATCTTCTTTCACTTATACTTTTAAATTATGGGTGATATATATTGACACTTTAAGGGGATATAGTAAATAGAAAAATAAATGTAGCTACATAAGCCAAAAACAAAATATTTCATGACGCTTTAGAATAATAAGGGTAAGGATAATTTAGAAACTTTCAATATTACTACAAATTTTTGACTCTCTTCAACCACTTTTCTTCCTTTCTATATAGGTAATGGATAATGGATATTATACTTGTTAGACTTGGGACTTTATGTCCTATATACTTTTGATGATGATAAACATAAATAGTTGATCTAACATGTTTGGTGAAGTTTTTGTTGCAGATGCCTAGACGAAGTCTCGAAGAAACTCTTGTCAAAAGCTTTAGACTAAGGACATTTGTAAAAATGTGTGTTTGTAAATAACAGATCAAAGTGCTAAGGTGTAATATTAGAGATTGTAGATATTTTACTTGAGATAGTAAAATAAATGCAATCTATAATATAACACCTAAATAAAACGATTTGCGAAAACAGAAAAAAAGGGAAAATCGTTTTTTGGAAAAAATTGTTTTAAAAAAAAAATCTGGAATATATTTTTTCGGAAAAGATAAGTTTTGGAATAAAAGGTTTTTAGAAATCTCTGATTTTAAATAAAAGAATCTGTCTATAAAAATCAGCCCTAATACTCTTAGGAAACAAATATCTTAAAGAAGATAAAATCTTCTTTAAAAGATAATTGCTTGCTTAAGTTTAGGAAAATATCAAGTGGACAATTCTATCTTTGTAAAGCTTAAAAACTGATTTTGAAAACGTGAGCCTTGACAAAGAATAAAAAGATCAGAATTATAAAAGATACGGATTTTCCAGAGAGCATTTTTCGGAAACATATCTTTGACTTCTCTGAGATCAGCACTGAGATCTGTGACAGAAAAACACATATTTAAGCTCGATAAATACCTCTAAACTGCTTAACTAAGAAGCACACAAAAAGAGGATTCAAACTTTTCTGTAATTTCATATTTGATAGAGAGTGTTAAGTTGAGTTTCTAAGGAAATCAAACTTAATTTGGCAACACTTAGAGTTAGGTGTTGGGGTGCACTACTAGGGTTAGTAGTGGGGGAATTGTGTATCAAGGGTGTGATAATTGCAATTCAAAAGTAATAAAAAGAATAGTTAGGGTGGACGTAGATCTCAAAGGTGAGATTGAACCACGGTAAATTGCTTGTCTCTTCTCTTTATTACAGTCTTGCTCTTTACTATTCTAGAAAGTCTTATTGATTTAATAATACTCATATACACAACTCAAAAGCTCAGAGAAGGTCTCTGAGATTTTAAAGGAAAGTTCGATAAAATTTAGAAAATACCACACTCAATTCAACCCCCCCCCCTTCTTGAGTGTCTCCTTGTGATCCAACAATACTGCTTAATAGTAGGGAATGAATTGATGGCTCTTGAGACATGAATGGTAGATTAATGACTGAAATCAGAGTTCATTTGATCAGGGTTTTTTAAGATTGGAAACTGATTTAAACTATTGATTTTGTTATATTTGTTTGATTTGGATAATTGAGTATAAACCCACAAAATATTATTCTCATCACACTATCAATAACATTTTTATAACCCGCGTAATGTCTATTGTTTTGTTTTAAAATCACATACACAATAGTTTTACCATATCTCCCCTCTTTTTAATTTCATTTCTTTTCCTTCCATAATTTGAACCAACTAAGAATATAATGGGAATGGTTAAGGGGCCTTACATGGGGAATAAGCAAGCCCAACAATTCCAACGCAGCTAGTGGGCTCGGAACAATTTGCAGGTCTCATGCAAGTAAATGAACATGGAGGAAAAGATCGAAGACAACATGAGTGAAAAAAGTTGGAAGACAAGCAGGGCCCGGGCGGGCTACATATTGGATCGGGTTGGCTCTATATGGATGCTGCAAGCAGGGAGTTGGCTCCAAGTGTAGCCCAGACGGGTGAGCCATTGGTCCCACATTGCGAGTCATCGAGATTGCAACTTTATCTTTTTCGTCTTATCTTTATCTTGTCTCTTTTACTTTAGTTGAAGTAAGATGATGAAATTATTTGCTTAAGTTTAGGTTAATATTATTTCTTATAAGATAAGATTATATTTCTTAGTTATTATCTTAATAGTATTAGTTTTCTACTAAGATTAGGGCTTTTCATAACCTCTATACAAAACAGGGTTAGGATGTCAATTTCAAGTACAAAGGTCTTACTTGATAAATGTAAAGAATTAGTCCAAGTATTCAAAACTGTAGTCTCAATTGAGAATTAAAATAGTCTCAGTTAAGAGCTAGGAAAAAGTCTGAGTTGAGAATATAAGACTTATTATTGCTCATAGAAATCAACAAACTTGTGTAAAGATAAGAGGTTTTCACCCTACTTGATTAGTGAGGACTTTTTATGGTACTAAGATTTTGCCTTTTGTTATTCTCAACGTTCACACCTTTAATTTTGTTTCATTGATTATTGTCGTTATTGCAAGTATTTTGCTTCCACTAGTGCCTTACAAGTGGTATCAAGAGTTTGATTAGAGAATATGGACCAAGTTTATGGTGGAAAGTTTGCGATGGAAAATAATCTATGTACATGATACTTTGTTGGTGACATGCTAAAGTCGTATCACCTAATCAAAAGTAAATCCTAAGATCCTCTAACAACAGTAGTCAAGGGAAATAGGGTCGAATCCACAGGGAGACACATTTTCTAAGTTAATATTCAGCTAAACAGTTACTTCAGACAAGATCAGACAAGGATCACCTGAACTTCTAATTAGACTAAAGAAAGCAATATAAAAATGGGATTTAGACTATGAATTAAAGGTCTAGGGTATTATTTCGGTCCACCATGCTTATGCCAATCAAAAGGGCCAAATAACTATCAATACCTAAGTCAAGAGTCGAGAATTAGAGCACGTGTTAAGTTATGGTTAAGTTTTAACACTCATAATTCAACATATGCCGCGTGTTCACTGACATAATCAGAATTACTGATGTGTACTAAGGCCTCTAAAAGTAAGACAAATCTGTGCAAACGATTATTAACCACAAGCAATCAATGAGATTGCATAATAACATCAGTCTCTCATCAAGAACAAATCACACCATAATCAATCTAATCAAAACCTAGAAACTAATAGCAATTCAAATATGAATCATGGTATAAACATGGTTTTCCTCCCTAAACCGCTAGAAATAAAACTACTCACTCATAATTGAATCAACAATAATAAAACTAATATAAAACTCTAAATTTTGCATCATGAATGAATTCAATAATCAAACTATGCAATCAAGAAATAACTAAAGAGATTAAGAGAGAAGAACAATACCAAATGATGGAAAGCAATAACTTTAATTGAAATATAATCCGAGGTTTGATCTCCTCCAAACTAATCTAAAGTGCTTTAATCTAAGAAAGCAATTAAAACTAAACTAATGACAATAGAAAATAAAGTGTCTTGAAAATAATGAAGCTAAGCTATTTATAATAGGCCCCCAAATCTAAGTAAAAAAGGAATTAAATGATAGAATTGGGCCGCAAACCATGCAGCCCGATCGGGCAGTCCTTGCCCTATGCCATCGGGCTGGGCCAAGCAAGGCAAGCTTTGCTTTCTTTGTACGTACGCAGCACAAAACTTGGCATTTGAGTATTGTTGGGCCTGCCCGATTGGGTCGGGCATCCTTGCCCGATCGGGCTGAGCCAAAATTAAGGCCCAACTCTCTCTTCTTCATACGCTCAGCAGCAACAACTCAACAACATGCACACAACCCGATGGGGTGCCCGATCGGGCCCGAAGCCTCTTCGCCTTACGCCATCATCTTCAGCCCGATCGGGTCCGAGCAACTAGAAAAGACGTAATACCTTGCCCGATCGGGCCATGCTGTCCGATGGCTTCGGGCCAAGGCTTCTTTGGCTCATTCTTTGCTTTAATTTCTTTAAGTTTCGAGCTCGATTTTCACATCCAAAGGCCTCGAAAATCTCCCAAAGCACCAAACAAGCTCGGAATAACTCGAACGTGCCTCGTAACAACTCATAAAGGTGCGGTTGCTTCCAAATAGTTCGAAAATAAGGAGAAAACTCTCTGAAACCTGCAATTAAATATAAAACAACAAAACCACAACTATATAGAGTAATTAGCACAAAATAGCTCCGAAAAACTCCATTGACGCACGATTTATCTCATAAAAAGAGGGGGGAAACTCTATATAAAACCAAGTTGGTTGAAAGCAAGAAGCAGAATCAACAAGAGTATGGATATTGGGTTCCGGATGCTCGGTTGATGTTTGCCACAAAGAAGGAGATTTGTGTCTTTGAGAAAATGTGAAGGAGAGTCGGCTAATCTACCTTGTGGGGATAAGATGAATGTCATTAGTGAGGTCATGTTTGAGTCTCACAAAGGTTATAGGCGTACCATAGAAGAGAGGTACATCTCGCACCTATATATAGAAGCATTCTCTACTTAGGGAAGCTTGTTAAAGATGGATGCATTGTTGGGATGGATCAAGGATCCATTTTGGTTGTAAAAAAGGGTAAGATAAGCATGAAGGATAATTGAAACACAAGAAGTATCTTTGTTGTTGAGGCGTACGTCAAGCAAAAAGATCGAGGTATTGGTTTCAGAGGAAGAATTGTTGCCCGAATAACGATGCAAAATTCTTAATCGTAGATTGAAGAGTTGGTTGTGTTGGGCTTGAGGGGAGGATTGTTGGGTATTTGCAAGCCCAACGAGTTTAACACGATTACTGGGCTAGGGAACGCGTTGTAAGTCTTATGCAAGTGATTGAACATGGAGAAATGATAGAAGACACCAAGATTGAAAAAGTTGGTAGACAAGCAAGGGCTGGACGGGGTGCTTGTTGGCGCGCGCGGGCTCTACCGTTTTCTGCAGGCAGGAAGATGGCTCCAAGTGTAGCTCGGAAAGGCGAGCCACTGGACAGGAGGGTCAATCGTTGTAACTTTATCTTTTCCATGCATCTTGTTTTGATATTGTGTTCTTAAGTTTCGTTAGACTAGTATTTTCCTCAGTTTAGGACAATATTGTTCCCCAAAAGATAAGATATTGTTTCCTAATTATTATCTTATTAATATTAGTTTTATGCTAGGAATATGGCTTTTCTAACCTTTATAAAGATGATTATGATGCCAATTTTAAGTAGAGAGTTCTTAGTTGAGAAGTGGGAAGAATTAGTCCAAGTGTTGAAAAATATAGTCTAAGTTGAGAATTCAAATTGTCAGAGTTAGGATCAAGTTTCACTTGAGAATATAAAAGTTATTCTTCATAGAGTTTAGCAACTTATGCAAAGAGATTTTTGTACTACTTGATTAATGAGAGATTTTTATAGAACAATGATTTTGCCTCTTGTTATTCTCAAAGTTCGCATCTTAATTCTGTTTCATTGATTCTTGTCGTTATTGTAAGTACTTTCCTCCCGTTAGTGGCTTAGTGCCTTACAACTTAGACAGTAGCGACAAGAATATCAATAATCGCGTCCATTGAGTATATAACAACATCCATAATAGAAAATTTTCTATATTATATACTCATTGGACGAAATTATTCCTAATCGTTATATATATTCACAGCTCATAACAGGAAAACAACTGATTGAAATTCTCTTAGCCCATGTTTGGTTAGGGTTAAATTGGACCTAGAAACGGAATCAAGTATCAAATTCCATTATTGTTTGTTTGTTATGAGGAAGGGACAACATATTTGTCTCCAAGCCTAAATGAATTCTGCCATTTTATTACAGCTCCTCAACCACTGGTAACATATTAGCTGGAAACGGAAACGGAGTATAAGCACTTTCTCTCTCTTGATACGAAAAGGCTTGGTGGTTGGATTCAAAAATGCGATTTCAGTGACGAAAATGGAAATGGTTGCAGTTTCGCCGGAACGGAACGAGATACATAGGTCACAGAATGGGATACAATTGTCTGGGAACAAATTAGGTTATTTTGTTTATTTTTAATACTTCCTCCGTTTTTTTAGTTGCAATAATTGAGAATATTTGACAGAGGTAAAATATTCAATTGTTGCAACTAAAAAAACGGAGGAAATAGTATAATTGCTTTTGAAGAATTAAATTTTCATTAAGGGAGTAAGTAAAAAGCCTTTAACAAATGAAAGGGATAGCTTCAGTATAAAAATTTAAGAGTGGGAAACCTACTGCTAACACGCTACTGTATAAATACAAAAGGCAAATAAAATTTTGGTTTACAAGGTAAGTATATTTAAAATAATGAAAAAAAATGAAAACTAGTTGTCTCTTCAGTAATTACTGTTGCACACCACACAAGAAAAGTTTAGTTATTAAAAATTATGTCAACATCACTCTCTAAAAAAGGAAACAATAAAAATTAATATCACTCACTTTATGTCGACACTTACTCTCTTTATGCCGACATTTTCCCCTTTCTCTCTCTCATTCTCATTCTATTCAAATTCTTCATTTTCTTCACTTTATTTCTCTCTCTCTCTTCCGTTTCTTTTTGTTGCCGATGAATGACCGGTGGCCGTGGTGGTTAATCTTAGGCAAAAGTTTTTTAAGCAACCTGCCTCGTGCACAAACCCTATTATCTCAAGCGATTTTAACAACACTTTCACCTTTAATTTTCAGATCTAGGTTTCACTAGTCGAGCCCTAGATTTAAAAAATTATGGTCATAGTGTAGTTCTATGGTATCACTAGTTTTGCTCGAAATTGGTAGATTATTGTCAATGTATGTAAAATTGTAAAGAAAATCTGTTTTTTTGACTCTAAAAGTCGAATCCTCCCTCTTCTTCTCCGCTTTGTCATGGTTAGGATGGGCAAATTGAATACGGTGTTTCTAAAAACAACGTTCTAAACCGGTCAAATCTGGTTCACTAAAGTTGAAATCCATTACAACTCGAGCGAACCGAATTGACACCGTCGTTTTTTTGAACCATGCTTGGTGGTCCCACATGTTCAGCATTACCTTCCCTTCTTTGTGCATACATGGAACCTACAAAGGAAAGGGAACGAAAAGCAAAAATCAAGGAAGTGGCGGTTTGAGGTATGGCCACGTGGAGAATTGGCCAAGATTTGACTTGATATAAGTGTTTCTGTTATTATTTTTACCAGATAATTAATAACAATAACCTTTATCATTACTGTTTCCCTTTCTTAACTGATACCATTCCATTCCGTTTCCATCGTTGATACCAAACAAGGGCTTAATGATGAACAATACAACATGTCTTTATTGGTCAAGGGCAATTTTTATATTTGTTATTACGGATCAAGCATTTTTTTTTCAAAAATGGCCAGTTTTAGCGCAACTTAATTTATGGCCTTTTTGGTATCCAAACGCACTAAAAATTTATCATAATTTATGATTTATCGGATTTTGAACTTTGAGGGCCTAAAATTAGGAATTTTTGTACAATACCATCTAAAGTTACAAGCTTTCGTAAACTCCCACTTTTTATGTTATTTACATAAATTACCATATAAACTTTTCTATTTTCTTAAAAACACCCATCACTTAACGATTTCTGTTAATCAAACATTAAGTGGGCCCCATATATGCGTTTTTGTCATTAATTTCTCCCAACCTATTTCGCCCTCTTCTTCCTCTTCTCCGTTACTCTCTCCCCCACCTCAACCCACCATCAAGTTTGAAGCTACATACAATTGAGGAATTTAGCAATTTCTCCCAACAATGGTACATTAGAAACCCTAGAATTCATAATAGAAGTAATAAACCAAAAACCCCAAAATTCATAATTGGGATAAAAATCTAACTTTTAAATTGGAAAAATAGAACAATAATTGTCTTAGCTTAATGAACAAGATTGATTGAACTTCAAATTGTTTTAATTCACTCCATATTTTCTCCAAATTTGCAGAAACTATTATCTTCAATGGTGGGTATTGAGGGGGAAATTAATGACAAAACGTATATGTGGGGCCTACTTAACGTTTTTGTTAATAGAAATCGCTAAGTGGTGGGAGTTATATGAAAATAGGAAAGTTTAGGTGGTAATTTATAAAAATAAACATATAGGTGGGAGTTTGGAAAAACTTGTAAACTTTAGGTGGTATTGTACCAAAAACCTGAAAATTATGTCCAAAAACCATTTTTGCAAAACAATCGAGTGTGGCAAAAAAAGGAGCGAAAAATTGCGCTCAAAACCCATCAGTTATAACCCGGATCAAGGGGGCTGGGCTAGAGTATCAATTATTAACTTTTATATAATAGAGATACCACTAAGGACATGCTTGGGATGAGGGTAATGTATTAAGGGGGTAATAAAAGTCAACCATAGGAAAACTAAGACATTTAGAGGTGATGATAGAGATGATAGAGTAGTAGCGGAGAGGATAAGGTGGTATTGGTAGGAAGAAAGAGGGGATCAAAACTATTACCCTCATTATGGGGGTAACAATTACCTACCACCACTCCTCGGCAACTATTACCCTCATTTGAAGGGTAATAATTCCCCTCTTTCTTCCAACCAACATCACCTTGTGCTCTCCACCACCACTCTATCCCCTTTATCATCACCTACAAATGCATTAGTTTTCCTATATTTAACTTTTATTATCCCCTTATTACCTTGTTTTCCACCACCACTCTAGCCTTTCAAACGAAGCACACATTGCGTGTATATAAGGCTAGTCCGTATAAGCCTAATATCTATGCAACCAATTGATGTCTCTTTTACAAAGAAAGACTTGGTCTGGTGACTGGTGGAAACGAGTGAGTTTTCCAACCTTGAGGTTGGAGGTTCAATCTCCACTAACGGCACTTTGAGAGTAGGACTTCCCTTATCATTCCCCCTCTTTCAAAGTGTCTGCCACAATAGAGCCCGAGCGGGATCCTGACTACTTATTCTTACCCAAAAAAATAAAAAAAAATTAATGTCTCTTTTTTTGTTTTGAACACGTCCAAATTCTTACCAAACTAATATTTGGAATATCCACCTTCACGTTTATTTTTAATGTTATTGTATGGTCAACCAATCATAAACTTCCTCATCTGACTTGGCTGCCATTTTGCTTAGCTTTGCCAGATCTAACATAAAATGATGCATCAACAAACAAATATTCTTTTATATTGTAAATAAGGAAAAGTATTTATCAAATAAAAAATATTGAATTTTTATTATTCAAAGCTGAATAAAATAATATGTCACATAATATAGAGAAGAAGCCAAAAAAAACAAGCGCATGATTGTTCTGCTGCTTGCAGTTTGCATGTGCAGATAGTTAGTATCATGGAAGTAATTATACTCGGGGATAAATTTTCTCATGCATGAGCCAACATTATGAAGTGAGAAAATATCATTGAACAAGGATCTATTTAATTGAAGGTGGAGCAAGCAATAAGTGCATTGTCTCTTTGTCTTTCTTTTCTTTGTTGATCAACCTATTACACAAATATAATTTGTGTAGCAAAGTTCAAAAGTTAATAATTATTAGTCTTCGACGATGTTCAAGATTTTAAGTTAAACTAATATAATCTAGCGTGAAAAGTAGAATTTTTTTCCTAAATAATGCTCAAAGTTCATTTAATTTCATGTATGCGTTGTTTTAAAACTTATTGGCCGTCATACCTTCCACATAGGATTGGGCATGCATGAACCTATTTTTTTTAGCTTCAGCAGCACATTGATACTCCAAGTAGAGATTTTGGTCTAAAAACCGCTACTGGAATAGTGATTATGGGACTATTTTTAGACCAAAATCGCTACTTGGAGTAGCGGTTTTAATCCCATAATTACTACTCCAAGTAGCGGTTTTTAGCTGCTATTGTCTTATACAATTTTGCAATCTCATCCGAGGCAATGCCATAAAATCTTGAACCTGTATTATTAGCTCCATAATAAATTGCTCATCCAACAATACATTGAGCAATTACTCCAACAAAATTGTTCATCCAAGAACACATTAAACAATTACTCCAAGTGACAAAAACATAATCAACTTTAAATCATATCACCCACAAAACATGTAATTTTTTCCGATAACTCAAATAAAGAAGTAACTACATCATAGTTTATACATTTACAATACTAATAGTAATAAGATAATCTAAACTAGACAATTTTTTTAGGTAAGTGTACTGAAGAACCAATAGGAGACTCATCCGCCTCGGAAATGGAATCTAAAGTAGGATCCCCACCTCTTTTCGAGCACATGATATGTCCTGGTACGAACAGGAGGAGATATGAAAGAGGGTGAATGATAATCAACACAGTCAAGAGTCGTCTGGGTAGGAGAGGTAGCTGGAGGAGAGGGAGCCGGAGGAGGAAGAGGAGGTGCGTCTGAGTAGGAGATGTAGTCGGAGGAGGAGAGGGAGTCGGAGGAGGAGGCAGAGGAGGTGTCGTCTGAGGAGGAGATGTTGCCGGAGGAGGAGGTGTCGCCTGAGGAGGAGGGGGAGGTGTTGCCTCAGTAGGAGAGGGAGGTGGCGTATGAGAACGAGGTGGTTGAAAAGCACGTGACAAGGAGCTGCGAGCACGAGCCCGACCTCGACCACGCTGAGGGGGTGGTCGAAACGGACGTCCACGTGCAGATGACTCCGGCACAATCTGTGAAGAACTCTATGTAGGACGAACCTCCTGAACGAGGTGTCCTTGACCAACTCTATCCAAAGTAGCAGTACATGTAGATGCCAAACTATGTAATGTCTCCAATCAAAAGCATATGGCTTTGTTGTCCGGCAAACGTCGAGCTGTCTCCAGTGCCTTGTTGCATCTCTCGACAACAACAACTATCACATGTGAATATAACAACAAAAGAAGTAGATATGTTAGAAATTTACAAACAAAATAAAGAAGAGTAATGAAATCAATAATAATAACATTATATTAAATACTAACCCACAGGAAGTCCCTAGAAGCAGGATGATAACTATCAGACGGAAGCGGCAACCCCGTGGAGTAATAATGTGTCTCGAAATGCGTATGTACCATGTCATGTACTCCTCAAGTGTGCGTCCCACAAATGGAATACCGACTACTACTCTAGCGTCTCGGTCGGCCTACTCCTCTAAATATCGTCGATACATAGCCTCATAGTCTTTTTTATTTCCTCGTCGATCAACTCAATGAAGCGCCTCACTCGTGTCATTGGTGGAAGGGATCATCTGCTCAAGACCAAACTGACACATCACTCGTCCAGGCTGATGGTACTCAACAATATCAAAACAGATCATAGGCACATGTGCACGCCATATTTGTCAATCAGATCGACATATCTTAGGGATCAACTCGAGAATAGCATCTGTGTAAGGCTGCCAAGTCATCTGTAAAAACCTGCTTGTTAGTAATGGTTCATTTCATCATATATTCCAAGACATAATAAAGATCAAAGATTCAAACCTGCTCCATACTCATGTGAAGTGAAGTGGTCCCTACCATGGCTTCATTGCTTCATTGCCGAGGGAGATAGTGGGAGAGTTAAACTCAGACATGTGCTCGTGCAAATAATAGTCATCCGTGAGCATTCTTGTAAATGAACCAACAACAAGATGAGAACCCAAATCGTCAAGTATATCATGTTGTCTGAGTTCTTGTTGGATGTACAATTGCATCATAGTGGCTGAATCTTGAGTTATAACACTCCACAATAATCTCACAGAACCATCATCAACTAATGGAACCAATCTAACTGTGCCAATCATCGAATGCCTCATTTGCACTTTTATATTCATTACCAGTGAGTCACATGTCACATCCAACAAACTCACAAAATTTAACCATGAGCTCAGAATAAGAACAACGTGAACTAACTAAGATATAATTCTTGTTACCGTCTCTATATGTAATATCGCCATTAACCTCCATTAATTCCCCACCCCAATAGCACAAAATGGGATAATTTGTTGCCTCCATGTTCTAAAAACAAGAGATAATAGAAACTAAATCATTTGTATTCATAATTATGCAAAATTTCTTTCAATAACTTAATCTAAGATAAAAACGTTAAAACACAACCTTATATCAGCATAACAACATTATTTTCTAAGCAACATTAATTTGCACAATTTGTTTCAAAAATTCACAAACATTAATTCTCTAAATTATAAGATGAGAAATTACAACATACAAAGAATCTCTAAACAATATAATTATGCATAACAAATTCATAAACATTCAAATAGATAAATAAAACAGATTCACAAACATTGAAAGTGAAAAAAACAGAGCATTCAAGGACACCAAAATTATACAATTTGTTTCAAAAAAACCCAACGAATTAATCTATAAACAACATAATAATGCATAATTCACCACCTAAAACAAAAATTCTAAGTTCTCTAACCCTAAAACCAATAATGAACGATTTTAGAAAATAAAATAAAATTAGGGCATACCTGAAGACGATGGCTGGCGACTGCTAGCGACAAGGGCTGGCGGTTTGAACGGCGCCGAATATGAACACCGGCGAGGGAATCGTTGCCGGAAACTGGGCTCCTTCTTGCCGTCGAATAGAGTAGGGAGGGACGGAGGCAGGAAGCAGCGCTTGAGTGTTTTTTTTTAAGTTCGAATTACATACATTGAAATGAAGGGGAAGTTAATTGAAAGGCAAAATCGCTACTTTACTAAATCGCTACTCCAAGTAGCGATGTGTCTTTCTAAATCGCTACTTCAAGTAGAGATTTACTGTTGTTTATGCAAAAAAAAAGAACGTCCTACCGACCCTACGTGGACGGTATCGTGGTAGATAAGTTTTAAAACGACGCATAGAGGTAATTTTACAATTTTTAAGCATTATTTAAGAAAAAAATTCTAAAAAATATCATTGAAAAAATGAAAATAAGTCATCTCATTTAGACAACATAAATTTGGTTTTCATTTATATATCATTATTATTAATGATAAAGGCATCAATAATAGTATGCTAGAGTGGTGGTTGGAGATCTTCATTTCATGCTCCAGGTTGGGTTTAACCCCCTTTTTCCAAGTCATGGCTGATAGTTTTCAGCTTTCAACAGACCGTAGGTTTTTAGCATAACCTGATAAAAAGTGTAGGCATGGGAAATATCATAGGATTTTAAAATTTTAACATTAAAACAATTTTCAAATACCCTATTCGATAATATATTAATATTAGGCTAGGGCGATATCACAGGGTTTTGTGCGTCATAAGTTAGTAAATATTAATAAAGATACTAATGACATTTAACGTTAATGAATATCATAAAAATCATTTATATATGGATTTCATATGGTGACCAGATTCTATAACCCTTAACTCCATTTCCAAGACCTAATAATACACTCTACATAGCTCTCGGTTCTAATTTACACTCAGTTACTGTAACAACCCGGATTTTCAACACAGTTAATTTGCTTAAATTGCAGCGGGAAACAATCAAAGTTTAGAAACTCAAATTGTTATCATCACGTCATCCATATGTAGCACGTGGAATCCAAAATCTTATTTTGAATAAAACTTTTAAACAAAAAATTCTTGTAAAAAGTCACGTATTAGACCATCAGACATGTTAGGGGAACTAGTATGATGTTTGTTAATCATAAATTCGGGTATTAATATTATAGAACTTCTACAAAGTGGGGATACAAGTTAGAACAATGTACATGTGAGGATTTGATTGATGGGTATTAGTCTAATATTATTGTATAGAAAAGTTTTTATAACTATTATGTATACTGCATGGCTAAAACAAGAAATGATAGATTAGAACAATGAGTGTAAAATTGACAGGTTAATAACATAGAATGGGTACTAATATAATGAAACCCCTATATTATGGACTTAGTTTTACTAGGACTAAAGTTTTTCAAATAATTATATATAATTTGTTCTAGTCTTGATCAAATTCCATCAAGCTAAGTTTATTATTAAAAAATTCAGTAACTTCTATATTGAATTAAGTAGAGCTTTTAATAATCTGTGTTTTTTGCACGGGCATATATCTAGTAATCATAATAAATCAAGATATGCAATATGCTACAATCCTAATACTTTCATGGAGAGAAAGTAGTCAAATATAATTAATGGAGTGAATTTTAACCTAGAAAAAGCTAACGAGCGTCTCGCAAATTTAGATAAGACAAATATTTAGTGTCACTTTTTAATAAAAAATTAATTTTAAGATTTGGGCAATGCTCCGAGAGTTTTTCACGTTATGATTTAGTCGCTCAACAACTAATGTCATTTTATAATGAAAAAATTTAGTAAAAAAAGATAATAAGTCGTTTTATTTCAAAAATTATAGCTACATTCTTGGTTTTCATTAATAAAGCAAATAACATCATTGATTTTGATGAAGGAACCAATAATAATGGATTGGAGTGATGAACATATCTCTTTCTTGCATAATTAAGGTTAAGGTTTCGAAACCTCACATTGACAATTTTTGTATTCGTTAATGTAAGAGAATGATGTGTGTAAAAGATTACTGGAAAATGAAGGTGACATATAGCTAAATACTATTCTTTCACCCGCTTATCAATATATACATATTAGTCTTATATGCACGCGATGCGTGCAACGATTAAAAGTTTAATTAGTAAAGTGATTAATTATCGAATTAATAAAGCGCTTAAGAAATTCTTTTTTTTCTTTTTTATTTTATTTTTGGTGTCCACCTCCACCTCTTCTTATATACTAAATAGATATATATACATATATATAAACCATTGTTTGGGGCCAGGCGATGCCCCTAGTGATTTTTATTAATTTTTGTTTCATATAGTTAAAATAATGTATTTATTTGATAAGATAGACAAAATTAAAATTTTATGAAATCTATCTTTTAGCAAGCATAACATAACACCAAATTACACAATTAAAAAGAATGATGAAATGATGTAATTAGAGGTTTATTGACTTTTTTTGGTAAAAATTACTAGGGTAGAATGATTTACTTATTGACAACTAAAAGTAATGTAGCTTGGTGGTAGAGCTAAAACTTTGCAAACATTTAATCACGGGTTATATATTGTATATAAAGGGCTGAATGGGGAAATTTAAGTGGAATTCAAATGTTAGTAACACCGATTATGTCTTATTTCCAACTTAAAATGTATTATTAACATTTTAAAATTCTTATCTAGCACTCGAGGACACTCTCTAGAAGGCTTTAATATTTAACACCTATGTACTTACTCTATTATTTTTGGACACGTGTCACTCTTTCTTTTTACCTCCTTTCTTATTCCCAAAATATTTGATTTAAGAAATTATACTAATTAAGTTCAAGTTCTTGAGTTGTAACAAAATGCCATTTTTCAAAACAAAGAAACCTCAAAACTATATATGGCAGTAAGAGGAATAGACCCTTCATTTTATAAGGCGAACACCTCTCTACCATAATGTGGGATTCTCACATGTGAGGTTCCTTTTTTTACTGGCTTTGAGTATGTTAACGATTCTAGTGGTGGGTCTGAGTCTGATACCATACTAAATATGGGTTGAACCATGCTAAATATGGGCATGTGTTACATTTATAAGGAGGAGAGAGAGAGAGTCCACTACTTTACAGGGATGACGGAGCTAGGTTCTACCCTAAAATCATATGGCAATAAGGGGAGTGTACCCTTAGTCTTTTAAGGTGATGAACATCACTCGCCCATTTTGTCTACATGTGACTCTCACATTTTATTTTTTCGGGCCAAATCATTAACATATACTTTCACTTTTTTCTAAGTTCTACCCACTTACTATAGCTCCAATATTTATGGAGAACAAGGAAAAAGGGTTCACTGCATCTGTATTTTAGTTACTTTTGAAAATAAAGAAAAAAAGGTAACATATCGTGGGGTATTGAAGGACACAAGATAAATATATATATATATATATATATATATATATAAGCAATAAGGAAAAAGTGGGTGTAGCTTATGAAATGAAAATAAACAAAACCTGGATAGAGCTTAATTACGAAAACAGATGTAGTACTTATTATTAATAATAACAACAATATCCTTCGATATTCTACTAATTAATATATTCAAAAATCAAAAAGTTTATAAATTAATCTTATATCGTGAGAATGAGTAACTTGCCTTTCTCATTAAGAAATTTAACTAGACACATTGATTTAGACTCTTTCACAAACAACCCTCATAATTATAGATAAGTGTTCATAATTAGGAATATCCTTAGGAATAATACTATAAGGTGGCATATGTTCGTAACATAGGCTGGATGTCAAGACTCAAGATCCCTTTTCATTGGATATGATGGAGAGTGGCGGGTAACAACGAGCAACAACATAGAGAATGTCCTTGCAAAAAATGTTCATCTATTAAGAAAGAGAATAGACCAAAATGAATGCTAGCTTATGAAAATATTCAAATTGTATTGAATATACTAGACATCTTGCCATACATGTGAGTATGTCGCCTTTGTAGCAAAGCATTCACACATGGTAAGGCATTTGGTAGTCACATTCAATGAATTACATAATTAAGGTCTTTTTGTTGCATTGCGGCCTTCCCATGTGAGCAAGGGCCTTATATTTCAAGACTGAAGTTCAAAGGAGTTCATGACAATAAGAGACTTGCCTTTCAGTTAACCAAATGTTGGTCTTCCTATATATGATTACTAGGGTACACCATTTACACTCAAGTACTTCAATATCTCATGTCATGAACACAATTGAAGATGGTTATGGGCCAGAGCCGGTTATTGAGGCCTGAGATGGATGCATGTATTATTCAAAGGCTCGGTAAAGTAAACCAAAAGTTTGAGTGCGTTGTGCTTCGATCATATATGCTCTTGAACTATAACTGTGGCATGGCTTAGGAGTTGTTTTAAGTTTAGAATATATATTATAGGAAAAATTAACTAGAATAATGCAGCATTTTAGCGATTCGCAAATAATAATGCAACCTAAAGATTATTCTGGAATAATGCAACCTTTATAGGTAAAACCGAATTTAACCTAAGGAATAGGTTAAATGAGACACGTGTCATTCAGTTTGGTTATTATTAATATTTTTAAAAAAAAAAAATTATAAACAAAAAGATTAAAAAAAATACCCCATCCCTCGTCACGGCCACCGGAGCCACCCCTCCTCCCTTCCCCCAGCCACGAAACCAACCAACAACCGCCGCTGACGATCCACCCCACCCTGATGTCGCCGACGACAAGCCAAACACGGGGGGTGGGGTACAAAAACAGAGGCAGCAGCGCAGGGAGGAAAGAGGACAGCGGAGCCGCGAATGAAAAGGAAGAGAAGGGAGTGGGTGTGTGGTGGTTCGTGAAAAGGAAAGAGAGGAGTAGCGAGAAGAGAAGAGGCTAAGAAGCCACGGTGGGCTGTGGTGGCAGCCGCGGTGCAGCAGCAGCGAAATAAGGGGGAGAGGGAAAACAGAAGAGTAGAGAGATGAGAAGGAAGAAGGGAAAGAAGTTGTGGTGGCCAGCGCATTGGTGGGGGTTGGGCTGATAGCAGCGTGGGGGTGGGGGTGGGGCTGAGAGCAGCAGGGGGTGGGGGGTTGGGCCTGAGAGAAGCAGGGGGTGGGGGTTGGGGCTGAGAGCAGCAGGGGTGGGGTTGGGGCTGGAGCTGGAGCAGCAGGGGTTGGGGGATTTAATTTTTTATTTTTTTAGTTTTTGTTAATATATTAATTAAAATTTCAAGTTTTACTTCCTCCGTAACAAAATAAATGCACCTTTTGCACTTTTGACACTATTCACAGTTTTAAATTTAATCGCAATTGGTGACTTATACATAAGGGAAAATATAGTCATGTGGGGTCTTGTTGGATTCGTCTCAACTTGTAGTTTTTTATGATCTAATGTTTATAATTTTTACAAATACATAATTAGAGATATTAAACTTTAAAGTTTTATCTTGGCATGCATGCCCAAGCTAATGGTGCATTCTTTTCGTTGCGGAGGAAGTAAATAAAAATTACTAATTGTTCAGGTAACCGATGATTTGTCCTATTTAAATAAATGGGGTATAAATGTTGCATAATCCAAAATAATCTTTAAGTTGCATTATTATTTGCGAATCGCCAAAAGGTTGCATTATTCTAGGCAATTGTTCCTATATTATATCTGATCATGGCCGTCTCAAAACTTATAGAGGCCCTATGCTAATTCTCAAAATTGGACCCTTTAATTTTTTTTTAGAAAATTGTAAATAACATGAATAATAATATAAATATAATCCTCTATCCCATCTTACCTTCAAACAAAAACTTGTTGCATTTTCATAAGAAAATAACCAAATAAGAAACAATTTTCGCAAGTTCAACAACATATATATTTTACTTTTTGATTTTAGTTCTTTATAAGCAAGTTAAAAAAAATTTAATGCTAGTCTAGAAAGGAAAAAGGTAGGATGAAAGACTACTTCATTACTTAGGGTACGCTTAGGATGAGGGTAAAGTATTAAAGGGGTAATAACAGTCAAACATAGAAAAACTAAGGAATTTAGAGGTGATGATAAAGGGGATAGAGTGGTGGTGGAGAGTACGAGTTAGTGTTGGTTGGAATAATATGGAAGAAAGAAGGGGAACTATTATTCGAATATTTCAATGCCATTAAAAAGGGAGAATGGCTTGTGTTAATTGCGCATGCGAAAAGGGGACTTCAGTCCCTTTACATTGTCCCTTTTTCGACATTGATATGAAGCAATATCATTGTGTTGTAAGTAGACAATGGAACAAAAGGAAACCGGATATTCACCACTCCAAGGCACAGAAACTACGCTTTCCTATTAGTTTTATTTCGCCCCTCTAGGATCACCGGGTTTACACGAAATAACTAATGAGATACAATGGAGTAACAATTCACTTTTATGATCTTAGAAGTGAATCCTTAAGAAGTTGTGTTTGATGTGTTTATGAAGAACATTTCAGAAAGTTAATCAGAAATTCTTAAGCAAGCAATGCTGGTTGTGTCAAGGATGGAGTTCACCTCCTCCTTTTATAGTCACATATGCAAGGGCCCTCATTAAGGACCTTTAATAGGCTCCTTAATAAGGCCCTTAATTCAGAGAATAAAGCCAGCCATTAACCATGTAATAACCATGCATAACCGAGCAAAAATTCTTCAACGGATATAAACGGACAAACCGTGAAATGAAGCGTCACAGGGCAGTACCTAGTCGCGGCCCGCGAGCTGGCCTTGCCCCCTCTTTTCTCTTGTTTTCCGGAATTAGATCCTTCAACTCCATTTAATTCCCCCATATGTGATTTATCCAAACCCATTACCCTTACAAATGTTCCAACACATTGCTCACGTACGAATTAAATAACGTTCTAAGAACTCCGTATGCGCAATTAACTCAAGTCATTTCCTAAAAAAAAAAAGAAAAACATATAAGAGGAAAAAGCGAAGAAATTATATGACTGATAGCTCTAAAAGATTAAAGTACAAAGGAAACATGACCAGCAATGGACTAATACAACATATAAAATGCGTATGTGAAACTATTGGTTCAGACCGTCTGACCCAATATGTTTCGTCGGACGGTCGGACGAAGCGGCGAGAACGGCGCGTCAGCATCTGTAAAACCTCCCTCCCCACCGTCGGCGTCCTCTGTCTCTGCCAGCACATCTCTGCCAGCACATCACCTCCTCCAACAGAGGTCACCGCCACCACATCACCACATCACCTCCCTCCCCATTCGCCATCTATCTTCAATAACCGCGGCTGCTATGGGCGGTGGTGATGGTTGTGTTATGCCGTGGCTTGGGGTTGTTTTGGTCGAGGTTGTGCGTGTACGATTGATGTTGAATTGTATGGTGTTGTTTCTGTTTATTTTCCATTGTTGTCAAAGTGTCGAGTGAACAAGATGAATGGTTTGGGTGAAGAAGCAGGTTAGAATGGTTTTTCAATTGGTTTTTGTTTTGTTTCAGTTGGAGTTTGTTTTGTTTCAGTTGAAGTTTATTTTGTTTCAGTTACTCCCTTTTTTTTCATTTGCTTCTAACTTGCTCTCAGTTACTCCTTTTTTTTTTCATTTGCTTCTACCTTGCTTTCATTTACTCCCTTTTGTTTTCATTTGCTTCTAACTTGCTTTCATTTACTCCCTTTTTTTCAGTAAGACTAAAACACATAAATGAAACAATATTATAAGTAACTGAACTTAAAAGACATCCAACTGAAATAAAAAAGATCAACTGAATTGTTTTTGAAACCAACTGAACAAAAATTGAAACCAACTGAACAAAAATTGAAACCAACTGAAACAAAAATGAAACCAACTGAAACAAAAATGAAACCAACTGAAAGTCGTCCGACCAAATGTTATGATCGGACGTGTCTAACCCAATACCTTCTCTATATTATTGTGTGATCACTCATAATCATATGTTTTCAACTTCGGTCCATGACAATAAATACCACTTCGTCATAGGAGGAGGGATTATTAACTTGTGGCTTGTGCACGTTCATTTTTGAACTCCCTGAAAATTTCTCTTAATTGATATTAAGAATAGATTATTTGGTAGTGAAAAATATCAATAATTCACTATTTGGTACGAAAAAGAGTTCAAATCATACTAATATTTTACGAAAAAAGTGTATTGATATTAGAAAATGTTTGTTCGGTATTAGAAATTATTTACTTGGTACTATAAATATATAACAATACATTAAGGTATAAAACAATCGATATTAGTACTTTTTTGGTATCAGGATATAAGTGTCTAAGTGATACTAAAATATTATATAATAGTAGTACAAAATGTTTATTGATTATCCAGAACTTGACGTTTGGTTCTATATAGGAAGTCATATACTTCCTATGAAGATGTTGTTCCCATATAATTGAAATTATAAGAAAGTGTAAAATTATGTTTGGTTGATTGTGGGAAGTGAAACTTCTCTTTAAACGTTCTACTTACCAACAAGCCTAGGTAAGTAACTTCCTTTATTTTGTGTGAAGTAGAACTTCTTATGAAGTGTAAATTCCCATGATTTTATCAACCAATAAACTTCATATTCTTCAATATTGGTTAAGTTTTAGCCTAGTGATTAAGAATGAGGGTCTGTGAACAATAGGTCACATGTTCGATCCCCCTCCCTAACATGTAATATATATTGCCTTAATGACTCATTTACAACAACAAAAAAATCATGTTCTTCTACTTTATAGAGATTTCTACTTCCTATGATTTATTTTATCAACCAAACAAGTTCTTAATAGGATTCCAATAATGTAGATCAAAATGCCTCTGTTAGACCACAATTGTACTCTCTACTCTACTTGATCGGTTGGTTCCACCACATCCTTCATGAACTCTACCTAACCAATAAAAAGCAACCAAAAGCATATGCAGTAAACATATAAAGACGTTGGGAGCACTAGAAAATCATGCTTCCTCCGTTTCGCAATACTTGGAACGTTTCTTGTTTGCACATTATTCAATGCAATACTTTGAACTTTAATATCTCTAATTATTGATAAGTAAAAATTATAAAAAGTTGATATTATGATATTATACATTAAGACGAATCAAACAAGACCACACTTGACTATACTTTTTCTAATACATTTGAGAAAAAATATAACATAAGACATGTAGATAAATAATGGTTATTATGGTAATGTTGCAAGTATTGAGAAACAGAGGAAGAATTGATTAGTTAAAACTGTTTATTTGGTAGTTACTACATAGAGCATCAATAACACAACTCGTAATAACCAAAAAAAATTCCAAATTATACCAATTATTTTATAAATAGGCCTAAACACCCTTGTTGTAGTTTACTATTGGACTCCAAGTCTCCAACAAGACTCAAGTTATTGGCCAAAATAGGTTCCAAAATTCCAATTGTTATTGGCTAATCTAGCATCAGTACTTCATTAAAAAATGGTTTGAATAATTTGCTAGTTGCTTAAGCTGACGCAATCAGTATTAAGTAGTCCAAGTTTGTAGCTGTCGAGAATCTACATGATCCTGTGACAGACACAAGACATGATCCAAATTTTTACTGAGAAAAAGTCCGTGAGTTAAATTTCAGATGTAGAAGTATGCAACATTAACAGAAAAAATTCTCTTCTCTAACCATATCATTACGTACTATTCCGAAATACAAGGTGGCCCGAGGATTCGCGGGCTGTTTTGTTTGGATGTATACGTAATGGTCATATGATCCTTATCTTCGTTTATAGATTGAAAGTAACAACACTTCTCCATAAATGCCATATTGTTTGTCTTCTAACCCTAGATATCACATGGATTCCTTCTATCATGTGCTCTATGGATCATCTTCACTGTTTCTGTATTTAATCAGAAAACATTGCTAGTCCAGCATTAAATATATATCTTATTTTGGTTAATGATAAGATTAGATAGAACTGGACCTATGATATAATACCTCGATTTCTTATAATTTGGAAGCTAGTCGCCAAACATTTAGACCTAATAATTGTTGCAATATATAGAATAAAACTCTCCAATGCATTTTGCTCTCACTCTTGTACATCCCAGAACAAGAGGTCACCTATATATCCTGGCCAAAATTACTCATAGACAAGTAGGCTTAACAATAATTATGTAGTATTTTAGCACATATGAGTTTTATGAAAAGAAGATTCACCTTGTTGGAATATAATGGATAATAAAGTCAAATTAAGCAATCATGAGGGTATTATGGCCGCTAACTTAAGACTACAAAGACCTCATTTCGTCTTGGCAAATTACTCAAATATCCGGTCATATGGCCTCTAATCCAGCAACATATCCTCCCCTATCAAGCGGCTACCTACGACCTTAAATCCACAAATTCAACACACTGTGATTTCTCTGATATTGTTGAGCTTAACGACTTATTTACATATTATGGTATGGCTGTACAAAATGTTACTTCCTCCTTTTGACACTAGTTGTTTCACTTTTACATTCACGTTTGTAATAACATAAATTTTACAATTTGAAATTATATATTGAGATTAATTCAAAAATATATTACGTGATAAGATTTTATATACTATTAGATAAAATATGTGGTGAAAGTGAAAACTATGAAAAGGGTCAAAAGTCAAAATAGAATAACTAGTACTCCCTCCGTCTTAATTTGATGTTCCCACTTGATATATGGGGGATTTTCAATACAAATTGAGGTGGATGATAATCTTGTAAATTTTATATCGTATAAAGTGTACTTTAGTACTTTTTTGCTTTTAAAAAAATAAAAGAGAGAAAGAAAAATAGGTGATTGGGAAATATTCTAAAGTGGGTCGTGTAAGAGAAAAAGTAAAAAAGTGTAGTAATTAATTAGTTGTTAAAGGGTAAGATGGGGAAATAAATATTCTTAAAATGGAAAAGATTCAAAGTGGGAAGAACTTTTTGAAACATCCCAAAAAGAAAAATGAGAACATCAAATTGAGACGAAAGAAGTATATATTGATATACTTCCTCCGTTTTTATTTAAATGTGACACTTTTAAATTCACGGACTCATAGGCAATTTTTGGGAAGGAAAGAGATAGAGAGAAAAAAATAAGGGGACTCATGTGAGAGGAGAGAGATAGAGAGAGTTTATTGACCAAAAAAGAAAGTGTCACATTTAATTTAAAACTTCCTAAAATAGAAAGTGTCACATTTAAAAAAAAACGGAGGAAGTAGTAATATTTTCTTTTTTTTATTGGTAAAGAGAGAAACTTTGTCCACACCTCAACAAACATGGTGTTTAGGTCTAGCATTTGCGGGGGTTATAAGGTTATTGGTAAAGGGAATCTATAAACACCATAGTTGAGAGGATTTAATCTTGTAACATTGAGGTTATAAAGTTAATCTCCAACCAAATACACCAAATCCTGTAAAGAAGCTTCATAAATTTTGGATTTCAAACTTGTGGCATAAGCATTTTAAAACCAGTAAAGTGTAGCAATGCAACTTGATACTTTATGTTATTGTCCTCGCATTGAATATATGATTACTAAATCAAAGAAGAGCTCATCTATCCATCTGCCTTCCCACTACCTTTAGGCTTTTATACCAATTGTCCTTTAATTGTACTTAATGATGTGGATCTATAGAAGTACTATCAAGAACCTAACGTATTAGAAGCTTAATTAACGCAAGAATCTTCTTGTTGTTTACTCGAACTAGGGCCTTCTTTTTTAATGGGTTCTCCTTTTGGTAAATCTTTGGGTCTTTACCACAAATTGATAACGGTTAGTTCGGTAAATACGACAGAAGAACACAGGTGGAAAGGATAGGGTTTGTGCCAATTAAAATACGTAGGGCCCTTTCCTTTTTGAAATGAAAAACTTTCTTTTATTTTACTTTTTTTTTCTTTTTCCTTATTGTTTAGACTTTAGTGTCTTCGGGTCAGAGATTCTCTTCTACGAGTATGTTGCTCCATCCTTTGACCGAATTACGATCATAACATCAAATCATAAGATGATTCCCCTGGCCTGGTCCTGGTTCTCAATAAAGATATTCATTTTGCTTGGGCACTATAATTAGGGAAGTTGTATGAAGAAATGTTGATAATTTTTTTTATGAGAAAAGAAAAACTAGATTGGTTCCTAAAATAAGAGTAGCTTAACTCATCCTTTCGGATGATTAACAACTGATTAGTATAGAAAGCATTGAACCAATTAGTAAGTGACGAGCACGAGTGACCTTATTTGCGCAGGATTCCAAAGCGGTATCCACCTCTCGAAAACAGTGAATCATGCACCTCGAAATTCTCAAAAAATCGCATACCCATTTCCGCATGAATGACACTCTAGATCTCTCAAGACACCTTCCATACTCTTTTAATGGAATTGATAACACAAAGATTGTTACTTCATTGATCAAGTTGGAAACCTCAATAAACCTGGCAGCTTTGATATCCTCTGTCATGGCTAAAACTTCGACCGTGACAAACTGCCATTGTGGGAAATTGCTTTAGAACCAGTCAGGTACAACTTTTTGCATCTATCTCTTAAAACATAACCCAGAACAGATCTACCATCTTTTAATTTTGAACCATCAAAATTCGACTTAATAAATTACAGAGAGGAGGTGAGCAACAAACTTCATATGCAGACTAAGTTTTCACTTGGATTATCTAAATCTAAGTGTTTAGCTGTCGACTTGCATAACTTTTCTATATTCCACTTAATAAAAAAGACGGAGAAACCATATCAACAAAATATAAACATAATACTCTAAAGTCTAATACTTCACACAAATAAAAAATAGTTAAAACTTACTTACTCCGTTTTATAATAATCGTAATATTAGCATAATAACAACTATTAATCTATCAATGACCTACATAATGACACGCAAAATCCTGTACAAAGGAAGTATCCCATATTTTTTGTACAAAGATGTAAATCCTGTACGGCTGTACAAGCTAGAATCTTTTTGAGTATCACAAAAATCATTATTTTGAGATATCTTGAGGTCATGAAGATCGATAATAATCCGTACGATAAATGACAACAAAGTATTTATAATGCCTGTGGCTGTTAGTAATTTCACTATAGCGAGTCAACAAGTGCTGCAAAAATTTGATGATCTTGACTTATGAAGTGCTCCTTCTATCTTCATTTATTTGGTACTCTCTCTATTTTATAATATAATCTCTTTTCTTTTTTAAGTTAAAATTTAAAATCTTTGATAAAATATTTTTAGGAAAAATTGCCAAGAATAATGCAACTTTTTGGCCATTCGCAAATAATAATGCAACCTAAAGATTATTCTGGAATAATGCAACCTTTATACCTCATTTATTTTAAATGGAGTAAAACCGGATTAAACCTAAAGAATAGGTTAGCTGAGACACGTGGCGTTTACTTATTGGTTATCATAAATATTTTTTTTTTAAAAATATATAAACAAAAAGATTAAAAAAAAAAACCCCCCTCCTCCCTTCCCCCCAGCCGTTGACCCACAGCCACCCCACCCCCTTCCCCCAGCCACGAACCCACAGCTACCCCACCCCATCCTTCCTTCCCCCAGCCACGAACCACCACCGTGTCACTGCCATCACCGCCGAAACAACCAGAAACCGCCGGCGAGCCCAACTCCCATAAGCACGCATTCCCCTTTCGTTCCCGTTCACCCAAACCACCATCGTCCTACCTTCCCAAATCGCGCAACCCATTCGCACCTCGCCGACGGTCTAGGTGTTGGTGGAGGGGGTTTTGGTCCGCCTCAGGTGGTGGCTTTGTGGTTGTTGACTGCGAAATATAGCCAGGAAGAGGGGAAGAGGGGATGGGTGATGTTTTGGCGGTTTTCGGAAGCACGTGGTTGGCTTTGTGGTCACCGGCGAGGGGGGTTGGAAATTCGGCGAGGCAGTTGAAATCCGGCGAGGGGGTGGGGGTAGGGGTAGGGGTGGGGGCTGGGTTTAGTTTAGGTTTTTTAAAAGTTTTTTTTATTTTATTACTTAGAATTTAAAGTTTTAAATAAAAGTTACCTATGGTACAGGTAACCGGTCATTTGTCCTGTTTAAAATAAATGGGGTATAAAGGTTGCATTATTCCAGAATAATCTTTAGGTTGCATTATTATTTGCGAATGGCCAAAAGGTTGTATTATTCTAGGCAATTTTTCCATATTTTTATTAATATATAGAGAAAAAATACTCATGTGTAATCTTAATAGATTTGTCTTAATATTTTCTTTTATAAAATCAACTTTTTTAGATTTTTTACTAATACAATATTGAAGATATAGAAGGTCATTTTTTTTTGTTACATCCACCCGTTTCATCCTTTGAGCTAATCCGGATTCGGAGATCAGTTATGGGTGGTTAAGTTCCAGTCCCCTTCTAATTATTGTTGTGGGGGATCGAACATGTAGTCCTCCCTACCAAGTGAAGCCCCTATCACCGCTTGCACCAACTACCAATTGGTATAGAAGGTCAAAGGTGCGTTTTGGAGATTGTGCAAAAGAAACAGGATTTATATTTATGAGACGGAGGGAGTATATTTTTTGAGTCATGTCATTTTTTGCTATATTGCCCTATTTGGCTAATAGAGTTTAGAGTTTAGCGGATAGAACTTAGAGTTAGAGTTTTACCTTTTTGTTCAACATATTTGACTACAGATGTGACTATTTTTTCATATAATTGTGTTTGATAAAACTTAATTGATTTTGTTTGTGCACAATGATGTTTATGGACATATTAATTAATGCTCCCTCGTTTCCATTTGATGTTTCCATTTTGAATATGGGGGAAATCAATGCATATTGAGGTGGATGAGAATCTTTTTAATTTTATATTGTGTAAAGTGTACTTTGATACCTTTTTATTTTTGAAAAAGTAAGAGAGAGATAAAGAAAAGTGGGTGATTGGGAAATAAATAATTTTAAAGTGGACCATGTGTAAGACAAAAAGTAAAAAAAATGTTATAAATATTTTGTTGTTGAAGGTTAAATTGGGAAAATAAATATTCTTAAAATGAAAAAGATTCAAAGTAGGAAGAACTTTTAGAAACATCTCAAAAAAGAAAAATGGGAACATCAAATTGGAACGGATGGAGTATATTAGTATTATAGTCATGGGCAAAAAAGTAATTTACACATTATCTTACATACTCCCTCCGACACACGATAAACTTTCAATTTCTCCAATGCACAAATTTAAGAAAGTAGTTAATGGTGGATCTTTTGCGATTTTCTTAATAATAAATTATGACTTTTAAGAGTATTGTTTTTGTTTCTAGTGACATAAAGTATGGTCTGATAGGCTAAAGTCGTACCACCTATTCAAAGATAATTCCTACAGTCCTCTAACTATGGTAGTCAAGGGAAGCAGAGTCGAATCCGCAGGGAGATAGAGTTTCTATACTAATATTCAACCAACTAACTACTTCAGATGAACGCAGAGAAGATTAACTGAACTAATAATTAAACTAAGGAAGACAAGAATTAAACTGAGGATTTAACTATGGAATAAAAGTCTAAGGTAATAGTTTGGTCCACCATGCTTATACCACTCAAGAGGTTCAAGTAACTAAAGTCACATAGGTTGAGAGTCGAACGATTAGAGCACGTGTTAAGCTTACGGTCAGGTCTCAACGCTCGTGATTCAACATATGCAGTATGGTCACAAACATAATCAGAATCACTAATGTGTTCTAACCCTCTAAAAGTAAGACTGATCTGTACGAACGATTAGTAGCTAGACATAACTCATGAAATTGGCCACTAACACAAATTATGAATTCACGAACAAGTCACATTACAATCGCTCTAATCAAAACCTAGAAACTATAGCAATTCACATAGCAATCATGGCATAAACATGGTTTTCCTCCCTAAAGCCCTAGAAAAGGGATTACTCACTCATGGCTAAGAAAGACAAAACTAATTCAGAGTAAAGATTCGACAATCAAATCAATAATCAATCACAAACAATCTAACTAAGAATGAACGAAAATAAAGAGATTACCGAAATTGAGTCTGAATACGAATTATATTGAAAGCAAAAGCAACGATCCAATCTTCAACAATGGCGAGATAAAAACTAGCGTTCTAAAGCTAGGGCTTAATGAAATTATAAATGAAAATAAGATGCCCTTAAAAATAAACTAAGTGTTGTATTTATACTAAGTCTCAAAACAAGAGAAAAAGGATTAAAAACGGGAGACAAAACGCACGTCATTAAAGTAAAACTTCAAATCGCCCGATCGGGCTAAACCGCCCAATTTCGTCGAGCGAAATTCTCTTTCTCAAATCAGGATCTGGCAGCATATTGCAATCGGCCCGATGGGTCCGGGTGAAATCCGCCCAATCGGGCGGGTCTTACGTCTTCTTCAATTTGCATTTGCCAAGCATAAAAGGGAACTGGGCACCTCAGAAACATCCGCCCAATGGGTCCGGGCGTTTTGACTATCTTCCAGCAGCAAGGATTCCGCCCGATCGGGCGAAACCAGCCCGATGACATCGGGCTACTAGCAGTTTCTTCCTTTGGCTCAAAAACCACATCCTCGAGTCAAAGACGCCTCTCTAAGCCTATGAAACGTGGCCTTAGAGCTCTGCAACTCGGTATATCTGCCTCGTAACTCCGCCTAACATATGTTAATGCTCAAAATAGCAGAGAATAGGGAGAAAACTCCCTAAAACCTGTAATTCAACATAAAACACGCAAAACACAACTATGTAGAGGAGTTAGCATAGTTTAGCTCCTAAGAGCATAGTTTGACGCATAATTTAGCTCAAAAGTAGGGGAAAAAACTGTATAAAATAACACGATATCATGGTCTCATGTTAAGAGTAAGTTATATTATTATGGGGACCCTACCACTTGGACAAATGAGAAGTTTATTTGGGCCAAACATTTACAGTGAAATGGGAGCTTTTTGATTTTGAGTGTTTTCCCCTAAAACTCTATCTTGAAACTCTCTTTACCAAACACTACTATAAGAGTTTTCGACTTGGTCCAAAACTCTCTTTTTTCCCCAAAACTCTAATTGCCAAATACCCCATTATCTTTGATGAGAGAGGCTAGTGAATTCATTAAGATTTTATAATGATAATACATCAAGTCCAAACCTATAAATGTCAAATATAAAGAGTATTTTGCGGATGACAGAAAAAGAAAGTAAAAAATGTAACCCGGGCACACGAAGTATAAAAAATTGATATCGCCATTTGCGTTTTATATTATCAATAAAAATATGGCCAAATCTAGTACGTAAATAGTACAAAGTCAAAGTGATATATTTATTGAAACGAAATAAGTGTTAAATCATAGCTATGTTGTTTTCCTAAGTATTACAATAATTTACTTGTACACTTGTCAACGTACAACTCTAATCATTGGTATCTTATTTTTGTCAGAGAAATTATAAATACTCCATCAATTTGTTTTTAATTGCTAAGGTTTGCTTTGGGGGATAGCCAAGGAGATTTATAAAATATATGAAATGATTGTTTGAGAAATAGATAAAGTTGTTTGGGGAATAAATAAAGTATGAAAGATAAGTTTGTAAAAGTAAAAAAGTGTGGGTGATTGGATATTTGAAGGGAAAAGAAAAAAAAACAAGTGGGTCCCAAAATACGAAAAATTAGAATATAAAGATGTGAAAGTTTACCAAAATAGTAAAAGTGAAAGTGTAACAATTAAAAAGAAAAGTTCAAAAAAGGAAAGTGTAGCAACTAAAAACAAACGGAGGTAGTACTATCGTCCCATAATATAGTTTTTTTTCTCATATTTCATGGGAAGCAAATAAAGTGTTTCATAATTTATTTCTGTTGTTGTACATGTAATGGAGAATGAATGGTTTTTATTTATTTTTCATTTAATAAGATAGCATAAATGAAGTTTTTGCTAACGTACGGATTATTTCAACCAATAAAATGAACTTAAAAGAACAAAAAAAAAATCAAAAAATACAACAAAACAAATAATAATTGTAGAAAGTTTTTTTTTGGGGTATTACACAACTTGTACTGGCTACCATTTTATTGTAGCTATTGTAGAATTATCCATAAATTTATTTCAATGTATATTTCCAAAGATTGAATTTTTAAAAAATTATTAGATAATTACAAAAAATAATCATCAATATCATGTATTAACAAACATGAAGATCAACCTGGTTCAATTATTTAGAAACAAACAAAGGAACTATATGATAGTTTATGTTCTACCTCAAATGACACTTTATAATACCAATGTAACTTAGGATCTGTCTTTTCAACTTATCTCAATTTCTTAGAACTTATTCAAATCTTATTTGTGAGAGAGTAAAACTTATGTTTTTAGTTTTTGGTTTTTTACTTACCTATACTTATTTAAACTTATTTTTTCTGCTAATGGCTGAAAATAAATTTTAAAAAAAATGAAGCCTTAGATATATACTATTCAAAGCTTTATAATATTTATACAAATAATTAGTAGTATATCTTAATATAAACATTGTCATTTCAAAATGAAAAAAAAATGGATTTTGAATAGAGGAAGTACTTTTATTTTAATGGTACGACATATTTGGGATTGAGAAAGTGATGATAGCAAGGGGAAGGAAATCTAAATGAGCAAGTCTTTCTCATCATTCATTGAATTAAATGAGGGTTTCAGAGTCACGTGGTTTCTTGTTCCTTGTAAGTTGTAACACTTTAACAATGCCAAGATTGCCAACCCTCCCATATCCCATATCCTCCTCACATGCTTTCACATTCATCTCTTCCCTCTAGATTTACGGCATTTCTTTTTGTTAATTTCTTCCTTCTTCTTATTAATTTATTAAAGTTCAGTGGTTTTGTCATAGTATAAGCGAAGCTTGTCAACAACGGCATATCAATTGCTGGATTGCCCAGGTTAATCTTGTGACATTACCAAAAAGGTTGACTCCTCCTCGAAACCTCGCTTTCAACAACATCACGACGCTTCTTGAATGGTGGATTCAAGGAGCCCACGACTAGGAGTGTATATAGTAGTTTTATCAACTAATAGACTTTTATGAAGTATAGCATGTTTAGATGATAGTATTATAGTTGGGGTTTGATCTTTTCAACTTTTATATATATATATATATATATATATAATATATATATATAATATTTGATCTTAATTTAAATTTATCTAAATTTATTAGAACTTATTTAGACTTATATAAATTTATTAAAATTTATTAAAACTTAATCAAACCTTATTTATGAGATTTTCGAACCTTATTAGAACTTATATTATGAGAACAAATATGAACTACTTTGAACTTTCTGGGGGAGCTTGGGGGTTATGGCTTGTAAAGGGCCTCTGGATAGAGGTCTAGTATTGGTAGCTCAGAGGATTATTCTTCTTACCTTAATATAGTTCACCGTGAAAACCAAATAAAAGGGGTACAAAGGAGGCCTAGAGATATTTCATTAATGGCATTTTTGTAAATACTAACAACTTCGATGTCAAGATGCGCGTATACGCCCTTAATCGTAACATGTACGGATGTACCTCTATGAACCTTATATGTAACCTGACGAATAAAGTGGGTAGATGATTAGGAGACCATTCGCTTGAAGACTGCATCATTACAAATTATAGAGGACAGTGATGAATGACTCCAATGTGGTAACAATTTGTAATTAAGTGATCCATAGACAACACAGTCTGGCACTTTGTTTGCTTCCCTATAGACGTGGTCAATCTTGATCTGTTGGAATTGTTGAAGCATGATGCTGGTATCTTCAATAATGTTTGCGACCTTTCAGGGTGGATTTAATTTGTGATTGCTTGAATTGATGACGATCATATTGTTTCCCTCTACATGATGATTGAACAATTAAGCAATGGGATACCCCTTTGTGAGGGGTTGTGGCTTCAGCGACTAGAACATTTGCTTGGTTATATTTAATCTCTTCAACAAGTTTAGTAATGAAAATAACAACCCTGTTGTTCCCATGGAGAGAAGAACCTACGATTAGCTTTTCGAGAAATTTCCAAACGAACAATTTCAACGAAATCTTTCAATTTCTTATTTTACTATGTTCAACTCTATGTATTCCTCTATCAGTAGAATACATTGGATGTACATAAATGGCTCTAACAAAGATTCCGTTATTCGCATTAACAGATACTCTAGCTAGGAACAATGTTTTATGGGGTGCTAACAATTTGATAACTATCTTTGTAGCTCCAAAATGTTTCAGTTTATGCTCTTACCTATTATCTGGATACACTAAGAAAGATGTACGATCAACCGAGGTTTAAAGAGTAGGCTGTAATGACTACACCTTGCTGATCTCGAATGACGAAGCCTGCAATAGCAATGTTTTTTTACTGAGCCGTCAAAGTTAAGCTTGAGGGTGCTTGGAGAGGGGATCAACCGACAAGATTAAGTTGTCGATAGGGTTGAGGTTAAGGTGGGATTGGGAGGTCTCCCTTTAGAGAGAAGACATAAGAGAATCATCGAGTTGGTTACATAACTTCCGTTCATGTTGATACAATTTATCTTGGTGGAAGATCCTATGGATATTGCGCTTTTATTGTTAAAAATGTTGTCGTTTCACTCTTTTCAAAGGCTC
Organism: Patellifolia procumbens; assembly: GCA_947645195.1. NCBI lineage: Eukaryota > Viridiplantae > Streptophyta > Magnoliopsida > Caryophyllales > Amaranthaceae > Patellifolia > Patellifolia procumbens. The sequence goes on along the minus strand of CANSGD010001379.1, from coordinate 1,536,578 downwards.
CAAAGGAGGAAACAAAGTTGTGCAGTCAAAGATTTATCAGCTTTGAATTTGTGGATGGTGTCTTTGAGAGAAGATGTGAAAATATGAGTGTCAATCCAATGGATAACCTTAAGTAGTAGCCATAGGGATTTGGAGATTGGGCATTGTGAGAAAAGGTGGTATGTAGTTTCTACAGATGTGTTGCATAGAGGACAGTTGCCCATAGGGATGATACTCCCTCCGTCCCAATTTAAGTGCCCCATTTTGACCAAAACATACTCTACATTTTGGTCAAAATGGGGCACTTAAATTGGGAAGGAGGGAGTATTTCTTTCGAGAAATGTGGCACGACCACTAATACCATTATTAAGAATTTGCCATAGAAAGTTTTGTAGATTAGGGGGGATATCAAATTTCAAGAGTGATCTAAATTTCCATTTAGGAATGCTGGAATGGATGATTAGACATGGAAATCCCCGTCAGGTGTTATTCCCTAGACATGGGTGTCTAGAAAAAGCTAGAGGAATTCATGTTTGTATGTTAATATATTTTCTGATAGGACCGTTTTTAGTTGTTCTAAATTCCATGAATGATCAAAATTGATAAAATCTCCAACTTTTTAGTTAAGGTCTCTTACGTTCATGAGAGGTTGCCCAATTATCTAAACCAGAAAAGATAGTAGAGCCATCCCCTAATTTTCATCTGATATCTATCCTTAATGTTTCCAGTTGAGCAATGCTTTTTTGCCAAATGATAATAGAGTGAGATGACTTGGGGGCATTGATATCGCGTATTTATATAGACTTTTCTCTCTTATTTACAAGTTAATTTGTGCGTCATTGGAGTTCTTGGGAGCTATTTTGTGCTAACTATTGTATATAGTTGTGGTTTTGTGTTTTAGTGTTGACTTGCATGTTTTAGGGAGTTTTCTCCTTATTCCCGAGCCATTTGGAAGCAACTACGGCTTTACGAGATGTTACGAGACACGTAGGATAGCTCACGAGCTTTATGGGTAGTTTAGGAGGTCCCAAGACCTCTAAACGTGAAGAATTGAGAGCCAAAGAGTCAAAAAGGAGGTTTCCTTACTCTGATCGGGCAAAAATAGCCCGATCGGGCGAAGATATTATGACCGGGTAGAGAAGTTGCGGACCCGATCGGGCAAGGCATGCCCGATCCGATTGGGCGAGCACCCATGTGCCCAGACCCGATCGGGTGCTGACCTTCCGACCCGATCGGGTGGCTGACCCAAACTCACTCGATGCCACGCCACGCCACAAGAACGCTGTTGAACACAAAATGGCTCCAGGCCCGATCGGGCAGTGCTGCCGGGCCCGATCGGGTGGGCCTACTTCGCCTTTTGCTTGCTGCGCTGCTGCTATGATGAGCCCAAGAAACGTTGGTGCTGATTTGTGTGTGGGCCCGATCGGGCCACCCAATCGGGTCCCGTGCCCGCAAACGCATTTTTTCACTTTTGTTTCCGCATTTAGTTAGACTTGGAGGGGTATTATAAATAACTTTTCCTCATTATTTTAGAGACATCTCTTTTATCATCTTTTTATCATCTATAACTCTAGTTTATTTCTCATAGTTCTTAGATTAGTTTAAACACTTTAGATTAGATTAAAGGCGATTGAACCTATTCGATTTCAATAAAAGTTCCTGATTTCTGTCAATTGGTATTCTTCTTTACTCTAGTATCTTTTATTATTCTTAATTGCTTAGCCTAATTATTTAATCATTCATGATGCAATTATTAGTGTTTCATATTAGATTTGTTGTTGCTAATTCGATTATGAGTGAGTAGTTCTTTTTCTAGGGTGTTAGATAGGAAAGCCATGTTTATACCATGATTGTTGTTTGGATTTATATCAATTTCTAGGGCTTGATTAGGGTGATTGTGATGTGATTTATTCTTAATTAGTGATTAATGTTAGTGTACAATTTCATTGATTGCTTGTGGTTAATAGTTGTTTGCACAGATCCGTCTTACGACTAGAGGCCTAGGACACGTCAGTAGTTCTGATTACGTTAGTGAACATGCGGCGTATGTTGAACTATGAGCGTTGAGTCTTAACCATAGCTCAACACATGCTCTAATCCCCCGACTCTTGACTTAGGTTTTGATAGTAGTTGACCTTATTTGATTGGTATAAGCATGGTGGACCGACCTAATACCCTAGGCTTTTAGTCCATAGTTAAATCCTCGGTTTATTTCATCTTCTTTAGTTTAATCTTTAGTTCAGTTAATTCTTCCCTGATTTCATCTGAAGTAGCTGATTGATTGAATATTAATTTAGAAACTCTGTCTCCCTGTGGATTCGACCCTGCTTCCATTGACTACCACGTTAGAGGACTGTAGGTTTATCTTTGAATAGGTGATACGACTAAACCCTATCAGGCATAACCTAAGATGAACTTGTTATTTAGGTATTTCTATTTGACCAGTTTGGCCCAAAAGTTGTTCGAATTCGAAAGCACCTTCCAAATGAGTTTAGCAAGAAAAATCTTTAGTAAGGGGCAAAGTTCTTCTTAGACCCAAACCACCCACACTCTTTGGGGTGAAAATTTTATCCCAAGGGATTTATGTGAGAAGTGTCAATGGCTTTTGTTGTACTTGAGTGAAGCGTTGTAGCCGTGCAGGTGTAGTTTGGGATTGTTTTCCAGATTGGACTGGATTAGAGTTAGACGTCCTTCTTTTGAGAGGAAACCTGCCTTCCATAGTTTGATCCTTTTTTTGTTGCTAGAGAGGAGGGATGCGATGTTCGCTTTAAGCGGCAAAAATCACTAAAGTGTATTCCGTGGTAGTGACCAAGACAAGACTTGGGAGTCATCTAGAAGTAGCTAGCCAGGATGGCCCTTTTTGCATTAGGGACTTTTTTTAGATAAAATGATTGTTGATTTATGAAAATTTACTAATTGGTTGGAGGATTGACAAAAATTTTCTATGACTGTTTTGAGAGTAGTGCATGTCGTTCGGTAGCTCTACAAAAGATGAGACTATCATTGGCGAAGAGGAGACAAGGAATTTTAGCAGTTCGTAGGGAAATATGAAAACCTACCCCAAAGGATTTTCGTTGAGTCTAGAGGTTAAGGAGTCTCACGCAAAGCCTTACATATAGATAATGAAGAGATAACGGGATATAGGTCGCCCTGACGGAGTCCTTTACTCGGGCGAAACCAATTCGTCGTTACCCCCATTGATTTTTGACAGGGTAGGAGACTTTAGTGACGCATTGTTTAACTAGATCTATCCATTTGTAGGGAAAACCAAAATAAAAGCTCAACTAGAGCCCGAGGTTTCTTAGCATTATCCTGTGTATTCCATGAAATGATTTTCATTATGGTATGATGTGCGGGGGAGGGGGTTGTGGTCTTTGGCTCAAGATTGTTGCCGGTTCTTTTAAGAGTTAGAATATTAGTTAGAGCACTTGTCGGATTGGTATGACCCCATAGTTCCAAGTGGATGGCTAAGCGTCCGATTCGATGAGACTTTGAAAATCTTTGGGCATTTACAGTACAATAGTAAGCAAAATAAGTTCACACATAGTAAAAGAGAAGTAGATTGTTCTGTGATATCACGTATTTATATAGTGTTTTCTCCCTTATTTACAAGCTAATTTGTGCGTCATTGGAGCTCTTGGGAGCTATTTTGTGCTAACTATCGTATGTAGTTGTGGTTTCGTGTTTTAGTATTGAATTGCAGGTTTTATGGAGTTTTCTCCTTATTCCCGAGCCTTTTGGAAGCAACCACGGCTTTACGAGATGTTACGAGGCACGTAGGATGGCTCACGAGCTTTATGGATAGTTTAGGAGGTCCCAAGACCCCTAAACGTGAAGATTAGAGAGCCAAGGAGTCAAAGGAGGTTTCCGTGCACTGATCGGGCAGAAATGGCCCGATCGGGCGAAGTATTTATGATCGGGTATGAAAGTTGCGGACCCGATCGGGCAATGTATGCCCGATCAGATCGGGCGAGCACACATGTGCCCAGACCCGATCGGGCATCCACCGCCCGATCCAATCGGGTCAAAGGCTACTAGGTCTCGTTGTGAAGCTGCGGATGAGGCGAGCTGCTGGGCGCGTTTTGTCGCCTGGCCCGATCGGGTGGCTGCCCACGGCCCGATCGGGTGGGTCGTTATAATCAGTTTAATGCTACGCTGCTGCTACGCGAAGGCCCAGAGGACAAAGCGCTGAGTTTGGTGTTTGACCCGATCGGGTACTGTGCTCGGGCCCGATCGGGTCTGGTGCATTTGTCGCGGATTTCGAGTTTTGTTTCCTATTTTTTTATTAGACTTGAGGGGTATTATAAATACCGTTTTCCTCATTATTTAGGGACATCATTAATTTACATCTTTTATTCTTCTTTCATTAGCTTTAGACTAGTTTTATTCTTCATTATTCTTAGTTCAATTCAAACACTTTAGATTAATTTAGAGGTGATCAAACCTATTTCGATTTCAATAAAGTTCCTGCTTTCCGTCAATTGGTATTCTTTCTTACCCTAATCTCTTTTGTTATTATTGATTGCTTAGTTTATTTATTTAATCGTTCATGATGCAATTGTTAGGGTTTCATATTAGTTTTGTCGTTATTAATTCAATCATGTCTGAGTAGTCTCTTTCTAGGGTGTTAGATAGGAAAGCCATGTTTATACCATGATTATGATTTAGACTCTTATTGATTTCTAGGGCTTGATTAGGGTGATTGTGATGTGGTTTGTTCTTTATTGAGTAATTAACGTTATTGCGCAGTTTCGTTGGTTGCTTGTGGTTAATAGTTGTTTGCACAGATCCGTCTTACGACTAGAGGCCTAGGACACGTCAGTAGTTCTAATTACGTTAGTGAACATGCGGCGTATGTTGAACTATGAGCGTTGATTCTTAACCATAGCTCAACATAGGCTCTAATCCCCCGACTCTTGACTTAGGTTTTGGTAGTAGTTGACCCTATTTGATTGGTATAAGCATGGTGGACCGACCTAATACCCTAGACTTTTATTCCATAGTTTAATCCTCGATTTATTCCGTCTTCTGTAGTCTATTATTTAGTTTAATTAATTCCTTCCTGATTTCATCTGGAGTAGCTGAATTGGTTGAATATTGATTTAGAAACTCTGTCTCCCTGTGGATTCGACCCTGCTTCCACTTACTACCTAGTTAGAGGTCCGTAGGTTTATTTTTGATTAGGTGACACGACTAAAACCTATCAAATTTTGGCGCCGTTGCCGGGAAGACGGCTAGTTCTCTAAATTTTTATTTAATTATTTGGTCTACTTTTCTGTACCTCCTTGGAACTTCATTGTTTCAATCGAGGTACCCTTTACTGCTGCTTTTTGTTTCTTTTGTATGCCCAGGTCCCAAAGAAACGGTTCCCCCATTCCAGCGGACCCCGATCTTGATAGGACAATCAGGCGGATCCGAAAGATAAAGCAGAAAGAAAAGCAGTCTGTTCAGCTGAACACCTCTAGAACAGACACCTTGAGTTCAGTCATGTCAAAGTCACTGAAGTCATACGGGGTGCCCAACCTAGATGGTCTCTCCACTGGACCTACTATGCCCACCATTGCCGCAGCAAATTTTGAGATTAAGCCTGGACTCATCAGCATGGTCCAGCAAAATCAGTTTGGTGGGCATCCTACTGAAGATCCGGCAAATCATCTACAACGGTTTCAACAACTTTGTCGAACCGTTAAACATGCCGGCGTCACTCCAGATCAACTCAAAGTCATGTTGTTCGAGTTTTCACTGAGAGATAGAGCCCAAAAATAGTTGAACGATGTGAAAGAAACCGAGTGGAGTGAGATTTCTGCTGCATTTCTGAGAGAGTATTACCCACCCACTAAAACAGCAGAAATCAAAAATAAACTGGCCACGTTTTCCCAAGAGCCTGATGAAACATTAAGGGAAGCGTGGGCTAGGTTTAGAGATCTACAGAGAGAGTGTCCACACCATAATATGGACAAATGGTTCTTGACGCAGACAAACTACAATGGTCTGCAGCCTCAGACGAAGTGTATTGTTGATTCGTCTGCAGGAGGAGTGTTTTTAGACAAGGCAGTTGATGAGGGTTATGAATTCATATCAAATCTTGCAGCCAATGACCATTCATCATCTAGGAGTTTGACTAAGAAGGTCCTTGAAGTTGACGCTATTTCATTGCTTACATCTCAGATGGCGCAACTAACTCAGCAGCTAATGAAGTCTTCTAGTCCGACACCTCCACCCATGAGTATCAATGCTATGTCTGCAGTAGCACCCATTACCTCATCTTACTGCGAGGTATGTGGTGTTCAGGGTCACTTTGGGCATGACTGTCAGTTCAGTCAATTTCAGATGGAGCAGGCCAATGCCTTCCAACAAAGACCACAAACCTTCCCCCCTCCACATAACTACCAAATTCCACAAAACTATCAACCTCCACCTCCACAAAACTATCCTAAACCCTCATACCATCAAACCCCACAAAATTTCAATAGACCACCACCACAAAACTTCCATCACCATAACAACTTCCAAACTCCACAAAACTTTCCCACCCCACCTCCACAAAACAATAACCCGCAAGAGCCTAGCAATTCTGAACTGATGAAAATGATAGTGTCTATGCAAAAGGCACATGAGGAAGCACGGAGGAACCAAGAGAAGCATATCAAACTTCTCGAGGCTCAAGTTGCCCAGTTGGCAGAAACTAATGCACAGAGGCAGCAGGGACAATTGCCAGGGCAACCAGTTCAGAGAGAACATGTGAATGTCATCACTCTTCGTAGTGGCATTGCATATGATGCCCCTCCAGTGCCCATTGATGAGGTTATCCCAACTGCAGGGAAGAAGAGGGTGGTAGAGGAAGGAAAAAGGAAGAATTCGACGTCTGAAGTCGATTTGTCTGCAGCAGCTGAACAAACAGGGAAGAAAAAGGAGAAGGTTTCTGAAACGCCTTTTACACCAAGGCTACCTTTTCCTCACAGGATGCAACAGTCCAAGGTTGATCAGCAGTTTGGTAAGTTCTTGGCTATGGTCAAGAACCTTGAGGTAACGATCCCATTTACAGATTTAATTACCCAAGTGCCTGTTTATGCCAAATTTCTGAAAGACATGATCACTAAGAAAAGAGACTTTGGTGGGGTAGAACGTGTCGCTCTTACTGAAGAGTGTAGTGCTTTTATTCAAAATAAAACCCCACCAAAGTTAAAAGATCCTGATAGCTTTTCTATACCCTGCCATCTTGGACCTATTTTTATTGATAAGGCTTTGTGTGATTTAGGTGCTTCTGTTTCCGTTATGCCATTGTCTGTTTATAAGAAACTGAACATGGGAGCCCTTAAATGCACACAAATCACTTTACAGATGGCGGATCGTTCTATAAAATACCCTCTAGGTGTTTTAGAGGATGTTCCTGTTAGGGTAGGGAAATTCTATATCCCTGTTGATTTTGTGGTGTTAGATATGGATGAGGATGCCCAGATCCCTATTATCTTGGGTAGGCCGTTTTTGTGTACTGCTGGTGCTGTCATTGATGTCAAGTCTGGGTCTTTAACTCTTAGTGTTGGTGATGACAAAGTGATGTTTAAACTAACCAATCTTGTTAAGGCACGTATGCTTGAACAATCTTTTTGCAGGGATAAGGTTTTAGATGAAGTAGGGGTGGAGAAGGCTCCAATTCCACCTAAGGTCACCTCACCGTCTGGAGGCATTGTCAAGAACATTTGGAGGAGGAAGATGTTTGATGAGGGTGGCACTCATTGCCAAGCCCCTCCTATTTGAGAGAGGGAGGATTATGGTCGTGCGGGACCTTTATAAACCAGCGCTGTGCGAGAGGCAACTCGTATTTTTCTTTCCCTTTTCCTTTTCTTTTTATTTTCCTTCTTCTTGTGAGCGAGAGTGAGGGTACTAACATTGTTTTTCCTCTTAGCATAGTCCTTATCACCTTTTGGCATTGAGGACACTGCCAAGTTCAGCTTGGGGGAGGAGTTCTGTTTGTATTCCCTATCTCTTTTACTGCTTTCTAGAATAGTTTTACTGCTTTCGAAAAATACTAAAAAAATCAAAAAAAATATGGTTCCCATGACTGGTTTAGTTGCCTCCATGTGCCCCTTGCTGTGCTCTATTTGAAAATGATTTGACTTTGTTTTCTGGATAGCTGGGCATTTGTGATCTTGAGGCTATGATTTGATGTTTGATTGCTATGATTTCGAGCATTTTTGGATTATATTAGACCACTTTGTGCTGCATACCTGAATTGGTTAGACTGTGAGGCCTCTTTGTAGCCTATTGGATTCATATTATTATCCAGTCTATTCTTGTGTGTTAGTTCCTCTTTAGTGGATTGATCTTGACTTTGACTTCGTACTTGTCTGATTTTGGATGACTTGTAGCATGTGCTGTGATAGAGGCGTTCTTTTGTCTTATTCTTGAGCTTCAGAGTGAGTTTTTGATATACTTTTATCCTCCTTAGCCCCGCTGAGCCTAATGACTTGTTTCGTGTTACTTAAACCCCTATTATGAGCCAAAAACCTTCACTTGATATTATTCCAAGCCTAGCTTGGGGGAGCTTTTTGTATGGGTTGAGTTTGAGATTGGTTTGTTGGTTTAGTTTGGTTTTTGAGGAATTTGAAAGTGTATTTGCTGTGGTTTGAGAGTGAGAAAGAGAAAAGAAAAATCAAGTTTAGAGTTGCGTGAATAAAGTTCAGAAAAATGAAAGAAAAATGAAATGAAAATTCAAAAGAATTCTAGTTCTTTCATTCACGTACATTCATAAAAGAATATTCGCTCCATTGCTAAAAAATTGGGTTTGTTATGCGCTTTTCATTGATTTATGAGAGTTGGGTTATTTTACATGGTTTTATGGTGTTTGTTGGGAGTTGTGAAGGCCATCTTAGGCCTTGTTTGAATGGTTTATGCTCCCCCTTTCTTGGTTTTTCCACCACATTACCCAAAAGTATCCCCTACCTCTCGCCTAAGCCCCATTACAACCCTATAAAGTCCTCTTGAGCTCGTGTCTGCAATGTTCATTTGATTGATTTCGAGTTAGTTTGTCAAAGTTAAAGAGTATTTCTGCTAATTGAGTCGACTTGACTAGGATGAGCGTCATTGAACCTTCTTAAACACATGAGAGTGTGAGTGGGAAGGGTACTTATGGTCGGGTTGGTGAGTGTTCGGGCACATTCTTTGCCTGCCACAAAATTGAGAGGAGTGACACCCTTGTGAGTGCCTTTTCAGGACTTGTATGCTTTGTGGATGCTTGAGTTTGATAAATTGCTTGAATGATTGGTGGTTGGATGGATTTGATGAGCCAAACTTGAATTATGCCTGCTTGAACGATTCTTAGTCTTGAAAATGTTTTGAGCTTTGATTTGTTTTTATCTTTGGGGTGAGGTAATCTATTCCATGTTCATGTGCTGTTTGCTTGAGGACAAGCAAAGGTTTAGCTTGGGGGAGTTTGATATCACGTATTTATATAGAGTTTTCTCCCTTATTTACAAGCTAATTTGTGCGTCATTGGAGCTCTTGGGAGCTATTTTGTGCTAACTATCGTATGTAGTTGTGGTTTCGTGTTTTAGTATTGAATTGCAGGTTTTATGGAGTTTTCTCCTTATTCCCGAGCCTTTTGGAAGCAACCACGGCTTTACGAGATGTTACGAGGCACGTAGGATGGCTCACGAGCTTTATGAATAGTTTAGGAGGTCCCAAGACCCCTAAACGTGAAGATTAGAGAGCCAAGGAGTCAAAGGAGGTTTCCGTGCACTGATCGGGCAGAAATGGCCCGATCGGGCGAAGTATTTATGATCGGGTATGAAAGTTGCGGACCCGATCGGGCAATGTATGCCAGATCAGATCGGGCGAGCACACATGTGCCCAGACCCGATCGGGCATCCACCGCCCGATCCAATCGGGTCAAAGGCTACTAGGTCTCGTTGTGAAGCTGCGGATGAGGCGAGCTGCTGGGCGTGTTTTGTCGCCTGGCCCGATCGGGTGGCTGCCCACGGCCCGATCGGGTGGGTCGTTATAATCATTTTAATGCTACGCTGCTGCTACGCGAAGGCCCAGAGGACAAAGCGCTGAGTTTGGTGTTTGACCCGATCGGGTACTGTGCTCGGGCCCGATCGGGTCTGGTGCATTTGTCGCGGATTTCGAGTTTTGTTTCCTATTTTTTTATTAGACTTGAGGGGTATTATAAATACCGTTTTCCTCATTATTTAGGGACATCATTAATTTACATCTTTTATTCTTCTTTCATTAGCTTTAGACTAGTTTTATTCTTCATTATTCTTAGTTCAATTCAAACACTTTAGATTAATTTAGAGGTGATCAAACCTATTTCGATTTCAATAAAGTTCCTGCTTTCCGTCAATTGGTATTCTTTCTTACCCTAATCTCTTTTGTTATTATTGATTGCTTAGTTTATTTATTTAATCGTTCATGATGCAATTGTTAGGGTTTCATATTAGTTTTGTCGTTATTAATTCGATCATGTCTGAGTAGTCTCTTTCTAGGGTGTTAGATAGGAAAGCCATGTTTATACCATGATTATGATTTAGACTCTTATTGATTTCTAGGGCTTGATTAGGGTGATTGTGATGTGGTTTGTTCTTTATTGAGTAATTAACGTTATTGCGCAGTTTCGTTGGTTGCTTGTGGTTAATAGTTGTTTGCACAGATCCGTCTTACGACTAGAGGCCTAGGACACGTCAGTAGTTCTAATTACGTTAGTGAACATGCGGCGTATGTTGAACTATGAGCGTTGATTCTTAACCATAGCTCAACATAGGCTCTAATCCCCCGACTCTTGACTTAGGTTTTGGTAGTAGTTGACCCTATTTGATTGGTATAAGCATGGTGGACCGACCTAATACCCTAGACTTTTATTCCATAGTTTAATCCTCGATTTATTCCGTCTTCTGTAGTCTATTCTTTAGTTTAATTAATTCCTTCCTGATTTCATTTGGAGTAGCTTAATTGGTTGAATATTGATTTAGAAACTCTGTCTCCCTGTGGATTCGACCCTGCTTCCACTGACTACCTAGTTAGAGGTCCGTAGGTTTATTTTTGATTAGGTGACACGACTAAAACCTATCATTCTGCCAATGAATAAGCAGTAAAGTTTTGTGACGCCAGAGGGGAAGCCACTCCCCATATGAGAGTGGCTGCTTGAAGCTCCTCGTATGAATAGTTAAAGCTCGGATGAGGTCCAGTTGTTTTTTTCCAACCAACAAAGGCATGAGCCTTGAGTGATGGTGAGGCCAATCCTGATCACTTAGACTATCCATGTAGAAATGGCGCAGGGAGATACTAGGTTGCATGTAACCACCGAGAGAAGTTAGTTACTGAGTTGATATCTTAATAGTCAGAGAATTTGCTAGAGAATTTGTTAGAGCTTTTGTTAGATGGTTATGACCCCATAGTTCCATGCGGATGGCTGAGCATCCGATTCGATGGGATTTTTGAGCATCCAAGGAACATGATGTAGAGGTTCATACTGATAGGGGAGGTCTTGAGTGGAGTTGAAACCAGCTCTGTGCAAAATGCATACTTCTCCTGCAAAAAGGCACACAAACATTAGGCCATAAGTAAGAGCAGAGTGAAAGCAAAACCATAATATCCAGGGAGTGTAATGTGCATTCCATTTGCGAAAGTACATATATGTTAACATAAAAGTTTATGAAGTTCAAAATAAATAAAGATATTTGATATTATTTCATCGTATGAAGTAGATTCCACTAAAACTGTTGCATGCACTTCAGCACCGAAATTGATAGCATATCATCTCCATGTTCCATGTTAGCTTGGTACTTGTGACGACTTCCCTCTGGTGTGTTTTTCTCATATTTAAGAACCCGATGCGTTAATTCAGCAATGTCTTCATGAAAAAACACTTTCAGTCTCACCATGAAGTCATATGGTAGACCATCTTGAGCCATTTTTAAGACTTCCCTGGTAGCTGATAGACTCTTTCTGGAACACTCATAGTTACTCCTAGTTTTGTTCTACAAAATTGGTTTATCTTTTCCGGCATCTTAAACCAATTATGCGTAGAGTTGGTTCCGAAGTTTAGGAACCACTAGAAGGCAATTCCAAATAAAGAACGTGAACATGATCTCAATCTTAGGAAATCATTGTCTTCCCTACATTGGACATTGACCCTAACCGTATGTTCATCATCTACCTGCACTTTTACCTTTAGCATAAACAAAGTGAAAGCATGTGTGAAATTCCCAAGATAAAGGTTTTGTATGTCAATCCATTCAAGATAAGGATTCAACCCCGAAGGCCTATCTGCTCTTCTTTGTCCCGTATATCTCTCCACTAGAGCTTGAAATTGAGCTATTGTGATCGAGGACTTGATCCTGCTTCTCCCCCATTTGGTTTCCTTAAGTGGGATGATCCCTAAGATGTTAGTTGGATAGTTCAAAATCATCATAGTGTTCATAAACAACACCTCTATATGTTGATCCCCTTTAAAAGTGAGATAATTAAGTACTGAATGCAATAATAAATTCAAGGCAAATTCAATGAAAAGTATTGTTTTAAAGCATTATTAAACTCATTGTGTGTAAACATTTTTTTACGGAACAGAAAGTAACACAATCAAGCTAAATGAGGATGAAAGTGAAGATGAATACCTTCATCCCTTACTCAATGAAAAAAGCGAGAATTCTTGTGTTGCGACTAAGATACACTAGGTTAGAGTAAAACTAAGCTAATAAGTAAAGAATTGATATGAGACATTTGTTGTTTGTTTTGTGTTACGTGTCGTTCTTCATGCCTCCTTTTATAGGCATTGAAGATGATTTATGTTGTTGAATCGAGGTATTCAAATCACCGAGAGAAGCTTTCAATATTAATAAAATAACCGCGAAGTGATAGTGTGATATGCATCAAAAAATTTCGTTGCCCACGTTCTGAAACCCATGCTTGAGTCTCACTCTTGAGATTTACATTTGAGACCCACGTTCGAGAGTCGCTTGCCCTCAATTTATGGTCATTTGATTTGGACTTTCTTTTTTTTTTTTTGAAAAGGAAAGGAAACAGGTTATCCCCTAAGATAGGGAACACCTATGTAACAGCCCGGATTTACCGACCAACTTAATTAGAGCTAAACACAGCGGAAAGCTTAATCCGGACTATTACCATCACACTCATCGTCCTAAAACGACGAGTATGGAACTCTAAAAACCTGAATTTTTTTAAAACTTTAACTATAAAATATTAACACTAGATGAAGTTATCTAAATGATCTAAATGGTATTAATTAAATAATAAAAGTCTACAGAAAATTCGACAGAGTTCCGTTTGAAATACGGACCGCCTAAAATTTAACTTAGGACTTGCTTCCAAACTATGAACCTGTATATCATTTTAATATATTTCCAGCATCTATTCCCAGCTTCTGCTTTCGAAATTCCTATTTAAAAACTATTTACAACATAACTAAATATTACACTATTACAAAGTCGACCGTCCTCGCCTCAATACATATAAAGATAATTGCAATAAGAATTCCTGCATCAAAGCTTCATAACTTCACTGCTTCCACCTGAAACTAATACGACACTGCCACCCACCCAAGTGACAGGCCACAGAAATGACAAAACAAACATTTGACTCCCATCAGCAACGCGCTGAGTACTAAACCCGTAAAACAAGTAAAACCTGCTTTGGTGGCTTTTGTTCAAAACACCCGTCACATATATTCACAACAATTCACATAAACTCTATATATACTTCAAATCACTTACTCAACAATATACAACAATATACAACTCTTATTGAAACCGTAGTTCATAAGGAAAGGTAATAGCGATATAATATTTATTTGAAAACTCGGCTTATTTCCAAAACATTTAAGTTTCTTACAAGTAACATTCATTTCCATTTCTTATCTCGGTGTGAACGCGAGTGGAGAGGGGTACTACGTACCGGCTGTCTCCAAACTGTTGAGGGTCGTCACCCCACCTTTTATGTTCTGCTTGCAAGACTTAACTGGACATGTCCTTCAACGTCAGGATTTCGCCCCTCCTGATTGGGTAACAGCTAGGGAATACCCGCCCTAACCCGGGTGCATGTTCACAACCCCATTTCACCATTCTTATTTATATTATATATATTCAACATAGTATGTGGCGACTCATTCACCTTATTTCACATATCACATATCACATTTAACCTTGTAACACATTCTCATAAATATCACACTTTAATACTCGTAAATCAAGTTTCATATAAAAATAATCAATTTGGAAATCATTTCACACAATCTCAAAATATATATTTTTAGCATACATGTTACTTCAATATTAATATCCTCAACTAGATCCGCAGCCTCTAAGACCTTCATAACAAATGTCTTTCCCAAATTGATCGAGATAGTTACCTTAATCTTAATAATCTCAACATAACTGTTCAACAATCACTCACACACATAGCTATTTCCATCTACCTTAGACTTCAACGATAAACGAGCAATCTCAATATAACCTAGAACAACTATCTTACATACCCTCTTCTAATTAGACTCCTATGTAAAATCTTTCCCATATCCTTTGATAACTAATCCTCAATTACTGGATTCTAAATACCAATAGGATGTTCCCATGTCTCGATTTATCTCTCAAAAAGCTATATTTATATAGCTACCATTCTTTACCAAATCACCAGTATTTTATTTCCGAGTTCATGTAACCCTTACTAACATTAACTATTATTGCTAGTGGCAGTTTTTAAGACCAATATCAAGTTATTCTAGACAACAACTATTCTTATTCTTTGAGCTTTTATATTCCAACTCTAAATTACAACCTTATCACAATTAATGAAGTTGTTGATTTACTATCATGATAGACCTTAGCTCGTTCACTAACCGATTAACTTTGGTCGCATTAGCTTTTAAACCATTTAGAACTAATCTCAATACTAATGACATATATAGGTTAATATTAAACTCTAAATGGGTCTATTCTATATTCTTGATTACTATTCGTTTGACACCTAAGTCATCATCGTTCTTAGACGAAAACCACAATTAATGACACTTATACAATATATATAATTTAACGAGAACTCTAAGGGCTTGTATTCAATTCATATTTATAACCTGCTACTAACTAATGGATATCTTTTAGACTTGGACTTAAGTTTCTTAATTACACTTAACTAACTCAGTTCTTTTAGTCCAAGACTAATTGACTTAATTCTATAAGCCGATTCAAATCACTTTCCAAATGAATAGTGACCCAATCCCTTACTCAAATTCTATATATTAACATCATTCAACTCTATTTGATAGACTAACTTGAGTTTTCTTATTGACATACTGACCAAGTCCCTAATTCACTTCTTTAACTCCAAATCTATCTTATTTTCAACAACCTATTGATCATTAGATTCCATTACTGATCCGATTTCGGATATACATGTTAACTCAGATTATTTACCAGCTACTAACTAAACAAAACGCAAGCTTTCCACTCCTCTTTCGATTCCCGGAATCACAACATCCCATAATTTTCAACCAGCACTAGCTTGAGCCATCTATTCCAATCTTAACAGAATTCATACCTTAACCCAATCCTATACTGATTTTCATAATTCAGATTCTAATATCAATGTTATTAACATCCAGAGATACATACTCTAATGGAGCCCAAATTCGGGAAATAATATCACCCAATTTCATACTTCAAATCAATCTACTACCAATTTCCACAACATAGAATCAATACTTAATTTCCATTAATTCAGTAACAACATCACAAACAGACTTCATAGAATTCATAAACAATTTGAGAAATCTATCAAGTAAAGTATTGATATCACGTATTTATATAGAGTTTTCTCCCTTATTTACAAGCTAATTTGTGCGTCATTGGAGCTCTTGGGAGCTATTTTGTGCTAACTATCGTATGTAGTTGTGGTTTCGTGTTTTAGTATTGAATTGCAGGTTTTATGGAGTTTTCTCCTTATTCCCGAGCCATTTGGAAGCAACCACGGCTTTACGAGATGTTATGAGGCACGTAGGATGGCTCACGAGCTTTATGGATAGTTTAGGAGGTCCCAAGACCCCTAAAAGTGAAGATTAGAGAGCAAAGGAGTCGAAAGGGGTTTTCCGTGCACTGATCGGGCAGAAATGGCCCGATCGGGCGAAGTATTTATGATCGGGTACAGAAGTTGCGGACCCGATCGGGCGAGTCACGCCCGATCGCATCGGGCGAGCATCAGTGCACCAGACCCGATCGGGCATAGTGTGCCCGACCCGATCGGGCCAGGTGCTGCTAGGTCTTATATTGTTGCTGCTTGCGAGGCGCTTGTGCTGGGCTGTAATGCTCCCAGGCCCGATCGGGTGGCTGCCCAAGGCCCGATCGGGCGGACCTGCTGCTGCTGCGTGGACCACGAGAAGCAAAAGGGGAGCTTTTGGTATTTGACCCGATCGGGTACTGTGTTCGGGCCCGATCGGGTCTGGGGTCATGTGTCGCGCTTTTTCACTTTTTTGTTCCCGTTTTTAGTGAACTTGAGGGGTATTATAAATACCTTTTTCCTCATTATCTTTCAATCTTCTTTTTCATCTTTTCATTAGGTTTTAGACTAGTTTTATTCTACATTGCTCTTAGTTTAATTCAAACACTTTAGATTAATGTAGAGGTGATCAAACCTATTTCGATTTCAATAAAAGTTCCTGCTTTCCGTTAATTGGTACTCTTCTCTACTCTTTATCTCTTTAATTACTTTGATTGCTTAGTTTAATTATTTAATTGTTCATGATGCAATTCTTAGGGTTTCATATTAGTTTTGTTGTTGCCGATTCGATTATGAGTGAGTAGTTCTCTTTCTAGGGTGTTAGATAGGAAAGCCATGTTTATACCATGATTGTAATTTAGATTTCTATCAATTTCTAGGGCTTGATTAGGGTGATTGTGATGTGGTTTGTTCTTATTGAGTAATTAATGTCAGTGTACAATTTCATTGATTGCTTGTGGTTAATAGTTGTTTGCACAGATCCGTCTTACGACTAGAGGCCTAGGACACATCAGTAGTTCTGATTACGTTAGTGAACATGCGGCGTATGTTGAACTATGAGCGTTGAGTCTTAACCATAGCTCAACATAGGCTCTAATCCCCCGACTCTTGACTTAGGTTTTAATAGTAGTTGACCCTATTTGATTGGTATAAGCATGGTGGACCGACCTAATACCCTAGACTTTTATTCCATAGTTTAATCCTCGATTTATTCAGTCTTCCGTAGTCTATTCCTTAGTTTAATTAATTCTTATCTGATTTCATCTGGAGTAGCTGAATTGGTTGAATATTAATTTAGAAACTCTGTCTCCCTGTGGATTCGACCCTGCTTCCACTGACTACCTAGTTAGAGGTCTGTAGGTTTATTTTTGAATAGGCGATACGACTAAAACCTATCAAATTTTGGCGCCGTTGCCGGGGAGACGGCAAGTTCTCTAAGTTTTTATTTAATTATTTGGTCTACTTCTCTGTACCTCATTGGAACTTCGTTGTTTCAATCGGGGTACCCTTTACTGCTGCTTTTTGTTTCTTTTGTATGCCCAGGTCCCAAAGAAACGGTTCCCCAATTCCAGCGGACCCCGATCTTACTAGGACAATCAGGCGGATCCGAAAGATAAAGCAGAAAGAAAAGCAGTCTGTTCAGCTGAACACCTCTGGAACAGACACCTTGAATTCAGTTATGTCAAAATCACTGAAGTCATATGGGGTGCCCAACCCGGATGGTCTTTCTACTGGACCACCAATGCCCACCATCGCCGCTAACAACTTTGAGATTAAACCTGGACTCATCAGCATGGTCCAGCAAAATCAGTTTGGTGGGCATCCTACTGAAGATCCGGCAAATCATCTGCAACGGTTTCAACAACTTTGTCGAACCGTTAAACATGCCGGCGTCACTCCAGATCAACTCAAAGTCATGTTGTTCGAGTTTTCACTGAGAGATAGAGCCCAAAAATGGTTGAATGATGTGAAAGAAACCGAGTGGAGTGAGATTTCTGCTGCATTTCTGAGAGAGTATTACCCACCTACTAAAACAGCAGAAATCAGAAATAAACTAGCCACGTTTTTCCAAGAGCCTGATGAAACATTAAGGGAAGCGTGGGCTAGGTTTAGGGATTTACAGAGAGAGTGTCCACACCATAATATGGACAAATGGTTCTTGACGCAGACATTCTACAATGGTCTGCAGCCTCAGACGAAGTGTATTGTTGATTCGTCTGCAGGAGGAGTGTTTTTAGACAAGGCAGTTGATGAGGGTTATGAATTCATATCAAATCTTGCAGCCAATGACCATACATCATCTAGGAGTTTGACTAAGAAGGTACTTGAAGTTGACGCTATTTCATTGCTTACATCTCAGATGGCACAACTAACTCAGCAGCTAATGAAGTCTTCTAGTCCGACACCTCCACCCATGAGCATCAATGCTATGTCTGCAGTAGCACCCATTACCTCATCTTACTGCGAGGTATGTGGTGTTCAGGGTCACTTTGGGCATGACTGTCAGTTCAGTCAATTTCAGATGGAGCAGGCCAATGCCTTCCAACAAAGACCACAAACCCTCCCCCCTTCACATAACTACCAAAACCCACAAAACCATCAACCTCCACCTCCACAAAACTACCCTAAACCTTCATACCATCAAACCCCACAAAATTTCCAAAGACCACCACCACAAAACTTCCATCATCCCAATAACTTCCAAACTCCACAAAATTTCCACACCCCACCTCCACAAAACAACCCACAAGAGCCTAGCAATTCTGAACTGATGAAACTGATATTGTCTATGCAAAAGGCAAATGAGGAAACAAGGAGGGCTCAAGAGAAGCACATCCAACTTCTCGAGGCTCAAGTTGCTCAGTTGGCAGAATCTAATGCACAGAGGCAGCAGGGACAATTGCCAGGGCAACCAGTTCAGAGAGAACATGTGAATGTCATCACTCTTCGTAGTGGCATTGCATATGATGCCCCTCCAGTGCCCGTTGATGAGGTTACCCCGACTGCAGGGAAGAAGAGGGTGGTAGAGGAAGGAAAAAGAAAGAATTCGACGTCTGAAGTCGATTTGTCTGCAGAAGCTGAACAGACAGGGAAGAAAAAGGAGAAGGTTTCTGAAACGCCTTTTACACCAAGGCTACCTTTTCCTCACAGGATGCAACAGTCCAAGGTCGATCAGCAGTTTGGTAAGTTCTTGTCTATGGTCAAGAACCTTGAGGTAACGATTCCATTCACAGACTTAATTACCCAAGTGCCTGTTTATGCCAAATTTCTGAAAGACATGATTACTAAGAAAAGAGACTTTGGTGGGGTAGAACGTGTCGCTCTTACCGAAGAGTGTAGTGCTTTTATTCAAAATAAAACCCCACCAAAGTTAAAAGATCCTGGTAGTTTTTCTATACCCTGCCATCTTGGACCTATTTTTATTGATAAGGCTTTGTGTGATTTAGGTGCTTCTGTTTCTGTTATGCCATTGTCTGTTTATAAGAAACTGAACATGGGAGCCCTTAAATGCACACAAATCACTTTACAGATGGCGGATCGTTCTATAAAATACCCTCTAGGTGTTTTAGAGGATGTTCCTGTTAGGGTAGGGAAATTCTATATTCCTGTTGATTTTGTGGTGTTAGATATGGATGAGGATGCCCAGATTCCTATTATCTTGGGTAGGCCGTTTTTGTGTACTGCTGGTGCTGTCATTGATGTCAAGTCTGGGTCTTTAACTCTGAGTGTTGGTGATGATAAAGTGATTTTTAAACTAACCAATGCTGTTAAGGCTCCTATGCTTGAACAATCTTTTTGCAGGGATAAGGTTTTAGATGAAGTAGGGGTGGAGAAGGTTCAAATTCCACCTAAGGTTGCCTCACCGTCTGGAGGCATTGTCAAGAACATTTGGAGGAGAAAGATGTTTGATGAGGGTGGCACTCACTGCCAAGCCCCTCCTATTTGAGAGAGGGAGGATTATGGTCGTGCGGGACCTTTATAAAACAGCGCTGTGCGAGAGGCAACTCGTATTTTCTTTTCTTTCCTTTTTTTCTTTTCTTTTTATTTTTCTTCCTTTTTGTGAGCGAGAGTGAGGGTACTAACATTGTTGTTCCTCGTAGCATAGTCCTTATCACCTTTTGGCATTGAGGACACTGCCAAGTTTAGCTTGGGGGAGGAGTTGTGTTTGTATTCCCTATCTCTTTTACTGCTTTCTAGAATAGTTTTACTGCTTTCGGAAAATACTGAAAAAATGAAAAAAATATGGTTCCCATGACTGGTTTAGTTGCCTCCCTGTGCCCCTTGTTGTGCTCTATTTGAAATTGATTTGACTTTGTTTTCTGGATAGCTGGGCATTTGTGATCTTGAGGCTATGATTTGATGTTTGATTGCTATAATTTCGGGCAAGTTTTGATTATATTACACTACATTGTGCTGCATGCCTGAATTGGTTAGACTGTGAGGCCTCTTTGTAGCCTATTGGATTCATATTATTATCCAGTCTGTTCTTGTGTGTTAGTTCCTCTTTAGTGGATTGATCTTGACTTTGACTTCGTACTTGTCTGATTCTAGATGACTTGTAGCATGTGCTGTGATAGAGGCGTTCTTTTGTCTTATTCTTGAGCTTCAGAGTGAGTTTTTGATATACTTTTATCCTCCTTAGCCCCGCTGAGCCTAATGACTTGTTTCGTATTACTTAAACCCCTATTATGAGCCAAAAGCCTTCACTTGATATTATTCCAAGCCTAGCTTGGGGGAGCTTTTGTATGGGTTGAGTTTGAGATTGGTTTGTTGGTTTAGTTTGGTTTTTGAGGAATTTAAAAGTGTATTTGCTGTGGTTTGAGAGTGAGAAAGAGAAAAGAAAGAAAGCAAGTTTAGAGTTGCGTGAATGAAGTTCAGAAAAATGAAAGAAAAATGAAATGAAAATTCAAAAGAATTCTAGTTCTTTCATTCACGTACGTTCATAAAAGAATATTCGCTCCATTGCTAGAAAATTGGGTTTGTTATGAGCTTCTCATTGATTTATGAGAGTTGGGTTACTTTACATGGTTTTATGGTGATTGTTGGGAGTTGTGTAGGCCATCTTAGGCCTTGTTCGAATGATTTATGCTCCCCCTTCTTGGTTTTTCCACCACATTACCCAAAAGTATCCCCTACCTCTTACCTAAGCCCCATTACAACCCTATAAAGTCCTCTTGAGCTTGTGTCTGCAGTGTTCATTTGATTGATTTCGAGTCAGTTTGTCAAAGTTAAAGAGTATTTCTGCTAATTGAGTCGACTTGACTAGGATGAGCGTCATTGAACCTTCTTAAACACATGAGAGTGTGAGTGGGAAGGGTACTTATGGTCGGGGTGGTGAGTGTTCGGGCATATTCTTTGCCTGCCACAAAATAGAGAGGAGTGACACCCTTGTGAGAGCCTTTTCAGGACTTGTATGCCTTGTGGATGCTTGAGTTTGATAAATTGCTTGAATGATTGGTGGTTGGATGGATTTGATTAGCCATACTTGAATTTTGCCTGCTTGAACGATTCTTAGTCTTGAAAATGTTTTGAGCTTTGATTGTTTTTATCTATGGGGTGAGGCAATTTATTCCATGTTCATGTGCTGTTTGCTTGAGGACAAGCAAAGGTTTAGCTTGGGGGAGTTTGATATCACGTATTTATATAGAGTTTTCTCCCTTATTTACAAGCTAATTTGTGCGTCATTGGAGCTCTTGGGAGCTATTTTGTGCTAACTATCGTATGTAGTTGTGGTTTCGTGTTTTAGTATTGAATTGCAGGTTTTATGGAGTTTTCTCCTTATTCCCGAGCCATTTGGAAGCAACCACGGCTTTACGAGATGTTATGAGGCACGTAGGATGGCTCACGAGCTTTATGGATAGTTTAGGAGGTCCCAAGACCCCTAAAAGTGAAGATTAGAGAGCAAAGGAGTCGAAAGGGGTTTTCCGTGCACTGATGGCCCGATCGGGCGAAGTATTTATGATCGGGTACAGAAGTTGCGGACCCGATCGGGCGAGTCACGCCCGATCGCATCGGGCGAGCATCAGTGCACCAGACCCGATCGGGCATAGTGTGCCCGACCCGATCGGGCCAGGTGCTGCTAGGTCTTATATTGTTGCTGCTTGCGAGGCGCTTGTGCTGGGCTGTAATGCTCCCAGGCCCGATCGGGTGGCTGCCCAAGGCCCGATCGGGCGGACCTGCTGCTGCTGCGTGGACCACGAGAAGCAAAAGGGGAGCTTTTGGTATTTGACCCGATCGGGTACTGTGCTCGGGCCCGATCGGGTCTGGGGTCATGTGTCGCGCTTTTTCACTTTTTTGTTCCCGTTTTTAGTGAACTTGAGGGGTATTATAAATACCTTTTTCCTCATTATCTTTCAATCTTCTTTTTCATCTTTTCATTAGGTTTTAGACTAGTTTTATTCTACATTGCTCTTAGTTTAATTCAAACACTTTAGATTAATGTAGAGGTGATCAAACCTATTTCGATTTCAATAAAAGTTCCTGCTTTCCGTTAATTGGTACTCTTCTCTACTCTTTATCTCTTTAATTACTTTGATTGCTTAGTTTAATTATTTAATTGTTCATGATGCAATTCTTAGGGTTTCATATTAGTTTTGTTGTTGCCGATTCGATTATGAGTGAGTAGTTCTCTTTCTAGGGTGTTAGATAGGAAAGCCATGTTTATACCATGATTGTAATTTAGATTTCTATCAATTTCTAGGGCTTGATTAGGGTGATTGTGATGTGGTTTGTTCTTATTGAGTAATTAATGTCAGTGTACAATTTCATTGATTGCTTGTGGTTAATAGTTGTTTGCACAGATCCGTCTTACGACTAGAGGCCTAGGACACATCAGTAGTTCTGATTACGTTAGTGAACATGCGGCGTATGTTGAACTATGAGCGTTGAGTCTTAACCATAGCTCAACATAGGCTCTAATCCCCCGACTCTTGACTTAGGTTTTAATAGTAGTTGACCCTATTTGATTGGTATAAGCATGGTGGACCGACCTAATACCCTAGACTTTTATTCCATAGTTTAATCCTCGATTTATTCAGTCTTCCGTAGTCTATTCCTTAGTTTAATTAATTCTTATCTGATTTCATCTGGAGTAGCTGAATTGGTTGAATATTAATTTAGAAACTCTGTCTCCCTGTGGATTCGACCCTGCTTCCACTGACTACCTAGTTAGAGGTCTGTAGGTTTATTTTTGAATAGGCGATACGACTAAAACCTATCAAGTATATAGATTCAGTCTAGTAAATTAAGAAATAGCAATTCCATGTGAAAGTGTTTAGTACCTCAGTTAAATAAGCAAGAACGGCAGTGAAGGTGGTGGTATACGGTGGTTCATGGCCCTTCACCCAATCTTCTTTATCCTTTTCTCTAAACATCTCAATTTAGGGTTGAACTCTGAAATTAAGCTAAGGTTTTGATATAATACACTTCTCCCTCTTCTTCCCGTGCCTATTTTCTTGCCGGAGAACCGCCTGAAACGGTGTGGCTAGGTCCGACGGTGGTCGGCTCTCATTCGCCTGTCCCCCGTCGTGCTCCCCTTTCTCTTTTCTTCAAATTTCTTCGTCCTCCATCTCGCGCCGCCTCCACGCATCCATCAACGCCGCCCCTCCATCTTCCTCCTCTCTCTTTCTCTTCTCGCTCTTTCTTTTCCCTCTCTCTTCCTCTCTTCCTCTCGCCTCTTCCTTCTCCCTCTGTTCTCTTTTTCCTTCCTGGTTCTGTTTCCTCTTTACCGTGGAAACAGACCCCCTTCCCCCTCTATTTCCTTTTTTTTTTTTTTCAATTGATGAGTCACCCTCACTTACTCTCACTTGATGACACACATCCCCTTTCCCTCCTCTTCAATTGCCACGCCTAACCTTCACTTTCCATCTCTCTGTTTTTTTTCTTTTATTAACCTTAATAAGCAAAACAGCTCCTTTTCTCAATATATATCTTGTATTACATAAACACAAATATAATTGATTTAAACTATAAAATTATCATCAAAATAATAACTCAAACCCTTTTCTTAAAATTATAATAATTCTATTAAAATAATATAATATAATTAAATCAATAAATATGCACAGCTTCTTAATAATAATATATAATCAAATATAAGTTTTCATTTAAAACACAAGGGTTTCAAAATTAATTAAGCTAATATTATAATTAACAATTAATAAAGGTGCTCCTAAAACAGAGCTATTACAACCTAACTCATCCTTGAGGATGAAAAGAGGAAGCCTAGGAGGAAGCGTTGCGGTAGAATCTCAGAGACCTTCCTGGAGATGACCCCAATATGCGAGGAGATCCGTCGCCTTGTTACCCTCCAGATAGCAGTGTGACACTGAGAACGAGGTTAATCTGTTGAGGTCCCGCTCTCCATCACAAATGAGATTGTTAATTTCCCACGGAATTTGCCAAATTCTTTTAATAGAGTTGATAACTGCAAGATTATCGCCCTCTATGAGCAAAGCGTCCTGACCTAGGGAGCAGGCATGTCTGATGCCTTCCCTAAGACCCATCGCTTCGGCAAAAAGAATGGAGGAATTAGGGGGAAGGGACTTAGCACCAGCTAGGATGAGCGAGCCTTTTTCATCCCGGATTATAAAGCCACAGGTTGCGTTGGCATTACTGAGTTTTGAGCCATCAAAACTGATCTTGAAAGAGCCAGAAGGGGGCGGGGACCAGGCCACACTAAGGGGGCAAGGGGCTGAGGCAGGATGAGCATCCTTGATAGGAGTCTCTTGCCAATCCAAATTTTCAGGGTGAACCAATTCTTGCAGTCATTTCTAATTAGGATTATCGTCTGAGTAATATTAACTGGTTCATTGTTGAAGCAGACTTTGTTTCTTTGGAGCCAAATGAACCACCAGAAGATAACCAGCAATTGTATGTTTTTAGTGTCTAAATAGGTTTTGATAGCGTTTATGACCTCACAACCTGAATTGAGGGATAGCAAGGATGGATGGAGAGTAGGCCAGTGGTAATCTTTCGATCGACAATTCAAGGTGTCTACTGTAAAAGGACATCTCAGGAAGAGGTGATTTAGGTCCTCCGTATGATGGTTGCATAAGACACAAGGAAGTGGGACTGCCATATGACTACGAGATAGACGCTTTTTTGTTGGCAGACCATCATTACATATTTTCTAGAGAAAGTTCTTGGCTTTAGGAGGAATGTTCAATTTCCAGATCCACCGAAAGGAGCATTTGACTATATTTTCCGGGGTGATTCCTTGGATAAGGAGTGCTGCCGATTTTGTAGTGAAGCAGCCGTTAGGGGTCAGGCGCCAAAATAGCCAGACTTCAAGGTCATTCGAGGGAATGATAATGGGTCTGAGCCTAATATAGTGCTCTTATAGACCGGAAACTAAATAGTAGCTCTAAGTAGCTTTCGGAGTAAAAGTAGTTTTAGAATAGTTAAATTTTAATGCCTTTTAAAACCAATAACTGCTTTTACTAAATACTAGTAGTTATTATGATAATCGTTTTGCAACCGAGCTCAAACCACTAACATCAAACCACTACTTTTACCAAAGAGACTCGTTCTCTAATATATAAAAAATGTTGTGACCCACCAAGAGCTTTTCTCAGTCAGGTAAAATTTAACCCCCCGCTACGACGAGGAGGGAAGTTAGAAAACAATACCCCATTACCCCATTACCCCCCTCCCACTTCTTCCAATTTCTCCTCTCTTTCATCATCCTTCTGAAACGTTTATAAGCTTACCTCTGCAACATTTCATTCTTCCTCCCTTACATTCTCTCTCCTCTCTCTAACCAAATGCCATAATAAAGCTTCACTTCACCTTCAAAAATGGCTTCTTACCCAAAACCAGCAACCACCCATGAACTCAAACAAAGAATTTTCACCTCCATTGACAAACTCTCTGACAGAGCTACTTTCTCTCAAGCTTCTTCTGAACTTAATTACCTTGCTAAATCTCTCCCTTTAGATTTTCTCCCTACTTTCCTTTCATGTATTCTCTCCATTGATTCTTCTTATAAATCCCCTGTTCGTGTTCATTGTATATCACTTCTCTCCCTCCTTTCTAACACCCATCAATCTTCTCTCTCTCCTCATCTTCCCAAGATTTTATCTTTTTTCTTACGTCGATTAAGAGATTCTGACACTAATGTTCGTAATGCTTGTGTTTCTACTGTCTCTTCTCTTTCTCCTTTGAATTTCACTTCATTACTTGATCCATTTCTTGGGTCAATCTCAATTGAACAAGATTTAAATACCCAGATCGGGTGTTGCTTATGTTTGAAATCCACCATTGATTCTGGGGTTTTAGAGGAGAAAGATGAAGGAGATTTGAGGAAGAGGGTTTTGCCTAAAGTGTTGAAATTGTTAAAAGGTGATGGCTTTAAAGCTAAAGGAGCTTTGTTGGGTGTGATTGACAGTGTTGTTGGTGTTAATGATGGCATTGTGATTAATGGTAAAAATGGTGGAAATTTGGTTGGGAATGTGGTGGGTATTGCTGTTGAAATGTTGAGTTCTGAAGATTGGATGGCTAGAAAATCTGCTGCTGAAGTTTTGCTTAAATTAGCGGTTGTTGTTGATGAAGACTCTGCTGCTGATGTTAAGCGTTTTGTTGTTACTTCTTTGGATTCCAGGAGATTTGACAAGGTAATAATTTTACTAATTGGTTGCAGTGGCGAATCTTGAAATTTTTTGTATCTGAGTTTTTTTTGGGTTGAATCTTTGATTTTTAAACATCTTATAGTAAACTTGCATTTGATGCTAATGGGTTTTTGATGAATGCATTTGTGGAAATGGTGATGTGACAGGTTAAGGTTACTCGTGAAATAATGAACAGGGCATTGGAGGCTTGGAAGGAGGTACCTGGTGGTCCAATGGAAGATATTGCTCTATCTAGATCTAATTCATCTATTTCTAAAGGTATCAATCCTCTCGTGAAAAGTTTTTGTTTTACTATGTATGTTTGACTTCATTTTTGAGCATTTTTGCAAATTGGGGATTTTTAGCTGAGTTCGCTTTGTCCTGATTATGAAGGTGATTTGGAATATTAGCATTATGGGTAATTTTGGGTAACTCTTGGGGAAAAGAAAATTTATGGGTGTTTTGGTAATTTTTTGAAAAATTAAGAGGTGATGAAGTAGTAGTTTTACTCTGATTAGATGAAGTAGTAGTTTTACTCTGATTAGATGAAGTATCTCATAATATGATTGAATTGAACTAAAAGTCGAAATCCTGACATTAAAATTCAATTGTACACATTATTCTGCTTTTTTGAATTTGATGACATTGTTAAGTACAAGTATGGAGAAATATATTGTTTATATTTTAGTACAAACTTTTTGCTTTTCTATTGAGATGTAGAAGTTGGAACTAGAATTGAAGCATATGCTTTGTTCATCCATCCCTTTTTCTTGAAATCTTGGAGATTGAGATATTGAATGATGTGGATAATTTAGCTAATTATGGTTCTTTTTGTGTTGTTGGCAATGGAGTAGAATGTGGTACAAGTGGGGCTTCACCTATTAACCCTAGGAGATTTTCACATGCTGGCTTTGAAACTCCAAAACCAAAGAAAACGATGGCCAAAACTAGGTCATCCTTATCTGATGGCCCAGTTGCCACCTTCTCCCCGTCCATGTCCCCGAGCACTCAAGATAATATTGGCCTTGAAACCCCACAAAGGAGAAGAACTCTGTCGAAGAGCAGATCTTCGTTGTCGGATGACTCAACCATAACTGATTCTTCTTCAGTGTTGAAAAGCTCCCATGATGTCAGTTTTGAAGCTCCTCAGTCTAAAAAACCAATGCCGAAGGGTAGGAAAATCCCCTCGAAGACCAACGATAAGAAGTCTAGTGTGTATCAAAATCCCGAGTCTAAGAAAGAGTCAGATTGGTCTGTCGAAATAGCAGTTTCTCCGGCTCCCTCTGAGAAGGTTGTACCGGAAGATGTTGTAAGCAACTCTGTAAAGGCAAACTCCGAGAAAAGGGTGCCGAGATTTGGTGCTTTTAAATCCGGGTCTCGTGTGGTTCCTTTCGTCGAGGAAGATGAGGCACCGGGGTCACAGCTTGAAAATGGAGGGAACGAAGAAGTTGGTGAAAATAATGCAGACCCGGAGGAGCTGTCTTTGATCAGAAAGCAGCTTCTTCAGATAGAGAGACAGCAATCTGACCTGTTGCTTCTCATTCAGGTACGTTGCATTCTCTTCTAAATTTTCTGTTCTTGTATCTTTGTAGTTTTATGTTTTAGTTTACACTTTGAAATTGCAATTAATCCACATGGACCACAGGAGTTTGTTTTGTTGCAATATATCCTTCCTTCCAGTTTGATGGAAAACTTAAGCAATATTCTGAGGTTTACATCAAGGTACACTTAGCCATACGCATTAAGAATTTAGGGTGCTTTCTCTTCACGTTGAAAAATTTTTAAATTGCAAGGAAAGAAGTTTAGTAAGATTCACTAAGTTCCTATAAGTTCCAAGATGTTAAGAGAAGTTATAAAAAGAACAAATAAGCTATAAAAATAATTTCGAAGAGGTTCATATAAGTCCAATTCCGTAAAGTTTAGTGAAGAGAATGCACCTTAGTGACTTTTTATGCATAAGACCAAAGACTGTTATGATAGGAAAGAAATCAATCCAATGTTTGGTCTGATATACCAAGGGAGGTTTCTGCCTGGAAACTAAAAGATTAAACATGAAATAGTGATTCAGGCTGCACAGGAATTCTGTGTGTGGGTTATTGCATTATGCAAAAACCATTGTAATTTCAACAATTAATTATTTGAAGATTGAAACTGATTTCAACCTTTTCTGCTTTCGTTATATATAGAGATTTATGGGCAATTCTCAAAGTGGGATCGACTCTTTGGAGACTCGAGTATCTGGCCTTGAGAGAGCGTTAGATGAGATCTCTTACGATTTGGGCATGCAAAGTGGAAGAATCACAAACAATGACTCTGTAGGAAGCACATGCTGTCCTAGTACAGAATTCCTGAGTCCCAAGTTCTGGAGAAGAACAGAAGTAAGGTCTTCCTCTATTTCAAAGTCACCTAACAAAGAAGCCAATATTGAAACTCATCCAATGGATGGTTATAAGCATCATGAGCAGAACGAGGGTGTATTCCGGGATTCATGGGGGAGTGTTAGAGGCATTGGCCAAAATGCTCAGCGAGGAAGAAATTGCAGCCCTAGAAGCTTTGATTCAGCTTCAACTGCTACTTGTATTACTTCAGTTGTTCGAGGAGTATAAACTGCAGGTAAATTTAATACACTATCTACACATTCTCATGTATATCCTGCTAATTTGTTAGTTCTTTTTGCATAGCCAATATTTATGGCCTTGTTCATTTTTATGACTTGTAGCATTTTCATAAATGCTTTTTTTTTTTTAATCTTGCCCAAACAATGTGCCCCACACCTACGAACCACAAAAGTCGCCCTCCTAATCTCGAAACTCCAACCTTTCCTATGTGCATTGTGGAACTGTTCCACACTTGATTACACAGTTTGTCTCTAATCTGAATTATTATCGATGATCAATTATTTTGTTTAATTGGAGGGCTGAATTATTATTACTTCCTAAATATTTGGTTGTGTAAGTTACTGAAATGCCCTACTCTCTAACCTACCCATAATGCCATAACCCCCCCCCCCCAAAACTCTCCAACCCCCAACAATAATCAAACCATTGCGCCGGGGGGCAGCGATGAAAGCACGCGCTCCATCTCCTAATTCTTACAACTGGTTAGAGGTTAATTATGTAGAATTATTTACTTTTCTTTTCCCAACATAGATTTTTGTTTTTACTTTTCTTGACAGTGAATTCTTTTGTCTTAACATACCTTTACCCTCCCACTCATAGCACAGTAAGAGTACTGTGGTTAATTTGGCGAGACCAAGATTGTCAAATAAACAATAGTCCTTTAAATTATTGAGCGTGATAGAATTTGGAATATTCATATCTATGTCAGGCTGCAATTATATTTGACCAGTAAAATACAGGTAGGATAGGATTTAATTGTAGACTTGTAGTTGATTTATTTATTTGATATTTGATTGAATGGGCCCTTTGTAGTGTCGGTCCTTTCCAGTGTTTAGTTTGCTTGAGAAATCAATGCTAAGAGTTAAGGGAATTCTCAGTCAATACTGGAGTACTTTTAGTTTAAATGTACGGAGAAGGACCCTATTCAAACCTAACCACTCATAGTTTCTTGGTCTAATATTTGCGAGACATACACTCTCAATCAAGACTAGGAGAAAAGAGAATGGGATCTCCACCCTCACTTGGCAAGATTCGAAACTCACCCTTGCTTAATAGTCAGTGTAGGAGTACTTGTAATCTTGAAAATTCACATGATATCGTTGGCATATAAATTTGTGCATAATATACCCTTGAACATTTAAATCATGTAAAATACTACAGTGTATTGATAAACATGACTTTGTAGTATTTTTGTTAAATGATATTGATATGATAAAAGTGTTCGTCTACTGAGTTAGTAATGTGATGCATTTACCTGTGATATAGAAGGTGTCCTGTTAATTTCTGTCAAGAAAGTTGATATGTTGTTATGTTTTTGCATGAATAAGAACTCTGGAATTAAGGGGAGTATGTATGAATGGATGTCAAATTACTATGAACTCTCTTGCCATATTAACATAATTTGACAAATGTATTTGCAAAAAATTGACGCCTTGCTTATCTTTTACACCTATGACCTAACTTTGTGCACAATATGCCCTTCAACTTTTATATTATGCAAAGCACAGTGGATAGAGGTTATAGAACCACTTAATATTTATTACATCATCCGATTCGAGTATTATTTTACGCCTTGCTTGTTATCTTTTTTCTAGCGCTTATTGTTATTGCAATTTTTAAAAATAAACTTGATTAGAGTAAGACAACTTTTGAGTTCATGTATTACCTAATCATGAAAAAAAAAAAATTGGAAATTGACAATGATACCAAATATGTTCCTAGCAGTTCATCTCTCAATTATAATTATGAGCAACATATAAATATATTACATGATCCCTAACCAAAGTAAACAGTCTACATTTGGTTGCTTTATGCCCACTTTCTACAGCCTCTGTTTTAATTAGAATCCAATGATAATTTTTAATTATCTCTTTTTGCAACATTAATCAATTTCTTATAATTGTAGATTCTATTATTAGGCATCTTTTTTGCTAATCATTCACTCAATTATTTTATGCAGCATCTGGAATTGATGAATTAAAACAGCTCTGTTGAGATCCGTAAGTTGTTAACTGTAAGACATGGGCTTGTACATGGCTCCTACTGAAGCGTCTTGTACATTAGTACTACTTGGTTCATTTGAGCTTTGCCAACGGGGTGTATTATGTAATATTAACTCCAATACATGTCAATCGTCAATGTGAACATCGTCGTTGTATTTATCCAGATGATTCATTTTGCAATTTGGCTGGCTCGAATTGCTGGAATGGCAACACCATTGTCATTTGCCGTGATGTTTGCTGAGAGCTTGTACTTGGTTTATGTCGGATTTTTTTAGCTGGGGGGCGGGGGGTACATATATGGCTTTTATACAGAAGAAATAATTTGGAAACAGAAGATCTTGCCTCGACTTTGTTGTATTCTTTACTTTTCACACGATTAGGAAGTTTTAATCCTGTTTCCTGTATGATGTTTTCGAATTTCGGTCTGAATCTGGACAACTAATTTTATCAAATGAAGGCAACAATGGTAGATTATCATATGTTTGGTAAGTAGTAAAAATGAGTTATGGTAATTAATTTTAGTGTAATCTTCGGAGTGAAGTCCCATGGCAGAATGCATGGCAAAGATGATTGCAAAATATTTTTTGAATCTTTGGCTGTAATTAAAGTCATCAAGTGATAAGGTGGTGGTTCTGAACATACAAATCGTAAAGAAATTCTACGGAGACTTGTTACACCAAATGCATTGTGCACTAGTGTGTTGGTGATTTGGTTCAACAATACAAAATCATTTTTGTTTAGTTCCAGAACCTGAAAGTGCTTTAATGAGCTGTTTATGTTTATTGTTTAGCTGCATTATTGTTTAATGACTAGATCAATATGTAATGAAAAAGTGAATGACTAAAACACCAGAAACGGCGACTACCCGAGCTAATGATAGAGGCAAGAACACTTTCCGTCCAAGTCCCATTAATTGATCAAGATCTCTATTCTATAAGTGAGGAAGGGGACATCAAAAATCAACATTTATCTTTTTTTTTAAATTCCTAATTAAATGGAACAACTCTCTTCATAACTAGTAATTGTTTTCATATTTTTAAATTTTGAATAAAGAAATATCAAACACCCTAAATAAACTAATGTTAAATTTATGCAAAATGTTACATGATTCCGCACGCAACGCGTACATATAAGACTAGTATATATATATATATAATTGGGATCCACTATAAACCATAAATTTGCTTACAACCGTGAAAACTTAAAAAGGCATACGTGAGGTTTACACGGGTATATATTATGATTAATGGAGTATGCCGTACGCGTGTTTTTAAGACAAAGTTGTAAGTATTTACAAAAATATCATTAATGAAATACGCGTACCCCTTTATGCCTCCTATGTACCCCTTTTACTTGATGTTCATGGTGAAAACAATTTTTACCAGATCCTATTCATATATATATATCTACTAAAAGCCACAAATTTGGTGAAAACCTTGAAAACATGAAAACGGGTACATATAAAGTTTTCTGGGGCACGTATTACGCTTAAAGGGTTACACATGTTTTTAATATCAAAGTTGTCAGTATTTACGAAAATGTCATTAATAAAATATGCGTTCCCTTTCCCTTTTATGTCTCTTATTATGTACCCCTTTTACATTGTTTTCACCATGTCTTATTCCTATATATATCATCACTTGCAAGATTTTGATTTTCACTTATGATGATGCAAAGCTACTATAATTAATACTATAACTATATCATTACACAATTGCTTGAATGATGATATATAATCACTTAGCAACCTTTCTCTTCTGCTGAAAATAGTTAATGAACTAAACCAAATTCTTGGTGGAAATCATCAACTTTATAATGTTTTAATAACGGCTCACGTTTTTTTAACGATCTTTTTTATGGTTATGCCTGCGATGATAGGTGGATTTGGGAATTCGTTTGTTCCAATTCTGATAGGTGCACCTGACATGGCATTTCCACGATTAATAATATTTCATTCTGGTTGTTGCCCCCAATTATCTTGCTCCTATTAAGCTCAGCCTTAGTAGAAGTGGGTAGCGGGACTTGGTGGACGGTCTATCCGCCCTTAAGTGGTTCTGTAAAAAATTAAATTCAACTGAACTGAACTATAAAATGTCAGAATAAAAGTATTTGTTTAGAGTTGAACTGAACTGAAAATAACTGAATTAAATTGACCTAAATTGAAAAAAAGATGAAGAGAACACGTCCTTATCGCATAATTAAAGAAAAATAACAGTGAATGCAGTAACTTCATGCCTATCTCTTAGGTCCTGTTCAGTTCACCTTAAAATAATAATATTCAGTTAAAATAAGTTCAGTTCAGTAAAAATAAGTTCAGTTCAGCAAAATAAGTTCAGTTTAGTAAAAATAAGTTCAATTCAGTAAAAATAAGTTCAGTTCAGTAACAATCAGTAGTGCAAAGAAGAAAAAACATCATGAATCAGTAAAAATAAGTTCACTTCAGTCAAAATAAGTTCACTTCAGTAAGAATAAGTTCAGTTCAGTAGAAATAAGTTCAGTTTAGTACAAACAAGTCCAGTTCAGTAAAAATAAGTTGAATTGAACTGAACTTATTTTTACTGAATATATTATTATTTTAAGATGAACTTAATTGGCGAAAACAATTTGTAACGGAAATTCGATGGAACAATTATAAGGCGACCAATTGTTTCTAATGGCATTGATAAAAGGCTACTATCAAGTTGAAGTTGTCAATCACCACAAACATTCATAGTAGATCGTGAGAGTAAGGGATATTATTTCAAGAGATCATGAAATTGATTCTCATCCCATCTTCATGACCTTCATACAATGCTAAGAGGGGTATCATTCTACCTTTGCATTTCTTTGACAAAAACCTTTTAACCTTTCAAGACCTTCTTCAAGAACTAATGGCTCAAGGGCAAATGTTATACGGAGCCAATTTTCCATTCCGAGAGTAGAACCTATCCACAAACATTACAAGGATAATCAAAAAGTTAGGAATCGTTCGGTAATACTGTGGTTCTGTGGTTTTTGGTTTTTTATTTTCAAAGTCATATGATATATGTTCTATAAAAATAAAAAAATAGTCAAATTTATTAGAAACATGATGATTTTAAAAACTGACAACTAAAAATGAAAACCACCTTTTCTGGTTACGTGTTTTTGGTTTTTAGTTTAAAAAAAACTGAAAACTGAAAACAAAAAACGATAACGAAGTTGTGTATGGGTTTGTATAACCCATATGCAGATCGAATCATTATCATTTTGATATAGTAATCAATTAAAAGAAAACTATAAACAATATGTAAGTCTTATGATAGACGAAATATCCACATGCTTATGGATTGACCATGACAAAATAAAACGGTTTTAACTTAAAAGCCTAGACTGTCAATATTTCAAACTCTTTAGTTAAACTCTTGCAGTTTTAACACTTGTGATCCCACATTGAAAAGGAGAAGGATGGTGATACACATATAAGTCAGATAGGTTACTTCACTTTTCACCAATTGATTTTAGAATGAAACTCCAATTGGGCTTATGTGTGGTCTTATATGTGGTTAGACTCTCCTCCCATTATCAACTCTAAGTAAAGAGGGCCCAATTATTTGAATATTCGGGAAAGGTTTAGGTCAATCTTCATGTTTTGTTTCTTGAGCGTAATTTTCCTTACCATTCTCTTGCCTCTAGCAAGTCCCATGGCCCCTCGTATGCTTCTGACCTTAGTTAGTTAAAAACGGGACGCGAATTAAACTCCGTTTAATTCGGCGCGTTTAAAACGGCAAAAATTTGGAAAATTCGGTCAAATATTCGACTAAAAAAAGTTGACTTTTATAATTCTGATACATACGTATACGCGTTTAAAACGGTTTCAATTTGAAAAATTCGGCGAAAAAAACGGCATTATTTTAGTGCATAATTTGCAATTGGCCTATACCAATTTAAGTTCTTAACCTACATCTCTACTCTCACTTGGGCCTATGCCAACTTCTCCACCGTCCACATCTCTACTCTCACTTGGGCCTATGCCAACTGATCTCCACCGTCCACAATTTAATGAGATCCATCATTTCATTTTAACCCTAAAAGCTCTCTTATCTCAATTCTCAACCGTCCACCCTCACCCTTTCTCTTCAAGCCTCCAACTCCTCCCTCTAAAAAGATGCTAGCATACAACTCATGAGTAACCATAGTACACTGTCATTTCTTTTTAGTTTAGCATATAGCAGTAACCCACATCCTCATGGCAACAAAAAAGAGTTCAACAATCAACAAACTGGTATAGAATATAAACAAGCATTTCCATGTAGTTCTTTTCAACTTACCGGTGGGTTACTTGGAGTGTCGGCGGTCGGCGGTGGGAGCAGACTGGTATAGAATGAGGGGTTTCTCAACAGAAATGGCGAGCATAGGGCCTAGGGTTTCTTGGATTGGGTTTTGATTTCTTAAAACCAGACGTTTTTTTTCAAAAAATTCGCTTATTAAACGTTTTGTACGTTTTATTCGGCTACGAGCCGGTTTTTTACATTTTATTCGGGCTTGGCGTCTTATTGCGTTTTTTACCCGTTTTTTTTTGAAAAAAACAGGTTCAGCGTTTTATTCGCGAATAAAACGCGAATAAACTAACTAAGCTTCTGACTACTTAGCTTTGCTCCCGGGTTTTACCTCGTCAAGTTCGGCCTCGTTAGAGTCGTCTCATGTGGCTCATTTAGCATTGTCGAATGTGTCATTGCAAGAGTCGTCTCATGTGCATTCATTAGCATTGTCGTCTTTATCTCCCCCATTGAGTCAAGTGCAGCCTAGTATGCATGAATGTGCTCCCCTTCCCCAACACCGGCTGTATTGGTTCGCTCGCAGTAGGCCATGCCTACGCTCGCACCCACTAGCTTCCATACGCTGGTAGAGAGGATTAAAAGAAAATTTTGAAGCTGACCACACAAGTGAGGAGGAGAGTTAAGGAGAAATACCCACTTGCGATCCCCACATTTAAGAAGGAAGATAATACACAGATGAGTCTGATAGGGTGCTCCATCTATCACCAATTGAATTTATGATGGAAATCTGTCTAATACAACTTTTTGTAATCAACATCAGTATTTTACAGCTTTTCGTTATTATTATTTAATGTATATATGATTAGTATACTATAAGCATGCCTCCTTTTCAGTTTATTATACATTTTATATCATATGGCCCTAATAAAATATGAAAACCAAAATTTAATAGTTGATGAGTATAACGAGAGGGCCTTAATAGGGAGTTCGGATTATCCGTCCCAATATGTGTCCCATTTGGTGTCCCATTTGCTATGATTTTGTCTTGTAACTTAAATAAAATAATTTTTTATTTTATCTAATTGTTCCCTATTAGTAAATCCTTCTCAAAAACAAAAAATAATAAAATAAACTCCACTTAGTAAAATAAAGAGTCAAAAGGAAATAAATCATTTTCGTCATTTATTTTTATTAAGTGAAGTTAATTTTTTTAATTTTTTGTTCTTAAGTGGATTTACTAATAGGGAGCACGTAGAAAAAAATTAAAAAATTATATTATTTAAGTTACAAGACAAAATAATAGCAAATGAGACACCAAGTGGGACATCATGTGGGATAGATGATCAAGACTCATAGATAGGTTGGCATCAATCTTTCACCTTTGTCCAAAAAAAGTTGTCGCCTTTTGTAAATTTGCAATTGTTGTAGCATGCCTTGGAAAATGGAGAAACAGCAAAAAGTAGTAGAACCACATACACAAATCAGTGCAGGAGGGCCAAAGAAGTGCTCGGAAGGTTGTCCATCAGGCTTAGCTTTTGGTCGCAGTTGCAGTACGGAGAACATCTGGGTGCACTATGTGTTAGCCCAGGCGTGGTGGCTGCTTGCTCGTCTGGGTGAGTAAAATCTTTCTTTCGTATGTGTGGTGGTGTCCGGACAAGTATGTTAGGGTCGGTGTCGAGCAAGAATAGAATGAAAGAGACGAAGAAGGAAAAGCGTGAAGAGAAGAAGTATTCTTGTTGTGTAGCACACCCGTCTAGCTCCGCGGACAGCGGGGCAGTCGTTACACCATTCGTGCAGGTCGCTACAAGAAATTGAAGAGTCGGATCAGGTCATGCTTCAAACTTGTATAGTTCATTTTTTGCTTCCGGCCCTGTCAGGTTTTCCTAAGACGCGATCAGGGCGTTGTAAACCCGATCGTGTCTACGCAAGAACTAATCAAGTTTGCCTCACATTTTGTCGGTATATATTTCGCGTTTGTTTATATGTGTTAGCCAATTTTATCATTAAAGATTAAAGAATATAGAGATTCTAATCTACAGAGTTCTAACCTCTTATAGATAGGTTTGAGAGCCTAGAGAAATTGGGAATTTCTTCTCTAAATGTCATCTCGGGTTTTCTTTCTTGTTGGTTTCATGTGTGTTCTTTCTTGACTAATCTTATTATTTTTCCAATTATCATTTTCGGCATATTATACTCCAAATCGCACAATTCATGAGCGCCTAAAGTGAGTGTTAGATCCTTAGAAGTGGTATTAGATCCTAGGTTGTGGTGGGCAGATAAATTGTGTTGAATAGATATAATGTTAGAACTTGTAACCGGGAAACAAAGATGAACACAACAATGACAACAACAACGAATAACGATCTTCTAGGCGTGTATGGGAACACTTTCCCAAAAGCAATATTCCGACCCTAAACGAAGCACGGGTTGCACGGAATTCACTTCCGAGATACAAAGAAGAGAACAGTGATTATCACGCTCGTATGAGAATCACCAAATGAGAGCAAATATAATTGTGATTTTGTTTGATGAACAATGAGAGAAACTTGGAGTGCTTTTGAGAGAGAGAGATTTCTTATGGTCATTCATCTGTGATAAGCCTCACATATATGCACGTCAAAACACCAAAAACGGCTAGTAACCGCTCAAAAGGCAAAACCGCAAACATACGCAACAAAGAATCAGTGGCTGGTTGCGAACCGCGATAGGCGTCGCGAGTCGCGAGCACCGGTCGCGGGGGGCGACCTGGCTCGCGGGCCGCGACCCGCCTTGCCCAGCCAGCCACCTTCACCTTCGTTGCTTGCTTGCTTTCCCAACTTCAAGACTTATGAAGTTATACTTGTTTACTATACCATAAACAATAAGCATGCACTTTAACGTAACTTAAGCAACGACACCATAACCAAGTAGCTTAAGTTAAACGTTACATGAATTCATCCTACCAAATACTCTAAATATTAAACATATAACAATGACAAGAAGGCGAGTATCGAAAAATTGAATGGGAAACATTTTGGTTTCTAGAAGATACGTATTAAGGATCATCTGTACCAGTTTAATATGTTTCAATCTCTTGCAGATAAGAAGCTTGAAGCAATAGAAGAGAAAGATTGAAAAACTTTAGATTCGAAGGCTCTAGGTGCGGTGGGTTTGACATTAGCAAAAAGTGTGGATTTTAATGTCAAAGGCGTGAAGACTACATCGGAGTTGGTCAGAAATTTGTTAAATATGTAAAAGAAGCTCTATGAAGTAAATAAGGCATATTTGATGCGTCGTTTATTTGAACTTGAGATGGATGATGGTAGTTCTGATGCAAAATTGATCAATGAATTTAATATGATTATTACAGAAATAGCTTCTACGAATTTTATTTTATTACCCAAAGAGTGTGAAACTGTGAAACTACTATTAGTAATTCCTTGGGGAAGGAGGCATTAAAACTGGATAATGTTAGAAATCTAGTTTTGAGTGAGAGTACTCGAAGGAGGGATTTCGGGTATCATCCCGGGAAGCATACAATAATGAGATTAGAGGAGAACACTACAAACGAGATCCTAGCATGGGAAGGCTATGGGCAAGAGGCAGTGGAAGAATAAATCAGGAGAGGCTGAGTGTTGGAAATGTAGCAAGAAAGGTCACTTTATGAGACATCATTAAAATTCCAAAGACAATGATAAAGGAAGAAAAAGAAGAAAGAGGATTCAGACAGTGATGAGGATTTGTGATGCTTCGACGAGTTGAGTTCCCGAGTATGTGTTGACGCTTTGGCAGTTAGTGCAGAAAGCTCGACTGGTTCGTTGGATTCTGTATCTTCTTATCATTATTCTCCTTGCAGAGAGGTGTTTTAATTTTTGAGATTCGAGAAACACGGGGAAGTACCTTGCAGATGAAGATCGTTGGAGGTTCATGGCAAGCAACTGGGAGATGCAAGCTTGAAGCTTGCGAGTGGAGATCTATTACCACACACTTGAGAAGCTTTTGTGGTGGGACATCATGCTTCGACTTGGGCTTGCTACCACACTTACATGCACGCTGCCCGCCCGGACCAGACCGTGTCGGGTCGATTCTGGGACGAACTGAGTTGGAGCTTATCTTTTTGGACCTGGCCTAGGTGTGTGTAACGGTACTGAATTGTAACGTTTTGAACGTTACAATCTTGATTACATCCCTTAGTATGCTCCTTCCTAATTATTACATTCCGTTTTGTGATATGATTATTGCTATATCATCAGATCCTCTTGCTTCTGTTAGGATCATCCAAAAATGTATTCTCCTCTTCTCTTCTCCCCTCTTTTCCTTCCTCGATACGTGCTAATCTCCATAGGCTACTCTGTTAGTGGTAACAGTTTAGGTTGATGTATTAACCTTGGGGAACATTCCGGCCAGTGTCGATTACCACTATTGTCGAGCCGTAATTGCTTCAAAATCAATGGTTTTCTACCATAGCACAACCTTGAAATGAGTTCTATTTTGTCATTGCTATTGTCAGTACTAACAAGATATATGCCACTACTTGAATTAAGCAATGTAATAGAACATTTAATTAATTAAGAAGCTTTGCATAAAGTTTGGCCATTTCATACCAGGTAGAATAATGACATTCTCTTGTTTAGCAAGCTTCAAGCAGAAATCAATATCATCTTGTATGCCAACCAACATAGAGACATTTAATTTAACCTGTAAGACATATGCATATATATACATCAAAGTGTTAGTTACGATGTTCAAACATAAAATATTTTACTATTGTGAACTCACTTTCGAACGAAGGGCCTTCTAAAATTTTCGTTCATCTTTAGAAGAAAAACTTACCATTATGAACATGGAACCTTGTGGCTTATTCGGACACGTAATGAAAGGGATCTCCTTTAATTTTTCAATGATAATATCCGCATCTTGTCCGAGGACATTGATACATTTTGAGAAGAATTCTTCTTCAGTCTTCTCAATGATTTGAGGAACCGCTGCCTAATAATATAATATAAGAAAAATGTATGCTTGTCTTTCAAAATTAACTATCATAAATCTTTTATATAAATCACTATTTACCTGGTTATGTCCTCTGACAAAATTTAACATTATCAGCATTAAACATGTAACAATAAATAATGAGGTCAATGTCCTTTTTTGTTAAGGAACATAACCAATTAAGAAAAGTAATGTCCTATTATGTTAAAGTACATAAATCCAATTAGAGCCTTATGATGGTTGTTTTTTCATTGTTATGCTATAAACTAGCAGAAGTTTAGTTGTTAACAGGATTTTTTGAAAATTACCACCTTTTGTTTACAAGTTTTTAAAAGTTACCACCTTTAACTTTTTTATTTTAAATTACCACTATAACGTTACCAATTGTATAGAACTTCCCACCTCTTAACAGCAAGTCACAAATTTTTCCGTTTGTGGTCCCCACATACCAACTAACTCTCTTTTATTAAGTAATTAACTATCTTTTATTAATTAATTATCTCTCTTTTTTAAATTAAAAGGGAACATAACAATATAACATTCAAGTTAAGTTAACCCACAAAAATTAACTAATAAGAGAAAGAGAAAGAAATTAGAGCAGCCCCCACATTCTGGAAAACCACCACATCCACCTTTCTAACGTTGCAGACCCGACGCTGGCCGCCCCGGAGCCACCCTGAACTCCGCCCTCCTGCCGTGCCACCACCAACTATGGTTCATGGGCTCTAATCACTGGCTCAACTGATGGTATTGGTAAAGCTCTCAGCTTTGAATTAGCTTCTAAAGGTCTTAATCTCATCTTAATTGGTAGAAACACCCACAAACTCCAAACCACTTCAAATGAGATTTTGGGCAAAATATGGTAAGGAAAAAACCAAGATTAAGATGATTTTGATTGACTTTGAGAAAGTCAATGGGAAAGACATTGAAGGTAGAATTAAGAAAGAAATTGAAGATTTGGATGTTGGGATATTGGTTAATAATGTTGGTTTATCATCTAATAGTGCTAGATTTTTCCATGAAGTTGGTTTGGAAGGGATGGGTAGTTTAGTAAATGTTAATATTGGGAGTGTTAATTGGGTTACATTTTGTAAATAACCAATTATAAGCGCGGTCCAAGCAACCACATCTCTCACAAGCATTTCATCAAACACCTTATATGCATCCTTCATACAACCACATTTCGAGTACAGATACACAAAAGACGGCCCAATTTCAGAATTCCCACCAAAAAGTCCAAATTTCACAACTAACCCATGAACCATAACTCCATAGTCAAATGCCAATAGCTCAGCACGAAGCTTTATAACCATTGGAATTGTGAAATTATTAGGTGGGATATTGGAATTTCGCATACCCAGAAAAAAACCAAGTGCATTTTGGTAACTACCGATGGAAAAATGGGATTTGATAATAGAATTCCAAAGAAAAGGGTCTTTGCATTGAATTGAATTGAAGACCTTGGTAGAAAACTCGGGTTTCGAAAGCGAAGCGTAGAAAGATATGAGCTTTGATGCAAGGAAGACATTGTTGTTGTTCCCAGAGACGATGATGAGAGTGTGTGATGGAAGAGACTTAGTTGGTATGTGGGGACCACAAACGGAAAAAGTAGTGACTTGCTGTTAAGAGGTGAGAAGTTCTAAACAACTGGTAACGTTATGGTGGTAATTTAAAAAAAAAAAGTTAAAGGTGGTAACTTTTAAAAACTTGTAAACAAAATGTGATAATTTTCAAAAAACCCTTGTTAACATGATAGCTTCAAACTAGCAAAAGTTTAGCTGTATGTTAACATGATAAAAATTTCTCACTTTGTTCAAACAACAGTAGATTCTAAGGGACAAACCTGAATGAAGGTTGGAGGATCACCACTTATGCTCATAAAAGCTTTGATACGCTCCACAAACTGAGAAAAATAATACTCCCTCCATAACGAATTACTTGCAACAATGAGTATTATTTGTGAGAGGTAAAATATTTCATTGTTGCAAGTAATTTGTTACGGATGGAGTATCAAAGAAAGCACGCTTAATTAGCTACCAACTACCAAACTTCAAAATACTAATATTTCAAGTAACCGTGACAAAAATATCCATCTAAAACAAAAAGAAATGGTGATGGACCCTTTAAAATTGGGACCGTGGGCGGTCGCTCAAATTGCTCTCCCGCTGAGACCCCGTTGCGAGCAGACTCAGGTTGAGCTTTGCATGACCCTCTATTATATCATTCGAGTTTATCGCGAGTATTCGAGCCGAGTTTTGTATATCTCGACTTGGTCTCATTAGCGTCTCGAGTCAAGGTCGAATTGGATTAGAGTAGCTTGAATCGAGCGTTTGCTCGAACTTTGCCCAAGTAGATCTCGAGTAGCTCCCAAGCTATTTCACTCGCTTAGCCCTCTAGCCGACAAATAAAAATGTGATAGATGATGGTTAAATTCACTTGGGTCTATGCAATGGGCTTTGGTTGCGTTTGTTTAATTCAGGTTGTATATTGTTTTGAATGGTTTGTGTATTTGGGCCTAAGCTGCATATCTTAGTGTTTGAGCTTAATGAAATCCATTTACCTTTTCTGACACAATGAAAGAATATAGCATGAAATTCAAATATTAAACAAATCATGTCTCAAAGTACAATCTTGCAAAACGACGCACAATAAAAATATAATAATCTAGAAATAATCAGAAAAAATTACTATCTCTTTGTATAAAAGTTCAATAATTCCACCACTAGCTTTAATTTTCTAGCCTATAGACTTAGAAACTTTTGTTAACAATGTGTCTACGTTAGAATTCAAAGTTAGAGACATTGTGACATTGAGCTCCATCAATGGAGATTAATAGAAGAAGAGGAAATAGGAGAGAGAAAAAGGAAGAGAGAAAGGAAGAGACTAAAGGCTACATTGTATTATGAAATGGATGGTTAATGAACACTCACAGTATTTATCTATTTATACTAGTTACAACACTTAACAAACTAATCCTTCAATTAAGAAATGACTAACAACTAAGTAACAACCTAAGTCAAAATATGTTTGACTAGTATCTAAACTCCAACAGTTTATCTCTATATTATCCTTAAAAATATGAATCATATCTTTATTCTAAAATGTGATATGTCCCTAAGAGCAAATGATCATTAAAAAGAAATCCTAGAACTGAATTTCTCCATCATAGAGTAGTATAAATCATGTTTACCCTCAAAACGAAGAATATCACCATAAAAACTGAAGATTTTCAATAATGGTTTTCAGTTATGGAATTGGTATTTGGTAGAGTTTTAAGTAAATCAAAAGAAAACAATATGTCAAGTCATGTAACAAACCTGAGATTTTTGCAAGATGCCATTTGGATCAGTTGTTACAAGCCAACCAAGGCGCCAACCAGGAACAATCCACCTCTTTGATAAAGATCCAAGTGTTAAAACAGGCACTATGGATGCAAAAACTGCCATTCGAATAAAGGGATTGCTACCAAAAGTGATATGCTCATATACTTCATCAGCAATCACAAGTAATCCATGCTTTCTTGCAGTTTTTGCCACCTAAAAACGAAAATTCAGCAAAATAAACAAGATTCATTTTTCCTATTAGCTAGTCATGAAGTTCAATAATGGTAATTGGATTGGTATTATGTACGTTTCATTATTCACTCTTGATAAATAATACAAGTCCAAAATTCTGTTACCCGGGTCGGTCACTCATCTTCGCTCATTACTTAGACAGAGACATGAACACTAGACCCTAACTAATATAGCTGAGTTTTGACGCTTTGGACATGTATCAGTGTCCAGCACGAATACTCGAATCCGAGAAGGCGAGA
This sequence comes from Patellifolia procumbens, assembly GCA_947645195.1. NCBI lineage: Eukaryota > Viridiplantae > Streptophyta > Magnoliopsida > Caryophyllales > Amaranthaceae > Patellifolia > Patellifolia procumbens. The sequence continues at coordinate 1,492,346 of CANSGD010001379.1, read as the reverse complement.
AGCTAACACTAGCAAAATGTTTAAAACTTCTTAGTCGTGCACCACATAAAAACACATTCAATTTCTAGACCAGAAATGCTAACCTTTTGCAGATGTTGGTAAGAGTACACACTTCCACAAGGGTTACCAGGGTTAATAACAACAATAGCCACGGTGTTGTTATCTACTAGGGCTTCAACTGAGTCTATATCAACTTCCCATCCCTTTTCAGAAAGAAGATCATAGTGTCGGACTTGAAGGCCTGAAAAGGCAGCAACCGCATCATACAATGCATAAGTAGGCCTTGGCAATAGAATATTGGAATCAGGACAAGTAAGAGCAGTGATTGATGCTTGAATTGCTTGTTTGCATCCAAGAGTTAGGTGAACATCATCGGAGGATAACTTGTAAGGAAGATCCTTTGAAATGTGTTCTGCTATAGCCCTGCAATAATATAAGTGATGATAGAGTCACAAAAGAACAATAGACAAGTAAAGACATAACAACACATAAGTCATAACGGTTTACTAATAACATATTGGGGGTGTTTGGCAAATGGCTTTTGGCTGGTTTTTGCTTTTGACTTTTGGTTTTTATGTTTGATCAAAAAGCCAAAAAAAGTGTTTGGTAATTGGATTTTGCTACCAGCTTTTATGGTCGGCTTTTGGCTTTTGCTTTCATTTTGTACTAAACAGCCAATTTTACCAAACACTTTTTTTAACAGCCAATAATTATACAACCGGTCAAACAAGCCACTAAAAACAGTCAATCAAACCAGCCAGCATATAAAGCCACCAGCCAGCTGCCACCAGCCAATTGCCAAACACCCCCATTAGCTATGTGCACAAGCACGAGAAAAACTGAATATTAGCTATGTGAACAAGCACGAGAAGAAGTTGATTATCATCTTTAGGAGAAAGAGTACATATTAAGCATGTGGAGGCAGAAGATAATTAAAGGGTACGTTGAACCCTAGTTTTGATAATGACAAACAAAGGAACAAACTATAATGTGACTTAATCATGCATTTCACTTGTTTCTTTCGGCTAACGTTAGGTTTGGGCTTTTGCGAAAAGACCAAGTTTCAAAAAAGATGCATCCTTCTTCCACTAATTTTGATGTAAGTCAGCTCAAAAATATAGGTATTTGTGGGTTCAATGCAAAAATTGTTATGATACCAACTCCAATGAGAATAAGTTTGGTGCAAAATCCATCAATTTATACTCTCGTCATTTATCTAAATGTTTTTTTTTTGGTGCACTGGATCTGTCAAAACCCGTCACCCAAGCTTAAAAAGAAATGTCGTGTTGGCTTGTTGTGTTGATCTTAAACAACAAAAACGCTGAAGGAAGTCTTTCATTACAAGCCTCAGTAAAGAGGATGATGTCGTCAGCAAAGAAGAGGTTTGAAAGTAAGGGACCATTCCTGCTTGCTCTAATCGGTTTCCACGTACCTCTAACGATGGTTTCCTCAATAACCTGATCAAATCGTTCCATACATAAACAAAGAGGTACGAGAAAGGGGATGCCCCTGACGTATACCTCTTGTTGGTCTGAAGGCAGTCGTGGGCTCGTCGTTCCATAAGACTTGCATAGACACCAAGAAGATACATTCCATTATAACTTCGATCATTAATTGTGGGAAATGCATCTCGGATAGTGTCTCACGAATAAAGGACCAACGTAATCTATTATACGCCTTCTCAAAGTCTATTTTAATGGCGTTAAAGAGTCAGGAAAGATTCATAATGGTAGGAGGTAAACGAATTGTGGCACTATAGAAGGTATTGGGTATCCAGTCAAAACTTTAAAGTGAAAGTATTCGGAACCAATGTTTATTATTATACGGGCTGCGTCCAATACAATTTAAGTGTAATTGCATTGTATTTTTGTTTCAGTTTATTTTACTTTTGTTTCAGTTAGTTCTTTATTTGCTTAGTTAGCTTTTCTTTTATCTCAGTTATGTTGTCCTAGTTTAAGTTACATATTAATTTCATGGATTATGTAAATCTTCATGTCATTGTTATTTATTATATTATTTTTCAGTTGCAATGTTCTTTTGTTCAATTAAGTTTTGATTTGTTTCAATTGTATCTTAGATTATCCAATTCAGTTCAGTTAATGAATTTTGGGTTTCAGTTGAAAAGGTCTTAGTGTTAGTTGAAGTAGCTTGAATTTCAGTTGAAGTGGTCTGACCAAATAATATGGTCGACCTAATACGCTCTCAACAAATCGATTCCAGATACAATCACAACCTATTCAAATAAATTGGAGCCAAAAAGGAGTATTGTGCAACGGTGTACATAGAAAATAAAAAAACTAAACTGCATTCGATGGTAAGGAATTCCGAGTACTTAGTTAACTTGCCACTTTTTTGACAATATTTAAATTTGCTAATGGTATTAAAATAATCATATTACTTTATAGTTTATATACAATTTACTTATTAATGAACTGATCTTGAAACATATCATAGGGAACTCGAGTTCAAGCAACTATCTTTGGCCATGATATCGAATCACTTGCATGCATATTGTAAATTCTAGGTAATTAGTACATCTGATCAAATGCAATAGTCATTTTATATTCAATAAATTTATTGGAAACACGGCATAAAAAAAGCTAAAATAAACGTTATTGAATTTCAACCGATATGTACGGTAAAGGAAAGACAAGACAGTAACATTATGGTACCATCAATCACAATTTATTAAATCATAGGCTTCCATTTCATCATGAGACTATGCTAAATTTAATAACATGTGAATATTAAAATACGCACTTAAAGAACGTTAAGCTATAACAACTTAAAACTCAATAAGATGATACCGATAATTGGGAAAACAAAATTAGATAACCTGGCTACTTTTAGCACAAGAAAAAAAAGAGTTTCATATGACAAACAGAAATTTATAGGAACACTTTTCAATTTAGTAGTATAGATGTGGGGGTATTGGGTATATATCAAACAATTCATATGGTAATAAGTCAATAACATGGTTACCCACATTTCAATCCAAACAGAAATGAAACTATAGTTGGCGTTGAAATGGAAGGTGGGGACAAAAAGTTCATTTCCTTTTATATAATATAATATTAATAGGTCTAAAAGACTAAAAACATATTATTAAGAAGTCGTAATCTCCGCCATACCCTACTTTTACCTTTCAATAAAATCCTGTCCTCCATAATCAAAAATTTTAATTAAGGCCTATCATCAAATTAATTAGGGCCTATCATCGTTTGATGATAGTAAGCTCCAAATCAGATTTATCTTCCAGTTCTAGTATTATACTTTCTCTGTTTCATTATAATTGTTATACTTGTACTTTTCACGAATACTAATACAAAACTTTGAACATTAATATCGCGACACTAACATTCGTGAAAGTTTACTGAAATTATGGAAAATTACAAGTATACCATTGGAAATTTCCTTGTAAATTAAAGTGCTCAAACGTAAGTATCAACAAACCCACAACCTTAAGCTTAGAAAGTTGAAACATTTACCACTACTTCAATGTCATTACGTATGTCAACAAAGTATTAAAAAAAACTTGACTAATTGTCGGTTAACCCATTTTTATTCCAAATTTGTTTTAGAAACTACAACCTTTGTGTAATGATACTTTAAATAAAATTTTAATCACCAACTAGAAACAACTAAACCTAATCCCATACTACTATATACTCCCTGCGTTTTTTTTTAATATGCACATTTCTCTATTTTGGGTGTTTTTTTTTAATTGGTACCTTTCTACCTTTTGCCATAAATGGAAGGTTGGCCCACCTAATTATTACACTTCTCTCCTACTTTTTCTTTCCTTCTCTCTACCTTTTCCACTTTTTCCTTACTTTTACTAACCTTCTCTCTTACTTTTGCATTTTTTCCTTGGTTCTAGTGCAAAGCCTTAGATGCATATTAAAAAAAAGGAGGGAGTACATAAATAACTTATAGTACTTAATTTTAACAAAATTTAATAGTACATTACATGTCATGACCCTAGACATCGCCCGGGGCAACAACTACTTCTATACTTTCAAAAAAAGTTATACAAAATATAGACGATTTAAGTTATGCTTTAGCAAGTGTATAGAAAATCTGAACAAAAAAGAATGAGGAAATTCTGAAATATGAGGTATACAAAACATAGTTACCACTTTATCTAGCACCCGTATGCAGGATGAGCATCATATATTATATCCGACATTATCTTTTTATTCATTGTTCATTTGATAAACTTGTAATCATTTCAAAAATGCAAGGTTTGGAATAATCATTTCAAAAATTTCAAAAATGAAAGGTTGGGAATAATCATTTCAAAAATTTTCCCTCTGATAATTAGACTTATTTCAAAGGCGCACAAGTGCGATGATTTCGACCGTTGGTGCTACTTGTATAATTTCATATAAAAATGCTTTGATAAAAAAAAAAGATATATGCATTTTGTCACAAGCTTTCCAAAATATCATTGCATTAAAACTATACAACTTACTCATAACCGATCATTGTCTTTTGATATTATTCACAAATATTAGTTTGGCAATCTTTTGTGAATTGCTACCTCAGCTTCGTAAAAAATATTACAGTTGCATACTCCCTCCGTTCTCTTTTGATATTCCCATTTTTCCTTTTTGGGGTATTTTTAAAAGTTCTTTTTGAATATTTTCCATTTTAACAATATTTATTTTCCCATTTTATCCTTCAACAACCAAATATTTACTACATTTTTTTACTTTTTGTCATATACATGGTCCACTTTAGAATCACTAGAGTTATATGCACACGTTGCGTGTGAAATAATGTCAAATTTAGCATAAAAATATAACATTTAGTTTATTTAGGGTGTTTGGTATTTATTTATTCAAAATTTAAAAATGTGAAAATAGATTGTTATGGAGAGAGTTGTTCCATTCAATTATGATTAAAAAAAATGTTGATTTTTGGTGTCCCCCTCCTCTTCACTTATAGAATAGACTAGATTTCTATGCACGCGATGCGTGCGACAATAATTTTATTATGAAATTTCATAATCTACATTAGATAATTTTATGGATAGTCGCATCTTACCATAACTTTTCATATTTTTAGAAATTCTCACATTAATGATTTTTTAAAAATTCCACCTACCATTTACAATTCTATTAAAAACCCCACCATTTAACGGTTTTTGTCAAATTTCATTAACAAAACCGTTAAGTGGGTCCAAGATATACATTTTGTTAACAAAATAGAACTTGAAATAGTTGCAATTCTTTCCAAATAGTTGTAATTCGGCAAATTTGTTGAAGATTTGCCCTTAAATTGATGAAATTGACTTCAATTTCAGCGTACACTAATAATTAAATGCATATGTTTACAATTTTGTCAACGGAATTTAACAAAAATCATTAAATGGTGGGAGTTTCTAATAAAATTGGAAATGATAGGTGGAAATTTAAAAGAAAAATTCATTAAGGTGGGAGTTTCTAACAACGTGAAAATTTTAGGTGATTTTAAACAAAAAAATCCTAATTTTATTTGCATACGATGTGTGTTTTGGCTACTGTAACATGACAAAATGTGAAAGTACACAACATATTTAGTTTTCAAGCTAAATTCATTTTGGCTCATTTTTTTTTGAAAACATCCCTTACTCCCACCATCAACTACAACTTTTGTTATATAGTTCCCGGCAAGGTATTTTTTGCTCATTGTCTAAATGAGAAAAAATTCAAAAGTACTTGAAAATACTTTCTCATATTTCTAACTCATGCTAAAATACTTTATCATGATCAATTTGATCAAATGTGCCTTCACTCATGAACAATCAATTACTCATGTATTTCAAAATAAAAAATTTCAAAAGTATATAAAAGTAAAGCAAAATGGGTGTCTACCTATAGATCTCAAGAAAATATAATCATTGATATTTTTTTATTTTTTTTTTACTTTTTAGGTTTTTAGATATTTTAGTTAGAAATTCTAAACATCTTTTATTAAATATTGATGGCTAAATTTGGAAATAATTCTTAATTACTTAATAAACTCATTGATTTATTTTATTTCTTTTTTCTTTTTTTCTTTTTTTTTTCTTTTTGGTGTCCACCTCCACCTCTTCACTTATATAATAGAGATATTTGTTTTCCAAATCACCCACTTTTCTTTCTCTCTCTTACTTTTACGAAAGTAAAAAGGTATCAAAGTATACTTTATACAATATAAATTTAAAAGATTTTACTCCACCTCAATTTGCATTGGTTTTCCCTCATATTCCAAATGGGAACATCAAATGGGAACGGATGGAGTAGTAAAGAATATTTACAAAGTTTATTTTGATCGTAGTTTGTGATTTATATGTAAAGAATAATATAATCATGTGGAATCTTATTGGATTCGACTTGAATTGCAAAAAATCTTATATGCGACATGTGGAAAAAATTCATCTAATTCATTAGATACAATGACAAATTATTAAAAAAATCTTATATTTTACCTATTCAGGGCATGTTTTATTTGGTATAAATGAGGTGAATTGAACTGAAGTGAATTGAACTGAAGTGAATTGAACTGAAGTGAATTGAACCGAACCGATTTGATTTGAAATGTATTGACTTTTAATTTAGATCCAATGAGGCTTAAGTAACATACGAGGCCAATTAAGTTTTATCACTTTTAAACTAATAGAGTTAATTAAGAAAACAATATTATTTACACTAAATGCCCATTCGAGTTGGACATGTGAAAAAAACCCATCTAATTTCAATTTAGATAGAATGACAAATTATTAGATAAAAATATATTAAAGTCGGCTCGAATTAATAAGATACCAAAAAATATCCAAACTAATTTCAATTCAATCAAATTGAGGTAAATTAAATGTACTAGCATGCTCGAGTTTAAATTACGATTCATCACATTAAATTCGACTGAGTTTGATCTCTAATTCATGCTAGCTGAAAATATTGTATAAAAATAATAAAACATATCCCGAGCAATGGGTTAGAAGCTAGTTTTATATAATTTTGACAAAATTATCCATGATTTAGGCATTCCATAGAAAAATAAGTGTGTTAAAAAAATCAAGTCTTCTTTTTTGGGAAATTCTACATGGTGACTTATGTTTTTGCAAATTCTATATGGTGAAATTATTTTTCCCGAATTCTCTTTAGTAACCCTAAACTTATTATTTTTATTTGCTATAACCTTTTCTCATTAAAAATAACTTTTTAATTAAAAAAAAGTTCTTTTTCAATTACAAAAAATAATTTTTGAATGAAAAAAGTTGATTTTAAAATGAACAAATAAAATAAAATAAAAACCCAAATCATCCCCCACCGCCTATCCCACTACCCCCTTCCGGTAGAGCAGCCCCTCTCTCACCCTCCCTAGCACTCAAATTGGGCAGTTCCCTCCCAATTCACTCAAATTGTGCTTCACCTTTGCAGGCGCAATTCCTAGTGGGTTCCCTGTGTAAGTTTCATCATGGTTTGGCTTTCATTTTACTCAATTTAATGTGTACATCAACAATGTCGGATGGGAAAGCCGAAGGTTTTGAGTTCAGTGTTAGCTGCTGGGAGAGAGGATGGTTAAGAGAGAGTGTGTGAGGAGAGAGAATGTGTTCACCATTGTTGATGGAGGTTAGGGATTACAGAGGTTTTGCTTCTTCTTCTTTGTTCAATTTGAGGGTAGTTCACTAGCACAATGTGAAACAATGGGTATTTGGTGTTGAGAATCTCGACAGATAGAATAATTTTTGCAATAGAGATTTCGCGATTGATGAATACATAGGAGATATGAAGAACAATGGAAGTGTTTTATTCAGGCGTTGAATGAATGGAAATAGTAGTTTTGTAATTAAAAACTCAATTTTGTAATTAAATAATAATTTTTTAATTAAAAAACTATTTTTTTTAAATTATAAAAGGTTATAGAAAATATTAATAATAAGTCTAGGGTCACCAAAGAGAATTCAAAATAAAAATTGTCACCATGTAAAATTTGCAAAAATATAGGGTCATCATATAGAATTTCTCATTTTTTTTCCAAAAGTTATTAAAAGGGTGAAAGTGTATATACATACTTTCTGGCTGAGGGAAGGCCGGACGAGATAACGTAGCCATTGAAGTTGGCGGAGCGAAGCGCAGCAATAATAGCGTCCTCGGCGGCAGCAGCGGTACGAAAGCAATGGAAAGGGGATGGATCACCGTGGCCCATAGGAATGAGTGGACGCTTATGACTAGGGTCAAGATTTCCATGTAGCATATTCAAAACAGCTCTTACTGTCAATGCTTTCTTCTTATTTTCTAATTTTACCTCCTTCTTTTCCTCTTCTTTGTTGAATCTCCATAACTTGCTTTCATTGTTTTCCATCTTACTCTTTCTAATATTAATAGATCGGACTTGAATCGGGTTTCTTTCGTGCAACTTATCGTGTACACGAGCTATAAGTTCGAAATACTACTCTCTCTCTCTGTCGTCTATTTGTGGCAGAACAAGGAATTGAAGGTGTAGATTAGCTACTAGCTATTAAAAGTTTGAAGTTTTTGCTAATGCCAATTTTAGAGAACAAAGCATTTGAGGGTGCTGATTGGCGCATTGGCAGAGGGAGTTAATAAAAAAAAAAAAACTAAATCCTCCTTTCCTCTCCTAACATACATTGCACTTCTCCATATGGGAGTGGGGAGTGGGGAGTGGGTAGTGGGGAGTGGGGAGTAAATTATGTTTTCTGATTCATTAGGCGTTAGTTTCAATGTTTGAGAGAACTAGTGAAGAGAAAATGGGAGTGGTAAAGTATTTTTTTTATGGCAAAGTGGTACCTAATTGTATCTCTCTAATTGTAGAAACAATATGTCCAACCTATTACTTTTAATTGTAAGTAAAAGAAATTTGGAGATTAACCATAGATTTATTATTCAAATTGTACGAGCTTGATTAAAGATTTGTGCGTATGGGTCACTGACTCACTGAGATTAGAACCGATCTCACGACTGTTAATTTATTTTAATTTTCAGATTGTTGGAGTGTTTGAGAGACTTTAGGCCCGTTCTTTTAATCTGCAACGAACCTAAATTAATCTCAGCTCAGTTTAGTTCAGTTCATTTTAGTTCAATTCAATTTAGCTCTTGTTGAATAAGTGATTGCAGTTAGATGCAGTTCAATTAAGTTCAGTTCTTTGTACGTTAAAAAAACATGGCCTCATATAATTATGATTATTAAAAACCTGTTTAATTTTGGATTGTTATATTTGTTGGATACTTGAATTATTTTATTTTCTAGTTTTTTAGTTGTAATATGAATTATTAATGTTTTTTTTCTTTTGTGATGGAATTTATCACATAGTGCTTTTGAGGAAAAAATTAATTTTAATATAATTGATGGTGAACCACCATGTGAAAAATCCTGTATCCGCCATTGCTGATCGGCTATGCAAAATGTGAAGTTTTTGCTATCCCAATGCTATATAAGAAAAATATACTTCCTCCGTTTTGGTGTGAGTGTGAAAGGGATAGAAAGTAAAAGTGGGGCATGTGATAAGAAGAGAGATAGAAAGAAATGACTTATAAATAAGGAAAAAAAACATTTGTTACAATCAAACAATTATTGCAATTAAAAAGAAAGGAAGAAAGTACTACTAGATATGAGTTTTTGCATTGAAAAAGGAGAATGACTATAATGACTAATATCTATTGAACTGGCTAACTATAACAGTATAACCGATTAATTTTAAGATAAGATTTTATTTGACATTTTTTTTTTTTTGAGATGAGAAGATTGTTACACTTGTACAAACATGTGAGTCCTACAAAGAAGAAAGTATATGATTAGGCTCTGTAGATGAAAAGCTTGTGTGGCTGCCACAGCCTGTGTGGACCGAACGTGATAAACGTGGAGCATCTTATGTGATGTCCGTAACGTCCTTCTTCAGTTTCGCTAATTAGTGTTTTTATTTTTTTTGGTAGTTTTGCTAATTAATGTTATCTTCTTGACCCTGCACCAATGATCATTTCATGTCATTTATGATGCCTCTTTCTCGGCTAGATCACAAGATCATCGAGGATAAGGTCAAGGTGGGAAATGTCTGGGCATGGGCAATTGGGCATCAGGGCATGGCAAGGGCGGATTCACTGAACGTCAGAGCCCCAGCCCTATAAATTGTAGTATAGAGACCCAAATCCTAAAATTCACCAGGGATTCGGGCTCCGTTTGGTATGGTGTAAAACGTTTTCTTTGAAAACTATTTTTTCATTTTACATTGTTTGGTTAAGAGTAAAACATTAAAATGTAAAATTTGGGGTGGAAAACTATTTTCCTATTTGTTGAAAACATTTTCCCTCACAAGTGAAAGCTACACATTTTCCCTCACAATTGAACTAATTGATTTTCAGTTCAACCAAACAATGAAAAATGCTTAAAATGGAAAATCATTTGACAGGCAACCAAACAACGCAAAACCTTCATAAAAATGGTTTTTCCAATGTAAAATTTTTACATGGAAAACCTTTTTCATCTGTAAACGTTTTACATACACCCTACAAAACGGAACCTTAAAGGGTCCGAAAATTCCATACTCTTAAAACATATCCAACGGCTCAGACAGATCACAGCCTCAGGTCGAAAATGATTATTGGGCGTGTTTTCTTCAACTTATTTTTAGTTTAGTTTAGTTTCAATCAGTTCAACTTCAATTAGTTTTGTTAAGTTCAGCTCCATTTATTTTTGTACCATTTTGTTAAATATTATTATTATTGTTGGATTAATTTTTTTTACTAATTACTCTTAATATCATTATTGCTATTTGCAATATGTTATTTTGTATATTAATATCTTTACTCATTATTATTACTATTATTATTAGGACGGAGCATGGTTTAGGTTGTGCGATTTGTGGTTTAACCATATTTTATCTCAACACGAGTATTTTAATTTGCAATTGTTGCTTTATTTTACCGATAGATATTCACTATTACATCATACAAATAAGCTACAAAAAGCTAGAACATAAAAAATTACGAAGTTGCTAATAATATTAATACTCAAGGTAAAAAATTATCGTTACGTTAAATATTAAAGATATTTTGGCGATTTGCGATGCAGTTTGAATTATAAATATTATAGACCAATCCATAATCGCAAATTGTGGTTTGGTCCAAAGCACAAACCAACCCACATTTTTTAGCCTATAAACCAATTAAATCGCGTCAAAACAGTTAACGTTATAATTTTATGCGGTCCGACTCAATTATTGTTATTATTATTAATTATATATTATTAATTCTAATTATTATAGTAGTAATATTAATTTAAATTTTAGACATTATTGTTAATACTTCATCCGTTTTAAAATAAATGATACACTTTGTTTTTCACGCTTATCAAAGAAGCGATTTAAGGGTGTAAACGATTAAATTTTTCGATGAAATTTTAATACAAGCAAGAATGAGACTCTATATTGCTTGTGTTAAAATTTCCTTGAACAGGGATTGTTGGCTGCGCTGTGAGCATGCATGTGTGTGTTGGTTTGTGGGTGAGCAAGGAGTGTTGGCTGCGGTGCGGTGAGCGTGTGTGCAGTGTGATGGTGTGTAGGTGTTGGGAGTAATGGTGCTGTGTGAGTTGCAAAGAGGGATATGAAGTTTTGGGAGGGAAAAGTGGGTTTATGTTAGTTTAAATTAATGAAGGATGTTTTTAGTTTTAGTTTTAATTATTTAAACTATTTTAATTATATTAGTATATTAGTTTTATCAGTTTTAAGCTATGAGGAAATTAATATAAACTTTGATTGACTTTAAAATCAAGTTATTTAGAGTTGTGGAAAAGTCTTACCTTACTGTTTATACGATTCTTCGTGATTACCCGGTCACTAATTATTGTTTAATCGGATCATTAGATACCGCGTTCATAAGAGGAGACTATTAGGATCATCTGATCGTTTGCTAGTGCTCTTGAGAGGCACGTACGCGTACTCAGCACTTTAATTATGTGTAGTAGCATGCTAGGAACATTTAAACGTACTTGAGTATGTTTAAGAAATCCATGTCTTAAGGTGCTTTCATGATTCATTGTGTCAGTGTTTAATGTGCCGTGAATACTTCATGACTCCATGTATGATGTGCAATTGGTATTAAATGTGTTATATTAAACGTTATGCAGTCCGCTAATTGGTTATGATTAGTATATGTTGAACTGGTTTCGAGGCAGTGAATATTCAATGTTCTGGTAGTTGTGGAAAAAGGAAAGTGTTAACATGTTTCTCTTTATAATTCTAGTTACCGAATAATAAATTCCATGGTTCATGTTTAATGGAATTTTTGTTTATAGTTGATAAGGATGTTAACTGTTAATTTATTGGTGGCCTAGGAGGGCTAGGAAAGTTAACAAGATTGCACGTTAATGTGATTCATAAACTTTAATCACTTAAAAGGGCACGTTGGCAATAAAACTCATAGGAAGGATCCTCTACGAGTATTGAACAAATGGGGAGGATTATTGCTGAGTCTATGTCCTTGCTAGGGTCCTTGTGACGACAAATGCCCTTTTTTGTTATTCAAAGGTATTTATTGGTTACTCAAGTAGGCGGCTCAGCCGTTCGATCTTGGGGGTATGGATACTAAGGATTAATTAGAGAATAGTACATCACGGCTTGTCCTAGTTCTCTTGGTTATTAGACTATAAGTCTAAAGGTTTCAGGAAGTCCATATGACTCTTACAGATTACGGTCCCGTTCATTGCCAACAAACAATTCATAAATTACCTTAAGAAACCCTTCACTATTAATAGAATACGATTAAAGTTCCGCTTTCATGTTTGTCCCTATGTTTCCACGAGTTCTTTCTGTGCATAGGTGTATTGTGTTACATGTGTATTCTGTCTAGTTGACTTGTTTGTGCTGCCTTGGCCCTGTGATGACCCTATTTGGTGAGCAGATTCTAAGCTGACAGGTACATGATTGACAGAGCATGCATTGGGCCAGGAGACTTTTCTCGAACACTTTTCTAAGTTTTCAATAAATGCATTTTGCATATTAACGGTGGAAACCGTTACTATTTCTATCATTTGTTTTGGATTGAAGTTGAGGGGTCTGTGAGATTCCCAAAAATTATAGGATATTAAAAGGGTGTTAATTTTTTCTTTCGCTGCATTTGATTATTGAATATTTAAGTTGTTTATTTATGCCTTGGCGTTTCACCGCGGCGGTAACACCTCTGAATTAGTGGTTTAAGTGCTGGGTGTTTTATCAAATAAAAAGGGGATTTTGGGGGTGTTACAGTGAGTGTGATAAGAGTTAGTGGGGTACTATTTTATTTGAATATGAGAGAGTAGTGGGTCATGGTTGAAAAGTAAAAAGAATAAAGTAGTAGTAGACCATGTCCAAAAATAGAAGTGTATAGAACTTTTTGGGAAGGATGAAAAAGGAAAGTGTATAGAGCTTACTTGGACGAATGGAGTATGATTATCATTAATTATTATTTATCGTTATTTCATTTATTTATTCATTTATGACTAACATTTAATAATGTCTAAAATACTATTATCATTAATTATTGTTATAAGTTATAAATTATTATTACTTATCATTAATTATAATTATTACTCCCTCCGTTTTGTTAATATGTACATTTTTTCATTTTGGGTGTTTTTTTAATTGGTACACTTCTACCTTTTCTCATAAATGGAAGGTTGGTCCATCTAATTATTACACTTTTCTCCACCTTCTCACTTTTTTCTTGTTTTTACTATCCTTCTCTCTTACTTTTACACTTTTTTCTTGGTCCGCGCGCAAAAGCAAATATACATATCAAAAAAACGGAGGGAGTATTTAGTAATCGTATTAATATTTAATAATTTATTATTGATTAATTATTATATATATTTATTATAATTCAATCGATTCAGTTTAGTTCAGTTCAGTTCCAATCTTTTCACTACAGTTTAGTTCAGCTCCAATCATTTCACTGCAATTTAGTTTAGCTAGAATTAGACGAAGAGAACATACCCTTAAGCGTAATACTCCCTCCATTTTTTTTAATATGCACTTTTTCCATTTTGGGTGTTTTTTTTAATTGGCATCTTTCTACCTTTTCCCATAAATAAAAGGGTGGTCCACCTAATTATTACACTTGTCTCCTACTTTTTCTTTCCTTCTCTCTACTTTTTTCACTTTTTCCTTACTTTTACTAACCTTCACTCTTACTTTTGCACTTTTTCCTTGGTCAACGCGCAAAAGCAAACATGCATATTGAAAAAAACGGAGGTAGTACTAAGTTTTTAAATTTTAATCGTGTTTTGCCGCTCTTCAGAATTTATAATTAACAGCTTTGTCTTGTAAGAGACCGCCTACTTTTAAATTAAAATTAGGCAGGTCCAAGCCCAATTTTAAAAATAGAAAAAAAATCTTTCTGAAATTAGTGACTAGTTTAATTCAGTTCGTGACTCTTTAATGCATTCCGCGACCTATTCAATCTATTCAACAATCACACTTTTTAATTCATTATGTGACTAGTTTAATCCATTTAATGACTAATTAATTCATTCGGTAAGTCTAATGAATTAAATGAATGAGAAGAGACGACTAGGTTGGTATGAAATGTCCAAAAATAGTGATAGGTTAAAATTAAATGAAATGGACTTATTAAAATGATGTGGGATTAAGCTGTTCTAATTTAAAGTTAAAATTAGAACACCTTTTTTAATAATTTATATTTTTTTAATACACCGAGTGCCCCAAATAGAAATAGCAATGAATATCAGGCACAACCCCGTTTTAAGGGTAGTATAATGACTTTTTAGACCCAATGTATGAGGGTAGAGTATAGTGTTATTGCGTAGGTAAGGGTAAAAATTCCAAAGTTTTCAGACCTTAAAAAACTAACAATAATAGAAAAATCTCATAATTTTGTATATAAAAATCTTCAGTGGTAATAATATCCACCACATTGTTCGATAATCTTTAGATACTTCCTCAGATTTTTATTACTTGCATCATTTTTCATTTATGAAAGTTGCAAATTACTTGCATCATTTCCTTTTAGTACTTCCTTTCTACCTATCTCCAATCACATGAGTCCCCCTTTTCTCTCTCTTTTCCTTACTTCTTGTGCTCATGTTCCATGATCCAAGTATAAAAAACGGAGGAAATATTAGTGATTCTTGTATGAATTTGTGTGGTAACTAGGGCCTTAATTTGCATTGATATGCCATTATATGTGCTAGCTTTATTGACCGTTATTACATAGACAAACAAATAGGCGATAGAAAATTTAAAAGGAAAAATTGATTGGATAATCAAATTATGGCCGTTCTGCCTAAAATAATCCCAATTATGGCTTTTCCTATGTTATTATGTAATTTCAACTATAAGGGAGGTCATCCACAAATACTCCATTGACTTGTTTCAACCTGTAAAAACGGTACTTAGTCATATAAAATACACGTGACCCTTAACGACATTTTTTTTCATTTTCTTCCTGAAACTTCCATCCACCCCTTCCAACCACCACTATCCCACGGCCTCCTCCACCACCCTAGCATCACTCCCCTTTGGCACCGCCATCCCCTCTCTCCTCAACCAAACCCCATAATCTACCATCACCACTCCTTCTCCTCAACCCAACCCATCCTATATCGACATCAACCACCCAGTGCAGCCACCAAAGCCCCCCACCTACACTCCTTCCCCTGAAAGGCTGACACCATAGCCACCCCTTCTCTCAACGCCACCCAAGTCCCAATAGACCGGCCTCCCCTTCCCGCAATACACCAACAAGAAATCCACCATCCCCGACAACCACAATCTACCATCGTCTAAGAATTGTCATTGATGTTCTCTCCTCGTTAAAGATTGATTCTGGTTACTTTGTGACGAGATTTATGAAAGAGATCAGAGCAAAAAGCCAAAAACAGACTCAAATCCCCTAAGACGTATGTAGTATATTTTAATTTCAGTTATTACTCTATTTTCTTTATTACCGCCTATTATCTTACTTTTTCACTAAGGAAGTTATTTTTTAAATATGCAGTACTTATTTGATGGCAATGTTTCAAGCTACGAGCAAGGACAGATTGATGAAGTTAGAGTTGAAATGGCGCGCCAAATTTTTCTAGTGAGCTGATTGTCATGAATTTAGTTCTAGAACCTAAATATTAAAATATAATTTTGAAGATCACTACTATAAAACGCGTCATTTCTCGGCGCTTTTTAGGCAATATCTCGGCGCAGTAAAGCGCCGAGATTTTGGCCGTCGAGAAATTCCGGCGCTTTATAGTGTCGAAGTTCTCGGCACTTTTGTGCGCCTAGTCTGACCCTCAGCACTTAAAAGCGCCGAGATTCTAGGCGCTTTTGTGTGCCTCTTCCAACCGCTCAGCACTCAAAAGCGTCGAGATTCTCGGCGCTATTGTGCGCCTCCGCTAACCTCGACATCTCAAAGTGTCGAGCTTCTTGGCACTTTTGTGTGCTGAGAATGTTACCGCTACTAAAAAATCTTTTTTCTCATTTTTTTATTCATTTTTCCTCTCTATTCGTCTTGTTTTATAAATGTATTTCATTGTCGCAAATGAACATCGAATAATATAAAATTAAGGCAAAAAGGCTAATAAAATAATCTTATTTATTATATACAATGATAATTAATGATACAATCTTAGTGTTATAATTAAGATTACATAAAAAGAGAAATAAAAAAGTAAGACGTACTACATATATGACTTTTTATACATAGAGCTATATTACTAACATTTATGTTTATCACTTAAATTTAGCAAATATCAAGCCGCAAGAACGTCATGCTTCGAGCTTCTTGTTGTCATCATTCCCCGCTTCCTTCTAAAATTTAGCAAATTCAAGCTTGAACTCGAGTAAGCTTGCATCCATTGCACATTACCTAACCAAAACCAGCCATTTACCACTTTACCCCAAACACGGCCTAAGAATTAATACATGATTAGCAAAAACTCATTACAAATGCACAAGTTACAGCAGCTATGAATAAACCTAAATCACAAATATTCCAACACTATAATAATAAGCAAACCGTTATCAGCATCTGAAAAAACAATGAGCAAACCTAGGTTAACTCTCAGCTGTGATACTATTGCTACGAGAAGATGAGCTAGCAGAGTCTTGAGCAGAGGAGTGATATGCAGCCAATACAAACGTCAAACTAAAACATACAAACTCCCGAGAAACTAAAACTGCATACACCCAAAATCAAATTCAACACCTCAAAAACAAACAAAAAAATCTACCATTAGATGAAAAGAACTCACATTTGACGACGAAGGAGCTGAGATCGATGCCGAAGCGGAATTATCAGCACTAAGATGCATTTGAAGTCCCTTAAATCCCTTGCCAATTCAAATTCATACAAAACTCCAAACATTCCTGCCTCCAACTACAAAGATTCCCTAAATCTAATTCCAATTGTATGTCATTAATGTCAATACCACAAAGGAATTGATATCAATCAATGGTCAATGATATTTGTTCGATTAGGTTCTGCGATTCTCGAGAGTAAAGGAATTCCTTCAAATCTCAAATCCTCATCTGAACTTTCTTACTCACTCGCACGCACAGTAGAGAGTTCTTCATTTGGTTTGGTCTTTTTTACCTGGGAAGATGAAGAAGGGCCTTGCAGTGGCTGCATTTGTAGGTAATAGCAAAAAGAAAGCTTAAGATAGATGTAATAGCAAAAGAAAAAAATAAAAACCGCCGAATAAAGAGATAAATTAATTAAGACTCGGAATATGGTGTAGAGTTATCCATCCTTAAGAGGATCTTGCCTGAAACAGTTGGGGGTATGATCTACTGAAGATTTCTGGGCACATGGGGTTCTTTAACTCCCTACACAACGCAGATTCCAACGGGGGACTTAAGTGGCAGCAACAATAGCACACTGACAACACAACCAAAACAGCAGCAGTAAACCAACAGCAGCAATAGAAAGGGATAAAATCTTTAGGTTGGAGGGTGACCCAATTAGTTGTTGTAGCTGCCAGAGGCGCTGGTGCTAAGGCGATGGAGGGGCGAAAGTTGCAGACAAGTTGTTAGGTTTTGGGAAAGTTGAAGATTTATTCATATCAAATTGACCCCCAACACCAACCCAAACCCCACCTTGTTGTTGTTGTTGTAGTTGATTTGGTTTCCAGTTGAAGCCATCTTTATCAATTCATTTCACAGCATCAACAAAAAATAAACACAACAATTACTGTAAAGAATACAACTTCAAAACCATAAGAAAATTAAAGATTTTAGCAAGAGCAGATCTAACAGAGAGTAATAAGCGAAGCAGGAGAAATAGTAGAGTTACCGTAAAATGAGTGAGATCCAATGATGGAGGGGAGAGAGAGAGGAGTTCAACCACGTTAGAAGAGATGTGCGAGAGGAAGGTTAAAGTTTGGGGTGGGGGGGGGGAGGGGGAGAATGAGGCTGCCTCAAAGAGCATGACATTTCCCCACAGTTGCCCGAGGACAAAAGCATCTCGATCTTGATTCTCTGTAAATTCGTTTTTAGAACTAAAGAGATAAGTTTTAGAGGAGCAAAGCTTAACTCATTGATCCATAGAAATTCCAAGGGTTAAGAAGTAATATGCATGTAAATGAGAAGCCTATTTGAATAAGCCGACTCCAAATGCTCGAGTTACCTTAAGACGACCCTTAACTCTTCATTGACAATGCAATGGTTGTCATTTGGATGCTCACTTTTAATTCTTAAACCTTCCTGCAACATTAACTAACAACAAGCTATACGAAACAGATCTAGTAAAGCTTACAAATGATGACACTATTACATATTGTAACGAATTTTAGTTCTTGAAGTCATGAGAACATTGAATTCGTGGAAATAATACAGCTATACAGACAAACATCAAACTCTTTCAGAGAAAGTTTCAAGGCATAACCATCAAGTATCTAGATGATATTTAGTACTTTAAGAGTGCATATTGTTTCCAAGATTAACCTTCCCGGTTAACCATGTTAAACACTCACAAGATTCAAGATAAGAACTAAATACTGATATCAATTTGCAACTGACACGGTGCAGAGAAGTCAAGTACAAAACCCTGACTCCCAAAGGGATCAATAAGCACATGAAGGACTATCGCAGCTAGAAATCATGTATTTAGAATACTTTTTCTGATTAACCTGCCTTCAATTTCTCAGATGCGCACAACAATTTTCCGTTTTTTAGACATGAAATAAACAAGGTCTACAAAGCGACAACATGTATCAATTGAATCAAATCATTTGATTCCCAGTAGGGTGAGCTCTCCTTTTATTTCTTGTTGCCAAAAAACTTGTTAAAAATGGCTTAAGTTTGTTTCAGATTTGCAAAATTGTTACGTGGGAGAGAAAAGAACAGCAGGTACAACTTCGCCTAATTATGAACTCACGACATCATATATTGAAAACCAAAAATTCTCCAGTAATTTGAGGCATGTTTTCACTCTTGTTTGTTTATAAAAATATCCAAATAAACACATTAAAATCCTCAATTTCAGAAAACAATACAGAAGATAATAAAAAACCCTAGGATAAGCTCAACCCATACAGACATTCAGGTTTACAATTTAACGAGTCACCATCAAATTACACAAAGTACAGAGCTCGTTAATCATCATTAATTGCGATTAATGAACTAAACTAAGAATATGCTTGCACATGGTTAAGCTTACGTGAAAGGGATACCTGAAGCCGGTGGTCGATGCGGCGGAGACAGGATGCATAACAAAGTCTGCCTTCAAATTTCCTGTCGGAAGAATAAGCAGTCAATTTTTGAGTTATGAAGAGGGAAGAAAGATCTGAGAACTTAGAGCCAAGAAGCGGAATGGAGAGGGAGAGGGAGAGGAACAGTTAGGGCAAAGAAGGAAAGGGGAGGGAGAGAAAGAAAGAGAGGCCACTTTTTTTTTCCCAATAATTTAAAATACCGCCTAAATTTCCATATTCTAGACGCGTTTTGCTGCCAAGTAACCTTCCAAGAGCCTCCAATGACTTTGCTTTAAGACATATTGCTTCAAAAAGGAGATTAACAGTATGCGTCGACAGGGGAAGCACCGGATCACTCTATGAAATTGTGTCTTTGTGGCTGACATCTTCTAGCTAATGCAACCTTGATATTAGGTATAACCGCATCAATGTCAATGCCTTTGCATACGCGATATGCTGCTTCTATGTTTCCCTTCTGGTACTCGAGCCTTCCTAACAAAGCCCTGACTTCCTGAACATCATAGCAACGATGATAAGACTCTAGGTTAAAGAAGGTGTTAGTAATACAGGCAAAAACACCGACAGATCAATACTTCAGTTCTGATGCAAACCAAGTACAGATATAGGGCAGATAGAATTGTCTTGTAAACCATCTTAGGATATATATAGAGGTCAAGAGAAGAATTTACCCAGGTTGAGCATGCTTCATCACAATTTCACCCAAATTGTCTACATAGGTTGCAACCTAAAGCCATTCAACATTAGAACGTTCAGCGTGCTCCTTCGGCTCTTCTTTAGGAAACAGAATTAGTCGTTTCTTATCCCCGCCTGTTCATTAGAACGTTCAGTGTCGCCAATTTCCCATTCTTCAGTCTCTTCTCTACAGGGAGCTGCCCTACTTGTCCCACCAGTATGGCCTATTTCCAGTAAATGGTAGTCAATTAGTCATCCAAACAAAATAAAATTCCAATATAACATTCTTCAGAAACAACCTCTATTATTACATGTTCACATATAGTTTGCAGACTGGGCCAATTACCATCAACTACGAATTTCAATCACACAAAACAGAAACAAACGATTTAGATAGCGAAGTTCATACAGATTCACTCTCTCCATAATGTATTAGATTTAGGTCAACAAAGGATGCAAGGATAATAGCTCAACAACTGATTCAATCAGATTACTATGTTCAAACAAAAAGTATTTTTCTTCAACTTTATCTCATCATATGGTAAAGCTATTGAATTATATGACCGGAGTAAAACAAATATTTAATGACCATTAATTGTTAAACAATAAAGCTTGGCATGAAATCAAACAAACCCAGATTAAGAAATGGAGAATTCTTACCTCAAATGAATTAGGGTCAGCAGTAGCTGCTGTGATGGAATCTGCGGCATCACCATAAACAAAACAAAACAAATATTTCAATCACATCACAAACAAGCATACACAAATAAAGAAATTAACATGAGAAAAAAGGTAAGTTAACTGGTGTGGTTCCACTTGACGGAATTGACAATGGAACCAGACGATGGAGTGTAACTGAGTGTGCAAGGATCGCCTAACTCAACCGAGTCATCGAAAAGCTTTACAGTGTCGCCACAACTCGTCAATAGCATCAACAACTTCGTCAAGTTGGTATTTACAGTGATTAATTTGAAAGACGATGAAGATTTAACCAAATAAACAACCAGAGTATGGAAAGATTAATTATAAGATCTGGAAAAAAAAACCTAGAATTTAGATGTGGAAAGGATAGAAGGGAAACAATACCTGACGAAAAAATGATGAGGAACTCGATTCATCAATTGTGCTTGATTTCAATAATTGCTTTATTGAAAAAAATCTGAGAGTATAACAAGATTTCAAGGTGGGTTAAGAAAAGTTAGGGCAAAGAAGAAGGAGAGAGTGGGTGAATGGGAGAGAGAGTGCAATGACATGAGACCGCTTTTTTTTCCCCAAATTTTGAAATCCCGCCTATGCTGAGGAGGCTCACGTGCATGGCAAGTGCATTATTTCCAATTCCCGGCGCTATTTATGTGCCAAGAAAGCTCTTCGGCGCAAAACTGTGTCGAGAATATACGGAATAGAGAATTATCCATTCAACGCTTGTCTTATGTGCTGAGAATCAATGCATTTTGTAGTAGTGTATATGGTGGATGATTATTTAGTAGAACATTGTTTATCATTATTGAGGTGTATAGATTTTAAATTATTATGAATGAAATTTCTTTTTTTTGTGGTGCATCCGATTTTATTATATGAATATAATTATTTGTATGAAACCAGTTTTTTAATAAGAATTACTTCGTTTTTTATAAATTTACCACGCTTTATAAAAGCGCTATAGAAAAATTCAAAAAAATCTGTCAAATAGGAGCACTAGCAGGCGCCTCTTTGAATAATTTTATAGCGCTTTTACTTGAGTGCTGTAAAATAAGGTGTAAAACTACAGCGCTTTTAACAGCGATATAGATGTTTATAGCGCCCCTATTCTATATCATCAAATGAGCATTTCTCCTAGATAATCACCATATCATCATGTAAGTTTTAGAAACTCGACAAACAAGTTGAATAATATATGTATATATGTATAAGATGATGATATTACCATAACACATCTCCACAAATGATCAAGTGTGTCGGCTGTAAATTCCTTCCAACCTTTGACTTGTAATGGACAAACAGAACGATTTCTCACTTGTTCGCCCAAGAAGTGAGCAACTAATGAGGCATTAGGACCAATGGCAATACCATCTTCATCATAATCTACATGTATTTTCTCCCCTAGTGGTAATGCTACAAGCTTTCTACAATAGATCGGGCCTCTTGTTTTTGTAATAGTACCTAGATTCAAGAAACTTAACATTTTATCTCTATTATATAAGGGAAGAGAGTGGGGCGGGTAGTATGCAAAAAAAAAAACTTACTCTAACATTTTCATGCTAATGGAGATACTAAAATAGTGTGCAAAAGTTGCCTGCACTCTAGTTTTTATAATAAAAAATCAGGAACATATATCAGGGTCAGAAATTTCAATTTGACTCTTTTAAGAAAGATCCTGATAGTGGAGTTTATTGTAATGGCTGAGAGGTTACAGGTCTCATGCTATCTTGTTGATCAATTGTGCCTATCAAATGCTCATGAAGAACAAGGAAATTGTACATTTGCGATAAATAGTTGAAACTTGTTAACAGTCTACTATGCATAAGAAAATGTGTTCTTCTAAATGACTTTTTTTGCATTTGTTGCACTGTGCATCCTCATGGAAGACTCGCTGAGAAAGTTATACTTGAGGCTTTGCAGAAAAGAAAAATCATCAGTTGGTAAGACTGTATAAATTGCATTTTATCAAGTAATACAAAAATAACTCATACCGGTAATATTAATTTCCCCTTCGATATTTCTAAGGAATTTGCTCCTTCGGGATTCATCATCTACATCACTAAGGAATTCATCTTCTAGTCTAGCTCCTTTTCCAATCGGCCCTTCATCATGATCATAATTTATGATGTTGACTTCATTATCTTCAAGTTCTATATGGAAAGAAAAAAATGTTAAAATGTCTCATATATTGTTCTGGCATCTGTTAAGGTGGTAAGGACGTATTATGGAAAGAAAAAAAATGGTTAAATGTCTCATATTTTGTTGCTGCTTTAATCAGCTTTGACTGGGTAATTAGTGGATCCATTGAACACATCAGTGACAATAAGAACAAAACCAGAATGTTGGAGAGTTGTACGAGTGACTCAAGAAGGTTGATGCTACTCAATAAACTATTTAGAGCTACAGCAGCAGAAGATTTCCACCAGAAGCAGTCAATATATACAACATCATGAGAATGATGCGTGCCACCTAACCAGCTATTTAAGAATAATAGAAACACGCCTACACTATTATATAAACTCATCGCCGAACATAAATAATATAAACTCATTTCACATGAGTTATCATACCTTTATCCACAACAATATTGTCATGATTTTCACCAACTTGGGTCGCATATAGAAGGTGATCATCTACAATTAAGTGCTCCTTCTTTTTCAATATCAAATTCAAATTTCTGCGGAAGAAATTTCATCAGTATCTCCAATAAGATCGACATCTTCTTCGTCTTCATCCATTTATTGACTACTTATGGCTGCATTTTGACAGATCTTTTGTTAGTATACATACTTAAATTAAATTTAAATAAAATTTAAATAGTAAATAGGAAAACAGAACTAATGGAAAAAGTAAATAGTTGAACCTTTTTGCACAAGCTCGATGGCCGTTGAAAGTGATTCTAAAGCTTCATTTCCGACCATTGCTTTTTGTTTTTGCTTGTTCATTCTCAAAAACTTACTCAATGAGTTTGGTGGAATGAAGGTACATTTTTTGTGCCTTGTTGTTATTTCATTCGTCTTGCGCTATAAAAATAATATACATACACACATGTAAAGTAAATTATGTAAGAGTACCATATCATCCATACAAAATATATCAAGAACCAATTTCTGTAAATAATATTACCTTTTTCGTTAGTTCAACTTCTTTCTTACATTCATTTTCGAGAAGACCACCATCTGGAATATACTCATCATCATCCTCAATATTAGCTTTTTGCTTCGTTTTTCTTCTCTTCTCTTTCGCACTTTCTACCAAGCTTGTCAAAGAGGATGAAATTTTTTTAAGGCTTAAGGACTTCATCTTTGACTTGTTGGCTTCAATTGTCATAAGCCTTTGTTTTTTGTACTCATCTTCTGGTCCTTCGTCATTTTGCTTGGCCTTTTCCTTACTTCCACCTTTTGCCATTTTGAAGATGTCACCTAAAAGATACAAAAGCGTAAGTTCCAAAATGATTCAATAGACTTGTTTCACACCTGTTCAATTTAATCACCAACATCAGCCTTAATTTCCGAGTTATCAAGTACATACTAGCAATTCTATAATTGTTACTTATAGCAATTTGTTACAGAATTTTCAGTTTCAGTTTTTGCTTTTGAAATATCTTCACTTCTTGTCTTCTACATGCAATGAACCGTAAAGCGACACATAGTGCTGAAGTGATCCTATGGTTGTGTTTACCTAACGTTAGCCATCCATCTCCAACTAGCAATAAGATTATATTTTAATGCGTTGAGCAAAATCAGCATTTATCAAAAGAACTACAAGAATATAGGATATCTGAAGGAGCGTATATCAACACCATTAAGCCAACACTATGTATAAGAGGTAGAAATTTAACAAGTAATTGACATTTAATACACTAATCTAGAAACAACCATGAAGTCCTTTTATTATAAGGAGACAAATTATATTCTGGTTGATTAAGGCATCAATTTCCTATGAGTTTGCAGGCATTCTTAAGAATTGAGAGTTCGGACCAAGATCAAGTGTAATTACGACCTTGAATTTTGATTTACTTCACTATATATGGAT
Organism: Patellifolia procumbens; assembly: GCA_947645195.1. NCBI lineage: Eukaryota > Viridiplantae > Streptophyta > Magnoliopsida > Caryophyllales > Amaranthaceae > Patellifolia > Patellifolia procumbens. The sequence goes on along the minus strand of CANSGD010001379.1, from coordinate 1,467,263 downwards.
CATTATAAATTCTCTTTTTTAACAGCAAGCCGTGCTTGTTCTTTTCTTATTCATTTGTATGAAATTGTTTGGGCATTTATAAATTAACTGTAATTTTATTTAACATTCAAATAACTTTATTTCGATTTCTTTCATTGCAAATCGGTACTTCTATTTTGAGTTTAATTATATTTAGATTGTAAGCAATTAATTAATAAGTCTGCATATGTTTAGGAAACAATATTAAGAAGTAGTGTTGACTTCCACTTTAGCATAACAAGTGCCCTTAATCTTTAGCGTCATTCATAAGGCGAAATTTTCATGGCTACTCAAGAATTTGTATATCTAGGCAATGATTTAGCTAGTGTTTAATATTAACTAATATTATTTGACATTACTATTATGTCCTCAATTAAATTAGAGAGGATTGAATACTGTTCCATTAAAATGACTCCAATATGCCGAGTGTACTAGAAAATTAGAAAGCAATTCATACTATGAAGCAAGGTAATTACTCATGTACCTCATATATCTAACTCAATTTTAGATTCGAAAATTAACCTAAATACAAAGCAAAAAAACTTAATGGAATTTAATGGAGAAGTGAGTGGGAATACCTGAATTTGCGAGACAGAGAAGCAGGGGCAACGGCATACTTCACTCCATTGATTATTGAATACCAGAAGTTGTTGGCAATTGTGGGAATTGAATGCACACCAGAATAGGCGTGGGAAGACATGGAGGAAACTGCTCGTGCTCAGGTAGTGGGGGAATTTTGGAGCCAAAAGTTTTTTCTTTTTTTTCCTACTCTCCCTCCATCCCTTTAGCGCATAACAGTATATAATTTTTTTTTTTTTTGTAAATTTTTAATGATATAGCTTCAAATTAGCAATTCATTGTATCTTAGTTAATAATTATATATATCATTTAAATTATGGCCTTAAAAATTTTGAATATTATATTTGATAAAACTCTCTTATATAACCTCTAATTTTAAGTTGGTCTTATAATAGACCGCCTAAATGTACTTTAAAAATAGGCAACATCCAAGCTCAATTGAAAAAAGAGAATGAAATACCTTTCTGAATAAAGTGATTAGAATTTTTAAGTAAAGCTATTGATGGGATTAAAGTAATTTAATTTAATTATAAAGTTAGACCGCCTCTTTTAATAATCTTGCTAATTTTGTATCTATTTATTTACATGATATCTCTTATTTTATAACCACTTGATTATAAAAAGGATAATTATATCGATTTATTTACATGATATCTCATATTGTATAACTACGTGACTATAAAAAGGATAGTATATCGATTTAATTACATGATATCTCACAACGACAGAAATTTGGGGTATAGGGTGTAAGTTGGTTGAAAATGACATATTTGATTGATTTCGGTAGAAAACAAGGTCACAACGACAGAAAACAACCATAACTTACAGAAAATGACTCAAATCCCCTTATACCTTCCCAAACATATCCAATATGAAAACTTGACTGGTATAGGGTCTAATTTGGTTGAAATGGTTGATTGATTTCGGTAGAAAACAGGGTCACAACGGCAAAAAACAACCATAACTTACAGAAAACGAGTCAAATCCCCTTATACCTTTCCAAACACCTCCAATATGAAAATTTGAGGGGTATAAGGTGTAAGTTGGATGAAAATGATAAGTTTGATTGATTTCGGTAGAAAACAGGATCACAACGACATACACCAGCCATAACTTAAATAAATGAGTCAAATCCCTTTGTACCTTTCAAACACCTCCAATATGAAAATTTGACAGGTATAGGGTGTAAGTTGGTTGAAAATGATAAGTTTGCTTGATTTCGGTGGTCACAACGATAGAAAATAACCATAACTTACCGAAAAAGACTCAAATCCCCTTTTACCTGACCAAACACCTCCAAAATGAAAATTTGACGGGTACAGGGTCTAAGTTGGTTGAAAATAAAAGGTTCGATTGATTTTGGTAGAAAACAGCGTCACAACTACAGAAAACAACCATAACTTACAGAAAACGAGTCAAATCCCCTTATACCTTTCCAAACACCTCCAATATGAAAATTTGACGGGTATCGGGCGTAAGTTCGTCGAAAATAATAAGTTTGATCAATTCCGGTAGAAAACAGGGTCACAACAACATACAACAACCATAACTTACAGAAAACGAGTCAAATCCCCTTATACCGTTGTAAACACTTCCTATATGAAAAATTTGACGGGTTAGGGTGTAAGTTGGTAGAAAATTATAAGTTTGATTGATTTCGGTAGAAATCAGGGTCACAACGGCAGAAACCAACCATAACTTACAGAAAACGAGTCAAATTCCCTTATACCTTTCCAAACACCTCCAATATGAAAATTTGACGGGTATAGGGTGTAAGTTGGTTGAAAATTATAAGTTTGATTGATTTCAGTAGAAATCAGGGTCACAACGACAGAAACCAACCATAACTTACAGAAAACGAGTCAAATCCCCTTATACCTTTCCAAACACCTCCAATACGAAAATTTGACGGGTATAGGGTGTAAGTTGGTTGAAAATTATAAGTTTGATTGATTTCGGTAGAAATCAGGGTCACAACGACAGAAACCAACCATAACTTACAGAAAATGAGTCAAATCCCCTTATACCTTTCCAAACACTTCCAATATGAAAATTTGACGGGTATAGGGTTTAAGTTGGTTGAAATTATAAGTTTGATTGATTTCGGTAGAAATCAGGGTCACAACGACAGATTCCAACCATAACTTACAGAAAACGAGTCAAATCCCCTTATACCTTTCCAAACACCTCCAATATGAAAATTTGAAGGGTATAGGGTGTAAGTTGGTTGAAAATTATAAGTTTGATTGATTTCGGTAGAAATCAGGGTCACAACGACAGAAACCAACCATAATTTACAGAAAACAAGTCAAACCCCCTTATACCTTTCCAAACACCTCCAATATGAAAATTTGACGGGTATAGGGTGTAAGTTGGTTGAAAATTATAAGTTTGATTGATTTCGGTAGAAAACAGGGTGACAACGACAGAAACCAACCATAACTTACAGAAAACGAGTCAAATCCCCTTATGCCTTTCCAAACACTTCCAATATCATTCCCAAACACCGCCAATATGTACAACAAAGGATACAAGGAAAGAGAATTCAAAATCAACAATGAACTCATGATCCATTGGCCGACACATAAACTCGACAGAAAAAACAATTCTTATTATAGAACGACGAAATCAATCTCATTAAAAAAGTTTCTTGTTATATATCAATGTTTCCAAAAAATTATACAATACCACAACGTTATCTAGAAAAGAACACCAAACATAGGAGTTCTTTATAGTTAAATCCGGCTTTAACTCTTTTTCATGTTTCCAAGCATATCTTTGCAAGCGGGTCGGGTTCTTGTTGAAATCTGAGCATCAGGTTGTTGAGCGTATCAATTTTTGTCAACCACAAACTTCTCGAAGTTCCACTTGACCAACTCACCAAAAAGCCACCATCACTAGACTTGTGGAATTGGTAAAGTGGAGCTGTATTTAAACCGTTCACATCCACCTGTTGCAGTCAGGAGCATTCATGGATTGATGTTTTAGAATCAAATATCAATATCTTCGAGGTTCAACAGAGCTATATCCTTGGCTTCCATTCCTGTACTATGAGAAACTACAAATTCATCACTGTGATATATCATCATCTTCGATGTTCTGCAGCAGCAGCCCTCGCTTCGCTTTCTCACTCTCAGCCAGCCCCACAGCCTCCTCTTTAAAAATGAGTTATTTTTATCTCTTCAATGCAACAGCTTCCTGGTAGGCCTTTTCGATTTTGTTGCTGAAATATTAAATTTTGGTTTAGAATAGCCATGCCACAGGAAAGGCATATTTGAAGATAAGAGATACTTTATATGGTACAAATACCTGAAGATATGAGCAAGCATAAAATTTCCACCGTCCTTAATAAAAAGTTAGCAGTAGCAGTAGGGCAGCAGTGGCCAGGCCATGATGGCTCCGCAAAACACCACCAGCAGCAGCACTATTTCACAGCGGAAGAACCATCTCGTATTTTGGTATTAGACATGAAAATGACGACATGTTAATAATAGGAGTTCAGCATACTTTCTAGTGGAGCTGAATTGTGCAACTTGCACGCAGTGGCCAGATCTGGTGATTTATAATAGAATAGTTATTGAAGAATCAACAATAGCAAATTAAATGGAGCTTATTGCATCTTCTCCGGATATGACACACTCAGCATGAGTCCCATCCGCTGAAATTCCATCTTTACTAGCCTTCAAGCATATCTGTTCTTCGTCAACATTCCCATTTTTTATTAACTTGAACTTGAAGGTCGGTAAAGCATCAATAGTTTCTATGCTTGCTCCTCTGGGTTTTAACAGATCCTCTCGAATACCCATAACTGAAATAATACAAGGCAAGCAAGCAGAATATGGTAGCACATAGTAGAAACGGCAGTGCATACCCAATGCAGCTGAAGGTAAGAAAAACTATACATAACCTGCATTACGGCACAAAGACTTAGTTCACACAAGAAACAAAATTGCGGGAAAATTAATCGAGAATAATTAAGATCATGTACCTATACAACTTTGGAGCTACAGAGGGAGAGGAATGTGCCCCAAAAATCCACACATTGCCCACAACAAACCACACTGCAAAGAAGCAGTCCAATGCCATCTTGACCATTTCCTCGAGTTGTTTTCCTCATTACCGAACTATGACCATTTCCTCTTTCCTTTTCATCCATCTCACCATTCCCTTCACTTTTTCATACATAAGCTACGAATAATATTTGGCCATATATATTACTTCGAAAACTTTGGACTACATTCATGCCCAACATTCGTACTCTTATAGCTCTATGGGCGATTCAAAGACCTCAATATAGGCAGAATCCAACCCGAAGCCCTCAAGCTTTTGCAAGAAACCCATTGGCAAAGTGATTAAGATTCGCACTACAAATTAAAACAGTCTTTTACGTTTGTGTTTTCCTTAGTTTCCTTAGCTCAATCAAAATAATCGAATCAGCGGAGCAAACATGTTAAGAAAAAACCTATTTTTTTTTCTTGGAACAAATACAAGGAAAAGACTCTAAGCAGAACTGTTTTTCTGTTTTACTAAACACCTTCCAGAAAGAGCTATTAAGGATATAACAGGGGTTGGTGCAGCTAGCCCTTCGATTTTTCCTTCCCTACATCTAGCTCTTTCTTTTTGATTTCTCGATGCTTTTCATAGCCCAGTTTCGGCCATCATGGACCAAGATCCAAACGGATCAATCTTGTTGAGAGGTAGTGCAGCCACTAAAGACTTCCAATCTACCTCATATAACACTTACGAAAAATTGTGAATAACCACCTGCACGATACATCTATTTCAAAATAACCACCTCATTTTTGTTTGTTTTTAAATAACCACCTCTCATTTCCTTAACTTTTTCAAATACCCACCTGTTAACGGAATTTTCTAACGCTGTTAAGTGTGATATCCAAATTCTTACTAAATTATCCTAACTCACACCAAAATTTCAAAAATTACCTTACTAATCTATAATTTGACTGGTCAAATCATGATTAACATTTTAAAAATCTTTTTTTTATTCAATTTTATAATTTTTTAAACTATATATTATTGATATATAACACGGTCGTGGACACAAATTTCGAGACAATATTTAATCGCGTTTTTAATACTCAAGACGATGTTTTTTCGAAAAACGGACACCACCGTACGCCCTTTATGGGCACGAATTTTGAGATTCCCTACGAAACGAGTACCTACAAGCCGGCTTTTCGGGCACGTACTTCGAGACGCCTTTTTCAGACGGAATACAAAGTTTTTTCGAAAAACGGACACCGGCTTGTAGGTACGACGGTGTCCGTTTTTCGAAAAAACGTGTTCCATCCAAAAAAAATGTCTCGAGTACGTGCCCGAAAACCCGGCTTTTAGTTACTCGTTTCGTAGGGAATCTCAAAATTCGTGCCCATAAAGGGCGTACGGTGGTGTCCGTTTTTCGAAAAAACATCGTCCTGAGTATTAAAAAAGCGATTAAATATTATCTCGAAATTTGTGTTCATTACCGTGTCATATATCAAAAATATATAGTTTTAAAAATTGTATAATTGAATAAAAAAATATTTTAAAAATGTTAATCATGATTCGGTGTCCGTTTTTCGAAAAAACTTTGTATTCCGTCCGGAAAAAGCGTCTCGAAGTACGTGCCCAAAAAGCCGGCTTGTAGGTACTCGTTTCGTAGGGAATCTCAAAATTCGTGCCCATAAAGGGCGTACAGTGGTGTCCGTTTTTCGAAAAAACGTCGTCTTGAGTATTAAAAACACAATTAAATATTGTCTCGAAATTTGTGTCTATTACCGTGTCATATATCAAAAATATATAGTTTAAAAAATTGTAAAATTGAATAAAAAAAGATTTTTAAAATGTTAATCATGATTTGACCAGTCAAATTATAGATTAGTAAGGTAATTAGTGAAATTTTGGAAGGAGTTAAAAAAATTGAGCCCTAAAACTAACGGTGTTAAGGTTTTCCGTTAAGAGGTGGGTATTTCAAAACGTGAACATAAGTAGAGGTGGTTATTTAAATGCAAAACAATTTGGGGTGGTTATTTTGAATTTGGTGTATTTGACAGGTGGTTATTCACAATTTATCCTAACACTTATTAGCGTTGATGCTTCCAATCTAATATCGGCATGTCTGAAGTAGAGGCAACAATTACTCACAAAATAGTAAAACTCCAACTAACCATGGTAAGGAGTTACTATAGTCAAATGATCCCCCAAATCTAAATGGCATTTGAACAAATTGTGTTGCTCCTTTGGCACAACCTAAACACAGGAGGGTATTTCAACTTCTAACTTCAACGTAAAAGGTGTCAAGCATCTTTAAAAATCACAAATAAACGGTACATTATATAAAGACAGACAAATAACTGAAAGAAACTTAAGTTCGTCTTTCCTAATGCAGAACGGATGAATAGAGGTGGCCAGGTTGGTTCTTGAACCTGTTTTCTATTTTTCTTCTGACACTGATCCTGGCCTGGAATATACCTCAGACACAGTCAATCTGCACTGTCCGTGTTCTTAAAGTTGTATATTATTTCTGGATGCTGTAGTTACAGATTTTATTTCTCTTACCTTGATTCATGTCACATACATGATCCTTGGTTAGAAAAAGAAAAAAAAAAAAAAAGAAAAGGAAGTGGATTGTTGCATTTAGGTGTGAGAGTTTATGGAACAATTGAAGACTTAGAAATCTCAGAAGTTCTTAATCATATGGTAGAATGACGGTTTTCATGACTGGCATGTAACCCTAAGCTTGACCATGTTTATGTCCTCAATATGACCAATCTTGTTTGTTTGGTCTATAGAAAGAGAAATCTGACTTAGACTTTAAGACTTACTGGGCATAAATAGGTAATTAAGGCAAAGAAGAGAAGCATTACAATGTTACAACAAGATTTAAGTTTCTTGCCATTTTTGTTGTCCATCTAGACGATCTAGTGCATATACAGTGTAAGGTGCGTTCAGTTTTGGTTAATATGAGGTGTTAGTGGCAATGATGTTTTCTTGGACCTTTAAATTTGGAGCAATATAGTTGCAATATAGTAAGCAGCTTATATAAGACAGCAACATAATACCATAATATATCCTAATGCTCATCGAATTAGTTAAATACTCAATCACATCTGCAAAATCGAGCAAAAGACATCGGCATACCAAGGTGCTAACAACACAAAGAAAGAAGGTTCCAACTGAGCCCTGATCATATAAATTTTAATGCAAGCCTGAGAGCATACCTTTGCCTTGCAGACTTGAATCAATAGGCAGGTCTGAATCCATAACCTTAAATTTGAAAACCAGAACCAAACACCCATCCCGTAAGTTGCTGGCAGACCTGATAAGAAGCACTTCGTAACTAATTAAGCAACTAAGCTCAGATCTGAACCCATATTAAGCCTAAAAAATCTTATGTTTCTTGACGTATTGACATCAAATACAGTAAGGGAAATTCCCAATGGTATACCTCTACTTTTGGGAATTCCCAATGGTATACCTTAATTTTTTTGGTTCCCAATGATATACCTGAACAATTGTTAAATGTTCAAATGTAGCATAGTTAATTTAAAACCGTTAAAGTTAACCCCCAACCCTTTTACAACCACCACGACCAGCTTGAAATCACAACAGCCATCCAAAACCACCAGCAACAACCCAAAACATTCCCAACTGCACATTCTCTTCCATTCTCCATCAACATTTATGACCTTGCCAAGTTCACTCCAGTCGCACAACGTTTCTCCTCAATTTTGCAACTCCAACTCCCCTAAACTTAAACTTAATCCCCAGCTCAAACCCATAATTTCATCCCTTCTCTCCATGATTTTTTCACCAATTTCTTGATGAATTGTCCATCGCCATATTTCCTCCCCAAAGTTCATAAAGCAAGATTCTCAATTTTTTTTTTGAAAGATTTAAGTTAGGATTGTTTATTGTGAATTGTAGAAATTGCAATATTTATAGAAATCTCAAAATTGGTGTATAACAAATGCTTATCATCACAGGAACAAGAGTAAACCACCAACCCAAATTCCCAGCACCAAACTACTCTCTCTGCTCACAAGGGCTTTGTTAGAATCCTAGTGACCCAATTCAAACATAAACCCTCGGTATAGATGGCGGATGAATGAGCCAAGCTGAGTCGGGGCTGTTCCAGCAGTTTGAGCGCCCGAGTGTGTGTCAGTTATGAGGTTTTTTGTTGGGTGGTTGGTATTTTCTGGGTTGGGCTCGGTGGCTGGCGGTGTTGGGGTGGATTTTGGGTGGTGGGTATTTTTTGGGTTCAATTTAATGGAATATTCTGTTAGTTAACTAGATATTCCATCCATGATATCACATTTGGGAAGTTAATATTAGTTCATGTATACCATTGGGAATCAAAAAAATTAAGGTATACCATTGGAAATTTCCAAAAGTACAGGTATACCATTGAGAATTTCCCATACAGTAATTACCTTTACATCAAGTAAGTTGCAGGCAGATCTACAATTGTGGTATGTCCATCTCAGGTAGTAAAGCCATATAAAGAGCTTGTTCTACTCTCATATATATGCCTATGATGTTAACAACAGCTCACTAATCAAACTCTAACAACAAGTGGAACTTGATTCATATCTTCATAAGTAGTGTCATATACCTTAAAACCCAGTACATGATGTGATACACAAAGTAAACACACATGCAAACATAATACTTTGAAAACAAATAATACTATATCAAAAACACCCAAAAGAATTATGTCAAGAATCATGGGTCTTATTACAAAAATGTGAAATAATAAATACTGGAAAACAAAATCCCAGTTACAGATAAAAGCAAAATAAAAAACTCAGGTAAGATCAAGATCATTATCATCATCACTGCATTGGTCACTATCACCCTCAGAATCACTCCCACTATTAACACCCTCGTCTTCATCTTCTTCTTCACATACATCTTCGTTCCCATCAATATCCTTTGGTTGATTTGTATCATCGACATTTACAGTCATTTCTTCGATATCATTTCTTACTACAAAAACTGAATCATCAACTTCCTCTATATCTATAGGACGCAAAAGTGAATCGTTGGAAGACCTTAACATTTGTTGCAATGGAACATCTTCTTCTTCAACAGTTTCCTCTTTTTCTTTCACATTGTAGTGATGCCTTGGATGGTTCTTGACAGCAACAAACCAATTGGGATCAAATCCGTCCCTAACATAGAAGACTTGATGAGCTAGTGACACGGGCACATAAGGTTCTTTAGTACGCAGCCTACATCGACTATTGACACTAACAAAACCATGTTTGTCAATTTTTATACCTCTGCCGATACTATGAACATCCCACCAATCACAACCAAACAAGACCACACGTTTTCCATCCAAATATTATAGCTCAACTATGTCCGTCAAGATTCCAAAGTAGTCAATTTCCTTACTCCCCGAAATCCCTTTGGCCATAACCCTGCTATTTTGATTTACCCTCTTTCTCTCCGTGTCCCTTGTATGAAATCTAAAGCCATTTGCGATATACCCGCCGTAACATTGAACACCTTTAAAAGGGCCTAGACTTAAAGTACGTAAATCTTTTAACACTTGATCATCACCTCGTAATTATGTGACCTAGTTGAAACAAACAAGAACTTATCATAAATACATCATAATAGTAAAGGAAAAGAAATAGTCAACTATTAATGACATACCCGATCACGGAACCAATCGACTAAACTTTTGTCTGATACATCACCCTTTTCATACTCACTGAAACAAAAAATTGAATTACATTCATGTCACAATCAGAAAAAAACTATATTCACATGTTTGTATGAAAAAGGTTAGTCTCATACTTTATGTATGCTTCTGCTTTATCACAATTCATCAGCACACATTCTCGACATTGAGTTAATTGTTCTTCTGTCAAAGATCTACTTTTCCCCTTCCCTAAAGGAAATCCACACGGTGCAAAGATTGATAGACCTTTGTAGTCATCATTATTGGCATCGGTATTTCTCTCTAGTTGGTTAAATTTTGTTTCAATGTCATGTAGATACGTAGAACAAAAATATATACACTCCTCAACAATATATCCTTCAGCAATGGAACCTTCTGGCCGATGTTTATTTCTAACATAAAACTTGTATTTGCGTAAAAGCCTGATAAAGTAAGAGTTAATCTATCAATAAAAGTTAAATTAAGCAAATAAAACTAATAATTTAATCATACAAAAGGAATACCTTTCGATGGGGTACATGCATCGATATTGTACGGGTCCACCCAATTTTGCTTCAGCTACAAGGTGAACACACACGTGCACCATGGAAGTAAAAAAAGAAGGCAAAAAAATCTTCTCCATCTCACACAAGGTGACCACTATTTCACGTTCATAAGTGTCTAAATCTTTTAGTTTCAATGACTTCGAACACAAATCTGTAAAAAATGTGCTTAACCTAACAATCACCTCATACACTTTAGGACGTGACACGTCGCGAATTGCAAGTGGCAATAACTCCTCTATTAACACATGGCAATCATGAGTTTTTAGACCGCGAAACTTACGCTTGTTAACATTGATGCATTTGGAGATATTAGAGGAATACCCATCAGGAACCTTTATATCCCCTAAGAAATTGCATACCCTTTCTTGCTCAACCTTATTCAATGTATAAGGTGCCGGAGGAATGTGCCATTCTCCATTCTTCAACTTAGGTGCTAGATGTTTCATAATATTCACATGATTTAGATTGTGCCTAGCCTTTATGTTATCCTTCGACTTACCCTCAACATTTAGCAAAGTACAAAGAATATTGTCGCAAACATTTTTTTCAATATGCATTATCTCAAGGTTGTGCCGAAGCAAAAGTTCACTCCAATATGGCAATTCAAAAAAAATACTTTTCTTCTTCCAATTATCATTTCTCTTTGGTAGTGGCACAGTTTTTTCGAATTTCATGCCTTCAAGGTCACTAACTTGGACCAAGATTTCAGCACCAGATAACCGCTCAGGAGGGCCTCTTTTTTCTGCTTTCCCATTAAAAGATTTACTATCCCGCCATTTATGGTGGATAGGTAAAAAGCGACGATGATCCATATAACAACATTTCCCTTGATTTGGTAATCGAAGAGAAGAAGTTTCAGTTAAACAACAAGGACATGCCTTATAACCTTTAGTAGACCACCCAGACAAGTTTGCATATGTCGGAAAGTCATTAATGGTCCATAGCAATGCCGCATGCATCTGAAAATTTTCATCTTATGAAACATCATAAGTTTTAGCTCCACTTACCCACAATTCCTTTAATTTTGCAATCAACGGCTGCAAGTATACATCAATGTTGTTGCCAGGCCCACTCTTCCCAGGAATTAACAAAGAGAGTATCGTGTAAGGTTGCTTCATACACATCCATGGCGGGAGGTTATACACAACAACAACTACTGGCCAGATATTGTATTCATTTCTTTGACCGTCAAATGGATTGAACCCATCACTTGCTAAACCCAACCTTACATTTCGACCATCTGAAGCAAATGGACGATGAAGATCATCAAAATGCTTCCAAGCTTCACCATCAGCGGGATGATGAAGGACCCCAGCTTCTTCTTCCCTAGTGTCACAATGCCATCTCATGTCACTTGCTGTGTTTGATGACATAAACAACATTTGCAGCCTTGGTGTAAGTGGAAAATGACGTAGCACTTTCGGAGAAGATCTGTTACGCTCTTTATCACATATGCTACACTTTTGGAGATCGACATTCTCTTTCCAAAAAAGCATGCAATCATTTTCACATGCTTCTATTTTCTCGTAATTAAATCTTAGGTCAGTAATCATCTTTCGTGCTTCATAGTAATTACTGGAAAGTCCGCACCCTTTGGTAACACATCCTTGTACATTTTCAGCATACTGTCAAAAGCCTTATTAGTCATTCCATCCATACATTTGATTTGGAACAACTTCAAAATAAAGGACAGTTTGGAATATTTATCACAATCAGGGTATAAAGCTTGTTTAGCATCTCTCAACAAATTGCCATAGATTTTGTCCTCTTTTGAACCCTTACCATATTTATGAACACGAGGCTCCAAAAATTGATGCTCTTGACTATCATTATCCTCTTGCTCTTCACTTGAATCATCACCAAACACAACTGGATCATTTGTTTCATATATCATCCTAAATATATCATGATTACTACCATCTCCTAAATCAGTTCTACTTCGTTTCAGTGAGGGTTTATATTCACCGTGATAAATCCAACGTACATATGATTGCAAGATTCCATTAATTACCAAATCATTATATATTTCTTCCTTCGTTTTGTGTCGACTATTGTTACAATGCTTACAAGGACAAGGAACCTTCTTTTCTTCTTCTCCTAAGTCACTACTCGTATGCAAATCCTCAAAAGCAAAATCAAGAAACTTGTTGACTCCATTCAAATATAAATCATTTGTCCTATCACCGTATTTCATCCACTCTAGTCTCTGTTTTAAGATATCCGAATCATACATGTCTTAAGGATATTTATAACTACAAGATAAACAAAGAAATAATATTTTAAATTTATCAAAAGTAAAAAGAACTTGTAATATCAAGGAATAGTAATATAAACCGAAAAGGCCAAAATCATAATTATTACCTCCAAAAAGACAATCACAAAATCTGGTTGAGCAAGAAACAACCTCGTAGTTTGTATTTGATCACAACTTTTCTGTAGCAAGAAAGGTATCATGAAAATTACAATTAAGCTAAAGAGGCTAAGGGACTCAACTCAAGCAAGCAAGCTTTTCTACAACTAAAGCAAGGAGACCATATATGAATCAAACTACCATCAATCAGCACTATTTCCCGGTAAAAATCCTCTAATCCCTAATGCCACTCTGCCACCTTAAAATATGAGTATATGACATAGCCAATACCATTCGGCGGCGACTCTTTATACAAATCACTACCAATTGATTGGAGAACCACTGAGTCTATAAAGTGCACAACAGATTCCTTCAATTCCTTATTCGACATATGCAATAGTATGAAAATGCCCAATGGAGGTACAACAGAAAATCAAAATAAAAAAAACATGATAGTAATCAAACTGTAACGATGAAAATGGAAAAATAAATGAATTCAGGGGAATTTGCAACTGCTACTACCAACTCGAATTCCCCTATTACTAATTGAGCCATTAATACTCGATTCCACATATTTTATGAAATAAGCAGAGAGTCTCAGGTTGCCAATTGCACTATTACTAGTCAAGCTATTAATACTCAACCTTTTTAATACCGTTGGACATTTAAAGTCAATCAAACCATTGAAGAAACTCACAAAGCAATTTCTCTATATCTGCCAATTATCATCTAATTGTAACATCAATGATCAAGAAGTTCAAAGAGGGAAGAGTAGATGAAAGCACCTTGGTGCAGCAGAGCAGCGGCACAGAAACGGCAAAGTAGCGGCAGAGCAGCGACAGAAGCAAAGAGAGAGGAAAAAGCTTGGGCTCTGGGCGAGCTTTCGTATCTGGCTCCGGCGAGCTATAACAACTCCGACGAGATGGAACAGACGGAAGAGATGTATGAGAGATTGAGAGTGGCTCTGTAACTCTGTTTGAGTGTTCCTGATTTTTGGTTTTGAGAAAGCAACTTTTTTTTTCATTAAATTATACTTCTAAAACCTAATTAGAAACGGAGTTAGTTGTTCAGTCAAACTTAAATCTATTATTTGACTCTACTTGTAAATAAAATTTGAATATAAGATATTTTTTTGGCATTTAAAACTAATAAATTTATAACTACAATTATTCAAATACATTCTAAATACGGTTTAAAACCCTTTAAATTATACGTATATTTTATTTTAAAGTTTAAACTTCATAGTTATTTTTAATTGCATTAATTACCTAGTAATTTCCCTCAAAAATAAAAGTGCGTTAGTAAATGAAACTACTTAAAATGTTTAATATGATAATTCCATTCACTTGAAATATTTATATTTGATGGTACCAAAATACGTAGTTTTACAAAATACATTTGAACGGTAACCAACTAATTCAATCATGCAACCCCCCAGCTACCCTCAATTGAAAATATACCAAACAAGTTCTCCAAATATTGTCTATTTAATTAATCGCTACAAACGAAATTGAATAGTGAATCATTATTTTTACTTTGATTGGGGTTTATTTGATGGTTATTTTTTTAGCCTTCTTAGACGTGAGGACCAAGACGTGGCCATAAATCCATTACAAAAATTCTTTTTAATTAATATTACAGCTTTTTTATAGTGGCGTAAGTGTTTTCTTTCCACGAAAAATTATATATGGCCAAAGTTGTGGCATAATTTTTCTCATACTGCAACAAAATTATTTCGTGGCATAAGTGATCATTTGCCACATACAACTTGCACCTGTGGCGTAATTCGTGGCATAACTGTTTTTTTGCCACAAAAACCTTTTTCCCGTGGCAAAAGTTATTGTATTCCTTTTTATTTTCTATTGACTACTACTTTTCTGTGGCAAGCTACAATAATTGCCACAAATTTCCATTTTCCGTGGCGTAATTTGTGGCGTAAGTGACGATTTGTAGTAGTGGGTGTTGGGGGTTGGGTAAGGGTGAATTAAAGTGGTAGGGTAATGCGAGGGTGGAGTGGGCTGGTGGTTGGGTAAGGGTGGAAAGGAGAGAAAGAAAAGAGAAATTAAATATGTTTTAATGGAAAAATCAATTTTTTCCTGATTAAGGGCCTGTTCTCCCCAACTTATTTTCAGTTCAGTTCAATTCAGCTCTAGACAACACTTTTACTCTCATATATCACTATTTATTTCAGTTCAGTTTAGTTCAGTTCAATTCAATTCAACTATTATATGCCGAAGTGAACAGAGACGCTAACCAGTTTCAAGTTACCCGAGTGCGTTTGTGGCAGACCTCCCGTATAGTAGGGATTAACGGGAAGAACCCATAATTGAGATTATTCTTGGCGGAACAACCATAGTTTGGACTATTCAAATCATTTTATACAATTAAAAATTATAAATAGGAATATTTGTCAAGAATAAGTCAACCTTTACGTTGACCGCTTTTAACAAGTCTATCTTCGTTTATTCCAGTAACAAGTAAACCTTGTAGGTAGTTTTGCTTTTAACAAGTCAAAACCGGCTATCACCCTTTATTAACCTGTTCAACAGGTTTAACTGTCATGTGTCCATCTTTTATTGGACCTTTTAAAAATTTTAATTTATATTTCAAAAATAAATAATAAAAGAACAAAACAAAACAAAAAACCGTCTCCCTCCTCCCCACCCCTGCCCCTGCCCCCACCCCACCCCCAAAATCAGACCATGTTAGCAGCAGAACCTTCCTGTCTCACTCTTCTCCCTCATCTTCTTTAACAACAACTACCCCTTTAGTAATGTTTGGCTTGGTAAATTTTGGAAATATCATCTTTTGCGCATGCGCACAAACACCCCTTTAGGCTTTTGGGTTTTATATACTAAGTTACTTAGCATATTAGAATCGTAAGAGGCTTGAAGTATATCAAACTCTATAATTCTAATTTTGATGATTTTCTATTTGTTCTCAAGGATTATACACTTTTTAAGGTATCCTATTACATATCCATTTAAGGTATCAGTTGTGTCAGAGATCTCTAATCCGTGCTTGATAAGGATTCCTATTATGATTGTTGTTGCTGTATACCAGAAAACTGAGGTAAGGAAAGAATCAGTGTGATATAAACATGATAGACTTGATGTTTATCTAATTACTATTAAGATTGAATTCGAATTTTTGATGTTTTTAGAGTTTAACAATTGACATTAATAGAGATTTGCAATTTTAATAAGAAGAAGGAAGAGGATGGCAAGAGCGAGATTCTAAGAGCAGAGGAAGAAGAGATAGAGATAATGAGGGGGAGAGGAAGAGGAGAGAGAAAGGAAAAAAAGGAGAGAAAAGAGAAATATAAAAATAAAAATAATAAATAGCTTTAAACCAGTTAAAACAAGACACATGGACAGCTGGCCTATGCTAACAAGTTAATAAGAGGTAACCTGTAAAAAAACTTGTTAAAAGCAAAACTACCTACAAGATTTACTTGTTATTGTAATAAACGAAGGTAGACTTGTTAAAAGCGGTCAACGCAAAGGTTGACTTATTCCTGACAAATTTTCATTACAAATATTGGACCATTTTGGAATGAAATCCTTCTATAGACCTGTTAGACTCTATGTTTATGGGTAAGCGTATAAAAACATTAGACCCTACAAGTATGTATGGTAAGTCGACTTGAAAAAAAAAGGTAAGGGTAAGGGTAAGGATAAGAGTCTATCATAAGGCTCTCATAAGTTCAACTTTTTTTTGTCGAGCTTTATATATAGTTAATAATTTTATTTAAAACAAGAAAATTACTTTTGATAAACTAAATTTATTTTTTTTTGTTAATGTGAACTTATTTTTTTACATTTTCGTTAATTTTTTTTTCGAATAATAAGCTGGGAAAACAAAACTTAGTTAGATGCGAAACATATCATATGATAATGTGAAAAAATTTGCAAATGTCAAATGTATTCCAATCAATGTTTTTTTCAAAGATTCGTAAAAGAGACATGCCCTATCAGATCATAACCTCATAGATTTTAGCCCTATACAAAATAAATAGCAAGTTCATCATTGTATGGTACATATTTACCACTTTAGTGACTGCTATTTTATAAGCAGCAGAAGGTATATTTTTTAAGGTAAGATAAAGATGGATAGCATCACGAGACAATTCGCTTCACGTGAAATCCTGATGCATTGTTACAAAGGATACAGAATAAAGCAGAATTTTTACATGAAATGATCCAAAAACTATTATTGACTTTCAATTTTGTTTGCGATTTTCCATGGGAGGGACGAACATATGTGTTTAATGATTGCATTGATGACTATCAATTTGTCTACTTTTACAATGATTTTCCTTAGTTTATTGCCGAGGGCGTGGAGTAATCCTTTGTGGACTCCTGGTGGATGTTTGGAGGGGTGATGGCCCAAGACCATGCTTATAAGGGCCCCCAACTTCTAGGTTTTGAAAATAGTACTCACTCTGTCCCATAATACAAGTCTGAATTCCTTTTTTAGAATCGTATTTTAGGTTCTTTGACCAATTATTCTGATTAATATATATAAAAATAAAAACATAATTATGTAGGATCTTGTTAGATTTGCGTTAATATGTACTTTTATAATATCAACTTATTTATTTTTTATCAATACGAAATTGAAGATATCAAAGGTACATCTTGGAGACCGTGCAAAAGAAAACGAGACTTGTATGATGGGATGGAGGGAGTAGTGAGACAAGAAAAAAAAAGTCTAATTTATGAGAAATGAAAAAAAGATCACATTATTTTTTCAATCTTCACAGCATCAGTTTTGACATATTTACAACAACTCTTCTTCTTCTTACTTTCTCTCGCTCTTTATAGTTTGCTCTATTATACATATGAAAAATTGTCTAGAATAATGCAACCTTTTGGCGATTCGCAAATAATAATGCAACTTAAAGATTATTCTGGAATAATGGAACCTTTATACCCCATTTATTTTAAACAGGACAAATGACCGGTAACCTGAACAAATGGTAATTTTTTATTTAAAACTTTAAATTTAATTAATATATTATTATTAAAAAAAATAATAAACCCCCCCAACCCACCCCCCCACCCCAGCCCCACCCTTCCCACCCCCTCCCACCCCCACCCCAGCCCCAACCCACAAAACCTGCACAGTTCGCACCTCCCCTACCCACCCCTACCCCAACCCCACCTTTTCCGCCCCAGCCCCACCCCCTACATTCTCTTTCTTTCTATCCTCGTCCTCTTCGCTTCCTCGGACGAAAATCCCTCCCCCGCCTTCGCTTCCCCTTTCCTCTTTGTGGTTGCGCCACCACCGAACGAAATCCCCTCCCCTCTTTGTGTTCAGATCAGTCTCGCCGGCAAAAATGGGGTGGGTGAGGTGAGGTTAGCGGCGGGTTTGGTGTTTTGTGGCTGGGAAAGTGAAGTGGTGGAATGTGGGTGGGGAGAAGAGAGAGGGCTGACGATGGGGGGAAGGGGTGGGTTTGATTTTTTTTTTTGTTATTGGAAAAATTGATAAGAATAATCCGACCTTTGGCCGGTTTTCCACCAATGGTACCACCTTCATTTAATCAAGCAATAATCCCACCTTTTATCCCCATCTGCTCATATTGGTCCCTCACCTGTTGGTGACCTACAATTACAGGTCCACTCTCTTAATTATGCAATTAATAGCTAATTAAATATAATTTAAACCTAAATTCTTAATTAACCACTAATTAAGTATAATTTATAAATTAACTTTAAAAAAACCTAAAAAAAAGAACTCCCCCACCACCATGCCAACCCATCTCCCTCACCTCAACCGCCACCCCCTCCCCCAACCCCTTGCCTCTGCCACCCTTCCCCTCCCCCTTTCCCGCCTCTGCCACCCTTCCCCTCCCCTCTCTGCCGCCCTTCCCTTCCCCCTTTCCCGCCTCTGCCACCCTTCCCCTCCCACGCTTCAACCGCCCTTCCCCTCCCCCTTTCCCATCTCTGCTACCCTTCCCTTTCCCCTTAAAAATTACAGGTAAACTACCCTTCCCCTTCCCCTTAAAATTATTAAGAACTAAGATGACGAAACCAGCAACGCCGGAGAAGGTGAGAGTGTAAGTCCATAAACGACGATTTTGGAGTTGTTGCGCACGAGCTCCGATGTCGATTTTTTTAGGTTGACGACGGGAGCCGGCGGTGGAGAAGGCGGAGAGAGAGAGTAGATGCGGTGGTGGAGATGATGGAGAGGAGAGAGAGTTGGTGGAGGATGAGAAATGGTGGGTTTGTGGAGGAGGTGGGAGAGGAGGCGGAATGTGGAGGAGGATCTGGTAGCCATTGATGATGGAAGGAGGTGTGGGTGGAGGTTTTTAGGGGAAGGGAGGGTTTTTGGGGGGAGGGGGAGGGTGGCAGGGGAAGGGGAGGGGAGTGGAGGGGTGGCAAGGGGGTGGCAGTAATGGGGGAAGGAAGGGGGTGGGGTTTTTTTTTTTAAAAGTTTTTTCCTTTAAAAAGTCAACGGTAATTTTGGCGGTCAAACATGTTGCCATCATCCTGTACCATTGAGAAAATATGGGTGTCAAAGGTAGGAATATTGCTGTATTAAATGAAGGTGGTACCATTGGTGGAAGACCGGCCAAAGATCGGATTATTCTTATCAATTTTTCCTTTTTTTTGTTGTTGTTATTTTCCTTTTTAAAATTGTTTATGAGAGTCAATTATTATGCGACAAGTGTCCATTTTACCTATTCTTCAAGTCATAACCGGTTTTGTCCTGTTTAAAATAAATGGGGTATAAATGTTGCATTATTCCAGAATAATCTTTAGGTTGCATTATTATTTGCGAATCGCCAAAAGATAACATTATTCTAGGCAATTTTTCCTTATACATATTATATATTTTGCAGTGCCCCAAATATACTAATTTGCTAAGGGCCCAAAAGATCAGGACCGGGCCTGATTTAGCTATACAAAATTACAAACATGATTATTATTGTATGGGAGAAGATGATAATTGGTGGTGCCAATTGGTTTTTAATCTTAGGATAGCCCATTTCAAATGCAAACGTTAAAACTCATGGACTCCATATGGCCCAATTTGACGGCTATGAGAAAGTATATGTTTTCAAGGTTCGTATCTCTCATTTATAAAAGGGAAATTTGCCAAAAAGGACCTTAAAAAAAACATTTTGTGAGAAGGGACCTTTAAAAAAAATTGGCTTTTAAAGGCCAAAAACAAAAAAAGTTTGTGAGGAGGGACCTTATTTACTAATTAACACCTAATTAAACACTAATTATATCACCACCACTAAATCATTCACCATTTTAGCCCCAATCAACTAAAAACCTCTCAAATCATTCACCATTTTAGCTCCCATCAACCGCCCCATCAACAACCTCCAAACCACCACAATTCATCCCAAATTCAGCCCTTAAATCTGCCACCAACAGCCACGATTCAACCCCCATCAAGCCACTAAGCATCCACCACAAACACCACCCTACAAAACCGCAAAACACCGAGCAATTCAGCCTTCATTAACCAAGCATAATCAAGCGGTTGGGCGTTCGAAGCGGTGGGCGTGGGGTTTAGTGGATGTGGTGGGGCATGGGGTGCGAACAAGGGTTCGAATGGGGTAGTTAGGGGGTTTAGTGGCTGCGGTGGGGAGGGGTTTAGTGGTTGCGGTGGGCCATGGGGTTCGAACAAGGGATGGGGTTTTGTGGCTAGGGCGGCGGTGGTAGTGGAAAGAGGAGAGAGATGGGGGTGATAGTCTGCTGGTGGTGGGTATGGTAGAGGAGAGAGAGGGAAAGATTTTATTAGGTTTAATTAGGTTTAATTATATTTAATATATAGTTAGTGTTTAATTAGGTGTTAATTAGCAAATAAGGTCCCTCCTCACAAACTTTTTTTGTTTTTGGCCTTTAAAAGCCAATTTTTTTAAGGTCCCTTCTTACAAAATGTTCTTTTTGAAGGTCCTTTTTGGCAAATTTCTCTTTATAAAATTAGTTCAATTAGGGATGCCGGGGGGCAACCGTTATGGAAGTACGGAACCATCAGCATCTTCCTAAAGTTCCCATCCCTGCTCCCACTCCATCGTCTATGATTGGAAAAAGTGTCAGTCTTTAATCTAATTTTTTAATTAAAACTAGATTTTAACCTTGTGCGATGTACGGATTTGTTTAAATAGTGATAGATTTAAAATCTAAGTATCATTTAGATATACTCTCATCATGTGCTTAAACAGCTTGGTAAATGTTTCTCCTACCAATTATCCATTTAATTTTTAATTTCAGCTCTTGACCAATAGAACTCTCACATCATTTGGTCAAGCTTATGTTGTAGTTATTTATTTTTAAAAGATATTCACTCTTTAATGTTGGTATGCCCTTACTTGTCTTTTCAAAAGCAAAACCGATTATTTTCATGATTTATTTGTTAATATCAAATACTCCCTCCCAATTGTTGTTCCCGCTTTGACTTTGCACTTTTGCCAAAGTACTTCTTAGATTATCATTATCTTCAATTGCATATTTGTAAAAAATATAACGATTGAATAATTATTCTCTTTCTAGTTATCTTTATAATTATCTTCAATTGCATATTAGTAAAATATATAACGATTGAACAATAAATCTCTTCCTAATTTTTATTTTTATGGTAAATCTATCTCTATTTATATCAAATGAAATCTAAAGGTGAATTATCGTTGATTTTATTAGTTGCCTTTTAAATGAATTAAAAGAAAAAATGTTCATTATCATTGATCTTATTGGTCAAAATGTTTATTTTTTTCTTATTGTCGTCCTCAAAGCTCTCGAGAAAAAGCCTCGTTTATATATTAACTTCATTCATGAGCCTATCTTCAACTACTCGCCACATAGTTTATCCAATAATGAGTATCCCTACGAAAATAATAAGATAAGTATATTATAATGAGCCTTATTTTAAAGTATATTTCAATTATAGTCCAAATATATAGAAATTTAGTTTTTTTGAGTTTTAGAACTAAAGTTACAGTTAGTTTATACTTCGTACATTATAATAATCCTTGCCATTTATTCACACTCGAATTCTATCTTTTATATATCCAAAACTCTAATTATCTTCTAAAAAATTATTGTTTTATTCATCCAGAACTCTAATTATCAATTTATAAGAATATAAAAATTCAATTTATAAAATTTATTAATATTTTGTGACATGGAAATCTTAAGTGACGTACCCAATGCACATATTAATATTTAAAAAATATCATTTGTTCAATCATTATTTACCCATTGGCATTGAGTATGTTAAAGTTTAGGCATAAATCGATTTTAATTATTATATGTTATTTATATAAAGAGGTAAATATGACGTGATATAATATGATATAGTAATCGAGGAAGAGAGTATGAAACCCTAATTGTTAAAATGAGAAGGGTTAAATAGTATACCATTGCCAATCAAAATTAAGTGTATCACTTGACTTGTGAATATATGTAATAAAGTCTGCAAACTCTTATATAATAGTATATGTATATGTTTTTTTTAACAAAAATACATATAAAAACATAATATTAACATTAAGATATGCCTTGAATTATCTGGCGCTAAGATTAACCAAGCATGGACTTTTTCGAAGTTTTCGGTATATGCAGCTTAGTAAACCAATCATGTTCTAGGTTCGTTCCGTCTAGGTTAATCAGAAGTTTAATATATAAACCCTATATTAACCTTTGCCCCCATAATTTGTATATTATTGTACTCTTTCTCCTCAATATACTATAAATTGTTTCCCATTTGCTTGTGGACATAACTCACACATTGTTAATGAACTACGTTAAATCTTTGAGTTTTACTTCTCCAATTCTTTGACATAAAAATTAATGAAAAATATTATGATATATCTTCATATTTACATAATCACATGAAATTTATCAATCTTTATCTTTTTCGATACTTGATGTTTTTGAATACTTATTACCCACCAAACAGGTTATCCAGTAATGGGAACCTGATGAAGCTAAGCTTTGAGTAGCTTCTTTTTATCGATGTCTTTTTGGTTTGGATCTTGTTTTTGGTTTGTTTTGGTTAGTTAGGTCACATATCCTTAGGCCTTAAGGAGGTCCTTCTTAGAAGGTAAGCCCTTCCCTAAGGAAGTTGTAACTGGAATGTTTTCTATTTTTTGTTGGTTATAAAATTTATCTTTACTGATAAAAAAAAGGTAATGTGTACCCTCTATATAACAATAAGATAAGTATGTGAAAATGAATCTTATTTTTATAGTATATTTCGATCTAAGTCCAAAGATATAAAAATTTTGAGTTGTATAACTAAAGTTGTGATTAATTTATCATTTATAATGATTCTTGTAGTTTGTTGAGACTCAAATTTTATCTTTTATTTATGCAAAAGTCTAATTATCATTCTAAAACTCAAACTTTATCTTTTACTATTATCCAAAAGTCTAATTATCTTTTAAAACTCAAACTTTATCTTTTATTTATCCAAATGTCTAATTATCTTTTTAAATTATAATGTTAAATATATTTTGTGACATGCAATCCTATGTGGCTCGGTGATTGCTCCCGAAAAAAGCTTCTATTAGGGTAGCTTCTTTGTATTGATGTTTTTTTTGGTTTGGATCTTGTTTTTGGTTAGTTAGGTCACATGTCCTTAGGCATTGGGGAGGCCCTTCCTAGAAGGTAAGCCCCTCCCTAAGGAAGTTGTAACTGGAATATTTTTTTATTTTTTGTTGGTTGATAAAAAAAAAGTAATGGGTACCCTCTATATAACAATAAGATAAGTATGTCAAAATGGATCTTATTTTATAGTATATTTCGATCTAAGTCCAAAGATATAAAAATTTTAATTTTTTGAGTTGTATAAATAAAGTTGTGATTAATTTATCATTTATAATGATTCTTGTAGTTTGTTGAGACTCAAATTCTATCTTTTATTTATGCAAAAGTCTAATTATCTTTCTAAAACTCAAACTTTATCTTTTACTATTATCCAAAAGTCTAATTATCTTTTTAAAACTCAAATTTTATCTTTTATTTATCCAAAAGTCTAATTATCTTTTTAAATTATAATATTAAATATATTTTATGACATGACAATCCTAGCTCGCCGAATGCTCCCGAAAACAACTTCTATTAAATATATATATTGATTAGACGACAACCCAACTCCAATAGAAAAAAAAGAATGAATTACCTTTTTTGAATAAATGTGATGGAATTTTTGAATAAAGTGTTGGACTTAAGTTAGTCTTGTTTTAAAATCACAAATTATCTAAAAAGACTGCCCAATTTTAATGTTAAAATTAGGCAGCCTAGGCCCAAATAAATTTACAAGACCCAAAGAATTTTAACCAAGTGTCATCTCCTATTCTCCTTTAACACGTCATCTTCCTCCTTTTCAGTTTTAGCTGGTGCCAAAAAAAACTAAACTGGTGCTAAAAGAGATTAAACGAGTGTCAAAAGAAATAAAATAGCCACAAAATAAATTAAACAGGTGCCAAAAAAATTAAACTGGTGCCAAAAGAGAGTAAATTGGTGCCAAAAGAAATTAAACTGGTGCCAAAAGAAAGTAAAATGACGCAGCAATAATGGAAGCGTCAGTTTGGGAAGGAGAGAGTGGGTGGGCTGTTGGGCCTGCCTAATTTTAACATTATAATTAGACGGTCTCTTGTAAGACAAGTTTTTTTTTATATATAATTAATCTTATCTCCATCCTCGCTCCAATTTTTCAGAATAGAAACCATCGCCAACACAAGGGTTCACAATAAGTTATAAGGAGGACATCATCCATTTAATTGTATTTTAATTCTTGATTTTTATTAGAATCCCATAATATACTATCGCTATTATGATTAGAGAAGTAGTGGGTAAAATAACTCAAGGGGATTATAATAAGTTGTTGTGGAGATGTAGATAAAAAAATTTCTTTCATGCTTTAAAGTTGCAGGTTTGTAACTCTATATCGACAACTTTTTATATGTTTTGTCATTAATGACATTCTTATGATTAATCCTCACGTGGCGGATCTACTATGTAACAAGTGGAGTCATTTGACTCCATTTGAATTGGTAAAATTGTGAAATCTTCTTTTAATTTTTTGCTTTCCGAAATTATCTTAAAAATTGACTTTTTGACCCCGATAAAATTTAACCAATATGTTTTGACCTCATTAAATAAATTTGCTGAATTTGCTCATTGATCCTCATTAAAGGAGTAAGCATAAATCAAAAATAGGGATGTGCTTATTCTTTTGGTCTTTAAATAATTGAAATTAATTGAACGTAACTGCAACTCCTGACTCAGGAGTTGAACTGAACTGAAGTGCAACTCCAGACTCATCAAGATCTGAACTTAACTGAATTAACTAAATTGAACTTAATTTGAATTCATCGCAGAATAAAAGAAGATGACCTAATACCTTTTAATAGAAGAGTGACCATATTTAAGGCCATTTTCATCTATTTTTCCTTTGATATATACCTTGTATAGCATTAATTGGTTTTCTTTTGTGTCCTTTCTATCTACTCATAATATACTCTGAGAAAGTATAGGAGGTAACTGGCACTCAGACATGCATTCTTCCCTTGCCTTGGAAGCAAGCTCGCAGGAGATCAATTCTCAACACAACCACATAAAGGATTCATATGTCGCCAACTGGCTAGCCTTTAGTTTGTGCTCAAAGTTGTAGTTAAGAAAAGTTCATAAATATTTCTTTTGTTTAATGGGTAGTTGTAGTTCTATCTCTTACATATTATGGTGCATAAGTACATAAAAATATTTTTGTTATAGGAAGCGAGAAGAGAAAAAAGGTTATGGAAAGGAGAAGAAGAACCCATAGTTTTTTTGGATTTCTTTTGCAAAAAGAAAAATTGTAGATACACCTAATTATATGTAGGGAGTTATGGCTATTAATTAGAAAATAGAAATATTAATTTATTTGTTGTCTCCTCCGTCTTCCTTATACAATAGAATATGACGTCATATAAAATCTTATAGTAACAACTTGAGAAATGCTACTTCCTCTATTTTTTTTATTGATTACACTTCTCTAAACACGGATTCCTAGGTAAAACTTTGGTGTGTAAGTAAAAATGTGTAAGAAAAAGTAGTGGGAGAGAGATAGAGAGAAAAAGTTAGTAAAAAGGAAATAAAGGAGAATTGTAATCGTTAATTTAAAACTTCATAAAGTGGAAAGTATAGTCAATAAAAAACGAGAAGTAGTGAAACCGAACTGCCCCTAAACAAAATGATTATAAGTTAAAAATATAGTTTAAAATTCCTAGAAATAATACAATGAACATCTATGTAGTACATCTTTGTTCAATCAATAATGTTTTGCCTTATTGCTTAAAGGCTTAGAACCTTTCCCACTCCTTAACATCAAGATCAACCTTTCCTTTTGATTCACGCTATTGAATATTGTTATTTAATATAGTAGCAAATTTTGTCTTCGCATTTATTAATCACTAGGAAAGGTAGTCTTACTCTTACATAGTTACATGTTTAACAATGACATAATTTGGAGGCCAACCAACGATCGACCATTTCGTCACAACAGGCCACATTCTAAGCCAAGCTCACTTTACAAGTCAAATACTACAAAGGTGTGGGTTCCATAGCCATGAATAATAGTGGATCATTATTTAAACGTGTCCTACTCATCCAAGAATCTCTACCTAATTATTTTTTGGTAGGTCCCATCTAGCTACATAATTCCACCCTTTTTTAGTATTATTCCTTGTATATAAAGTATTTTTTATTTATATGGAGTGGTATATATTTGTAGTGTGATTCTAGAATACAAGTGGGAATTAGAGACAACGAGAAGAGGTTAATTGGAAAATATAAGAGCCGACGTTGATTTGTCTCCATCCTCATAGTACTACTTTTGGTGAAACGCTCTCTTTTAGCTTATCCAATTGTGTTAAGTATGGCTTGGGCTAGCTTATCCGATTGGGAGGTTGTGCCACTACTGAAAGGTGAACAAACCCGATATAATCTACTGTAAAGAAGGTGAATAAAACTTAGACGCGAACTTGCTCTGATGAAAGCCAAGAAGAGATCGTTATTTGTATAATAAGAAATTTAATGATCATCTTATTCTAATCCACCCAAGCGATTGGGTATAGCTTATTTAAAGAGAGAAACCATTCGCCATTGGTGAATCGTTTATTCTTATGTGTTAACAACATAGAGCAAGTTTGTTTTGTACGCATCATATACTTTTGTGTTGAAATCCTTTAATCAAATGAAGCTTTTTCGGGTCGGTCTCGGCCCGCATATAGAATAGTCGTGTCATACTTTATATATTATATTTTTATAATTTTTAAAAAATAAATAGAGTTTTTGATAAATAATAGATAGAGTTTGAGTCTCAATAAACTACAAAGATAATTATAACGTATAAACCAATCATAATGTTAGTTATACAATACAAAATATAATAATACTATTGTACTCAGCTCGACATATACTTCAAAATAAGAATCACTTTGATATACTTATCTTATGATTAAGTAGGGGTTACTCATTACTAGGTATCCTATTTGACAAGTAGTTAAAAATAGACTCATGTATCAAATCGAGACATATATGTTGAGAGTAATTGCGCAAGGAGACTAAAACAATAAATAAGAACAATCTTACTTGAAGTATGGAAACCGTAAAAGAGATGAGCACTGTGTCGTGGAGACCTCCACTGTCCTTAAAGGTGATTTCGCCGCAGCACGGGTGCAAACTTCCTCCCAGCGACCACCCTCCAGGATTAGCACAAAACCGCCCGTTCGTGTGCACTCACAAGCAGACGGTTGGAGTGACATAGACAACCCGAATTGAGAGAACAGTTTTTAGAGAGAGTAAAAATGAGAGAAGTTATTTTCTGTGTATTTTATGCTAACCAGAGAAGGGGTATATATAGCAGTAGTGGGAGAGAAAGTGGCGATCAGTTATTCTGGGAAGAGAATAACTGGCGGAAATCAAGGAAGCAATAACGGCAAGTCAAACGCATCAAACTCGGAAACAAATAATTTCCGTTACAAAGATATATTGAGAATCTCTCAAAACAGACGGCCATAAAAAGATACACACCCATACCCGCGAACGCGTTGAGCCAATGCCACACGCCCACGGCTCGTGCCCGAGCCCGGCCCGGCCCGCGCGCGCGTGCGTGCGTGTGGTGGTTCCTAGAGTATAGTCTCTAGTATCCAAACAAGAGTTACAATGGTATGGGGATAAATACACTAAGCAACAAACCCACTATCTTCCTATGTGGGATGCAAACATCTTACAAACAAAGGAAAAATGTTGACATTGAAATACTAAGGAAATAGCTCTTAACCCACCCATGTGGGACACAAACTTTGAGGCTTATTTCCAACAATCCCCCACAAGAATCAAAGTTTCGGATTGAGAAAAGGAAGAGAAGAACAATTCGGGTATTTGGCAAAAGAAGAATGCATAGGTGTTAATGTCTTGCGACTTGAATTAACACTTAGTGAGATAGACTCTGGAGTCTCGTTCAAACAAGTGATTTTCATCTTGAACTTGAGAGAACTTGAAACCTTCATCTAAACCACACATCCATCCCTTTAGAATCAGTCACTCCGCGATCAATGTGGCACCTATACTAGCCATACGCCTTACCTGGATGCTCATAGATGCTCTAGAGAAACGACCCCAGTTTCTCATAGGAAGCGGCCCCACTTCCACATCTAAGTAGGTGAATCCCATCAAGTGTGTATCACCACACACCACCACACAAATGTGGATATGGGTTCATTAAGAGCCTTTTGCTCAACCTCAAACACAAGTGATATGCACTTCTCAATATAACTTTACATAAGAGGGATAAACAAAATATAAGTGCTTTTATTCCTTAATGTTGCCCTTTGAACTCCACTTGCGTGGAGTAGGGTTTCATTATTACATTCAAATGGGTCTCAGTCCCATCCCTCTGGATGCATCCTCAATTACATTTCTAGAAAGGCCTTTAGTAAACGGATCCGCAAGGTTCTTTTCGGACCTTACATAGTCCAGTGATATCACTCCGATCCATTACTTATCAAATCTTTGACAACCTTGTGTCTGAGGCGAATGTGTCTTTTCTTTCCATTGTACACGTTGTTCTTTGCCACTGCAATAGCTGCCTGAGAGTCACAATGCAATGCAACTGAAGGAGCTGGTTTCCCCCACAATGGAACATCATTCAGCAAATTCCTTAGCCATTCTGCCTCATTTCCTGCCAACTCAAGTGCAACAAATTCAGATTCCATAGTCGACATAGCAGTACAAGATTGTTTACAAGATTTCCAAGAAATTGCACCACCACCCAAGGTAAAAACAAAACCACTAGTAGAGTTAATCTCATCATTTCCAGATACCCAGTTAGCATCACATTACCCTTCTAAGACTGCAGGAGAAGAAGAAAAGTGAATGCCCCAATTCATGGTTCCTCTAAGGTATCTAAGTAACTTGCGCAAAGCACCCCAATGGTCTTTGCTAGGGTTATGAGTGTACCTACTGAGTCTACTAATAGCGTAAGCAACATCAGGTCTAGTGCAATTCATCAAATACATAATACTACCAATTACTTTGGCATACTCAGATTGACTCACAGGATCTCCCTTATTCTGTACTAGATGAACACTAGGATCATAAGGAGTCTTAACTGGGTCAACTTCAAATGAATTGAACTTTCTAAGTACCTTTTCTACATAGTGGGCCTGACTCAAGCTAAATCCATGAGAAGACTGAGTGATCTTTACTCCCAAGATAAGGTCAGCCTCCCCCATGTCTTTCATTTCAAACCTAGTACTTAAGAAATCCTTTACTTCAATCACAAGATCTAATCTAGTCCCAAGGATCAACATATCATCAACATATAGGCAAATTATTACACAACCTCGGGAGTCATTCTTAGCATATACACATGTGTCACTCTCGTTTACAAGAAACCCAAAACTGGTTGTGGTGCTATAAAACTTTTGGTACCATTGTTTAGGGCTTGTTTTAAACCATAAAGAGACTTTACTAGCTTACACACCTTTTGCTCTTGTCCAGGGAATACACAACCTTCAGGTTGGTCCATATAGATCTCTTCCTCAAGCTCACCATTTAGAAAAGCAGTCTTAACATCCATTTGATGTACTATTAGGCCGTGAATAGCAGCTAAAGCAATCAAGGTTCTAATGGTGGCAATCTTAGTGACTGGCGAATAGGTGTCAAAATGATCTATTCCCTCTCTTTGAGTGAAACCTCTCACAACTAGTCTCGCTTTATACTTATCAATGGAACCATCAGGCTTTAGCTTCTTCTTAAAGATCCATTTGCTAGAGATAGGCTTACAACCCCTAGGAAATCTCACTCCATTCTGTTTCTTTCACGTCGTTCAACCATTTCTAGGCTCTTTCTCTCAATGAAAACTCAAACAACATGACTTTTAGCTGATCTGGAGTGACCCCGGCATGTTTGACGGTTCGACAAAGCTGTTGGAACCGCTGCAGATGATTTGCCGGGTCTTCAGTAGGATGCCCACCAAACTGATTTTGCTGGACCATGCTGATGAGTCCAGGCTTAATTTCGAAATTTGCCGCGGCAATGGTGGGCATGGTAGGTCCAGTGGAGAGACCATCTGGGTTGGGCACCCCATATGACTTCAGTGACTTTGACATGACTGAACTCAAGGTGTCTGTTCCAGAGGTGTTCAGCTGAACAGGCTGCTTTTCTTTCTGATTTTTCTTTCGGATCTGCCTGATTGTCCTAGTAAGATCGGGATCCGCTGGAATGGGGGAACCGTTTCTTTGAGACCTGGGCATACAAAAGAAACAAAAAGAAGCAGTAAAACGTACCTCAATTGGAACAATGAAGTTCCAATGAGGTACAGAGAAGTAGACCAAATAATCAAATAAAAACTTAGAAAACTAGCCGTCTCCCCGGCAACGGCGCCAAAATTTGATAGGGTTTAGTCGTATCACCTAATCAAAGATAAACCTACAGTCCTCTAACTATAGTAGTCAATGGAAGCAGGGTCGAATCCACAGGGAGACAGAGTTTCTAAATTAATATTCAACCAATTCAGCTACTTCAGATGAAATCAGGGAAGAATTAACTGAACTAATGATTAAACTATAGAAGACGGAATAAATCGAGGGATTAACTATGGAATAAAAGCCTAGGATATTAGGTCGGTCCACCATGCTTATACCAATCAAATAGGGTCAACTACTATCAAAACCTAAGTCAAGAGTCGGGGGATTAGAGCACATGTTGAGCTATGGTTAAGACTCAACGCTCATAGTTCAACATACGCCGCATGTTCACTAACGTAATCAGAACTACTGACGTGTCCTAGGCCTCTAGTCGTAAGACGGATCTGTGCAAACAACTATTAACCACAAGCAATCAATGAAATTGTACACTGACATTAATTACTCAATAAGAACAAACCACATCACAATCACCCTAATCAAGCCCTAGAAATTAATAGAAATCTAAAGCACAATCATGGTATAAACATGGCTTTCCTATCTAACACCCTAGAAAGAGGACTACTCACTCATAATCAAATTAACAACAACAAAACTAATATGAAACCCTAACAATTGCATCATGAATAATTGAATAAATAAACTAAGCAATTGAGAATAATAAAAGAGATTAGGGTAAGAAAGAATACCAATTGACAGAAAGCAGGAACTTTTATTGAAATCGGAATAGGTTCAATCACCTTTAAACTAATTTAAATGTTTAAACTAAGCTACGAACAATGAAGATAAAACTAGAGTCTAAAGCAGTAAAAAGATGAATAAAAGATATTCTAAAATAATGAGGAAAAGGTATTTATAATACCCCTCAAGTCTAGCTAAAAACGGAATTAAAAAAGACGAAATCCGCGTCATTAAGCACAGGACCCGATCGGGCCGCAGGCCACCCGATCATAAATACTTCGCCCGATCGGGCCATTTTTGCCCGATCAGAGTACGGAAACCTCCTTTTTGACTCTTTGGCTCTCTAAACTTCACGTTGAGGGGTCTTGGGACCTCCTAAACTACCCATAAAACTCGTGAGCCTTCCTACGTGCCCCGTAACATCTCGTAAAGCCGTGGTTTCTTCCAAATGGCTCGGGAATAAGGAGAAAACTCCCTAAAACCTGCAATTCAACACTAAAACACGAAACCACAACTATAAATGATAGTTAGCACAAAATAGCTCCCAAGAGCTCCAATGACGCACAAATTAGCTTGTAAATAAGGGAGAAAAGTCTATATAAATACGTGATATCAAACTCCCCCAAGCTAAACCTTTACTTGTCCTCAAGCAAACAGAACATGACATGGAATAGATTGCCTCACCCCATAGATCAAAACAAAGCAAAGCTCAAAACATTTTCAAGACTAAGAGTCGTTCAAGCAGGCATAATTCAAATTTGGCTAATCAAATCCATCCAACCACCAATCATCCAAGCAATTTATCAAATTCAAGCATCCACGAGGCATACAAGTCCTGAAAAGGGTCTCATAAGGGTGTCACTCCTCTCTATTTTGTGGCAGGCAAAGAATATGCCCGAACACTCACCAACCCGACCATAAGTACCCTTCCCACTCACATTCTTATGTGTTTAAGAAGGTTCAATGACGCTCATCCTAGTCAAGTCGACTCAATTAGCAGAAATACTCTTTAACTTTGACAAACTGACTCGAAATCAATCAAATGAACAATGCAGACACAAGCTCAAGATGACTTTATAGGATTGTAATGGGGCTTAGGTAAGAGGTAGGGGATACTTTTGGGTAATGGTGGAAAAGGTTCAGATTTTTCAACCTTTTAATAGAAGCTACGTTAACATGACCTAATCTAGAGTGCCACAAATCAATAGACTCAGCAATATAAGCAGAAGTAGAACCAGATTTATTCATGATTTCAGCAGTTGCATCCAAAGTAAAAAGCCCCCCATTACAAAAAATCTTTCCCACAAATTCCCCATTACGAGTAATGACAAGTCTATCAGAATCAAAAGACAACTTTAAACCAGCTTTCATCAATAGACTACCAGAAATTAAATTCCTACGCATTTCAGGAACATGAAGTACATTAGTAAGAGATAAGAATTTTCCAGAAGTGAGTTTGAGAGTAATCTTCCCTTTGCCATTGACTTTTGCTGATGCAGAGTGTCCCATGAACAAATTTTCACCTTCCATCTTCTCATATATGTCAAACATGGACCGGTTGGTGCAAATGTGCCTAGTTGCTCCTGTGTCAACGATCCATTCAGCAGTGTCTCCAGCAAGGTTGACTTCAGATACAACAGAAACAACGGTGTCAGATTCTTCTACCAAGTTTGCTTGGTTTTTGTCTTTCTTTTTATTCCAGCAGTCAACAGCTTTGTGTCCAGGCTTTCCACATTCGTGGCAGGTTCCTTTGAACTTGTATTTCTGCACTCCTCCTTGAGCCTTAAGGTTGCTGCCCCCTTTGTAAGGGCCTTTTCCCTAGTGCCTGTTCCTGTCATAGTTGGAGTTTTTGGACTCCACAAGATTAGCTTTAGGAAAAACAGAATTGTTAGAAGGCTTGTCCTTAAGGCGGTTTTCTTCCTCGATTTTCAGATGTCCAACAAGTTCTTCAAGGGTAAGGTCTCTCCTCTTATGAATAAGTTGGTTCCTGTAGTCCTTCCAAGAGGAGGGCAGTTTCTCAATAAGGACAATAGCCTGGGTGTACTCACATATAATAAGGCCTTCAACAGCAATATTGGTACAGAGGGTCTCAAACTCATGAACTTGGTCTAAAATAGGCTTGTCATCGTCTACCTTAAAAGCCATCCACTTACTAATACAGTAGCGTTTGGTCCCAGCATCATCAACACCATACCTCTTTTCTAAGGTATCCCAAATGTCCTTAGCATGGTTAAAAGTCATATAAATGTCAAGTAAAGCATTGGACATATAGTGAAGTAACATCCCCTTGCAAGTTCTGTCATCCTTAGCAAATTTGGTTTCATAGGTCAGTTTTTTGGTCTCATCAGTAGGGACAACAGGATCGTCAAGAACATAAGCAACATCAATTTGTTCTAAGTAGAATCTAACCCTGACAGCCCAACGTTTATAATTTTTCCCATCCAAGGACTCAATCTTAGACATGTCAGGAATGGAGTTACGCAAAGCCATGATAACAGAAACTCGAAAATCACCTTTAAGATTGTTGAAAGTAATTGCGCAAGGAGACTAAAACAATAAATGAGAACAATCTTACTTGAAGTATGGAAACCGTAAAAGAGATGAGCACTGTGTCATGGAGACCTCCCCTGTCCTTAAAGGTGATTTCGCCACAGCACGGGTGCAAACTTCCTCCCGGCGACCACCCTCCAGGATTAGCATAAACCGCCCGTTCGTGTGCACTCACAAGCAGACGGTTGGAGTGACAGAGACAACCCGAATTGAGAGAACAGTTTTTAGAGAGAGTAAAAATGAGAGAAGTTATTTTCTGTGTATTTTATGCTAACCAGAGAAGGGGTATATATAACAGTAGTGGGAGAGAAAGTGGCGATCAGTTATTCTGGGAAGAGAATAACTGGCAGAAATCAAGGAAGCAATAACGGCAAGTCAAACGCATCAAACTCGGAAACAAATAATTTCCGTTACAAAGATATATTGAGAATCTCTCAAAACAGACGGGCATAAAAAGATACACACCCACACCCGCGAACGCGTCGAGCCAACGCCACACGCCCACGGCCCGTACCCGAGCCCGGCCCGGCCCGCGCGCGTGCGTGTGGTGGTTCCTAGAGTATAGTCTCTAGTATCCAAACAAGAGTTATAATGGTATGGGGATAAATAAACTAAGCAACAAACCCACTATCTTCCTATGTGGGATGCAAGCACCTTACAAACAAAAGAAAAATGTTGACATTGAAATACTAAGGAAATAGCTCTTAATCCACCCATGTGGGACACAAACTTTGAGGCTTATTTCCAACAATATATGCAAAAAATCTAACATGTTGAATAAGAGTATGTTCTCCCCGGGTTATTTTCAATTCAATTAGTTCAGTACAGTTCGCAACACTTTTAATCCGACATATTTTCACTATTCCTTTTAGCTCAATCCAATTTACTTTTTTTTTTCTAAAGTTGAGTTTAATTCAGTTGTTTTTTAGCTGAAGAGAACAAGCCATAACTCCTTTCTAATATTTTTTTAGAAAAAAACTTAGGGCCTTCTCATTTTCGGTCTAGTTTAGTTCTTTACAGCTCTGCACAATATTTTTACTTTCACATTTCAATGTTCTTTTCAGTTCAGTTATTCTCAGCTCATTTGAATTCAGTTTAATTTAGTTGTTTTTCAGCGGGCTCTAATTATGTGAATCGATATTCGAAGTCTTGATAGGTTTTAGTCGTGTCACCTAATCAAAAATAAACCTACGGACCTCTAACTAGGTAGTCAGTGGAAGCAGGGTCGAATCCACAGGGAGACAGAGTTTCTAAATCAATAATCAACCAATTGAGCTACTCCAGATGAAATCAGGAAGGAATTAATTAAACTAAGGAATAGACTACGGAAGACTGAATAAATCGAGGATTAAACTATGGAATAAAAGTCTAGGGTATTAGGTTGGTCCACCATGCTTATACCAATCAAATAGGGTCAACTACTATCAAAACCTAAGTCAAGAGTCGGGGGATTAGAGCCTATGTTGAGCTATGGTTAAGACTCAACGCTCATAGTTCAACATACGCCGCATGTTCACTAACGTAATCAGAACTACTGATGTGTCCTAGGCCTCTAGTCGTAAGACGGATCTGTGCAAACAACTATTAACCACAAGCAATCAATGAAATTGTACACTGACATTAATTACTCAATAAGAAAAAACCACATCACAATCACCCTAATCAAGCCCTAGAAATTGATAGAAATCTAAATCACAATCATGGTATAAACATGGCTTTCCTATCTAACACCCTAGAAAGGGAACTACTCACTCATAATCGAATCGGCAACAACAAAACTAATATGAAACCCTAAGAATTGCATCATGAACAATTAAATAATTAAACTAAGCAATCAAATTAATTAAAGAGATAAAGAGTAGAGAAGAGTACCAATTGACGGAAAGCAGGAACTTTTATTGAAATCGAAATAGGTTTGATCACCTCTAAATTAATCTAAGGTGTTTGAATAAAACTAAGAACAATGAAGAATAAAACTAGTCTAAAACCTAATGAAAGATGAATAAAAGATGAATCAAAGATAATAAGGAAAAAGGTATTTATAATACCCCCTCAAGTCTAATTAAAACGGAAAGCAAAAGACGAAATTCGCGACAAATGACCCCAGACCCGATCGGGCCCGAACACATTACCCGATCGGGTCAAATACCAAAAGCTCCCCTTTCGCTTCTCGTGGTCCACGCAGCAGCAGCGCGCTATGCAGACGAAGATTAAGGTCCGCCCGATCGGGCCTTGGGCAGCCACCCGATCGGGCCTGGGAGCATTACAGCCCAGCACAAGCGCCTCGCAAGCAGCAACAATATAAGACCTAGCGGCACCTGGCCCGATCGGGTCGGGCACACTATGCCCGATCGGGTCTGGTGCATTGATGCTCGCCCGATGCGATCGGGCGTGACTCGCCCGATGCGATCGGGCGTGACTCGCCCGATCGGGTCCGCAACTTTTATACCCGATCATAAATACTTCGCCCGATCAGGCTATTTCTGCCCGATCAGTGCACGGAAAACTCCTTTTGACTCCTTTGCTCTCTAATCTTCACGTTTAGGGGTCTTGGGACCTCCTAAACTATCCATAAAGCTCGTGAGCCACCCTACGTGCCTCATAACATCTCGTAAAGCTGTGGTTGCTTCCAAATGGCTCGGGAATAAGGAGAAAACTCCATAAAACCTGCAATTCAATACTAAAACACGAAACCACAACTGCATACGAAAGTTAGCACAAAATAGCTCCCAAGAGCTCCAATGACGCACAAATTAGCTTGTAAATAAGGGAGAAAACTCTATATAAATACGTGATATCAAGTCTAAAACTAAGGGGAGACAAAATATGAGCATTTGTTAAATATAGTTCAACCTATTAATACTTATCTGAACTTACTTGAACTTATCTGAACTTATTAGAACGTATTAGATTTTATCTAAAATGTCACATTTCATTAGTAACTTATCTAAACTTATTCAACCCTTATTAGTGACTCTAGTCAAACCTTATTACTACTCATTAGAATTTATTTGAACTTATTAGTACTTTTATGAACTAACCGGAACTTACTCATTCCGATAAGGATCAAAAAAAGTTGAAAAGGACAAGGCTTACAAATATGTACATAAAAATTGGGTTAAAAATCTCATCTAATTATTTTGATAATTTTCATTAATTCTAGAGGATTTAGTATCTAAATAAATAAAGATTGACAAAGGTCCGTGATTATGAACTTGAGATAAATAACAGTCTTTCTCATTAATAGTATATTTTCATATGTAATTATGTAAAAAAGATATATATATACATAAACTATATATATTATATTTTAATATTCATCTTTATTTTTCTGGTTCTAAAAATTTAAAACTTCATACTCTATGTTATTTGATTATTATATCATATTATATCCCGTCATATTTTACCTTTCTATATAAACAATATTGATAACCAAACACCAACTCATGTCCAACATATCTTATAAGTATAAAATTATGAAGCAAAGCATAATATTTTAAATATTATAGTTGACTCGTGCATCGCATGGGCTTATAGCTAGTATATATATACAAAAGAAGCTTTTTTCCGAAATATTCGACGCGCCACACAGGATTTCCATGTCACAAAATATTTTCATATTGTATTTTATATTTTTAAAAAGACAAATAGAGTTTTTGATAAATTATAGATAGAGTTAGAGTCTCGATAAACCAATATATGTAAGATGCTTTTCGGGAGCATCCGACATGCTATGATAGCATTGCCATATCACAAGATATTTTTAATGTTATATTTTTATATTTTTTAAAAAAGGCAAATAAAGTTCTTGATAAATAATAGATAGTGTATGAGTCTCAATAAATTACAAAAATTATCATAATATATAAACCAACCATCACTTTTGTTATACAACTAAAAAAATATTTTTATACCTTTATACTCAGCTCAAAATATACTCTATAGTAAGACCCATTTTGATATACTCATCTTGTGATTAAGTAGGGATATTCATTATTATATATCCTATTTGGCGAGTAGTTAAAACTAGACTCATGAATCAACGTAAAAAAAGGTATTAAATGGAGACATAAATGCTAAAGACCTAACATGTTGAATAAGGGTTTGTTCTCTTCGGGTAATTTTTAATTCAGTTCAGTTCACAATACTTTTACTCGCACATTCCAACCGTCCCTTTTAGTTCCATCTACTTCAGTTTTTTTTTCTAAAGTTCAGTTTAGTTGTTTTCAACCAAAGAGAATAGGCTCTAATTCCTTTCTAAATTTTTTTTAAAAACTCGGGGTCTATCCTCCCTAACTTATTTTTGGTTTAGTTTAGTTCACTTCATCCCTGCAAAATACTTTGACTTTCCCATTTCAATGTATGTTTTAATTGAGTTCTGTTCAGTTCAGTTGAACTCAGTTGCATTTAGTTGTTTTCAGCCGAAGAGAATGGGCCCTTATTATGTGAATCAATATCTGTGTCTTGCACTAAGGGGACATGAAATTTGAGCATTTGTTAAATATAGTACGGGTCTGTTCATTTCAACCTATTAACACTTATCTGAACTTACTTGAACTTACTTGATCTTATTAGAACCTATTAATTAGTTTTTATTTTAACTTATCAGAAGATATTAGAACTTATTAAAATTTATTCAACCCTTATTTGTGAGACTGGTTAAACCTTATTAGTACTCACTAGTAGGTGCGGGCGATGCCCTGAAGTTTTGTACATTAGAATATACTAAGTTTTATAACCCATGTCATGTAGTTTAGAAAAAAATGTCAATAAAAAATCACTTATGATATGGAATTTAAAAGTTACACTTTAACTCTTAGTTTTCATTCATTTCTTACACTTCAACGCTTAGTTTCATTAATTTTGATGAAAGGATCAATGATAGTATGATGGAGAGATGGTTAGACCTCTTATTTCCATGCTTGAGATTGCGGGTTCAAATCTGTAATGACAATTTTTCATATATATGAGAATAACGATGATAGAATGTGGTTAGAGAAATGATGATCCGTGGTGGATTGCAACTCTTACCTATGCTTTTTAATATATATAGATTACAACTTATTTGAACTTATTTGAGCTTAAGAGTACTTTCTTGAACTTATCTAAACTTATTTTTTCTGATAAGGACTAAAAATAAGTTGAAAAGAACAAGGCCTACAAAATATATACATACAAATTGGGTTAGAGATCTGATAATTCCTCTGTTTTTTAAAAATGTGACACTTTTTTTCACGCATTTCAAAAGAGCGATTTAGGGGTGTAAACGTAATCAACGAAATTTTAAGACAAGTAATATAGAATGTCAAACTTGCTTGTGTTAAAATTTCGTCGAAAAAAATAGTCGTTTACACCCTTAAATTGCTCCCTTGAAATGCGTGAAAAAAAGTGTCACATTTTAAAAACGGAGGAAGTATAATTATTCTGATAATTACAAACTAGAAGATTTATTAGTATCTAAAAAGATAAATATTAAGAAAGGTCATGTATACAAAATTAAGATAAGTAGTAGTCTTTTTCATTAATGTTATGTTTTCATATGTAATTATATAAAAAAGATATATTTATACAATAAACTCAGGGCCAATGTCATCCTATGATGGGCCTGGCTGGGAAATTGGTCTAAAATATTAGTTTGGTTTGAGTGAAATTGGTTAATTTTAGGTTGATGAGGACAAAATAGAGCGGGGAAGAAAAAAGGGAAGGTTGTGACTCATGTGCAAGTCACATAAGAGTCAACGCTGGAACAATTGGTCAATGGGAAAAATTAATCTAATATTTTTATTTTTGGTTGTTTCGTGCCAAGATGTTTAATAAGGTGGTCTGTAGAAAGAAAAATGATATACAAGGATATTTCAAAAAAAAAAAGGAGTGATGACAATTTTTGTTAAATAAAATGTATTCTATTTTTTAGCATTTAAAAAGCGAAACTTGTGTTTCCAATACCTATATAAAAAAGGAGGAAATGGTAAAATAAAAGTCAACTTTGTAGTAATTTTGATTATTACAATTTTACCCCTAATGTAACAATTAACTTATATCTCCATATTCATATAGAAAAAAAAAATAGATATTACTTAACTAATAACATTTTGTAGTGATTTTTACTCTTCCTATTTTACCCCCTTTATAACAACTATCCTATGACAATTCAAAATAGAATAAGGTGGCTAAATATTAACTAATAACATTTTGTAGTGATTTTTATAATTCCTATATTACCTCTTCAACAATAATGTTGGTGTAATCTGTATTAGTAATTTTTATAACGGAAATTATATGAGGTAACCCGTATTTTAGACATATATTGAATGTAACCCCACGTTTGCATGTTTACCGCAAGTAACCCTCAACTTTGTAAAAAATTTAAAAAACTAAATGATTTTGGATATAGATTTTTGTAACCCACATTTTCATTCATAAGTTCCATATAAACAACAAGATTTTTTTCGTTGTCGGACCATTCTTACTAAAAATTTAGTTCTTTTAATATCATACAAGGTTATACAAATGAAAAGTTTGAAAAAAAAATACAGGGTACGACAAGCAGTCATATAGGAATTTTTATCTATGTAATATCGTCTCAAAATTATTTAACTTTTGAAATTTCTGCAAGTTGGGGGTTACTTGATGAAGACGGATCACATGCATACAAACACGAGAGTTACATTAGAAATATATTTGAAACACAAGGCGAACTCATAAAATTTCTCTTTTTATAATTATCATATTATCCTTTATAAAAATTTTAATTCGGAATACTGATCTTGTAGTGAGATAAATTTTCTTTCTCAATTAATGATATTGTCGTTTTAGAGAGTTGTTGACTTAAAGTTATCTAAGAGAGGAAAATTTGTTTTAACAGCTTATATTAAGCGATGTTTTCTCATGTAGATATTTTATAAGATTTAGTATGATTCCAAGAGAATTTTGTAATTGATGGTGTTTTAAGTTATACCGTTATTGTCCTTTCTTCCTTTGCTTGTACTGAATAGTGTCTATTTTTTTATTTCTTATTTATGCTATATTGCCAATATTTTTTTCCAAAATATAAGTGTGTAAGCTCATTTTATGATATCAAGCTAACATATAAGACACGTGCATATTGCACGTGCCTTTTACTAGTTTGAAGAAAACTTCCTTATGAAACAACCATTTATGAGCTCAACTCGAACAATAAATGAATAGCAGAGCTCGAACATGATTTTGTTAAATAAGGCGAGCTCAAATAACAAATGTTTAAAGTTGATGGATAGCTCAACTCGAGCTCAATGAGCTTGAAGATGAACATGGTAGTACTCGAGTAGGATGATTTACACCAATAGGGTACTACTCCAACATGTCTACTATCATACATTGCGTTGTATCACCCACACAACCACACTCAAATTCTCCGGTGGCTTCACCTGAATTTTGTTATGCTCATCATCTACTACATACATGTTTTTAATTATTAATTATGATCCTATGTTCAACTTTATATAAATTCTTAACCATACCTGTATACGACAAGCTAGTTCGGTGATTTAGTATCATCTATCAAATCCTTGAGAAGGGCCTAAACGTATCTATCCAATCAACGTAGTCGGCAGAACAAAAGAAATAGGTGCCGGCAGATTTGCTGGCCATAACGAACTTGCACTACTACAAAGTTGGCCTTAGGTAATATGGCAACACATTTTAAAAGCCAAGTATCAAGACTTGTTAAGTAACACTTTGGTAACACTGAATCAATACGTAAAAATTGATTTAACACTTTGTTTGTGAGTAACATTTTTAAGTAACACAATTTTACTAAGGTAACATTTTGATGTGATACTTTATAATGGTAACATGTTTTAAGTAACACTTTTAATTTTGGTGACATTTTAAAGTACAAAAAAATAATATAAAATAATTAAAACCAAACATCGAGAACTTCCCAATACATTTCGCTCCCATTCCTCAAAAAATTAATTTCTCAAATTTCCCTAATCATTCTCCACCAATAACGCCATCCCTTAACCTCCTCTTACTCCATCGTCGTGACTCAAATCCACTTTTAATTGAGTGTGTCCATTTACATCCTCTACAATGAAATCTTCTTCAATTGCCTACAAATCAACCATGTAATATGGCTAGAATACATATTTGCTATATCTAATGATCACTAAAATCGAAATAAAGAATTGGCGCTAATATTCTATTATTGTCGGCCAAATCAAATACTAAGTAAAGTTATTAACATCCCCAAAATCATTAGCTTCCATATTTTTCTAAGTCGGAGGCTGTTTCTTTAGGGACACTACGAGAGAGTGGAGATTGTATATATAGCTAATGAGCGCACTTCTTGCAGAATAATCAAACAACTTTGTCACAAACCTCTTGTCTCTCGGGTAACTACTTGAGTTCCTCTACAAATTCGAATCCCAATAACAGTTCTCTCGAGCTGTTTCACTCGAAGTTTCTTTCACTTTCTCTCACTTCACTAAAAGCCCCACACTTTATAAAGAGTTCACTCAAAGCCTCACACTTTACAAGAGTCCACTCAAACCCCTTCCCCAACCTAAAACTGCAAGAGTTCTCCTTGGCTTTGAGCTTTCGTATACTAACACAAAAAACGTGATATTCAATATCTTTGTAGAATATGTAGATTAGTTATCACTTTGTTAGACATGCGTAGAACTTAATTGGAAGTTTGGAACAACTCTTTTGCATAACCCACATCCATATTCCACTAACTCCGCTGAGTTTCTTACCTTGAGGAACAAACTCAATTACCTCCACTGACCCACATTCATCCAAACGTGCAGTAGTAACGTGAAAGTGCTACAGTGGGATTAAAATTATGGTTAATAAATCAGTTATCTAAAATATATTTTTAGATTTTAATATAAATAAATGTAATTTAGAATCTTTTTATCCAAAAATATCTTAGACGATTTTCTAAAAGATATTATTTCATTTTAATCTATATCATTAATTAACTCTTCTAAATTATAGCATACAATAATCACATTTTTAAACTTACCAACATACTAACATACAATCACTTCATATTATTTATTCCTTTAGTAAGTTCCTAAAACTTGTTCCTATTAACTTGTTTCTAAGACGTGTTCCTTCAAGCATGATCCTTCTTTTTATGAAGATGAGGGTAAAAGATAAGCCACGTTCCCTGAACTATTAGAAAGGAAAACAACATTATATAACATCTTATTATTTTATTATAATTTAATTAATTAATTACGACTCCTAACTAAGTTAGAATTTTATTGCTAAGATATTGTAAAGATAAAAGTTAAAATAAAATGCGAAAGACAAACACTAATAGATATTTATTTAAACTAAAATTGTAATTAAAATATAATTCCCAAATTAGTTCTAACGACTTAATCACGTAATCTTGGACTCCTAGATTTATGTTGCACATTTAGTTGTCATTATATTTTAATTTGTTCTTTCGTCAATTGTCTATTCCTTAGGCGTGTTCCTCTTAAAGGACATTTCCTTCACAACTCCTTTCGAAAGAACAAATCCTAACCAGTTTTAGTTCCTTGTGGAATTTTTCCAGTTCCTCTTTTTGGACACATGTTTCTTACATCAACTCCCCTAACACTGTTCCATATCAGTCCTTTAGTTAAAGACCAACTCTATAATCTATATACCCTGAGTAAACGAACAACTCCGATTCCTTATTATCATATGATGATTTTCATTTGTTCCTTTACTTCCTTGCATAAGAAATCTAATCTAACCCTTATATAACTAAGCTCCTTTCATCTTGGAGTTCCAACTTAGGAACTTCAGTTTTCTCT
Organism: Patellifolia procumbens; assembly: GCA_947645195.1. NCBI lineage: Eukaryota > Viridiplantae > Streptophyta > Magnoliopsida > Caryophyllales > Amaranthaceae > Patellifolia > Patellifolia procumbens. The sequence goes on along the minus strand of CANSGD010001379.1, from coordinate 1,423,120 downwards.
TGGATTTTTAACTCAAGAGCTTTAGTTATTATCTTCATAAAACACCATTACTAAATTATGAACTTTGTGTTATTTCTATATTTTCCTAAACTAGTTCTGCAGGTTCGCAGTTTCATGTTCACAGGTTCCAGCTAATAAATACCAGCTTTCGAGTATTAGCTTCCAGCTAGCTACTACTAGCTACCGGATATTCCAGCTAGCTATCAGATATTCTAGCTAGCAGCTACCAGCTAGCGTCAACCAGCTACCATCAACCAGCTACCGTCTACTAGCTAGTGTCTACCAGCTAGCGTCTACTGGCTAGCGATCAACAACTTGTAGTCAGGTCAACGCATGACTCAACAAAAGCCTAAGATATAGGAATGTTTGTTATGAAGACCAAGTCAAAATCAGTTAGAGGAATAAGTCAGCATACTCCCCACGTGCCTAATATAGTGGGAGACTAAGTCAAAGCAAGCTGAACAGAAGTTGATAACATATTCCTACTAAGGGGGTGTTTGGCAAATGGCTTTTGGCTGGCTTTTTCATTGAGTTCTGGCTTTTGGCTTTTCTTTCTGGTCAAACAGCCAAAAAAGGTGTTTGGTAACTAGTTTTTGCAGTGGCTGAAAAGCCGGCTTTTCAGCCAAAAGTTAGAAGCTGCTTTTACCAGCTTTTATGGTTGCCTTTTGGCTTTTGCTTCCATTTTGTACTAAACAACCAACAATAATAGCCAATTTTACCAAACACTTTTTTTAACAGCCAATAGTTATACAGTCGGTCAAACAAACCACTAAAAACAACCGGTTAAACCAGCCAGCATATAAAGCCACCAGCCAATTGCCAAACACCCCCTAAACCTACCTATATTTCAGGAAGCAGTTACAACAACCTGCAGGAATTTTAGCAAGCTGTTACAGCAATATAAACAAACTGATTTGAAGCCTATTTAAGTTGTAAACGTATCATTGGATCGATGCAGAACACAACCCTATAAGCTACTACTGATTATTATTCTAAGCTTAGAGAGTATTCCTACAAGTATTTTACACTTAGTATTCACATGTCTACTTAGTATTCATAAGGAAATACATTTATTGTACTTGTAATTTACATTGATCATAGCGGATTGGTAGACTCAAGGCCACCCGCGGTTTTTAGACCCTTATTCCTGGGGTTTTCCGCCTCATCATTCGTGGTGTCTCTTTCTTTCTTGCTTTCTTTGTTCTTTCTTACTTTATTCTTCTTGATGAGTATCTTATCGACTTATCCTTGCTAGCTAGTTGTAGGTCTTTAACTAAGTTATTGTGCAGAATTTGGCATAAACACCTTGCACTCATAAATAATGAACCTTATTAGTTAATTACTTTAAATATACTAATGCAAAATCATATTGGATCAATTCAACAGAGTTATTTGAAAAATAAATGTATATGTTTATCTGGTCTACTACCCTAATTCCTAAACAAACGTGTAGTTCATAGTAGTAAATTTGATGGACATCCGCAATCAAAGGCAATCTTTGTAGAATGAAATTCTAAGAATAACATGTGCATCGTCTCCAGTCCACCATTAAACTTACCACGCACTCCCAAGAAAATGGCCACTTGACACGCCTCAATAATCGGAGTCGTTTTCTCGGACGAACAGCTAAAAAGAGGTGGATATAGGATAATGTACCGGAAAATGTGACTTTATGGTGGTAAATTCAGTGGCTAATATGATTAGGTTCCTAAGTCCTAGCTACGAAAGACGTTTCTAATTTAGCTAGTAGACTACTTTTCGGGTCCGGGTGATGTGCTGGGTAATTCTATAGTTTTGCTTTTCATTTAGTTATTCTATATTAATTTAATTATTGTAAATTTTTGGAAAATTTGCGAGAAAACATCTTATTTGTTACAATTTTTGTGAAAAAACACCTTATATAATTATTTTTGTGAGAAAACACCTTATATGTTACTTTTTATCAATATGCACACCTTTTTGTTAGATTTTGGCTAAAAAGTCAAACTTTTAGACGTTGACCCTCCAACTTTTCACTCATCGTTGTGTGTCAGATTTTGACAAATTTTTTTTGTGAATGTGCGCCTCCCGCACAAAAAAAAGATGGCGGAAAAATAAAGAGGTTCAATGACTGAACATTCGACTTTTTAGCTAAAATTCGACAACAAGGTGTGCATTTTGATAACAAGTGACATATAAGGTGTTTTCTCACAAAAATAATTATATAAGGTGTTTTTTCACAAAACTTGTAAGAAATAAGGTGTTTTTTTTGCAAATTTTCCTAAATTTTTTAAATAAAATATGTAATTATATTTAAATGGTGTAACATAATAATTAATCACATAATTTAGAAGGGTAATAAAATGTTGTAATTAGGCGGTTTGCCGGCTTCTTTTTTGAATATTGTACTAATGTAAAACGATTTAATAATTGGAATGTGATAACTTATAGGGTTGTAGCTTGGTAGTAGACTTATAACATTTTAAATAGTTGGTTAAGGGATCATATACTCTTAAATTTACACTTTTTTATTAACTTTAGAAATATAATTGACATGTAAGATTTACATTGGCGTCAACAAATAACATGAAATGTCACGTGATGAATTACAATATACGCTAAAAAAGCAGGTAGTGTTGAAGGTTTTCCTTCTTTTTTAACAAATTAAATGAGACAAGTGTATGTACAACATAAAAGCAAAAGTTAATCATCAAAAAAGTAGTAACCTAGTGGTGGAGGGAGGGAACTTCACTTTATAGGTTGTGCGTTCAAATCACATTGCATTCATTTTTGGAAATATTGTGAACTAGTACCTTTTTAATTTTTTTTTTGAAATTGTACCTTAAGTTGTACAAAACTCTTAAAAATAGTACCTGATTGTTTTCCCTCGTTTTTTGGAGCGCATATTGCAATCATATAGAAGAGAGATAAACTTTCGCTCTCAAAAACGAGGAAAAACAATAATCAACAACCGGAATATGGACTTAAATGGCCGGAATTTTAGACTAAGGTATTGTTTTTAAGAGATTTGTACAGCTTAAGGTATCATTTCATACAAAAAAAAAACTTAAAAGTTACTAGTTCACAAATTTACCTACTTAAAAGGTACTAGTTAACAATTTATCCTTCATTTTTTAAATATTATAAAAGGAGGTGCCATCTTAGTGGTGTGGTGACGCCATGTCAATGGGTGACTCGGGAATCTACGTGTCAAAAAAGTTGTAGCCTAATGGTGGAGTGATGAAATTTTACTTTTCATAGGTCATGAGTTCAGATCATATTGCATTATTCACTCATTTTTAAAATACTTTTAAAGAAGGTGTCATATCAGCTGTACGGTGATGTCATATCAGTGGATGACTCAATATCCACGTGTCTTTCTACAATGAGAAGTCACGGGTTTTAATAATTATAATAATAAATTTATTACTCTACATTAATGATTCCTCCGTTTCTTTTCAAGTGCAACACTTAGCTTTGACTTTGACACTATTGATTATAATTTGAACGACTTTTATGATCTATGCATAAGGAAAAATATAGTCAATGTTGGATCTCGTTTGATTCGTCTCGATGTATACATTTTTAACATCTAATTGTTATAATTTTGCAAATGCATAATTAAAGACAAAAATGGTACAAAATGTGTCTCGACAAATGTGAAAAGTGAAATGTTACATTCAAAAAGAAACGGAGGAAATAGTAAGTATAAATTTATATATTATTGAAATGGTACAAGAAAAATCATAGTGTATTCTTGTATCAGGAGTGTACCCGGCTACCCGCAGTTATCTAAGAAAATAAGCTTAAATTTTTTTGGCTACTATTAGTTTTGTTAGCTAGGCATCAATGAAAGCGTTTCTTTGGTTGATATGATACCCAAATTAGAGAGGTATATAATTGACAGGTTGATTTGTTTTTGTTAATCTAGTATGAACACTGAATCAACTACAAAAGGGGGTGAGTTGTAGTTGTTGGGATTTTAGACAATTTTTGCCAAAGATTTACAAAGGAATACGATTTCAAAGCAAAAATTTGCAATGGAATACGATTCCATAGCAAATAGTTGCAACGGAATACGATTCCGTAGCAAATAGTTGCAACGGAATACAATTTTGTAGCAAAATATTTCTACATAATACAATTCCGTAGAAAATTTTGCTACGGAATACGATTGACAACGTAATATTAAGAAGAAATATGAAGAACATAAGTCAACTATGAGTATCTGCATCATGTATATATAGCTTAGTTGGGAACTACTCCACTTTCCACAACCTTATCTCGGTTTCGATTCCTACTAATGACATGTCGACGAGATTTATGGGGGGAAGTGGGTCAGGTTGGGAGTAGAAAAAACCGTAGCAAAATTTTACTATGGAATATGGTTTGCTACGGATGAGGGTAGAAAATCCGTAGAAAAAATATTTGCTATATTTTGCTACGGAAACAAAACCGTAGCAAATTTTGCTACGGATCTTTTTCCTCCGTTGTAAAATTCAGTTTGCTACGCCCACTTTTGTTACAAAATATTTCCGTAGCAAAAACACTTTGCAATGGATTTTTGATGTTTTCCTTAGCAAAATGCAGTTTTTTTTCTAGTGTCTATTATAAACCCTCACTTTGTTCCTTTAGGAACTTGTTTCCTGTCACCTTGTTCCCCCTGAACAGATGACTTTCTCTCTTGACTTCACTCGAAGTCTTATCTTTCTCTTTCTCTCTTGATTGCAATGATTTCTCACTTAATTTCACTCACCCAATGCTGAAAATAAGTACAAGAATTATTGCTTAAGAAGAGGCGTAAATAGAAAAAAAAAAATTGAGTATTTTTGAGTTTGAATATCTGGAAAGTCATGTCTATCTCTGAGCAGCCTTGCGCCATTTATAGGAGTTTGAACAACTCCTATTCTTGCTCTTCAAGGTGGTTATAAGCTTCTTGATTTAGGCCATAATCTCCACATTCGTAACCGTTATCTTCAAGATCTGCACATGCTCAGTCCACTCCTTCAAATTGCACGCGCTCCACAAACTTAGCTTCTTGTTTCTAGACTCCCTAGAATCTAGAAACCACCTTAGGTAGTTGGTGATTTGTTGACATGGGTAGTTGTTGGACTCCCGAGAATCTAGCAACCACCTGGCTAGTTGAAGCTAAATCTGCACAGGTTGTTGTGGTTGTTATACTTGTGCATTTGACTCGCTCAATCTACAAAATCAACCAAGTAATACTCCTATCTAATAGCATTATTGAATTATTCAAGCAAATAATAATCATATAAATTTTGAGTGCATATATATACATAAAGTCGGTACAATTATATTAAAATAAAAAATGGAGCAGTATCCATTCCAAGAGTGAACCAAACAACAAAATTGGATGACATAGAATCCATTACAGGATTATTGAACAAACAATTTGAAACCGATATGGGATTGTAGATCCATACCACCGTGGTACATTACTATCCGTCAAATCAAACAAACAAACCCTTAATGATCCTAGGGCTCCGATCTCTTCTTTGACTTAAGAAGTCTCTACAAAATCCTAGAAAATATGTAAAGTAGTCGTCACAAATAAGATTTAATATCCTAATGAAAACTTCTCGTTCTAAATTCGTAGCTCAGATAGGCCAGCCACGCTGTGGTGTTTGCCATTTTAAGGTTCTTCCACTCATATTTAGACTTTGCCCATTTCGGAAAAATTTGTTCCTATTTAAATGTTATAGAACTTAGACTCAAGAATCACTTGATTTAGTGTAGAGATGGCAACATTCAATGGATGATCCATCACCCGCTCTACCCGAAAAACAAATAAGGGTGAAAAACCGAGTAAAATGGATGATAGACGGGTGGCGGATGAATGAATAACGGTGGTGGATGGATTAGGGTGAGAAAGTTTCATCCATCAACCGACCCATACCCGTTTATCACCCGCTTCATCACCTATTTGTTACATTTTCTAAAAATGTCTATCATTTTATTTACATTAGTATTTTTAACCCTTTTGATTATTATCACATGTTTCTATAAACTTAACTTATCTTAAATTTAACATGAAGTTTATATATAAATTGTGATTTTGCAAGTTTGATCTCACTTCACTCGTTAATTATCTTAAATGGATGATCACCCTGTCCACCCGATTCATTGGTGGGTGGTGGATGGATGGAATACGGGTGATGGTATTACCGGGTGACGGGTGGATGGATGAGAGTTGGTCTAACCGGGTGATGTATGCGAGTGATAGCTCACCCGACCAAAATCCCACCCGTTGTCATCCCTAATTTGGAGTGGTACTCAAGGTTCTGTGGGCGTTTGATTAGGTATGATTCTAGAGTAGATGCTAGAAACGCGGTTGGAGTATATGCATGTTTCCCTTGCATCCTAGGGTTTTGTAAACGGTTTTATTGGTTTCCATGATTGATATTAGTGTTTTTATCATTTTGGTTGATCTCATGGAGGTTATGGATTGGTTTGATGGAGGTTTGAGCTTGGAAAATCAAGGTACTAAACTAGTTTCTTCTCTTCTTTTGTTATACTTTCCAAATGCATGTTTTCAAGTTAATGAGTCAATTGATATGTTGAGTTGAACATATTAATAAAGTGTTTTATGTGTTTTGTAAGTATTCATGTGAAATAAATTATCTTTCATATATATCATGAGTTAATTCCTCTAAGTGAGTTTATCGATTAAGGTAGGTTATTGACAAGATGCAAGAAAACTCAATGAGTTGTAATTGATTTTGGAATGGATATTTGGTATGAGTTATGAGGTTATTAAGTATGATATATGAGGTTTTAAATTTGCAAGTTATAAGTTTCCCGAGTTATGAGGTATGAGGTATGGAGCAAGAGAGGTACGTGTACATGGTATGAAGTAATAGGTTTGATGTATATGGGGTATGGCGTAGGAAATGACATATGAGGTATGATAGGTGGGGGTGTTCATTTCGGATTGAAATTTTCGGATACCCGAATTTTCGGATATTCGGATTATTCGATCCAACTTTTTGGTTAAAAAAATCTTAAAATCAATTTTATTCAATGAAAATAATAAAGGATATTTCGGATATCCGAAAAAGCCAAAAGGGTGATCCAAAATTTTTCGGATATCCGATCTGAATTATCCGAAACACTATATTTCGGATCAGCTATCTAATTTTCGGGTCTAATCAATCGGATATTTAAGAACACCCCTAATAATAGGTAGATATTTATGGTATGAGCTATTATGTAAGAGGTATTGAATCTACATGTGGTGTGAGCTATATGGTATAAGTAAAAGCTATGAGGTATAAACTATGAGCTATGAGCTATACGGTGCGGGCTAAGAGCTATGAGCTACTAACTATGAGTTATGAGCTATGAGGATGTTGCCTAGAATTATGATATTATATAAAAAAAAAAACTCCAAAAACATGATATACAGGAGGGAATACAAGAAATTTCTTTTTAAAAAAACATATGCATCAATCAATTATAAAGCTTAAAATCAGCTTATTCCAAATATTTTCAAGCAAGCTTAAGATTTTACAATAAAGCTAGAAATTCAATGTACCATATATGCATTATATACAGTCTATTTAATTGGAAGTGACATTTTTAAAATGAATAAATAATGTAATTACATTACTAAATAGAGTTTATTATTGTAAATATACAACTTTTATGTAAATAATATTCCAACCATGATTATAGGAACAAAATTATAAAATATAGTACATTACTACTACATTATATTATTATCTATCAATTTAGTTGCATTGAATTCCAACTAAACCATTATTCATTGAATATACATACACTAAGTAAAAGAAATTTTCCGTAAATTTTACACGGGGGTCTAAAATCTAGTATATTATCATTCACTATATAGAAATAATTTTATTTAGCAAAAGGTGAGAAGTAACCATTTATACGATGTAATCAATATTAGCGTCCTCATGTTTTTCATGACATAGGCCACATTATCCTCAATCCTTTTAACTAATACTACTCCCTCCATCTCATAATATAATTTTCTTTCCCTTTTATGTGTCCTAAAAATATTTTCTCATTTCTAATTTTTATACTTTTATTATTTCTTTTTCTTTTGTAATATTTTTGTTCATTTATTTTCATTTTACCGGCTGAAACAATCCTCACAAGATACCAAAAACTTCAATTTATATTATTTTCTTAAAGAAAATGAAAATAAAACTATTGGCTCTGAAATACAAATACAGTAAACAAATTATGATACCTATGCACTATGCTCTACTTTCCTTAACTCCCTTGCAAAATGATAAACGGAAGCTATATTATGATACTAGTGGAATATATTGTGTATAATGATAATATGATATATTCGTCTGATTCTCTGAATTATTGAAAACATGGAGTACATTGTTAGTGATGACTTCGTTTTTGATTTAGCCAATAGAATGCACGCACTGAATTTTTATGGCTAATCCTGTCCTTCTTACACCTCATCTTAGTGGACTACCAACCTAAACAACCCAGTACGTAAGTATAACTAATTCTCAAGTAGTAGTTTATTCACTACGTAATTAATTAATACTCTGAGTACTTTATAGTAATTTATATGGTAATTAGTTATTTGATTTTAGGGTTGGCATGAAAGAAACATCATGAATGACAATGAATGATCAATTATTACATGAATAATTAAGCCAGAGTCAACAATAATTAGTAAACATGAGACAAGGAAATTACCAATACATGTGCATTCTTCTACTCTTCACATTCTTCGTTCTAGGTTAAAGTACCGAATATTGTGTGTCCAAGGAGCAAGGACCTACTTGGAATAGTAGTAAGGTAATAAGGGATAATAAAAGTCCAAGTAATAAAAAGTCAAAGGAATGAAATAAGGTGGTTGTCAAGGAGGTGATATGGTGATTGAAAGACTATGAGGTGGTAGCTAGTGAAGGAGAAAATGTGACAGTGGTGAGATAATAAGGAGGAAGGAGGAAACCATTGCCCTTGTTTGGGAGATAGTATGGAGGTGGTTGATAATTATTCCCCCAGGAACGAGGGAAGCAATTCCGCTATCTCTTTCTACATTATCATTAATTTATATTATCACCTAAATACAACTCCATTTATTTGTAAATAGGTTTATTCCTCTTCCATTTCTTTAGTAACATACCCCTTTAATACATTATTCTTATTTCAAGCGTGCCCTCAGAGTAATAATAGTTGAGAAAAAGTATAGATGCAATGGTATTAAATTGGGAATTTTTGCTAAAATCATACATGAATTGGTGTTTTACATACATACACTTATAGATTGAGTGAAAGTATAGAATAAGCTTAGCTTTATAAACAAACTGAATTAGTTGATTCATTCATGTCTATATTGTAATAATAGCGCGGAGTTACGAGTAACCCCATCAATGTATTATCAATAAACCCTCTTGTGCTTGTTAGTAACCCCATATATGCATAAACAATAACCCTATTGAAACCTTAGTAGCAATTCTTAAATATATCACCATATATGTATTATCGGCTACTCATTTATGCCAATCGATGACCCACGTGTCAACTAATGATGTGATGGCTGCATATAGAAATTTGGAAGAAAAAAATAAAAGATCTTTTAAAAAAACCTAAGTACATAATAAGAATTATTTTCGAAAAAGAACTCTATAAGGATCATGTCCCTCCATTAATAGGGAAAGCAATTATTGTATGAAACAACTATCTTTAAACCTGAGAATTAAAACCTACAGACCCAAACACAAGTGTCTAAAAAATCAACAATTATGAAATATAATCGTTATCTCTATACAACTTCATATAAGTCGATACTTGATATGGGGAACTTGTTTTGGTATAAACTAAGCAAGCTACAGAAGAAGGATTCAATATCATTATAGAGGCACATAGTAAACCATTAATGACCGGACCCTTTTATCTTGTTAAACCTCCTAGTTTATAAGTATATGTAAAAAGGATTAAGTATTAGAATAATCTACAACTCTCTAAAAGTTAACTGTACCATCTTCTCGACTTATCTGGTGCTGGGACATGCATGCAAGAGCATACTACGTACGTCTACCAACTTTTAATATCTTGAATATACTTGTTTAAGAAGTAATATAGTTTCTTACTACTTTTTCTATAATATAAAGATTCTCTTGTTCCACAATTCTTGTAATATTTGTTACTTTGCGGTATCTAAAACACTGCTTTAACCAATACTTTTCGATTACATATTTGTAAGACTTATAAACATTAGTATTTCTTTTGTCCCATATTTATTATAATGTTTGACTTTTTACACTATTTATACACTCTCCGTTGACCTTTTCTTTTGATTTATACATAAGGATAAATATAGTTATGTAGGATCTTGTTATATTCGTCTCGACATATGCTTAATGAATGTCAACTTTTTTTAACTTTTACTCAAATAAAATTAGAGATATTAACGATTAAAATACTGCATTAGAAGACATAAAACTCTTCGTGTTTCAATATAGTTACGGAACGCAGGAAATATGTAAATGCTATATACTGAGTTGTTAACCAATCCTATGTAACTTATAATATTTTCTTATATTATGGTGAATGTTCGTAGTTAGAGTATATTAAATTTGAACTTTTGTAAAATACTCCCTCCGTCCCCCAAAAGATTTCCCATTTGCTTTTCTTGAAGTCAAACTTTGTAAACTTTGACCATAAATTATAACTAATATATAATATAAATAATTGTCATAGGTGATCTTGTTAGATTTGTATTAATAGGTACATTTAAAATATCAACATTTTATCATTTTTATTAATAAATAATAGGAGATATAAGCGGTCAAAGATATGTATTGGAGACCGTGTAAAAAGCAAATGGGAAATCCTTTGGGGGACGGAGGGAGTATAAGAATTATGAAGCGTAGGAAATACATAATTTGCAATACAAATTAATCAATAACCTCGCTATAAAAAATGAACTAATAATAGTAATCACATGGAGATGACCAATAGCACAATTTCCACCTTTGATTATAAATTCATAGTTATAAACATTAAGTTCGTACTATGTTCATCCAATGGCGATACGTGCGTAATAGACTTTGCCTTCTATATCTATATGGGACAAAATTGGGTGGTGGTTGGCGATATTCCCATCATCTACGTCCTCGATCATATTGATAAGCTATAAGTACGAGTCATTAACAAAAGAATAGCAATTTAGAGATAATCAACTGTACCTCTTTTTATCTAAAGAAAAGAATTATGCTATATGGCAGATGGCAAGTGGAACAAAACACTATTACGACCTAACGAGTAGTATAGTAGGTAGAGTATTAATGTATTATTATAGGAGACTCGTAAAAAGAGAAAAGGGATGTTTGTAACGGAAAGGTAAAATACACCAAGTTTGGCTTGGTCTAGTGATAAAGGTTTGATCTCATGACTTGAAGGTTATGGAACTAAATTCCACTAGAGGCATTTGCGGGTGGGGATCCCCTTACCTTTCCCCCCTACTCTCAAATGTCGGGCCCCGCAAACACCAGATCAAGAAACTGTGCTAGTTGAGATCTGGCCAGGGGTCCACCACATTACCTTAAAAAAATGAATAGTGAAGCACGATGGAGTTGTAAAAGAAACGACAAAATTCGTTCGTCACCCAAAGATTATTGTTTGATGTGGATTTAAGCATATTTTATACATCTCAAATCTTCTTCTTAACAACATTAAATCAACCTCCCCCAGTAAATTCCGGAAAACTATAGACCTAGCTAGGCTGCTGATGGAATCATGAGAATAATGTTTTAAAGTTTTTTTCCCTTCCTTTTGGACATTGGCTTAATATAAATTTAAAAGAACTAGCTAGGCTATGAATTTACAAAAATATTTTAATTATCGTTCATCTGATTATGGAACTGGATTATCGTGTACGCAATTCAAGGACTAGTTCCACTGGCTACATAGTGGATGTCGGGTCGGAAAGGCTATGAACAGTTATCGACATCGCCGATTTTGTTTCTAAATTAAGTCGGTGAGTGTTTAGCTCACTTTAGACGTCGTCCCTTTAGCTATCCCATTTTATCCTATTTCCAATATTCTAAACTCCTTTATAAGTTGAGTAGAAATCCTAGCCTTTTTGGCACTTCTAGCTATTTAACCATTTTTCGAACTTATTTTGCCTCTTTTCTCTTTGTGCTCACTTTTTGCATGTGAAAACGAGTCACATTCCGAAAGCAGAAAGGCTAAGATGAGAATTAAGCGCATAAAACTACGGGTTTTTGCAATATTTTTGTTATGAACACCAAGTGTATCTGCTTTTAAAGAACAAAAGTACCAGAGTCACATTTTTGTAAAAATATAAGCTCCCTCATGTAAGCTTTGATTGGAAGACTAGAGGGACTATTTTAGAGACAACTACACGCGAGTGTGGTTGTGGTCTTTTTACAACTCAAAATATGGAAATCGAAATATCGTTGATGTTTTTTAGGGCAACATATTATCGCTTGGAAGAATGCAACAGCAAACGAACATAAGCACACGGTTGAAACACGCGCACTTTGGTCTTGTAAGGATCTTGATTTTCAACAAGATGTTGCTCAACTAAATAGGGAACACGAAAGATCTCAACAACAATTGGTTTGGCACTTACGATTACCAAAGAATGTTGCTTTGGTGCAGAAAAAGTATTTGCTTCGTCTCCCCTATAAACCGAGCTTTTAGCCTCCCGATTTAGCATTATGGAAGCCTAGAAGTCGAGCATAGATATGTTTGTGATGATTAACTATCAATTGGAGATGAAAATAATTCGCATAGCAGCAAAACAGTGGCAACTAAGAATGTTACATCCTTCGCCACTAAGAATGTTACATCCTTCGCCACTAAGAATGTTACATCCTTCGTCCCTGCGGTTTATGCTTGAAAGGGTGCATGATCATAGTTTTCTAGTACCATTGCCAAGAAAAAAAACCAGAAAAACTAAAAAACTTTCACCCATGAAAACCATGTAACAATAATACTTCCACGAAATATGTAAGGAGCCATTAAATGAGGTACCCTTGACCTCAAACCGTACTATATACTGATCTACAATTCTACATGCCTTGCCATAGACATACATAACAAGTAACAACGAATAGTCTAATACAACCTAACTCCTCACATGTACAAGTTGATTAGTTCAAAACCTTATCTGTTTCTTTATTACCCTTTTAAAAACAATGAAAACCAACATTATCAAGAATCCATTATAATAACACAAGTTGTCGTCCACAAATTAAAAAAAAAAAGAATTAAATAAATACTTATACAGAAGTTGTAAGTAAATGCGATATTTTACTTATTTTTTAAAAAAATTAACAATTATTAATTAAAGGGTTTGAAGTTTCAAAACCCACGAGGCCACGATGTTTCACGCTAAAACATAGGCTAGCCCAACATTATTCATTGCCAAAAAGCCATAATTAAAAAAAAAAGAGAAAAAACATTATTCTCTCCAAAACTTTAGTCTCCGAATTCCAAAGGGTAACAGGACCCCACATAAAAGGTCGGACCACCAATCCAATGATTCTCGAAAACCAGAGCATATATTATTAGACAGACTCCTATTAGAACTCCTCCTACAACCAGGAGGACCGCAGCCTTAAACGCGTGTCTCTCTCCTTTTTCCTCTCTCCTCTCTCCCTCTCTTCCTTTCTCTCTCTAAAATTCTCTCTCTCTTACTCCGACACAAAACATAACGAAACTTACCAGTCCCACTGTCGATCCAATCCCAGATCCACACAAAGCTTCCTCCATTAATCCCCAGATCTTTTTCTTTACTCATCTTCTTCCTTGCAATTTCATGCTAATCTTTTATTAATTAACACCATAATAATGGATGTTAGGAAGAGAAAACGGATACTTAAAACTCCTTTACCTTTAACACAGTATTTCTCAACTAGATATCTCATGCTATGCTTCTGTTGCTTTCTTTTCCTAATCTTCATATCCCGAGGTTTTAATTTCGGATCCGGGTCGTTTCGGCCTGGTCGAATTGTCCCGAAAATCGCAGTTTCATCTAATGCAATCAGCAATTCAGTTCAGGATGATGCTTCTCAGCAGAAACAGAAAGTTGAGAGTGGGGTTAGTGTGAATGATAGTAATAGTAATAGTAGTAGTAATTATAGTAATAATAGTACTGGTGATGCTTTGTTCTTCAAAGGGTTGAAGATAGAGAGCAGAGTGTTGTTCAATGATCATGTGTTGGTGATTCTATCAGCTAATAGCAAGTCATCAGACCTGCAACTTGCTGAGGGAATTGACTGTATTTATCACAGGGAATTGGGTGGTAATTTTTCTGTGGGGGGTGGAGAGGAGAAAGAAGAAACTGTCAGTTCTCCGATGTTGACATCGGATGATTATGGGATTGGAAGGTGGATTGTCCGGTGCCCGATGCCACCAGCCAATTACTCGGTGGTGGTTGGGTTGCAGGCACGGCGGGACGAGGTGGGAGGTATTGAGTGGGTGGTAGGGAAGGGAGAAAATCAGAAAGTTCAATTATGGGATATGGTGGCTTATGAGGCGGCGTTTGATGGGGAAGATATAGCTGTCGTTTTCGTCAAGGGTTTGCAATTGAAGTCAGATAGAGAATCAGACCCAAATCCGTTTAGGTGTCATTTTAGGAAGAAGGGTGAGGATTATGCACTTATCACAAAGGCAATCACAGCAGCACAAGAGGTGATCAGGTGCCCTTTGCCCCCGGAATTGAAGGCAAACCCATGGAATGACGAGGAAGTACAAATCACAGTTGAAGTGACTACCAAAGTGCCTGGAAGGTCCCATATGACAGGTATCTCACACCAACTAGTACCATCAATAGCAAAATTATATCAGAGTAATAATAACAAGAAGAATGAAAAGGGTAGTTATAAATATAAACTATGTGCTTGTACTATGGTTTGGAACCAAGCTACATTTATTAGGGAATGGGTAATGTACCATGCTTGGCTTGGGGTTGAAAGGTGGTTTGTGTATGATAATAATAGTGAGGATGGATTAAAGGAGGTGATCAGTGAGCTTAATGACGAGAATTATAATGTGACTAAGCACCCTTGGCCCTGGGTCAAGTCTCAGGAGGCAGGGTTCTCACATTGTGTGCTGAGGGCGAGGGATCAATGTAAATGGGTTGCTTTCTTTGATGTTGATGAGTTCTTCAACTTCCCACCTCCAAAACCCAGGCAAAACTCAACCATCATTTATCGAGGACCAAAGGCTCTTCAAGCTGTTGTGGGGAATATTACGTCGCGATCAGTGGGTGAAATTAGAACAGACTGTCATAATTTTGGACCCTCAGGGCTGAAGAAAATCCCAGTAGAGGGATTGATATTAGGGTACACTTGCCGGCTTAAGAGTCTTGAGAGGCACAAGTCAATAGTAAGGCCCGATGCTGTTGATGATAGTCTTCTGAATCAAGTTCATCATTTCAAGCTGAAAAAGGAGTTCAGAAGGATGAACTTTCATAAGGCAGTGATAAACCACTACAAATACCAAGTTTGGGAAGTTTTTAAAGCAAAATTCTATAGAAGGGTTTCAACATATGTTGCCGACTGGCAAGA
Source organism: Patellifolia procumbens (assembly GCA_947645195.1). Classification (NCBI taxonomy): domain Eukaryota; kingdom Viridiplantae; phylum Streptophyta; class Magnoliopsida; order Caryophyllales; family Amaranthaceae; genus Patellifolia; species Patellifolia procumbens. The sequence continues at coordinate 1,407,578 of CANSGD010001379.1, read as the reverse complement.
GAATCAGAATGAAAATTCAAGAGATAGAGCACCTGGGTTGGGAACAGAAGCCATTGAACCGCCCAATTGGCACCTGAGATTCTGCGAGGTTTGGGATAACAGGTTAAAAGACTTCGTTCTGGCAAACCTGGCTGATCATAATACAGGGTTGCTTCCATGGCAGAGGTCTGTTCAATGATCAAGATTGAGGTACCTGCAGCTCATTTACGCTAGTAAAACATGAAACGCCACACTAATTTTTTCCCCCTTTACCCAATTTCTTGTGTATGTTTTGTAGAAAAAGCCATAGATTAGCTACATTTTTACCTAGGCCAATTAGAGAGAGAAATATACCTCTCTTTTTTACAAGGTTTTTCTGTTTTTCTCCCTCTCCGCTCATGTACGTACTCTTCTGGTATCTACTCGATTCATTTGTTATACAGTGCAGAGCCCTTATAATTCTAGAGAATTATTCATTAATATTCTGAACTACCCGGTTCTGTCGTGTTTGGATTTTTGAGCATTATGTTAAGACTACTGCATGCTAGTTGCAGTCCTGACTGGTGACTTTGCTTGTTTAGTTGCAAAGGAGGCTGCTTTCTAACACAGATATTAGACATGGGACATCACCTCCTTGCGTAATTCCCATCTGACAACTTATATGTGGGCAAACTCAAGTAAATTATATAGATCAAATCAATGAAAACATCAAGACAAAATGCTTGAAAATGTAAATATATACTTCCCAGTTGGACTTACAAAAGTTAACTAGAGGCTCTGTATTTTATTACTTTTAGTTATCGAGAATTGTTCAATGTTGGAAGACCACGAACATGAGATTCAGAAACTTGCTGGAAACGATAACGTACAAGGATAATTATATGAACTGTATGATTGAGGTCCTTGGCTATGTCTATTCAGACGTGGCATACAGCTGCTCCCTGGAAAAACACGAGACCTGAAATTACAGCAAAGGCTATTTACTTATTAGCTCATGCAGTCATATTAGAGAAAATCAATTAGTTAAGACAACAAAATGGGGAAAGGGAAGGTACTGCTGTTACTGATAAAATCACATTTGCCATCACACATGGTCGATATACTGTACTAGAAACACACTTTAACCAAGAAGATCTGTGCAGCAAAGTTGCTTTCATGGAAAATCAGAATTGCTTAGTGGCCAGTTTTTGCAATGAGAAAGCAAACATTTGAATCCACGCCCCTTGCTTTCACGTCAAAATCCAACCTATTACCAAATTAAAAAAAATTGGCGAACATTTTACATCCATCTTCCAGAAATCAGGAGGCTAAGCCTAAAGTCAATTTTTTTCTCTTAATTCTCTGATCAATTCTTTAGGGCCTTCATTGTTCAACATGTCTTGATTTCCCAAATTAATATGCAAAACTAAATGGAAGGTTAAAGGTTGAAGTTCCAACAATTCTATAGGTTGCTTCTAAAACATGCAAAGTAATATCTCTCTGATCAAATAAAAGAAAAATGGAATCTTAGAAGTGTATGTTTGGGGCCCTTGTTTTAGAGATTCTTAGTTGTGCTTTGAACCAGAAAATGAACAACTACCTTTCTGTATCTTCAATGACTTCTGTACGAAATATTAAGAATCATCAGTAACTCACAGTACCACCATCGAGGCATTACACACACATTATTGACCTGTATCCCGAGTCATCAGATCACTCCGAGTCATGGAATTCGTCAATGTAGCATCCAATTTGTCACCAATCAATGATATCCACGCCTATAACCAGCAAGAGAGACTGTTGACTTGAGGGTATTCTAGCATCACTAAAATATTAGCTGGATGGATGATTATAATATGGAAAGTATTGATAATCAATATCAAGTTATCAACTACTACTGAAAGGGACAGATAAAGTATAATTATTAATGATCCCTTAAGCATATTGTAAAAATGAGTTGGATGGTGACAAGGAATTAGGAGTCTCAATCATCAAATTAATTTAGAAGCTAAATGCCATTGAAAATATATATCCTCCAAATTTTGCAACTGCTGATGCAGAAAAGTCAAAGAAGAAACGAGACATTCAAGTTAACTTTCATAAACAGAAAAAGACTAGAACAAGTTATTCAGAAGTCACTCCCTGGAGCTGTATGTCAGTAATTAACCTTAAATGTTATTCTGATTGAAATCCCTGTTCAAATGTTTTTGAGACAAAAGATTGCCTAGGCGACTAGCTATTAAGCATGTGAAGAAATCGACTACATTAGCACCTTAGGAATTAATTCATACCAGACGCTTATAGGTGGCCATCTGTCCTACAGCCGCCCGAAAAGGAACTGCAAGTGCAGGGATGGAAGAAAACAAGGCCACAAGAACGCCGGTGTCACGACTGGTGCAGCGAAATACGCAAAACTCTCCCCTACCCGGAAAAGTTCTCTTTGCCGAGATCTTAACAATTCGATTTCTGAATTCTGCGCACTGCTTCACAGACTCGTCTTTCTTATGTAAGATTGTTGATTGAGATTGATCTTACTCAACCCTTGGGAAGAGACTCTAAGAGTTACCTTATGTTTCCTCATTCGTTATGAAGACCTTTATTCAAAAGCAAAGAAGCTACGCCCGACATGCGCTACAATGTCTGTCACCGGTCGGACCAACGCGTAACCAGGGGATATCGATAGCAAACCGATCCTCTAGGCGCGCGGAAAGGAATCAAGCCAGAAGCTTTTATTGAAAAGATTCGATCTTGCAGCATCTTCCACTTTTATCGAGACCCAGAGTTTTTCGAGAAAAGGTCTCATCCTTCAATATCATGATTGGGTCAGCCCTAGCACATCCTCAAGCTCCTTGCCAAAACTCTCAACCTTGTCCAACAAGAATCTCTTGTTCCGGACAAGTTTGATCCAATAAAAAGGGACTTGGATGAAAAAATGGAAAGTCTTATATAATTATGGCCCTTCATGACCTTTTGGCCAAAATTTCCCCCAAAGCCCGCTAGCAGTACGAGCTCGACTGGAAAAACAAAGAAAAAGAGTAGAAGGCAGTCCGGGTTCGTTTTCATTCCTCCCATTTCTTGCGCCGTCTCGAGGATCTGAAAGAGCTTGAACGTTGTTGACTAGGAAATGCAAGTCTCTTTTGTCCCTGCAGTTTCTAAGACCGACCGACGCCTTACCTGCACGGGTACCTACTAATGTAGTGTCCGTCGTGAGAACGCAAGCGCCGAAATCCAATGTCCGAACGTCCGAGGACGAAAGAGAAAATGTTTCGCGGTCAACTATTTAGGGCCTAGTTTATTTTCAATTCAGTTCAGCTCAGCTTAATACCTTTACTCTCAGTCTCTCACGTTCACTATTCAGTTCCCCCTTCATATCAGTTCAGTTCAAAAGCCAAAGAGAAGGCCCTTCTTTAGCAACTTTCCCATGATAAGGCATAGTTCAGTTACATTATAGTGAATAAAAGTGAGATGGATGGAAGCCTGTAAGTACTTAAATCCAGAACTTTTGCATGGAACAAAAACTGACTGCCACCGTTAATATGCCCTTTGATTTAGAAGCAAAAAATATTAGTGATCAACCCCCCACCCCTTTTCCAAAACCCATGCTCCTCATTACCCTCTTAAATTAACCATTTGCCTCAACCTATCAATTAATCACTTCTTTTCTTTATCACTTCCTTCTTAACATGTCCTCTCTACACTCTCCGTCCTTCAAATTTTGGCTAGTCTGCTACAAAACAAGTGGGTCACTCGATCTTCTTTTATTCTCTCTAATGCTTCCCATTCATCAAGCAAGGGTTATAACTTTTTCCAGATGAACTTTTATTTCTGCCCATGCATATTAGTGGAAGTTTACTCTCACGATAAACATGTCCAAAAACCTCCTCTTTTATCTGGGATAAGCCAAAAACTCCTCTCTATCGGACTAGGAATACGCAAAATCACTTCAAAGAGGGAGAACTAAGGCCGTGTTCTTTTGGGCTGAAATGAGCCAAGTTGATCAGAACTGAATTTATTATGACTGGACTGAACATGACTGAATGTGTTAAGACTTAAGAGTAAACTGACCGAAACTCAACTTAGGGTGTGTTCACTTCATCTTACAAAATAAGTTTCAGATCTAGTAGGTTCAAATAAGTTCCAGTGAGTTTAGACTGGTTCCAATAAAATCTACCACCTTTAAAATGATCTTCAATAAGTTCCAATAAGTTCCAAAGTTTAGGAATAAGGTGAAGCTAATACACCCTAGTATGAAGTAAAACAACTGAAAGCTTTGTTCTTTTTACCTTCGAAAGATAAGTCTAGGAGAACATAGCTTCAAATAAGGGCTACTAAGTTCATCTCACAACTACGAAAAACTCATATTACATCAGGGTCAGTAAGTTTGGATAAAGGGATTTCAGGTCAAAAATGAAGTGCACTCTCAGAAATGCATGTCCCTAACAGCCACTTAGCAACAAATCTTCCATAACACTTAGTAATGATTCTGCCATTTGCAAGTTTGTGGTAATCAAATGTAACCTGTTACTTGAGCACATCCAAAAGTAGAACACCAACAAAATCCTCAATGGAGAACTTCTGTAGTGTAGGAATGCATACCTGGTCAGCAGTGGAAAACCCCCTTATTGTATCACCACCTATAACCGCAATTCCCTTGTTGCTCAGCGGCTGCAGGATGACGGCCTGTTCAGCAAAACCATTCAAAAGGAATTGGTCTAATAATCTTGAATTCAGATTCACAATTCAGGTCCAGCATTCTTCACAATCGTTGTAACATGGGGGGGGGGGGGGGGGGGAGCATGAATGCATGATTACAAGCCAATATTAGCATAACAACCAAATATAAGGATAAGTTAGCAAGGCACTATAAGGCTTTCTCCAACTAGCCATTTATCTGAATGAAAGTCTTTCTTAGGCGGCTTAGGGAAGACCCTGCGGATATGGATTCCGCCTTGAAGCCATAAGTTCCAAGGTCTTCCATAGCTGCTCTTGTAACAGATTGAGGATTTACCCTGATTCATGGGCCTACTTCTACTTCTCTTATAGGCTTTCACGGTCAACAACAGGCTTGGAGTATCCAAGGTGAACTGAAGGCGAACTATTGGAGTAGATAAGTTTTTGATAGCGAACTCACTCTATTGAGAAGATAGATAAGGGCTCGAATTCTCTGTCAGAACCTCTATCTGATGCGGAATAAAGACTAAGGTCTTGAATGCCATCTCTGGTACGTACTCCATAAGAATGGTTTGTTCTCCTCTTTCAGGACGATGAGTAATAGGTGGATGCGGACGAATCCACTTCCCCTCCCGGAATGAAAATAGGACCAAATAAGTCAAAGGCTCAAGCATGGGAGTAGAAAGAGATACTATCCGATAGCTCATAACAGTTGGTACGATCGCTCGGAGGGGCACCCTTTCGGGATGTCTTTCACTCGCTTGCGACTTGCTTGGCTATGGAATTGAATTATAATAATTGTCTATATGCCAAATGCAAAGGCACACCAGTTTTTTCTCAGGCATGATCAAAGACAAACTCCAACACTCGACCACATGTAGTGCCAATCAGCTGGACCCACTCCTCCCCGAGAGGTTTTAATATTTTAGGAGTTTGTTGTGATGAAGTGTGAATCATGCATAACAATTATTCAGCACATGAGAAGATATTCTGTTAGTAAATCAATTTCCCACCATGTGGAATAGAAAATGGTGTCAATAAAATAGGCTTACTAATTTCTACAGGTACGGTTTACTGATCAGTAGGTCAAGAAAATGCGGAAAAAAAAACATTACAAACATACAATTAAAATGGAAACGAATTTTTAAAAAAAAAACATGTAGGAGAAGGAATACGATGGAGGTTGTACAGGGAAGGAAGAGACTGACATGAAAGTCTAGGTGGAAAGGGAAGGACCAACGGGAGTAAGGATAATAATGAAATAGATATGCAGTTGGAGTTGAGACCATGGATAACAAAAATTTAGGTTTTCATATTAGGCTCACAGCAGTAAACCAAGGACTTTGCACTACGTAACAGCCATTTCGTGACAAATTTTGGACTTGCCATTCCACAAAATGTCGTTTCATCACATATGATTCAAAATCACACAATGACAGTTGGAATAGATTGTTGTCTTACCATATCACCTGTAATAATCCGTTATTGAAATCATCATGAATAATGATTCAATTGATCATACTTGTAAGGAAATTTTGTCAAAAAAGACCTTATATGTTATTTTTTTTGCGAAAAAACACCTTATATAATTTTATTTGTGAGAAAATACCTTATATGACAATGACATTATATATCAAATTAGACACCTTATTATCATATTTTGGTCAAAAAAGTCATGTTTTAAGTAACTTACTCCACCTTTTTAACCTCACTTTTTAAAATAGGATTTTGGTCTAAGATTTTTGGTAGATGTGGGTGACTTTCACACATAAAAAGCGAGTGAAAAATAGATCCAAACATTAATTTTTTGACTATGATAATAAGGTGTTTAATCTGATAAATGATGACATATAAGGTGTTTTCTCACAAAAGAAAATTTAAAAGGTCTTTTTTCACAAAACTTATAACAAATAAGGTGTTTTTTGACAAAATTTCCTACTTCTAAAGCTAAACGTGTATATTAGTTGCTCTGTAGACATCACAACCATTACCGGCGATGGCAACCATGATTTTGATTTTTTTTTCCTATGGTTATGATTGAACATATACCACAATTAGAAGCCAGTTAAGAGCTAAGAAACAGTGCTTGGGATCTAATAAAGAGGTTTCCCTTGAAGCTTATCAACCCATTAAGGATCCTTATAGTTTGTATGGAAAGGGAAACTGGAGGGGAAGGGAAAGAAGGGAAATAGAAAATTACATTTTGGCCCTGTTTGGCAAACAGAGTTTAGAGTTTAGCTGTTAAAGTTTAGAGTTTGCTATTAGATTATTTACTTTTTTGACTGTGGATTTGACTGCGGATTTAAGTGCTGTTTATAAAATGTGTTTGGTAACATAGCTGTTTGATAAAAGTTGATAATAAGTATTTTATGCTGTAAAATGATAGTTACATATATTAATCTTTTTCGGTGTATTTTGTTATTTATTTATTATTATTACTTTATTATTACCATTATTATTAAATTTAATAGGAGTAACATTTATTCCCTTTCTAATCTAACCTACCCCCACCACATCAATTCACACCCAGTGACCATTGTCCCTCACCCCCTTCTCTCTCCTCCTCTCTCATTTCATTCATGTTTACGTTAAAGAAAAATCCCCATAATTAATTTCATTATCATCAAGCAATGTTGATAATCATCATCAAGCATCGTTGATCAAGAATTATCATCAAGTATCGTTAATCAAGATCAGCATCAATCGACAATCATCAACATAAGGTAACTTCACATCGTTCATCATCATCATATCGACGATTCATCGATTCATCAATTAAAAAACTTCGTAGTCATCGTTATTATCTTCTAATCATCATGATAGTCCCGAAAGCATGGAATACTTAGATCTAAGTTGTAATTTTATGTAATTTTTGTATTTTTGATTTCAATTTTGATTGATCGTTCTTTAAACTTTGATTATTAATCTTTTGGTTATGGTTATGGTGATTACTCAGATCTAAGTTTTAATTTTCTGTAATTTTTGATTTTTAGATTTAGATTTAGATTTAGATTTATCGTACTTTAACTCTTTTGATTGATTTTTTAATCTTTTGGTTGATGGTGATTTTTATTAGTCTTTGCAGTGGTTAATGATGATGATTAATTGGGAAAATTTGGCTTCAAAATTTCTGCTTTGCAAAACTCTGAACAATACGCTGCATTATGCAGCGTTTTTTTTTGAGAGTTTTGCCCCTCAAAACTCTTTTGCAAACCCTAAAACTCTAAAATGGGCTTCAAACCTCTAAAAGCTGAGGAATAAACTCGCTGCCAAACAGGTTTCCCTTGTCCAGGATACAACATCATGGGGAAGGAAAGGATTCATTTTCCTTTCCCTCTTAATTGTAAAAATCTTTCCAATGCTGGAAAGATTTGGAACGAAAATGCAACCTCACTCACTCCCCCCTTTCCCTTTCCTCCCCTTCCCTCCCATTTCTTTTCCTCATCATTGCAGTTGAAGCAAAGTCCTGAATTCATGATGTGGCCTGCAAAATGAGCTCATTGCGACAATTTTGGAGTTGCTCATGGGAACACAGTGTAATAGACCGGATATGAAGGATAAGGTAGATGATAATGTAAGCAAGTAAATAGCAATTTTAATGGTGATATAAGAACTAGAAATCGGACTTGGATTGATTGGATGGAAATATTACACAAACCTTAAGAAATAATACAAGCTAAGTAGTACACTACAGAACATTTATTCTCTCATCAATATTCATCATGACTACTCTCCCTACTTAGCTCTCTATTCATAGATAAGTTACTCGCAGCAAGCTTTTTGCTCATACTTGAAGACCATTCAGGGAATAAAATGTTGCGGTCAACTGTTGTATTGTTAAGACTTGCCTATGATCCATATATCAATTTTGTCTTGAAGACCATTCACGAACTTTAACCCTCCTACTTAATAGGAAAAATTGACATCAATGGTCCAAATATGGACGAACCTTTTTAAAGGTTCAATATCAATTATCCAGTACGTCAGGGGTTGTTTCTCAAAATAGTCCAAATTATTACTTTTTTTTATGTAGCTGGCCTAAAATGACCTAATAAAGACCACAAAATCATAACTTGGACAGTTTTGAGAAGCAACCCTCTTAGTCCCGCAATGGATAATTGATAGTTTGGACCTTAAAAAAATGTTCGGCCATAGTACGGACCACTGACGTCAATTTTTCCTACTTCATTTGCAAGTGTTAAACCTTCAATTCTGATCCACAAGTTGCCGTGGATGATACTAGGGCTATTCTTGATGATGAGATGGTGCATCATCAGATGATTACATCACCACCATCATGTGCAATTGAAAGGTCATCTGACATCGTAGACTTACTTGATAAGTAAATTCATGTATGCTAAGTAAAGGCCAACTTTTTAAAGCTGGGGAGAAATAATGGATCGAGGATTGAAGGGCCATTATACGAAAAAAAGATTAAGAGAATAAAAAACATAGAAGTTTGCTTTTAGTTTTTGAAAGATTAGGACTCTATTAACTAGTTATCTGTTTATGTTTTTCATATATGTGTTTTGTTTGAAGTGGTAGGAATTGTAGTCTCAACTTGTGATTACTTATTTTTGGTTCTTAATCCGGCAGACATTCTAACGATTGAAAATACGAATTCTCAGCGAACTACTTCCATCTGTTTTTATCTCTCCCTTTCTCGGCCCTACGACTGTTACAGCCTTCGCTCTATCCCCCGTCTCTTCTCTGTAATTCTTTTTGACTTTTCCTTCTTCCTCAACTTTTGCTCTTTCTTTTCCCAGTCTCTCAACACTCATCTAATACTGCACAGTCACTTATGTTGCAGTAAAGTAAGATCCTTCTTTTGAGTCCATGTAAAGGCAAATTCTGAAGAATGCCCATTAACTAATTTCAACTTTTGCAAAAAGCTATCACTGAAGGACAAAACACAACCAAATTTTCTACCACAATCATCAAATGAATAGTACAATAAATAATTACTATGAGTCAAACGCTAATTTCAGTAAGCTCATGTAATTTTGCCTCCTTACACCCCCAAACCCCAAAAGATTTAGGAAAAATTGTCAGGAATAAGTCAAGCTTTGCGTTGACCGCTTTTAACAAGTCTACCTTCATTTATTTCACTAACAAGTAAACCTTGTAACCACTTTTGTTTTTAACAAGTTTTTACCGGTTTATAACTCTTAGTAACCTGTTTAACAGGTTAAAGTGACACATGTCACTCTTTTATTGAACATTTAAATTCTAAAATTTAAATTGAAAAAACAATTATATATATATATTTAAAAAAAAATTATCTCTCCTTCCCCCCACCCCCAAATCAGAACATTACCCCCAACTCCCCACCCACCAAACCCACCTACACCCTCCCAGAATCGCCCAAAACCACCATCCCAATGTTGTCTAGAAAACGCTAACCCCCATTCTTCGACATACGCTACCACCGCCACCACATCACGACCACAACATGCTCATCCTCATCATCATCCCAATCTCTCTCCTCCATTCTACCCTAACTTCACTTTCTTGTACTCCCTTCGCTACCACATTAAACCACAATAATCAACTTCATCATGTTTTTGGTCGAAAACAAAAATCGAATCGACTAATCTGAGGATCAACAACATAGAAACCTTTCAACTTACCGAAAAACCTCGTGGAAATCGCACCAATTTGAATCGCGCGCTTCGAAGTCGTCATGAAGCTATCAAATTGAAAAGAGGTAAGTGAAAGAGTGAATTTGGCGGTTGAACCTGAGGGAATGATTTTTTATTTTGTAAAATTGTACTGAAGATTCGGTGGAGGGGTTTGATGAATTTGGCAGTTGAATCTAAGGTGGTTAACATTTAACATTTTAACAAATAATGAATTTGGCGGTTACCATTTACATTTAACATTTTAACATAAACAGTGTGAAATGCTCACAATCCTCAGGGAATGGAAGCCCGACAAAGAGAACAACTCTTCATGATCTTTACGAGAACCAAGGGCAGAGTCCCTGGTATGATAATCTTTGTCGACCTGTCACTGATTTGATCCCTTTAATTGATAACGGTGTCAGAGGGGAAAAACTTTGTTTACCCACCGGGTAAACTACCCACCTTCAATTGATAGTGTAAAAAGTAATAATGGTGGAGCCCTTACCTTACTTAATAATATTATTTTATTATCTCTATTAGTAGTGGGTGGATTACCCAGTGGGTAGATGTAGCCAAGCCCGTGTCAGAGGTGTCACTAGCAACCCTGCGGTATTCTTTCTTTCTTTTCTCACTTTTATCTTCCCTAATCCCTCTTTTACTTGCTTCTCAATCTCTTCTACACCTGCTTGAACGCAAGTGACTAGCAAACTGCTATGTCACCATTTTACCAACATATTGATAATGTCACTTACTTGGTGAATTCAGAAAGCCAACAACTAATGAAGATCATGTCCAGCTAACTCTCATCCTACCAATTATCTTGTGGAGAACAAATATGTCTCACTTTCCAACCCTCATGCCAGTGTTTTTGGTGCTAAGGATGGCGGTTGGGATTCAGTTTGTTTTGGAAGAATCAAGCAATTGAGAAGGTTCAGATTTTGGGGATGGAGGAAGCACGGAGGTGGTGGTTTTCGGGGATAGAGAAAGCATGGAGGTGGTGTTGTGGTGGTTGTGGCAAGAAAAGAGGAGAGAGAAAAGGAGGAGGTGGTGTTGCGGTGGTCAGAGAAGGAGGAGCGGAGAAAAAAAAGAAAAAAAAGGGAGTTTTATAAAATTAAAATCAATTAAGTAATTGGAACTAATTGGAATAAGACACATGGACAAGTCACCTAAGCTAACAAGTTATTACTAGGTCACCGGTAAAAAAACTTGTTAAAAGCAAAAGTGGTTACAAGGTTTACTTGTTAGTGGAATAAATGAAGGTAGATTTGTTAAAAGCGGTCAACGCAAAGGTTGACTTATTCCTGACAATTTTTCCAAAGATTTAAAGACAAACAAACATGATAGAAAAAAATTGTAAACCAACGACCAGCAAGATTCTGTCAAATCTGAGAATCCCATAAGTTATGTTATGCCTTATGGTCTGCGTCTTATTACTGACGGATAGAACTACTAGAATGTAAGGGATCATCTGCTTGATATTCGTTCCCATAAAACAAGGTATATGGTTTCTCCAGCCATATAAAGAATATACCTTGTTTACTTCTTTACTTCTATACTACTATACATTTTATGACGGCACATGGTTTCTCCAGCCATAGAATGAATATACCTTGTTTACTTCTTTACTTCATTCTTCTATACATTTTATGACGGCACATGGTTTCTCCAGCAATAATTTTATTGATGCTACTCAATTCATATTCGATCAATTTCTACTAGACTAAACTAGCGTAAGTTTCCTTTCAGGATTCTATAGTATGATTCAGGGCAATTTCCAAACTTCTATTGTTCAACCTAACCTGAATTGGTAAGCTCAAATGTGAATATCTGACAACATCTATCAACGGGATGTCCACATCTTATCCAACAAATTAAGGTATCAACTACCCTTTGCTTTCTATAACTTGCTAAGAATATTAAATTGAATGCTTTATTAGACCTATCTGAAAAGAACCCTTTGCTAGTAATGACTCGTGATCACAACTGACACATTGATTGCACCTACAATATACAAACATAAAGTACATCATCATCAGCTAAAAAGACAAGATACCTGTGTATTCGATGGCAAAAATGGCAGCTCTGACTTGCCTGGATATAGAGAGAGATTTGCCAAGTAGCTCTCTGCGGAGATAGGTAAGAACAGTTATCATCGTAAGAATTCAACCATGATGCTCTTCCTTTTGAAATCTACAGCTACTATCTTTATAACCAGTTTTAACTATCATACGTGCTCCAGATTTCATAATGCCTCTATTAAGTGTGCCCTGAATCAATTTTGCAGCATCCACAGTCTCTGCTTCACCACCTATAGATGCTTCAGCTGCCACACCAATTTGACAGATACAACTATCCTCATAGATAATGACCAAGGATCTGCAGCATGTGACAGCTGAAAGAGATTGCCAGAACCTGCAAGAAGAGAGGGAATCGTGACATAGCACCAAACCAAGGCCACCTACACTGTCAGAGCTTTCAATCACCATACAACAGTAACAAGGATTATGTAGTTTATTAAAATTATCTTAATCTCAATCAATGTGATATCAGAGGTGCGATTGTGATAGATATTTTTGATAGAAGCTTTACAGGTTTTTGGTTACGAGAAGTTCTTTTGAGCAGTACAATGAAACAAAGCTTTAAATTACACAAAAAGCAAAGCCAGTTAAAAGACAAGCACAGAGGAAAATGGTAAGAAATGTGCATAGCTACATCACCATCCCAACTCAGAAATAGCAGAATCAGGGAGTGTAGGACAGATCCAGTGACAATCCACACCTTCAGGATCCACCTGAAACAGAGGGAGATTATGAACACATCGATATATGCTACTTAGAAAGTGAAAACGAATCCCTTATTTCAAGAGCATGTCACAAGCATGGAAGCCAAGTTCAGATATTATTATTGTATGAAAAAAAACAATCGTTAGACCTTAGAGATAGACTTGGGTCGAATGGACAGCCACACAAGACCAGCTAAGATATTTGTAACAGCCAATCCAAGAGCCAACAAATCTGCCCTTGATTGTGAACTGCAAAAAGACACATTCATTAAGAAACAATAAGGTAAAGGAACAACTCATCCAAGTCAGATACATTCCAGATTGAAAAGTTCTTTCTCTAAGGCTCATCACAAATAACTAGTCTCTAGCATCAGAATACTGCCCTAATCTGACTCAAAAGTGTCGGTTATGAAAGCAGATGAGATCCCAAAGAGGAGGAAAGATTAGATTAATAGTAAGATTTCACTATAGAAGGAAAGTAGACACTTTGACACAAGTGGGCATATTAGAAAGTAAGATCTTGAAAATGATTCAGAATCAAAATTTTAAATCTCTCTCACCAGCCTAATGCCATGGCTTCTTCTTAACTTTGATCAACGTAGATGTGATAGATCCAGTTAGGAATGCATCAGAAAAAGGGAAAAAGAATCCCCATCATGCTTGCAAACAATGCATCTATGTTGTCGTTTCAGGAAGAAGAATTGACAGATAACAAACTTTGTAGATGGAAGTTTTTTTTTCAGATTTTAGGATCACCAGATTGATGCTTCGCATGCTATCCATTATAAGGAAATGATTCAATATATTCACTCAAACTAAGAGACGGACAGACCTACATCCACATAAATAATTTACAAAAATGATCAAGACCTGTTCGTAATTCGTAAATACTCTCACAAAATCATAAAACTACCACACCCTTTACGATCAAGAGATCCTCGTCTTTGGTTTAACATTGGATGAAGATGCAATTGACTTGGGAGGTAAATCTTCTTAAAATTCATTTTTATTACGGCAAGGATGTCCAAATGCATAAAACCCCAGACCCTTACAGTCATTTTCTCACTTTCAATACCAGCTAGGATGTCCAAATGCAACAACTTTCTAACTTATTTAACACCTTCTGATAAGCTCCACCATACAAATACCTCCAATTAACACCTATTATACCAGCCTCTCACATTCAACTGCTACTATCAATTACAGCATCGCACACTCAATCCATGCAATACTACAACGATTTCAGGCGCCTTTTTCCCTAAATATTCTCAGGTGAAATTTTTCGTAGCAACAACAACATCCAGCTAAAAATTCATCATCTTAATATGACAATCACAGGAATAGATAAACCAACACATCGCAAATTCATAAACTAACACCATTCCATAAGCTCCACCATACAAATACCTTCAATTACAACCTATTACCGCAGCCTCTCACATTCAAAATTCAACTGCTACTATCAATTACAGCATAACATAATCAATCCATGTAATAACACAACGATTTCACAACGCCTTTCCCGGTTTCCCCTAACAATTGTCAGGCGAAATTTGTCTTAGCGACAACAAAATAACATCCAGCTCGACATTGATCATCACAATTTGACAATTAGGCATAGTTTTCCTATGCACAACTTTCCTTATAATCAATCCATGCAATAATACGACGATTTCAATTTCAGGCGCCTTTTTCCATAACTACTCTCAATTGCGATTTGCCTTAGCGACAACAAAATAACATCCAGCTCGACATTGATCATCTTAATTTGACAACCATAACAAAAATTAAACCAAAACATCGGAAATTCAATGAGTTACATAACAAAATCACACAGCGTAATTGAGAAACTAAAGAAATAGAAACTAACCTACTAGCATCAGCAACGGGAGCAATGCCGGAAATAGCACGATTAAAGAGGACACCAATGAGAGAGAAACCGCCAACATAAATCGGCAAGCTTCGAGCGGCATTATCGTTGTTAGCGACCCAATCAGCGACCAAATTTCGACTCGGTTTAGGACCTTTGTATCCGTCCGACTATAATGGAGCTGAATTTAAACTCTACAAACTCGAAATTGCAGAGAAAACGAAGAGAGAAAGAGAGAATGGGAGATACCTGAAGAGAATTGGAGATGGAGGTTTTGATGATTGAGCGCGAGAAAGTAGGGGAAGAAGAATGAAGGTGTTGGAATGGCGGTTTGGATGTGCGCCATGGGGAAATGGGTTGATGGAGGAGAATTCCCGCTTCCATTGTTATACAAGTTTGTTATGCTACCTGCGAGTTGTTTCTTGAGACTTGAGAGATAGCGAGTCCATGAAGGAGCTGTTGCATTGGCAATTTGGCATCATTTTTGGGCCTTTAATTTAGCTTTTCAAACAAGTCCGTAAAGAAACGCTAGTTAGTGTATAGTGTGTTCGTGTCCAAACTAGTTTTACAATTAGCCATGTTTTTAAGTACTAGTTTTAAAGGACCGGTGTTGCTCGGGCTCTTCACACTGTATTACTTGTAATTAATCTTATAAGTTTAATTATATATTCTAAATTATCTCATTTTCATCAGAAGGATAACTATTTTTTTTTTTTGTATGTTATGATTACCAAGTCCAGCTCATCCAATCAATTTGGTCGTTGTGGTCGGACAACTTAGATGAGAAATTATATAAATAGATATGTCGGCATATTATTTTGCTTCCTTTTTTTTAGTACTTGGAACTCTTGTTACACGATTGAAATTTTAGTACTCAGTTTGACAACTAATTTTGCAGAATACGAATGCAACAAAGGTACTGGTAATTGAATAAATAAAGATTGGTGTTAGACGGTCTACCAATGGCAATATGGACATATCGTATGAAATTGTAAGTTAAAGCCTTTGATAGTATATAACTGTATATCATACGAAAATTTATTTAAAGTAATGAGGCTATAGGTTAAAAGTTCTAAGAAAACTTTAAACACTTATAATTTTCAACTATAATCTCACTGTATGAGATTTTAAGGTAAACCTTTATTGTTTAAAGTTAAATACTTTTGGTTTTATTGTGGTCTATCTATAAGCATGTGGATATACCATTGATCTAAACAAAAACTTACTCTCTTTAATAACTACTACTTAATATTTGTTTTTTCATGATTGAGTATCTATTTGGTATTTTGTAGGTTATACATATTGAAGGAAGGTGTTTATGCTAAATTATGCTTAAGGAAAAACTAAGCTATGAACTACAGCTAGAAGGTGGCAAGATAGCTGGATGCTGCTGGACACAGCTAGGATGAACAAAGAAAGCAAGAACATAGAAAAGAGAAGGACACTAAGGATGGTGACGCGGAAAGCCGTGGAATAAGGGAAAAACCGCGAGTGGCCTTGAGTCCACCAATCCAATATGATTTCAGTTGCAGCCTTAGAATTCTATGTATCAAAACGATTTGTAAGCTAAGAACAATGTTTGCTATTTGAATGTAAAAGTACTGTATGCGTAATGCCTGCGTCCCTTCGATACAATCATTGAGCTATATATATACTAGGAGAATGTCCGTTTGAACCAGCCTCATTAACGACTTGTAACCGTCCTTGGATCTTTGCTCATATCTGTAATTAATGGCTTTGAATGAAATCTTCATCCGCATTTATCTCTCTGTATCCTTGACTTTATTCTTTGCGAGATCTTAGGCCTTGATAATCACTGACTCATAACGTATCTAGTAGAGCTGAGTTCCTTAGCTGGGAAATATTAGCTGGTTCTTCATAGCTGGTAGACTCAAGCTAGAATTCCTTAGCTGGAGATCCTAAGCTGGAGGATCATAGCTGCAATAATTATTTAACCTGCACATGTAGCTGCGTAATTTTTCAGGATATAACAATTGCCCCTAACTTGTAGCTTGTACTGCTTGCCTTGCGTAGTAAAGCTGCAAGTTATGACTTTTAAGATATAATTTCCATATAACGCTTAGCATAGAAGATAGAAACTCAAAAGGCAAAAAGATATTAATGAAGTATACTTATCTTTAAAGATCAAGCCTAATCATTACTCTTGGTTTAATTAAGCTAAGCAATAAATACTAGCCGTTTTTGTCAGAACGGCTTAAAACCAAAAGATCTCTTGACGGATTTTCTTCCGTTTATTCTTCCTTCTTCTTTGGTAAGTTTCCTCTCCCTCTCCTCTTCTTTGTTTCTGTGCATGCTTATCAAGCAGTCATCCAGGAAGAAAATTTTTTCTCCAAAAACCACGTCCATGGGTAAAGCGAAAGATGACGTTGCTTCTAGTATCACTTGGTAAGATATAGAGAATATTAGAATTAGAGGAGGGTTTCCGGAGAGTACGGAGTTTATAGTCCCGGAAGAGTTAGATAGGCCGGAAAAAACTGCAGATAACCATATCTATTTCTATGAGTACCCTTTTCTGTTAGGGTGTAGCTTTGAGTTCACACCCCTGATTCGTTCTTGCATAGATGTTCTAAATTTTTCTCCTGGCCAGCTGATGCCAGGTTTGTGGAAGATTTGTTTTACAATTGAGTCAGCTACTAGGGACTGGAGCCCAGCCTTTGCCCTATAAGATCTCACCATCTATGGCCTTAAAATTATAAACCCTAAAAAAGTCACCCCCGGAAGCAAAAGCCAAAGTACCCTAGTCCTGTGGAAGGGGCTGGTGCTTCGGAGTCTTACTGGAAGACTCGCTTTTTCTTCGTCGCCAAGGATTCCCTTGGCGAAGCTGGGGCTTACCTACCCTCTGGCTGGCCTGCTGGAGGTATTTTTTACTACATCCTTCCTTTTTCCCTCGAATACTTTATTAACTGTGATTCTTAACCTTGTCTTTTTTATAGGTGTTGCTGAGACTGTGGAAAGTCTTGAGGACAGGGACGAAAGGGCGAAGGTTTTTCTTAGCATCTCTCTAGACAAAAGATCCTACACTCCTCCCTGTTTCTTCCTTAACCTCCGCTACTTCAGGAAATAACTCCATGACTTCAGGTAATCCAACCCTCCTGCTAGCTGTTTTAGGGTTTTTTAGAAAAGGCGTGTAACTTCTTACATTCTATTGTGCAGCCAAAGGTAGTACTTTGTCTCAAGCTGATGCCTTGGCTCGGCTGAATAGGAAGAGGATGGAAGCACCTACTACCTCCACTCAGTCTAAACCTGCGACTCCTGCTAAGGTTGCTACTATAGCTCCTAGTATGCCTCCTCCTATAATCAAGCTGGACCTAGATCCACCTGCCCCTGGTTCATCAACGATCAACCTAACTATGCCTACAGAATTTCTGTCTGAGGATGGGATAAACAACGGCATCTGGCCACATGCAGATAGGTTGTTCTTCCCTGCTAGGGCCAAGCGCCTCAGGTTGCAGGACCCTGAGGTGATGGTGAACCATGCAGTCCAGTACTCTCTTCAGGTATAGTATTTACTATGTCTTAATCTTTTCATTTTGCTTTTCGCTTTTTCTCATACTTTAATATTTTTATGCTAGGCTCTCCAAAATTGCCTAGCGGCGAGTTCCAGCTTGAGAGCTGCTGCCTCGGTTTCTGCTCAGCTCAAAGTTTCTCAAGCTGAGTTGCCAGTTTGAAGGAGGAGCTGAGTAAGGCGAAGAAGGAGAGAGCTCATGCTGAGGAGCAGCGGAAAGCTGAGACGCTGCTCTTAGAGAAGGAGATTGATATATTGATTTCTTATAGAGTTTTTCCCTTTCTTTACAAGCTAAATTGTGCGATATTGATGCTCTTAGGAGCTATTTATGCTAACTATTTCGATATAGTTGTGGTTTGTTTGTTCCATATCATTTTGCAGGTTTTTAGGGAAAAACTCCCTATTTACTTGATGTTTTGAGCACCACGCTGTAGCGGAAGGTTATGAGGCATCTTGGCGGTCTCGAGATGGTATTCGGACCCCGTTGTGAAGAAGAAATGTGCAAAAGACTTGGCGTCTGAAGCCAAGTAGAAGCAAGGAGGAAAGAAGCCTCGCCCGATCGGGTCGGGCAACCACTGCCCGATCGGGTACGAGTAAAATAGCCCAGTAGTTCAGATTTTCCGCCCGATCGGGTGGTCTTGCCCGATCCCGTCGGGCGGACTTACACTTAGCCAATTTGCTGATTTTTGAGAGCATTGAAGAAGACCTCCACCCGATGGCATCGGGTGGACTTGCCCGATCGGGTGCTAAGGTTGCGGCCCCGATCGGGTGGAAGCTGCCCGATCCCATCGGGTGAAGCCAATATTACAGCTGCTGGAAACTTGTTCCCAGACCCGATCGGGCGGTCCTTTGCCCGATCGGGTGGGCGACACGGGATGCGATTTTCGTTATTTCCCCACTCTATCTTATTGTTTTCTTAGAAACTATAAATACTTTTTAGGTTGTTTTTATTTGTATATTTTATTCTATTGAACATTTAGAGAGCTCCTAGCCTAGTTTTTCATTGTTTTCCATTGTAGAAGAGATTCAAGTACTATTTCAATTCAATTAAAGTTTCCGCTATCCGTCAATTTGGTAATCGTCTTTCTTATTGTTTTATTCTTATCTCTCAATTGCTTTAGTTTAATTGCTTATTATTCAATTAGTTCATGATGCAATTCTTAGGGTTTTCAATTAGTTTTGTTATTGTTAATTCAATCATGTCTGAGTAGTTCTCTTTCTAGGGTGTTAGTTAGGGAAGCCATGTTTATACCATGATTGTTATTTAGACTTCTATTGATTTCTAGGGCTTGATTAGAGTGATTGTGGTGTGGTTTGTTCTTAATTACTGATTAATATTAGTGGCCAATTTCGTTGATTGCTTGTGGTTAATAGTTGTTTGCACAGATCCGTCTTACGACTAGAGGCCTAGGACACATCAGTAGTTCTGATTACGTTAGTGAACATGCGGCGTATGTTGAACTATGAGCGTTGAGTCGTAATCATAGCTCAACACATGCTCTAATCCCTCGACTCTTGACCTAGGTTTTGATAGTTGTTGACCTTGTTTGATTGGTATAAGCATGGTGGACCGACCTAATACCCTAGGCTTTTATTCCATAGTAAAATCCTCGACTTAATTCGTATTCCTTAGCTTACTCATTAGTTTAGTTAATTCTCCCTATTTTTATCTGAAGTAGTTTGTTAATTGAATATTAATACAAAAACTCTGTCTCCCTGCGGATTCGATCCTGCTTCCACTGACTACCTTAGTTAGAGGACCGTAGGTTTATCTTTGAATAGGTGATACGACTAAAACCTATCAAATTTTGGCGCCGTTGCCGGGGAGACGGCTAGTTTTCTAGTTTTTATTCGATTAATTAGCGTACTTCTCTTTGCCTCATTCACTACAAGAAATCGCGTTTTTACCTACTAATAATACCAATGGCAATATTTACGGTCGCAATTTCTAATATTACCGACCGCACTAAGCCTTTTACTACCGCCTAAAAATCGGTCGGAAAATACCGACCACCTTCAGTCCTTAGCTACCGATTTTCATTCCGTATAGCAATAACTGCATCCGACTAACTCTCCCTTTACCCATCCAATATAAAAACCAAAAACCCTAAATAACTCCCCACATTTCGCCAGCCACCCCCCACTCCTTTTCTATCTCCCATTTCCTCTCTTTCCTTTTCTCACTCCACTCTTTCTTCTCCACTCTTTCTTTTCCACAGTTCTTTCTCTACTCTCAGATCTTCTTATTCTCAAAGATAAAATAAAGTCCAACCAAACAACTAAAATAATTTTTCCGTAAAGATGGAGCAAAGTCTAAGTTTTATGGTGAGATTTACAAGAATGCAATAAGAACGACAAGTATTATGGCGAAAAACACAAAATTCAAGGTTTTTGGTAGATTTCTATGTCTTGGTTTTAGATCTAGATTTTTGGATAATTTTGATCTTCATTCGGTTTATGTAATTGTAGATCTACTCTATCAGCTTTCTTTTTTTTTTAGTTTAGATTGACAACTCTTATATTATTCATTTTTTAGTAATTGCATACTATTTTTTTTGTCTCAGTTGATGTGTAGTGACTCTGTTAACAACATATCATATATATATTTTTTGTTGATAGACAACTTACCATATATGCCTAAGTTGTAGATCTACTATGTTAATTAGTTTTCATTTTTTTTCATTCGATTGATGTTGGAGGTTAATTTGATATGGGGATTGTTCCATTCCCTTATCTTATGTTCTCATTTTTTGTGTGTAATATTATGTATGTTCTCATTTCATTTTTCAAATTATAATGGAAGCCCAGATAATTTGTTTTATTTATGCTAGAAACAAAACTGATTTTCCACTTTCCAATTCTAAACCGTCATCTTATTCAAATTTCAAATCAAGTACAAGAGATTATTATGTATCTGATTTGAAAATTGAGTAGATGATATAGAAATTGGAAAGTGTAAGATGAGTTATTTTTTTTTTAATTTACAACCCTCAAATTCCCTACCGTTACGCGGTCGTTATTTTTACCTACTGCTGAGACGGTCGGTAATTACCTACTAACTAGCAGTCGGTATTTTTGCCTACCGCTAGACGGTCGGTAAATTACAATTACCGACCAGGGCTTTTACGACAGACCAAAAACGGTCGCATGCGGTCGGTATTTCTCATTATCGACCGTTTTTGACATATTACCGACTATTTTTGGCGGTAGGTGATAACGCGATTTCTTGTAGTGATTGGAACCTCCCGTTCCAATTGAGGCCGTTCTTACGGTTATCTTGTCGTTTTCTCTTATATGTCCAGGTATCAAAAGAAAACTCATATTATTCCTGGAGATCCTGACACAGAAGCAATACTTCAGGATCTTAGAGCAGAATTTGATCAAGGGAAGCCAGATTCAGAGATTTCTACATTACCAATGGCGAAGTCACTGAAATCTTATGGGTGCCTAATCCTGAAGGCATACCCACAGGTCCAACGATGCCCACTATTGCTGCGAACAATTTTGAAATCAAACCTGCACTAATTAATATGGTGCAGCAGAATCAGTTTAGTGGGCATCCTTCTGAAGATCCGGCCAACCATCTGCTGAGATTCCAACAACTCTGCAGGACTGTTAAACATCAAGGAGTCACACCTGAGCAGCTGAAAGTTATGCTATTTGAGTTCTCACTCATGGACAAGGCTCAGAGGTGGTTCAGCGATATCACTGAGACAGAATGGCCTTCGATTTCTGCTGCATTTCTACATGAGTATTACCCTCCCACAAAAACAGCAGAAATCAGGAACAAGTTGGCCACGTTTTCCCAAGAGCCAGATGAGACATTGAGGGAAGCGTGGACTAGATTCAGAGACCTACAGAGGGAATGTCCACATCATAATATGGACAAGTGGTTTCTGACGCAGACTTTTTATAATAGTCTGCAGCCTCAGACGAAGAGTACTGTTGATTCGTCTGCAGGAGGAGTCTTTTTAGACAAGGCAGTTGATGAGGGTTATGACTTCCTAGCAAATCTTGCAGCCAATGACCATTCATCATCTAGGATTTTGACTAAGAAGGTGCTTGAAGTTGACGCTATTTCATTGCTTACATCTCAGATGGCGCAACTCAGTCAGCAGCTAATGAAGTCCTCTAGTTCAACACCTCCGCCTATGAGCATCAACGCTATGTCAGCAGTTGCACCCATCACCTCATCTTACTGCGAGGTGTGTGGTATCCAGGGTCACTTCGGCCATGATTGTCAGTTCAGTCAGAATCAGATGGAGCAGGCTAATGCTTTTCAGCAAAGACAACTCAATAACCCCTACTCCAACACATTCAATCCTGGTTGGAAAGACAACCCACTTCTTTCCTATAGAAGCAGCAATGTTCAAAACCCACAGCCACAAAATTCCTATCTACCTCCACATCACAACCAAAAACCCAACTACTACCAAAACCAAGGAAATTCTCACAATCCCCCTGGTTTCCAAAGACCTGCTCATCAGAATTATCAGCCAGCACCACAAAATGCAACCTCACAAGAGCCTAGCAATTCTGAACTGATGAAACTAATATTGTCTATGCAAAAGACAAATGAGGAAGCAAAAAGGGCCCAAGAGGAAGCACAAAAGGCCCAAGAGAAGCACATAAAACTCCTCGAGACTCAGATTGCTCAATTGGCAGAAACTAATGCATAGAGGCAGCAGGGACAATTGCCAGGGCAACCTACACATAGGGAGCAAGCAAACGCCGTTACTCTTCGTAGTGGCACTGCTTATGCTGCTCCTTCTATGCCCATTGATGATGATACTGTCCCTAGCAAGGATAAGGAGGTAATAGAGAAGGAATTGGAGAAGAATTCGACGTCTGATGTCGAAGTGTCTGAAACAGCTGAACAGGCAGAAAAGAAGAAGGAGAAGGAGAAGGTTGCTGATACACCTTTTACACCAAGGTTGCCTTTTCCTCGTCGAATGCAAAAGTCTAAGGTGGATCAACAACTTGGTAAGTTCTTGGCTATGGTCAAGAACCTTGAGGTAACGGTTCCTTTCACTGAACTTATTTCTCAAGTGCCTGTCTATGCTAAGTTTTTGAAGGAGATGATCACAAAAAAGAGAGATTTTGGTGGGGTAGATAGAGTCACACTCACTGAAGAGTGTAGTGCCGTTTTGCAAAATAAATCTTCACCTAAATTGAAAGATCCGGGTAGTTTTTCCATCCCTTGTCATGTAGGTGCACTTTTTATTGATAAAGCGTTATGTGATTTAGGTGCATCTGTGTCTGTCATGCATTTGTCTGTCTGTAATAAACTAAATATGGGGGCACTTAAGTGCACTCAAATTACTTTGCAGATGGCTGACCGTTCTATAAAATACCCTCTAGGTGTTTTAGAAGACGTCCCTGTTAGGGTGGGAAAGTTCTACATTCCTGTGGATTTTGTTGTGTTGGATATGGAAGAGGACTCCCAAATTCCTATTATTTTGGGCAGACCATTTTTGTGCACTGCAGGTGCTGTTATTGATGTCAAGTCAGGATCTTTGACTCTGAGTGTTGGTGATGATACTGTCATTTTTAAACTAACCAATGCTATGAAGTCTCCTATGCTTGAAGAATCTTGTTGCAGGATAGATGTGGTAGACAAAGCTGTGATGTCTGCATTCCAGCAGATACGTGATGCTGACCCATTGGAGGTAGCATTGACTGAGGGTGACTCCTTAGGCATCGATACTGATGTTGATGCCTGTCTTGCTGATTTAGAGGGTCATGGAGCTGAACAGAAACAGGAAACTGTGGTACTTGAAAGTGTATGCTCCAGTTCTACTCCTCAGGTAACTAAGATGGAACTCAAACCACTTCCCTCTCATTTGAAGTATGCATTTTTAGATGATAAGGAAGAATGTCCTGTGATTGTCAGTACTAAACTCACAGATAGCCAATTGAAAAGCTTGCTTGCTGTGCTTCGTATACACAAGAAGGCTATTGGGTATAGTATTGATGATCTAAAGGGCATTAGTCCTGATTTTTGTATGCATCGTATTAATCTGGAAGAGGATCACCGCCCTTGCATTCAACCTCAGAGACGTTTGAATCCTAATATGCAAGAGGTGGTGAAGAAAGAAATTATGAAACTATTAGATGCAGGGATCATTTATCCCATTGCTGATTCGAAGTGGGTCAGTCCTGTGCAAGTGGTCCCCAAGAAGGGGGGACCACTGTTATTGAAAATGAGAAAGGTGACTTGATTCTCACTAGGACTGTGACAGGGTGGCGTATGTGCATTGATTATCATAGACTTAATAATGCCACTCTGAAGGACCATTGCCCCCTCTCCTTTATTGATCAGATGTTGGAAAGGCTAGCCAAACATAGTTATTTCTGTTATCTGGATGGATATTCTGGTTTTTTCCAAATCCCCATCCATCCAGATGATCAGGAAAATACTACGTTTACATGTCCTTATGGCACTTTTGCATATCGCATGATGCCATTTGGATTGTGTAACGCTCCAGCTACTTTCCAACGCTGCATGATGGCCATATTCTCTGATTTTATTGAAAATAAAATGGAAGTGTTTATGGATGATTTCAGTATTTATGGTTCTGATTTTGATGTTTGCCTGCATAATTTGTCCAAAGTGCTTAAAAGATGTGTTGAGGCAAACCTCGTGCTTAATTGGGAAAAATGTCACTTCATGGTGAATGAAGGTGTCGTTTTAGGTCACTTGATTTCTGAGCGTGGCATCCAAGCGGATAGAGCAAAGATTGAGGTGATTGAGAAATTTCCCCCTCCAATGAATGTCAAAAGAGTGAGGAGTTTTCTTGGTCATGCGGGGTTTTATTGCAGGTTTATCAAAGATTTTTCGAAAATTGCGAAACCCCTCACTCAATTGTTGCTAAAGGGTGCTACGTTCGATTTTACTAATGATTGTTTGGAGTCTTTTGACAAGATAAAGACAGCTTTGATCACCGCCCCTATTATACAACCTCCAGATTGGAATCTTGGATCCAGCCCAGGTTAATTATGCTACGACAGAGAAGGAGTTGCTAGCCATAGTCTTTGCATTGGATAAATTTCGAACCTATCTGATAGGTTCGAAAGTTATAGTACACACTGATCATGCTACTTTGAAGTACTTGATGGCCAAGAAGGAAGCCAAACCTAGACTCATCAGATGGATTCTTTTGCTGCAAGAGTTCGACTTGGAAATCAAAGATAAGAAGGGTGCTGAGAATGTGGTCGCCGACCACCTTTCTAGGTTGAGGTTTGGATCCCCTTCTGACCCTCCTATAGATGACTCTTTTCCTGATGATCATTTGTTTTCTGTGTGCTCTAAAACACCTTGGTATGCTGATTTTGCTAACTTCTGTGTTAATGGTTCTCATCCTCCCAATCTTACATATCAGCAGCGCAAAAAGTTTTATCATGACGCTAGAATGTATTTTTGGGAGGATCCTTTCCTATATAAGAAGTGCTCCGACGGGATGTTTCGTCGTTGCATTCCTGATTGGGAAATAGAGGGTGTTTTGTTACATTGCCATAGTATGTCTTCTGGTGGTCATCTAGATTCACAAGCGACTGGTTTTAGAGTCCTACATAGTGGTTTCTATTGGCCTTCGATTTTTAAAGATGCCCGTGCCTTTTGTTTGTCTTGTGATGCTTGTCAAAGGACGGGTAATATTTTAAAAAGGCAAGAGATGCCACAGAGTGGGATTTTAGAGCTCGAACCTTTTGATGTGTAGGGGATTGATTTCATGGGACCTTTTCCTACCTCTTGTGGGAATAGGTATATTTTAGTAGCCGTCGACTATGTGACTAAATGGGTGGAAGCTATAACATCACCAACCAATGATTCCAAGGTTGTGATGAAGATGTTTAAAAAGATAATCTTTCCCCGTTTTGGTGTCCCCCGTGTTGTAATTAGTGATGGAGGCTCTCACTTTCGTAAGAGCACCTTCAAGGCCCTATTGACAAAACATGGAGTCACCCACAAAGTCGGTCTTGCCTATCACCCTCAGACTAATGGCCAAGTAGAAGTGTCTAATAGGCAAATTAAGAGGATCCTTGAGAAAGTTGTCACTAAATCTAGAAAAGATTGGTCATTGAAACTTGATGATACTCTTTGGGCGCTCCGCACTGCTTTTAAGACTCCTTTGGCTACCACACCCTATCGATTGGTTTATGGCAAAGCTTGTCATCTACCAGTTGAGATGGAGTATCTTTCTGCGTGGGCGGTCAAAGAAATTAACCTTGATTTGACAACTGTAGGTGAAGCACGACTTCTTCAACTCAATGAGTTGGATGAGCTCCGTTTAGATGCTTATGAGAATCACATGCTCTATAAAGAGCAAACGAAGAAGTTGCATGATAAGATCATTGGAAAAAGAGAGTTCAAGGTTGGCGACAAGGTTTTATTATTCAATTCCAGGTTGAGACTGTTTCTTGGAAAGCTCAAATCTCGACGGTCTGGACCATTCGAGGTGACAGAAGTAAAGGCACATGGTGCCATCGAGGTCGCCAACCAAAAAGGAGAGAAGTTTAAGGCAAATGGACAGCGTCTGAAGCTGTACCATGAGGGTGCCTTTGTTGGTTGTGTGGAGGAAATCCGCTTTGATTCCTCCCCACTTGATTCATCTGCCTAGAGAGGTAATATGGTCGTACGGGACCTTCATAAATCAGCGCTTTGCGGGAGGCAACCCGTATCTCTTAGTTAGATTTTCTTTTCTTTTGTTTCGTTGTTTGTAGCATGTGAGAGAACGTGAGGGTACTAATGTGTTCCTAGATCTTGTGTGCTTTGATGTGCAGATATGCCATGTGAAGAGAAACTTGAGCCATACTTACCCCAAACTCGCAAAAAGGCGAGCTACTTACTGAATAGTAGCTCGCCCGATCAGATCGGGTGGCTGATGCCCGATCGGGCGGGGATAATATTGTGCTGAAGAACGAATTTGAGGAGCACCCGATCCAATCGGGCAAGGTGTGCCCGATCGGGTGCGCAACCCCAGCACCCGATCAAAAATACCTTGCCTGATCGGGTGGTCTATCGGGTGAATGAGCAAAAGTCAAGGTCAAAATCTTTCAAAAAGGACCTCCACCCGACGCCGTCGGGAAACCATCGCCCAATCGGGCCCGCGACCTCAGCACCGGATCAAAAATAGGATGCCCGATCGGGCGGTCGATCGGGCGAAGTTCTTTTTCCCAGCCACAAAAAAAACAATTTCCACCCAATCGGGCGGCCTGATGCCCGATTGGGCCTGCGACCTAATACACGGTTTTAACGCCCCTTTTCCTCTTCTCACCTTTCATTCCTTATCTCTTTTTACAATCACCTCTCTCTCTCTCTTCACTCATCCTCAACCTCCAAACCCCAACCTCCATTAAAACCCCAATTCTTCTACCTCAAATCTCCATCCTTTCTCCAAGAAACTTCATAAAATCTCTTCCTTTTCTCCTTTCACCCTTCATCTCACAAAATTCCATTCACAAAAATCATCTTCCCTCTCCTTTCTCTTCTCACACTCACCCAAATCCACATCCTTTGTGTTAGGCAAGGTTACAAGGTTCCAATATTCCATGGCAAGCAAGCTCAGAAGGCTCGTTAGAGGTGAAAGCTCGCGATCTAGGCGAGAAGCAACACCACCACCACCACCACCACCCGAAAATCATTTTCCGGGATGATGAACATCGCGAGAAGTTCTTGGGATTTAAAAAACGTGAGGTACTTTTTACCCGTTTTTTAGATCTTGAGCTTTTGTCTAAATTGGGTTTAACTGATGATTTTAAGGATTTTATGAAAACTTTGGGCATGGAGTCACTTTATAATGTGCATGTTAATACATATCCTCCATTAGTCTATGAGTTATTTTAGCAGTTTCAGTCTGACTAAGCCCAGGGCCGGTCCGGTCACCCATGTTCATTTCAGACTACTAAGCCGAGACCACACCCTCACCCTTAAGGAATTTGCGGGGGTTCTTCGATTACAGGTACGGGGTGAATACTACCCACCAGACCACTTCAAAATGGCCGATACTTATTTTATATTGACAGGGGACACTACGCCTTTTGGACATCCAGCATTGTCATTGGGCGAATTTCAATCACCCAATTTTTAGCATTTGGATACGGTTCATGGCCCAGACTCTTTTAGGGCGGTTTGAGGGTCACTTGGTCCGGGGGGCTGAGTTAGTTGCTATAGCTAGCTACATTGCCAAAGGCTCTAGGGAGAATTTCAGTACAACTTGGCCCACCATGTAGCTATTCAGTTCGAGCGTATCTCGAACTCGCTCCCTAGGCCAAGGGAAGACGGTAGTTGGACCTCTAGGAGGCTAGTCAACGGGGGGTTGATCACATTGTGTGCCCGGCAAATTGCCGGCTTTGATGAGACTCGGCGTCCGTCCTTGGCCCTACCCTCATTGACCTCACATACCTCAACACCCTTAAAGTCCTAAACCGTCTGCCTGACCATAGATTCCAGTGGGTGAGTAAATCAAAAAAATCCATCATTCTGCCCGACCCTAGAGCCCGATTGCGGCCTCGTCAGGCGAACAACCTACTCCCCATAGAGGGAGTTGATCTTGTTGTCGCTGACCCCGAGCCCCCTCGTCGTTCCTACCACAGGCGGCATACGCCGATCTTATACGATGGCGCCTCCACTTCTGCTCCTCCCCCTCCTCCCCCTCACACGGACACATTTGATTTCACTTCTATGATGTCGACCCTAGGTCGCATGGAGACGGGGATGGGAAGGATGGAAGGGCTGATCAACGCGAAGACCGCCACCCTAGCAGGATATGGCACTCGCATCGATTAGCTCTACACCCGTGTAGATCAGATGGGAGGACGGATGGATACCTTGGCCAACGACCAGCACTACGCCCTTTATCCTCTCTATGACGACTATTGTAGGCGTGGCATTATTGAGCAGACTGCTCAACACCCCTCGTGGTACCATTGGAACCCGAGTTATGGCCAGCCTGCCGGTCAGAGTGATGACATGGAAGAGGATGAGGAGGAGGAGCCTGCTTGTCAGTCCGTCTCTTTAGGAGACTTTGGTCTTTGGTCTAGTGGTTTTGGCGGTGGTTTTGATGCAGGTACTAGCGGCTTTGGTGGAGGGATGAGTGGTTTTTCAGGCGATTCCTCAGGTGGTGGTTACACAGATGGTGGTGGTACTTCTGGTGGGCGGTTTATTTGGTGCCCCCACTGATGATGATATGGGCGGCTGATGCCCTTATTCTCTCCTCTCCCTCGTTGCAATGAGGACATTGCCTCGTTCAGCTTAGGGGAGGATCTCTCACTGTGAGTACTCTCTTTATTGCTTTCTAGTATAGTTTATTGCTTTTTAGTGTAGTTTAAAGCTTTGATAGAATAGTTTACAGCTTTGAAAAAATTGAAAAAATGAAAAAAAAATATTATTGATCATGACTGGTTTGATTGCCTCCCTGTGCCCCTTGTTGTGCTGTTATTGAAAATGATTTTGACTCTGTTTTCTAGATAGCTGGGCATTTGTGATTCTGAGGATTTGATTTGATGTTCGACTACTTTGATTTCGAGCGATTTCTGACTATGATATACTACTTTGTGTTGCATACCTGATTTGGTTAGACTGTGAGGCCTTTTTCTAGCCTATTGGATTCATACTATTATCCAGTCTATATTTTTGGTGTGTTAGTTCCTCTCTAGCGGTTTGATCTTGACTTTGACTTCGTACTCATCTGATGTTTGGTGACTTGTTACATTTGCTATGATAGAGGCGTTCTTTTGACTTATTCTTGAGCCTCAGAGTTAGTTTTTGATACATTTTTATCCTCCTTAGCCCCCCTGAGCCTAATGACCTTGTTTCATGGTTTGGTTTGGTTGTTGAGGAATCAAAAGTTGTATTTGTTGTGGCTTGATTGTGAGAAAAAGAAAAGAAAAGGCAAAATTAGAGTTGCGTGAATGAAGTTCAGAAAAATGAAAGAAAAATGAAATAAAAGTTCAAAAGAATTCAAATTTCTTTCATTCACGTACGTTCATAAAGAAAAATTCGCTTCATTGCCTAAAAATTGGGTTTGTTGTGAGTGTTCATTGAATTATAAGAGTTGATTTATTTTTCGTGGTTATATGGTGTTGATTGGGAGTTGTTTAGGCCATCTTAGGCCTTGTTTGAGTGTTCATGCTCCCCCTTTCTTGGTTCTTCCACCACATTACCCAAAAGTATCCCCTACCTCTCACGTAAGCCCCATTACAACCCGGAAAAGTCCTCTTAAGCTTGTGCCTACAATGTCTATTGGACTGATTTTGAGTCAGTTTGTCAAAGTTAAAGAGTATGTCTGCTAGTTGAGTCGACTTGATTAAGATGAGCGACATTTTACCTTCTTAAACACATGAGAGTGTGAGTGGGAAGGGACATTTATGGTCGGGTCGGTGAGTGTTCGGGCATATTCTTTGCCTGCCACAAAATTGAAAGGAGTGACACCCTTTGTGAGCACCTTTTCAGGATTTGTATGCCTAGTAGTCACTTGAACTTGATGAATTGCTTGGATGATTGGTGGTTGGATGGATTTGATTTGCCGAATTTGAATTATGCCTGCTTGAAAGATTCTTAGTCTTGAAAATATTTTTGAGCTTGAATTGTTTTATCTATAGGGTGAGGCAATCTATTCCACGATCATGTTCTATTTGCTTGAGGACACGCAAAGGTTTAGCTTGGGGGAATTTGATATATTGATTTCTTAAAGAGTTTTTTCCTTTTTTTAAAAGCTAAATTGTGCGATATTGATGCTCTTAAGAGCTATTTATGCTAACTATTTCGATATAGTTGTGGTTTGTTTGTTCCATATCATTTTGCAGGTTTTTAGGGAAAAACTCCCTATTTACTTGATGTTTTGAGCACCACGCTGTAGCGGAAGGTTATGAGGCATCTTGGCGGTCTCGAGATGGTATTCGGACCCCGTTGTGAAGAAGAATTGTGGAAGGAGGAAAGAAACCTCGCCCGATCGGGTCGGGCAACCACTGCCCGATCAGGTACGAGTAAAAGACCCCAGTAGTTCAGATTTTCCGCCCGATCGGGTGGTCTTACTCGATCCCGTCGGGCGGACTTACACTTAGCCAATTTACTGATTTTTGAGAGCATTGAAGAAGACCTCCACCCGATGGCATCGGGTGGACTTGCACGATCAGGTGCTAGGGTTGCGGCCCCGATCGGGTGGAAGCTGCCCGATCCCATCGGGTGAAGCCAATATTACAGCTGCTGGAAACTTGTTCCCAGACCCGATCGGGCGGCCCTTTGCATTGTAGAAGAGATTCAAGTACTATTTCAATTCAATTAAAGTTTCCGCTATCCGTCAATTTGGTAATCGTCTTTCTTATTGTTTTATTCTTATCTCTCAATTGCTTTAGTTTAATTGCTTATTATTCAATTAGTTCATGATGCAATTCTTAGGGTTTTCAATTAGTTTTGTTATTGTTAATTCAATCATGTCTGAGTAGTTCTCTTTCTAGGGTGTTAGTTAGGAAAGCCATGTTTATATCATGATTGTTATTTAGACTTCTATTGATTTCTAGGGCTTGATTAGAGTGATTTTGGTGTGGTTTGTTCTTAATTAGTGATTAATGTTAGTGGCCAATTTCGTTGATTGCTTGTGGTTAATAGTTGTTTGCACAGATCCGTCTTACGACTAGAGGCCTAGGACACATCAGTAGTTCTGATTACGTTAGTGAACATGCGGCGTATGTTGAACTATGAGCGTTGAGTCTTAACCATAGCTCAACCCATGCTCTATCCCTCGACTCTTGACCTAGGTTTTGATAGTTGTTGACCTTGTTTGATTGGTATAAGAATGGTGGACTGACCTAATACCCTAGGCTTTTATTCCATAGTTAAATCCTCGACTTAATTCGTATTCCTTAGCTTACTCATTAGTTTAGTTAATTCTCCCTATTTTCATCTGAAGTAGTTAGTTAATTGAATATTAATATAGAAACTCTGTCTCCCTGCGGATTCGACCCTGCTTCCACTGACTACCTTAGTTAGAGGACAGTAGGTTAGTCTTTGAATAGGTGATACCATTAAAACCTATCAGAGATAGATGCGAAAAAGCTCTTTGCAGCTTCAGTGGAAGCTGAGATTGCTGCTGCTAGGGAGGATGCTAAGGTAGCTGGTATGAAGCTGGCAGAGGTGATCGGAGAGAGAGACGTCATGAGTGCTCAGCTGGCGCATCAGAAGGAGCTTCACCTGGACTAGATGGCGGAAGTTCAAATTGTTGAACCTGCCAAGCTGGCTTACCTGATGCTGTTCGGAACTGTGGAAAACAAGGAGCTGCACAAGTACACTGACGCTTTCCTGGCTACCATGAGAAGCATTGCAGATCTTAAATCTTTGGCTTTGGGCCTTAACCCTCCTAGGCATGAGACTTCCACAACTGACTCTTCAGCTAAGGTCCAAGCTGATGCCCCTGCTACAGCTGAGCCGTCTAGCAGCTCCGTCCCAGTCCTTCCAGCTTTCGAGATGCCAGAGCAGATGCCAACAGCTGACCAGCTTGCAAGCTAAGAATGTAGCTAGTTTAATTCTTCAAACGTTTTATTTTTTTGTTCTCGTCAAACAATTTTTAATTTGCCTCAGCTGCTATTTACCGCCAGCTAAGGGGCTGGTGTGTTGTTGAACACGCTAACTTTTGGTACATATATGCATTTGTGTGTTTAGAACTTTAGTATAATGAGCTAGCTGCTTTATGTTTTTACCTGGCGTTTTTGATGCCAATGTCTTGTGTGATGGGCCCAGTTACCTTGGCGTATACCCCTTAGTTGATGCAACCTTGGTAGCTCAGTTTTTTTGATAGCTTCTTTCCAAGGCGTCTAGGTGTACTTGCGTCTTTAGATAGCTTTGGGAGGCTAAGAGGTGCTCCAACCTGTAGCTAGTCTTGCGGTACCTGCATGTGTTGACTATGCCAAGACAGCCGTTGGCATAGCCAATGGCTCTCCGATGCCTAAGTCAGTGAGGATTCTGGGAATATCTTATAGATAGACAAAGTACTGTGGGAAAGAGCCTGACCTGGCGTTCTAGTTTCCTAGAAATGATAGAGTTTCAAATGTGACGCGTTCCAGCTTCTTGGAACAACTTTCCCTTCTGCCGTAGCTAGGCGATACGTTCCTTTACCTACTACCTGTTCAATCAGGTAGGGGCCTTCCCAGCTGACGCCCAGCTTCCCTGCATTCAGCTCCTGGGTATTCTGGAAGACCTTTCTTAACACCCAGTCTCCTTTCTTGAATACCTTGGCTTTCACGTTTTTGTTGAAGCTGCGGGCTACAATCTGTTGCTGTGCGGCCATTCTAACTAGTGCAATGTCTCGTAGTTCTTTGATGGTATCTAGATCATAAGACCGCTCAGAATCATTTAACTCAGGGGTTAAGAGCCCATACCTGGCAGTTGGTATGGCTACCTCAGCTGGCAACACAGCTTCATAGCCATAGACTAATGAGAAGGGGGTTTGCCTTGTTGCTCCCCTAGGTGTTGTTCTGTTGGCCCATAGGATTCTAGGCAGTTCCTCTACCCACTTACCTTTTTTAGCCTTCAAACTCCTTTTGATGCCATTAATGATCACCTTATTGTTGGACTCAGCTTGTCCATCAGCTTGTGGATACCTGGGTGTTGAGGTAACCAGGTTGATGTTCCATTCGTGACAAAATTGTCGTGTTTTATCACTTATAAATTGCGATCCATTGTCACATACAATTTCACTAGGTACCCCAAACCTGCAAATAATGTTAGTATGTATAAAAGTCATCACCTCCTTATCCCTTACCTGCTGGAATGCACCAGCTTCAATCCATTTAGAGAAGTAGTCAGTTAAGGCCAGCATGAATACTTTTTGACCTGGTGCAACTGGCAGCTTCCCTACTATGTCCATGCCCCACCTCATGAATGGCCAGGGAGTCAAGGTGGGGTGTAATGGTTCAGAGGGCTTATGTACCTTACCTGCATGCTTTTGGCAACTATCACATTTAGCTACGTACCTTTTGGCATCTTTACGCAATGTTGGCCAATAATATCCATAGGATAAGATTTTTTTAGATAAGCTCCTTCCTGCTGTATGTGAACCACACTCTCCCTCGTGAAATTCCTTGAGGGTAGTTTCCCATTGCTCCTTTTCTAAACACCTTTGCAGCATGTCCTGCTTAGCTGCATGTTTGAATAGGACTCCAGCTATCACCTGGTACCTGCTGGCTTTCATGCGTAGCTTCCTTGATTCTAGCTTATCGTCTGGCAGTATGTCCTTTTCCAAGTAATCTAACAGCGGCTTCGTCCATCTATCAGTACCTGCTTCATCACCAATACTAAACACACTGCTTACCTCCTTGTTGACAGCTGGCTCAGCGAAGTGAGCGATGGAAATATTGCTGAAGCTGCATTTCCTAAGTGCAAGCCTAGGTTAGCTAGTGCGTCAGCTTTAGTATTCTGGTCTCTTGGTATCTGTTGTAAGGTAAACTCTTGAAAGAGCAATATCTTGGATTTGACCAGCTCCAGGTAGAGGGACATCTTCGAGTCTTTAGCTGCGTACTCACTTTTTACCTGGCTAATGATTAGTAAGGAGTCACTGTATACCTGCAACCTGGCTGCCCCTAGGTCATGGGCCAGGGTCATACCTGCAATCAAAGCTTCATACTCGGCTTCGCTGTTAGTAGCTTTAAAATCACAGCAAATATAGCGTACTATCATGTCCCCTTGTGGCGACTTTAGGATTATACCTAGCCCAGCTCCTCTAAAATTGGAGGAGCCATCCACAAACAATTTCCAGCTACCTGTAGGTGTTACCTGGTTAATGTGTCGTACCTCTTCATCGTTGAGGCAGCTAGGTTAGGACTGAAGTCAGCCACAACGTCAGCTAGGGCTTGTGATTTTATAGTCGTTCGGGGTTGGTACCTGATGTCATAGGCACTCATGGATACAACCCATTTGCTCATCCTGCCAGTATATTCTGGTTTTCGGAGCACATCTTTTATGGGATAATTAGTCATAACACATATAGGATAAGCTTTGAAATAATGTCTGGGTTTCCTGGAAGCTGTACACAGAACTAATATCAATTTTTCTAAAGATGTGTACCTGATTTCTGCATCAAGCAAATACTTACTGATATAGTACACTGGTAGCTGCTGGCTGTCAGCTTCCCTAGCTAGATTTGCACTAACAGCCGTATTACTTACAGCTAGATAAAGATGTAAGGTCTCTCCTTGATTCGGTTTGGAAAGTATGGGTGGAGTAGCTAGGTAAGCCTTTAGTTGCTGTAAAGCAGCTTCATGTTCTGCGGTCCAATCAAAACCTTTATTTTTCTTAAGTACATGATAGAAAAGATTGAGCGCAACAACTCTTCCTGTCAGCTTCTGGACTTCTTTCAGGTTTTTTGGTGATTGGATGTTGATGAGTGCTCTGATCTGGTCTGGGCTAGCTTCAATCCCTCTTTGCGTAACTATGTAACCTAGGAACTTACCAGCTGGTACCCCGAATGAACATTTTGTTGGATTTAGCTTCATGTTGTATTTTTTCAACACATCGAAGGTGTCCTGCAGGTGAGACACATGATCTCCAGCTTGCTTGGATTTTACCAGCATATCATCGATGTAAACCTCCATCGTGTCCCCTAGCTGCTTTTCAAACATCTTGTTGACTAGGCGGTGGTAGGTGGCACCTGCATTTTTGAGACCAAATGGCATAACTTTATAGCAGTAGATACCTCTTTCAGTCATAAAAGCTGTTTTTTCTTGGTCTTCCGGGTCCATCAGAATCTGGTTGTATCCTAAATAAGCATCCAGGAATGTGAGTCTCTCATGCCCTGCTGTAGCATCCACTAAGGCGTATATGTGAGGTAGGGGAAATGGATCCTTGGGGCAAGCCTTATTTAGATCCGTGAAATCTATGCAGACTCGCCATTTGCCGTTCTTCTTTCCTACCACAACCACATTAGCTAGCCAGTCAGGATATTTGACCTCTCTAATCTTACCTGCTTGCAGCAGCTTTTCTACTTCCTCGTTGATGATCAGGTTGCGTTCAGGTGCGAATTTTCTGTTTTTCTGTTTGATGGGTTTGTGGTTTGGATCTACGTTCATCTTGTGAGTGCAAATCGAAGGGTCAATTCCAACCATGTCTTCATGCGTCCACGCAAAGCAGGTGATGTCGTTTTTGAGGAACTCAATGATCTTGGATTTTTGTTATGGTGGTCGCGATGCTCCAACCTGCACTGTTTGTTCTGGCTTAGCAGGATCCAGCACCATTTCTTCAATGTCATGTTCGTCGGGGTTGCTAGGTGCTGGATGTTGCTGTAATTGCTAGATCTCCTCCTTCTTGGGTTTGAGGGATAAGATGTAGCATTCTCTAGCTATCTTCCTGTCCCCTTTGATCTCTTGCACTCCCCATTTGGTGGGGAACTTGATGGTTTGGTGATAGGTGGATGGTACATCTTTCATCCTATGAATCCAAGGGGTACCCATAATAACATTGTAAGTTGAAGGACAATCTACAACACTAAACCTGGTTTGTAAGTTGACTCCTTTGGCATAGGTGGGGAGAGTGATTTCTCCACTGAAATCGTATAAGATTGTTGACTTCTTGATGATATCTTCATCACGCAGGCCCATGCTTTGTATAGCATTCTTGAATATGATATTGGCTAAGCTGCCGTTGTCCACCAACACTCTCTTGATCAGGCAGTTGCTGATGGTGAGGGATATGACCAATCCATCATGGTGATCAGCTTGCTCAGCTTCCTCGAAGCTAATGGTCATGCTTCGCAGCTCTCATTCTTCCTTGCTTCTGTTCTGTATAGGAGCTGCTTTGGAGCCTTCTATGGCGAATCGCTTAGCTGCAGAATAGGTTAGTCCATAAATTTCTGAACCTCCAGAGATAAAATTGACTACCTTGTCATGGGTTGGATCAGGTGGGGGCCCAGCTGGTTTGCCATTATTGTCCTTGCTCGGCTCATCCTTTTGGCCCTTCTTCCCCATGAGATGTTCTAGGTAGCCCTTCTTCAGTATCCAAGAAACTTCCTTCCTGAGGGCCTTTCAGTCCTCGGTTCGATGACCATGGTCTCCATGGTAGCTGCACCATTGGGAGGTGTCTTTTTTACCATTAGGTTTGTCGGTCTTCTTGGGCCACCTAGCAGATGAACCTAGCTTATTCAAGGCGTTCACAACAACTCCTGCATCAATGTTAAAGCAATAGGAGGAAAAAGGAGGAAAATCTGCATTATTGGACCTGCGAGGAGCTTCTCTAGCTACACTGCTAGCTTGATCACATTTTTGGTACGGCTGATGACGCCAATCATTCCTCCTATTGTTGTTATTGTTGTTGTTATTCTGAGTCTTCCTATCGTAGCTGGATTCTCCTCCATACCTGGACGCGTCATCCTCTTCAACGCGGATTTCAGCCATAGCTCTAGCCTTGACCTCTTCAAAGGTACTGCATGGGTACCTGGTTAGTTCATAATATAAGCGGGACTTAAGGATCAAACCTCTTCGGAATGCCTCAATGGCTGTTGGGATATCCAGGTTCTTGACAGAAATCATTTCCCTGTTAAATCTGTCCAGGTATTGGCGCACAACTTCACCTGTCTTCTGGATAATGCGGTACAGGTCGCCGGTATGTTTCTCCAGCACCCTGCTGCTAGCAAATTGCTGATAAAATTTGTTAATGAGGATAGAAAAATTAGGGATAGTACCGGCCCTGAGGGTGATGAGCCATTGTAGGGCAGGTCCACCTAAGGTAGCTCCAAAGGATTTGCACATTGTAGCTTCAAGATGGCCTTCTGGGATAGGTAGAGTCCACATTTTCTACTTGTACTGGTTCACATGGTCGTATGGATCTGTGGTTCCATCATACACCTTACCAAATGGGGCCAGATGCAGCTTCTTTGGAATCATGGCTCTAGCTATCTCTTCCACGAATGACGACTTAGTGTAGCCATCAAGGGTCTCCTCAGCTACGGGTGTAGGTGCTCCTGGCATCTTGGCTAGCATGCGCATCATCTTCCTGTTCTGGGATTCAAGGAGAGCTAGCTTCGTAACTGTGGGATCTGTCTCTTCAAGGTCGGGATTTTGTGGAGTGTCTTCAGCTTTTTCATCACCACTAGCCTCTGAATCAGTGAGCTGCAAGATACGAGGTGACATGTTGGGGTGTCGTCGTGAAGATCTTTTTGGCGTTACTCTTAACATATTCCAGTTCTTTTTGCAGGCTTTCAATGACTTTATTGGATTCAGATTGAGCCTCTCGGAGAGATTCAAGAGCGGCTCTCATTTGCTCAGGAGTGAATTCAGCCATTTTGGATTAAGTTTTTGGAGAATAAATTGACGATAGAAGATTAGATATGAAATCTAGCTGTAGGCCCCACTGTGGGCGCTAAACTGTTTATGCTAAATTCTGCTTAAGGCAAAACTAAGCTGGGAGCTACAACTAGAAGGTGGCAAGATAGCTGGATGCTGCTAGACACAGCTAGGATGAACAAAGAAAGCAAGAACAGAGAAAAGAGAAGGACACCAAGGATGCTGACGCGGAAACCCGTGGAATAAGGGAAAAACCGCGGGTGGCCTTGAGTCCACCAATCCACTATGATTTCAGTTACAGCCTTAGAATTCTATGTATCAAAATGATTTGTAAGCTAAGAACAACGTTTGCTATTTGAATGTAAAAGTACTGTATGGTAATGCCTGTGTCCCTTCTATACAATCATTGAGCTATATACATACTAAGGAGAATGTTCGTTTGAACCAGCCTCAGCAACGGCTTGTAACCGTCCTTGGATCGTTGCTCATATCTGCAATTAATGGCTTTGAATGAAATCTTCATCCGCATTTATCTCTTTGTATCTTTGACTTTATTCTTTGCGAGATCTTAGGCCTTGAGAATCACTAACTCATAACGTATCTAGCAGAGCTGAGTTCCTTAGCTGGGATATAGCTGGTTCTTCATAGCTGGTAGACTCAAGCTGGAATTCCTTAGCTGGAGATCCTAAGCTGGGATCATAGCTGCAATAATTATTTAACCTGCACATGTAGCTGCGTAATTTTCAGGATATAACAGAAGGTGTCAATAAAAAAGTATTGTACATAATAATGGTAAAATTGGAATATTTAAAATTACTACAAATATTGACTTTATTCAGCCATGTTCTCCATTTTAAATAAGTAAGGGACATTATGGCCCGGGTGATGTCTTAGGCTTTGTAATTTGATTATTATTTTTTAGTTAAGTATAAGAACTAATTTTATATCGTATGAGATAAAATTTAGTTATGTGCAACTTGTGGTTATGATTTTGAAATGAGTTATTATTGCAAAATTTGTTTTTTTAGAAGAAAAGGAAATTTCATTAAAAACCACTACAAACTTTTCAAAAATTGAAAATAACCATCATGTAGTTATTTTAATTTAACTACGATGACTTTACAAAACTTTGTGAAGCTTTTAATGAAAAAGGTTAAGTTTTCTGTTTGGTGGGCTTACTTGACGATCTCACCTCTTTTTTAATTTTCCACTAGGGGTGTTCACGATCAGTTAACCGTCTCATTTAGCTTAAAGGGACGGTACCATCATAACGGTTACGATATTGTAGTAACCATAACCTACCGTTGAGTAACGGTTAACAGTAAATTAATGGTCCGGTTACCGGTTAACCATGTAACCTATAACTTATCTTTCTTTCAAAAAATCCTTTTAATAATTGCAAGATAGAAATTATACTAAAAACGAGCCAAATTTCATTAGCTGCTCTGCGTGAATGGTTAAAATTTGAGGATATTAGTTGTTACTAGGAATGAAAAACCTTAACTCTGCTTTTAAATGTTTTTATCTACTTTTAAATATTGTTTTGAAATTTAAGTTTCTACTCTCCTACGCATTTGGCAGTAGTGTTTCAGTTTCTCTCCCTATCATGTTTCTCTCTATTGATGCTTTATTCATGATCTATGTCTTACAAATAACATGGTGATTATGTCCCAGCAATGCATCAGAAAGCAAGCAGAGGATGTAAGAAATGAAAAGGAAAGACCAAAAACAACCAGAGCTTATACTTATTAGATTAATATACAAAAACATTTAAAAAATTAAGGTTAAACTTATCAGATTAATATAAAAAAACATTTAAAAACATTAATATTTAACCGTTTAGGAATTTTTGTAACCGTAACCGTTAACCACAGTATGGTTAAAATAACCATGTTTTCTTAACAGTACGGTAAATTAACGGTACGGTAAATTAACCGTACCGCGAGACCGGTTACGCGGTAACGGTACGGTTTTGCGGTTTCAGTTTTTTCTGAACACCTCTATTCTCTACTTGCAAACACCACCTCCTCTCTCTTCCTCAACACCACCATCAACATCAAAATCAATGGTGGTTAAATTTATGGCTTTTGAAAGTGGGTAGTGGTGGGTAGTGACAGAATTTTAAAAGAGGGTTGTGGTTTTTGGTGACGAAATTTGAAGGGTGATGGTCATGGTCGATTGGTGGCAGTTAACGGGTTAGCGTTTTTGAAGATAGGTAGTGCTAGTGGTGGCCACCCACCGCGTTGTGCTGGTTTAATTAATGTCGGGCTGTGTACTCGCTGGTTCACAAAAACTTGGACCTGATCCATCCTTGAGACCACCTCGGGACGGTTAAGGGTCGGCTTTTTGTGAACCTGAACCAGACGGGGACGATTCGGAAATAGTTCAGTGCCAATTTTGGGTCGATTCAGTGTCAGGGTCCTAGTCGATCAAGGCTAGATTTAGTGTCAGTTCAGGGCTAGGTTTAGTGTCAGTTCGAAGCTAGGTTTAGGGGTTGTTTAGCAATTAGCTCGTGGTTGTTAGCTGGTGGCTTTAGATACTAACCGGTTTGACCGACTGTTTTTAGTGGCTTGTTTGACCGACTGTATAATTATTGGTTGTTAAAAAAAGTGTTTGGTAAAAGTGGTTGTTATTGCTGGTTGTTTAGTGCAAAATGGTAGCAAAAGCTAAAAGCCAACCATAAAGCTGGTAAAAGCAGCTTTTGGCTTTTGGCTGAAAAGCCGTTTTCAGCAAGTGCAAAAGGCAGTTACCAAACACTTTTTTGGCTGTTTGACTAGAAACAAAAGCCAAAATCCAAAAGCTAATGAAAAAGCCACCCAA
This sequence comes from Patellifolia procumbens, assembly GCA_947645195.1. Taxonomy (NCBI): domain Eukaryota; kingdom Viridiplantae; phylum Streptophyta; class Magnoliopsida; order Caryophyllales; family Amaranthaceae; genus Patellifolia; species Patellifolia procumbens. Next base: position 1,366,062 of record CANSGD010001379.1, on the reverse strand, counting down.
AAGTCATTTGCCAAACACCCCCTTAGTGTCGATTTAGAGCCAGGTCTCCATCTCTCTTAGATGGCACTAAAACAAGCCAAGATAGAGTTATGCTAAGCCGTAACTATAATGGATTAGAGAACGTCTTTTATAAATAACCCCGTTATATATTATTTCTAGATCTGCTACTGGTTAATTCAAGATAAAAGTACAGTGTCTAGTTGGAACAATTTCAAAGACATGAGTAACGATGCATTTTTTCCACCTTTAACAAGTAAATGGAACTCAATGTTTTGGAATGTTCCTAGAATAAAGAATCTTATAAGAATACTTAATAAGATACTCAATAGCACATAGAATATATGTATGTTGGAGGATCAATAAGAGCCGCCATTGCTTTCTCAAAACCACCGATAATGCCATTTTTATAGTCAAAAAAAATGATCATTGATTGATTGGTATAAAAAATGAAAAAACAAAAGCGAAGCGCCATAGTTGTGCACGTCAAAATTGTATGGACTACAAAATTTGTTGGGTAAAAGTTGATTGCTTTAGGTTAAGTGGGGAACACGTGCACCCCAAAGTGCCAAAGCTACACTACTATGTGACCTCAAATCACAACCACATTACATAACCACATTATGGAGACATGAGGTAAGATAGATCACAAAATTGGGTGATGGAAAAGAAGTAGAGAAGGTATTGGATCAGACGCGTCCGATCATAACATTTAGTCGGATAATTTTTAGTTGGTTTCATTTTTGTTTCAGTTGGTTTCATTTTTTGTTCAGTTGGTTTCAATTTTTATTCAGTTGGTTTCAAAAAAAATTCAGTTGATCTTTTTTATTTCAGTTGGATGTCTTTTAAGTTTAGTTACTTATCTTATTATTTTATTTACGTTTTTTAGTCTAACTGAAAACAAAACTTAAGTAAATGAAATAAAATAAGTTCTAAATGAAAGCAAGTTAGAAGCAAATGAAAAAAATGGAGTAAATGAAAGCAAGTTAGAAGCAAATGAACAAAAGGGAGTAAATACATACCTTCATCCTTTGAACTGAAACACTAACTCATTTCTCTCTCCGCTACAACAATGGCTGCCACCAGTCGGATCTTTCTCTATTGAACGTCCACCGTCGACACAGCAAGGTGGCGGAGGAAGAAGATGAAGAAGAAGGAGCAGCGGCACGGCGGCGGCGGAGGAAGAAGATGAAGAAGAAGGAGCAGCAGCGCGGCGGCGGCGGAGGAAGAAGATGAAGAAGAAGGAGCAACGACGCCGTTCTTGAGGCTTCATCCGACGAAACATATTGGGTCAGACGGTCTGACCCAATAGTTTCACAAAGAAGTATTCAGACCTTAATTTATTTTGGATTAAATGAATGTAAAGGAAACTAAAATGAATCTGTGAATGTAAATTGATCGACTTGAAGTAAATTGAAAATTGAAAGATAAGTCTAAAAAGTTAAAGGTCTCAATAGTCACGGGCTCAAAACCTTTTACAAACATTTTGAGAGTGAGGGATAGCTAGGTTGATTAGAGCATCTAGTCTAGCTTTTTAGTGGCAGATCATTTTATAGGAAGTTGGGTCACTTGAATTGGTAAAATTGAGAAATTTTGCTTTTAAAATTATTTTTTAAAAAATCACCTTAGGAAAAATTGACCATTGAACCCCGATAAAATTTAATAATTATAGTTTGACTTCACTAAACAATTTCTCTATATATGCCACTGCTCGTTTTAGGAGATTTTTATGATCGATCTCATCTCGTCCTAGTTACTCATACGCACCAAAAAAACAATAGAGTTTGGTAAAAGTTGAGGAGTTAGATCTCGGTAGCTTTTTCGAGCAGTTTGTACCTTGCGACTTTCATAACAATAAACTAGTGATCAATTGTCCTGAGATACATGTCCCATTTAGCAAGTGATGCACAAACATCACAATTGAATTTCGCTTTAACATGTGTTGTGTTAATTTGGTGTACGTAATAATATATTAGAAATGAGGGAACTAACATTTATTGTTATCATGCAATTAGATTATTGTTGCTTAAGCATTCATTTATATTTGCTACCAAAAATGCCATCCCTATAGTTGGAAAGAGAAGTCATAAGATTATAGACACTCGAAGAATACGTTAAACTGAACGGGGCCTTATAGTAGATAAATTAATGAATTATTTTCTCCACACTTGAAGTCACAAATGCTCTCATTGTGTTAAATCGGCGAGGAATTAAGTAAGTTCTAAGGGGGTGAGCCTCGTATGGCAAAATTAACCCTATAGTCAACACTCTACAATATACTTCATGCATTCATAGAAGAAGTCTATTTGGATAGGAATGTACCAGTAATTTTTTTAAAATATCTATTCGGTCTAAAGAGTTATCAGTTCAAGTTTGTTTACGAAAGTTTAAACTTTGAAGCAACAATTAATTCATAAAGGAGATACTCCCCCGTGTTTATTTAATAGAGACATTTTGACTTTTGTTACTATTCACATTTCAGTCTTTGGCTATCTTATGCTAGTTATACGTAATCTTATGCTAGTTATACATAAGGAAAAACATAGTCATGTGAGATCTTGTTTGATTCATCTTAATATGTAGAATTATAATATCAACTTTTTATAGTTTCTACTCGTGTGCAATTAGAGATATTTATAGTTACAAATTTGCATTGGTATGCGTAAAAAGTGCAAATGTCCCTATTAAATAAAAATTGAGGGAGTAATATAAATTTTCAAAGTGCTGCGCTATATTTAGGTCACCTTTTTTGAAAATACTACTACTAATATTTTTTTTTGAGGGGTACTACTAATATCTATTTTGTCTTGTCGTTAAAAGGAAAGCTAAGTTTCTCTAGCAATCATACAAGTACTTTATAAGTTGAACAAAACGCAAATTTAAGTTGTCCCAAATAATGATAACTGGTCTAAAATAAAATCCACATTTAAGTTACAACCATTGTTCATGAATAGAGAAGAGCACAGATTTATACAAAAGAAAATTTCAAAATTTTGCTCCATCGTCCATCTTGCTAGCTTGTCAGCATCTTCTAAGCATTTCCTTCCAACCTTCTCTATCTCACAAGCTCTACTCCTCCCTTGGTGGTCCCTGCACATAGCGGTCAGATTACAGTACCAATCCTTAATCACTGGAGGAGGGTGAGCTGTTCCACAGCTATTTTTGAATCAGAAAAGATATGTACATTAAATAAATTTTGTTCCACTATCCAGTCTAATGCCTTGTGAATAGCCCAAAGTTCTGCAGAAGTAGCATCAGTAGTTTGATTTTTTGGAGGAAGGCTTTTTCACATTGGTTGTGGCTATTCCTATATATCCCCCCTTATCCCTGCTTTGAGTGTTTTTGGGCAAAAAAAAGCATCAACTTTAATCATGCAATGAGTGTGGTGTATTTCCAGGCTGTCAGGTAGCTCCATTCCCTTACTTGCATTACCATTTGCTTTGACACACTCAGTTGTTAGCTTTATAGTCTGCTGGTACATTGATAGGCTAAGGTCGTATCACCTATTCAAAGATAATTCCTACAGTCCTCTAACAATGGTAGTCAATGGAAGTAGGGTCGAATCCACAGAGAGACGGAGTTCTAAGTTAATATCCAGCCAAAAAGCTACTTCAGACAAGATCAGATAAGAAATCAGCTGAACTAATAATTAACTACTAGCTAGAAAGCAATATAAAGAGGGATTTTACTCTATGAAATAAAAGTCTAGGGAATTAGTTCGGTCCACCATGCTTATACCAATCAAAGGATCAAACAATTATAGGAACCTAGGTCGAGAATCGATAGATTAGAGCCGTGTTAAGCTATGGTTAAGTCTCAACGCCCATAATTCAACATATGCAGCACGTTTACAAACATAATCAGAATTACTGGTGTGTACTAGGCCTCTAAAAGTAAGACAGATTTGTGCAAACAATTATTAACCTCAAGTAATCAAAGAAACTACGCAATAACGTTAATTACTCAATAAGAACAAATCACAGCATAACCTATCTCATCAAACTCTAGAAACTAATAGCAATTCAAATAATCATGGTATAAACATGGCTTCCCTCTCTAAATCCCCAGAAATTAAACTACTCACTAATAATTGAATCAACTATAATAAATCTAATATGAAACCCTAATAATTGCATCATGAATGAATAAATAATTAAACTAAGTAATCAAGAAATAATTAAAGAGATTAAAGTAGAGAAGAATACCAATTGACGGAAAGCAAGAACTTTTATTGAAATCGAATCCAGGTTCAATCACCTTTTATCTAATCTAAAGTGTTTAAACTAAATAAAAACTAAGCTAAGAAATATGGAAATAAAATCTGAAATAAAAAGATGTCTCCAAAATAATGAGGAAAAGGTATTTATAATACCCCTCAAAAGTCTAATAAAAACGGAAAAAAAGATAGAATTTCCGCGAATGCGAGCTCGGGACCCTATCGGGCAAAGGGCCACCCGATCGGGCCCATTGTAAAACTAATCACCATACTTCCTTCTTGGACTCCACGCAGCAGCGCACTCACACAAGTAATTTGGGCTTCACCCGAGCACCAGCCCGATCGGGTGGTTGATATCACGTATCTATATAGAGTTTTCTCCCTTATTTACAAGATAATTTGTGCGTCATTGGAGCTCTTGGGAGCTATTTTGTGCTAACTATCGTATGTAGTTGTGGTTTCGTGTTTTAGTATTGAATTGCAGGTTTTATGGAGTTTTCTCCTTATTCCCGAGCCTTTTGGAAGCAACCACGGCTTTACGAGATGTTACGAGGCACGTAGGATGGCTCACGAGCTTTATGGATAGTTTAGGAGGTCCCAAGACCCCTAAACGTGAAGATTAGAGAGCCAAAGAGTCAAAGGAGGTTTTCGTGCACTGATCGGGCAGAAATGGCCCGATCGGGCGAAATATTTATGATTGGGTATGAAAGTTGCGGACCCGATCGGGCAAGCATTGCCCGAAAGGATCGGGCGAACATCATGTACCCAGACCCAATCTGGTGTTCACCGCCCGACCCGATCGGGTGGGCTGCTCGTAGGTCTTATTAGAGACGCTGCTTGAAGGGCGTCTATCCTAGGCCATAATACGCCCAGGCCCGATCGGGTGGATGCCTTGGGCCCGATCGGGTGGGCCGCATTTCATTAAATCAGGTTGCTGGGCTGCTGCGTAGAGGACGAGAAGCAAAAGGAGGGTATTTGGTATTTGACCCGATCGGGTGGAGGCCTCGGGCCCGATCGGGTCTGGCGCCATTCATCGCGGATTTCGTCTTTTATTTCCTATTTTTAATTAGACTTGAGGGGTATTATAAATACCGTTTTCCTCATTATTTAGAGACATCTTTTATTCATCTTAGTTTTATTCTTCATGGTTCTTAGTTCAATTCAAACACTTTAGATTAATTTAGAGGTGATCAAACCTATTTCGATTTCAATAAAAGTTCCTGCTTTCCGTCAATTGGTACTCTTCTCTACTCTTTATCTCTTTAATTACTTTGATTGCTTAGTTTATTTATTTAATCGTTCATGATGCAATTGTTAGGATTTCATATTAGTTTTGTCGTTATTAATTCGATCATGTCTGAGTAGTCTCTTTCTAGGGTGTTAGATAGGAAAGCCATGTTTATACCATGATTGTGATTTAGACTCTTATTGATTTCTAGGGCTTGATTAGGGTGATTGTGATGTGGTTTGTTCTTTATTGAGTAATTAACGTTATTGCGTAGTTTCGTTGGTTGCTTGTGGTTAATAGTTGTTTGCACAGATCCGTCTTACGACTAGAGGCCTAGGACACGTCAGTAGTTCTGATTACGTTAGTGAACATGCGGCGTATGTTGAACTATGAGCGTTGAGTCTTAACCATAGCTCAACATAGGCTCTAATCCCCCGACTCTTGACTTAGGTTTTGGTATTAGTTGACCCTATTTGATTGGTATAAGCATGGTGGACCGACCTAATACCCTAGACTTTTATTCCTTAGTTTAATCCTCAATTTATTCCGTCTTCTGTAGTCTATTCTTTAGTTTAATTATTTCTTCCCTGATTTCATCTGCAGTAGCTGAATCGGTTGAATATTAATTTAGAAACTGTCTCCCTGTGGATTCGACCCTGCTTCCACTGACTACCTAGTTAGAGGTCCGTAGGTTTATTTTTGATTAGGTGACAAGACTAAAGCCTATCAAATTTTGGCGCCGTTGCCGGGGAGACGGCTAGTTCTCTAAGTTTTTATTTGATTATTTGGTCTACTTCTCTGTACCTCATTGGAACTTCATTGTTTCAATCGAGGTACCCTTTACTGCTGCTTTTTGTTTCTTTTGTATGCCCAGGTCCCAAAGAAACGGTTCCCCCATTCCAGCGGACCCCGATCTTGATAGGACAATCAGGCGGATCCGAAAGATAAAGCAGAAAGAAAAGCGGTCTGTTCAGCTGAACACCTCTGGAACAGACACCTTGAGTTCAGTCATGTCAAAGTCACTGAAGTCATATGGGGTGCCCAACCCGGATGGTCTTTCTACTGGACCTACTATGCCCACCATTGCCGCAGCAAATTTTGAGATTAAGCCTGGACTCATCAGTATGGTCCAGCAAAATCAGTTTGGTGGGCATCCTACTGAAGATCCGGCAAATCATCTGCAACGGTTTCAACAACTTTGTCGAACCGTTAAACATGCCGGCGTCACTCCAGATCAACTCAAAGTCATGTTGTTCGAGTTTTCACTGAGAGATAGAGCCCAAAAATGGTTGAACGATGTGAAAGAAACCGAGTGGAGTGAGATTTTCTGCTGCATTTCTGAGAGAGTATTACCCGCCTACTAAAACAGCAGAAATCAGAATCAAACTGGCCACGTTTTCCCAAGAGCCTGATGAAACATTAAGGGAAGCGTGGGCCAGGTTTAGAGATCTACACAGAGAGTGTCCACACCATGATATGGACAAATGGTTCTTGACGCAGACATTCTACAATGGTCTGCAGCCTCAGACGAAGTGTATTGTTGATTCGTCTGCAGGAGGAGTGTTTTTAGACAAGGCAGTTGATGAGGGTTATGAATTCATATCAAATCTTGCAGCCAATGACCATTCATCATCTAGGAGTTTGACTAAGAAGGTACTTGAAGTTGACACTATTTCATTGCTTACATCTCAGATGGCGCAACTAACTCAGCAGCTAATGAAGTCTTCTAGTCCGACACCTCCACCCATGAGAATCAATGCTATGTCTGCAGTAGCACCCATTACCTCATCTTACTGCGAGGTATGTGGTGTTCAGGGTCACTTCGGGCATGACTGTCAGTTCAGTCAATTTCAGATGGAGCAGGCCAATGCCTTCCAACAAAGGCCACAAACCTTTCCCCCTCCACATAACTACCAAAATCCACAAAACTATCAACCTCCACCTCCACAAAACTATCCTAAACCCTCATACCATCAAACCCCACAAAATTTCAATAGACCACCACCACAAAACTTCCATCACCATAACAACTTCCAAACTCCACAAAACTTTCCCACCCCACCTCCACAAAACAATAACCCGCAAGAGCCTAGCAATTCTAAACTGATGAAACTGATAGTGTCTATGCAAAAGGCACATGAGGAAGCACGGAGGAACCAAGAGAAGCATATCAAACTTCTCGAGGCTCAAGTTGCCCAGTTGGCAGAAACTAATGCACAGAGGCAGCAGGGACAATTGCCAGGGCAACCAGTTCAGAAAGAACATGTGAATGCCATCACTCTTCGTAGTAGCATTGCATATGATGCCCCTCCAGTGCCCATTGATGAGGTTACCCCAACTGCAAGGAAGAAGAGGGTGGTAGAGGAAGGAAAAAGGAAGAATTCGACGTCTGAAGTCGATTTGTCTGCAGAAGCTGAACAGACAGGGAAGAAAAAGGAGAAGGTTTCTGAAACGCCTTTTACACCAAGGCTACCTTTTCCTCACAGGATGCAACAGTCCAAGGTCGATCAGCAGTTTGGTAAGTTCTTGGCTATGGTCAAGAACCTTGAGGTAACGATTCCATTCACAGACTTAATTACCCAAGTGCCTGTTTATGCCAAATTTCTGAAAGACATGATTACTAAGAAAAGAGACTTTGGTGGGGTAGAACGTGTCGCTCTTACTGAAGAGTGTAGTGCTTTTATTCAAAATAAAACCCCACCAAAGTTAAAAGATCCTGGTAGTTATTCTATACCCTGCCATCTTGGACCTATTTTTATTGATAAGGCTTTGTGTGATTTAGGTGCTTCTGTTTCTGTTATGCCATTGTCTGTTTATAAGAAACTGAACATGGGAGCCCTTAAATGCACACAAATCACTTTACAGATGGCGGATCGTTCTATAAAATACCCTCTAGGTGTTTTAGAGGACGTTCCTGTTAGGGTTGGGAAATTCTATATCCCTGTTGATTTTGTGGTATTAGATATGGATGAGGATGCCCAGATTCCTATTATCTTGGGTAGGCCATTTTTGTGTACTGTTGGTGCTGTAATTGATGTTAAGTCTGGGTCTTTAACTCTTAGTGTTGGTGATGATAAAGTGATGTTTAAACTAACCAATGCTGTTAAGGCACCTATGCTTGAACAATATTGTTGCAGGGATGAGGTTTTGGATGAAGTAGGTGTGGAGAAGACTCCAATTCCACCTAAGGTTGCCTCACCGTCTGGAGGCATAGTCAAGAACATTTGGAGGAGAAAGATGTTTGATGAGGGTGGCACTCATTGCCAAGCCCCTCCTATTTGAGAGAGGGAAGATTATGGTCGTGCGGGACCTTTATAAACCAGCGCTGTGCGAGAGGCAACTCGTATTTTTCTTTCCCTTTTCCTTTTCTTTTTATTTTCCTTCTTTTTGTGAGCGAGAGTGAGGGTACTAACATTGTTTTTCCTCTTAGAATAGTCCTTATCACCTTTTGGCATTGAGGACACTGCCAAGTTCAGCTTGGGGGAGGAGTTCTGTTTGTATTCCCTATCCCTTTTACTGCTTTCTAGGATAGATTTACTGCTTTCAAAAATACTGAAAAAAATCAAAAAAATACGGTTCCCATGACTGGTTTAGTTGCCTCCTTGTGCCCCTTGTTGTGCTCTATTTGAAATTGATTTTACTTTGTTTTCTGGATAGCTGGGCATTTGTGATCTTGAGGCTATGATTTGATGTTTGATTGCTATGATTTCGAGCATTTTTGGATTATATTAGACCACTTTGTGCTGCATACCTGAATTGGTTAGACTGTGAGGCCTGTTTATAGCCTATTGGATTCATATTATTATCCAGTCTATTCTTGTGTGTTAGTTCCTCTTTAGTGGATCGATCTTGACTTTGACTTCGTACTTGTCTGATTTTAGATGACTTGTTGCATGTGCTGTGATAGAGGCGTTCTTTTGTCTAATTCTTGAGCTTCAGAGTGAATTTTTGATATACTTTTATCCTCCTTAGCCCCGCTGAGCCTAATGACTTGTTTTGTGTTACTTAAACCCCTATTATGAGCCCAAAGCCTTCACTTGATATATTTCCAAGCCTAGCTTGGGGGAGCTTTTGTATGGGTTAAGTTTGAGATTGGTTTGTTGGTTTAGTTTGGTTTTTGAGGAATTTAAAAGTGTATTTGCTGTGGTTTGAGAGTGCGAAAGAGAAAAGAAAAAACAAGTTTAGAGTTGCGTGAATGAAGTTCAGAAAAATGAAAGAAAAATCAAATGAAAATTCAAAAGAATTCTAGTTCTTTCATTCACGTACATTCATAAAGGAATATTCGCTCCATTGCTAGAAAATTGGGTTTGTTATGAGCTTTTCATTGATATATGAGAGTTGGGCTACTTTACATGGTTTTATGGTGATTGTTGGGAGTTGTGTAGGCCATCTTAGGCCTTGTTTGAATGGTTTATGCTCCCCCTTTCTTGGTTTTTCCACCACATTACCGAAAAGTATCCCCTACCTCTCACCTAAGCCCCATTACAACCCTATAAAGTCCTCTTGAGCTCGTGTCTGCAATGTTCACTTGATTGATTTCGAGTTAGTTTGTCAAAGTTAAAGAGTATTTCTGCTAATTGAGTCGACTTGACTAGGATGAGCGTCATTGAACCTTCTTAGACACATGAGAGTGTGAGTGGGAAGGGTACTTATGGTCTGGTTGGTGAGTGTTCGGGCACATTCTTTGCCTGCCACAAAATTGAGAGGAGTGACACCCTTGTGAGTGCCTTTTCAGGACTTGTATGCTTTGTGGATGCTTGAGTTTGATAAATTGCTTGAATGATTGGTGGTTGGATGGATTTGATTAGCCAAACTTGAATTATGCCTGCTTGAACGATTCTTAGTCTTGAAAATGTTTTGAGCTTTGATTTGTTTTTATCTTTGGGGTGAGGTAATCTATTCCATGTTCATGTGCTGTTTGCTTGAGGACAAGCAAAGGTTTAGCTTGGGGAAGTTTGATATCACGTATCTATATAGAGTTTTCTCCCATATTTACAAGCTAATTTGTGCGTCATTGGAGCTCTTGGGAGCTATTTTGTGCTAAATATCATATGTAGTTGTGGTTTCGTATTTTAGTATTGAATTGCAGGTTTTATGGAGTTTTCTCCTTATTCCCGAGCCTTTTGGAAGCAACCACGGCTTTACGAGATGTTACGAGGCACGTAGGATGGCTCACGAGCTTTATGGATAGTTTAGGAGGTCCCAAGACCCCTAAACGTGAAGATTAGAGAGCCAAAGAGTCAAAGGAGGTTTCCGTGCACTGATCGGGCAGATATGGCCCGATCGTGCGAAATATTTATGATCGGGTATGAAAGTTGCGGACCCGATCGGGAAAGCATTGCCCGAAAGGATCGGGCGAACATCATGTACCCAGACCCGATCGGGTGTTCACCGCCCGACCCGATCGGGTGGGCTGCTCGTAGGTCTTATTAGAGACGCTGCTTGAAGGGCGTCTTTCCTAGGCCATAATGCGCCCAGGCCCGATCGGGTGGATGCCTTGGGCCCGATCGGGTGGGCCGCATTTCATTAAATCAGGTTGCTGGGCTGCTGCGTAGAGGACGAGAAGCAAAAGGAGGGTATTTGGTATTTGACCCGATCGGGTGGAGGCCTCGGGCCCGATCGGGTCTGGCGCCATTCATTGCGGATTTCGTCTTTTATTTCCTATTTTTAATTAGACTTGAGGGGTATTATAAATACCGTTTTCCTCATTATTTAGAGAAATCTTTTATTCATCTTAGTTTTATTCTTCATGGTTCTTAGTTCAATTCAAACACTATAGATTAATTTAGAGGTGATCAAACCTATTTCGATTTCAATAAAAGTTCCTGCTTTCCGTCAATTGGTACTCTTCTCTACTCTTTATCTCTTTAATTACTTTGATTGCTTAGTTTATTTATTTAATCGTTCATGATGCAATTGTTAGGGTTTCATATTAGTTTTGTCGTTATTAATTCGATCATGTCTGAGTAGTCTCTTTCTAGGGTGTTAGATAGGAAAGCCATGTTTATACCATGATTGTGATTTAGACTCTTATTGATTTCGAGGGCTTGATTAGGGTGATTGTGATGTGGTTTGTTCTTTATTGAGTAATTAACGTTATTGCGCAGTTTCGTTGGTTGCTTGTGGTTAATAGTTGTTTGCACAGATCCGTCTTAAGACTAGAGGCCTAGGACACGTCAGTAGTTCTGATTACGTTAGTGAACATGCGGCGTATGTTGAACTATGAGCGTTGAGTCTTAACCATAGCTCAACATAGGCTCTAATCCCCCGACTCTTGACTTAGGTTTTGGTAGTAGTTGACCCTATTTGATTGGTATAAGCATGGTGGACCGACCTAATACCCTAGACTTTTATTCTATAGTTTAATCCTCAATTTATTCCGTCTTCTGTAGTCTATTCTTTAGTTTAATTATTTCTTCCCTGATTTAATCTGGAGTAGCTGAATCGGTTGAATATTAATTTAGAAACTCTGTCTCCCTGTGGATTCGACCCTGCTTCCACTGACTACCTAGTTAGAGGTCCATAGGTTTATTTTTGATTAGGTGACACGACTAAAGCCTATCAGTGGTCGACCGGGTCCAGCCCAAATTCACCCAGCAACAATTCCCTTGGCGTAACAGCAGCAGCAGCTCAAGATGTGTCCCACCCGATCGGGTCGGGCGGTATGTGCCCGATCGGGCCTGGGGCTTCAACGCACAGCACGCACCTCTCGCCCGATGATTATTTAATTGCCCGATCGGGCCATCTTTGCCCGATTCGGGTACGCATCAACATCATTAGCTTGTCTCATTAAATGTTTTTTCGCGGTTTGAGCTCGAGGGACATGTCTAAAGTCTCGGGAATCTCCTAAAGCGAGCAAACATACTCTGAATGACCCGAACGTGCCTCGTGACATCTCGTAAAGCCGTGGTTGCTTCCAAATGGCTTGGAAATAAGGAGAAAACTCCCTAAAACCTGCAATTCAACACTAAAACACAAAACCACAACTATATACGATAGTTAGCACAAAATAGCTGCGAAGAGCTCCAATGACGCACTAATTAGCTCATAAATAGGAGAGAAAACTCTATATAAATACGTGATATCAAACTCCCCCAATCTAAACCTTTGCTTGTCCTCAAACAAACAGAACATGAACATGGAATAGATTGATCACCCCATAGATAAAAATAAATCAAAGCTCAAAACATATTCAAGACTAAGAATCGTTCAAGCAGGCAAAATTCAAGTTTGGCTAATCAAATCCATCCAATTACCAATCCTTCAAGCAATTCATCAATTTCAAGCGTCCACAAGGCATACAAATCCTGAAAAAGGCTCTCACAAGGGTGCCACTCCTCTCAATTTTGCGGCAGGCAAAGAATATGCCCGAACACTCACCAACCCGACCATAAATGCCCTTACTACTCACACTCTCATGTGTTTAAGAAGGTTAAATGATGCTCATCCTAGTTAAGTCGACTCAATTAGCAGACCTACTATTTAACTTTGACAAACTGACTCAAAATCAATCCAATAAACAATGCAGACACGAGCTCAAGAGGACTTTATAGGGTTGTAATGGGGCTTAAGTAAGAGGTAGGGGATACTTTTAGGTAATGTGATGGAAAATCCAAGAAAGGGGGAGCATGAATCACTCAAACAAGGCCTAAGATGGCCTAAACAACTCCCAACAACACCATATAACCACAAAATATAACCCCACTCTCATAAATCAATGAAAACTCACAACAAACTCAATTTTCAAGTACGAAGTCAAAGTCAAGATCAATCCTCTAAAGAGGAACTAACACACATAAACAGACTGGATAATGAAATGAATCCAATAGGCTACAAAGAGGCCTCACAGTCTAACCAATTCAGGCATGCAGCACAATGTGGTGTAATATAATCAAAACTCGCTCAAAATCATAGCAATCAAACATCAAATCATAGCCTCAAGATCACAAATGCCCAGCTATCCAGAAAGCAGAGTCAAATCATTTTCAATAAGAGCACAACAGGGGGCACAGGGAGGCAACTAAACCAGTCATGAGAACCAAATTTTTTTGATTTTTTCAGTATTTTTCGAAAGCAGTAAAGCTATCCTAGAAAGCAGTAAAAGAGATAGAGGCACAAACAGAAAATCCTCCCCCAAGCTGAACTTGGCAGTGTCCTCAATGCCAAAAGGTACCAAAGGACGATGCTAAGAGGAAAACAACGTTAGGACCCTCACTCTCGCTCACTAAAAAGAAGAAAAATAAAAAGAAAAGGAAAGAAAAAGGGGAAAAATACGAGTTACCTCTTGCACAACGCTTGTTTATAAAGGTCCCGCACGACCATAATACCTCCATCTCTCAAATAGGAGGGGCTTGGCAGATGAGTGCCACCCTCATCAAACATCTTTCTCCTCCAAATGTTCTTGATAATACCTCCAGACGGTGAGGCAACCTTAGGTGCACTTTTCACCTTCTCTGCACCTACCTCATCCAAAACCTCAGCCCTGCAACAAGATTGTTCAAGCATAGGTACCTTAACAGCATTGGTTAGTTTATAATTCACTTTATCATCACCAACACTCAGAGTTAAAGACCCAGACTTGACATCAATGACAACACTACCAGTACACAAAAACGGCCTACCCAGAATAATAGGAATCTGAGCATCCTCTTCCATATCTAACACCACAAAATCAACAGGAATGTAGAATTTGCCGACCCTAACAGGAACGTCCTCTAAAACACCTAGAGGGTATTTTATGGAACGATCAGCCATCGTGATTTGTGTGCATTTAAGTGCTCCCATATTCAGTTTCTTATAAACAGATAATGGCATAACAGAAACAGAAGCACCTAAATCACACAAAGCTTTATCAATAAAAATAGGTCCAAGATGGCAGGGGATAGAAAAACTAACAGGATCTTTCAACTTTGGTGGGGTTTTATTTTGAATAAAAGCACTACACTCTTCAGTAAGAGCAATACGTTCTACCCCACCAAAGTCTCTTTTCTTTGTTATCATGTCTTTCAGAAATTTAGCATAAACTGGAACTTGCGTAATTAAATCTGTGAATGGAATCGTTACCTCAAGGTTCTTGACCATAGTCAACAACTTACCAAACTGCTGATCGACCTTGGATTGTTGCATCCTATGAGGAAAAGGTAGCCTTGGTGTAAAAGGCGTTTCAGAAACCTTCTCCTTTTTCTTCCCTGTCTGTTCAGCTTCCTGAGATAAGTCGACAATAGACGTCGAACTCTTCCCTTTTCCTTCCTCTACCACCTTCTTCTTCCCCATAGTTGGGATAACCTCATCAATGGGTAATGGAGGAGCATCATAAGCGGCGCCACTACGAAGAGTGATGGCATTCACGTGCTCTCTCTAAATTGGTTGCCCTGGCAATTTCCCTTGACGCCTCTGAGCATTAGTGCTTGCTAATTGTGTAATTTGAGTCTCGAGAAGTTTTATGTGCTTCTCTTGGGCTCTTTGTGCTTCCTCATTAGCTCTCTGCATAGCTAGCATTTGTCGCTCTTGAACTCTTTGCGCCTCCTCATTAGTCTTTTGCATGCCCAACATCAGCTTCATCACTTCAGACATGGAAGGCTCTTGTGGGTTATTGTTTTGTGGAGGCGGGATGTGAAAATTTTGGGGAGCTTAGAAGTTATTGGGGTTATGGAAGTTTTGTGGTAGGGGTCTCTGAAAGCTAGAGGGATTTTGGTAATATGAGGGTTTAGGATGATTTTGTGGAGGTGGAGGTTGATAATTTTGCTGGTTTTGGTAGGCATGTGGAGGGGGGAAGGTTTGTGGTCTTTGTTGAAATGCGTTTGCCTGCTCCATCTGATGTTGACTGAAGTGACAGTCATGCCGAAAGTGACCCTGAACACCACATACCTCGCAGTAAGATGAGGTAATGGGTGCTACGGCAGACATATCATTAATACTCAAGGGAGGTGCTGCTGAGGAAGAGGATTTGAAGGTGTCAATCTGCTGACTCACCTTCGCTATCTGCGAAGTCAATAATGCAATGGCATCTACCTCCAATACCTTCCTCGTGAGGCTGCGGGAAGTGGAATGATCATTGGCTGCAAGGTTTGATAGAATATCATAGCCTACATCCACTTCCTTATCAAGAAAAACTCCTCCCGCATACGAGTCAACTATACTCTTCGTCTTAGGCTGCAGACCATTGTAGAATGTCTGCGTCAAGAACCATTTGTCCATGTTGTGATGTGGACACTCTCTCTGTAAATCTCTGAACCTAGCCCACGCTTCCCGTAATGTTTCATCAGGCTCTTGGGAAAACGTGGCTAGTTTGTTTTTGATTTCTGCTGTCTTTGTAGGTGGATAGTACTCTCTCAGAAACGCAGTAGAAATCTCACTCCATTATGTTTCTTTCACGTCGTTCAACCATTTCTGGGCTCTATCTATCAATGAGAACTCGAACAACATGACCTTTAGTTGATCTGCAGTGACGCCGGCATGTTTGACGGTTCGACAAAGCTGTTGAAACCGCTGCAGATGATTTGCCGGGTCTTCAGTAGGATGCCCACCAAACTGATTTTGCTGAACCATGCTGATGAGTCCAGGCTTAATCTCGAAATTGTTAGCGGCGATGGTAGGCATTGGTGGTCAAGTAGAAAGACCATCTGGGTTGGGCACCCCATACGACTTTAGTGATTTAGACATAACTGAACTCGAGGTGTCTGATCCAGAGGTGTTCAGCTGAACAGACTGCTTTTCTCTCTGAATTCTCTTTCGAATCTGCCTGATTGTCCTTGTAAGATTGGGATCCGCTGGGATGGGGGAACCGTTTCTTTGAGACCTGGGAATACAAAAGAAACAAAAAGAAGCAGTAAAAAGTACCTCAATTGGAGCAATAAAGTTCCAATGAGGCACAGAGAAGTAGACCAAATTACCAAACAAAAACTTAGAAAACTAGCCGTCTCCCCGGCAATGGCGCCAAAATTTGATAGGCTAAAGTCGTATCACCTATTCAAAGATAATTCCTACAGTCCTCTAACAATGGTAGTCAACGGAAGTAGGGTCGAATCCACAGAGAGACGGAGTTCTAAGTTAATATCCACCCAAAAAGCTAATTCAGACAAGATCAGATAAGAAATCAGCTGAACTAATAATTAACTAATAGAAAGCACTATAAAGAGGGATTTTACTCTATGAAATAAAGGTCTAGGGAATTAGTTCGGTTCACCATGCTTATACCAATCAAAGGATCAAACAACTATCAGAACCTAGGTCGAGAATCGATAGATTAGAGCCGTGTCAAGCTATGGTTAAGTCTCAACGCCCATAATTCAACATATGCAGCACGTTTACAAACATAATCAGAATTATTGGTATGTACTAGGCCTCTAAAAGTAAGACGGATCTGTGCAAACAATTATTAACCTCAAGTAATCAAAGAAAGTGCGCAATAACGTTAATTACTCAATAAGAACAAATCACACTATAACCTATCTCATCAAACCCTAGAAACTAATAGCAATTCAAATGATCATGGTATAAACATGGCTTCCCTCTCTAAATCCCTAGAAATTAAACTACTCACTTATAATTGAATCAACAATAATAAATCTAATATGAAACCCTAATAATTGCATCATAAATGAATAAATAATTAAACTAAGTAATCAAGAAATAATTAATGAGATTAAAGTAGAGAATAATACCAATTGACGGAAAGCAAGAACTTTTATTGAAATCGAATCCAAGGTTCAATCACCTTTTATCTAATCTAAAGTGTTTAAACTAAATAAAAAATACGCTAAGAACTATGGAAATAAAAACTGAAATAAAAAGATGTCTCCAAAATAATGAGGAAAAGGTATTTATAATACCCCTCAAAACTCTAATAAAAACGAAATTAAAGATAGAATTTCCGCGAATGCGAGCACGGGACCCGATCGGGCAAAGAGCCACCCGATCGGGCCCATAGTAAATCTAATCACCAAACTTCCTTCTTGGACTCCACGCAGCAGCGCACTCACACAAGTAATTTGGGCTTCACCCGATCACCAGCCCGATCGTGTGGTCGATCGGGTCCAGCCCAAATTCACCCAGCAGCAATTCCCTTAGCGTAACAGCAGCAGCAACTCAAGATGTGTCCCACCCGATCGGGTCGGGCGGTCAATGCCGGATCGGGCCTGGGGCTTTAACACACAGCACACACCTCTCGCCCGATCGGATCGGGAAAGGCTTGCCCGATCGAGTTCGAGAGTTTTACACTCGATGATTAATTAATTGCCCGATCGGGCCATCTTTGCCCGATCCGGGTACGCATCAACATCATTAGCTTGTCTCATTAAACGTTTCTTCGTGGTTTGAGCTCGAGGGACAAGTCTAAAGTCTCGGGAATGTCCTAAAGCGAGCAAACATACTCTGAATGACCCGAACGTGCCTCGTGACATCTCGTAAAGCTGTGGTTGCTTCCAAATGGCTCGGAAATAAGGAGAAAACTCCCTAAAACCTGCAATTCAACACTAAAACACAAAACCACAACTATATACGATAGTTAGCACAAAATAGCTCCGAAGAGCTCCAATGACGCACAATTAGCTCATAAATAGGAGAGAACACTCTATATAAATACGTGATATCATACATCTGATGTGCTTTTTAATTCTGTTTTTCAAAGATCCCAAGTGTTCCTTTTCTTCCAAATTTCCCAACATCCTATCGCAAATTGGATATTCCAGGTTTCATTAGTACCCTCTTGGTTGGTTAGGAGGTCATTGGTGATCCAGTGATCATTGTCTTCTGTGTAGAAGAGTGGAGGTAGCTGAGAAAAGCTTTGCCAAAACTCTTGAGCTACTGGGCATTTGTCTTAATATGTGGTGCCAAGTTTTTGGTGTATTTGGGCAAGAGAGCATTTTTTATTTATGTTTATTCCTCTATCATGTAGAATAGCTTTGACATGTAAAGCATCCCAAAAGATTGACTAAAAGAAGAATTTGATTTAAGGTGGTAGTTCACACTGCCACAGTTTATCCCAACTCTTGGTGTTCCTAACTAGGCTGGTGATTGGTGAGGGTGTTTGATGAGGGGTGTGGTTAAACAGGAGTTACCAAAGCTCAGCATATGTTGTCTTGGTGTTAATGAAGCACCCTTGGGCAAGGGAGCAAGTAAGCTCATCAGTACCAGCGGTAGAAATACACATAGCTGAGATATAAGATAGGAGGTCTAGTGGTAGAGTGAAATATAGTTGTTCAAAAATCCATTTCCCTCCTATCAAGCATTCAGACACTTTTAAGGTAAAGTCCTTTGGTGTAAAAGGCCCACTAATAAGACTTCTAAGTGTGACTTTCCTAGTCCAATCATCCAGCCAGAAGGAGATGTTTTCCCCACTTCCCAGAGACCATACAACAGATTTGACAAAGTTCTCCCATCCCTTCCCAATATCTTGCTAGATATGAGACCCTCTTTTAAAGGTAGTGAGACCATCCCTGCATTTTGGATATTTATCCCTAAGGACAGTAGTGGCCAGGTTATTACTAGATTGCATCTTCCAACAGAGCTTAGTTAAGCATATGTCATTAAGGATTTAGTAGGACCTATAGCCAGTACCTCCTAGTGCTTTGAGTGCACACATTTTTCCCCATCCCACCATGTGAAGTCTTTTCTTCTCCTCATTTGTACCCCAAAAGAATTTTTTCATAGTTCTATCTAATTCTCTAATGCATTTCTTAGGAAGTGCTAGACAATTCATGGGGTACGTGCCATGGAGTTCATTGTGGCATTGATGAGTGCTGATCTACCTGCCTTATTGAGGAATTTGGTCTTCCAATTGGCAAGTTTACCTTTCATCCTATTGACCAAATATTCCAACTGGTTGTAGGTAGGTCTTCTATCTGTAGATGGTAGCTTACAGCGACCGTCCGAGCAAAAACAGACAATCGTAGGAAGTTTCAATGCCAAGGAAATTCTAATTCATGAGAAGTGTAAAAAGTTGTTTGGTTGAGTGTGGAAATTCCTACGAGAAGTTCTAATTACCTAGGGGCTAGGGGCTAGGTAAGTTAATTTCTCCATTTTATGGAAGTAGAACTTCCCATGTTTTGTCAAACAAACAAGTTAAGGATGCCAGAATCGGGATTCTACTTTGGATCGGAAGCGCATCTCAGGATCGGATTGTAGAATCGAATCATAAAATCTTACGATTCTACGAACACGCATAATCCAGATATTATACTCATATTTTAAGTTTAAAAGGCCAAAAATAAAAATTATAATTGTTTAACCATTATATTAATGATAATTGCTAATATGTGTTATCAGTAGTTTTGTTGGTATGATTAAATCTACTATAAATTTGTAAAGTTTGCGCTAGTTGAAAGAAAGTTATAGAATCGTGAATAGAATTGTTAGGCCATATTTGAATCGTAGAATCGCGGTTCTAACAACAATACAAACAACTCAAAAGTCTTCTATTTCCCATGAATTCATCCCATGTTTTTTCAAGTCAATCAAACAAGCACTATTTATTATTTATTTTCAAGTCCATCAAACAAGCACTAATTCGTAAGATTTTAATAACCATGCTCCCACAAAATTATTTCTCTCGGAACAAAAACATGTCCTTGATGTTTTGAATTAGTTTCAATTATATAGTGTTAAGCTTGTGCGTACACCCATTGTCTCTAGCGTCACTCTGTCTCTTCTTGATGGGGAATTGCTTGTTGACCCCACATATTACCGTAGTATGGTTGGTGCTTTGCAATATTTAACTATGACCCATTCGGATATTGCTTATGTTGTTACTATAGTGTCTCAGTTTATGTATACGTGCTACTCACCTTCTTGTTGTGAAAAGAATTCTCAGGTATTTGCATGGCACTCTTGATCGTGGATTGTTCCACCATCATGACAGTTCGCCTTCTATTGTCATTGCTTATTCTGATGTAGATTGGCCTGGCTGGCGTGATGGTCGTCGTTCTAGGAGTGAATATGCAGTGTTTCTCAGTAAAAACCTCATCTCCTAGTGCTCCGGGAAGCAACATTCTATGTCATTATTCCGCACAATATCTATTTGGGGCCCTTCTTTTTGAAGAGTCCGATACAATCGCCTATGTTATATTTCCAAAACAGTCCCTGAAAATAATAAGCGTTGGTTCACTTGGAGACCAGCCAACTATTTAGATGTAGCTTTCACACAAAATCACAAAAATGTATGCAACAGAGAATATGCCAAGCTTACGGTTGAAAACCATTCTTTTCCTCTCACCATTCGTTTTCGTTTTAGTTCATCATTTGCTATCTTAATTAAATGGAGATTACTTCACTTTTCTCTAACCAATGGTTTCTACTTTTACGACCAAACATTTCCCACTGATTCTCTTTGACTGTTTCAATTACACATGGTTCAACTAAAAAAGATGAGCGCTGCTTTTGGTAAAATCCCATGTTTAAACACCTCTACTCCTTGGACTAGCTTATCCCTCCTTTCTTAAGTGTTATTCTAGTGCTATTCTCATTTAATCAAGGGGTTTTCATCTTAGGCCCTGTTCAGTTCACCTTAAAATAATAATATTCAGTAAAAATAAGTTCAGTTCAGCAAAAATAAGTTCAGTTCAGTAAAAATCAGTAGAGCAAAGAAGAAAAAACAACATGAATCAGTAAAAATAAGTTCAGTTCAGCAAAAATAAGTTCAGTTCAGCAAAAATAAGTTCAGTTCAGTAAAAATAAGTTCAGTTCAGCAAAAATAAGTTCAGTTCAGCAAAAATAAGTTCAGTTCAGTAAAAATAAGTTCAGTTCAGTAAAAATAAGTTGAACTGAACAGGGCCTTAGGGGTATTAACTATTCTATCCAAAATATTATTAGTATTAAATTGAGAATTTATTGGCAAATCACGAGTCAATCAATATTAGCCATTATTTGTTTTTACTAATTTAGAAAACTATTAAATGCTTATACATAACTCTAAGAACTACGTATTTTATTTGCCTTATTTTGATTATGGACTCTCCTACAACTTAATGTATCAAGCATCGAATAATTAATTCAAAGTCTTTTTACTTCTTATAGAACTGTATGTTGTCACAAACTCATAACAAATAAAAGATAGACGTGATCTTCCTTCAACAGGACGAGTTATTGATATTATACACGACATTTGACTTTCTGACTTACATAATTTAGGATCGTACAGATAAGGTTTCTAAAATATAGTCATTATGATTACCTGAGAAATTTTTAGTGACCACTTTCTCTCAAACTCTTCTCATCTCCTATGTCTTCTTTGACTTCTTACAACAATCCACAATAAGTTGATAAGATTACCGTGCATTTGTCAATTGTCGGATTGCACTCAAATTTGGTTAATCTGACCATTATCAACTATAATTATGGGTATTAAGTATTAAGTAGAAACTTAATACATACGCACGGCACGTACTCCATAAAATAGTACTAGTACGTTATATGGTGGGAGACAACCCAAATCAATGAGACCTAAAAGTCAGATAATGGTATGTCCTCCCAGACTTCGACCCTCATCATGCGTAATAATAATATTTGAACCCATTGTAATTTAAAATAAATTCTTTTGATACAATTAAGTATGCAAGTGCAACTAATTATTGTTGTGATGTATTGATTTCGGCTCGTGGAGTTATAAATCGTTAAGAGAAGACATCTGCGTGAGTTTGTCTAATACTATATAAAGGAAATAAATAAATTTTCTAAGAATACTTAATTGTATTTTGGAAATATTTTACGTTACAAATCATCTATATTTAGAAAATACTCCTTTCATAGTGCTTGATTCTATTATGTCACGTGAATTAAGGTAAGTGGAATCTAAGACGAATGTAAATAATATTTATTTGTTTAAATAATTTTTATGGGGAAAAAATAATTTTAGGAAAGAGAATGAATAATAATTGGTGGAAGAACATTAAAAATATGACTATTTCAATCATTAGATTGAATAAACAAAGCAAAAAATTATTTTCTAGAAACAAATAAATAATGGGGGGACGTTTTTTTTTATTGAAGGAATGGTGGGACGGTTTTACTAGACAAGTCATTGTAGAAACATAAACAGAAACAAAAATTAGATTTTCTTACACCCAAACAGTAAATAAGCACACATTATTGGACATGTGTATTATTTATATAAGAGTGGTAATTTGATAATCCACAATCTGTCGGAAAGAAAAGGGTTAAGAATATTGGATTAAGATCAGGCAAGAAGAATTAAAAACTAACTAGGTTTTAGACCCGTGCAAAATGCACGGAAAAGACTTTTTTGTTTACATTGTATATTTTAATAACTATTGGTTTCTTAGAAGTCAAGAAAATTTATTATAAATATGTACAATATCATGATTTTTTCCTATAAATATGATACAAATTGATTAATAATTGATAATATATTATGAGCAAAAAAGTTGTCGCTCAATAGGTAAGTATATTCACTAATGTAACCAGTGGCGGATCTATGTTGTAGCTAGTGGGGTCACTTGACCCCACTTGAATTGGGAAAATCGTGAAATTTTAATTTAAAATTTTTTGTTTATTGAAAATTATCTTATAAAATTGACTTTTTGACACCGATAAAATTTAATAATTACACTTTGACCCCACTAAATAATTTTTCTGAATCCGCCACTGAATGTAACCTAATAAAATAAACACAAATACATTGGATAAAAGAAAAGAAGTTGAAAATCAAATTAAATTGTCAATCATTTACACTGATTTATTGTATGTCCAATTGCTCCATCTAGAAGTTGATCTTCAACATGTGATCATTTGATATATTGTATGTCCAACCATATACTCCCTTACTTTGTATTTCAATATCTTGTTAGGAAAAAAGTTGAATTTTATAACATATTTTATTAGCATCCTCACAAACTGTCTCCCATATTCGATTTCTTAAAATCTTGCATTTTTTATATAATGATTTTCATATAATACATGATGAGTATATTCCCATATTTTTTCCCATTTTTTATTTTTTTCAAAAAGAAAAATTGATTTTCCGTCTTTCAAAATTTTGTTTTACAAACATCTCATCTTTATCTAATATATTTACTTAGTATCTTCTCATAGTCTTTTTCATGTTCTGATTTTTGAAATTTTGCTTGCAAAATTGAAAATACGACCAACTGTAATATACTATTTAGTTAGTATTTTCTCATTTTCCATTATTTTCTAATTTTTTCTTAGAAAAAATCTAACCTAATCTAATCTATGTTGTTAGCATTTCCAAATTCTTTCCCTGTAATCCAATTTTTGCAATTTGACTTTAGAATTTCCATTTTTTAATGAAAATTTTGCTCCGTCCCAATTTCATTGCAACACTATCCATATACCAGCGTACGACAACACCTCTTTTGGCACAAAACCACTTACTTTTAAATTTAATATTTATTACTCAACGACCAATCGATCATATCCCACTCCTTTTCTTCATATTCGTAAAACTTATCAAAACAACACTTATACTATCCTCTCCCAACTCTCCAAGGACCCACATTTTTCATATTTAACGACATATCAATATAAAATCACCCCATTACTTTTACCCTGTTTCTTTTTGTTTATCTTGGTTACTATAGCTCCAATTACCAAGTAGCGTGATAAATATATAATGTACTTAACGTGTGGGGGTAAAAGGTAAGGATATGGGACCAATAAGTTGAGTCTTAAGGTCAAAATGGAGAAAATTGTATAACAATAAAAGAAAAATTCTAAGTTGGACAAACAAAAAGAGACGGACAAAAACGAAAAATAATAAAAAACGGAGATGACAATAATAGTAGGTGACAAAGAAAAGCAAATGTAAAAAAGACTTAGATAGGGGTTGAGATCCTCTAGAGTTGAAAAATAACTCTAAACTGTAGAGTTTACTCAAAATAACCTTTTTTTAATAGATGATAATCACTAAATTTGATGTTTTGAGCAAATCAAAAATCTTATTACCTACCATAGTAATAACTAATAATAGATATCCTTGAGGGAAAGGTACCCTAAGAATTTATTGTATATCTTTTTTGAAAAAAATAGTAATACATAATGAATCTATGGTAAATAATCGTATCACAATAAGTAATTTTCGTTTCTTTACATGAATCTCGAAATTGTTTTAAACGAATATATGGTAAATAATCATATCACTATAAGTAATTTTTTTTGGGGATTGGTAAGAACAAATTAGCCCTAATATATTGTTATTTAAACCTAGACTAAGAAATTATATATTGTTCCCCATATTTTCCTTTTACTTATTTGACATAAAAGTAATCCGTGTATTAAGAAATTGACGTAAGAGTATTTTGTATTCATATCATGTGCCCATCTTATGTTAAGTAAGATATTTTAGGTTAATATTTAATTCGTATGTTTGTGTAACTGATAATAATATCAATTTTAAATATTTGTTACATACATATAGTTAGAATAATGATCAAATATTTGCTTTGGACAAAAATATCATGTCTTTGCCGAAAATATATTTTGTATATCCTACTCTATATGCCTTATTTATAGAAGGTTCAACAGAGTATGTAAAGATGACACATGGCAATCTTTATTAACAACTTGCCATGTGGACCCGAAATTAAGGAGAGCTTGCCATGTAAGCTTTGTATTTTGTTTTATTAGTAGTTATAGATGCAAACTAAGCAAAAGGGTCTTTGTCAAATTTGGCGGTTTTCCGGCCAAAAGTGGTTTTGCCAAAAGTGGTTTTTTGGGTAACATAGTTATTGTACCTAGGGTTGGGAATAGTTGATCCGACCTGCTAACCCGACCTGAATTCGACTTGAAATAAGCGGATTTGGGTTAAGTTTTTCGACCTGATTATCTAAATAGATTGACTAGACCTGATCAGTTAATTAAATGGGTTAGGTTAAGGTATAAATTTGCTACCTGAATATAACCTGGTTAGACCCATTTATGTAAAATAGTCCCAAAAAACTAAATTTAATAAATACTAAAATTGGTCAATAAAGATAGAAAAGTCTGAAGATGAATCATAATTATCATATGTTTAGGAAAAAAATCAAAATGTACTCATTTTATGGATTAATTAACTAAGATAAAAAATTAAGTAGTCGAAGATAAGTGGGTTAAATGGGTGACCTGTTTATTAAATATGTTGGGTTAGATTTGGGTTGAAGATTTCTAACCCATTTAATACTGACCCAAATATGAATCTGACCCAACCCGACCTGTTTACCAGACCTAATTGTACCTTCTCAACTAATAAATGCTTCTATTAATACATTTGAACAGTTAAATTCGAAAAACTACAATGAGATGTAGTACATTCTTAGCTCTCTATAACTCTTCATGCAGCTACTATTATTTAAGGGTATATCATAAAAATGTACACAAAAAGGGCAGCAATCAAGTTTAATTACAGAGGGTTGTGTAGACTTTAGAGCACCCTTAATGAGTACGATGTCTAAAAAAAATCTCATTTCAATTGAGAATTTTTTGAGATTAAAAAATATTCTTAATGGTTGAGTTGAGCCGAGATTTAATTGAGAAATATCAATTCAATTGAGTAGGAATGAAAGGAGAAAGAAAAGGCAAAAAAAAAAACTAACAAATGAAATGCACGACTCTTCTCCATGCATGGTTGTCGTTTCAGCACAAAGAGAATAAAATAAAATAAAAGCAACCAGGTGGGTCTGACGCGCGTCAGGCCACCTAGCGCGCTGTGATTGGACTGTCAGTTTTTTAAATTTTTGGATGAAAATTTTCCACGAGCAATATCTTGCAAACTAAAAAAAATACCCAATTCATAATTTTTCATCCTCTATAAATAGACACCCATTTTGCTATATTTTGAACACTTTCAAAAAAATCTTTATTAATTGGTGTTTTTCTATTAATTTTCTAAATTAATTATCTATTGAGGTTTCTTTCCTTTAAAAATTCAAAAAAATATTAAAAACCATAATTATGGAATATGGAAACCCTAATCATCATAGATTCATAGTAATACCAAGCCTAAGCGTAGAAGTAAGAAAAATAGCTCCTAAAATCCACATAATTTTCCTCAAAATTATACTCAAAACCCCCGATATTTCCCATAAAATCAACAAAATATGGAAATATATCAAAAAAATTATCCCCAAGTTTTTATTAAATTATTTAGCTTGATGATTAATAAATTATAAACAAGCATTAATGATATTAAGATATACATTATTTCTTAAGTAACTACTAATTTTTTTACAAAAATAACATTTATATCTACATACGTAAGTCTCTATTATTTATTAATGATTATTTATGCATCAATATTTATTACACAAATTAATTTTTAAATTATATTAATTAACAATAATCAACTTATTAATACAATTTACTAATAACAAATTAATATGTAGTATAATATTGAAATTGGAAGAAGAGAGAGAAAACGTGATGGGGTAGGCAAAAAGTAGGAGAGAGAAAAAAATTGAGAATTTTTAAAAGATCAGTTTTAAGAAGTGGAAAAAATTGTCAATTGGGTGATGTGGAGGAGAGAAATAAGGAAAGAGAAGATTGAGATTTTTTTTTGTCTCAACCTTAATGTTGCTCTTATCCCCGTCAATATCCTTCATCATAAACAGATGCTAAATAATCGCACGTCCATGGTCGCCCAACCAACACTTTCTCTTTATCACGAACATGAGTAAATTGAGCGACAAAAAGGCCATTGCCAATCATCTAAAATAGGGCTCCTTGGGAAATCGCCCATATGTTGTTCAACGTCCTCTCAAAAGCCTCGAAATTGTAAGGCCATCCTGTCAAAACTTTCCCTACGGTAGCGTTCGAAAGATTTTGGTTTAATTGGTCGTCATCCGAACCCCCCAGGTTAATGGGATCCTCCTCGTCTTCAGCAATTGTTAGAAACGAGCACTTTGCAATGATCTTATCAGTTTAAAGGTGCAGACTGCACTAATCAAGGGAAGCAAAAAATCGATATCGAAGACTTCGAAACTCTAACCCTAGCATGCTAGAGAGAGACTTAGGATTTTTTTATCAGTTTATCTTTTGTTAAGAAATGAGTAATGGATCTAAAGTTAAACCTCTCTAATTAGATCGTGAGGGTAATAACTAATTAGTGTGCATATGAATAATATTTCCCTCAATTATAATGTGATATTTCTTCTTTGATTGATTATTAATTTTGTGTTTGAATTAATTGGTGCCCCATCTTCCTAGTGCTTATGACCATTGAACTAGTGTGTGTGGCTTACCCAATATTCATACGTTCAATATTTTATTTTTGTATTTGAGAAATTCTTAACTTTTTTTGTGCCCCATTTGATTTATTTTTCATTCAATTGAGGGACTTAAATATTACTATGGAGAAATATATCAAAACGCAACTGACTAAGATAGATAGTAAGTGATGAGATTTTTATTTAAAGATGTCTAGTTTTTTATTCTTTCTTTGTGTCATTTTGGTTGACAATGATGAGATAGGATTTCATCGGCATAAAATAGTTGAACTGAACTAAACCAAATTGAATTGAATTGAACTAAAATGAATACTGATATGTGAGAGTAAAAGTATTGTCCAGAGTTGAACTGAACTGAACTGAAGTAAACTGAATTAAACTGAACTGAACTGAAGATAAATTGCGGAGAACAGGCCCTACATTGGTTGAGTGAATGAGGTGGCGTAATGCCAGTGAAAGGTAGATTAATTCTACCTAGTTGTTTGTTGATTTGCATATAGTTCATCCTTGGTATGATCTTGGGAAACTCCCACCCAAAACAGTAATTTGATTAGATTAGATTTAATTAGTTATTTATCCTCTTGCAGTTTACCCGTTATTAACCAAGTTTATGAAATTGATTTTGCTGGTATCCATAGAGTCCTACACTTACCCCATATTAGAGAAGTAACATAGAGTCCTAGTCTTATATGCATATTCTGCGTGCAAAATAATAACGCATAAGAATTTTGGAGAAATAAAAAATATGGCTAAAATATTGACGTTTTTTTAAGAAAAAGAAAAACTAAAAATTACCTTCCTTGATTATAACAGTCTTAACTTCCCTAATTTATTTAATTTTGTTTTCTTTTTTATTTTTAACGTCCATCCTCACTCTCCCCTTATATTATAGAAATAAGTAGATGTTAATTTGGTACTTACATAATAAATGTATCATATAGGGGTTAAGATATCAAGTGAACCCATTCTTTTACACGTTATTATATATCTCTAATCTATAAGGCAACGGGTGGAGGACTCCAAAGATAGAAAAAGAAAAAAAATCTTAAGTGGGAAAAAGAGAAAACTCAAATTTTAAACCTTCACCACTATCACTACTAACAACAACTGCCGACAACTCCTACAAACAAGGTTTTCATTCATATTTTTTTAAAACAAAATCATTAACAACTAAATTCATTATGCTTGAGAGTTCACGCCTCCTTCCTCTTTAGCAACAAAGAACTCTTCCAAATTAATTAGAAAAAATTAACATCCTAAGCTACTAATTGCTACTGATTCACGTTCCAAATTCTATTCTTTATTGTTTCTCTCTCTCCCCTCTTGCCGCTTCCCACTTCCCTCACATTTTACATTTAGGAGAGAGATGATCATACAATTACACCACTCGAACTGGACCCTTTCGATTTGCAGTTAAAAGAAACAGAGGCATAGGTAGAGAGATAGACTAGCGAGAGGAGCGAAATGAACGAGAGAAGGATACTAAAGAAACCCGAGAAAGAGATTGAATCAGATAATAGCGAAGAAGAAGACAAGTTAATCCAAAATGGTATTTGTAGAACCGATGATGTTGATGCTGAAATGACGATCTTGAAAGCGTAACCATGAAGAACATTATCGAATCCTTCATCTCTCTCATCGAATACTGCACAAAAGAAGTTGATAATCTCTATAATCGTGTCTCCTATCATCAATCACAAGTTTCTTATGGCCGTTGATTATGGGATTACCAAAATCAACATTAGATTGTGGGCAATCAGATTGCGGTCTTTAAAGAGAGATGAAGGTAATTTTGAGTTTGGACTTTTATTTAATTTTGAAAGATATGTACTTCTTCTGTTTTTAAATAAGTACTACATTTGACTTTAGCACGCTTGTCGAGGCACGTTTTATATCATTTTTATCTTTAATTATGCATTTGTAAAAATTATGACAACTAGATATTAAAAATATATATATCGAGACGAATCAAACGAGATCCAACATCACTATATTTTTCCTTATGCCTATATCATAAAAGCCGGTCAAATTATAATGAATGAATAGTGTTATAAGTCAAAATATAGCACTTAAAAAGAAACGGAGGTAATGTATATACATGTATATCTATATACATGTATTAGAGAGAAATAAAAACCAGGTTTTTTTGGTGTTAGTATGGTGGGTTTCATTATGTCTCAATTTGTTTCTCTTTATTAATTCTCTTAATTTCTTAGTTTTACTGTTTTTTGCTTCTACAAGTCAATGGCCTGATTTTTGTTGGGAATAATCCTTAAAATATTTTCTTTCTCTTAAGTGATACTATATCTTATTAATTTGTACAAATAGTGAATTGTATGTATCCAATAGTTTTTTATTCCTATTTTTGTATTAATTTTTCTCAACTATGCTGGTTTGAACATAGTCAAATAATCAAAGTTTAATAAAAGCAGAATTCATCATTGATGGCTGACATATTGGACTCATCAGAGGTATGCATTAATCTACATTTTTGGAAACATTGTTGTCTTTGTTTAAATCTATTTTTGGGTCTATTTGGTATGAATTGTATATAATATGTCAATTTTATAATAGTTTTAATACTTTTACAGGTTTTCCCCCGGAATGGCGCCACTAAAGATTGTACATCTCCCAAGAACCAATATTTGGGTGTTTATATTTCTAAACATTAAGTAAAAAGAAAATATTTGGAGACTCTTATCTCGAGTGGAACTTCGATATAGATATTCAGGTATTTGTAAGGGAAACTTTCGAAGCTCTTTTGAGGTGAATTGCCAAGACATTCAATGATTGTCCATATTGAGTACTTTTTATTTATATAATGGCGTTGTAATCCACACCATTTACTAGACAGTGTAGTACATTGTATCTACACTTAAAAATAAAATTGTTGGAATGACTATGCTAACAAGTGTTGGTTATTGGATTTTACTTTTCTTGCTAGATCTCAATTTTATGAACACATTTCTTTAGATTGAGGGGGACTTATTTATTTCCTTGCCATGTCATGTGCATATCATTTCTAATTTGATACTTCCTTCGTTTTTTTATCGTATGAATCTCATGTTTGCTAATGTACTATTTTGATCATTATTACAAATTTCAAGACTTTGAGAATATTTCTTCTTACATATCATTCAAGTTATTATATGTACTTTTGACCTTAATTTATCATTCTACGTACTTGCGCACGCATCGCGTGCATATAAGACTAGTCTACTATAAATAAATAGTTCTTTGTGGAACGACATAGTGAGTGTTTTAACACGACAAATGTTTTCTAAATATTATTATGATGACCGAGCCCTAAGTTATGAAGATGACTAAATTACAAAAGATATACTTGATCATTTTATTTATGCTGATGTTGCTAGGTTATTCGTTGAAGAACAAAGAGAATACTAGATTCAAGATTAAATAAAGTAAAATTAATCAAGATCGAAGATAAGATGCTCATGCAATGAAGAATCAACCTTGGAATCAAAATTAGGATACATTAAGTTGTATCATATTCTTCATGTTAAGGTCGCGAGTAAAAGTAAAAGATATCTCGTATTGAATTCTCAAAGGAACTGAGTTATGTTCCCATGACAGGAACATGCATTGGCACAGAACAGGAACAATGGTCGGGATCTCCACTAGAAACTAAGTTTTAGGAACAACATTAAGTGTCAATGTAACACCACCAAAATCCCCTTTTATTTGATAAAACACCCAACCCTTAAAACAATAATTCAGAGGTGACAAGAAAAAAATGTTGGCGCCTTTTCTCTGGCTTTGATCACCGTAGCCATGGCAAGGAAATCTGGTGAAGGCAAGGTCTCTGTGGGTAAGAATAAAGGTCCTTATGTGGATTATCAGGCTCGTAAGATGAAATCGGTGGATGAGGTTACTGGAATTGATGATTTGCGTTTAAGTGAGGTTCGTAACCTAGGATGCGATATCGAACAAATATATACTCCTGAAGATTCGTTGAATGAATTCATGGTTGACTCTGTTATAAAGAGGAATTTCAGTGATTGATTATCAGTTATTTCGAAAAAAATCCAATGATCATACTGAATGGGAGGGGAACGCTGCGGAAAGCTCTCGAGGTAATGTTCATTCTCCGATTCCTATTCTAAAACGGACTGATGATTTACATGGAAATGCTGTGAATAATTCTATTGCTGCTGATTTGAAATGTGTGGATGATTTTGATGTTAATACTCATGTCTCTAAAGTGGTTAATCCTATTAAAATTGACCTTGAAGATATTGATATAATGATTTCATATAGAGTTTTCCCCTTCATTTACAAGCTAAACTGTGCGATATTGACGCTTTTAGGAGCCATTTATGCTAACTATTTCGATATAGTTGTGGTTTTTTTTGTTTTATAGCGTTTTGCAGGTTTTAGGGAAAAAACTTCCTATTCACTTGGCACTTTGACCACCATACTATAGCGGAAGGTTATGAGGCATGTAGGAGGTCTCGAGATTGTATTCGATCCCCTTTTGAAGAAGAATTGTTAAAGAGACTTGGCGTCTGAATCCAAGTATGAAGTTGCCAGAAAAGGCTCTGCCCGATCAGGTCAGGCAACCACCGCCCGATCGGGTTCGATCTTCTACAGCAAAAAGTTCAAATTTTCTTCCCGATCGGGCAGCATTGCCCGATCACATCGGGTGGACTTATACTTAGAGATTTTGCTGGTTTTTGGAGCTGCTGGAGTTGAAGCCTCGCCCGATCGGGTGCAAAGGTTGCGCCCCCGATCGGGTGATCGTCACCCGATCTCATCGGGTGGATGTGTTGTTATAACTGCTGGAATACAGTTCCCAGGCCCGATCGGGCGGCCATGTGCCCAATCGGGTGGAAGACACGGAGGACGCGATTTTGCGTCTTTTCCATCCTATCTTATTGTTTTCTTGGAAGACTATAAATACTTTTTAGGTTAATTTTACATGTACCTTTGATTATCCTAAGCACTTAGAGAGCTTTTAGAGTTAGTTTTCATTAGTTTTCATTGTAGATGAGATCAAACCTTGGTTCAATTCAATTAAAGTTATTGCTTTTTGTCAATTGGTAATCCTCTCTCTTATTGCTTTGTTATTATTTCTTAATTGTTTTAATTTAGTTGTTGATTATTCAATTAGTTCATGATGCAATTGTTAGGGTTTCTAATTAGTTTTGTTATTGTCAATTTGATCATGACTGAGTAGTTCTCTTTCTAGGGTGTTAGATAGGGAAGCCATGTTTATACCATGATTGTTGTTTAGATTTCTATCGATTTCTAGGGCTTGATTAGTGTGATTGTGGTGTGGTTTGTTCTTAATTAGTGATTAATGTTAGTGGCCAATTTTATTGATTACTTGTGGTTAATAATTGTTTGCACAGACCTGTCTTACGATTACAGGCCTAGGACACATTAGTAGTTCTGATTACGTTAGTGAACAAGCGGCGTATGTTGAACTATGAGCGTTGAGACTTAACCATAGCTCAACACATGCTCTAATTCCTCGACTCTTGACTTAGCTTTTGATAGTAGTTTACCCTATTTGATTGGTATAAGCATGGTGGACCGAACTAATACCCTAGAATTTTATTCCATAGTTAAAGTTAAATCCTCAGTTTAATTCTCGTTTTCCTTAGTTTAATTATTAGTTCAGTTAATCTTCTCTGATTTCATCTAAAGTAGTTAGTTGGTTGAATATTAACATAGAAACTCTGTCTCCCTGCGGATTCGACCCTGCTTCCATTAACTACCATTGTTAGAGGACTGCAGGAATTATCTTTGAATAGGTGCTACGACTTTAGCCTATCAAATATACAGTCTGAGATTGAGATTTGGAGTTCCTCTATGGTGGGATATGTAGCTGGTGCTAATCCTCCTGTAGCAATTATGGATGGGTTTTGTAGGAGAATATGGAAGAATAAGGGGGTTGATAAGGTAGCATTGATTAAAACTGGGGTTTATTTGATTAGATTCAAATCGATGGAAAAAAGAGATTTGATTCTTACTAGAGGTGTTTTTATAACAAGCTATGTTTCTTAAGGCTTGGTCCCCTGATATGGAGGTTCATAGATATGATTTCAAGGTTGTTCCTACTTGGGTGAGATTAATGCTTGATTTCAAATACTGGGGTGAAAAGAGTTGTATAAGATTGTTGATGGTCTGGGCAAACCTGTCAAAGTTGATTTGGCAACAAGAAATAGAGACAGATTGGGTTTGCTAGAATTTTACTTGAAATACATATTGATCATGAATTTCCAGATCAAATAGCTTTTATCAATGAAAATGGCATTGAGATTTGTGTGAATGTTGAGTATGAATGGCAACCTATCAAATGTACTAATTGTAATTTGATGGGACACTCTGAGAAGGAGTGCTGGAAAAGGTTAAAACTAGACAGGTGTGGATTCCTAAGGATGCTGCTAAGGCTCCTGTAGGAAATGTTGCATTGGCAGTAGAGGTTGGGTGTGATGATGAGTTTGTGAGTCCTGGTAAAGTAAGGAGGTATGTTGCTCCCAATGTTCCTGTGGTGGAAGTGGTAAATGCTTTTGCTTCTTTGTTTGGAAATGAGGTAGTAGGTGATGTGGTTGACTGTTGTAATTTTCCTGAAACTGAGGATTTGAATGATATGAATGAGAATGTACCTGTATAAGATGTTAGTGAGGAAGTGGATAAGGGGGTGAGAATCTCCCTATCCCTAATGGATAGAGTTGTTGTTTGGAATGTTAGAGGGGTAAACATCTTGCAGAAGCAATATAATGTTAAGAAATTCCTTAACACTCAATCTGTGGGTCTAGTTTGCCTCTTGGAAACTAAGGTGAAGCCTAGTAATATGGGTTCACTATATCCTAATGTGTTTTAAGGATGGTGTTTTACTTCTAATTCCAATTTTCACAATGGTGGGAGAATTGTGATTGCATGGAATCCTCTCTCTTTTCCTGTTGATTTTGGAAGAATGACAAGTCAAGTTGTGCATTGCGTTGTGACACCTGTGCAAAGTATGAACTATGTTTTCAGATGTAGCTCTGTGTATGCTTTTAATGATTCTATTAGTAGAGAAAGCCTTTGGTTGGATTTGGTGGAAATCGCTAACATGAACACTAATCCCTGGATGGTGATTGGTGATTTCAACTGTGTATTGCATTCAGATGAAAGGATTTGTTCTTTGGTCTGTAGCAGAGACACTGAAGCTTTTAGGAAGTGTGTTTTTGATCGTGATTTGAGTGATCTCAAAGGAGTGAGGCAGTTTTTCACTTGGAGTAATAAGCATCAAGGTTTAGATAGGGTGTTCTGTAAATTGGATAGGGTACTTGTTGGTGGGTCTTGGAATGATACTTTTCCTGATGCAGAAGTGAGATTCATCCCTGAAGGGAATTTTAATCACACTCCAATGTCTATTAGGTTTCTTCAAGATGCACAGCCTAGGAGGGGACCTTTTAGATATTTCAGATTTTGGAAAGATTTGGATGGTTTTGATTAGGCTATTAATGAAATCTGGAATGGTCCCAACTTTGGTTCAAAGATGTATTCTGTAGTGTCCAAGTTGAAAGCTACAAAAACTGGCAATTAAAAGGCTCTGTCATGGTGCTATGGATATTCAGTCTCAAGATGCAGTGGCTATGAAGAACTTGATGGACTGTCAGCAGAAACTTCAGGCAGATATTCACAATCTTGAGTTGAGAAATCAGGAACAGTTAGCTGCTGATAATTACAGGAGTGTACACAAGAAATATATTGAGTTTTTGAGACAGAGAGCTAGAGCTGATTGGTTAAAGTTGGAGATGATAATACTAGACTATTTCATCAAACTATCAAGCAAAGAAGGCTGCAAAATAATGTTTATAGTATATGTG
The DNA here is from genome assembly GCA_947645195.1 of Patellifolia procumbens. Taxonomy (NCBI): domain Eukaryota; kingdom Viridiplantae; phylum Streptophyta; class Magnoliopsida; order Caryophyllales; family Amaranthaceae; genus Patellifolia; species Patellifolia procumbens. Next base: position 1,330,605 of record CANSGD010001379.1, on the reverse strand, counting down.
ATAAAGAGGGGAATTGGGTTGACAATCCTGATGTGATAAATCAGGCTTTTTTAGATTACTATTTACAACTGTTGGGTTCTGAAATGGTGGATAGGAAGTGTGTCGTTTAGGAAATTGTGGATCTTGGTCCTTGTGTAAATGTTGATGATTATGAAGGTCTTATTGGTCCTGTTACTCCTGAAGAAGTGAAGAAGACTATTTTCTCTTATTTTTTCAGAGATAATTGGGAGGTGATTGATATTGAGGTAACTCAAGCTGTCATCTCTTTTTTCATAATGGAAAAATTATGAGAGAGATTAATGCTATTGTTTTAGCCCTTACCCTAAATGTAAGGTTCCTAATTCAGTCATTGACTTCAGACCAATAGCTTGCTGTAATGTGATATATAAAATTATTTCAAAAAATTTGTGTATGAGAATGAATTGTAAACTGCCTAAGCTCATTTCTGAAAATCAAGGGGCTTTCATCAAGGGTAGGAATATTGTAAGTAATATCATGATTTGCCAAGACTTGTTGAGAGATTATTGGAGAAAGAGTTGTAGGCCTAGTTGTATGATCAAGATGGACATGAGGAAAGCTTATGACACTATTGACTGGAATTTTGTGAGAGAAATGTTGGTTTGCTTGAAATTTCCTTTGAAGTTCATTGACCTGGTGATGATTTTGTGTTACTAGCACTAGATGCTCTTTAATGATAAATGATAATCTGTTTGGTTTTTTTGAACCAAAGATGGGGCTTAGACGAGAAGATCCTATCTCCCCTTTGTTGTTTGTGATTTGTATGGAGTACATGTCCAGGATTATGAACTTTGTGGGGGATGAAGAGTGGTTTCCATTTTCATCCTAGATGCAAATCAATTCAGCTTAATCATCTTGTCTTTGCTGATAATGTATTGATGTTCTGTAAGGGAGAATATGTGTCTACTTATTTGCTGTTGCAAGGTTTCAAGCTCTTTTCAGACTCTTCTGGTTTGTGTGTAAATAAAAAAAACTGTTGTTTATAGAGCTGGTATGTTGGAGGTTGAGATTCAAAGAATCATAGATGTTTATGGATTCACTCTAGGTGCTCCCCCGTTCACTTATTTGGGTATGCATATTTGCTCTTCAAGGATCAGAAATGGTGATTCTCAAGTAATTTGTAATAAGATGGTAAGTAGGATCGAAATTTGGAGCTTTAGAAATCTCTCCTATGCAGCTAGAGTTCAATTGGTTAATTCTGTTTTGATGAGCCTTCATATCTACTAGGGCCAGATTATTGTTATCCCTAAAGGTGTGATTAAGAAGTATGTGGAGGTGTGTAGATCTTTTTTATGGGGTGGTGAATATTTTAGTTTAAAGCCTGACAATGTAGATTAGAAGCAAACATGTTTGCCTAGGAAGGCTGGTGGCCTTGGTTTCAGAAGAATAGATTGTTGGAATCAAGCAGCTATTGGTAAGCTTGTTTGGGCAATTGCAAAGAAAGAAGATTCTCTATGGATAAGGTGGATCAATGCAGTGTATATCAAGAATGAAGAATGGTGGGAGTATAAGCCTCCTAGAAGTGCAAGCTGGTATTGGAAATGTATTTGTGACATAAAGGAGCACTTGAAAACTAATATATCAGTTTCTGTTATTATGCAGATTCCTAACTACCAGATTAGGAAAGTCTATAAGTTGATTGTTGGTTGAAGTCCAAGATGTTTCTGGGATAAGCCTATGTGGTGCAGATTATTTATTCCAAAGCATAATTTTGTGTGTTGGATGGTTGTTCAGAACAAGTTATATACTAGAGACAGGCTGATAAAGTGGGGTATGCTTGATGATGCTAATTGCCCTATATGCCTGACCTGTGATGAAACACACTGTTATCTTATGTTCCAGTGTACCTTCAGTGCTAGATTGATACAGCTTGTGTTGAGTTGGCTTAAGATCAGGTGGGCTGATCGATCTTTGATAAACTGGTACAAATGGCTTGGGAGGAAAAAATGCTCAAAGTTTCAGAGAAGAGTGTGTAATGCTACTTTCAATGCCACTGTGTATGTTGTTTGGTTTGTAGGAAATGAGGTTGTTTGGAGTGCTAATGTTAAAACTCCATATTTTGTATTTGCTAGGATTAAAAATGATGTAATTTGTAGAATTAGTGCTCTCTTTCCTGTTAGGTTGAGTAGTGATGATAGGTTGTCGTGGGACATTTTATGTAGTGCTTTGTAACTCTGTTGAGTAGTTTTCTCAGTTTCCATGTGATGAATAGTCCAACCTAGTTGGTTTATTCAGATCATGGAGGCTTTAGGGTGTATGCCTTATTTTGAGCTATATATATTTTTCTTACTTGTTCAAAAAAAAAATTCAGAGGTGTTACCGTCGCAGTGAAACGCAAGGCATAATTTAACAACTTAAATCTTCAATAATCAAATGCAGCAAAAGAAAAAAACACACTCCTTTAAAATCCTACAATTTTTGGGAATCTCACATACCCCTCTACTTCAATCCAAAACAGTAAAGGCAACGGTTTCCACCGTTAATATGCAAAAAGCATTTATTCAAAACTTAGAAAAGTGTTCGAGAAAAGTCCCCTAGCCCAAATGCATGCTCTGTCGATCATGTACCTGTCAGCTTAGAATCTGCTCGCCCAAAAGGGTCATCACAGGGCCAAGCCAGCACAAACATACAACAAAAACAAGTCAGCTAGACAGAATACATATGTAACACAATACACCTTAGCACAGAATAAATTTGTGGAAATATAGGGACAAACATGAAAGCGAAACTTTAATCGTATTCTATTAATGGTAAAGGGTTTCTTATGGTAAATTATGATTGTTGGCAATGAACGGGACCGTAATCTATAAGAATCATACGGGCTACCTGAAACCTTTAGCCTTATAGTCCAAGAAACAAGTGATCTAGAACAGGTCGTACTATACTATTATCTAAATAATCCTTAGTATGCATACAAGATCGAATAACCAAAAAGGGTCATTTGTCGTCACAAAGACCCTAGCAAGGACGTAGATTCAACTATAATCCTCCTCATTTGTTCAATACTCGTAGGGGATCCTTCCTATGAGTTTTATTGCCAATGTGCCTTCTAAGTGATTTGAAGTTTATGAACTACATTAATGTACAACAACCACACGGGTAAGAATATAACCTTACTTTACTTGGTTAACGTACAACCCTATTACCTTTCTTAGCCCTCCTAGGTCACCTATAAATTAATAGTTAACATCCTTATAACTATTAAAATTCCTTTAAACATGAAAACCATGGAAGTTATTACTCGGTAATTAGAATTATAAAAAGAAACATGCTAACACTTTCCTTTTTTCCACAACTACCAGAACATTGAATATTCACCTTCCTCAAAACCAATTAAACATAAACAAATCATAACCAATTACCGAACTCCATAACGGTTCATATAACACATTTATAATTCCGATTGCATGTCACACATGAAGTCATGAAATATTCACAGGCACATTAGACACTAGCACAATTAATCATGATAGCACCTTAAGACATGGATTTCCCAAACATACCCAAGTACGTTTAAATATTCCTAGCATGCTACTACACATAATTAAAGTGCTAAGTACGCGTATGTACCTCTCAAGAGCACTAGTAACGATCAGATGCTCCTAATAGTCTCCTCTTATGAACTCGGTACCTAACGATCCCATTAAACAATAATTAGTGACTGAGTAATAACGACGAATCGTATAAACAGTGAGGTAAGACTTTCCCACAACTCTAAATAACTTGATTTTAAAGTCAATCAAAGCGTATATTAATTTCCTCATAATTTAAAACTCATTAAAACTAATAAACTAATATAATTAAAATAGTTTAAATAATTAACACAAAATTAATAACATTATTAACTATTTAAACCAACAAGCCCAACTTTTCCCTCCCAAAATTCATCTTCCTCGTTCAATACTCACGCAACCCAACACCACACCAACGATACCTACACGCCTCACAACCACCATACTGCCCTGCACACACACACAACCACGGCACTCGTTACCACCACATTCTCACTACACACACGCTGCACTAGGGGTGTTCATTTCGGATTATCCGATCCGATCCGAAATTTCGGATATCCGAATTTTTCGGATTGGGAGAAGTGCGATTTGAATCCGATCCGAAAATTTCGAATACCCATTTTTTAGGATATGCGAAATTTCGGATCGGATACCCGGATTATCCGATCCGATTTTTATGGGAAAAAAAGTTTAAAATCAAATTTATTTAATGGAAAAAATTACGGATATTTCGGATCGGATAATTATCCGAAAAATATTCGAATTTTTAAACATTTTTCGGATAATTCGGATATCCGAAAAGGCCAAAAGAGTGATCCGAATACGATCCAAAAAATTGCGGATATCCGATCCGAATTATCCGAAACACTATATTTCGGATCGGATCGACCGGATCGCGGATCGGTTCAATCGGATCGGATTTTTGTGAACACCCCTACGCTGCACTCATCACTCACTCGTACACCAACACCACACCACGCTGCACCTCACGCAGTAACACCCACTGTGCACTCACGCTGCACACCAACACCACACCACTCCACCTCACACATGCACAACCAGACCAACACGCAACCCTTATCCCGTCCGCAACAACAGTAAAAAAAGGGCAGCGTACATAAAAAGAGAGGGAAATAAAGTATTACCATTCTTGGTTGGTAAAAAGCGAACGAAAATGTGCCTGAAACCCAAAGAACGTGTTGGGTTGCTGATAGGAAACCATAGAAAACAACAACCAAAGTCGCGAATCGACGGAAAAAACAGAGCAAGGAAATCAGTCTCCTTGCACGCTCACTCAAAAGAATTGGCCAAGAAGAGTAAACGAAACATGACTTATCGAGATCGAATGGAAATAGTTAATTGTTTGGCTTGAGGAACGAGAAGCAGGGGCGATTGATTTTGAGAGGAATAAGAGAAACAGTGATGAAGGAGCGCCCGTGAAGGGTTAAGTCCTTATATAGTTTCCCCTTTTTTATTTTCTTTTATCTGTCACCAAAACCTAATCTCATACGATTATAAGTTGTAAAGTACTTCCTCCGTTTCTTTTTAATTGCAACCATTTATTATAATTATAACGTAATTATAAAATATAGTGTTCAAAATACGGAGTATCACAGTCAGTGCTTTGTTCCCAAGAGAATTCATACTTACTGGCTTTGGTTTTTACTCTTCTAATTTTTACAGAAGTTGTATTTATTTGGGTAAGTGGTTTGAGTAAATTCCTGTAAGTGTGAGAAAGCTTTGATTAGTGAAGTAAGAGAGAAGTTTGAGAAGAACAACTGTTAGTGGGAACTGTTGTTGAGAACTTGAGTTTGTGGCCCAATAGAATTAATAGGTTTGAACAGAGTTATTGGCCTATTAAAGTCAAAAGTTTGAGTCAAAATCTCTTGTAGTCGAGGTCGATTCTTCCTATTGGGTTTAGGAAGTTTTTCCTCGCTAAAATCTCTTGTGTTCCCGTTGTGTGTTCCCTAGCTAGCTTTTAATTCCGCAAAAAGAGTTACGCTTATTCTATCACCATTATTCACCCCCCCTCTTATAGTACTCATATTATACAACATATTAATTTCTAGCTAATTAAAATTAACCAGTTACCACTGTATGCTCATAACTTCATAAGGATATATGTTACCAAAATCATGAAATTTTGTTATGATCACTTTCTTCTTATTAATGATTTCAAATCTTCTAATTGATTTAGTACAAAACAATATTAACCCATACCAAAACTTTATAGATTCTGTTAAGATCATGCTCTTAGCCTCTTCTATTTCCTTAATTAGCACAAGTACAGTGATAGAACTTCATATGATATACTTTAATTTTCTGTACCACTTTAGTATTACGATATTGTATTGCACTCTCATCACAAGGACGACAACTAATTTAAATTCATTTTATATGTTCCTTGGATAAGCATGTATGGTGGCATCATGTTTGTATAAGGCATCCCAAATCTCAATAGACGTATGCAGAAAACCAGCACACTGCACACCCAAATACGCTGAACATCCACATATAAAAAAATCTCTATCAATATAAGAGAAGAAAGGAAGGATGCGAGAAAAAAAAAAGGATATATTAACTATTTTATTATTTTTTAATTATTTTACAAATTAATTTTTTAATCGTTTTTGTATGCATGACGTAAATTTGACACTAGTTACTTCATGTCTCTTTATGGCTACGAGTACTCATACTACTTTTTAATGACCATGAGTATATAGTATATTTAAGTTTTTTTCATTAATTTATTAAGAGCTTTTCACTAACCGTTTGTTGTCGAATAACAATAAGTAAAAAAGATAACATTAACTATACATTGTGGTTGTTTGGTTGATATGAGAAATTATGGGCAATAGAAATTCCCATGAATTAGAAAATGGGTGGATTGTTGGTTGACACTAAATGGCAAAATGTAGGAATTTTAGGAATTTCAACTTCTCACAAAATGGAGGAATTTAATTACCTAGGGTCCCCTAGGTAAGTTGAAATTCCTATGGAATTTACTTCCCCCATTGTCAACCAAACACTTTAGCCAAATTCCATGAATTTGATTAAGGAATTGATTTCCTATAAATTAGAATTTTATGGGAATTTTCACTTTCCACATAAACCAAACGACCACTTTATACTGAGAGTGAGAGATAACTGAATTAGTTAAACGACTATTCGAATTCTAAAAGGTTTTGGAATCAATCCTCCATCTTACGCATCAAATACGTAATACCCAAGAGTACATCTGGGTAAATGGGATAATATATTCATTCCTACTGCTCGGCTTGGGTATCTCAACTGGTCCACTTGGCAAATTTTAAAACTGCAAACTGCAATTGCATTCATCTAACAACCTAATCAAAACACAAACTTATAGAGTAGAATGACAATTGGTTATCTTGTCCAGTTTATCTATTATCCTGACGCCTATAGCATTGAAAAACGTGCTGTCACTCAAATGAAGTTTTCTAAGTTGTCGTCCACGCATAGGCTAAGGCAATGGGATGTTTAGCAAATGGCTTTTGGCTGATTTTTTCATTGGCTTCGGCTTTTGGCTTTTATTTCTGGTCAAACAGCCAAAAAAAGTGTTTGGTAACTGGCTTTTGCAGTAGCTGAAAAGCCGGCTTTTCAGCCAAAAGCCAGAAGCTGCTTTTACCAGCTTTTATGATTGGCTTTTGGCTTTTGCTTTCATTTTGTACTAAACAGCCAACAATAACAGCCAATTTTACCAAACACTTTTTTAAACAGCCATTAATTATATAGCCGGTCAAACAAGCCACTAAAAACAGCGGTCAAACCAGCCAGCATATAAAGCCACCAGCCAACAGCCACCAGCCAATTGCCAAACACCCCCAATTTGTGTGAATATTCCACGTGTAAAAATAAGACAAATTAAATGTCTTATTTTCACTTCAACTCCATTTATTATGTAAACATTTTCGATCATATTATTATTATTAATAATAACAATTTAAATTATTTTATTAATGATTATTATTATTTAGTTTTCCATCCGACTAACAATATTCTTTCCATTTCTCATATTTCACAAATATTAAGATTTGGAGACAAAATATAAAAAGCTAATAATTGCATATAACAAAAAGTACTACTTCCTCCCGTTCCAAAGTAAATACAACAATCAATATTTTGCACTATTCACAGTATGTACTTTGATTAAAATTTGAGCTTTACACATGATAAAAAACATAGTCAAGTGGGATATTGTTGATTCGTCTCGTTAAATACTTTCATAATATCAACTTTTTATAATTTTTACCTTGAATCATGACTATATAAGCTATTCTGATATTAAGATTCAATATAGATGAAATCGTGGAAGCGGACCTTTTCTTTCCTTGGACCACGTAAGAATTCGTCGTCCGATTGAATCTTCTTGTTCCTGGATGCTCCATCAAAATCCATCGCTATTCCTTTCCTCCACCGAGAAAGGTTCTTTATATATTATAGTAGATATTAACCGTTAAAGTTAAGTCTCGGCAAACGTGAAAAGTGAATTGTTGCATTTAATTTGGAACAGAGGAAGTATAATACTTTCTCCGTTTTTTTTAAGTGATACAAAGTTGCTTTTTCGTTTTTTGAGGCAAAAGATTGTAAGTATAATTAGGTGGATTTAATTGTATAGTAAGTGGGTGTAGTCCCCTTTAGAAATAAGTAAAGTAAGGGTAAGTGGGTGCAGTCTCCTTTATTTAAGTGTGGTTAAATAATTAAGTAAGGGTAATATAATCATTTTATAAGGCAAATTTTACTAAAGTTAGAAAGTTTTTAAAGTGTATCACTTAAAAAAACATCCACTTTTAGAAAGTCTATCACTTAAAAAACGGAGGAATTATAAGAAGTGAAGTTCACTTTTTGAGTATAATCCAAACATTCATGTATCAACCAATCACAAGTAAAATTTTTTTACAACAACCAATCAAAAATCAGATATGAAATGCACATGGGTTATAAACTTTAAGGGAGAGAATGAGAGAGAGTAGTGTGTTTTTAGGGTTGTTGGTACTTTTATAGGTGGTGTATTACAATCCTAAAAAGACAACATATGGCATTTTGGGGGAACTTTTAATTGATTTTTGAGGATAAAGTGGGAATTAGATTTTATGAATGAGGGTATTTTAGGAAATAAAACCGCACTATAAATGGAAAGTGTTTGAATGGGAACAACATTTTAGGACACCAAAAAGAAATACGGGAAGATTATTGTGGGATGGATGGAGTATTATTTTGCTATTTATGACTTTACTTATTCATATTATCACTACCTCATGCGTCGCAAAAAAATTTGTACACTTGATCCGGCACATAATTTTAGACGTTAAATTAGTGTTTGATTATCAATTGTATTTTGATAAAAACATAGATGTGATAGGAACTAGCATGATATTTTTTTACTTAGAAGAGAGATAAAATAGGTCACAAAATGTTTGAATTGGTTGAGTTTATGAATTAAACTATTTTATTATAATGAGTGAAAAGGTAGGTGAGGTAGATTTGGTAATTAAACTAATTTAGTGGCAGATCCTATTAGTAAAGGTAAATATATTAGTGAACCCTGTCCAAAATGGGAGTGTATAGTGCTATATGGAACAGAGAAAAAAAAACGTGTATAAAGTTTTATGGGACGGAGGGAGTATTATTATTATCATATAAAAATATAATAATTATTGTTGCTCATATTTTTATTAGTTCTTATAATTATGATAATAATATTTAGGGCCTATTCTTTTCAGTTTATTTTCAGTCCAGTTCAGGTTACCTCCAATGAGTTCATTGTAATTTAGCTCCCATTAGTTCAATTCAGTTTTGATAAGTTCAGTTCAGTTAATCTCCATTTATTATTTAACCATTTTATAAAATTTTATTATTATTGTGAATTTAATTTATTTTACTTATTACTCTTAGTATTATTATTATTATTATTATTATTATTATTATTATTATTATTATTATTATTATTATTATTATTATTATTATTATTATTATTATTATTATTATTATTATTATTATTACTATTTTATCATTATTATTATCATCGTTGTTGTTGTTATAGATTATTTTTTTTATTATATTTTTGCTCTTTTGTATTACTATTATTATTAGCGCGGAGCATGGTTTAGGTTGGTGCGGTTTGCGGTTTAACCATATTTTATCTCAGTACGAGTATTTTAATTTGCAATTGTTATTATACTTTCCCGACTAAATATTTACTATTATAACATACAAATAAACTATAAAATGCTAGAAGATATTGAAAAACTTATAAAGTTGCTAATAATATTACTACTTAAGGTACAAAATCGTCATTATATTGAATATTAAAGATACTTTGACAGTTTATGATGCAGTTTAATATTTAAATATTATAAACCAACCCAAAACCGTAAACCGTGGTTTGATCAAAAGCACAAACCAACCCAAGTTTTTTAACCTATGAACCAATCAAATCGCATCAAAATGATTTACGTTGCGATTTTGTGTTGTTCGAACCAATTGTTATTATTATTACTTCCTCCGTACAAAATAAATGCACCATTTGCTTGGACACGCATGCCGAGATAAAACTTTAAAGATTAATATCACTAATTATGTATTTGTAAAAATTATAAACATTAGATCATAAAAAACTACAAGTTGAGCCAAAATCCAACAAGACCCCACATGACTATATTTTCCCTTGTGTATAAGTCACAAATTGCAATTAAATTTAAAACTGTAAATAGTGTCAAAAGTGGAAATGGTGCATTCTTTTCGTTACGGAGGAAGTATTATTATTTTTATAGTATTAATTCTAATTATCATAGTAGTAATAACAATATATTGATATATATATAATAGTAACTACTAATATTAATTATTACTATTATCATTAATTAGGGGATTGCTAAACGCAACCTCACTTTACTTAACACAACTTCTCAATTCCTTATTTTACTTTCATTAGAAAAGTATGTTCTCCCTTCTCTATTCCCACTTTTAGAGAGAAAAAAGCTTATGATTTTGTGCCGAAAGCATAGCAATCTACCGAATAACAACTTCAATGGACGATAATTTTGACCCTACGCGGTCTCGCAGCAAATGTGAATGTCTTTTTCTTTTTCGTTTTTTAAAACCAATTTCATGTAACTTGCATGAAATTAATTCTCCTACTTTGTTCAATCTATAGGAAGCAAATAACCTTGTGTCGTGCAATCTTCATGAAACAGTGGCGTCTACTTTGTACAAATTGTATGAAGCCGATGGTTACTTTTCGTGCACATTGTATGAAATAGTTATGTAGATTTCAGGAATTTGAACAAAACTGTGGGAAAAGCTTCAGATTGCAGCAGAATTTTTAAATTTTTGAAAGATAGATTGTTGCAGATTAGGTTATGCACAAAATTCCTTGCGGAAATATTTCAGATTTAAGAAGAAATTCGCCCTTCAGTTATGGGGTTTATAGATAGAGAGAATTTGCTTATGAGTATGTCTAGGTTAATGCGATATTGTTTCCAAAATTGGATTAGCATTACCCAACAACATCCACTTAGGTTAGTAATTGCTTCTGATTTGTCCAGATCGATACTCCCAAGTCCCAATATTACTTTCATGTTTAGATATTTGTCCATATTGGAATTTGCACTTCAGTTATGGGCTTGAATTATAAATTATAAATTATAAATTATAAATTATAAATTATAAATTATAAATTATAAATTATAAATTATAAATTATAAATTATAAATTATAAATTATAAATTATAAATTATAAATTATAAATTATAAATTATAAATTATAAATTATAAATTATAAATTATAAATTATAAATTATAAATTATAAATTATAAATTATAAATTATAAATTATAAATTATAAATTATAAATTATAAATTATAAATTATAAATTATAAATTATAAATTATAAATTATAAATTATAAATTATAAATTATAAATTATAAATTATAAATTATAAATTATAAATTATAAATTATAAATTATAAATTATAAATTATAAATTATAAATTATAAATTATAAATTATAAATTATAAATTATAAATTATAAATTATAAATTATAAATTATAAATTATAAATTATAAATTATAGATTATAAATTATAGATTATAGATTATAGATTATAGATTATAGATTATAGATTATAGATTATAGATTATAGATTATAGATTATAGATTATAGATTATAGATTATAGATTATAGATTATAGATTATAGATTATAGATTATAGATTATAGATTATAGATTATAGATTATAGATTATAGATTATAGATTATAGATTATAGATTATAGATTATAGATTATAGATTATAGATTATAGATTATAGATTATAGATTATAGATTATAGATTATAGATTATAGATTATAGATTATAGATTATAGATTATAGATTATACTACGTCCGTTTTTTTAATATGTATGTTTTGCGCACGGACCAAGAAAAAATTGTAAAAGTAAGAGAGAAGGTTAGTAAAAGTAAGGAAAAAGTGAAAAAGGTAGAGAGAAGGAAAGAAAGAGTAGGAGGAAAATGTAATAATTAGGTGGAACAACTTTCCATTTATGAGAAAAGGTAGAAAGGTATCAATTAAAAAAATACCCCAAAATGGAAAAATATGCATATTAAAAAAACGGAGGGAGTAAATTACAAATTATAAACTATATAATTATTATTTATCATTATAACTACATTATCTAATATTCAACAATTTTTATTATCTAATTATTATATATAGGGTTTTCTGTCAGAATGAACCTAATAAAATACGAGTTTTGTAGAGAAGGACCTAATAAAAAAATTGTCTAAAAAGACCTAATAAAACACTTCGGGTTGTTACTAACAACCTATTTGTGATTTTCCGGCCAAAATACAATTTTCCGGCGTTGACTTTTTTTAACCCTCCATTGCCTCTTTTTTTTTTTACTTCCTCTCTCATTTACTGCTCTCCTCACTCCCACTTACTTCTAGCCCAAATAACCCATCCATCTCTACTCAAATTCTTTCCTCCAAAATCAGATTCATCTTCTTCAACATCAATTCTTCCACCTTCCTCATGCTTCTCTTTCATCTCTTTCATCTCTCCACTGTAAAAAGCATTAATACTGCTCTTTCTCTTTCTAATTGAATCAATGCACTGAGGACCACAAGAATGGATTTTTGGACTGTAGTGAAAAGATCCGTTTTTGAAGCAAAAGGAGGGGTAAAAGAATCACCACTATAAAAGACTCTCAACTTGACGTAAGCAAACAAAATCCATTATTTTATTGAAACTCAATTGTAGATAAGCTTAATTAAACCTCAATTGAAAAAAGGTGTGAACTTGGGTTTTGCAAAAAAGTTAGGTTAAACTATTGTAGCTCAATCAAACTTAAACTAATCACTTATATTAATTTTTGAATTTGAGTAAAATGTATTTTAGGAAACGTAATTTTTCAAATTGGGGAAAAACGGTTAATAAGAACCCTAGATTTCTAAAACCTTTAAACATTGAGAGGGAAAATTTAGAAGAGAAAAACATACCTTATGTTTGATAAAGATTGAAGCTTGAAAACGAAATTGAAGCATTAATGGTGATCTAAGAAGAACCTATCTATGAAGATTTGGGAGAAACTTGGAGTTGAGAACAACTGATCTTGGAGGAAAGAATTTGAGTAGAGATGGATGGGTTGTTTGGGATAGCAGTAAGTGGGAGTGAGGAGAGCGGTAAATGAGAGAGGAAGGAAAAAAACGAGTCAATGGAGGGTTGAAAAAAAGTCAACGCCGGAAAATTATATTTTGGCCATAAATAGGTTGTTAGTAACAACCCGAAGTGTTTTATTAGGTCTTTTTAGAGAAATTTTTTTCATTAGGTCCTTCCCTAAAAACTCGTGTTTTATTAGGTTAATTCTGACAAAAAACCCTTATATATATTTATTTCAATTCGGTTCAGCTCCAATAAGTTCAATTTAGTTCCGCTCAGTTCAGTTCAACTAGAGTTAGACAAAATGAAGGCTTGTTCTCTTCAGCTTATTTTCACTTTAATTCGGTTCAGTTCAGTTCTTATCAATTAAGTTTAGTTCAATTCAGCTCCAATTATATTGTTATTATTTAATTCTCATCAAGTATTAAAAAATTAATAATAAAAACAATTATTATTATTTATATATTATTATTATTTTATTTTATTATATTAATTTTATATTAATTATTACTATTATTTAATAATTTATAATTATCAAGTAATAATAATTAATTGATTATTATCATTATTCATTATTTACTATTATCATTATTCGTTAGAGAGAATTGGGCCATTTAATTAGAAATTAAAATAAACAATGATATTATTGTGAAATTAGGGTTAGGGAGATAGAGAGTTGTAGGGGAGAATAGTCATATATTCTCTTATTCCATATGAGGGGTATATATAGTACAATATGTACACGACAACTAGTATATACTACCTCCGTTTTTTTTAATATGCACATTTCTCCATTTTGGGGTGTTTTTTTTTAATTGGCACCTTTCTACCTTTTGCTATAAATGGAAGGTTGGCCCACCTAATTATTACACTCTCTCCTACTTTTTCATTCCTTCTCTCTACCTTTTTCACTTTTTCCTTACTTTTACTAACCTTCTCTCTTACTTTTGCACTTTTTCCTTGGTTCTTGTGAAAACCCTTAGGTGCATATTAAAATTGACCTTGAAGATATTGATATAATGATTTCATATAGAGTTTTCCCCTTCATTTACAAGCTAAACTGTGCGATATTGACGCTTTTAGGAGCCATTTATGCTAACTATTTCGATATAGTTGTGGTTTTTTTTGTTTTATAGCGTTTTGCAGGTTTTAGGGAAAAAACTTCCTATTCACTTGGCACTTTGACCACCATACTATAGCGGAAGGTTATGAGGCATGTAGGAGGTCTCGAGATTGTATTCGATCCCCTTTTGAAGAAGAATTGTTAAAGAGACTTGGCGTCTGAATCCAAGTATGAAGTTGCAAGAAAAGGTTCTGCCCGATCAGGTCAGGCAACCACCGCCCGATCGGGTTCGATCTTCTACAGCAAAAAGTTCAAATTTTCTTCCCGATCGGGCAGCATTGCCCGATCACATCGGGTGGACTTATACTTAGAGATTTTGCTGGTTTTTGGAGCTGCTGGAGTTGAAGCCTCGCCCGATCGGGTGCAAAGGTTGCGCCCCCGATCGGGTGATCGTCACCCGATCTCATCGGGTGGATGTGTTGTTATAACTGCTGGAATACAGTTCCCAGGCCCGATCGGGCGGCCATGTGCCCAATCGGGTGGAAGACACGGAGGACGCGATTTTGCGTCTTTTCCATCCTATCTTATTGTTTTCTTGGAAGACTATAAATACTTTTTAGGTTAATTTTACATGTACCTTTGATTATCCTAAGCACTTAGAGAGCTTTTAGAGTTAGTTTTCATTAGTTTTCATTGTAGATGAGATCAAACCTTGGTTCAATTCAATTAAAGTTATTGCTTTTTGTCAATTGGTAATCCTCTCTCTTATTGCTTTGTTATTATTTCTTAATTGTTTTAATTTAGTTGTTGATTATTCAATTAGTTCATGATGCAATTGTTAGGGTTTCTAATTAGTTTTGTTATTGTCAATTTGATCATGACTGAGTAGTTCTCTTTCTAGGGTGTTAGATAGGGAAGCCATGTTTATACCATGATTGTTGTTTAGATTTCTATCGATTTCTAGGGCTTGATTAGTGTGATTGTGGTGTGGTTTGTTCTTAATTAGTGATTAATGTTAGTGGCCAATTTTATTGATTACTTGTGGTTAATAATTGTTTGCACAGACCTGTCTTACGATTACAGGCCTAGGACACATTAGTAGTTCTGATTACGTTAGTGAACAAGCGGCGTATGTTGAACTATGAGCGTTGAGACTTAACCATAGCTCAACACATGCTCTAATTCCTCGACTCTTGACTTAGCTTTTGATAGTAGTTGACCCTATTTGATTGGTATAAGCATGGTGGACCGAACTAATACCCTAGAATTTTATTCCATAGTTAAAGTTAAATCCTCAGTTTAATTCTCGTTTTCCTTAGTTTAATTATTAATTCAGTTAATCTTCTCTGATTTCATCTAAAGTAGTTAGTTGGTTGAATATTAACATAGAAACTCTGTCTCCCTGCGGATTCGACCCTGCTTCCATTAACTACCATTGTTAGGGGACTGCAGGAATTATCTTTGAATAGGTGCTACGACTTTAGCCTATCAAATATACAGTCTGAGATTGAGATTTGGAGTTCCTCTATGGTGGGATATGTAGCTGGTGCTAATCCTCCTGTAGCAATTATGGATGGGTTTTGTAGGAGAATATGGAAGAATAAGGGGGTTGATAAGGTAGCATTGATTAAAACTGGGGTTTATTTGATTAGATTCAAATCGATGGAAAAAAGAGATTTGATTCTTACTAGAGGTGTTTTGATAACAAGCTATGTTTCTTAAGGCTTGGTCCCCTGATATGGAGGTTCATAGATATGATTTCAAGGTTGTTCCTACTTGGGTGAGATTAATGCTTGATTTCAAATACTGGGGTGAAAAGAGTTGTATAAGATTGTTGATGGTCTGGGCAAACCTGTCAAAGTTGATTTGGCAACAAGAAATAGAGACAGATTGGGGTTTGCTAGAATTTTACTTGAAATACATATTGATCATGAATTTCCAGATCAAATAGCTTTTATCAATGAAAATGGCATTGAGATTTGTGTGAATGTTGAGTATGAATGGCAACCTATCAAATGTACTAATTGTAATTTGATGGGACACTCTGAGAAGGAGTGCTGGAAAAGGTTAAAACTAGACAGGTGTGGATTCCTAAGGATGCTGCTAAGGCTCCTGTAGGAAATGTTGCATTGGCAGTAGAGGTTGGGTGTGATGATGAGTTTGTGAGTCCTGGTAAAGTAAGGAGGTATGTTGCTCCCAATGTTCCTGTGGTGGAAGTGGTAAATGCTTTTGCTTCTTTGTTTGGAAATGAGGTAGTAGGTGATGTGGTTGACTGTTGTAATTTTCCTGAAACTGAGGATTTGAATGATATGAATGAGAATGTACCTGTATAAGATGTTAGTGAGGAAGTGGATAAGGGGGGTGAGAATCTCCCTATCCCTAATGGATAGAGTTGTTGTTTGGAATGTTAGAGGGGTAAACATCTTGCAGAAGCAATATAATATTAAGAAATTCCTTAACACTCAATCTGTGGGTCTAGTTTGCCTCTTGGAAACTAAGGTGAAGCCTAGTAATATGGGTTCACTATATCCTAATGTGTTTTAAGGATGGTGTTTTACTTCTAATTCCAATTTTCACAATGGTGGGAGAATTGTGATTGCATGGAATCCTCTCTCTTTTCCTGTTGATTTTGGAAGAATGACAAGTCAAGTTGTGCATTGCGTTGTGACACCTGTGCAAAGTATGAACTATGTTTTCAGATGTAGCTCTGTGTATGCTTTTAATGATTCTATTAGTAGAGAAAGCCTTTGGTTGGATTTGGTGGAAATCGCTAACATGAACACTAATCCCTGGATGGTGATTGGTGATTTCAACTGTGTATTGCATTCAGATGAAAGGATTTGTTCTTTGGTCTGTAGCAGAGACACTGAAGCTTTCAGGAAGTGTGTTTTTGATCGTGATTTGAGTGATCTCAAAGGAGTGAGGCAGTTTTTCACTTGGAGTAATAAGCATCAAGGTTTAGATAGGGTGTTCTGTAAATTGGATAGGGTACTTGTTGGTGGGTCTTGGAATGATACTTTTCCTGATGCAGAAGTGAGATTCATCCCTGAAGGGAATTTTAATCACACTCCAATGTCTATTAGGTTTCTTCAAGATGCACAGCCTAGGAGGGGACCTTTTAGATATTTCAGATTTTGGAAAGATTTGGATGGTTTTGATTAGGCTATTAATGAAATCTGGAATGGTCCCAACTTTGGTTTAAAGATGTATTCTGTAGTGTCCAAGTTGAAAGCTACAAAAACTGGCAATTAAAAGGCTCTGTCATGGTGCTATGGATATTCAGTCTCAAGATGCAGTGGCTATGAAGAACTTGATGGACTGTCAGCAGAAACTTCAGGCAGATATTCACAATCTTGAGTTGAGAAATCAGGAACAGTTAGCTGCTGATAATTACAGGAGTGTACACAAGAAATATATTGAGTTTTTGAGACAGAGAGCTAGAGCTGATTGGTTAAAGTTGGAGATGATAATACTAGACTATTTCATCAAACTATCAAGCAAAGAAGGCTGCAAAATAATGTTTATAGTATATGTGATAAAGAGGGGAATTGGGTTGACAATCCTGATGTGATAAATCAGGCTTTTTTAGATTACTATTTACAACTGTTGGGTTCTGAAATGGTGGATAGGAAGTGTGTCGTTCAGGAAATTGTGGATCTTGGTCCTTGTGTAAATGTTGATGATTATGAAGGTCTTATTGGTCCTGTTACTCCTGAAGAAGTGAAGAAGACTATTTTCTCTTATTTTTTCAGAGATAATTGGGAGGTGATTGATATTGAGGTAACTCAAGCTGTCATCTCTTTTTTCATAATGGAAAAATTATGAGAGAGATTAATGCTATTGTTTTAGCCCTTACCCTAAATGTAAGGTTCCTAATTCAGTCATTGACTTCAGACCAATAGCTTGCTGTAATGTGATATATAAAATTATTTCAAAAAATTTGTGTATGAGAATGAATTGTAAACTGCCTAAGCTCATTTCTGAAAATCAAGGGGCTTTCATCAAGGGTAGGAATATTGTAAGTAATATCATGATTTGCCAAGACTTGCTGAGAGATTATTGGAGAAAGAGTTGTAGGCCTAGTTGTATGATCAAGATGGACATGAGGAAAGCTTATGACACTATTGACTGGAATTTTGTGAGAGAAATGTTGGTTTGCTTGAAATTTCCTTTGAAGTTCATTGACCTGGTGATGATTTTGTGTTACTAGCACTAGATGCTCTTTAATGATAAATGATAATCTGTTTGGTTTTTTTGAACCAAAGATGGGGCTTAGACGAGAAGATCCTATCTCCCCCTTTGTTGTTTGTGATTTGTATGGAGTACATGTCCAGGATTATGAACTTTGTGGGGGATGAAGAGTGGTTTCAATTTTCATCCTAGATGCAAATCAATTCAGCTTAATCATCTTGTCTTTGCTGATAATGTATTGATGTTCTGTAAGGGAGAATATGTGTCTACTTATTTGCTGTTGCAAGGTTTCAAGCTCTTTTCAGACTCTTCTGGTTTGTGTGTAAATAAAAAAAACTGTTGTTTATAGAGCTGGTATGTTGGAGGTTGAGATTCAAAGAATCATAGATGTTTATGGATTCACTCTAGGTGCTCCCCCGTTCACTTATTTGGGTATGCATATTTGCTCTTCAAGGATCAGAAATGGTGATTCTCAAGTAATTTGTAATAAGATGGTAAGTAGGATCGAAATTTGGAGCTTTAGAAATCTCTCCTATGCAGCTAGAGTTCAATTGGTTAATTCTGTTTTGATGAGCCTTCATATCTACTAGGGCCAGATTATTGTTATCCCTAAAGGTGTGATTAAGAAGTATGTGGAGGTGTGTAGATCTTTTTTATGGGGTGGTGAATATTTTAGTTTAAAGCCTGACAATGTAGATTAGAAGCAAACCTGTTTGCCTAGGAAGGCTGGTGGCCTTGGTTTCAGAAGAATAGATTGTTGGAATCAAGCAGCTATTGGTAAGCTTGTTTGGGCAATTGCAAAGAAAGAAGATTCTCTATGGATAAGGTGGATCAATGCAGTGTATATCAAGAATGAAGAATGGTGGGAGTATAAGCCTCCTAGAAGTGCAAGCTGGTATTGGAAATGTATTTGTGACATAAAGGAGCACTTGAAAACTAATATATCAGTTTCTGTTATTATGCAGATTCCTAACTACCAGATTAGGAAAGTCTATAAGTTGATTGTTGGTTGAAGTCCAAGATGTTTCTGGGATAAGCCTATGTGGTGCAGATTATTTATTCCAAAGCATAATTTTGTGTGTTGGATGGTTGTTCAGAACAAGTTATATACTAGAGACAGGCTGATAAAGTGGGGTATGCTTGATGATGCTAATTGCCCTATATGCCTGACCTGTGATGAAACACACTGTTATCTTATGTTCCAGTGTACCTTCAGTGCTAGATTGATACAGCTTGTGTTGAGTTGGCTTAAGATCAGGTGGGCTGATCGATCTTTGATAAACTGGTACAAATGGCTTGGGAGGAAAAAATGCTCAAAGTTTCAGAGAAGAGTGTGTAATGCTACTTTCAATGCCACTGTGTATGTTGTTTGGTTTGTAGGAAATGAGGTTGTTTGGAGTGCTAATGTTAAAACTCCATATTTTGTATTTGCTAGGATTAAAAATGATGTAATTTGTAGAATTAGTGCTCTCTTTCCTGTTAGGTTGAGTAGTGATGATAGGTTGTCGTGGGACATTTTATGTAGTGCTTTGTAACTCTGTTGAGTAGTTTTCTTAGTTTCCATGTGATGAAGAGTCCAACCTAGTTGGTTTATTCAGATCATGGAGGC
Organism: Patellifolia procumbens; assembly: GCA_947645195.1. NCBI lineage: Eukaryota > Viridiplantae > Streptophyta > Magnoliopsida > Caryophyllales > Amaranthaceae > Patellifolia > Patellifolia procumbens. Next base: position 1,310,522 of record CANSGD010001379.1, on the reverse strand, counting down.
TTTAGGGTGTATGCCTTGTTTTGAGCTATATATATTTTTCTTACTTGTTCAAAAAAAAAATTCAGAGGTGTTACCGTCGCAGTGAAACGCAAGGCATAATTTAACAACTTAAATCTTCAATAATCAAATGCAGCAAAAGAAAAAAACACACTCCTTTAAAATCCTACAATTTTTGGGAATCTCACATACCCCTCTACTTCAATCCAAAACAGTAAAGGCAACGGTTTCCACCGTTAATATGCAAAAAGAATTTATTCAAAACTTAGAAAAGTGTTCGAGAAAAGTCCCCTAGCCCAAATGCATGCTCTGTCGATCATGTACCTGTCAGCTTAGAATCTGCTCGCCAAAAAGGGTCATCACAGGGCCAAGCCAGCACAAACATACAACAAAAACAAGTCAGCTAGACAGAATACATATGTAACACAATACACCTTAGCACAGAATAAATTTGTGGAAATATAGGGACAAACATGAAAGCGAAACTTTAATCGTATTCTATTAATGGTAAAGGGTTTCTTATGGTAAATTATGATTGTTGGCAATGAACGGGACCGTAATCTATAAGAATCATACGGGCTACCTGAAACCTTTAGCCTTATAGTCCAAGAAACAAGTGATCTAGAACAGGTCGTACTATACTATTATCTAAATAATCCTTAGTATGCATACAAGATCGAATAACCAAAAAGGGTCATTTGTCGTCACAAAGACCCTAGCAAGGACGTAGATTCAACTATAATCCTCCTCATTTGTTCAATACTCGTAGGGGATCCTTCCTATGAGTTTTATTGCCAATGTGCCTTCTAAGTGATTTGAAGTTTATGAACTACATTAATGTACAACAACCACACGGGTAAGAATATAACCTTACTTTACTTGGTTAACGTACAACCCTGTTACCTTTCTTAGCCCTCCTAGGCCACCTATAAATTAATAGTTAACATCCTTATAACTATTAAAATTCCTTTAAACATGAAAACCATGGAAGTTATTACTCGGTAATTAGAATTATAAAAAGAAACATGCTAACACTTTCCTTTTTTCCACAACTACCAGAACATTGAATATTCACCTTCCTCAAAACCAATTAAACATAAACAAATCATAACCAATTACCGAACTCCATAACGGTTCATATAACACATTTATAATTCCGATTGCATGTCACACATGAAGTCATGAAATATTCACAGGCACATTAGACACTAGCACAATTAATCATGATAGCACCTTAAGACATGGATTTCTCAAACATACCCAAGTACGTTTAAATATTCCTAGCATGCTACTACACATAATTAAAGTGCTAAGTACGCGTATGTACCTCTCAAGAGCACTAGTAACGATCAGATGCTCCTAATAGTCTCCTCTTATGAACTCGGTACCTAACGATCCCATTAAACAATAATTAGTGACTGAGTAATAACGACGAATCGTATAAACAGTGAGGTAAGACTTTCCCACAACTCTAAATAACTTGATTTTAAAGTCAATCAAAGCGTATATTAATTTCCTCATAATTTAAAACTCATTAAAACTAATAAACTAATATAATTAAAATAGTTTAAATAATTAACACAAAATTAATAACATTATTAACTATTTAAACCAACAAGCCCAACTTTTCCCTCCCAAAATTCATCTTCCTCGTTCAATACTCACGCAACCCAACACCACACCAACGATACCTACACGCCTCACAACCACCATACTGCCCTGCACACACACACAACCACGGCACTCGTTACCACCACATTCTCACTACACACACGCTGCACTAGGGGTGTTCATTTCGGATTATCCGATCCGATCCGAAATTTCGGATATCCGAATTTTTCGGATTGGGAGAAGTGCGATTTGAATCCGATCCGAAAATTTCGAATACCCATTTTTTAGGATATGCAAAATTTCGGATCGGATACCCGGATTATCCGATCCGATTTTTATGGGAAAAAAAGTTTAAAATCAAATTTATTTAATGGAAAAAATTACGGATATTTCGGATCGGATAATTATCCGAAAAATATTCGAATTTTTAAACATTTTTCGGATAATTCGGATATCCGAAAAGGCCAAAAGAGTGATCCGAATACGATCCAAAAAATTGCGGATATCCGATCCGAATTATCCGAAACACTATATTTCGGATCGGATCGACCGGATCGCGGATCGGTTCAATCGGATCGGATTTTTGTGAACACCCCTACGCTGCACTCATCACTCACTCGTACACCAACACCACACCACGCTGCACCTCACGCAGTAACACCCACTGTGCACTCACGCTGCACACCAACACCACACCACTCCACCTCACACATGCACAACCAGACCAACACGCAACCCTTATCCCGTCCGCAACAACAGTAAAAAAAGGGCAGCGTACATAAAAAGAGAGGGAAATAAAGTATTACCATTCTTGGTTGGTAAAAAAGCGAACGAAAATGTGCCTGAAACCCAAAGAACGTGTTGGGTTGCTGATAGGAAACCATAGAAAACAACAACCAAAGTCGCGAATCGACGGAAAAAACAGAGCAAGGAAATCAGTCTCCTTGCACGCTCACTCAAAAGAATTGGCCAAGAAGAGTAAACGAAACATGACTTATCGAGATCGAATGGAAATAGTTAATTGTTTGGCTTGAGGAACGAGAAGCAGGGGCGATTGATTTTGAGAGGAATAAGAGAAACAGTGATGAAGGAGCGCCCGTGAAGGGTTAAGTCCTTATATAGTTTCCCCTTTTTTATTTTCTTTTATCTGTCACCAAAACCTAATCTCATACGATTATAAGTTGTAAAGTACTTCCTCCGTTTCTTTTTAATTGCAACCATTTATTATAATTATAACGTAATTATAAAATATAGTGTTCAAAATACGGAGTATCACAGTCAGTGCTTTGTTCCCAAGAGAATTCATACTTACTGGCTTTGGTTTTTACTCTTCTAATTTTTACAGAAGTTGTATTTATTTGGGTAAGTGGTTTGAGTAAATTCCTGTAAGTGTGAGAAAGCTTTGATTAGTGAAGTAAGAGAGAAGTTTGAGAAGAACAACTGTTAGTGGGAACTGTTGTTGAGAACTTGAGTTTGTGGCCCAATAGAATTAATAGGTTTGAACAGAGTTATTGGCCTATTAAAGTCAAAAGTTTGAGTCAAAATCTCTTGTAGTCGAGGTCGATTCTTCCTATTGGGTTTAGGAAGTTTTTCCTCGCTAAAATCTCTTGTGTTCCCGTTGTGTGTTCCCTAGCTAGCTTTTAATTCCGCAAAAAGAGTTACGCTTATTCTATCACCATTATTCACCCCCCCTCTTATAGTACTCATATTATACAACATATTAATTTCTAGCTAATTAAAATTAACCAGTTACCACTGTATGCTCATAACTTCATAAGGATATATGTTACCAAAATCATGAAATTTTGTTATGATCACTTTCTTCTTATTAATGATTTCAAATCTTCTAATTGATTTAGTACAAAACAATATTAACCCATACCAAAACTTTATAGATTCTGTTAAGATCATGCTCTTAGCCTCTTCTATTTCCTTAATTAGCACAAGTACAGTGATAGAACTTCATATGATATACTTTAATTTTCTGTACCACTTTAGTATTACGATATTGTATTGCACTCTCATCACAAGGACGACAACTAATTTAAATTCATTTTATATGTTCCTTGGATAAGCATGTATGGTGGCATCATGTTTGTATAAGGCATCCCAAATCTCAATAGACGTATGCAGAAAACCAGCACACTGCACACCCAAATACGCTGAACATCCACATATAAAAAAATCTCTATCAATATAAGAGAAGAAAGGAAGGATGCGAGAAAAAAAAAAAGGATATATTAACTATTTTATTATTTTTTAATTATTTTACAAATTAATTTTTTAATCGTTTTTGTATGCATGACGTAAATTTGACACTAGTTACTTCATGTCTCTTTATGGCTACGAGTACTCATACTACTTTTTAATGACCATGAGTATATAGTATATTTAAGTTTTTTTCATTAATTTATTAAGAGCTTTTCACTAACCGTTTGTTGTCGAATAACAATAAGTAAAAAAGATAACATTAACTATACATTGTGGTTGTTTGGTTGATATGAGAAATTATGGGCAATAGAAATTCCCATGAATTAGAAAATGGGTGGATTGTTGGTTGACACTAAATGGCAAAATGTAGGAATTTTAGGAATTTCAACTTCTCACAAAATGGAGGAATTTAATTACCTAGGGTCCCCTAGGTAAGTTGAAATTCCTATGGAATTTACTTCCCCCATTGTCAACCAAACACTTTAGCCAAATTCCATGAATTTGATTAAGGAATTGATTTCCTATAAATTAGAATTTTATGGGAATTTTCACTTTCCACATAAACCAAACGACCACTTTATACTGAGAGTGAGAGATAACTGAATTAGATAAACGACTATTCGAATTCTAAAAGGTTTTGGAATCAATCCTCCATCTTACGCATCAAATACGTAATACCCAAGAGTACATCTGGGTAAATGGGATAATATATTCATTCCTACTGCTCGGCTTGGGTATCTCAACTGGTCCACTTGGCAAATTTTAAAACTGCAAACTGCAAACTGCAATTGCATTCATCTAACAACCTAATCAAAACACAAACTTATAGAGTAGAATGACAATTGGTTATCTTGTCCAGTTTATCTATTATCCTGACGCCTATAGCATTGAAAAACGTGCTGTCACTCAAATGAAGTTTTCTAAGTTGTCGTCCACGCATAGGCTAAGGCAATGGGATGTTTAGCAAATGGCTTTTGGCTGATTTTTTCATTGGCTTCTGGCTTTTGGCTTTTATTTCTGGTCAAACAGCCAAAAAAAGTGTTTGGTAACTGGCTTTTGCAGTAGCTGAAAAGCCGGCTTTTCAGCCAAAAGCCAGAAGCTGCTTTTACCAGCTTTTATGGTTGGCTTTTGGCTTTTGCTTTCATTTTGTACTAAACAGCCAACAATAACAGCCAATTTTACTAAACACTTTTTTAAACAGCCATTAATTATATAGCCGGTCAAACAAGCCACTAAAAACAGCGGTCAAACCAGCCAGCATATAAAGCCACCAGCCAACAGCCACCAGCCAATTGCCAAACACCCCCAATTTGTGTGAATATTCCACGTGTAAAAATAAGACAAATTAAATGTCTTATTTTCACTTCAACTCCATTTATTATCTAAACATTTTCGATCATATTATTATTATTAATAATAACAATTTAAATTATTTTATTAATGATTATTATTATTTAGTTTTCCATCCGACTAACAATATTCTTTCCATTTCTCATATTTCACAAATATTAAGATTTGGAGACAAAATATAAAAAGCTAATAATTGCATATAACAAAAAGTACTACTTCCTCCCGTTCCAAAGTAAATACAACAATCAATATTTTGCACTATTCACAGTATGTACTTTGATTAAAATTTGAGCTTTACACATGATAAAAAACATAGTCAAGTGGGATATTGTTGATTCGTCTCGTTAAATACTTTCATAATATCAACTTTTTATAATTTTTACCTTGAATCATGACTATATAAGCTATTCTGATATTAAGATTCAATATAGATGAAATCGTGGAAGCGGACCTTTTCTTTCCTTGGACCACGTAAGAATTCGTCGTCCGATTGAATCTTCTTGTTCCTGGATGCTCCATCAAAATCCATCGCTATTCCTTTCCTCCACCGAGAAAGGTTCTTTATATATTATAGTAGATATTAACCGTTAAAGTTAAGTCTCGGCAAACGTGAAAAGTGAATTGTTGCATTTAATTTGGAACAGAGGAAGTATAATACTTTCTCCGTTTTTTTTAAGTGATACAAAGTTGCTTTTTCGTTTTTTGAGGCAAAAGATTGTAAGTATAATTAGGTGGATTTAATTGTATAGTAAGTGGGTGTAGTCCCCTTTAGAAATAAGTAAAGTAAGGGTAAGTGGGTGCAGTCTCCTTTATTTAAGTGTGGTTAAATAATTAAGTAAGGGTAATATAATCATTTTATAAGGCAAATTTTACTAAAGTTAGAAAGTTTTTAAAGTGTATCACTTAAAAAAACATCCACTTTTAGAAAGTCTATCACTTAAAAAACGGAGGAATTATAAGAAGTGAAGTTCACTTTTTGAGTATAATCCAAACATTCATGTATCAACCAATCACAAGTAAAATTTTTTTACAACAACCAATCAAAAATCAGATATGAAATGCACATGGGTTATAAACTTTAAGGGAGAGAATGAGAGAGAGTAGTGTGTTTTTAGGGTTGTTGGTACTTTTATAGGTGGTGTATTACAATCCTAAAAAGACAACATATGGCATTTTGGGGGAACTTTTAATTGATTTTTGAGGATAAAGTGGGAATTAGATTTTATGAATGAGGGTATTTTAGGAAATAAAACCGCACTATAAATGGAAAGTGTTTGAATGGGAACAACATTTTAGGACACCAAAAAGAAATACGGGAAGATTATTGTGGGATGGATGGAGTATTATTTTGCTATTTATGACTTTACTTATTCATATTATCACTACCTCATGCGTCGCAAAAAAATTTGTACACTTGATCCGGCACATAATTTTAGACGTTAAATTAGTGTTTGATTATCAATTGTATTTTGATAAAAACATAGATGTGATAGGAACTAGCATGATATTTTTTTACTTAGAAGAGAGATAAAATAGGTCACAAAATGTTTGAATTGGTTGAGTTTATGAATTAAACTATTTTATTATAATGAGTGAAAAGGTAGGTGAGGTAGATTTGGTAATTAAACTAATTTAGTGGCAGATCCTATTAGTAAAGGTAAATATATTAGTGAACCCTGTCCAAAATGGGAGTGTATAGTGCTATATGGAACAGAGAAAAAAAACGTGTATAAAGTTTTATGGGACGGAGGGAGTATTATTATTATCATATAAAAATATAATAATTATTGTTGCTCATATTTTTATTAGTTCTTATAATTATGATAATAATATTTAGGGCCTATTCTTTTCAGTTTATTTTCAGTCCAGTTCAGGTTACCTCCAATGAGTTCATTGTAATTTAGCTCCCATTAGTTCAATTCAGTTTTGATAAGTTCAGTTCAGTTAATCTCCATTTATTATTTAACCATTTTATAAAATTTTATTATTATTGTGAATTTAATTTATTTTACTTATTACTCTTAGTATTATTATTATTATTATTATTATTATTATTATTATTATTATTATTATTTTTTATTATTTTTTATTATTTTTTATTATTATTATTATTATTATTATTACTATTTTATCATTATTATTATCATCGTTGTTGTTGTTATAGATTATTTTTTTTATTATATTTTTGCTCTTTTGTATTACTATTATTATTAGCGCGGAGCATGGTTTAGGTTGGTGCGGTTTGCGGTTTAACCATATTTTATCTCAGTACGAGTATTTTAATTTGCAATTGTTATTATACTTTCCCGACTAAATATTTACTATTATAACATACAAATAAACTATAAAATGCTAGAAGATATTGAAAAACTTATAAAGTTGCTAATAATATTACTACTTAAGGTACAAAATCGTCATTATATTGAATATTAAAGATACTTTGACAGTTTATGATGCAGTTTAATATTTAAATATTATAAACCAACCCAAAACCGTAAACCGTGGTTTGATCAAAAGCACAAACCAACCCAATTTTTTTAACCTATGAACCAATCAAATCGCATCAAAATGATTTACGTTGCGATTTTGTGTTGTTCGAACCAATTGTTATTATTATTACTTCCTCCGTACAAAATAAATGCACCATTTGCTTGGACACGCATGCCGAGATAAAACTTTAAAGATTAATATCACTAATTATGTATTTGTAAAAATTATAAACATTAGATCATAAAAAACTACAAGTTGAGCCAAAATCCAACAAGACCCCACATGACTATATTTTCCCTTGTGTATAAGTCACAAATTGCAATTAAATTTAAAACTGTAAATAGTGTCAAAAGTGGAAATGGTGCATTCTTTTCGTTACGGAGGAAGTATTATTATTTTTATAGTATTAATTCTAATTATCATAGTAGTAATAACAATATATTGATATATATATAATAGTAACTACTAATATTAATTATTACTATTATCATTAATTAGGGGATTGCTAAACGCAACCTCACTTTACTTAACACAACTTCTCAATTCCTTATTTTACTTTCATTAGAAAAGTATGTTCTCCCTTCTCTATTCCCACTTTTAGAGAGAAAAAAGCTTATGATTTTGTGCCGAAAGCATAGCAATCTATCGAATAACAACTTCAATGGACGATAATTTTGATCCTACGCGGTCTCGCAGCAAATGTGAATGTCTTTTTCTTTTTCGTTTTTTAAAACCAATTTCATGTAACTTGCATGAAATTAATTCTCCTACTTTGTTCAATCTATAGGAAGCAAATAACCTTGTGTCGTGCAATCTTCATGAAACAGTGGCGTCTACTTTGTACAAATTGTATGAAGCCGATGGTTACTTTTCGTGCACATTGTATGAAATAGTTATGTAGATTTCAGGAATTTGAACAAAACTGTGGGAAAAGCTTCAGATTGCAGCAGAATTTTTAAATTTTTGAAAGATAGATTGTTGCAGATTAGGTTATGCACAAAATTCCTTGCGGAAATATTTCAGATTTAAGAAGAAATTCGCCCTTCAGTTATGGGGTTTATAGATAGAGAGAATTTGCTTATGAGTATGTCTAGGTTAATGCGATATTGTTTCCAAAATTGGATTAGCATTACCCAACAACATCCACTTAGGTTAGTAATTGCTTCTGATTTGTCCAGATCGATACTCCCAAGTCCCAATATTACTTTCATGTTTAGATATTTGTCCATATTGGAATTTGCACTTCAGTTATGGGCTTGAATTATAAATTATAAATTATAAATTATAAATTATAAATTATAAATTATAAATTATAAATTATAAATTATAAATTATAAATTATAAATTATAAATTATAAATTATAAATTATAAATTATAAATTATAAATTATAAATTATAAATTATAAATTATAAATTATAAATTATAAATTATAAATTATAAATTATAAATTATAAATTATAAATTATAAATTATAAATTATAAATTATAAATTATAAATTATAAATTATAAATTATAAATTATAAATTATAAATTATAAATTATAAATTATAAATTATAAATTATAAATTATAAATTATAAATTATAAATTATAAATTATAAATTATAAATTATAAATTATAAATTATAAATTATAAATTATAAATTATAAATTATAAATTATAAATTATAAATTATAAATTATAAATTATAAATTATAAATTATAAATTATAAATTATAAATTATAAATTATAAATTATAAATTATAAATTATAAATTATAAATTATAAATTATAAATTATAAATTATAAATTATAAATTATAAATTATAAATTATAAATTATAAATTATAAATTATAAATTATAAATTATAAATTATAAATTATAAATTATAAATTATAAATTATAAATTATAAATTATAAATTATAAATTATAAATTATAAATTATAAATTATAAATTATAAATTATAAGTTATAGATTATAGATTATAGATTATAGATTATAGATTATAGATTATAGATTATAGATTATACTACGTCCGTTTTTTTAATATGTATGTTTGATTTTACGCACGGACCAAGAAAAAATTGTAAAAGTAAGAGAGAAGGTTAGTAAAAGTAAGGAAAAAGTGAAAAAGGTAGAGAGAAGGAAAGAAAGAGTAGGAGGAAAATGTAATAATTAGGTGGAACAACTTTCCATTTATGAGAAAAGGTAGAAAGGTATCAATTAAAAAAATACCCCAAAATGGAAAAATATGCATATTAAAAAAACGGAGGGAGTAAATTACAAATTATAAACTATATAATTATTATTTATCATTATAACTACATTATCTAATATTCAACAATTTTTATTATCTAATTATTATATATAGGGTTTTCTGTCAGAATGAACCTAATAAAATACGAGTTTTGTAGAGAAGGACCTAATAAAAAAATTGTCTAAAAAGACCTAATAAAACACTTCGGGTTGTTACTAACAACCTATTTGTGATTTTCCGGCCAAAATACAATTTTCCGGCGTTGACTTTTTTTAACCCTCCATTGCCTCTTTTTTTTTTACTTCCTCTCTCATTTACTGCTCTCCTCACTCCCACTTACTTCTAGCCCAAATAACCCATCCATCTCTACTCAAATTCTTTCCTCCAAAATCAGATTCATCTTCTTCAACATCAATTCTCCCACCTTCCTCATGCTTCTCTTTCATCTCTTTCATCTCTCCACTGTAAAAAGCATTAATACTGCTCTTTCTCTTTCTAATTGAATCAATGCACTGAGGACCACAAGAATGGATTTTTGGACTGTAGTGAAAAGATCCGTTTTTGAAGCAAAAGGAGGGGTAAAAGAATCACCACTATAAAAGACTCTCAACTTGACGTAAGCAAACAAAATCCATTATTTTATTGAAACTCAATTGTAGATAAGCTTAATTAAACCTCAATTGAAAAAAGGTGTGAACTTGGGTTTTGCAAAAAAGTTAGGTTAAACTATTGTAGCTCAATCAAACTTAAACTAATCACTTATATTAATTTTTGAATTTGAGTAAAATGTATTTTAGGAAACGTAATTTTTCAAATTGGGGAAAAACGGTTAATAAGAACCCTAGATTTCTAAAACCTTTAAACATTGAGAGGGAAAATTTAGAAGAGAAAAACATACCTTATGTTTGATAAAGATTGAAGCTTGAAAACGAAATTGAAGCATTAATGGTGATCTAAGAAGAACCTATCTATGAAGATTTGGGAGAAACTTGGAGTTGAGAACAACTGATCTTGGAGGAAAGAATTTGAGTAGAGATGGATGGGTTGTTTGGGATAGCAGTAAGTGGGAGTGAGGAGAGCGGTAAATGAGAGAGGAAGTAAAAAAACGAGTCAATGGAGGGTTGAAAAAAAGTCAACGCCGGAAAATTATATTTTGGCCATAAATAGGTTGTTAGTAACAACCCGAAGTGTTTTATTAGGTCTTTTTAGAGAAATTTTTTTCATTAGGTCCTTCCCTAAAAACTCGTGTTTTATTAGGTTAATTCTGACAAAAAACCCTTATATATATTTATTTCAATTCGGTTCAGCTCCAATAAGTTCAATTTAGTTCCGCTCAGTTCAGTTCAACTAGAGTTAGACAAAATGAAGGCTTGTTCTCTTCAGCTTATTTTCACTTTAATTCGGTTCAGTTCAGTTCTTATCAATTAAGTTTAGTTCAATTCAGCTCCAATTATATTGTTATTATTTAATTCTCATCAAGTATTAAAAAATTAATAATAAAAACAATTATTATTATTTATATATTATTATTATTTTATTTTATTATATTAATTTTATATTAATTATTACTATTATTTAATAATTTATAATTATCAAGTAATAATAATTAATTGATTATTATCATTATTCATCATTTACTATTATCATTATTCGTTAGAGAGAATTGGGCCATTTAATTAGAAATTAAAATAAACAATGATATTGTTGTGAAATTAGGGTTAGGGAGATAGAGAGTTGTAGGGGAAAATAGTCATATATTCTCTTATTCCATATGAGGGGTATATATAGTACAATATGTACACGACAACTAGTATATACTACCTCCGTTTTTTTTAATATGCACATTTCTCCATTTTGGGGTGTTTTTTTTTAATTGGCACCTTTCTACCTTTTGCTATAAATGGAAGGTTGGCCCACCTAATTATTACACTCTCTCCTACTTTTTCATTCCTTCTCTCTACCTTTTTCACTTTTTCCTTACTTTTACTAACCTTCTCTCTTACTTTTGCACTTTTTCCTTGGTTCTTGTGAAAACCCTTAGGTGCATATTAAAAAAAACGGAGGGAATATAAAATATTATCTTCTAATATATTATATATATCCACTATAATATTTCATAACAGATATTAATTTTTGTCATCCCCTCTCTTCTTACCTCGTTATTTTTTTATTTAAGTTAATAGTTTTTACAAGATGTACTAAAGATTTCTCTAGTACGCAATGGTTAAGATTTATACCCATTATTATATGTATATCAATATAAGGTTGATAAATTTTGGTAAAAATAAAAAGTATAATAAGATAGACGAAAAAAGGTAGTAAATTAATTTCTGTATGTGTAATCTTAAAAGAGTGATATGTAAGATAAGATTACTTATGTTAAGTTTCCTATAAAATAAAAGTGAAACACGTTCTCACGCGATAGTACGAAACTCCTTTTCCTTTACCCCTTCTTCTTCCCACCCTTGTGTGTATTTATATTACGAAACCAAGTCCAAACACCGATATCCTCTCCTCATATATAGATACATACATATCTACAAAGTAACTAAGACCAAAAAGAGTTCCATCTAAGAAATCAACATGGCGGCGCCACCACCAAAAACACCAAGAACATGTTCTCAATGCGGCAATAACGGCCATAACTCTAGAACTTGCATTGAACTTCCTACAGCCGCTTCGGCATCTGTTCATCCTACACCCGGGTTTATGCTTTTTGGGGTAAGAGTAACTGCCTTAGACTCTTCTCCAGCTTCTCCTTCTTCTTCAATTTCAATTTCTCCGTCTTCCTCGATGTTTCGAAAAAGTATGAGTATGAATAATTTATCACAATATGATGAACAACAACAACAATCACACCATGATTGTGCTCTTGCTAATGATGTTGTTACCCCTGGGTATAATTCTGATGATGCTCTTCACGCTTCTGGTAGTCGAACGCGTGACCGAAAAAGAGGTAGGAGTAGCTTTTTTTTATTTTTTGTAGGAGTAGTATGTTAAATATTTTTAAAAAAAATTGTTTTTGATAATGTTTTTACAAATGATCAGACATATCTTGCTTTCATGTTTTTTCTTTATTTATTTTAAATTTTTATAAACATTAATTTTATAAAAATTATAAGTTGGAGACTTGGAGTATAGTTTTTGTAAAAATTGAAGTAAAAAAGATTCCAGTAATATTTTAGTGGGTAGTATGGCAAAATATATTGGATTAAAGGATTTCCGTGCGATAAAACTTAGCGTTGGAATCCATCAATGAGTTGAACTTTAAATTGAGGGTTCTAAAATAACCAAATCTTTACCTGATCGAACTTCCATAAAAATGATAAGAATCTTAATTAAAATAAGAATTTCGATGTGATCTTGGTATAAGATTATCTTACAAGATCTCTACTAAGTAGCCTTTTTTTTAATTCCTACTTAAATGGAACAACTTTCTCTTCATTATCTATGGGTTGTTCCTCTTCTACTTTTCCTAATCAAACTTTATGTATTTTTGCATACATTTAAGGCTAGTTATATCTCTAACTTACAGGGAAAGTCCTAAAGAGCCAACTAGTTTCAAACTATGAAGCAATGTTCATTGGACCTTAATTTTCTAAACTGAACTTAATGTTTGCTGAATTAAATATATTTTTTATTAACTAAATATATTTTTACTGATTTTCGATTTTATTTCTATTTTTTAGACTTAATTTTGTTAAATTGAACTTACTTTATTAGATTGAACTTATCTTACTCAATTGAACTTACTTCCATTGCCTAACTAAAAATGAGTTCTTTTGAAGTCAAATCGAGCTCTTTTACTAAGTACAATTTTCTAGAAACGTAGTTTAACACATTGACTCCTCATTATTCTCGAATATAGTTGGTCTATCAAAAGACCGTTTTAACTTACTATTTCATTTGAGCTAAAAAATAAGAGTAATAATTTCATATTTTCTAAATTAATATTTTTGGGTGTTACTAATAAATTTATCATTGGAATTCATGAATTAAATCATGGGTTATTCAATGTGTAGGAATTCCATGGACAGAGGAAGAGCACAGGCTATTTTTAACAGGGTTGAACAAGGTAGGAAAAGGAGATTGGAGAGGAATTTCAAGAGAATTTGTCAAGACAAGAACACCAACACAAGTTGCTAGCCATGCCCAAAAATATTTCCTCCGGCGAAGCAGTATCAACCGCCGTCGCCGCCGGTCTAGTCTATTTGACATAACCACCGACACAGTGAGTAACTTGGTTTTCAGTATTACTTCATTTGGTTGACATTTTTGCATACCAAGAATTATTATCTTCCTTGAATAAATCATTTGGGATCTCTCTATTTGGACTCTTGTGCCCATTTGGTAGGGAGTAGCTTTCCATTAAAAGTTAAAGCTATTTTTTTCCTTTTTTCTTTTTTTTGGAGGGACCAAAAGAAACTGAGCTTTTAAAGTGTCTTTCAAAGTAAGTAAATTTTGGTTTTGACATATGGGAAATATGTGGTTGGAGTGTCTTTTGACATTATGCACATTAATTAGAAAGTTACTCGGTAAATAATTTATATTGATACAGATGTTTGTTTGTTTTTTTCTAACGTTTATTGGAAATTTTGTGAATTTCTTCAACTTTATATACTATCATAAATAAAATTTCAAACATGAAAAGAATGTTACATATACGTTCTTACTTTTTTAAGTGGTCAAAACAAGCCTAGTTTTATCTCACTGAAACTCTACCACTTTGATAATTTGTGAGGCTAGAATAAATGTCGACTCCATACTAATTAGGTAGTTGTTTTTAAAATGGACAAAACTATACACTTTGCTAGGTCCTAAAATGCTACTTAGTGGAGTGGTACCATTTAATTGATCTTGTCTCTCTTGGAATGAATATTTTGTAGGTGAGCCATTCATCAAAAGAGAAGCAATTTCAAAGCCAAGATTCATCTTGTCAATTCAAAGCAAAAGCAAGTTATCAAACAACCACATTTGCTTCTCCTTATCCTCCTACATTACGGCCAATTACAACCAAGCACAACCGCACAATCCCAATACTTCCGGTCCCATCTTCCTCAAAGATGGCAAGTCTCAATCTAAACCAATCACCAACATCGTCATCTTCAACATCAACTTATAGTACTAAAGAAAAAGAATATGAACCCTTCCTTTCTCTTAAACTTTCACAAGCACCAACCGAAGAGGAATCATCGAGGCGATCCCCCACATTTGGAGGATTCAACGGCAATGGAGATAGCATTATTAGTGTTGCTTAAAAGAGAATAAAGACAATGATGATATTGATAGATTAAATTTTGTTTTGGATGTAAAGAGCTGTGGTGATTGATTATATTAAAAGATAAGATAATATTTTCTTTTAGCTGGATCATATCATAGCATAATATTATCATATATAAACATATGTTTAGTCAAATGCTATGGTTCTAGATAAGATATGTCTATTATTTTTTTAGGGGATTAGGTGATTCCTTTTGGGTGTATAGGGTAAGAGGTCCAAAGTGATGAGATAAGTGGACAAAAATAGAGCGAGCATCGTTTTCTTTGGTGTTGTTTTTGGGCTTGTATCCACTCTTAATATTTTGTTTTTGGTAGGATCTCTCTTTTTATTATGTGTGGTGTCAAATCATCACTATAGACTATAGAGTAATAGTACTAGCTTTCCATTGTTTCTTGATAATATGTGGAGATGCTTGTTGGTTGATTGGCTCACGTTCCAATTACTACATACCAATGAATTTGGTGCAATGTGCTCCTATTTGTTGCAACTTGGCATGAGTATGGTTGGCACTATCGATATAGGCCAATGGACCTCACCAAGAAAAGGACTTGTACTATGGCCTTTTTTGCTCTTCATGTTGTCTATAAGTTGGGGTGAATATCCGTGATGAATTGATGATCACCACAATCAAGGATGCTTGCTACTCCATTAGGATCTTCGCAAATTTTCAGTTTTTGGTTTTAATATCTAAGGGTTGTATTTTATGAGTTGTAGTGTATTTAACTCAAAAACTATTCATACTTTTTTTTATGATATTGGCTCAATACAACTTATTACATTCTCCTCAATATATATGCAACACTTTTAATGTTACACTTTTCACATGTTTTGTTTTAACTAACATTTTACCATCATATAAATACAAATATTATCTTATAAAAATATATTTAAAACTATTTTAATGTGTACCTTAACATTATAACCTCTCATGATTTGTTACTAATAGTCAGTGATATTAAGGGCCAAATTTGTGTGTTGGTTAGTGTACCTCCATTAATCCCCATGATTGTTTTAAAGGGTTATACTCATATAAAGAAGGTGCATCTTCTTTTCAAAACACTCATATGGTAAGATACTCTATTGTTAAGTGTGGTTAGGTTGGACTAATCTTGAAATGAATAACCTGTTGAGAATTTTTTAGGGTGTATATGAATGAGGACAAAATGTGTTGAAAAGAGTTGAGTTAGTCTATGAAAACAACTATTGATCCTAAATGTGTGTTTGGTAGCTACTCTCGATCCGTAAGGGTTGTTAGGACAGAGGAAATAGTAACAATAAATACTATTTTTGAAAGAAAACAAAATCAAATTACAATAATTAGGTATGTCATGAGTCTGGATATTTGACAAATTTGATAGAATCTAAAATCGGGCATGGGCTTCTCGAAATAAAGAGGAGAAGAGTTTGAATTGGACTACTTATAAGCCCAACGACCATTTTATAATTAATTGGCAGTTAGTGGAGTGACTCCTCAAACTTATAAGTTGATATATTCTTTCCACTTTCTTCAATTTGGGATAGCTCATGTGCCACATATACATGGGGTTCTACACTCCCCCTCACATGTGAGTGTCCTTTTGATATGATTTTTGGGCTCAAAAGATAGTTATTTTGGAGGTCTTTATGGTGGATGAGAGTTTTATGGCTCAAGGAACGATTTTGTGTGATATTTAGTTAATAGATTGATGGTTGTGTAGTTTAACAAGTCACAAATAGGGATAGTAACCTTTGAATCTCGGTCCAAAGGGGTAGAAGATCGATCTCAATCTTTCTTCAATGCTAATCAAGCAAGGTACTCAACCTTAAATCATAAGTATAAACTCACGAAATTTTAATAACTCAAAATCTGATTTTATTAATGAGAAACCGGTCGTATATATATACTAGGCTATTCCTAGTACAATAAGGAAACCAAAATCCTATCTAGAAAGCATTTAAAACTAATCCCTAGAATTTAGGAAAAGATACCCTAAAGATAAGAAAGATAATCTAATAAGATAGGATAGAGATTTTCGGCTCTCCTATCTTATTTCACACGCCTACTATCAACCTTATCCCTTAGCTAATCTGATCTTATCTTTAAGGGATTACAACTCAACTAGACCTAAACATAACCGAAATTACACCATATATTTTCGGCATTTTAACAGAAAATAATATGCTGAATAAAAGTCTAAATTAAATTAACTAAAGTCTAAAATAAATTAATCTAAGACTCTATAGACTGAGCCAAAAATAGGAAAAACCCTTTCAAGTGAAAGGTAAAAACCTATAGGCAAAACTATACTATGGAAATACATCACCTTTGAAATAAAGCAACTAAAAGAAAAACTATACAAAATTCTCATGGGAATGAATATCCAATAAAGGTCCTTAACAAGTGGCATGAAAGGCCAAGAATATATGAAGCAAACACAGGACTCACAATATGGGCTGTGGTAAAGGGCCAAGAACGATCGGTTATGATACCATAATAAGTATGGGTCTGGGCCGCAACCATAAGGAGAGAGAGCGTCCACTTCACAAGACTCAAGGAGGTTCCACCTTAAATCTATATGTGGCAATAAGCGGAATAACCCCTTAGCTTTATTAGGTGAACACCTCTCTCCAATTAAGTTATCAATGTGAGACTTTCATTGTTAACTTCTAAGGGAACACTATAAAAGGGGGGTGAATTATAGTGTGACAAATATACGTTATTTTTTTGCGGAATTATAAAACAACGAAAGGAACATTAGAAATACACAAGAGATTTTAGCTAGGAAAAACTTCCTAGGCCCAATAGGAAGAAATGACCTCGACCACAAGGGATTTTGACTCAATACTTTCCACTATAATAGGTCAAACCACTCTGTTAGAAACCTATTAAGTTTCTCTCGGGCCACAACCTGAGCTCCTAAGCTCAAGTTCCCAAGAACAGTTCCCACTAACCGTTTTTCCTCTCGAACTTCACTCGAAGTTCCTTTCTCTTTCTCTTTCTCTTTCTCTTTCTCTTGCTTCACTCAAAGCCTCACACTCACAATGAAACTCACTCAAGTTTCTTCCCCTTTCTCTTACTTTACTCAAAGCTTTTCTCAATACAGAATTTCACTCAAAATCCCCTTATCCCAAAACTAAGATTACAATCATAAAAAACAATAAGGGAAAAAGAAGGAAATGAATAAGGAACACAAGAGTATATTGAAGGAATGACGGTACTAACTCTATCTTATTAGTTAAACTCAATTAAAACCGAAGTCAGACACACTACGGAAGGACTACTAATTTCAACTCTATATGTGGAGGGATTGTTTAAAGTGCGACACACTATGGAATGACTACTACAAGTCAAACACACTATGCAATGACTAAAGTCAGACACTTTAAACTTTGGATTAGTCGCCTATTTATAACGTAAGTAGTCATGAATCACTTAACACTAATTAACCCACTAACCCCGTGATATCCACTAATTAAACCATTATCCCATAATGTCCATAACTTAATTAATTAATCAGATTTTATTTAACTTTCCTTGAGAAATAATTAACCACTCATCCCACTAAAAGCTTAAAATAAGAGAAGCAGTAACATTACGTGGTTTTGAATACTTAGGGAATAATTAATCTAATAAAATAAATTAAAGCTTGAGAAGAAAATAATCAAGCCCACTAACCACTAACAGTAAACGTGTAACAGTGTGTGATTGAACGTGATTACTGTTTGTTTGGGGAGTAATTAAATCATTTAAATAAATTATTTTAGGAAAATATCTTTTTAATTTATAAAATCGAAAATCAGATTTTATTCAAAAAGAAAATCTTTTAACTTCCCACTAATTTTCCAATTAAACGTGTAGCAGTAGTCTTGAACGTGGGAAGTGGTTTCTTGAAAAAAAATTAAACCATTTTTAAATAAATGATTTAAGAAAAAATATCTTTTTAAATATCTAAATAAAAACTGAAAATCAGATTTTATTTAAAAAGAAAATCTTTTGATTTACTTAAAATAAAAAGATAAGATTTTAAAATAAGATATTATCCTTTTCAAAACAGAAAGTCATTTTAAAATCTTTTCCTAACAAACTCCTAACTAAATCCCAAGTTAGTGGATCTAGTCAAACTAAGTTAGGACTCCTATAGAAATCACTAAGCGCTTGAGATATGTTGGGCGCACAACATTAAACGTTTTAGGTGTTCCCAACCTGTATTCCCAAAATGTACCAACATCTGTTCCGAACATAGGAAAAAAGCCGATTTCCAATTTTCAAACTTTGGAAACATTGCTTAACATTTAACTCAAATTCCTATATGTTTGTGTGTGTTCCTATATTACCACAACAAGTTCCCATCTACCAAGTCCCCATTCCAAGGAACTTGTAGACTTAAGTAATAAAAATCGACACAACCTTTTTACCATTTAGACTCATTAAATCTAGGAACTTAACTAGAGACTCTAAATCTTCATTCCAACTTTATAACTCAAGTTTCCTTACCTTTCCAGATCTTGTTCCTTTTTTAAATTTAGGAATTTAAATACAAACTCATGCATTCTAAGCTTCCTTCATGTTAGGATAGTTGCTCCTTTAAATATCTTCACTTTAATCTTCAAGTCAAGCCTCTTCACTTCAACCTTGATTGTAGTATTCTCTTTATTCATAGGAACGATGCACCTCGCAAACCTTTCTCAACAAGCATTGTCAATGCTATAGGCACAACCTTTTACAATGATTCTTGCACACATAAAACTTACAAACTCTGTTAGTTAATTACTTTAGTTTGTCATCATCAAACCATATTGGGCCAACACTCACATATGATGTTCCATGGATCAAATAATCCTTAACGACCATCCTCACATATGAGGTCCCTTTTTAATTGGCCTGGATTATATAAAGGTCCCAACCATAGCCTGACTTTGATACCATGTTAAAGAACAACCTAAGCTGATGATTGAAAGCCCATGGATAGTTTTATACTCTATCGTGCCCCCTTATACTAGCGAAAAATATTCTACTTAGAAAAGATGGGTGAATGAGTTCAAACCTGTTACCTTCTAGTCACCCAACCTTTTCATAACATGTCAAGGAACAACTTTCAACCAAAAGCCTAAACTGATGGTTTTATACTCTATCACTAATGGTCGTTGTACGTTATAGTAGATAACACACCATGTTAGAATCTTAATCAGCTTCCAGATTTCTTTTACAGCCCAATAATAAGAATGTAAATTCGTCGACGAGCCCTCCTGAAAGATACTAGCAAGATAAACTTTCTAAATATTGGTGATTAAAATACGCTCTTAAAGTAACTAACACACCTTGTGAATGTAAAACAATTATTTAGAAATGTTTTGTAATACCTCGTTCTTATCAGATCAGAGTTGTTAGTAAAAATAACACTAAAACCCTGTTATGGTGATTAGCATAGAAGAGGATGTTGTTCTTACAAATATTGTCTTGCACTCCTTCTTCCTCTGATCCTATAATGTTGTAACATAGGAGTAGAAGAAAAGGAGTGGTGTGTACCATAAGATATGGGAGCGTAAAAGTTTGAAAGCATAGAGCAAATTATTATTCACTAGTGTAAAACATTTTAAAGTTTACTAAGGTTGTTCAACCTTGGTATATTAAATTCTTCCATACCAAGTAGTATTTGGTCTAGTGAAAAGGAGAGTACCTTTTCAACCTTAAGGTTGGGGGTTTAATCCCCACTTTACTTTTCCCCCTACTCTCAAGTGTTTGGTCCAATAGGATCCGAGCGGGATCCAGACCACTTTTTATTACCGAATACAAATATATATATATATATATATATATATATATATATATATATTTGAATTCTTCCATTATTCTCTAATTGCTGTTCCAAACTTCCAATGTTTGTAGTGGATACATTACCACTATCGCGAGAATGATTTCAAGGATATCATATACGGACGTTGACTTGGTCCAACAACTTGCTAGTTTCATAAAAATCCTTTGATGAAGTAAAAAACGAAGGAAAAGAAAAGAAAAGAATAGAGAGATTAGCGAACATGTTGTAGTACTAAACAGTCAGCAGGCGCCTTTTTTTTGGTAGGTGAGCCCGCAGGAGCCTTAAAGCCGTTTAAATTGGCCTACACTAGTATTAAGGTCCAAAAAGAGAGTTGCCCAAAGATTTGACGTTACCCACAAAGATGCAGCTGAAGTGGGACAGCCCATATAGATGCCTTTGGGGACCGAGCCTTCTAAATCTTTTTATTTGGAGTTTTGGACTATAGTATGGATTTGTTCTCTTCGATTGAACTGAACGGAAACCAATAGTAAAATATGAGTGCAATAAAATTGTTAAGAACTAAATTAAATTGAACAAAACTAAACTGAAAATAAATTAAACTGAACTGAATTGAACTGAATTGTATTGAAAATAAGTTGAAGAGAACAGACCCTTAGTAGAGATGACAATATTCAATGGATGATCCATCCTTCGCTCCACCTAAAAAACAAAAAAGGGTGAAAATCCGAGTTAAACGGATGATAGCCGGGTGGTGGGTGAGCGTGAAAGGTCATGAATGGAATTAGGGCGAAATTTTTTCACCCATCACCTGACCCATCACCCATTTACCAGCCGCTTTATCACCAATTTCGTACATTTACTTAATGATCTATCTTTTATTATATTAGTATAATATATTTTTCTTTTAATCATTATTTGACATGCTTTCATAAACTTCGCTTATCATACTTTAATATGAAACTAATGTATAAATTATCATTTTTTTCAAGTGTGAATATTAGTTCTTTGTTAAATTCTCTTCAATGGATGGTCATCCGTTCTATTTTTTTCACCCGCGGATGATGGATGGAATACGGGTGATAATTTTTGTTTTGGACAAATTTAATATGGACGGACAATTCGTCGGAGAGATATGTAAGGCCGACGATTCAATAACCACAACTTGTATTTGATTATCAACGTACAAATAATATAAATTAACAAACAAGAGAATTCGATTGAGTGCGTAAAACAATAAGTAAGTAATAGCAAGAATGCCGTCGTCAATACAATGAGCTAAGCTAGATATTTATACTAATTACATATATGCTTTGTAGCCGTTTATTAACCTAACAGATTCCCTAATTAGATACACATGAAGCTAACTGCCTCCTATAAATCAGGCGTTCAACTCCATCTGTCCATGGACTGGGTCTTCTTCTTTCCCACGTTCTGTCTCACGTGCTGCTAGCGTGCTGAGAGCCCGTTACTTTAATGAAGTCTCGTCCAGCCTCCTTGTCAAGTGATGGCGGATTTCAGCCCGTAACAATTGCCCCCAATTTCCCTCTCTTGATAACAGTTGGGAAAACAAAAAGAGGAGGGAAATTTGAAGCCTCGAAAACCGCAATATTGCCAAAAAACTTGTATATCAGTAGTTGGGGGTTTTAATGGAGCAAAGTAAAGAGCCATCAAATCACTCTTCTTCACCTCCACACGCTGAACCAAGTAACTCCTTCTTCTCTCTCTTTCTTTGCTTCTTGATTTCTGCTTTGCTTGAATCTTTCTCTCTTCCTATTTGAATTCAACAAATCTGGCTACTCGAAAGGTTAGATTCAAGATGAGTCGCCCTAAAGCGAGTAAGTCAATACTCTATTCGTCTTCAGACGATGATGAACCAGAGTTCGCGCCCCTAGGGATTTTGGAAGATTAGAATTCTAGGGCTTGTAACATGAATGATGCGGATATGCTCCACATAGCAAAAACCCACGTGTTTCCTTCGACGGTGAACATGCGTCTGCCGACGCCGGAACAACGACCATACTTCTTCCGCAAGGGATGGTTCACCCTTTACGAATAACCGTTTAATCGAGGTTACAGGTTTCCCTTTTCCTCCTTGGTGCGCTCCTTTTTAGAAGCAGTTCCCATGGCGATGTGTCAATTAATGCCGCAAGTTTGGCGAATTTTGAGATCGCTGGAGATCATCTCGATGAAGACAGAAAGGTGGAATTCCTGGTGGAAGATTTAGACTTTTCTTATTCAGTCAAAATTGTGGGCAAAGGGAGGACAAACCTAAAATTGAGGAAAGGTCGAACTGTCCTCGTCACCAAAACAGATGCAAACGACAGGGGGTGGATGGAGAGGTTTTTCTTTGTAGAAAGAAAGAGATAAAGGGGAAGAAGGAAAAATGTTTAGATCGGAATGGGTTGTAAAAGGTACTTGTCGATCTTTTGTGTCGTCTTCTCGTTTCTTGTTTTCTTGACGTTCTCACTTTCGTGTCCTTGCAGATTTTAAATCGAAGCTATTTGCTCCTCGTTCGGAGTCCTAGGGTGTCACTGAGATCTTCTTGCAGTTACTAGAAGCAAATAGAACGTATCCCATAAGTGTGGAGGAAGACGACGACGACGAAGACGTCCAAATCCTGGTGCCACCATCAGTTTCATCTGGCCCGTTTGTAGAAGCCACAAAAACCGAACGTGTAACAGAATCACCAATGTCAAGTGGTGAGTCTTACTCAACTTGTAGTCTTTGTGCAATGTAAAGTTCATGCGTCTTAATTATCCAGCCTCTTACGCAGGAACCACCAGGACGACCAGATCTGCCGATGCCAATATGTCGGCTCAAGAAATACTGCTCCGCCGCCACTCTCGTAATCCTTCTGGTGGAAGCCCATCTGTTGTGCCCCCACCGCGTACTGCCAAAGTTCCTATGCCTATTCCGACGACTTCTACGTCGTCTATGGATGGCAAGAGGAAATTCTCCATTGAGCTTCTTGCTGACTTCGGGGCGCCGTCGAAGAAGGCGACGCTCCTTGACGTCCTGAAACTCCTGTTTCCTACTGCACAATCTGGATGGGACACTGTCCTAGTAGCGGACGTTCTGGCTTATGAAGCAGCCTTTCTGTTCTGGCTATGTATCATTCAAGCCTCGTCTTTTTGCTTAGTATAAGTGGTATTGTGTTTAAGATATTCCCTCGTGTGACAGGATCTTCAAGCCAACCTAGCTGGCATCCAGAAAGTTGCTCGTCTAGAGTCTGAGGCAAAATGTCTGGCTGAGGTTGAGAAATCCCTCAAGCTTAGGCTACAGATTACTACGGAGCAGCTGCAGTTTGAACGTGCTAAGTCAAAGGATCTGGAGGGTGAGGTGGAAAAGGTCAAGATCGAGGTGGAAGACGCGGCTAGATATTACACGTTGAAGACAAGGGCAGAGCTGATGAAAGAGTTCAAAGAAGGACGTCACGTCGACTGGAAGCCAGACGACGATATTGCCACGTTTGAGAGGGACTTTGTAGGGACTGCTCCTAGGATGGATGAGGAGGAGATTCCCGCTAAGGAAGGAGCAGGTCACTCGGCTTCGGCGTCTGGAACACCGGGATAGGTACACAATCTTTCTCCTTAATGAACTACTTTCTATATCGAACAAATACTGACTTGGGCGTAGGAGCGTCGTTGGCTTGTCCAACGGTCTAGTCTCCCACTCCCCTTTGTTTTGACACTGGAACGTCGAACAAACGACACATAAGCATCCTATGGAATGCGACACAAAGCGTACAAACATCTGCTTCCTCCCCTTCTAAAGAAGGGACGACGGACGCACAACAACGTTGCATACAACAGACAAGTTGCGCAGCACATACGAACGTACGAATGACGAAACAAAGGACATATATACAAAACATTTGAAAGCGTCATACACAACAAAAGGTGTCATAAACCCCCCGTATGCTTAGTCCATGCAACCGATAGTCCGTCAAACACAGCCCTACCAAATTCAAACTACAAATTACTACCGAATCCAAAGAACTACGAAGCATTATCCAAACAAAAAACCCTAAATTATCGAAGTGAAATCATCTAACCAAAGATGCAAAACGGACACAGCCGCAAATACCAAACCAACTGGCATACTTAGTACTCAGCCATCTTCTCCAACACCACTGCCCCACTTCCTGCCGCTTTAGGCTGCTCAACCACTCGTATAGCTGCGTTGTTAGTATTGTGGATCCTGCTTGTCCGTCATAAAGACGGGCTGGCTGTTGGTTGGACCGATGGCCCTCCGACGCCCAAGTCAGTGAACATTCAAGAAATCTGAGTAAGGACTTTTAGTGTAGAGTGCCAAAATTGATATCTAGATTTACCTATGTATCTGGCGTCGGTCGTGCAAGAAGTGTTCGTCCGTCACGAGGGCTTTTTTCCTTGTTACGCCATCATGGTAGACGGGTTGGCCATTGGTTCGACCAACGGCCCTCCGATGCTCAATTCAGTATGTGTCGAAGAAAAATAAAAGGGAAATAACATAAAATAATAAGTATGAAAACCTATAAAAAAAATAAGAGTTCAGAAAAGATACATCTTGAGATTATGGGCGGTCCAGCTTCGTGGAATAGGGTTACCTTCCTCGTCTGTAAGTGCATATGCCCCCTGGCCTACCACCTTTCTGATTTGGTATGGGCCTTCCCAAATAGGCGCGAGCTTTCCATCGTTTGGGTCCTTTGTGTTTGGGAACACTTTGCGTAGAACCCAATCTCCTAGCTGGAACGTTCTTAGTCTGACAATCTGGTTGTAAATTCTCGCTATTCTTTGTTGGTAGGCCGCCATCCTTATCTTGGCTACGTCTCTAACTTCATTGATGGTATCTAAGTCGTGGGCGAGGACCTGGTCGTTCTGTTCAGGCGTCATTAAGCCATATCGAGCTGTTGGAATGCTTACCTCGGCGTTATGATGGCTTCATATCCATACACCAAGCAAAAGGGAGTCTGCCCTGTAACGTTCTTGGTCGTCGTTCTGTCTTACCATAGGATGAGTAGGAGTTGTTCAGCCGATTTACCTTTCGCCTTTTCCAAGCGTTTCTTAAGGTTGTTGATGAATATTTTGTTGCTTGCTTTTGCTTGTCCGTTTGATTGGGGGTACCCGAGAGTCGACTTGTAAAGTTTGTATTCCACTGGTCACAGAACCTTTACGTCTTCTTGCTTATAAACTGGGACCCGTTGTCGCATATGATCTCGCTTGGGATTCCAAACCTGCACAAAATGTTACGTTTGATAAAAGAAATTACCTCTCTATCTTTGACAGTTCTGAATGGTTCCGCTTCCATCCATTTGGAGAAGTCATCGGGCATGGCCAGCATAAAGACTTGTTGCCCCGGTGCTTGAGGTAGCTTTCCTACTATATCCATCCCCCACTTCGTGAATGGCCATGGCGAAAGGACAGGATGTAGCATTTCCGATGGCCGGTGCAAGATGGCGGCGTGTATCTGGCAAGCTTTGCAACATTTAGCATATTCCGCTGCATCTTACTTCATGGTCGGCCAGTAGTAGCCGCGACGTCGAGCTTTAAGCGACAGGCTTCTTCCCCAGAATGGTTCCCGTAAACGCCGTTGTGTATGTCCTTCAATACTTGTCGGGCTTCGTTTGGTTCGATACATCGCAAATACGGTCCTGAAACAGACGCTCTAAACAAAACATCGTCAATTATAAAAAAACGAGAAGCTTTTACCTTGAAGGCTCTCGCCTCTTTCTTATCAGCCGACATGATGTCATGCAGTAGCCACTCTTTGTAGGGCTTCGTCCAGCTGCTTGGCGGGGGTCCTCGACAGATGTTGTCTCGTCGTCTAGAGACAGGACGTCCTTTTCAATGGCGGGGTGTAATCAGTGAACAATGGGTATACTAGTGACGCCAGGATCTTTAACGAATGCCCCTAGCCTTCCAAGGCGTCAGCATGGGAGTTCTGTTCGCGAGGCACTTGTTGAAAGAGACATTTGTCGAAGTGCTTTGTCAATCGTTGGAAAACTTCGAGGTATGCCGTCATCCTGGGATCTTTAGCTGTGTAAGAACCGTTAATTTGACAGATTATTAATAAGGAGTCACTGTTTACCTCGAGATCTTTTATTCCCATGTCTTTTGTCGTCGTCAGTCCCATAATCAGCGCTTTGTATTCCGCTTCGTTATTCGTCGCCTGAAACTCGCATCTAACTGAATGGGAGATGACATCTCCTTGGGGGGGATGTCAAGACGACGCCTAAGCCAGTGCCTCGCATATTAGAGGATCCATCAGTGGACAAGGTCCATCGTCCGTCCGTCAATGCGCAGTCCAGCTTGTTAACTTCGTTGATGGAGTCTGGTTCCAATTGAGGACAGAAGTCCACGACGAAGTCTGCTAAAGCTTGAGATTTTATGGCAGTTCTTGGCTCGTAAGTTATGTCGTAGCCACTCAGCTGCATGAACCATTTGTTCATTCTCCCTGCCAGTTTAGGTTTACTCATGATTGTTCTCATGGAATAGTTAGTGCGCACGATTATGCTATGACATTCAAAATAAGTACGTAACTTAGTGGACGCTACTATCAAAGCCAAAACTAGCTTTTCAAGTTGAGAATACCACGTTTCAGCGTTAAGTAATGACTTGCTTACATAGTGGACGGGGTACTGCGATCCTTCCTCTTCCTTGGCTAAGATGGCGCTAACTGTCGTTTCTGTAACAGTAAAAAATACAGGTATAGGGGCTCACTATCAGTTGGTTTCAGCAACAGTGGGGGTTGTGTCAGGTACTTCTTCAGTTTCTCCAAAGCGTCCTCGTGTTCATTTGTCCATTCAAAACGTTTATTTTTACACAGGACATCATAGAATAACTTAAATTTGTCTGACGACTAGGAGATGAATCTGTTGAGTGTTGCGACCCGTCCTGTTAGCTTCTGGACGTCTTTGATGGACTTAGGAGATTGAGGTTGACAATGGCTTTGATCTGGTTTGGGCTTGCTTCGATTCCCCTCTACGTCACAACGTAGCGGAGGAATTTCCCGGATGAGACCCCGAACGAGCATTTGGATGGGTTCAGCTTCATGTTGTGCTTCCTTAACACTTCGAAAGATTGTCTGAGGTGTTCGATGTGATCTTTTGCTTTTGTCGACTTGACCAGCATGTCATCGATGTATACCTCCATCGTTTTGCCCAGTTTTTTTTCGAACATCTTGTTGACCAACCTCTGGTACGTCACTCCTGCGTTTTTCAGTCCAAAAGGCATAACTTTATAACAAAAAATACCTCGACTTATGACAAATTCTGTCTTCTCTTGGTCTTGTGGGTGCATGAGTATTTGGTTATATCCACTGAACGCGTCCATGAAAGACAACATCTCCTGTCCAGTCGTTGTCCACCATGCCGTCGATGTGAGGGAGTGAAAACGAATCCTTCGGGCAGGCCCTGTTAAGGTCAGTGAAATCTATGCAAACACGCCACTTACCATTTTTCTTACTTACTACTACGACGTTTGCTAATCAATCGGGATATTGGACTTCCCGTATTTTTCCCGTCTCGAGCAATTTTTGTACTTCATCGTCGATGATCTTGTTCCGTTCAGGAGCGAACTTTCGACGTTTCTGTTTGACAGGCTTACAAGCAGGACCAACATTTAATTTATGCGTAATGACTTCAGGAGAAATACCTGGCATGTCGTCGTGTGTCCAAGCAAAACAGTCGGCGTTTTCTCTCAGAAAGCTTATCATCTCTTTCCCGACGTCTTCTGGTATGTCTGCTCCAATGTGGATAACTGGCTCTGGTTTTGCCGGGTCCAAGACGACATCATCTAGTCTTTTGGGTTTTGGTTCTCTGTAACCATAGTCTTGTTGGCCATCCTGTAATTGCTATGCTACTTGTCCGTCTATTTTAGAGGGTTTCAACGACACCTTGTAGCATTCTTTGGCTATCTTCTGGTCACTTTGATCTCTTGGATCCCCCACTTGGTCGGGAACTTGATCGTCTGATGGTAGGTGGAGGGGACGACTCGTATGTCATGTATCCAGGGCCTGCCCAAGATTACATTATAGGACGATTTACAATCAATTACGAGGAACCTTACATGTAGGTTGACTCCTTGGGCATATGTGGGAAGGGCATTTTCGCCTATTGTGTTCTTAGACTCTCCGCTGAATCCTACTAACATGGTGCATTTTTAGGTGAAGTCGTCCATGCCTAGACCCATCTCAGTTAGGGCGTCCAGGGTGATGATGTTGGCGGAGCTTCCGTTGTCGACGAGGATTCTCTTGAGCAAACAGTTCCCTATGGTCAGGGAGATCACTAACCCGTCATGGTGAACATCTGGCACGTCGTCTGCGTCCGACTCGTCAAAGGTGATTGACTGGTCGTCAAACACCGCTTTCCTCGGTCTTGGGGTTGCTTTTCCATGTTGCACTCCTTTGCATGCCTTTTCGCTGCAGAATAGGTCAAACCACAAACGTCAGATCCACCAGTTATTAGATTAACAATTTTAATAGGAACAGGAGGAGGAGGAGGTTTGAGTTTAGAAGAATTTTGTTCTCTAGTGACGACGCTTTTGGCTTTATCTAACATGACATCTTTGAGGTGTCCAGCGAGTAGCAGGTAGGCTACTTTTCTTCTCACGACGACGCATTCGTCCGTCAGGTGGCCGATGTCTTGGTGGTAGTCACACCACTTTGTTGGGTCCTTCTTGTCTCCTGGCTTGTTGGACTTCCCTGGCCATCTCACCGCTTCCCCCATGTTCATCATTTGACCAGGACAGAGGTGTCGATGCAGAAGTTGTACTCTTAGATATTTGGTGGCAGGACTGGGCTCTCCTTCCAGTTGTCGCTTTCTCCGTCGACTAGGGCGACCTGTCCTTCGTCGTTTGCTCGCCCGTATGGCTTGTACCTGTTGTCGGGTCTTTTGCTGAACGTAGCCTTCCGCCTAGACCTTTCGTAGCTTGAGAATTCCTTCCTCGAGTCGAGGCCTTCCTCTAACCTGATTTGAGCTAAAGTTTTTGCCTGCACATCTTCAAAAGTAAAACAGTGATATTTAGTTAGGTCTCTGTAAAGGTCGTTGTCGCCCAATAGTCCTTGTCGGAATGCTTCTATGGCTGTGGCTATGTCACATCGTGGGATGGACACCTTCTCCCTGTTGAACCTGTTCAGATACTCTATGAGCATATCGCTCTGTTTCTGGACGACCCAATACAGGTCGCTGGTCTTCTTCTCCAGGCTGCGACTGCTGGCGAATTGTTGGTTGAACATGTTGACGTGCTCAGCAAAACTGGAGATGCTCCCGTTAGGAAGGGTGATCAGCCACTGTAGAGCGGGACCTGATAAAGTGGACCCGAATCCTTTGTAGAGGCAGGCTTCTCTCATTTCTCGTGGGACGCGGATGGTCATCATTATTTGTTTGTATTGGGCGATGTGCTCGTCTGGATCCTTCGTCCCATCATATAGCTTCATGTTAGGAGTGGAAAATCTCTTAGGGATGTCCACGACATCTATACACTCTGCATACGGTGAATCCGCATAGTTGTTTGGCAAGGCTTCTTTCATTGGGGTCGGGACACCTGGTCTCTTGTTGATGAGGGACTGTAGAATCTGGACCTTCTGTTCTAGATGATGATACGCCTCCGGTACGGGGGGCGTCGTCTGAGAAGAAGTGACTGGGACGCTTTGATTGGGCGTCTTGAAAGTGACCGAACGTCCTAGGGTGTTGCTAACCAATATGTCCCTATTGGAGTTGAGCCTCGACGGGGCTGGCGGAGGAGTCGTTGTCGGACGGAGCAGGGGCGACGACCTGACAGGGGTGGTCGTCACTATGTCTTAGGCGTCAAAGTGGTGAATGGTACCAGGGGGGTGTCTGCTCAACCCCGACAGTATTTTGACTAAGCGGCGGCAAGTCCGCCACTTGCTCCAGTATGGGTGATCCAGCTAACAGTAGACGTCCGTGATTGTCATGAACGGTTGTTATCAGGTGATCAGGCTGGGGGGACGGTGCACGTTCCTCCAAGCTGAGCCGACGGGATATTTCGCTGGTGTCGATAAACGGATTTGGAGTTCGAGGCGATTGACGCCACATATTGGATTTGGGAGCGCAGGGCGTCGTTCTCGCGTTGCAGGATCAACATCTTTTCTTTCAATGAGTCCATTTCAGAGACGCGAGCTTTCAGTGCATCCATCTCGGCCAGTCGTCCGGCCATCATGTCGAACCTTTGGTTGATTTCAGCAAGGCTGGTGGCTTGGTTTTCCATGAGGATAGGTTTTGTGAAAGTAGTTATTATGTAATTATTTGAGGCTATTTTAGAATCGTAGGCCCCACGTTGGGCGCCAAATTATTTTGGACGAATTTAATATGGACCGGCAATTCGTCGAAGAGATTTGTAAGGCCGACGATTCAATAACCACAACTTGTATTTGATTATCAACGTACAAATAATATAAATTAACAAACAAGAGAATTCGATTGAGTGCGTAAAACAATAAGTAAGTAATAGCAAATAATGTCGTCGTCAATACAATGAGCTAAGCTAAATTTTTTATACTAATTACATATATGCTTTGTAGCCGTTTATTAACCTAACAGAATCCCTAATTAGATAAACATGAAGCTAACTGCCTCCTATAAATAAGGCGTTCAACTCTATCCGTCCATGGACTGGGTCTTCTTCTTTCCCATGTTCTGTCTCACGTGCTGGGAGCCCGTAACTTTAATGAAGTCTGGTCCATCATCCTTGTCACGTGATGGCGGATTCCAGCCCGTAACAGTTTTTTCGAATGGCGGATGGATGGATGGATGAGTGTTAGTGTAAACGGGCGATGGATGCGGCTGATAGCTCACCCGACCCAAATCCCACCCGTTGCCAATTGCCATCCCTGGTCCTTAGTCTTATGCAAGTATGATATCATGTTAAATGGTGAACTTGATTTGTAGTCTTAGACAAGGATAAACATAATCACATGGGATGTTGCAATTCTGCGATGCACAGACTAAAAGAATGAAAATTAATAACGATGAAAAATTTATTTTGACAATAATAAGTATCTATGAAGAAATAATTCTAAATTTCAAGAGTATCACTTTATTTTTACAATATATGCTTTTATATAAAATCCTAATTTTATTAGTTTTTCCGAGTCCTATTATAAGTGTTAGTAATCCTATATTTTATTTTATGTATGATAATTAACTTTATTTCTTAGTTTATTAAATACTAAGTTCAGTGACTCTTTTTATCCTATTATCTAATAATGTGTATTGCTTATATATAGACTCTACGCACCTTTTTCATGTTATTGCAAGCTTCCTCCGTTTCTTTTTAATTACAACAAACTCAAGTGGGTGGACTCCTAGGCAAAATTTTGGTGTGAGTATGAAAGGGAAGGAGAAAAAGTGGGGAATGTAATAAAGAGAAAGATATAAAGAAATGACTTGTAAAAAAGGATAGAAAATATTTGTTCCAATTAATTTGATATTTCAATTTTTTAGCAATGGTTGCAATTAAAAAGAAACGGGGAAGTATTTGTGTTGTATACTTCTATAGTTGTATTGATGTTGTTATTGCTCCTTTGTTGTGCTAGTTGTTAAATTAGAGGACCTAGTTTATTTGTGTAGCTTTCAATGCTTCGGTAAAGACATACAAATTTCTATTCCCATTGCAGCAGACTCTGCTTCATATTTTGTAAAGCTAGTGATATGGGATTGATTTTGTTTATATGTCATGCTGTAAAGGGAATGTTTATATGTTGCAGTTGCAGTTGCTATATATGATGAATTATAGTACATGTTCTTGCTTTTGTATCTAATAAACTGTTTTTTTATATATATTTTTTATATTTTCCTCTTTTTTATTTATTGTTGTTGCCAAGAATGTAGTCTAAATTATTAGTCTTGTAATTAACTTCAAGATGAAACTAACCTTATACATGGGGAATGTTTAATTGATTTCTAGTAGTTGAGTGGTGCATATTTAGGTTTTCCAATTTACGTTCCATTTTTGTATGAATGAGCTTTTGGGAGGGCTTGGTTCTGGGTTGAATTAGTGGGCTGGGTTTGGTTGATAAGTTGTTCTCTGTATCCAATAACAAGATTTCTTATTATGGTTTTCTTACGTTTCTGTTTGATTGTTTCCAGTGTTTAATTAAGAAGGGGTACATATAGAATTTATAGGGGTACTTTTAAAAACTTATGATTGAAAAGGTTACAATTATTTTGTACATGTTAACTTGAGCATTAAACTAACCTTATAGTACATGTTATCAGTTGGGGCAGAACATAAAGCAATAGAAGTTCATTTGATCTTAATTTCATCCTGTCAATATCTCACATAGTTTGAATATGCAGAATGTCCTTTTGCTTCCCTCATCCAATCCAAGGCTAAGGTTGTTGAAAACTAATGTGTTCTAGGAGAATATAGTGTATAGTGTGATAATATAAATGACCTGCCTCCGTCATGCTTCTAGTATATTTTCGGGTAAGCTTGACTATCAAGGTGGAGTCTTAGTGATTTTGGATTGCATATGATATTCATTTTGAAGCTTGCTTTGAAATGACTTTTCGATGTGCTCATAGCTTTTTGATGCATATTTGAGACTTATAGAGATTTGCCTCAGATTGGATTGCGCTAGATTCATTCATTTCCTTCTCATATATGCTCAAATGTTAACCTGATATTCTAACACAAACAATGCCTCTTTTTTTACTTGTTGCATTCAAGAATGTCTTTTTTGCCTTTTGAATTTCTTTTTGCAAGCTCTCTATCTTTATAGTTCGTGCCAAGAAGAAAGCTAATCCTCCTCCCCAACTATCCCACCACCACCAAAACCACCCCGGCCACGACCTCAACCGTTCACGGTCCTTTAGCCCACCACCACCAAACCCTAATCTCCCTTAGAAATCCTCAAAACTACTAAACCTTAAACGCACTAAGACCCAACCGTCAGTGAAAGAGATAGAGAGAAGAGATGAGAGGGTGGAGGGAAGTAGAAACGAGATCCTCCTAATGAGACCGAGATAGGAGAGAGGGGGACGCTGGTAGTTGTTGCCCCCGCTTTAGCGATAGAAGGAAGAGAAACCATCATTGCTGTTTCCAAAGGGAGAGAATTAAAAGTTCAAGTTTTTTGACCCTTACCTTATGGTGGCCTAACCAATCAATTAATGGGAGGTTTCAGATTACTTATTTTACCCAATCATTTGATTCCTTTCCCTTTCCCCTCTCCTAACCAATTGCACCCTAAATTTAAATAGCAGGATAGTCTAGAGGTTTATTTATCCATGATAAGTTTTTTAAAAAAAGAGTAAGGCCAACAAATAACTTGAAACATAGAGGGTTCGAGTTCATGGGACCATGGTCCAAAATACATGAGATATGAAAAGACGAATAGTAAATGGATCAGAGTAGCTAGCATTAGGGATGAGTGAGACCAAATACTTGACTAAAATTATCATACCGCTTCCTGACCGGTCGAAACAGGTTCCAAAGATTAAAATGAAATATTCAGTCTAATTGTGTCAAATAATGAGGAATCGGGCGCAAATCCGTTAATAACCAATTTCTATTTTAGGTTGCCAGTTAGCTTTCGTTTCTTTTTGCATAAAATTTTTCTAGTGATTAAATGGTTACAAATAAAGAAATCACATTTTTCATTGGTATTATTTAGTCTTGTACTTTTTGCCATATTTCTGTTAAATATCTATGAATAAATTATTAGGACTAGGAACCCTGTTATGAAACTGAATATACCAGTGACCTGGTTTTAGAACAGATTTTAACGAGTAATGAGTGATGCCTGTTTTTGCTCTCCCTAGCCCACATCAGATAAGCTAGCTAAATTAAATGGGAAAAAATATGTTCGCTTTAAACAATAAAAGTGTTATTTGTGGACTGAGGAAGATACTCCACTAAATAAAAGGTGTCGCCATAAAATCACTATATTTTAGGTTCGCAAAAGAGAAGTGCTTTATCATAGTGAAACTTTGCGAATTGGTGCCCTACTCAACTTAACAATAAAGCTCCTTAAAATGAGAAAGATAAGGGAAGTTATACCAATAAACCACCCCTAGTGTAATTTAAAGCCATAGTCTAGGGTTTATCCCCACCGCCACCTCCCACCGATCCCTCCCACCGATCCCTCCCACCGCCACCTTCAAGCGCTATTTCCCTTTGTTCTCTCTTATGCCAGATTTACTCTCGCCGAACGGACCTTTTAAGGTCTAGATCTTATGGTTTCACTACCGTCATCTGCCCATCGCTGCCGACGAACACAAACACGAAGTCTCACCGCCTACCACCGCCTTTGAAGGCGATGACTCTGGCCCTAATTTGGAGGTAGGCGATGACTGTGGAATTGAACACCTCAGCCGGAGATGGAATCGCAGCTCTCTTCTTGGCTGGAGTGACGTATGCCTACTGTTGCTCTAGAAGATGTGGTTTTGCTTCCTTGAGAAGCTTTTTTTAGTTTTTTTTTTTATTTTTGTTACTTTAGTTTGTTTTCTTCTTTTTGTTTTTTTTTAATTCCTGTAATTTTTCTTTTTTAGTTCTTGTTAAACACTAGTGGTCCATCCCTGAGATAGGGAATATCTCTAGTTATCCTTGTACCCGCTCAAAAAAAAAATAAAATTAAAGCCATAGTCTCAAAATTATAAAACTCAACCCTTATGATGAACTACATCACCGGGCCTATCACCTTTATATCGTAATAATTACCAACTTGAACTTTTCTACATGCAGGCAATTTTTACGTAACAATTTCATTGCTAATTACCTATTAAGCATGGGCGGATCCAGGGGTACATTGAGATACAGGCGTACCCTAACTCCAAAAAATGAAAAATAAGTAAAAAAACGAAAGGTCCAACCCATAGTATATGTATATGTAGCACTTTATAAGGTGAATATGGGCCAAAAAGACTTTAAAAATTCATCTTTTGGAACAAAACAAACTTAAACCAATAAGGACTTGCAGGCTCTCACTCTCTCTCTTTCAATTTCACGCCACTCACCTCAAATACTCAAATGTCACCTCTCCTCTCTTCACGCAACCAAACATTAACTGGTTTTAGCAAGGTTTACTTTTATGTTTACATTGGCTTTTGTAATATTTGATTACTTTTTTTAAAAAAAAATTGCCAAATGGTTTATTCATTTTGTAACTACATCACCACCTTTCAAATCCTGGATCCGCCGCTGCTATTAAGTCAAGCATATTCATACTTACAATCATACTGCAACGAGTCCAACCTGAAAGATAATTAATTCGTTGATTAATAATGATGTACATCCTAAGTATATATAGCTATAGGTTTACAAAAGATAATTACCTAATAATTAGGAAGCTAAAAGATATACATTAATCCTAAAAGATATACATTAATTATTTACATAATAAATAAGAATAATGAAAATATAAAGATATATTTTCATATATTCTATCACAACCACCTCAATCCCTTCATAAGCAAAAAGAAAAAAGTTGATTTAATAATACTATTCTCTTATTAAAGCAGTCACTGAGCTCCAAAATAACACAGCTAGCTCACTGCATATGACATATCATACACTAAACTATTATACATTACTATTACTACCATATAGTACCACATGCATGTAATTAAGCAGAATCAAACGCAAAGAAAACTTCTATTCAAAAACATAGCGTGGTGGTGGAGTTAAAACATAATGCGCTCTTCGAACAGATTCATTGTTCAAATCTTTCCTGTTTTTCTCATGAAATTTCTTGATATAATTCTCTGCTTTTCCCTCCACAATTGCATTCTGCAGTTCTTTATCTTTATTCTTATGGAACCGTTCGATGTAATCAGAGAATTTCCCATCAACGTTGGAAATTTCATCATGTTCAGGCAACATCACATAGGTTGACTCTGGTGCTTGTTCTGGCTTCTGTGACCTTTTAGCTGACCTTTTCTTCCTCTGTGAGTCAGGCACAGGGAAATAAGATGGGGTAGTGTGATGAACTACCTTCTTAACTTGATGATTATGATTATCATCATCATCTGAAGTTGTGACTAAGGTTCTTCTTGCAATGGATAGTGAAGAGAGTTTTAAGATGTTTACAAAAACTAGCATGGATTCTTCACACAGAGATTTTCTGTCTTTGGATTTCATGCTACTCAGTTGTTTTAGCTATTTTTGTAAGTACAATATGGGAGATTTGGGTAGATAGTATGTATGATGAGATAAGAATATAACATATGGAAGAAATTGGAGATTTGATTTATAGAGTAAGATTTAGATACTACTCCATATGGGTAGCAATTGGGATTGGAAATTGTTCTATGGAAGGACATATAGATTCTCCAAGAAAGTAGTGAGCTAATTGCTTCCTTGCATGTGCATTACATATATTGGTTGGGCCATTGTTTTTTGTTTTTGTTGAAAAAAAATGTTCTCTTTCTGTGTCGTTAACTCACACAAGCAAAGCATCTTCATTTTTTACTTTGAGGAGACAATCTATCAAAATCTATGCTTAATTATACACACCATAAAAAAGTGAATATTGATGATATGGTGTGTAATTCATTAACATGATGCATATAAATTATCCAATAGACCATTTTTTTCCTTTCAATTTTAGAATATGGAAAGGAATTTACTACCATCGTGTTTCACGAATTTGTTAGGAGGAGACACATGTTGGTGTCGTATTATGGTGATGCTAAAACAACAATTCGACAATAGTGACGTGTTGTACCAAGACTACTAATTGGAACAACTTTATATTATATCCTTATCATTTTATAACTCATGGTTCTTATCTGTTTCTTATGAGTTTCGATTTTGTCAATTTAGAGATTTATCAATTAGCATATATGCTTTTTATATACGGGGGTGTTGTTTGGATTGTCATTGCTTTGCTGACTATCGTCGTCAAATGATGATATGTTGTTTAAAAACCGAAATAACGGACTTTAGAAACGATTGCAATGCAAATACAATTTAAAAACCATATATAGTATATATGGATGTCACCGACATTAAAGGAAGGGTACGAGTAAAATTTGAAAAAGAAAATACAAGAATAAAACTGAAAATAAAAGAACCCGAAAAATGCATTTTTGATTCAAAGACCTCTTAGTGACCTTCTTAATTATGATTTTGTGGTTACATTTGGTTTTTTGGATATATATATATATATATATATATATATATATATATATATATATATATATATATATCACTAATTTTAGGATAATATATATATCACTAATTTTAGGATAATATATATATCACTAATTTTAGGATAATATATATATAAAATATTGATCAATATAACTATACGTAGCACATAATACTGATGTTTGGATCAATATTGTTGGAAACTGACTGTTTGCAATGGCGGAATAAAGAACGGATTCAAGGCTGTGTCGCGGTACGAAAACCACTGACTTGAAAGCAATTAGCCCGACTGGTAATTGCAACTGGCCGGAAAGCTCCCCAAGGTTAACACAGCAACCTTTCTAAGTCACCACTAACAGAGAAAGGCTTTGAAGACAAAGCACGTACCCAATATTTGAGAAGAGAAGAGAAGAAGAAGAGAAGAGTATTTCGGATGCTTAACAATGGCAGCAGTGGACTGATTTTTATAGCAAGAGAATCAGGCCAAATAAGGAAAGCAATAAAACAGAAGGAGGAAATCAAGGACGACAGTATTGGCCATTAACACTGTAACGTTTCAGTGTAACAAGTTACCGTTGCACACAGTTGGACTCGGGTCCAAAAAGATAAGCTCCAGCTCTTCCCAGATCCCAGGTTCAGACCCAGTCCAGCCCGAGCCCAGCCCGATTAAATAACTTAAATATTGGTCCGATTCAATACAACTCATCAAAATCATAGCATCTAATTTTAAGATGGTTCACCACGATACGCTTTATATATCTATTCTTGTTGGAGTAGAAATGTAGCATTATGAGACGGATCAACAGAAAAGAAGTTTATTTCATAACAGCAATATCTTTCTTATAATGTTATTATTTGCTACTCTGTTGTAATTTTACTTGGCCGAAACGCAGCTATTAAAATAATAAAAGTGTTGATTAATGTTGTCATGCACACAACCTATTGGTTGATTGTATAAATGGATATCATTTATTAACTTTTTGTGCAAAAGTTAACTCACACCCTAAGAGTAGAGAGAACTGATTCTGACTTGTTTAGCTCATGCAACTTTATATCGTGCATGGCCCCAGTTTATGCAGTATATCTGATCTCTGAAGAAAATTTAAAATTAATCACTAGTACTTGAATGGATAAAACTGAGCATGGGCAACGTATAATTCTTCTTACTTTCAGTGCATCTGCTTTTTTGTCTTCACTTTGCTTTACCTATGGTTCTTCTCCACTTGTAAGTCGTTTCGCATGGTGTGTTTCACGACTTGTTATCTTTTTTCATCACAAGGATCGACATAATGTCCATTAATTGAAAGAAAACAATTGGTAAGAATAATTCTGATTATGACATGTCTTCTCAAAAAAATTACAATCATAGATTATTGAAGGATGATCCCAATTTTAGGAGCTGTCTTCTTAAAAAGATACTATCTGCTAGTTTTGTTAGTCAAATAACGGTGTTTCAAGGTTTAATTAACAAATAAAGGGCATGGAAAGAGAATAAACTAAGGTATCGTTCTTTTCAACTTATTTTCAGTCCTTAGCAGAAACAATAAGTCCAGATAAGTATTAGAACTCAAATGAATCTAGAGATAGATTCAAATAAGTAAAAATATAGGTTTGACCCTCTCATAAATAAGGTTTGAATAAGTTTTAATAAGTTCATTTAAAATTAGATAAGTGCTAATTAATTGAAAAGAACGAACGGTTAAGTTTCTTGAACTTCATTAATAATAGAGGTTGGATGAGATCGTGAGAGATGAGATAGCAGGGAGAAAGAGAGTAACTACATTTTGTTATCATTCCAATTATCAAGTTACGTAATACAGTTATTAGACTATTTATATTATCACAATTAGCACTACTTAGCCAACGTGTTTGACTTCTCTAAATAATATCTCAACATCCCTCTTAGACTAGGATGGTAAGGAGTCATTCCAGTTTGAACGGCTTGACAATGTTTGTTAGGTCTATGGTGTGGAGATGGCTAAGAGCCAAGGTCGCGAAAAAGTGCTCACGAGGTGCAAGGAAGGAGAAAACTCCAGAGGACATGGCAGTTTCAGCTCGCGAGTCGCGAGCGTTGTCGCGGGTCGCGAAGGGTAGGTCGTTGGTCGCGACGGGTACCGTGGGTCGCGACCAGGGTCTGCCCCTGCACCCTGTTTTCGCGATTTCCATCACGTGCAGCCGTTTTTCCTATTTTTGGGAGTAGTATAAATACTCCTCTTTTCCCCATTTGTAAATATGACATAATCTCACACATTTCAAGAGTCTAAAGAGAATTTCTAGGGTTTTGTGCCTTTGTGTGTGTAGCTTGAAATAGCTTGTATCTCTCTCAATCAATCATCAAGATCAATACTACTCCTTAGTGCTTGTGGGTTTTTACTCCCGGATTCTCGGGTTTTCCCACGGTGCCATTACTTAACTCTCTCTCTTATTTATTTCTTCATTTATTGTTGTTTTGCTTGCTTGCTTGGTTGTTGGCTTTCATTGTTTATTGTTGGTGATTGCAAACTAGTATCTACTTGATTCTATATTCTCAACAATTGGTATCAGTGCCTAGGTTAATTTTTGGTGAAATTTGAGTTAGGATTTGTGTGGAAACTTGTGTTTGTGATTGGAAATCAAAGTTTGTTGCTTTGGGTGTTTGGGGATTGAAATTTTGGTGTAGAAATCTTGTTCCTTGTGTTGAAACCCTAGGTTGAGAACTTTGTGTTTGTTTAACAATGGAAGAGAGCAAGTTGAAACTTGAGAAGTTTGATGGGAAGGACTTTGGCTTTTGGAAGATGCAAATACAGGACTATTTGTACCAAAAGGGTCTTCATCTACCTCATGAGTGCAAGAGACCGGATAGTATGAAGAAGAAAGATTGGAGAGTGTTGGATAGGCAAGCACTAGGTGTGATTAGATTGACATTAGGAGTGTAGCCTACTATGTCAAGGTTGAAACATCGACGGTGGATGTCTTGCAAACTTTGTCGAATATGTATGATAAGCCTTCGGCAATGAACATGGTGTTCCTTATGCGTCGGTTGTTTGAGCTTGAGATGAATGATGGTACTTCGGCTCTGGAACACATAAATGAATTCAACTCGATTATTTCTCAATTGTCTTCGGTTGATATCAAGTTTGATGATGAGGTGAAGGTCATGATTTTGTTGTCATCATTGCCTAGGTCTTGGGATAAGGTGGTTGCCGCCATTAGCAACTCTTCCGGCAAGGAGAAGTTGAGGATTGACGATGTGAGGGACCTAATCTTGAGTGAGAGCTTGAGGAGGAAGGAGTCCGGTGAGTCATCCAGTGGTGCCTATTCTAGTGAGGCAAGGGGACAATGGAGACAACAAAAGGGGAACCCAAGAGGGAGATCGAAGAGTAAGGGGAGGAGTAAATCGAGGGGGAAGGGAAACATTGTGTTGGAGTTGTGGAGTGACGGGTCATACTAAGAGAGAGTGTCCAAATCCTAAGGAAAAGGGTGGCTCTAATCAAAAGAGCAATGATGATTCAAGTTCATCGGTTAGCTTGGCATCAAGCGATGAATTTGGGGATGTCTTGATCTTGAGCGTGGATAGTCCCATTGAGGCATGGATACTTGATTCAGGTGCATCGTTTCATTCTTCACCGTGCAAAGAAATTTTTTGGAACTTCAAGAGTGGCAAGTTTGGGAAGGTGTTTCTTGCGGATGATAATCCGTTGGACATTGTGGGGAAGAGAGATGTGATGATCAAGACTTCAAGTGGGAGTTCATGGAAGCTTGAAGATGTGAGGTATATTCCTAAGCTAAGGAAGAATTTGATTTCGGTGGGTTAATTGGACTCAAGTGGTTATAGAACCATGTTTGGTGAGAGTACTTGGAAGGTGTCAAAGGGGGCCATGGTGGTTGCTCGGGGAACGAAGATTAGTACCTTGTACACTACCTTAGGGTGTACTAACATGGTTGCTACAATCACGGAGTGTGATACCAAGGTATGGCATATTCGGCTTGGTCATATGAGTGAGAAAGGGATGAGGATGTTAGCTTCAAAGGGTAGTTGTCGGGCTTGAAATCAATCGACATGAAATTTTGTGAGACATGTGTCTTTGGGAAGCAAAAGAGGGTGTCTTTAAAAAAAAAAACCAGTGGTCCTTGAAGAAGGAGAAGCTAGCGCTTGTGCACACGGATGTATGGGGCCTATACCCCATCAAGTCCCTTGGTGGATCTCACTATTTTGTTACCTTCATTGATGATTCAACCCGGAAAGTATGGGTTTACTTCATCAAGCACAAGTTGGAGGTGAATGAGAAGTTCAAGACTTGGAAGGCAGAGGTTGAAAATGCTTCGGGGGCGAAGATAAAGAGTATCAAGTCCGATAATGGAGGAGAGTATGCGTTGGAAGCTTACAAGGAACTTTGTAAGGAGCATGGCATTGTTTTGGTGAGGACTATTCCCGGAAAGCCTCGCCAAAATGGGGTAGCGGAGCTGATGAATAGAACACTACTTGAGAGAGCAAGGTGCATGAAGTTATTTGCGGCTCTCCCAAAGTGCTTTTGGGCGGATGCC
Source organism: Patellifolia procumbens (assembly GCA_947645195.1). Lineage (NCBI taxonomy): Eukaryota > Viridiplantae > Streptophyta > Magnoliopsida > Caryophyllales > Amaranthaceae > Patellifolia > Patellifolia procumbens. The sequence continues at coordinate 1,267,969 of CANSGD010001379.1, read as the reverse complement.
GTTAGCACCGCGACTTATTTGATAAACCGTGGACCTTCGGTGCCCTTGGGGTTCAAGATACCGGAGGAGGAGTTGAGTGGTAAGGAGGTGTCCTACACTCACTTGAAGACCTTTGGGTGTGTGGCCTATTTGCAATCCTAGAAGAGAGACAAGCTTGACCCTAAATCCATGAAATGCTACTTTGTGGGGGTATGGTGATGAGAAGTATGGCTATAGAGTGTGGAATCCTAGTAACCGCAACGTTATTAAGCATTGTGACATTACCTTTGATGAGAACTCCTTGTATAAGGATAACTTTGGTGGAAAGTCCGTTGAAAAAGAATCCATTGAGAGTGAGCGAGAGGTTGTTGAGCTAGATGGTGATGTGAGAATTGGAAAAGAATATGAAGATGTGCCAATTCAACATGCATCTCCTCAACATGTTGTGCAAACTCCGGGTGATCCATACTTTTGAGATGAAAGAGGTTGAGGTTCAAGGTGAGCCTAGTGAGGTTCTTGAGGAACCAAAGACACCGCCACCGGTGAGGAGAACATCAAGGCTCTCTAAAGCACCGAACAGGTTCACACCACCACCCATAAAGAAGACTTCGGCAAATTACTTGTTGTTGACGGATTTCGGTGAGCCGGAATGCTATGTTGAGGAATTGAGGTTCGGTGATTTGTTGAAGTGGGAGCATGCAATGAGTGAGAAAATGAGCTCATTGAAGAAGAACGACACTTGGGTGTTGGTTGAATTGCCTAAGGGCAAGAGAGCACTTTTGTATAAATGGATCTTTCGCAAGAAGGATGAGCCGGATGGTAGTATTCGGTATAAGGCAAGACTTGTGGTGAAGGGCTTTTCACAAAAGGAGGGCATTGACTTTCATGAGATTTTTGCTCCGGATGTGAAGTTGACTACCATTAGAATCTTGTTGGCAATTGTGGCTTCGGAAAACTTGTTCCTCGAACAAATGGATGTGAAAAGGGATTTTTTGCATGGTGATTTGGAAGAAGAAATCTACATGAAACAACCGGAAGGGTTTGAAGTTCGGGGAAAGGAAGACATGGTATACAAGCTCAAACGGAGTCTATATGGGTTGAAGAAAGCTCCAAGACAATGGTACAAGAAGTTTGATAGCTTCATGTTATGCAATGGTTTCGTGAGAACGGATGGGGATCATTGTTTTTACTTTCAAAGGTATGTAGATGGTTATGTTTACTTGCTTTTTTATGTTGATGATATGCTCATTGCGGGTACTAGCATAAAGTTTGTGAATGACTTGGAGAGGAAGTTGTCGGAGAGATTTGAGATGAAAGACTTGGGTGAGGCCAAGCAAATACTTGGCATGAAAATCTCTAGGGACTTATCGGCGGGTTTGTTGAGGTTGTCTCAAGTGGAGTATGTCAAGAAGGTGCTAAAGCGGTTCAACATGGTTGATGCAAAGCCTCGAAGCTCACCTCTTTTGGTGGACCTCAAATTGACAAAGGAGGATTCACCCAAGACAAAGGAAGAAAAGGAAAGGATGACCACTTTTCCTTATGCTTCGTTCGTGGGGAGTATGAGTATGCTATGGTTTGTATTAGGCTCGACATTGCCCATGCGGTGGGAGTTGTGAGTAGATTCATGTCAAATCCGGGTGAGCGACATTAGGAGGCCGTCAAAGGGCTCTTGAGGTACTTGTTGGGTACTTCTAGTATAGCTCTTTGCTTTGGGAGGAATGCAGTTGTTCTTGAAGGTTTTGTGGATGCCAATTTCGGGGGATGCTATGACTCAAGCAAAATCACTTCGGGGTATGTTTTAACTATTGGTGGTACGACCATTAGTTGGATGAGAAAGCTCCAAAAGTGTGTGTTCATGTCTACGACGGAAGCCAAGTATGTTGCTATGTCGGAGGCGGGGAAGGAGATTGAGTGGTTGAAGAGTTTCCTTAAGGAAATGGGTATGAAGCAAGAGGTTTGTGTGTTGCATAGTGATAGCCAAAGTGCGGTGCAATTGGCTAAGAATCCTATGTTTCACTATCGCACTAAACACATCAAGAGGCGGTATCACTACACTAGGAGTCTAGTGGAGGATGGCTCTATGTGTTTGAAGAAGATTGACAGATCGAGGAATCCGGCGGATATGCTCACTAAAGTCGTTACTTGTGAGAAATTGGGGTTGTGTAGGACCTCAATTGGGATCCATCCATGAGTGTTGGATGGTTGTAATGGTGGGGGCGCTATGGTGAAACATTGATGTGATGATTGATGATGATGAGAGATGTGTTGGGGATGTTGGTAGCATGGTCTTAGGCCGATCTCCAAGTGGGATATTGTTAGGTCTATGGTGTGGAGATGGCTAAGAGCCAAGGTCGTGAAGAAGTGCTCACGAGGTGCGAGGAAGGAGAAAACTCAAGAGGACATGGTAGTTTCAGCTCGCGAGTCGCGAGCGTTGTTGCGGGTCGCGAAGGGCAGATCGCGGGGCGCGACGGGTATCGCGGGTCGCGACCAGGGCCTGCCCCCAGCACCCTGTTTTCGCGATTTCCATCACGTGTAGCCGTGTTTCCTATTTTCGGGGGTAGTATAAATACTCCTCTTTTCCCCATTTGTAAATATGACATAATCTCACACATTTCAAGAGTCTATAGAGAATTTCTAGGGTTTTATTCCTTTGTGTGTGTAGCTTTAAATAGCTTGTATCTCTCTCAATCAATCATCAAGATCAATACTACTCCTTAAAGCTTGTGGGTTTTTACTCCCGGATTCTCGGGTCTTCCCACGGTGCCATTAGTTAACTCTCTCTCTTATTTATTTCTTCATTTATTGTTGTTTTGCTTGCTTGCTTGGTTGTTGGCTTTCATTGGTTATTGTTGGTTATTGCAAACTAGTATCTACTGGATTCTATGTTCTCAACAATTTTTACATAAGCCCACTCTGTCAGAGGTTAGTAAGTGTAGGTGCAATATTGAGTTGGCATGAAGACTTGCAGTTTGTAGAGATAACGAGGTTTGCAGCACATGTTTTAGAGCCTTAAACTTATGTTGCTTGCTCATTTGAAGCAGAATAAAAGAAGTGAAACTTCTATTTTGTGACATTAGTTTGCAGGTTTTGCATCTTGTACAATCATGTTGCTTCGAGACCCCATGAATTATACTCGCTTCTTTCAATTGAGGTCGGACAACCAGATTCATGCCAACATTTGAGATTTCAATCATACCGGCCATAAACGAGGGATGCCATTTGTCCGACTTGCTCAGGCCCATGGTTACATTCCATCCTCCAACAATACCAAGTTCAGCAACTATGAAAAATTCTTAAGGGACTCAACATCCCCCTTAAGCTTTGAAGGTTTATAAGGACATTCCGAGCTTGAAACTGGATAAAATGGGAAAACATAATAGAAAAGGAAATAAAAAATAAAAAAAAGAATATGTGGTATGGATGAGTATTGGTAGACATGAAGAAGAATATGGAGAAGTGTAAACAAATCAAGAAGATCGGGAAAAAAATTGGGTTTAGAAATGATCATAATTACTTATTTATAATTATCATATAATAACATTTAAAATACTATTATCAATATTCAATAATAATTATAATTAGTAATGACTATTATTACTAATCATTCTAATAATATCAATCATAAGTATCATTATTTAATAATATATTATTTGCTCTGTCCCAAAATACTCTTCACACCTTTTTTATTTTTGTCCCAAATTATTCTTTAAACTTCTATTTTTGGACGAGATCAATATATTTTATATTTTTCTACCTTTACAAAGGTGTTCAACCAATATTATATTTTATAACCCCTGTACTTACTTGGCTACTCCTATCACGTCTACTCTTACAAATTTGAGCCCAAACACTATCTCTCCTAAATAAAATAATACTACTAACTCCCATCATATCTAAGTTAAAACAACAAAAATTTTTTTTGACAATTCAAAGTTACTATTGAAAACAAAAAAACAGAGTTACAAACACCATACATTACCACCCTGGCCAAAGGGAAGGGAAACTCCCTATTCCAAAAAGGAAAGGGCCCTATCCCATCCAACAATCCTGAACACGCTCAGGCTAGTCAAACTCAAATAACTAGTAAGAGCCTCAAGAACTCTGATCTTCTACAAGCAATTCGAAACATAATTTGCTTACAACTAGCCAACGCATCTAGAGCAGGCCTACCAAACACTAAAGCATTCCTATTCATCCAAATTTGATATACAGTTTCAACAAAGAATAGGCAATACAATTGTGATTGTGGAGTTTTGCTTTTGCTTCTAAGAAGGACATGCTTGACTTCATCTTGGAAATTCCTTTGAATAACATGAATCCCCAACTGCTGCTGACAAATAGTCGACACCCTCATAGTAGTGCTGCAATCAAAAAACAAATGATTTACAGTTTCACAATTAGCTTGCAAAAGAGGCAAGAAGTGTCAGTAAGCAACCCCCAAGTAGCCAATCTATCCTTAGTAGCTAGTCTTCCATGTAGAGCAAGCTAGGTGATGAAAAGTGCCTTAGGACTAGCTGGAATGTTGCAAATAATCCTCTTCCAACCCACCTTAGGATGCTCTCCTTGAATGGACTTGTACAATCTTTTAATGGAAAAAGAAGGACCAACAAGTAAGCTCATAGGAACTTGATTCACATCAACCATCTCCTTACTTTTAAGAATTTTCTTCATAGGCCAAGAAAGTCTATTAGGGATAGGCATAGTAAGAACTTCTTGATGCTTGATATAGTAGACATGCAACCATTTGATCCAAAGCTTATCTTGCTTCATAGAAAATAGCCCAAAGGTGCTTAGCTATGGCAGCTTTGTTCCAAGAAGCAAGATCTTTAATATTCCAACCACCACAAACCTTAGGAAGACAAACAGTATCCCAAGCTACAAGAGATTTCTTAGAGTCCTCGCCTTGGCCAGTCCATAAGTAAATCCTACAAATGCTTTGGATTTCCTTAAAGACCTTTTTAGGCAATATAAAAATCTGCCACCAATACAGCTGGAACCCATGAAGTATAGAGGAAACCAACTGAAGTCTATCAGCATAAGAAAGCTTTTTCACAGACCACAATCTAACTCTAGCAACAGTTTTATCAATCAAAGGTTTGCATTCATGATAAAACAACTTCCTTGTACTTAAAGGCACACCCAAGTATCTGAATGGAAAAGACCCCAAAGGAATCCCCATAATCTGTTGCAACACAACCTTTTGATCCCCATCAGCACCAGCAATATAAAGATTACTCTTATCTAAGTTAGCTTTTAATCTAGAAGCAAGAAAGAACTTAGTAAAAGCATCAAATAAAAGTTGTAAGGATCCATGATCAGCTCTTGGGTGAAAATGGAACTCAGGATTTCCCTAACTCCTATCACATTACCTTTATAATTAAATTTTTATTAACTGGTCATCTGCAAACATTAGATGGGTAATACTAAGTTTGGCACATCTTGGGTGAAAATGGAACTCGGGATTTCCCTTAAGTTGCAGCAAACATCTGGACAAGTACTCCATACCCAAAGCAAACAGAAATGGAGACATAGGATCACCTTGCCTCAACCCCTTTTTACCAGAAAAAAGCTTGCAAGGCACTCCATTAATAAGGTTGGAGAAAGATACATAAGTAACAAAAGCCATCACCAACTCACAAATTTGGAAGGAAAACCAATCTCACACATCACAGTTTCAAGAAATGACCACTCAATTGAATCACAGGCCTTCTTGAGATCAACTTTAAGCATGCCTCTGGGTGAGATTTGTTTGGTAGTGTAACCTTTAATAAGTTCAGTAGCTAACAGAATATTATCATAGATGTTTCTACCAGGCATGAAACCAGACTGGGCTAGGTCAACCACACTACTAATCGTAATTTGCATTCTGCTAGTCAAAATTTTAGCAATGATCTTGTACAAGACAGAACAACAAGCAATGGATCTATAGTCCTTAACCACAGTAGGATTGGCAATTTTAGGGACCAAAGTGATGAAAGTGTAGTTAATAGCAGGCAACATCTCACCAGTCTCAAAGAAATGCTCAATAGCGGCATACACATCATTTTTAATAATAGGCCAAGCTTTTTTGAAAAAGAGGCTATTAAACAACAATTGATAATAAAAACACAACATATCACCTAATTATGAAAACTATGCGCCCGAGTGAGTGTCATGAATATTCTAGGATTGAGATAGTATTGTTTAATTAATTTTTAGTACTAATTACAATTTAATTTAATTCAGTTTAGCTCAGTTCCTTTTAGTTCACTTCAGTTTTATTCAACTACTTTCACCCGAAGAGAACAAACCTTCAGGTTGTATGCTAGTCCTATGTTGCAATCAAGTTGTCTAGAGGGACATGTGGGATTATCTTGCACGAAGTCGAAAGTCTCTAAAATTTTCAAGATCATATCTTATTTCTTACTTATTACTTTAGATAGCTTAGGATACACCATTGTAAGAATGGTTTCCTGATAAAAATTCTATTTTCCTACTTATCTACTTGAAGAATTTTTAGACATGTCCTCACAATTGACACACTTCTTGTTTTCACGCTTGTCAATGCATTATTTTAACCACTAATATCTAAAATTATTGATATCACATAATTATATAGACTTTCCTCCCTTATTTACGAGCTAAATTGAGCGTCATTTGAGCTCTTTGTAGCTATTTTGTGCTAACTATCGTATATAGTTGTGGTTTTGTGTTTTAGTGTTGAAGGGAGTTTTCTCCTTATTTCCGAGCTATATGGAAGCAACCACAACTTTACGAGATGTTGGGAGGCACATAGAATGTCTCACGAACTTTCTGGATAGTTTAAGAGGTCTCAAGACCTCTAAACGTGAATAAATGAGAGTCAAAGAGTCAAAAGGAGCTTCCCGTACACTGATCGGGCGATGATTTATTGATCGGGCGGACATTGCCCGACCCAATCGGGTTAGAAAATGAAGAAAATAAAGTTGGGCAAATTAAGCCCAACCCGATCGGGCCAAACCCACCCGATCGAGCAGGTCCAATTCCTCCTAATGTTGATGTGGCTGCGTTGCTTGGGCGAATAAGGAGCAAAGCTGGGCCATTATACCCCAGGCCCGATCGCGCAATGTCAGCCCACCCGATCGGGTGGGAGGCCCAACCTCCCCTTTTGACTACGCTGCCGTACGTGAGAAAGGAAGCTTGCTGCTGGGCTTCTGCTGTTCGCTTGATCCATGACCCGATCGGCCATGTGATCTGGTGGAGCCCGTTTGTTGATTCTTGGATGTTGCTATTTGCGTGGAAATTAAGAAGGGAATTTTAGGCTATTTTACTATGGGCCCGATCAGGTCCCGTACTCGTCGACGCGGAATTTCTATCTTAGTTTCCGTTTTTAATTAGACTTTTGGGGGCATTATAAATACCTTTTCCTCATATTTTTTAGGGACATCTTTTTATTCTGTTTTTATTTCCATAGTTCTTAGCTTAGTTTTATTTAGATTAAACACTTTAGATTAGATTAAAGGTGATTGAACCTCAGATTTGATTTCAATAAAAGTTCTTGCTTTCCGTCAATTGGTATTCTCCTCTACTCTTAATTTCTTTAATTATTTTGATTGCTTAGTTTATTTATTAAATTGATTTATGATGTTGAAATCAGGGTTTCTTATTAGAATTGTTATTGTTGATTCAATCATGTCTGAGTAGTTTAATTTCTAGAGATTTAGAAGCCATGTTTATACCTTGATTATTTGAATTGTTATCAGTTTCTAGGGTTTGATGAGATAGGTTATGGTGTGATTTGTTCTTATTGAGTAATTAATGTTATTGCGCAGTTTCTTTGATTACTTGAGGTTAATAATTGTTTGCACAGATTCGTCTTACTTTTAGAGGCCTAGTACATATCAGTAATTCTGATTATGTTTGTGAACATGCTGCATATGTTGAATTATGGGCGTTAAGACTTAACCATAGCTTGACACTGCTCTAATCTATTGATTCTTGACTTACGTTCTGATAGTTGTTTGATCCCTTGATTGGTATAAGCATGTTGGACCAAACTAATTCCCTAGACCTTTATCTCATAGTTTAGAATCCCTCTTTACATTGCTTTTTAGTGTTATTTAGTAGTTCAGCTGAAATCTATCTAATCTTTTCTGAAGTAGCTTTTTGGCAGGATATTAACTTAGATTTCCGTCTCTCTGTGGATTCGACCCTACTTCCCTTGACTATCATTGTTAGAGGACTTAGGAATTATCTTTGACTAGGTGATACGATTTTACCCTGTCAAATTTTGGCGCCGTTGTCGGGGAGGGTATACTAACACTGTTTTTCCTCTTAGCGTTGTCCTTTGTTACCTTTTGGCATTGAGGACACTGTCAAGTTCAGCTTGGGGTAGGATTTCTGTTTGTGTTCTCTATCTCTTTTACTGCTTTATAGGATAGATTTACTGCTTTCGAAAAATACTGAAAAAATCAAAAAAATTATGGTTCCCATGACTGGTTTAGTTGCCTCCCTGTGCCCCTCGTTGTGCTCTTATTGAAAATGATTTGACTATGTTTTCTGGATAGCTGGGCATTTGTGATCCTGAGGCTATGATTTGATGTTTGATAGCTATGATTTCGAGCGAGTTTTGATTATATTAGACTATATTGTGCTGCATGCCTGAATTGGTTAGACTGTGAGGCCTCTTTGTAAGCCTATTGGATTTATATCATTATCCAGTCTATTTTTGTGTGTTAGTTCCTCTTTAGTGGATTGATCTTGACTTTGACTTTGTACTTGTCTGATTTTCGATGACTTGTAGCATTTGCTGTGATAGAGGCGTTCTTTTGTCTGATTCTTGAGCCTTAGAGTGAATTTTTGACATACTTTATCCTCCTTAGCCCCGCTGAGCCTAATGACTTGTTTCATGTTGCTTAAACCCTTATTATGAGCCCATGGCCTTTATTTCGATATTATTTCCAAGCCTAGCTTGGGGGAGCTTTTGTATGGGTTGAGTTTGAGATTGGTTTCATGGTTTGATTTGGTTGTTGAGGAAGTAAAAGTGTATCTGTTGTGGTTTGAGTGTGAGAAAAAGAAAAGAAAAGGCAAAATTAGAGTTGCGTGAATGGAGTTCAGAAAAATGAAAGAAAAGTTCGAAAGAATTCAAAGTTCTTCATACACGTACGTTCATAAAGAAAAATTCGCTTCATTGCTTGAAAATTGGGTTTGTTGTGAGTTTTCATTGATTTATGAGAGTTAGGTTATTTTTCGTGGTTATATGGTGTTGTTGGGAGTTGTTTAGGCCATCTTAGGCCTTGTTTGAGTGATTCATGCTCCCCCTTTCTTGGTTTTTCCACCACATTACCCAAAAGTATCCCCTACCTCTTACCTAAGCCCCATTACATCCCTATAAAGTCCTCTTGAGCTCTTGTCTGCATTGTTCCCGATTGATTTCGAGTCAGTTTATCAAAGTTAAAGAGTATGTCTGCTAATTGAGTCGACTTGACTAGGATGAGCGTCATGTAACCTTCTTAAACACATGAGAGTGTGAGTGGGAAGGGCATTTATGGTCGGGTTGGTGAGTGTTCGGGCATATTCTTTGCCTGCCACAAAATTGGGAGGAGTGGCACCTTTGTGAGAGCCTTTTCAGGATTTGTATGCCTTGTAGATACTTGAATTTGATGAATTACTTGGATGATTGGTAGTTGGATGGATTTGATTAGCCGGACTTGAATTTTGCCTGCTTGAACGATTCTTAGTCTTGAAAACGTTTTGAGCTTTGATTGATTTTTACCGATGGGGTGAGGCAATTTATTCTATGTTCATGTTCTGTTTGCTTAAGGACAAGCAAAGGTTTAGCTTGGGGGAGTTTGATATCACATAATTAAATAGCCTTTTCTCCCTTATTTACGAGCTAAATTGTACGTCATTTGAGCTCTTCGGAGCTATTTTGTGCTAACTATCGTATCTAGTTGTGGTTTTGTGTTTTAGTGTTGAATTGCAGGTTTTAGGGAGTTTTCTCCTTATTTTCGAGCTATATGGAAGCAACCACGGCTTTACGAGATGTTACGAGGCACGTAGGATGTCTCACGAACTTTCTGGATAGTTTAGGAGGTCTCAAGACCTCTAAACGTGAAGAAATGAGAGTCAAAGAGTCAAAAGGAGCTTTCCGTACACTGATCGGGCAAGAAATGGCCCGATCGGACGACGATTTATTGATCGGGCGGTGAAGTTTCGTAACCGATCGGACATACATTGCCCGACCCAATCGGGCGAGAAAACAAAGAAAATGTAGTTGGGCAAATTAAGCCCAACCCGATCGGGCAGGTCCAATTCCTCCTAATGTTGATGTGGCTGCGTTGCTTGGGCGAAGAAGGAGCAAAGCTAGGCCATTAATACCCCAGGCCCAGTCGAGCAATGTCAGCCCACCCGATCTGGTGGGAGGCTCAACCTCCCCTTTTGATTACACTGCTGTACGCGAGAAAGGAAGCTTGCTGCTGGGCTTCTGTTGTTCGCCCGATCCATGACCCGATCGGCCATGTGAACGGGTGGAGCCCATTTGTTGATTCTTGGATGTTGATATTTGCGTGGAAATTAAGAAGGGAATTTTGGGTTATTTTACTATGGGCCCGATAGGGTGGCCCTTTGCCCGATCGGGTCCCGCACTCGTCGACGCGGAATTTCTATCTTAGTTTCCGTTTTTAATTAGACTTTTGATGGTATTATAAATACCTTTTCCTCATATTTTTTAGGGACATCTTAATATTCTGTTTTTATTTCCATAGTTCTTAGCTTATTTTTATTTAGATTAAACACTTTAGATTAGACTAAAGGTGATTGAACCTCGGATTTGATTTCAATAAAAGTTCTTGCTTTCCGTCAATTGGTATTCTTCTCTACTCTTAATTTCTTTAATTATTTTGATTACTTAGTTTATTTATTCAATTGATTTATGATGTTGAAATTAGGGTTTCTTATTAGAATTGTTATTGTTGATTCAATCATGTCTGAGTAGTTTAATTTCTAGGGATTTAGAGAGGGAAACCATGTTTATACCTTGATTATTTGAATTGTTATTAGTTTTTAGGGTTTGATGAGATAGGTTATGGTGTGATTTGTTCTTATTGAGTAATTAAGGTTATTGCACAGTTTCTTTGATTACTTGAGGTTAATAATTGTTTGCACAGATCCGTCTTACTTTTAGAGGCCTAGTACACATCAGTAATTCTGATTATGTTTGTGAACATACTGCATATGTTGAATTATGTGCGTTAAGACTTAACCATAGCTTGACACTGCTCTAATCTATTGATTCTTGACCTACGTTCTGATAGTTGTTTGATCCCTTTATTGGTATAAGCATGGTGGACCAAACTAATTCCCTAGACCTTTATTTCATAGTTTAAAATCCCTCTTTACATTGCTTTATAGTGTTATTTAGTAGTTTAGCTGATTTCTATCTGATCTTGTCTGAAGTAGCTATTTGGCTGGATATTAACTTAGAACTCCGTCTCTCTGTGGATTCGACCCTACTTCCCTTGACTATCATTGTTAGAGGACTTAGGAATTATCTTTGACTAGGTGATATGACTTTAGCCTATCAATTATCAATAAGTAAAATTTATAAAAAGTTGATATTTAAAATATCACATTGAGAAGAATCTAACAAGATCCCACATGACTATGTTTTCCTAAAATGTAAATCACCAAATCGAATTAAAGTCTAAAATGTTAATATGAAACATTATACAAATGTGTCACTTATTTAGAAATAGAGGAAGTATATTACATATCATATTTACCTGTTTTGGATTTGGTAACAAGAATTTGCCGCAAAAGGCCGATATCACGGATAAGTCCACCTAGACTGGGTTGGGCACTTGAGAGCTTAGTTAGTTAAAACACTAAGGGAATCAAACGAAGTTTAATATGATGAGTTTAATTAAAACGACAAAAAATTGAAAAATACAGTCAAATATTCGGCAAAAAGTTATTTTTATAATACGGATACGTATTTGTACATATAAAAACACATAATTTTAAAAATTCGGACATTATTTTTTATTTTATTCACATAATGATTTAATTGAAAGATATACACATATAATTGTGCGTCATAAGTGGATCTCAACTTCTCCAAAGAACATACGCTACAAAAAACTCAAAGCAATAATTTTGAAATAATATTAAACAACAAAAGTCCAACAACGTACAATATAAGTCCAACATCCTTTCATTTTTTAAACATCTTACAGTCTCTAACTTCTAATTTAACGTCTTATAAACATTCTGTAAGTTTGCTAGTACACAATTACATTATGAAGTTAAAGGTTATAACTTCATGTCCACATCTTATAAGCATTCAACATCTTATTCAATACATTAAAATTATATCTAGGTCAATCATCTCACATCATCTTCAAAGATAAAAACCAAAACCACTAAAATCCACCGAAAAATTAAGAATCAAGATAATTCGATGCACCAATGACGATGTAAATTAAACTGACAGTGAAATTTCTGACTTCTCCAGTCGATAATTGCAATTTATTTAAAATTGCAATTGCAATATGGTAAATTTCAGCGTCAATGTCAACGACAATTGTAATTTGCGAGTGAATCTATGAGTATGTGAAAGAATGAAACCGAAACTCTAAATGGTCGCGCAAAAAAAATCCTTTTTTGAAAAAACCGATTTTGGACCTTTTGAGCATTTTATGCAGGAGGTTGCCTTTTTTCATTTAATACGGAATGGGCTCAAAAATATTTTTTTCGCATTTTCTAAAATATCGAAAACATAGTTTAAGACGCATTTTAACTAACTAAGCTTGAGAGTATGAGGAAGATAAGGGGAATCCCTATCCTCAAGGTGCCTTAGTGGAGATTGAATCCCCAACCTCAAGATTCTGACTTCTAGATCAAGTTTTGCTTGGTTAAACGTACACATTATATTTAGGATCCGAAGTTTTCAACTTATTTTCGGTCCTTATTAGAAAAAATAAGTTTAGATAAGTTTATATACTTGATGATCTAATAAAGTATAATAATAAAGTCGAATAAGGTTGGATAAAATTTCATCTAATATGGTAAAATAAAGTCGAATAAGGTGCAATAAAAACAATAAGTTCAGATAAACCAAAAATAAATTTAAAAGAATAAACCTTTACTAACACATGAAAAAATTGAACATAATATTGGCTTTGGCTTTTGGTTTATGCTTGTAGTCAAACAACCAAAAAATCGTTTGATAACTGGCTTTTGAAGTGCTGAAAAATCGGCTTTTTAGCCAACAGCGGGAAGATACTTTTACTAGCTTTTTTTGGCTGATTTTTGGCTTTTGCTTTCATTTTGCAATAAACAACCAGCAATAACAGTCATTTTACCAAACATTTTTTAACAATTTATAATTATACAGCCGTCAAACAAATTACTAAAAATAATCGGTCAAACCAATCAGCATATAAAGCCGTCTAGCTAACAGCCACCAGACAATTGTTAAACATCTCCATTACCTAAATGTATGAGGTATAATAAATTTATTTAAAGAAGAAAAAAAGATATTGGTACTTGAAATAACTTTTAAGAAGACCACATGATTAGTAGGGGCAGCCTTTTCACCATGCAAAACCCCAAAAACATTGAAAAAGGCAACCCAGTTTTCAAGACCGAAATTAACTAACTTAAATTTCACTGCTAAACAAATATTTTATTAATTATAAACAAATCATAGTTTGGAGTTTGAACAACCTTTGACTCTCTTGTTTCAATCATTAGCCCAAAAAACCAGTCCACCCAACTCACCAATTCTCAGTCTTCCCCTTTAAACGACATTGTTTCACCCCATCTTCTCACTTGTTTTTTTTACTGAGTCAAGACTATTCAGATTCATCATTAGTAGCCGTGACTACTTTCTGAGTTAAGAAAGTAGGTGTTTTTTTCAACTTATTCTTAGTTCTTATAAAAAAATAAGTCTATTATAATAGTAGTTCATTTAATAAAGTAAAATAACATCAAATAAAATTAAATAACATCTAATAAGAAAAAATAAATTAAAAAACATATTTCCTCCGTTCCCATTTGGAATCTGAGGGAAAACCAATGTAAATTGAGTTGGAGTAGAATCCTTTATTTTTATATTGTATAAAATATACTTTGATACATTTTTGCTTTTGAAAAAGTACTAAGAGAGAAAAAAAATGGATGATTGAAAAATAAATAATTCTAAAATAGATCATGTATATGATAAAAGTAAAAAAGTCTAGTTTATATTTGGTTGTTAAAGGGTAAGATGGAAAAATAAATATTCTTAAAATGAAATAGATTCAAAGTGGGAAGAACTTTTAGAAACATTCCAAACAGGAAAATTGGAACATCAAAAGGGAACGGAGGAAGTAAACTACTTCTTTCGTTTCAAAATAATAGCTACACTTTCCATTTAAATAAATTTCAAATTAATGACTACACTTCTCCTTTTTCCTTTTTTGGTAACTTCTTCTCTCTATCTCTCTCATATCACATATCTTACCCCACAATCTCCCACACAAACAAAAAGTGCGTAAAAGTCCGAAAAAAAAGAAGTGTAACTGTTTTCTTAAAACAGAGGAAGTAAAAGTTTTTTCGTTCTTAAACGTGAAATTTAAGCTCTCGAATTCTGACAAACTAATTCAGGGACAAAGTAAACTACGACTACAAAGTACAACCAAAACATCTTCTCACTTTTAGTCCACCCCTACTTCACCATTACCACTCCGGAAAAAAAAAATCATTCAAAAAAGCAGCTATCTCCCTCTACAGCTCTACTCTACACTTCCTTCCATGGCTTCTTCTTCCTCCCCAACCTGCTAAACTCCTCCATTAACACGGTAACACCCACCCAACCAAAAATGGCTCCCCATTTCCCTCTCTTCATCTTCCTCCTCATCTCTCTCCTCCTCACACTCTCCCTCTCCTACGACGACGATGTAAAATGCTTACAAGGCGTAAAATCATCACTTTCTGACCCACAAAATCGCCTCTCAAACTGGCACTTCGACAACACTTCCGTCGATTCAATCTGCAAATTCACCGGCGTCGCTTGCTGGAACGAGAAAGAAGACCGCCTTCTCTCTCTCCAACTTCCAGCAATGTCACTCGCCGGAACTCTACCTTCTTCCCTTCAATTCTGCCGCAGTTTACAAACCCTTGATCTTTCCGGCAACCAAATCTCCGGCGAAATCCCACCTCAAATCTGTGATTGGTTACCTTATTTAGTCACCCTAGATCTTTCTGCAAATGGGTTTTCAGGTTCCATTCCTACCCAGATCGAAAACTGCAAGTTTTTAAATAGTTTGATTCTTAGTAATAACAAGCTTTCCGGGTCGATTCCGTTTGAGTTAGGGAGATTAGATAGGCTTAAAAAGCTTTCCCTTGATGGGAATCGGCTTTCGGGTTCGATACCGGATGATTTAAGCAAGTTTGGAAGAGATGGGTTTGTTGATAATGATGGGCTTTGTGGGAATGTTGATGGGTTGAGATGTGGGAGGAGTAATTTGACTGTGGTTGTTGTTGGTGGTGTGATTGGTGGTGGGGCTACTTTGTTGTTAGGGTTTATGATTTGGTGGTGGTGGTGTTGGGATCATAAGAAGAAGAAGGATGAGGATGTTGTTGTTGTTGATGATGGTGAGAAAGGTGGGAACTTTGTGGGTTGGGTTGGGAAATTGGCTTCTAATAAGGGTACTCAAGTTGTGTTGTTTCATAAGCCGATTGTTAAGATTCGGGTGGCGGATTTGTTACTCGCTACGAATAGTTTTAGCGACGATAAGATCGTTAATAGTACGAAGACGGGTGTTTCGTATAAGGCGGTATTGGGTGATGGATCGGCATTGTCGATTAAGAGGTTAAGAGGGTGTAATAAGGTGAGTGAGAAGCAGTTTAGATCAGAGGTTAATCGTTTAGGGCAGTTAAGACATCCGAATTTGGTACCTTTATTGGGGTTTTGTTTAGTTGAGGATGAGAAATTGGTGATTTATAAGCATATGAGTAATGGCAGTTTACATTCGTGGTTGCATGGTTTGGGTGATGAGGATACTGTGTTGGATTGGCGGACTCGGGTTAAGATCGGTGTTGGGGCAGCGCGAGGGTTGGCTTGGCTCCATCATGGGTGTCATCCCGGGATCAAGCACCAGAATATATGCTCGAATGTGGTTCTACTTGATGATGATTTCGATGTTAGGATCACGGACGTTGGGTTAGTTAGGCTCATGGGTATGGGGAATTCAAATGGTAGCTCTGTTGCAAATGGAGACTTTGGAGAATTTGGTTACGTACCGCCTGAGTACGCAAGCACGTTGGTGGCATCGTTGAAGGGCGATGTTTATGGGTTCGGAGTCATCCTCTTGGAATTGGTAACGGGTCAGAAGCCCCTTGAAGTTACTAATGCGCAGCAAGGCTTCAAAGGGAGTTTGGTTCATTGGGTGACTTATCTGTCTAGTTGTGGTAAAATTAAGGATGCAATTGACAAGTCCTTATGTGGGAAGGGACACGACGATGAAATCATGCAGTTGCTTAGAGTTGCTTGTTCGTGTGTTGCTTCGAGACCTAAGGATCGGCCTTCGATGTTTCGGGTGTATGAATCCCTCAAGAACATGGCTGAGAATCATGGTTTCTTAGAGCAATACGATGAGTTCCCTTTGATTTTAGATGAACAAGAATTGGACTAATCAAATTGGTCCATAACACGTTAAGTCTCAACCAAGTTTCTTCGTCGTAATTTTTTGCTGTGAACATGGAGCTTCCAAAATACATGGGGGGTTTTCTAATTCTTGCAGCTTGTATCTTTTCTCTGTCTCCATTATTGAAACTTCCTGTAAAATAGAAAATTTTTGTATGTTGTCATCTTCTACTGTTACAGTTCATTTTTCCATTTTGTTCTCTCACCCACTTGCTCCGATGCTAGCTTGTGTGTACTGTCTCCCTTGTCGTATGATTAGTAGTATTTTTGCTACAATTAAGTTTTTTACACTTTTTTATATGCATCTCTCAATCTTAATTTTGAGTGAGATCAAACCCGGATAAAGACTTAAGCACTTCAAAAATTGATTTAGTCGCTCCGTTTGTTAGAACATATTTTTCCGTGCTTTATTCACAAGTAACGATCAAACCCCATTATGCCTAGATTCCTCTTATCCTTCTCTACACACTTTGAAGGGATCTTGCCTATAAAACCGGAATGGCTAAATCAGGTAATTCCTTTGATGCTCAAATTATGTGAATAGCAATTGTTTCTTTTTTGCATGTCGCTTGGTGTATTTATTATTCACTTAAACTATGGATGTTGGATCCTTGAATGGTTGAACCTCTTAAACAGTTCATTTTCAACCAAAACACGCAATATTAACAAAATAACCGATTTTGATGAATTTCACAAATTAACGAAGTTGGTTGAAGGGCATGCATGATCAATGGTCGTTTACCCAAGTTGAATCATGCAATTCCTGAATCAGCTGCAATATTTAAAAGGAGTGTGTACTGTGTAGCTTCTAGCTAGCACAAAAAAAAAGAAAAGCAGGATTCTTGTGATACTAATAAATGTACTTTTGGTGTTTGAAGTTCAATTATAGTGCCCTTTTTTCCCCTTCTTTTCTGATTCACATCCATCTGTCTAAGGTTACTGTTATGGGCCCTGAAAATGTTGGATTTGGGGGACCATACAAACTCACCATGTGAGAGGGGGCTGCGCTTTTGATACAGATTTGGACTGTTGGTACATGTATCACTTTTGGCTTTCTACCCACATAAATTGACGGACATTATCAAATATGGACGCTCTTGCTGTTGCACCCTGTAATGACCAGCACATGCCCTCGTCCCTACCCACCATGACCATGCTTAGAAGTGAGAATTGGAAAGAAACTACTTCCTTCGTAATGGATTTTTTTCAATGATTAGATATTTTTTACTCGTAATTTATATCAAATTGTTGTAAGTAATGCGTTGTGGAGGGAGTAATAAATATATATGGGACATTTGTATTATCTATTTATCTATGTATTTATGAAAATTATTAAGAAGAAAAAAAGTCATGTGTAAGGCTCCATACTTTAGTGGCATGTGTCGAATACTGAGCAGTTTTGCCAACTTGAGCAACTTATGGAAGGTAAAAATATATTACAGAGTTAGACAAGAAAATTATAAAGAGGTTACAAGTACTATAATTACAAGTTAAGCAAGACTAATAGATAACTAAATAATAAGTATATTATAAAGTTAGGCAAGAATAATGATTAAAGAGATTTCTACAATAATAATATGCTAACAAATTAAAGACACTTAACTATTTACATAACCTGACAATGACTGATAACAAAATTTAAAATTATGATTTAAAATCTTACAACGTTAATGATATATATGTTGTTAGTTAATTCGACAAAATAAGCGTATTTGTGCTAAATTGATAAGATTTTCGTATAAGAATTATTAGTATAAGTAAAATAAAACCTGAAATTTGAAGAAAAAGCTATAATAGTATGATTTTTAATAAAAACTGTGAACGTACATTTGATTACCCGAAATCGTGAATGACATGAAAATATGGATATATTCGTGATCATCAATCCATCAGTTCCAAGACTTCTTTTTTAATTTAAGAAGTTGTTTTTCGATCATAGTTATAAAAAATATTCTAGTAAATATGACATTTTTGAACATGGGTTCACAATTTTGGGCTTTAAATTTGGCACATCATACCATCATAAGATACAAATGTAAATCATGATAATGTAAAGTGAAAGAAAATAACATATAAATACAAATGTAAATCATGATCTCTATACTGTAAGGGAAGAGGGGTAGGACCCCAAACTTAATGTATTGCCTAATTTACCCTTTGTTGTTTAATTAATAATTTACAGAAAAAAATAATTTATCACAAAAAATAAATAAAAAATTAATGATAAAAATTGCATAAATAAACCACCTATAATCATCCCACAATCCCACTACATCATAAAAAATAATTACCCATCACCCACTCACCCACTCACCCAACCTCAATAAATAAATAACATAAAAAAAACTGATTCAAAATACCAAAACTACTATGATATAATTTTTGCACACATTGTGTGCATATAAGGCTAGTAATGTAGAATGAAAGAATAAATCAGATCCTTAACAACTGTATCACAGAACAACAATTCATAGAGTTGTCAAAAGGGGCAAGATTAAGAGATGTAACAATGTCATCAAGCTAACAATTAACTTGACCAACATCATGTAGCGTAAGTGGTTTCTTATGCAGATTTAGATTGTTTGTTGAGTAAGCCTTGTGATAGATGGTGTATCAACCCACTTATATATAGATCATGATAAACTAATATCAAAATGTTAGACTAAAAATAATAAGATTTTATCTTAAAATATTACTCATTGAACTTAATTCATATGCGTATGAATAGATCATTTAACACAAGTCTTCATATTATTTATTTAGTTTTTATTTATCTTTAGATTGATTTCTATTTCATTTTAAGTTCATAATAGTGTTAGATTAGATGTTCTTGGCTTGGGGTTTGCTTTAACTTTGAGTTGATAGTGTGTATTCTATACACGACAAGACTAATCGCTTATTGATGTATCACATTTATATATAGTTTTTAGATGCATTTAGATTGCATTTAGAACTCCTTTTAGAGCATTTAGGTGCATAATGGCATAAATTTACATAAGTTGTGCTCTACTACTCCCCGTTTGTGTATTTCGATGATTTTCAGGTTTCCTTGATACAAATTGATCATGCTTATCAAGGATATAGCCTATTAATCGTTGAAAATAAAGGTAGCTTGCACAAGGATCACAATGCATCCGTTTGGGACAATTTTGAGTTGGAATGAAGCAAAGAATTAGTGAAAGAAGTGCCAAAACTGACACATATTCACTATTTTGATCATAACTATTGATATAAAATTGATAATCAAAAAATTAAAATTGGGTTGGATTCTAGACTTCAAGAGCTTTCCAATTATAGGTCACACGCCCCAAACAAACTTTTGGTTTGAGAGATATGGCTTTCGCAAGTTGACGTAAGATTGCAGGAATTCCGCCCGATCGCATCGGGCGGTTTAGCCCGATCGGGCCCGAGCTCTTTATGTTCTGGCTGCGTAGAGGAGTTGAAAACAAAGTAAAAAGTTTTTCGCTCGGTGGTGTCGGACGGTTTTGCCCGATCGGGCGGGAAACACGTCATATGTTCGAAACATTGCCCGATGGCTTCGGGCGGAGTAGCCTTATCGAGCAGGAGGCTTTACGGCCCAAAATCTATCTTATTATCCACTTTTTAATTAGCTTTTAGAGGTTTATAAATAGTTAAGCCTCATTATTTGTAAAGGATCTTTATAGCTTTCTTAGAGTAAACACTTTAGAGTAGATTCAAAGGTGATCGAACCTTGAATTATTTCAATAAAAGTTTCTGCTTTCCGTCAATTGGTATTATTCATACTCTTAATTCCGTCTTCTATTTCTTGTTTGCTTAGTTTGATTATTTAATTCATTCATGATCCAAAGATTAGGGTTTCAATTTAGTTTTATTATTGTCGATTCAATCATGTCTGAGTAGTTTAATTTCTAGGGTTTTAGGGAGGAAAACCATGTTTATACCATGATTCATATTTGAATTGCTTTTAGTTCTAGGGTTTTGATTAGTTCAATTGAAGTGTGATTCGTTCTTTATTTCATGGTTTATGTCAGTGTACAATTTCATGAACTATGTTTGGCAACTTGAGTATGACCCGAATGTAGGCTTACTTTTAGAGGCTTAGGACACACTATGATTCTGATTATGTGAGCGATATTACTTCATATGTTGAATTGAGAGCGTTATGACCCGATCATATGCTTAACGTTGGCTCCGATTGTTCGATCCTAGACCTAGATTTTATTAGCTATTCAACCCTTTTGATTGGTATAAGCATGGTGGATCGAACTAATGCCCTAGACATTTAATCCATAGTTTAAATCCCACTTTTATGTTGTTCTTATTAGTTTAATTAGTAGTTCAGCTAATTCTTGTCTGATCTTGTTTGAAGTAGTGGTTTGGCTGAATATTGACTTAAAAACTCTGTCTCCCTGTGGATTCGACCCTACTTCCCTTAACTATTGTTGTTAGAGGATGATAGGTTTTAGTCGTGTCACCTAATCAAAAATAAACCTATGGACCTCTAACTAGGTAGTCAGTGGAAGCAGGGTCGAATCCACAGGGAGACAGAGTTTCTAAATCAATATTCAACCAATTCAGCTACTCCAGATGAAATCAGGAAGGAATTAATTAAACTAGAGAATAGACTACAGAAGACGGAATAAATCGAGGATTAAACTATGGAATAAAAGTCTAGGGTATTAGGTCGGTCCACCATGCTTATACCAATCAAATAGGATCAACTACTACCAAAACCTAAGTCAAGAGTCGGGGGATTAGAGCCTATGTTGAGCTATGATTAAGACTCAACGCTCATAGTTCAACATACGCCGCATGTTCACTAACGTAATCAGAACTACTGACGTGTCCTAGGCCTCTAGTCGTAAGACGGATCTGTGCAAACAACTATTAACCACAAGCAACCAACGAAACTGCGCAATAACGTTAATTACTCAATAAAGAACAAACCACATCACAATCACCCTAATCAAACTGACTCGAAATCAATCAAATGAACAATGCAGACATAAGCTCAAGAGGACTTTATAAGGTTGTAATGGGGCTTAGGTGAGAGGTAGGGGATACTTTTGGGTAATGTGGTGGAAAAACCAAGAAAGGGGGAGCATAAATCATTCAAACAAGGCCTAAGATGGCCTACACAACTCCCAACAATCACCATAAAACCATGTAAAGTAAACCAACTCTCATAAATCAATGAAAAGCTCATAACAAACCCAATTTTCTAGCAATGGAGCGAATATTCCTTTATGAATGTACGTGAATGAAAGAACTAGAATTCTTTTGAATTTTCATTTTATTTTTCTTTCATTTTTCTGAACTTCATTCACGCAACTCTAAACTTGCTTTTTCTTTTCTCTTTCTCACTCTCAAACCACAACAAATACACTTTTAAATTCCTCAAAAACCAAACCAAACCATGAAACCAACTTCACTCTCAACCCATACACAAAGCTCCCCCAAGCTAGGCTTGGAATAATATCAAGTGAAGGCTTTGGGCTCATAATAGGGGTTTAAGTAACACGAAACAAGTCATTAGGCTCAGCGGGGCTAAGGAGGATAAAAGTATATCAAAAATTCACTCTGAAACTCAAGAATTAGACAAAAGACGCCTCTATCACAGCAAATGCTACAAGTCATCTAAAATCAAACAAGTACGAAGTCAAAGTTAAGATCAATCCACCAAAGAGGAACTAACACACAAGAATAGACTTGATAATAATATGAATCTAATAGGCTACAAAGAGGCCTCACAGTCTAACCAATTCAGGTATGCAGCACAAAGTGGTCTAATATAATCCAAAAATGCTCGAAATCACAGCAATCAAACATCAAATCATAACCTCAAGATCACAAATGCCCAGCTATCCAGAAAACAAAGTCAAATCACTTTCAAATAGAGCACAGCAAGGGGCACAGGGAGGCAACTAAACCAGTCATGGGAACCATATTTTTTTTGATTTTTTCAGTATTTTTTGAAAGCAGTAAAACTATTCCAGAAAGCAGTAAAAGAGATAGGGAATACAAACAGAACTCCTCCCCCAAGCTGAACTTGGCAGTGTCCTCAATGCCAAAAGGTGATAAGGACTATGCTAAGAGGAAAAACAATGTTAGTACCCTCACTCTCGCTCACAAAAAGAAGAAAAAAAAGAAGAAAAGGAAAAAAAAAATGAAAAGAAAAGGAAAAAGGGAAAGAATACGAGTTGCCTCTCGCACAGCGCTGGTTTATAAAGGTCCCGCACGACCATAATCCTCCCTCTCTCAAATAGGAGGGGCTTGGCAATGAGTGCCACCCTCATCAAACATCTTTCTCCTCCAAATGTTCTTGATAATGCCTCCAGACGGCGAGGCAACCTTAGGTGGAATTGGAGTCTTCTCCACACCTACTTCATCCAAAACCTCATCCCTGCAACAAGATTGTTCAAGCATAGGTGCCTTAACAGCATTGGTTAGTTTAAACATCACTTTATCATCACCAACACTAAGAGTTAAAGACCCAGATTTAACATCAATTACAGCACCAGCAGTACACAAAAATGGCCTACCCAAGATAATAGGAATCTGGGCATCCTCATCCATATCTAATACCACAAAATCAACAGGGATATAGAATTTCCCAACCCTAACAGGAACGTCCTCTAAAACACCTAGAGGGTATTTTATAGAACGATCCGCCATCTGTAAAGTGATTTGTGTGCAATTAAGGGCTCCCATGTTCAGTTTCTTATAAACAGACAATGGCATAACAGAAACAGAAGCACCTAAATCACACAAAGCCTTATCAATAAAAATAGGTCCAAGATGGCAGGGTATAGAAAAACTACCAGGATCTTTTAACTTTGGTGGGGTTTTATTTTGAATAAAAGCACTACACTCTTCAGTAAGAGCGACACGTTCTACCCCACCAAAGTCTCTTTTCTTAGTAATCATGTCTTTCAGAAATTTGGCATAAACAGGCACTTGGGTAATTAAGTCTGTGAATGGAATCGTTACCTCAAGGTTCTTGACCATAGCCAAGAACTTACCAAACTGCTGATCGACCTTGGACTGTTGCATCCTGTGAGGAAAAGGTAGCCTTGGTGTAAAAGGCGTTTCAGAAACCTTCTCCTTTTTCTTCCCTGTTTGTTCAGCTTCTGCAAACAAATCGACTTCAGACGTCGAATTCTTCCTTTTTCCTTCCTCTACCACCCTCTTCTTCCCTGCAGTTGGGGTAACCTCATCAATGGGCACTGGAGGGGCATCATATGCAATGCTACTACGAAGAGTGATGGCATTCACATGTTCTCTCTGAACTGGTTGCCCTGGCAATTGTCCCTGCTGCCTCTGTGCATTAGTTTCTGCCAACTGGGCAACTTGAGCCTCGAGAAGTTTGATATGCTTCTCTTGGTTCCTCCGTGCTTCCTCATGTGCCTTTTTCATAGACACTATCAGTTTCATCAGTTCAGAATTGCTAGGCTCTTGCGGGTTATTGTTTTGTGGAGGTGGGGTGGGAAAGTTTTGTGGAGTTTGGAGGTTGTTATGGTGATGGAAGTTTTGTGGTGGTGGTCTATTGAAATTTTGTGAGGTTTGATGGTATGAGGGTTTAGGATAGTTTTGTGGAGGTGGAGGTTGATTGTTTTGTGGATTTTGGTAGTTATGTGGAGGGGGGAAGGTTTGTGGCCTTTGTTGAAAGGCGTTTGCCTGCTCCATCTGAAATTGACTGAACTGACAGTCATGCCCAAAGTGACCCTGTACACCACATACCTCGCAGTAAGATGAGGTAATGGGTGCTACGGCAGACATAGCATTGATGCTCATAGGCGGAGGTGTCGAACTAGAAGACTTCATTAGTTGCTGAGTCAGTTGCGCCATCTGAGATGTAAGCAATGAAATAACGTCAACTTCAAGTACCTTCTTAGTCAAACTCCTAGATGATGAATGGTCATTGGCTGCAAGATTTGATATGAATTCATAACCCTCATCAACTGCCTTGTCTAAAAACACTCCTCCTGCAGACGAATCAACAATACTCTTCGTCTGAGGCTGCAGACCATTGTAGAATGTCTGCGTCAAGAACCATTTGTCCATATTGTGGTGTGGACACTCTCTCTGTAGATCTCTAAACCTAGCCCACGCTTCCCTTAATGTTTCATCAGGCTCTTGGGAAAACGTGGCTAGTTTATTTCTGATTCCTGCTGTTTTAGTAGGTGGGTAATACTCTCTCAGAAACGCAGCAGAAATCTCACTCCATTCAGTTTCCAGCACATCGTTCAACCACTTCTGGGCTCTATCTCTCAAAGAAAACTCGAACAACATGACTTTTAACTGATCTGGAGTGACTCCGGCATGTTTAACGGTTCGACAAAGTTGTTGAAACCGTTGCAGATGATTTGCCGGATCTTCAGTAGGATGCCCACCAAACTAATTTTGCTGGACAATGCTGATGAGTCCAGGCTTAATCTCAAAGTTGTTAGCGGCGATGGTGGGCATTGGTGGTCCAGTAGAAAGACCATCCGGGTTGGGCACCCCATATGACTTCAGTGATTGTGACATAACTGAATTCAAGGTGTCTGTTCCAGAGGTGTTCAGCTGAACAGACTGCTTTTCTTTCTGCTTTATCTTTCGGATCCGCCTGATCGTTTAGTAAGATCGGGGTCCGCTGGAATTGGGGAACCATTTCTTTGGGACCTGGGCATACAAAAGAAACAAAAAGCAGCAGTAAAACGTACCTCAATTGGAACAATGAAGTTCCAACGAGGTACAGAGAAGTAGACCAGATAATCAAATAAAAACTTAGAGAACTAGCCGTCTCCCCGGCAACGGCGCCAAAATTTGATAGGTTTTAGTCGTGTCACCTAATCAAAAATAAACCTACGGACCTCTAACTAGGTAGTCAGTGGAAGCAGGGTCGAATCCACAGGGAGACAGAGTTTCTAAATCAATATTCAACCAATTCAGCTACTCCAGATGAAATCAGGAAGGAATTAATTAAACTAAAGAATAGACTACAGAAGACGGAATAAATCGAGGATTAAACTATGGAATAAAAGTCTAGGGTATTAGGTCGGTCCACCATGCTTATACCAATCAAATAGGATCAACTACTACCAAAACCTAAGTCAAGAGTCGGGGGATTAGAGCCTATGTTGAGCTATGGTTAAGACTCAACGCTCATAGTTCAACATACGCCGCATGTTCACTAACGTAATCAGAACTACTGACGTGTCCTAGGCCTCTAGTCGTAAGACGGATCTGTGCAAACAACTATTAACCACAAGCAACCAACGAAACTGCGCAATAACGTTAATTACTCAATAATGAACAAACCACATCACAATCACCCTAATCAAGCCCTAGAAATCAATAAGAGTCTAAATCACAATCATGGTATAAACATGGCTTTCCTATCTAACACCCTAGAAAGAGACTACTCAGACATGATCGAATTGGCAACAACAAAACTAATTGAAAACCCTAACAATTGCATCATGAACGATTAAATAAATAAACTAAGCAATCAAGAATAACAAAAGAGATTAGGGTAAGGAAGAGTACCAATTGACGGAAAGCAGGAACTTTTATTGAAATCGAAATAGGTTTGATCACCTCTAAATTAATCTAAAGCATTTGAATTGAACTAAGAACAATGAAGAATAAAACTAGTCTAAAGCTAATGAAAGATGAATAAAAGATGTCTCTAAAATCATGAAGAAAAGGTATTTATAATACCCCTCAAGTCTAATTAAAAACGGGAAACGAAAGTCGAAATCTGCGTATAAATGTACCAGACCCGATCGGGCCCGTGGCACCCACCCGATCGGGTCAAATACCAAAAATCTTCTTTTGCTTCTCGTGGTCCACGCAGCGGCCCAGCAAGCTGAGGGTGAAAATGCGGCCCACCCGATCGGGCCTTGGGCAGCCACCCGATCGGGCCAAGCGACGACATGTACCAGCACGCTCCCCTAATCCGCAGCATCATGATGAGATGTAGCAGCCCCCAGCCCGATCGGGTCGGGCACACTACGCCCGATCGGGTCTGGTGCATTGATGTTCCGCCCGATCTGATCGGGCACGCCTTGCCCAATCGGATCCGCAACTTTCATACCCGTTCATAAATATTTCGCCCGATCGGGCCATTTCTGCCCGATCAGTGCACGGAAATCTCCTTTGACTCTTTGGCTCTCTAATCTTCACGTTTAGGGGTCTTGGGACCTCCTAAACTATCCATAAAGCTCGTGAGCCATCCTACGTGCCTCGTAACATCTCGTAAAGCCGTGGTTGCTTCCAAAAGGCTCGGGAATAAGGAGAAAACTCCATAAAACCTGCAATTCAATACTAAAACACGAAACCACAACTACATTCGATAGTTAGCACAAAATAGCTCCCAAGAGCTCCAATGACGCATAAATTAGCTTGTAAATAAGGGAGAAAACTCTATATAAATACGTGATATCAGAGGACATACGATAGTTAGCACAAAATAGCTCTCATGCACGTTATCTCTCTTCTGAATAAATAATATCCCAATAACTCCTATCACATTTACCTTTTTAATAAAATACAATTTATAACCACAAAACAACTTATCATCTAAAGCTATGTGCCCGATCAAGTGTACAAATCTTTGTGCAACGGATGGAGTACTATTATTCATAAATGCTTAATTTTATATTTTTTAATAATTAAACAATTTAAGAGGATCATGAAAGATTGTAAAGAAGGAGATCTCTTCACATTTTCCCAAGTCTTGATTAATGTAAAAGAAATTGTTAATTATAATTTGACAACAAAAAGAGGTAAGACTTGGTGTAGTGCCTACTTAGTTAGTTAAAAATGGGACGGGAATCAAAGGGAGTTTAAGTCGGCGCATTTAAACGGCAAAAATTTAAGGTCAAATATTCGACTAAAAAAGCGTTGAATTTTATAATTTGGATAAATGCGTACATATATGCATTTAAAATGATATTAATTTGAAAATTTCGGCCAAAAGTTCAGTTAATATGGAAAATTAGCTAACTAAGATTAAGCTTGTAACTCTTTTATATCTATAACTAGGTTTTAGACCCGTGCAAAATACACGGGATATTTTTTTTATTTACTGTAGTTGTTTCTATACTTTAATAGATAATGGTTGTGTTAGAAGTCAAAAAAGTTTAAAATATACATCCCATGAAATTTTGCCTACAATTATGGTGTACAATTAGATGAAAATAATTATTCATATATTATTTAAGTAAAATTTCTTACCTAATAGTTGGGTATATTTACTAATGAAATGTAATATAATAAAAGATCATATTGTCTATATAGTAAAAGGAAAAAGTTGACACATCATAATAAATAGCCAATCATTATGCAAATGTGTTGTACATCGAATTGCTCCTAGGCTCATAACCTTGAAGTCACGGGTTCAAATCCTCTCTTCGCAAAATTTGAATTTTGTCAAAAAAAATTGGGAAAATCTGGTTAATTGCTTTAGGACCCCATGCTAGAGAAAAGATAGGCTAGAATTTTATTAAAAATCTTTACCTTGACGGAAAGCTTTTGGCCTTAGATTGATGTTTTGCTTATAATTGATTGACGTATATGGGGTGATCTTTACATTAAATAAATTATTTTTAAAAAAAATGAGTCTTTTTAGTATCTGACCATATACTGTTGTAAAAAATAATATGTTTTTTATATAAAAATGCTGATATAGTATCCTCCCAAACTATCTCCCTTCTTCGATTTTAAAATTGCTTAATATAATATACCTTTTGTTTTATTTTGTTCTTACGAGAGACATTTTTCCATTTAGAAGTGTTCTTTAATAGAGGTATTTTCCTTTTTCCCTATATTGTAGTAGGTTGACCCACATAATTATTACCCATCTCTTTTAATTTTGGTCTCTTTCTTTCTACCTTTTTTCATCTTTTCTCTACTTGTACTATCATTCTCTCTGATTTTTCATGTTTTTCATGGTCCGTGTGAAAAAGAAAAGGTCGCCTATCATCAAGCACTCAGGTAGGTCTCTCTAAAAGGCAATTTACTTTTTCAAAAAGGCAAAGATCTCCTTGGTTACTGTAGCATGCAAGAATATCAAGAGTCAAAATGCAATCTTCTCAGTTCGAATGTCGAATTTCTGTCTGCACCAATCACTGAGTTTGCTTCCAAGTTAGAAGCTACTGTTATGGTAAAAAATCAACACTTACTTAACTCTTCATTGCATGCCTACTGGTTTTTTCTTTCTTTAAATTCAATCCCACCCACCCTATTCAATTCACTCAACTCCTCAAACATCAGTGCAATTAATATCTGTCTCTCCCTATTCGCCTCTTGCGTTTTTCTCTACTGTTTTCATTTACTCTTCAGCCATTATGAACTCACAAAAATCACACAATAATTTTCTTCTTGGTGCATTAGTTGAACCTCCCACAAATTCGTAATTTGCTTCTATTATCAATTGGAATACCGCTATTGTTGAGTTATTTTATGGCCCTCATCCTCCCTACCCAGAATTGGTTCAAGGACTCATTACTACTCAATGGGTACGTCGCGGAAATGTTACTGTTGTGCGTATGGGGCCCTGCTATATTTTCTCGTGCTCACATTCCTCCGATGTGGAGGAATTTTACAGTTACATACAACCATCCTCGATGGCCGAATTATCACTTTCCGGCGTTGCTATTGGTCTACGGTGCCTCAAAGTTTAATTTCAATATGGCTCGACTTTGGGTATGTAGTATGGGTCTTCCATTAGGCTATTTAACAAGAGAATAGGCCGTGCAAACCCTTCGACTTGTGGGTTTTATTGAATCTCTTGACCACAATGGAGATGCTTTCCCTTTGAGTCCGGAATTTCGTGCATGCATGCTGTTGGATCTTTCCCAACCTTTGATCTCTGGTTGCTTTGTTCCGGTTGGAAGTGACCTGTTGTTTGGGTCTATTTTAGGTAAGAAGGAGTTTTTCGTTTTTGCAAGAGGTGTGGGTGTGTGGGGCACTATACTCGTTGGTGCCATCTTTCTATTGACGAAGCACATCGTAGGATCCGCATGCGTGCGTCAAGGTTTGAAGAACATGGCATTCGTGTTTTATACGGCGCTCTTGATATCTCTTATTACTCCAATCTTATTGAAAGCCTAACGGATCGTTTCCACTTTCGAAATACAAGAGCTAATTTACTCTTAAATTCTGAATCGGAGGAGCCTCTTCGGAGGCGCTATGACTCCGATGGTCATACCATAGATTATGATAATGACTCTGATTTTGAAGAGGTTGATCCTCCCATCGATGACAGTCCAAGCCCCCCCTCATGAGGAATATGTTTTTTCTCGGGTGAGGAGGAATTTCCGGATTCAGACCAAGATGATGCCAAAAGCAACGCCCCAACACAAGCAAATGTTGCGCCACCTATTACAAATCAGATGCGATTATCTCCTGGACGTCGATATGGTTCACTAATGACCCATATGCTGAGTTGGTGGTTCAAGTTCCTTCCCAAGGCATAGGGTTAGGAGGAAATTCAACTTTTGAGGTAGGGGAATCGTCCAATGGCCCATCTTATGGACAGGGTGTTAGCAACTTTGCAAGCTCTACTTTCGAAATCGAGGAATCTTCACAAGTACCCCAAGCACCTCAAGAACCTCCTCCTCCTTCTTCTCAAACACCTTTACAACAACCTCGTGAAGAGATGAGTCAATCCATGTACCAACTTCTAGATATTGAAGGGTGGGCTCGTCTTCCTTTTCGGGTAGCCCAACAACAAACCAGGGATGGATTGATATAGGATGCCAGTGGTGTTTCACAACAAACTGGGCTTCTTTCAGATATAATTTCGGCTATTAATGAGCCTTTTATACTTCATGTTTCACGTCCTCATAGTGGTGCTGCTGCTGGAATTTATTATCCTATTCCGGATTCTGTTCAGTCACAACCTCCTATTCTGGGAGACCAACAACGCACATCGGGTATTATAAGTCCCTCTTCTTCCTTAATGCGTGTTGGGGTCAGACTTCGCCGGCTCCTTATCCCTCGTCGACGAATTCAGCTGCACCTTTATGGTATGCGGTCTCCTTCGTCTCCTTTTTCATTTGAGTCTAACCCAGTGCTATCTAGTGATTCTCTATAGGAAATGGAGCATGACCCACCTAATTCTCCTGTAATTCCTTTGCCACCTTTTCAAGTTCCTATATTACAGGAAGTTGTTATCTCCACCTCGATATGTCCACCTAAAAAGTGGCGTGCTAAGGGTCATCAGGCCCGATATTCTTGTGATTTTAATGAAACTTTCTCTGATAAAAATTATACTTTAACTGATTGGGCTCTAAAAAGACGTGGCACAAAGCTGAAACATTGGGAGGCTAAAGGGGGTTTTAAATTATGGTGGACCAAAAATGGGGAACAAAAATTACACCCGAAAGCCATAACGCATGTTCAAATGGCTTATGACCTAGAGGTTGAAATAGGAGACGAAGTCTGGTCAAAGCTTGCCCACAAACGTGCCTTATCGCTGGATGGCAACGGGTTCACAAAAAAATCAAGGATGGCTCTAGAGGAAGTTGTTCATGATTTGGCTCATGATGTTATTGTTAACGAGGCTATGGAATCTCATATATCTTTGGCTTTGTCTTTATCTGTTGATGGTGAAGTGGCTGCCCCAAATCAGCGACAAACGGAATCATGAAGATGACCTCTTTCAATGCAAGGGGGTTAGGTGGTGATCCCAACCTTGTAATCCATTATGTTAAGTGGCTGATAGGATTTAGTCGTGTCACCTAATTAAAAATAAACCTACAGTCCTCTAACTATGGTAGTAAATGGAAGCAGGGTCGAATCCACAGGGAGACAGAGTTTCTAAATTAATATTCAATCAATTAGCTACTTCAGATGAAATCAGAGAAGAATTAACTGAACTACTGATTAAACTAAATAAGACGAAATAAAACAAGGATTTAACTATGGATTAAAAGCCTAGGGTATTAGGTCGGTCCACCATGCTTATACCAATCAAATAGGGTCAACTACTATTAAAACCTAAGTCAAGAGTCGGGGGATTAGAGCATGTGTTGAGCTATGGTTAAGACTCAACGCTCATAGTTCAACATATGCCGCATGTTCACTAACGTAATCAGAACTACTGACGCGTCCTAGGCCTCTAGTCGTAAGACGGATCTGTGCAAACAACTATTAACCACAAGCAATCAATGAAATTGTACACTGACATTAATTACTCAATAAGAACAAACCACATCACAATCACCCTAATCAAGCCCTAGAAATTGATAGAAATCTAAATCACAATCATGGTATAAACATGGCTTTCCTATCTAACACCCTAGAAAGAGAACTACTCACTCATAATTGAATTAACAACAACAAAACTAATATGAAACCCTAACAATTGCATCATGAATAATTAAATAACTAAGCTAAGCAATTAAGAATAATAAAAGAGATTAGGGTAAGAAAGAATACCAATTGACAGAAAGCAGAAACTTTTATTGAAATCGAATAGGTTCAATCACCTTTAATATAATCTAAAGTGTTTAAACTAAACTAAGAACAATGAGAAATAAGCTAGAGTAAAACTAGAATGAAAGATGTCTCGAAAATAATGAGGAAAAAGGTATTTATAATACCCCCCAAAGTCTAATCAAAATAGGAAACAAAAAGACGAAAACGCGTAATAATGCCCCAGACCCGATCGGGCCAAATGCCACCCGATCGGGCCGAGGTACAAATCAGCCTATTTGGTTCTTATTGTCAGCGCAGCATCAGCAGCTCAAGTGGAGGGAAAATTGCGTCCACCCGATCGGGCCCGAGTACATCACCCGATCGGGCCTGGAGACACAAGGGCCCAGCTGGATTCCTCATGCGCGCACAACACAGCAGCACTCAAATGGCACTTGGGCCAGCCACCCGATCGGGTCGGGCAGCTGGTGCCCGATCGGGTCTGGTGCATGTCCTTTCGCCCGATCTGATCGGGCACGGCTTGCCCGATCGGGTCCGCGACTTCTGTACCCGATCATAAATACTTCGATCGATCGGGTCATTTTTGCCCGATCAGAGTACGAAAATCTCCTTTTTGACTCTTTGGCTCTCTAATCTTCGCGTTTAGGGGTCTTGGGACCTCCTAAACTACTCATAAAAGTCGTGAGCCATCCTACGTGCCCCGTAACATCTCGTAAAGCCGTGATTGCTTCCAAATGGCTCGGGAATAAGGAGAAAACTCTCTAAAACCTGCAATTCAACACTAAAACACAAAACCACAACTATATAGGATAGTTAGCACAAAATAGCTCCTAAGAGCTCCAATGACGCACAAATTAGCTTGTAAATAAGGGAGAAAACTCTATATAAATACGTGATATCAAACTCACCCAAGCTAAACCTTTGCTTGTCCTCAAGCAAACAGAACATGAACATGGAAAAGATTGCCTCACCCGATAGATAAAAATAAATCAAAGCTCAAAATATTTTCAAGACTAAGAATCGTTCAAGCAGGCATAATTCAAGTTTGGCTAATCAAATCCATCAAACCACCAATCATCCTAGCAATTTATCAAATTCAAGCATCCACAAGACATACAAGTCCTGAAAAGGCTCTCACAAGGGTGTCACTCCTCTCTATTTTGTGGCAGGCAAAGAATATGCCCAAACACTCACCAACCCGACCATAAATACCCTTCCCACTCACACTCTCGTGTGTTTAAGAAGGTTCGATGACGCTCATCCTAGTCAAGTCGACTCAATTAGCAGACATACTCTTTAACTTTGACAAACTGACTCGAAATTAATCAAATGAATAATGCAGACACAAGCTCAAGAGGACTTTATAGGGTTGTAATGGGGCTTAGGTAAGAGGTAGGGGATACTTTTGGGTAATGTGGTGGAAAAACCAAGAAAGGGGGAGCATAAATCATTTAAACAAGGCCTAAGATGGCCTTCACAACTCCCAACAACACCATAAAACCACGTAAAGTGACCCAACTCTCATAAATCAATGACAAGCTCATAACAAACCCAATTATCAAGCAATGAAGCGAATATTTCTTTAAGAACGTACGTGAATGAAAGAACTTCGAATTCTTTTGAACTTTTATTTCATTTTTTCTTTCATTTTTCTGAACTTCATTCACGCAACTCTAATTTTGCTTTTTCTTTTCTTTTTCTCATTCTCAAACCGCAACAAATACACTCTTACACTCCTCAACAACCAAACCAAACCAAGAAACTAATCTCAAACTCAACCCATACAAAAGCTCCCCCAAGCTAGGCTTGGAACTAATATGAAATGAAGGCCATAGGCTCATAATAAGGGTTTAAGTAATATGAAATAAGGCATTAGACTCAGCGGGACTAAGGAGGATAAAAATATATCAAAAATTCACTCTGAAGCTCAAGAATAAGACAAAAGAACGCCTCTATCACAGCAAATGCTACAAGTCATCGAAAATCAGACTAGTACGAAGTCAAAGTCAAGATCAATCCACTAAAGAGGAACTAACACACAAGAATAGACTGGATAAAAATATGAATCCAATAGGCTACAAAGAGGCCTCACAGTCTAACCAATTCAGGTATGCAGCAAAAACTGGTCTAATATAATCCAAAAATGCTCGAAATCATAGCAATCAAACATCAAATCATAGCCTCAAGATCACAAATGCCCAGTTATCCAGAAAAAAAGTCAAATCATTTTCAAATAGAGCTCAACAAGGGGCACAAGGAGGCAACTAAACCAGTCATGGGAACCATAATTTTTTTGATTTTTTCAGAATTTTTCGAAAGCAGTAAATCTATCCTAGAAAGCAGTAAAAGAGATAGAGAATACAAACAGAAATCCTCCCCCAAGCTGAACTTGGCAGTGTCCTCAATACCAAAAGGTGACAAGGACTATGCTAAGAGGAAAAACAATGTTAGTACCCTCACTCTCGCTCACAAAAAGAAGAAAAATAAAAATAATAAATAAAAAAATGAAAATAAAAGGAAAGGAAAAAAGGGAAAGAATGCGAGTTGCCTCTCGCACAGCGCTGGTTTATAAAGGTCCCGCACGACCATAATCCTCCATTTCTCAAATAGGATGGGCTTGGTGTTGAGTGCCACCCTCATCAAACATCTTTCGCCTCCAAATGTTCTTGATAATGCCTCCAGACGGTGAGGCAACCTTAGGTGTAGTTGGGACCTTCTCCACACCTACTTCATCCAAAACTTCATCCCTGCAACAAGATTGTTCAAGCATAGGTGCCTGATATCACGTATTTATAAAGTCTTTTCTCCCTTATCTACAAGCTAATTTGTGCGTAATTGGAGCTCTTGGGAGCTATTTTGTGCTAACTTTCGTATATAGTTGTGGTTTTGTGTTTTAGTGCTGAATCGCAGGTTTTAGGGAGTTTTCTCGTTATTCCCGAGCCTTTTTGAAGCAACCACGGTTTTACGAGATGTTACGAGGCACGTAGGATGGCTCACGAGCTTTATGGATAGTTTAGGAGGTCCCAAGACCCCTAAACGTGAAGATTAGAGAGCCAAGGAGTCAAAGGAGGTTTCCGTGCACTGATCGGGCAGAAATGGCCCGATCGGGAGAAGTATTTATGATCGGGTATGAAAGTCACGGACCTGATCGGGCAAGTCATGCCCGATCGCATCGGGCGAGCACACATGCACCAGGCCCGATCGGGTGTTCACCACCCGACCCGATCGGGTGGGCTGCTCATAGCTCTCGTTGTGAAGCTGCGGATGAGGCGAGCTTGTTGGGCTCGTTTGTCGCCTGGCCCGATCGGGTGGATGCCCACGGCCCGATCGGGTGGACCGTATAATTTGGTTAATGCTGCGTTGCTGCTATACGAAGGTCCAGAAGACAAATTGCTGAGCGTGTTGTTTGACCCGATCGGGTACTGTGCTCGGGCCCGATCGGGTCTGGTGCCTAAATCGCACGTTTTCGCTTTCTTATTTCCGTTTTTAGTGAACTTGAGGGGTATTATAAATACCGTTTTCCTCATTATTTAGGGACATCTTTTTATACATCTTTTATTCATTTTTCATGAGCTTTAGACTAGTTTTATTCTTCATTGTTCTTAGTTCAGTTCAAACACTTTAGATTAATTTAGAGGTGATCAAACCTATTTCGATTTCAATAAAAGTTCCTGCTTTCCGTTAATTGATATTCTTTCTTACCCTAATCTCTTTTATTATTCTCAATTGCTTAGTTTATTTATTTAATCGTTCATGATGCAATTGTTAGGGTTTCATATTAGTTTTGTTGTTGTTAATTCGATTATGAGTGAGTAGTCTCTTTCTAGGGTGTTAGATAGGGAAGTCATGTTTATACCATGATTGTGATTTAGACTCTTATTGATTTCTAGGGCTTGATTAGGGTGATTGTGATGTGGTTTGTTCTTTATTGAGTAATTAACGTTATTGCGCAGTTTCGTTGGTTGCTTGTGGTTAATAGTTGTTTGCACAGATCCGTCTTACGACTAGAGGCCTAGGACACGTTAGTAGTTCTGATTACGTTAGTGAACATGCGGCGTATGTTGAACTATGAGCGTTGAGTCTTAACCATAGCTCAACATAGGCTCTAATCCCCCGACTCTTGACTTAGGTTTTGATAGTTGTTGACCTTGTTTGATTGGTATAAGCATGGTGGACCGACCTAATACCCTAGGTTTATTTATTCCATAGTTAAATCCTTTGTTTAATTCGTCTTTCTTAATTTAATCATTAGTTTAATTAATTCCTTCCTGATTTACTCTGGAGTAGCTGAATTGGTTGAATATTGATTTAGAAAATCTGTCTCCCTGTGGATTCGACCCTGCTTCCACTGACTACCTTAGTTAGAGGACCGTAGGTTTATTTTTGATTAGGTGATACGACTAAAACCTATCAGTGCCTTAACAGCATTGGTTAGTTTAAACATCACTTTATCATTACCAACACTTAGAGTTAAAGACTTGACATCAATAACAGCACCAGCAGTACACAAAAATGGCCTACCGAGAATAATGGGAATTTGGGCATCCTCATCCACATCTAACACCACAAAATCAACAAGGATATAGAATTTCCCGACCCTAACAGGAACGTCCTCTAAAACACCTAGAGGGTATTTTATAGAACGATCCGTCATCTGTAAAGTGATTTGTGTGCATTTAAGTGCTCCCATGTTCAGTTTCTTATAAACAGACAATGGCATAACAGAAACAGAAGCACCTAAATCACACAAAGCCTTATCAATAAAAATAGGTCCAAGATGGCAGGGTATAGAAAAACTATCAGGATCTTTTAACTTTGGTGGGGTTTTATTTTGAATAAAAGCACTACACTCTTCAGTAAGAGCGACACGTTCTACCCCACCAAAGTCTCTTTTCTTAGTGATCATGTCTTTCATAAATTTGGCATAAACAGGCACTTGGGTAATTAAATCTGTGAATGGGATCGTTACCTCAAGGTTCTTGACCATAGCCAAGAACTTACCCAACTGCTGATCGACCTTGGACTGTTGCATCCTGTGAGGAAAAGGTAGCCTTAGGGTAAAAGGCGTTTCAGAAACCTTCTCCTTTTTCTTCCCTGTCTGTTCCGCTTCTGCAGACAAATCGACTTCAGACGTCGAATTCTCCCTTTTTCCTTCCTCTACCACCCTCTTCTTCCCTGCAGTTGGGGTAACCTCATCAACGGGCAATGGAGGAGCATCATAAGCTATGCCACTACGAAGAGTGTGGCAATTGTCCCTGCTGCCTCTGTGCATTAGTTTCTGCCAATTGAGCAACTTGAGCCTCGAGAAGTTTGATGTGCTTCTCTTGGGCCCTCCGTGCTTCCTCTTGGGCCCTCCGTGCTTCCTCATTTGCCTTTTGCATAGACAATATCAGTCTCATCAGTTCAGAATTGCTAGGCTCTTGTGGGTTATTGTTTTGTGTAGGTGGGGTGGGAAAATTTTGTGGAGTTTGGAAATTATTGTGGTGATGGAAGTTTTGTGGTGGTGGTCTTTGGAAATTTTGTGGGGTTTGATGGTATGAGGGTTTAGGATAGTTTTGTGGAGGTGGAGGTTAATAGTTTTGTGGGTTTTGGTAGTTATGTGGAGGGGGGAAGGTTTGTGGCCTTTGTTGAAAGGCGTTTGCCTGCTCCATCTGAAGTTGACTGAACTGACAGTCATGCCTAAAGTGACCCTGAACACCACATACCTTGCAGTAAGATGAGGTAATGGGTGCTACGGCAGACATAGCATTAATACTCAAAGGAGGTGCTGCTGAGGAAGAGGAATTGAAGGTGTTAATCTGCTGACTCAGCTTCGCCATCTGCGAAGTCAATAATGCAATGGCATCTATCTCCAGTACCTTCCTGGTGAGGCTTCGGGAAGTGGAATGATCATTGGCTGCGAGGTTTGATAGAAACTCGTAGCCTACATCCACTTCCTTATCCAGAAAAACTCCTCCTGCAGACGAATCAACAATACTCTTCGTCTGAGGCTGCAGACCATTGTAAAATGTCTGCGTCAAGAACCATTTGTCCATGTTGTTTGTGTGGACACTCTCTCTGTGAATCCATAAACCTAGCCCACGCTTCCCGTAATGTTTCATCAGGCTCTTGGGAAAACGTGGCTAGCTTGTTTATGATTTCTGTTGTTTTAGTGGGTGGGTAATACTCTCTCAGAAATGCAGCAGAAATCTCACTCCATTCAGTTTCCTTCACATCGTTCAACAATTTCTGGGCTCTGTCTCTCAATGAAAACTCGAACAACATGACTTTGAGTTGATCTGGAGTGACACCGGCATGTTTAACGGTTCGACAAAGTTGTTGATACCGTTGCAGATGATTTGCCGGGCCTTCAGTAGGATGCCCACCAAACTGATTCTGCAGGACCATGCTGATGAGTCCAGGCTTAATTTCGAAATTTGCCGCGGCAATGGTGGGCATAGTAGGTCCAGTGGAGAGACCATCTGGGTTGGGCACCCCATATGACTTCAGTTACTTTGACATAACTGACCTCAAGGTGTCTGTTCCAGAGGTGTTCAGCTGAACAGACTGCTTTTCTTTCTGATTTTTCTTTCGAATCCGCCTGATAGTCCTAGTAAGATCGGGATCCGCTGGGATGGGGGAACCGTTTCTTTGAGACCTGGGCATACAAAAGAAACAAAAAGAAGCAGTAAAATGTACCTCGATTGGAACAATGAAGTTCCAATGAGGCACAGAGAAGTAGACCAAATAATCAAATAAAAACTTCGAAAACTAGCCGTGTCCCCGGCAACGGCGCCAAAATTTGATAGGATTTAGTCGTGTCACCTAATCAAAAATAAACCTACAGTCCTCTAACTATGGTAGTCAATGGAAGCAGGGTCGAATCCACAGGGAGACAGAGTTTCTAAATTAATATTCAATCAATTAGCTACTTCAGATGAAATCAGAGAAGAATTAACTGAACTAATGATTAAACTAAAAAAGACGAAATAAAGCAAGGATTTAACTATGGATTAAAAGCCTAGGGTATTAGGTCGGACCACCATGCTTATACCAATCAAATAGGGTCAAATACTATTAAAACCTAAGTCAAGAGTCGGGGGATTAGAGCATGTGTTGAGCTATGGTTAAGACTCAACGCTCATAGTTCAACATACACCGCATGTTCACTAACATAATCAGAACTGCTGACGTGTCCTAGGCCTCTAGTCGTAAGACGGATCTGTGCAAACAACTATTAACCACAAGCAATCAATGAAATTGTACACTGACATTAATTACTCAATAAGAACAAACCACATCATAATCACCCTAATCAAGCCCTAGAAATTGATAGAAATCTAAATCACAATCATGGTATAAACATGGCTTTCCTATCTAACACCCTAGAAAGAGAACTACTCACTCATAATTGAATTAACAACAACAAAACTAATATGAAACCCTAACAATTGCATCATGAATAATTAAATAACTAAGCTAAGCAATTAAGAATAATAAAAGAGATTAGGGTAAGAAAGAATACCAAATGACAGAAAGCAGAAACTTTTATTGAAATCGAATAGGTTCAATCACCTTTAATATAATCTACAGTGTTTAAACTAAACTAAGAACAATGAGAAATAAGCTAGAGTAAAACTAGAATGAAAGATGTCTCGAAAATAATGAGGAAAAAGGTATTTATAATACCCCCCAAAGTCTAATCAAAATAGGAAACAATAAGACGAAAACGCGTAATAATGCCCCAAACCCGATTGGGCCAAATGCCACCCGATCGGGCCGAGGTACAAATCAGCCTATTTGGTTCTTA
Source organism: Patellifolia procumbens (assembly GCA_947645195.1). NCBI lineage: Eukaryota > Viridiplantae > Streptophyta > Magnoliopsida > Caryophyllales > Amaranthaceae > Patellifolia > Patellifolia procumbens. The sequence goes on along the minus strand of CANSGD010001379.1, from coordinate 1,228,142 downwards.
TTGTCAGCGCATCATCAGCAGCTCAAGTGGAGGGGAAACTGCGTCCACCCGATCGGGCCCGAGTACATCACCCGATCGGGCCCGAGTACATCACCCGATCGGGCCTGGAGACACAAGGGCCCAGCTGGATTCCTCATGCGCGCACAACACAACAGCACTCAAATGGCACTTGGGCCAGCCACCCGATCGGGTCGGGCAGCGGGTGCCCAATCGGGTCTGGTGCACGTCCTTTCGCCCGATCTGATCGGGCACGGCTTGCCCGATCGGGTCCGCGACTTCTGTACCCGATCATAAATACTTCGCCCGATCGAGTCATTTTTGCCCGAGCAGAGTACGAAAATCTCCTTTTTGACTCTTTGGCTCTGCAATCTTCACGTTTAGGGGTCTTGGGACCTCCTAAACTACCCATAAAACTCGTGAGCCATCCTACGTGCCCCGTAACATCTCGTAAAGCCGTGGTTGCTTCCAAATGGCTCGGGAATAAGGAGAAAACTCCCTAAAACCTGCAATTCAACACTAAAACACAAAACCACAACTATATAGGATAGTTAGCACAAAATAGCTCCCAAGAGCTCCAATGACGCACAAATTAGCTTGTAAATAAGGGAGAAAACTCTATATAAATACGTGATATCAGTGGCTTATCCAAAATCATCGTCCTATTTTTTGTCTGAAACTAAGTTATGTACTAGTGTAGCGGCGTCGTTGTTTAGTTCGTTTATGCCTTCCTTTGTCGTTGGGGTTGATGCTTTGCAAACTCCGAGAGGTCTTTTGGTTCTTGGTTGGTCGGATTTACCAACTTTATGTGTAGTCTCGTCTGGAATGATATTAAGATAACGAAAAGATTAATGAAAGTGTGTGGTTTGTTTGTTTTTTGTATGGCGCTCCGAGTTTGGGGGACCCTATCCATGTTTGTAATGATCTTAAGTTACATTTGTTGAGTTATCCTACTTGTCTTGTTATTGGAGATATAAACCAAATTGAATTCAGTGATGATAAGTTAGGAGGCTCAACTAGAATTAGAGGTCAAGAAGATTTCACGGAATGGCGTTTAGCTCTTAATCTCATTGAGGTTCCGTTTCATTGGCCTCGTTATACGTGGTCAAACAAACAACTTGATCATTATCTCATTATGGAACGTTTGGATCGTGGTTATATGAATGAAGATTGGCTGCACAATTCCCTTTAAGCAAAATACTTCATCAACCGATTTTATGCTCCGATTAGTGATGGCAGTTAGGTCGGGTCAGCCCAACCCACCTAGCCCAACCCGTCTCATGGGTCGTGCAGGCCTAGCCTGTCTAAACCCGTATTCAACCCGGCCCAACCCACTAAATATTGAAACCCGCACCGGGCTAACTTTCGTAGCCCAACCCATCAAAACCCAGCCCGCACGTTAACCCACCAAGCCCAACCCATGAATTCACCCAACCCACCCATTCAGCCCACCCTAACCCACCACGAACTCACCCAAACTCGTCCAACCCGCATGTACCGCCTAACCAGCCAATTTTGTTAAGTTAAAAGTTAAACGAGTTACTAACTAAACATAATATACTACTATACGGAAATTGATCATTATTCATAATTATTGATAAAACGAAAAATTTTAAACCAAATATTTCATATTTTCCATCAACATATTTCACAATTATATCTTAATTGAATTATACAAAATTACAAATGCAAATATAAATCATAAACACATAATTCATATTCCATCAAACTTACTAACTCATTCAACCCACCCAACCCAATAACAAACCCACCCAGCCCGCCCAACCCATCAACTAGCCCAGCCCAGTCCACCGAGCCCACCCAACCCATTAACCAACCAACCCGACCACCCAGCCCATTAACCAACCCAACCCGCTTCATAAGCCCACCCAACCCGCCCTATTAATTGCTAAAGGCCCACCCAAACCCACAGCGGGTCCATTCTCCAACCCAGCCTACCTACCTACCCAGCCCGCTAGTTTCCCAGGCCCGCACCGGTTAAAATTTGCCCAGCCCACTGCCAACCCGGCCCAGCCCAGCCCACCCAATAGCCACCACTAGCTCCGATCATACCACAATTATTTTTGAGCACGTTGTGGGTGATTTATGACCTTATAGACCGTGGTATGTGACACTCTTATTGATTATGGTCTTGCAGCGACAAATGTCCTCTTAGGGGTCAATTACAATAGGGATATTGACATTGCCTATAATTCCTTGCGTATGGGGTTTGCTTATTGGAAACAGAGGACTAAAATCCCTTTGGAATATGGTAGGAGATACTTCGTCAAAGTTGCTTTATAGCCAAATTAAACAAAGAGCTAGAGTTAATGAAGTACTAACGCTAAAAAATGAGGTAGGTGATTGGATAATGGGCCATTCAAATCTGAGTCGTCATGTCTTGAGTAGTCTGATGACAATAGTGTCTCCTATGGCGGCTGCAAATATGAATGATATTGCTGGTGTTTTACGACAACTTCATGATAAGAGGTTTTTAGTGTGTCGTTAAGGCACTAAGAACCGCTTAGAAAATAATACTTATAATCCCAACGAGCAACTAATATGAACATAGTAACGGCAAGTCAAGGGTCGAACCACAAGGAAATAGGGATTGACTAAGGTCTATTAAGCCTGAAACTACCTAAGTGAAGGGTATTTGGGGTTTTAAAGATTGAATAGTGATAAAATGCACAGCGTTTTTGGGAGAAAAGAGTATTCTGTGTTCTCTGTTTTCTCAATTGCTATTCCACCCATATATTCAGTCCCTAAGTTATACATAATTAGGAGACTGTTTTTGGAAACAAAATATTACAAGAATATATACTAACAATAAAACTCCCAATACTCCCCCTCAAGTTGGAGAGTGAGGATCCCGAACACCCAACTTGCATAACAAAAAATGAAATTGGGCAGCCCCCAACGCTTTTGTGAACATATCGGCCAACTGAGATTGGGATCGAACAAAACAAGTGACAATGACGCCAGCCAACAAAAGTTCCCGAACAAAATGGCAATCGATCTCAATATGTTTCGTACGCTCATGGAAAACCGGATTCGAAGCAATATGAATGGCAGCTTGATTATCACAATAAACACGTACTGGTTAACGGTGAAAAACGCCAAGTGCTGCTAAAAAATTGCGTAGCCACTTTACCTCTGCACACACATGAGCCATAGAGCGATACTCAGCCTCTGCTGAGGACCGAGAGACAGTAGGTTGTTTCTTTGTTTTCCAAGAAATGGGAGTAGAGCCTAGCAAAACAAAATAGCCAGTGACAGAACGCCGGGACACTGGACAACTCGCCCAATCAGCATCACAATACGCATAAAGTTGCAAATCACTATCGGCCCGAAGAAAAAGACCTTGTCCCGGGTGAGCTTTCAAATAATGGAGGACACGCATAGCAGCCTCAAAATGAGCTTGCCTCGGAGCTTGCATGAACTGAGAAAAAATATGTACTGCATAGCAAATATCAGGCCGAGTTATGGTAAGATAAATGAGACGACAAATAATACGACGATACTGCATCGGATCCACATACAAAGGGCCACTGTCACTAGCAAGGCCATGATTTTGGGGCAACGGAGTATCAACGGGTTTAGAACCCAAAACACCAGCTTCTTTGAGAATATCAAGAGTGTACTTGCGTTGGGATAAAAACATTCCCACCTTGGAACGTGCACATTCAATCCCTAAAAAATATTTGAGAGGCCCCATATCCTTCAACTGGAAACATGTATCTAAATATGATTTAAAGGATGTGCACAAAAGAGAATTATTTCCTGCCACCAAAATATCGTCGACATACACTAAAACACACAATATATCAGCTCCTTTACGGAAAGTAAACAAGGTGTGGTCTGCATGAGATTGTTGAAAACCATAACGACGGAGAGCACTAGATAACTTAGCAAACCAGTTTCGAGGGGATTGGCGCAAACCATATAAAGATTTGCGTAGGCGACAAACACGAGTAGAAGAAGATGTAGAAAAACCAGGGGGAAGCTTCATGTAAACTTCTTCATTAAGGTCGCCGTGTAGGAAGGCATTATTCACATCGAGTTGGTGGACCTCCCAATTTTTAGCCATAGCAACAGAGAGAAAAGTGCGGACACTCACCATTTTAGCCACGGGAGCAAAAGTGTCATTAAAATCTTCCCCGTGAACTTGGTGATTCCCTAATACCACAAGTCGAGCCTTGTGACGTTCAATTGAGCCATCAGAGCGAAACTTTGTTTTAAACACCCATTTACAGCCAATGGGTTTCTTGCCAGGTGGCCAACAACGTCCCATGTATGACTCCGTTCCAAGGCCTCAATTTCAACTTGCATTGCCTTCCGCCAACACTCTTCCTGCACGGCTTGTTTATAACTACTCTGCTCCACATTAGCAGACACATTAGCTAGAAATATTCTATGGGCATGAGAAAAATTATCATACTGGACAAAATGTGTTATAGGATAGCGCATACCTGAGGAGTCCGATGAACAAGTGGAAGCCGGAATGGGGTTAGAAACTGCCGCTGATTGACAATCATAATCATCCAAATAGGTCGGACGTCTTCTGGGACGTTGTCCTCGTTCAAGGGCCTGAATAGAGTCATTAGAAGTGGGCTCACGAACACTTAAAGACTCATCAGGCTCGGTAATATTCTGTTGAACACCACACAATTCTGCGGTACCTTGGTGCTGACGAGTATCCGAAGAAACACGCTGCCCACCGCGTGGCTGCTGGGTGCGTGGACGCTGCTGGGCAGAAGATGTGGCAGGTGGTGCTGTTTGTGGCTGCTGGACACACCCTTGCGACTGAGTCGACGGAGCGCCGTTAGGATTTGAAGCATTTGAGTCAGGACTCCCCCTATCACCAAGGCCATTCACACTAGCATTATAATTGAGTTCCCACTCAGTCAGAACGTCCCCTGTGGTTTCAAAACTAACTTCTCCTGACTCACCACGCATTGTAGCAAACGGAAAATATCCTCATGAAATCGTAAATCACGAACAAAGACATCATGAGTATCCACATCAAAGACCTTCCAACCTTTCTGACTGATGGAATAACCCAAAAATACACATTTTCTACTACGAGTTCCAAATTTGTCTTTGTTTCGTGCTTTATTATGTACATAACACAAACAACCGAAAACACGAAAAGTATTATGTGCTGGAGATTTACCAAACAATACCTCATATGGTGTTTTTCCTTGCAAAATTCGTGTAGGTGTCCGATTAATGAGATATACGGCAGCCTGCACACACTCACCCCAAAACTCAATTGGAAGAGATGCTTGAAATCACAGAGCACGAGCCACTTCTAAAATATGACGGTGCTTTCTTTCGACACGACCATTTTGTTGCGGTGTGTCCACACAAGACGACTGAAACAACACCCCCAACGTAGAGAAAAATGGCACTAATGACGTAAATTCCGTCCCATTATCGGACCGGACAACCTTGATGTCCTTACCAAATTGCTTTTTCACCATCCCGAAAAAATGTGTGAAACAATCTGCAACTTCACTTTTTGCTTTCAACAAATAGGTCCACACAGAACGAGAAAAATCGTCAACAATGGTTAGAAAATAATGAGCACCAGAAAGAGACGCTTGAGAATAGGCACCCCATAAATCACAATGAATGAGACCAAATAATTCATCTGCTAAGGGTCAGTCATCCTAAAATTGGGATTCATTTCTTGTCGCACGACTTGTCTACTTTAAAATTAAATTCTATTTAGGATACCGATTAGTTCCATAATATCCTTTATCACTAACTGGAAAAATATTTCTGGTTTGTTTAGCACGAGCACAAACACCGCACGTGTGTAACAACTTCTTTATTTTACTGTTTCTACTAGTACTAGAAATAAAACTCAATGCTTGACTAGACGGATGGCCGAGTCTTTGATGTAGAAGCGTAACTGTATCAGCAGATGTTGCATGAGAGAAAACTTGTGACGGCACCGACTTGAAATAATACACCCCATTCCGGAATTCACCCAGTCCAATCGGAGTCCTCGTATTGCGGTCCTGGAGAATGCACATTTTGTCAGTAAAAACAACAAATACATGTGAATCACGTATTAATTGCCCAATAGAAACAAGATTACACTTTAAATTAGGAACATAAAGAACATTAGAAATAACTAAATTTGGTCCCAATCGGACGCTTCCCTGTTTGACAGCAGAAGTTTGTACTCCATCCCGCAAGCTCACGGGTTGTGGTGGCAAATCAGAATAATCAAAAAAGACTCAAGGTTCCCCGTCATGTGATGGGAGGCCCCATTGTCTAATAACCAAACACCATGCTTACCGTAGAGTTTATCAGACGAAGGTGAACTGTCAATGAGAGTCAAAAGGCGTTGTACTTGTTCTGAAGTGAAACCAGGAATCCCGGAAGTCGGAGTTGTGGAAAGAAATGATGACGAAGGTGTAATTGTAGACTGAGCAGCAGCGGCTTGAGGGATGACTGATTGCGTGGATGTTTGTTGCCCACGACCTGCTGAAGAGTTGCCACGCCCTTTGCCTCCTCTCCCCCTGCCACGACCCCGACTACCACCAGGGTAACCAGTTCGTTGCCAGCAAAATTCATACAAATGTCCCATTTTACCGCAGTGGGTGCAACGCATAGGAGCCTGTGCCGTATGTGGAGTGGCTGAGGCTTGGGCAATCGTGTGGTTTGGCGAGGCCACGTCACTTGAGGAAGTGTGAACTGCGAAACTCAAAGCATCAGTTTTATCATCCCTCTCGCGGATAATGGTCTTGTGTCTCTCCTCTTTAGTCACATAAGAATAAGCTTTGTTAATGGTCGGGAAGGGTTCCATACTCAAAATTTGTGTACGAATGTTACCATAGTGGACATCATCAAGTCCCAACAAGAAATCATGAGTCTTTTCGGATTCAAAACGAGCCTTGATTTTGGCTGCGGCATCACAAATGCAACCACATGTAACATCCTCTCGACCAAATAATTCATCCCATAAAGACTTAAATTGGGTGAAATAAGAGACAACACTTGTTCCCTGTTGGCGTAGGTTTTGGTATCGAGTCTTAAGTTGATGCCGACGAGGGCCATTACTAACAGAAAAACGCTCTTTAAGGTCAAGCCACATCTCGCGAGCGACTCGATGCCCTACCACACTAGGTTGTATGGATGCATCAATGGAGTTTATAAACCAGTTACAGATAGTGGAGTTATTTGCCCTCCAAGCAATGTACTCAACACTCTTAGGGTCTGTGGGTTCAGTCAATTCCCCATTAATAAACCCTAATTTATTCTTGCCTTCAAGACCATTAAATATAGCTTTCTCCCACAAATCATAATTGTTTTCATTAAGAACAAGCTTAGTAAGTAACATACCAGAACCTTCTGAAGGATGAAGGAAATAAACAGAGGAAGAATCGTGAATAAGCTGCGGTGTTTTTGTGTTGGACATTGCGTAGAAGGGGTATGGAGCGCCAGGATCAACGGAAGAATGCCAATCAAACGGCTTGGAAGCTACCGGAGAAATTTGATTGGAAAAAAAAATTAAAACCTAGAAACTAATACCATGATAAAATGCACAGCGTTTTTGGGAGAAAAGAGTATTCTGTGTTCTCTGTTTTCTCAATTGCTATTCCACCCATATATTCAGTCCCTAAGTTATACATAATTAGGAGACTGTTTTTGGAAACAAAATATTACAAGAATATATACTAACAATAAAACTCCCAATAAATAGTTATCAATTAACAACTAACTAAAGAATGACAACTAATAATAAAGTATAGAAATGAATATAATAAGGAAAACACTAGAGCTTGGGTTACTCGCATGAACTCCGGCAAGACATGACACTAAAGCAACTACGAAATTATAGAGAATAACATGTAAGGTTAAGTTCCCCTCTAAAGTACTATATTCCTCTCTCGAATGGTACTCAAGAGTAATCAATTAATTAATCGACTAAATCCTCTCTCGAATGGTCTTTAGCCAATTGATCAATAGATTCAATTTGCTTGGAAAACCCCTAAATAGGATCCTCTTAATTTCTACCCAATCTCTTGGTCTAGAATTTAAGTTGATTCATGGGAATGACAAGACAACAACAATCAATTAAGAGTAATAGAAATCTAAGCCCTAGCATACACTTGATCAAGATCTACCCTAAGGTGTCAAAACACCAAGATCAATGCATAGTAGACATGAATAAAGTAATTACAAGAACATCTTAATTAGCCCTAATTCATGCTTTCACCCAAACCCTAGATAGAAACTACTCACTAATCATGGATTCAAAGCAAAAGAGATTAAACAAATTAAACATAATTAATAAAGCAATGAAAATAAAGAAGAGAAATTGAAAGAAAATTACTTGGATTGAAATCACAATTAAATCTTCAAAGTTGCAATATGACAAGAACTAAGAGTTTTAGAGAGTTTAACTATGTAATTAGAGCCTAAGTAATGAGATAATCCTAAACAAAAACCGCAAAAACTATTTATATGGTCCATTAAATGAAGACGGAAAAACGGGGCAAAAGCCCGAAATCAGGTCGACACGGCCGTGTAGACCTGTTCTTCAATAATCCTCATCATCTTCAAAAGTTACTGCTTCCGTGGAAAAATATCTACACGGCCGTGTCAATAACTACACGGCCGTGTAGACCTGGTCTTCAAATCTCAGCATATTGCAGTTTGGAAACTGCTCGTGGGAAAAATAAGCGACATGGTTGTGTCCTCCTCAGAATGCTGAATCAATGAGAATCCAAGTCTTTACTGCTCACTTCATCAAAAGGTTACACGGCCGTGTCAAAAGCTACACGACCGTGTACACCTGCTTCCATGCTCTCCCAAAGCTAGGCCTCCTCCAATGACCAAAACGCTTCAAAAACCTGCTAGTTAGCCTGAAAATCATCCAAAAACAACTAAACGGGTAGTGAAGCGACAATATGAACCAAAGACATCAAAATCCATGCAATGCTAGACTAAAATGCTCTATTCTACATGCAAGGACACTAAAAATGATGCATGATTAAGCACAATAAAGTGCTTATCACTTCACCTCCTTCGTCTTCCTATGACAGATATTGATCATTTAGAATGGGACGATAGTTAAACCTGCAGAAATCTTTTTTGTCAAATTCAGCCCAAATATCCCGCTCGCTAGTCAGACATGTTTCAAAAATGTGTTGGGAGTCCGAATGGAAAACAATATTGGTAATCATTTGGGAGTGCCTATTGATCTTTAGGGTACGAAATCTAAGTATTTTACTTGTTCATGGACAAGACAGTCAAAAGTATACACTCTTGAAATCGAGCCCATTTGTCCCCCCTTTCAAAGGTTATCTTTATCAATACAGTGCTGGTTTCGATGGCTTCTCATGTAATGTCCTCCTTTGTCATCCCAAAGTCTATCCTGTCTAAAATTGACTCCATTCTAGCTAAGTTATTTTGGGCAATAGATGGCTCTCGGGGTCTACCTTGGATTAGACGACAAGTCTTGTTTCTTCCAAAGGGTCTGGGTGGACTTGGACTTCGCTCTCTCTCTCTCTTTTGGATAAGTGCAGACTTATGGCCTCCTTCTGGAGAATATCCCAAACACTAGATTCTTTTGTTGCTCAGGTCCTCCAAAATACAAGGGTGTCGTTTCTCCTCTCGGATTCTTACAATATAAATATCCATACACAAGCGTCTTGGGGAATGAAGAGTAGGGGCATTGCGCGTTCAGCGTTAATGTGCGGTTGTCAATGGAAAATAGATGGTAGGAATGTCATAGCGTTTTGGAGTTGTTGGGTTAGGGAATCTGTTTCACTCGTGAAAAGCAAAGTCTCCTTCACTACTATTACCAGAGCAAAAGTCTCCCATTATATCAGAAATAACCCCCCAGAATGGGATTTCCATCTATTAGGCACCATTTCTCCACCTCGGATGCATGCAAGATTCTCTCCATGGAACTTCCGATAACGGTGGAACGGGATATTATGATATGGAGCCACCACAAATCGGGGTTCTTTACCACTAAAACGGCTTATGCCTTCCTAGCTCGACAACACAAACATAACCTGTCCATGGATACAGAGTCAACGAAAGTGTTTAAAACCCTGTGGCATTCTTCCCTTTAAATAAAATGGAAGTATTTTCTATGGCGGCTTCTCCATAATTGTCTTGCGGATAAGAAAAATCCTTTTAGGCGTAACCTCCTTCATGATGCGTTTTGTGACCTCTGTCCTTGTATCATTGAAGATGCCCAACACATTTTTCGTTCTTGTTTGGTGGCACGGAAATTCTGGTCCGCTTACTCACTTACTGTTACTTCTATAGATGACTCCCCTTCTCTTATTGACTGGGTCACCTACCATATCCTTCTCTTCAAGAGAATGGATGGTTGTTTAAGCCCAAACATAACTCGTTTTATCATCTCACTTTGGAGCCTATGGCTTCATAGAAATGAAAGGATTTTTTGTATGACAGTGCCAAACGTTCATACCGTCAAAGTCTTGGTCGATTATGCAACTTCTCAGCTTCAGAGAGCCCTGATAGTGGCGTCTGACCAACTTCGCTTTCTACACCCTCCTGAGACTGATTTAGACTACCACCAGGCTTTAATGTTGAAAACTTTGGTATACAAAACACTGGGGTGCCTTTGGTTACTCTTCAGAGTGACACAGCTTGGGATAAACGACATGGACAGGCCTTAGCGTCTGCTCCTGGTGGTGGTTTATATTCTTCTGCCGCGTCTGCTCTACATGTGGAGGCCTTAGCGTTGTTCCATTGTCTTCAATAATGGGCGGTGGACTGTAACATCACCCATGTTCTGGTTCTCTCAGATTCGGCTAATCTTATCATGATGTTAAAAGGTTCCTCCCGACCTGATGCGGACCTGCGTTGGACGGTTGCAGCTATTCTCCTTTTGGCCGGGGTTTTACTATTTGTTAAGTTAGGCAAGTTTCCCGCGACCAAGTGTAAGCTTGCTGGTTCCGTGATATCAAAAAAAATAAAAAAATAAAAAAATAATTATTTGCTAGAGGTTCTATAATAAAATGTTTATCTTTATGTACGTGCATAGAGAGCCATGAAAACATAATAAGATTCAATCTTATGATCTTCTACAACCGAGAAGGAGATTACCTAACTAACTAAGTTACTCTGCCTTCTTTCTTTAATTATGTTGTTAATCATATCAAATGATGATTAATATTATTATATATCAACCGAGAAAGAGATTACCTAACTAACCAATTATTATGGCTTATCTTCATCATTATTAACTTTGTTAGTGGAAGTGAAATATATAAATAATGGAACATTATTGTTATAAGCATGTTGCTAGTTATTTTCAGTTCGACTTAATTTAGTAATTTCCAGTTCGCTTGAATTCAGGTTAGTTAAGATGTTTTCAATACTTTTAGGCTTTGTCAATTCACCTGATTTTTACTGAATTGGACTTATTTTTGCTGAAGTAGACTTATTTTCGCTAAACCGAACTTATGTTTACTGAACTGGACTTATTTTTACTGATTGAACTTATTTTTACTGGTTCATGTTATTTTTTCTTCTTTGCACTAATGATTTTAACTGAACTAAACTTACTTTTGCTAAACTGAACTTATTTTTACAAAACTGAACTTAATTTCACTGAATATTATTATTTCAAGGTGAACTGAACAATTACTATCACATTTACTATTCCTTTCAGTTCTGTTCACTTTAGTTTTGTTCAATTTTATTCGGTTCAGATATTTTCTGCCGAAAAGAACGCAACCTTATTTGTCATAATCGAGCACACAAATGATACGTATTATGTTGAAATAAAATTTCAGAAAGATTTTTTATAATTATTGCTTAAAAAGACTGCTAACCAACAACCATAATGCAAGTAGAAAAAGAAAGAGTCTATAAACTGGCACCACGTCTATACAACACATAAACTACAATTGACACTCTATATAATTAAGAAAATTATGCTTAGAGAAAAAACAATTTTCCTAAGTGATAACATGCTATTATCATGCTAATTTTTTATTGAACAATTGCAATATTAGAGTAAATTCTGCTTGTGAAACAAACTCAAGCAACAAAGCGCATTTGTTAAGATATTCATTATGGAAGATATATTGTGATATCTTTTCATTACTCATGTTCCTTTGCAAATCATATACTTTCATTACTCATGTCCCGTTACAGTGCAATACCAAGTCAAGCAATTAAAGCCATATGAAAAGTTTATTAATGGCAAATCAAATCTTGTTAACTATGGTAAAATTCTGACATTATTTTTAACTATAATGGTTATGTGGATAATATTTTGAATTTTCTTTAAATATGGCAAATAAATTAATGATATGACTTTCACGAAAGATCGACATGTGTGCAAGTTAATGGCATGATGTCATTTGGCGTGCCACGTATGCGAATTGAATGAGGTTTCGACACGTAGGCTCACTTATTTTATTTTAAATATTAGTATAGATAGATATTAGTATAGGTTATGAATTTTCTTTAAATATTGCAAATAAAATAATGACATGACCTTTACAATAAACGAATGATCGACAAGTGTGCAAGTTAATAGCATGATGTCATTTGGCGTGCCACATATGCGGATTGAATGAGGTTTCGACCTTTACAATAAGGTTTCGACAAATAGGCTCAAGTATATTAGTATAGATCTCTATACTGTAAGGGAAGAGGGGTAGGACACCAAACTTAATGGATTGCCCATTTTACCCTTACCCTTTATTATTTAATTAACGTTCAAATTAATAAAAAAACAATAATTAAACAAAACTCCCCCAAAATAAAAACCCACGTAACAAAACTCCCCCCAAATAAAAACCCGCCCACGTAACAAAATTCCCAACCCAAATAAAAACCCACGTAGGTGTCCCACCCCACCTTCTTTACATAACTTCCAGTCCTCACCCCACACCCCACGTTTTAATTATAAAAAAAAAACAATAATTGAACAATATCTAATAACTAACCCACTATCTAATCCTAATAACTAGGAACCCACAACTGAATCAACGTTCAACATCTTTCTCCCTTTCTACTTCAAAAGTTAAACTGCTACACCTCTCCCTCTCTTCAATCCTCTCCTCTCCTCTCCGTTCACCCCCCCTAATATGTATGGACAGATTGGAAGCCAAACAGCAGAAACGTTTCAGAAATTGCTCAATCCTTCAACCAAAAGACAAACTGCATAACTCCTATTCTTCACCACATTTCGGAATCTCTGTTTCCTCACATCCATTATAACAGGCTTTACAACGTCCAATACTTCAGCACTGCTCAGTTAAACACCATTAGCATTAAATTTATCAAGGTAAGGAAACCAATGGCCATGATCATCCGGAAAAAGAGTAGTAGAAATAGGTTTTCTCTCCATTTTCATTAGTTTTGAGACATTATCATTGTTCTGATGGTACGATTAAAGGTTTAGAAATTGTAGCAAGTTCAGGTAATAAGAGCTCTACAATGCATCATATTCTCTGTTGATGTTCAAGAGTGAGGAAAGAAGAAGAGATAGGGTAAAGAGGGAGTTTTTACTAATGCTACTCTTTGTTATTTGCGTATAGTTTTGAAGAATAAAATAACTAAATTGAAGCTGTCCGGCGGTAAGGGCTGAAACATCGCAACCACCACTTGAGAAGGAGAAAGACACTGATGATTATCGTCATCACTGTTCGGGCTGAAATTTTAAGCAAAATTGTTTGCTTATGCATTTGGTAATTAATCTTTGTAAATTTAGCTTAAAGTATTATATTGTATGGTAGTTGGTCGGTTTATGATTAATTGTCGTCAATTTGGTATGCTGAAGAGCGAGAGAAGGATTCGGACCGGTGGTTGCCTTACATTCCTCAGTTAGGTTCATGTGATTCCAAATGGAGGTGAGTGGTTGTGCATGGTTGTTCACAATGTGTTACGAATTCGGGGTTTGTGATCATGTGATATGATGATGGTGGCGGAGGAATATTGTTGTGGTAGAAAATTAGCAAAGGTTTAATACGTTTACAGTGAGGATGAGGGAGGTTAATGGCGGTGAGCTGGTGACTTGGTGAGTGGTGAGGAATAGGTATAATTTGTGGTAAATTAGGATAATAAAAATATTTTAGGGGTTAATTTAGTCCTATTGTTTAACCATTATTATAGTGTCATATTTTTAATTGTTTTTTTTACCTCTATACATAAGTTATGCAATTAGGTGATTCAATCTTTGTTGGAGACAATGGATTACTTAAACAAGATATTATACTATTTGACCAAAGATCAGTTTCATTTATAGCGTTTACTAACTAAAATGATAACAAATCCGTAGTAGTATATCGATTATGTGCTTAATTATATTATTATGTATATATACTTTTTGTTTTAACTAACCTCTATAAACCCAAGGGGTGGAGTCGTGGAGACACCAAAAGTAGAAAGAAAAATTATCACTAATAACGTTGATATAGGAGAAAAAGTTAAAAATCAAAATTTAAAACACATATCCAGTTATGCACGCCCAACAACTCCTATAATCAAGGTAACCGTTTAGTAAAAAAACTAAATTGAGAAGGAAAGGGGGAAAAATAAAAATACAATAACTTTAATCAGGGTAACCGTTAAGTAAAAAAAAACTAAATTGAAAAGGAAGCAGACAAAAATACAATATTTTTTAAAAAAAATAAAAAGATCACGTTGGTGGGGGAAACAAAGACAAAGAAAATCCAAAATCTAATTTCTAATCTTTATCTTTATTCTTAAAAAGTCAGAAAAAACCACAATAAAGATAGACACAAAAAAATTTCAACAGTTCCAACTCCCGCTTTTTTCCTATCATAGTGAAAACTGACTTTTTCTTTTAAAATTATTATTAATTAAAAAATTATTTGTCACTCTTACAAAAAAAATTATTTGTTACAAATGCCTCTTATTATTAAACTATGGTTATTTATATCCCTAAAAACAAGTACGAGGAAAATGAAATTGTTGTTATACATTTCTTTATCTTTAGCGGGAATTAACTTATTTTCTTACCCTCTTATGTGCATAAACATTTTAATTGGGTGTTACTAAACATAGCCCGTATTTACTAGAGCATAGCCCGTATTTTTGAGTGAAATGTCTAACTTACCCTTACTAACCCCTCTCCTTCTCCTTCCATTCATCACTCTCTAACCTTCATCCCCTCTCACTAACACCTCTCCTCCTTCCATCTTCCCCTCTCACTAACCATGGCTCCAAGAACCAAGAGGGCAAAGATCCGGCAGCCGCCACCGCCGCAACCGCAACCGCCGCCACCACCACAAACTTCGTCTTCAATGGAGGCGCCACCACCGCCAATCGCCAAGTAAGTTTTTTTTTTGAATTTTTATAAATAATGTTCAAAGAACTCGTTAAAACCGCCCCATTTTTTTTTAAAAAAAAAGCGAAAACACGGAACCGAAAACGGGGTCCGGTTCCGTGTTTTCGTGTAAAAACTTATTATTTTTTTTTAAAATGTTGTTTGATGTTAAAAAGAGTTGTTTTATTCGAATTTTTTAAAAAAAAATATAAAGAAAATTAGCGTTTTAGGTGTTTAGGAGCGTATTTTTGGGCGTTTTTCCGGAAAAACACGGAACCGGACCCAGATTTCGGTTCCGTGTTTTTCCAGAAAAACGTTTTTTTTTAAATTTCTGGATTCACGGAACCGGAATCTGGGTCCGGTTCCGTGCTTTTCTGGAAAAAAATGATGAGTTTCATCAGATTTTGAATTTTCTTTAAAAAAATTTTTTTTTTTTCAAAATTCGAAATTTACGGAACCGGATGGGGATCCGGTTTCCACCATGGTGTTACCGAGAAGCCAGTCCCTCTCCACCATGGCGGAAACCGGATCTCCATCCGGTTCCGTTATTTTCAGCATTTTTTTACGGAACCGGATTGATTTTCCGGTTCCGTGAACCGAGAAGGCTATCCGGTTCCGTAAAAAATTGAATTTTACGGAACCGGATGAGGTTTTCGGTTCCCGGTACCGGAATACTCATCCGATTCCGTAAAATTCAAATTTAAAAAAAAAACAATTCATCAAAATTACGGATCCGGATTAGTTTTTCGGTAGAAAATCCGGCCAATGTGGTGGTGGTGGTGGTGGTGGCGGCGGCGGCGGCGGTGGCAAATGTGGTGGCGGTGGTGGTGGGACAAGGTGGTAGAAGGGGAAGAAGTAAGTTGAAAATGTTAGAAAATGATTAAAGGTGAGGGGGGTAATATAGACTTTTATCTGGGTATTTATACGAATACAGGCTATGAGCTAGTAAATACGGGCTGTGAATAGCCGCACACTTTTAATTTTATTGTATTATATGAATTTTCACGCTTACCAACGCACATTTCAACCATTAATCTATCCTATTTACTTATTTCAGGTTATTATAAGACTAGTAGATAATACTAGAAGAATTAACTACAAGGGGCAAAATACAAAAAATACTACTAGTGGAAGAATGATATCATGGATACAGGGGGCTAGATTTTGGTTTATGAGACTTATACGATGTCGTTTCATCTCTTTTATTGCCCATCTTCTCCCCAGATCCTCACTCTTTCTTTTATTGTACCAAAGCTTCTTTTATAGATAATCCTCCACATCTTAGAGATGCTTCTTTTAAGGTAGATAGACACAATCACATAAGATTGAATCTATGAATTGGGTTTTGTATTTAACCCGTGAAACAACAGTGAGTCCATCAGAAGCTGACGTGAAGGTGAGGCGGTTTGCTGCCGTCTTCTGCCAGTGAAGGTGAGACGGTGAGCCGCTAGGAGACTTGGACCCCCGGTGGCTGCGAGGGTTAAGAGGGATGGGGGTTTGTGAAAATGGCAGAGTTAAAATTTGAAAAAGGGGTCATTTTTTTAATCAGTTTGTGCCCTTTTTTCATTTATTATGCCATATGAGTTTTTTCCTTTTTTTTAAAACGAGAACTATGTATAAAACGCGTACGATTCGCGAATTAACAAACTAATAGAGTGCCTATGACATTGCAGCTAAAAGGTCGCATATTATCATATATAACTAGTATTAATCCCCGACGATGCTCGGATTATTAGTTAGCGATTACTAATGGAATTTAGCGTGTAAAATATTATTTTAAAAATAATATAAGGCATCTCATTTAGACAACTTAACTCTTGGTTTTCATTTATATATCATCATTATTGTTGATGGAAGAATCAATAATAATATGGTGGCATAGTGGTTGGAGCTATTCATTCCATACATGAGGTTGGGGGTTTAAATCTTCACATTGACATTGTTTTAATATATGAGAATGCTGTTGGATAAAATATTATTTAATGAGGGATAGTGACACGTGGTGGATAGCAACGCCTGCTTACGCTTTTTAATATATATATAGATGGTGATGTTGACATGGATGATATATGACAAGCTGCAAATTTCTGCCTATGCGTTTTATTATCATGTTTGCTAAACACATCCTCTAATTAGTAAACACAACCCTCATAGACAGCTAAAATACCCTAAAAATTTATTCCTATTTCTTCAGCTCCTTTTCGTCCTCTCTAACTTCCTAATTTTATTTCATCAAATACCACGAACCGATAAACTAAAACTCAACAACCTTATCCTATTTTATATCTCAATTTCATTGAATTCCACAAATTCATAAAGTGAAAAAGGTAGAGAGGAGGAAAGAAAAAGTAGGAAAGAAGTGTAATAATTAGATGGATCAACCTTTTTTAAGGGAAAAGGTAGAAAGGTACCTATAAGAAAACATTCCAAAATGTGCATATTAAATAAAAGCGTAGGGGTTACC
The DNA here is from genome assembly GCA_947645195.1 of Patellifolia procumbens. Classification (NCBI taxonomy): domain Eukaryota; kingdom Viridiplantae; phylum Streptophyta; class Magnoliopsida; order Caryophyllales; family Amaranthaceae; genus Patellifolia; species Patellifolia procumbens. Next base: position 1,210,371 of record CANSGD010001379.1, on the reverse strand, counting down.
TCTTAAGACAATCTCCACAAATGCAATTCAAGACATCATTACCCAACAATTCCCACGCATGCAATTAAAGACATGTATCAACAACGTCAAATTATTTTCAAAGCATAATTACCTCAGTAATTCCCCTTCTTTTACTAGCATGACATTGACATTTCATGTTGTTGGTCCGAAGTAAGGTATGGTAATTCATACGACAGGTACGAAAAAGAGTTTGGTACTTAGTGCGACTGGGCTGAAACAACATTTGTTATCTCATATAGCTACGTTGAAACAAAAGTTGTTACTTCATGACGACAACTTTTTGATGTACATGTTTCATACAATTTGCACGATACACATATGTTCGTTTCATACAATGTGCAAGAAATTACTACTAATGTTCCATCAATGTTACACGAATTAGGGCTTGGTATTTCGTACACGTAGCGCGAAATTGGTAAAGTTTAAAAAAATTCTTAAATTTTTATCTCCAAGGTCGCATGGGTAAAAAATTATCATTCATTGTAGAACCCACACGGTGTTATTCGATTGATATTCGTACTTTAGTCACAAAAAACTAGTTCTTTTGATTATTTTTTCTCTAGAGGTAGGAAGAGGAGAGAAATCATATTTTCTTTTAATAAAGTTTAAATAATGGTTGGAGGATTGCGTTAAGTAAAAAGAGGTTGTATCAGCACCATTGTTTAATATATATACTTCATTGTTTCTTGTTAATTGACGTAGTTTGAGTTTTACTCTTACCAATGCATAATTTCAATTATTTATATGTTGAATTATCTACAAGTAAAAGATATAAACATTTGATTTCTTAAAATATAGGCTGAGATGATTCTAACAAAGCCTCACAACTATATTTTTCTTTAAGTATAAATCACAAAAGATAGTTAAAGTAAAATTTGTAAATAGTGTTAAAGTCAAACTGTGTCACGTGAATAGGAAAGGAGGAATTATATACTTCCTCCATTTCAAAAAAAATAGCTACACTTCTTTTTTTGCGGACTCCTAAGCACTTTTTGTTTGTGTGAGAGATTGTGGGGTAAGATATGTGATAGGAGAGAGATAGAGAGAAAAAGTTACCAAAAAAGGAAAAAGGAAGAGTGTAGTCATTAATTTGAAACTTCTTTAAATGAAAAGTGTAGCTATTTTTTTGAAACGAATGAAGTAGATTATGTAGTCCAAAAAAAATTATTTTTAATAAAAATAGGAAAAAGAAAAGGATTTAATTTTGATCAAAAAAAGAAAAAAGAGAGTCGAAAAAGTCAGTTAAAACATCTGAGTATCTGACTGCCATGGCAGCACAGAATTTAGCAAGCATTCATCGCTCTGATCTTCTTCAATGGATACTCCTTCATCTTCTCTACACATTCTCTCAATTCGATCTTCCCTCATCGCTCTGATCCTCATTTCATCGCTTCTGCATCTCTCTTTGTGCAACCAATTGTAAGTTCCGATCAATAACCTCTTTCTTTTGTTCTCTTTCTCTGAATTTTCGAACTAATCAAATTTTCATAACTTTTTTGATGTATGAAAGACAAGCAAATGAAGGAGAAGAAGAAGGATTAGGGCGTAGGAGACTTCTAGGGTTCAAGGAAAAGCCAGCTGGTTCGAATAATACCTTTAAATGCTCTCCTTCCGGTCCTTGTGTTCCTTGTCAATATTCAGAGAAGGTTTTATTTCACTCTCGTTTTATTATTGTCAATTTCATGTTGATATACTGTTTATGCTTCTATTTGATGGATTTTCCTTAATTGAATCGAGTTCGTTTCTTGTTTTCGATCCATATTCGATGCGAGATTGAGCGTATTTGGTATTCGAGTGTTGATTTTTGCTTGTGTATTTGAGAAATACATTTGAATGCTAATTGTTGAGTAATAGCTACATGATTGATGATTGTAGCCATTGTTGTGTACTTCACTGGTTATGGTGTCCCTTTTTTTGTTGAAAAAAGGAAGCTTGAAGTTAATTAATTGTTTGGCAACTGCCCTATACAACTCGCATTATTAACATGAGCGACGGAGTGATTAAAAATTCCTATTACAATCCGCAATATAAGTATTCAAACAAAACCTAGGAATATGGGAAAATAATCTAGACTTGTTGACACTAAGATCGCATGTATTCTCCTATTTAGCCAAAAGATCTGCTAGCTTGTTGTATTCACTTATATCTTTAATAGGGGAGTCCTGAAGAAGCATATCAATGGCTTTTTGTGAGTCCGAGCACACAATGAGGCGAATAGCATTGAAATTCTTTGCTAGCTGGATGCCATAATGACTACTCGTTAGTTCCGCATGTAGAACATTAGTGGAGTAGGTTCTTCTTTGCGTAGCACTCATCCATAGACCATTGGATTTTCTGATTACACTTATAATATGGGCTGGAGAACCTGTGTCAAAAAAGGAGGCATCCTTGTGTAGTATAATGCTATGTTACTCAGACACGTTTTGAGTGTCTACTCGGATACGGGTGTCCAAGTGTCCGACTCGGCTATTTTGTAGAAAAAAGTCGAGTTTTTAGTTTAAAATGAAGTATCCAACTGAAGTGTCGTGCGACACCCGATTTTTGAGGTAAATGAAGGTGTCGGAGTAACATAGGTATAATGTCTTCTATGTCTTAGTTAAACCCATAAGACAATAGAGTAGGCGGCATAGTGGGTTATGGTGCCCCTTTTGTTCCTACCTGTAGTTCTATTATATTAAAGGCCTATTCTGTTCGGTTGAAAACTGTTGAGCTGAAGTGAAATGAATGGTCAAATGTGAGAGTAAAAATATTGTACTGAGCTGAAATGATTGGAAAAAATCTGAACTGAAAATAAGCTAGTGAAAATAGGCCCTAGTCCTACATGTTTAGGAATTTTTTGTTTTGAGTATTGTCTTTGTGTAAATGTAAGATACTAAAATGGCAATCATAGAAAAACTCTTTATATTGCGGCATATGCGTCTAGATATGAAACAAAAATGTGTTTTCATTATGGTATTATAGAAAGACAATTACATAAAACGTTTTAGCGCTTGAAAAGCCAAGGGATCAACATGTCAAGTTTTACTACAATAACTTGAAATGCATTTGGCTAACATACTTTGTTGACTGGATAGTAGTATCCATGGTTCGAAAATACTGGAACGGTTTCGGATACGGGAACGGTTCGGGTTTCGGGGTAATGGAACGGGTTTCGCTCAAACTATTGGTCCACTACTGGGAGATACTACTCGACCGACTGTTGTAAATATTCGGCATCTTTCTTGGGGAAAAGCTGCTCCCAGTAGTGGACCAATAGTTTGAGCGATATGCCCCATTTTTATTTTTAGTCTGGAATCGCAGGAGCATATAGTAAGATATATGGCTTTTCAACAAGAAGGAACCAAGTATTTGAGCATTATTTAGTATGATTTTACCACTGTTTTGATGATTTGTGCTCTGAGAAAATTTTGAGAGAAACATGCTAATTTAAGTTAGACGCTGAAATAAGTTTTAAATCATGATGGTTCCTTTTCATGCTTCATTTCAGGCTTTCAGCTAATTAGATGGTATATGTTTTCGTATGTTCTCACAGAATGATGACAAATATCGCTGCAGTGAAACTGGGTATCGTATCCCTTTTAAATGTAAAAAAATTGGAGATGTGACAAAGGAAGCAAATGGTAAAGGCCCTCAAACCAGCAGCTCTACTGAAGAAGGATCTGTTAGTTCAGAAAATTCGGCGGTTAAGCACAGGACATTAGCAGATAAAACTTCTGGCCCAAAGGGTGAACTCAAAGAGTATTTGACCTATCGAAGTTGTATACAGGGTGTGAATGAAGAAAAGCTCTCAGTTCTTGGTTTTGAGGTGTGTGACACTGTATTTAATATTCTTTCATAATCTAAAATTAAGGTTGGCTGCTTTTACTTTGCCTTTTGTTTTGGCTGCCAAGCCTTGCTCACTCTTTGGTCTTGTGTAAGTTTTCGCTCTTGCATGTTTGTGGACTGCATGACTTGCATAAGCTTGTTAAGATGATACTCTTTTTCTCTTTTAGTTCATTGCATTTTGGGTTGTCTGACTGAATTTGATTTTCATGATCCATGTGCCCGTTTTTCCATTCCATCAACTTTCAGAAGTTTGGTGCTGATACTTTGTTACTTGGAGCATATTCAATTGTTAATCGTTTAGGTCTCTAGAAATTAGTGAATGTGACCACATGTAACTAGTATTTGCTCAGTTGTAGCAGTTTAAGAGACTAGAAATACGGAACGTTTTCTTAGGGAAACTTAGGCCAGACTATTTAATTTGGTAATTTTCAACTTTAATGTCAGAAGAGGTATAGTTGCATTAAAATTAATGTACATAGTGCCGCACAAACCATAAGGGAAAAAAAGGAGAGGATAGAGAATCTAAAACCTTAGTAAAGCACCACCAGAGTACATCATAATAGGACAAGGTACCTGCTAGGAATCAGCTAAGTTTCACTCAATAATGAAGCAAAGAACAGATGCAGAAATGGAATTAAAGAGGATATTTGTATCTTAGTTTTAAAAAGCGCGCCTGAGGCGCTCCTAGGCGCTAGGCGAGTGGAGGCGTTCGTCAAATCGCCTCCTCCAACCCAGGCGAGGCGTTTTGCCTCAGGCGAGGAGAGGCGAGCGCCTTATGCCGCCTTGGCCGCCTTTGGCAGAGAGTCGCACGAGAAACAGGAAAATTGTAGATCTGACTTCAAAATGTCAAAAACAAAAACAAAAACAAAAACTTCAAATTTAGACTTACCTTGGCTTATTATACCAATTCGACCAAAATCCCTTTATTAATTGTATGAAATTTTAGCAAATTAAACCCTAATTTTGAAACCCTAAGTTTTGGCGAAAACCCTAATTTTAAAATTCGAAGCATATGCTAGCAAACACCTTGCCGGAGGTGACAGAGGATGCCGGAGAACCTCTTCCCAGGCTTCCGGCCACCATAGCTATGGTGGTCGTCGTCAGAACTGAGATTAAGTTTTTGTTCTCTTTCTTTGTTCGATCTCTGTGTCGCTTCTCTTTCACGACTGCACTGTACTTCACTATTCTTTTTCTTTTGCCTTTTTCCTTTTTATTTTATGTTTGGTTAATGAAACTGAATAGTATTAGACTAAAGTATTGGCAATATAATGTTACTGTAACTCTGTGAGTAACTTAGTACTATACACTTTCTCTTCTTATATTTTAAATGCTGTTATTCTAATATAATCATGTTAGTATATACTTCCTTTTTAAAATTTTATGGGGTGTTATTTTAAGTAAATTGAATGTATTTAGATGAAGGGCTTATCTTTTGAAAAAAATATGAATACCACAAAAATATCAAAAAATAATAAAAAAGTGCGCCTCATCTACGAGAGGCGCGCGCCTTCGCCTTGCGCCTTGCGCCTAGGCTCCAAAGACCCTTTGCGCCTCGGTGCGCCTCGCGCCTTTTAAAACTAAGATTTGTATTGAAAATTAGATTAAGCAACAATCAAATCTGTAAGAGAGGAGTAACTCTCCCAAAAAGAAGGAAAAATAAGAGAATAAAACATTCAATGAATTCAGCATATATTCTCCTTATTACTGACTCCTCTATATACAAAGAATTCTAACCAGCACACTCATAACTAACTAAGCAAGTAGAAGCTTGGTTGGTTATAATTGCCTTCCTTCTACGAGCATAAGTGAAGAGCAACAGATGATCTCATGCAGTATGCATTGTAGAAAAAATATGACATGTTGAATACCGTGAGATCGATGTCAACATGTCATATTTTATACAGTTCTTGAAACGTAAAGTAAACCCTCTTCTTTGTAAACCCTCTTCTCTTCCTCAATATAAAAGAAAAGCTGGCTAACTGATTAGCGAGCCTGTTAACTTTTACTCGTAAAATTGCATCTTCTCCTCTCTACCAAGCAGCTGGGAAATGCTAGCAGCCACAACTTATTAGTCATGGAGGATATTTGGCAATTGGGTGTTGGAGCGTTTGGATTTTAGTTAGAAACTGGCTTTCAGTTACCTTCAAAGCCGTTTACCAAACACTTTTTTTTTGGACATATGACCATATGAAAAAGCCAACAGTTAGAAGTCAATGAAAAAGCCACCCAAAAACCATTTGTCAAACCTCTTCATGGTCATAGTGGTGGAAGAATTTATCAAGATACTTTCTATTGGTGTTCATGTGCTTCTGCTTTCACTAGAAGTTCATGACTTCTAATTTTTTTTGCTCTACATGGTGAGTCCAGGTCATCCGTCTCAGATGGTGTCCTATTTAGTGTCCCATTTGCTATTATTTTGTTTCGTAACTTGAACAAAATAATTTTTTTTACCTATTTTCTATGCGCTCCTTATCAGTTTATCCTCTTCAAAACCAAAAAATAATAAAATGAACTTCTCTTAGTTAAATAAAGAGCGAAAAGGAAAAAAATCGTTTTCGGCAATTATTTTGTTAAGTGAAGTTTATTTTTTGTTTTTTGGGAGGATATACTAATAGGGAGCACGTAGAATCACAACAAAAAAGTTATTTCATTTAAGTTTCGGGACAAAATAATAGAAAATGGGACACCTTGTGGGACAGATGATCCGGACTCATACATGGTACCTTGTCACTCAGCCATTAGTCTTGTTCCTTGAGGAGAGGATGATATGACTTGAACTGTAGCGTCAAAGAACCATGTGTCAACTAGTCCCCCTGCCGCTGAAGATCCCTTTTTCCTACATGCCCTCAGTTAGTATTCAGCTTAAAGGAACTATGGGTGGAAACATGAATTCTTATATGATAGGATAATTGTGCCTAGTTGCGAACTTATGACTGCCCTAAAATTTGTCCAGTGGAGTATTATGTTGCCTCCTTTCTTATGTGGATATGGCGACCCCCCCCCCCCCCGCGTATCTCCTATATGAGCAGCTTTCAGAAGTGGCTTCACTATGCTGCTATAATCTTGACATGCACGTCGTGACTACAGAAACTTTTGGAGAGGTTTCTGGCTTCAGTCAAAGGTGCATGGCCGAATGCCTCATATTTGTGTCTTGTAACTGCCAATGTATGTGACTCTTGTTATCTACAAGTATATTCTGTTGTCGTGTGTCTAATTTTCTATTCTCCGACCATTTAAGATTTTTCAAGATGAGATTTGCAAAAGAAGTAAAGTGAGAAGATGTGACACAATCCCTTCAACTGTCCTTAATAGAAAGAGCAGAAGGGGCATTTAATCTGATGCATATATTAGTGTATTTGATGCCACAAGCTCCAGATATTGATTTTCTTGAAGGTCTTGGCTTTAAGAGAGTTTGATAGTGACAGAACCTATAAACTAATTCCACATGGTGAGACAAGGCTAAGTTTGAGACTTGAGAGTGACAGTATGACAAGTTCCTGCACCTTATGGCTTGACTCTTTATCCCAGGCAGTCATGCACATTTCTTTTCTTAATTGGCATACCTCCTGCGGTTTAAGCGACTTTGATTAGACATCTCTTCCCTTCCGTCCCAGAATAGTTAAAGTGCCTTATGTACGGTACACTTTACTGGTGAACTTGAATGAGTTCCCTAACCTTTTTACTTCTCTGTCAATCTTGTGCTAGAGTTTTGCTGGCGTACTAACACTGGAATTAGCTGTAAATATTGTTGTATGACTAAAGCTGCATATGATCTCTGTCAATCTTCCTCTATGAGTATTATCTACGTATGATTCTTCAGAGTTTTCTTGCTGCTTTGACTTCTATTTCTATATTCTATATAAATGTGCCATCGGGGCCTGATATCATGCGTTTTCAATAGGTTCTTATATTGGGTCTCCTGCTTGTGAGTGGATCATTTATATTCTTCAGGCGAAAAAAGGTTGTAGCGATGGCTGGTGCTGGAAATGCCAGAGTTCAGAGCAACTCCAGGTTCTAGGTGATTCTTTTGGTAGACTTAGATCTATTTTCTTTTCGTTTTTGTCTTTTTTCCTTTTCTTTTGACGGTCGGTAATGAAGCTCTATCTTGGTTCATATGTTCATGCCTTGTAGAACTGTATGTAAAAAGTTATGGTTTTGATTATAGCTATACTATTAATGAATTGTTGCCCTGTTGTGTTATCTCATTGCACGCAAGTAAGGATAGAGCTGAAGCGATCACATAACAATTTGTTATTGTTAACCAATGGTTGGGTGCTAATTCTCCACAAGACGTTCAAGGGAGGCTGCTTAGAATTATTTAAGGTCTTTCTAAGCACTAGCCACTAAGTCTAATATTTTTCGTCAACAAGCCTATGAGCTAGTCATATTGAACATTAGTGCCAACTAGCTTAGCTAGTAAAATGTTGTGACGGTGGTATCTAAGACATGAGATCGAGTATTATGGACCTTATATTAGTGTTCTAAACTTATGCGTGCTTAATGTCACCTCTTCTATTTTCAAGTCCTACACTTTCATTGTTCCTCTCCTTTCTTTCTTTCCATCTTCTACCTTTCCCCTCTTTTCCTTCTTGCAATATCTTATCCATTTGGCTTGCCATACTAATTATGGAAAGATTTTGTGCGATAGTGAGTTGAGAAAATAATGAACAAGTAAAAAAAATACAACACATAAGTTTTACTTTTTGGTCAATACTTCACACATATGGTTTCGGATGAGATACATAACGTTTTTGCAATATCCTTCATTATTATCATGTTTTTGAACCATTAAGCTTTTCTCTCATCCAAAGCCATCACTGAACTAGGTCCTTTTAGGAATATGGATAAAGTCATCAAAATTTGTCGTTTAACCTTAACTTAGAGGAGGAAGGGGGGGGGGATTAGTATTTAGGGGAGTATATAGTTGTATCAGCTTGTTTTTTCTTGCATGATTAGTAGTTTGATCATCTTTTAATTATTATTAGGGGCTTTTTATAAACGATTAGAAAATGAAGCTAAAGAGGGACCTGGCTTAGGTGATGGGTTTGGATTTCCATGAGAATAGGAGATTTCCCACCTAATTGGACTCTATTTGTTCATTATACCATAAGAACGGGTATTATAAGCTTTGTCATCCTTAATTAGCTTGAGAGAGTAATTAAGGAGTATTTTGGATCGTTTTCCCCCTTGCTTGATGACGTTGATCCCTTTTGTATACTCCCTTGCTTGAATGTTGGTCAATTGGTTTGATGATGGAACCCACTTTCTCTATTATCTCTGTATAAATAATTTCCAATTAGTGATAGTTATTAGTGTTTTACATGATTAAATACCCTTGTTTTTTACTTAGATGATTGGTTAGTCTAGTCTAGTTAGTTAATTAAACCCAATTCCCTTTGCTGATGTCTAGCTTGTTAAATTAGCAACCCTAAAGTGATTTGCGAGACGTTCTTGTGGATTCAACCCTATTACCAACCATACTTGGTTTTGTGGTCAAATTTGGCTAGTATACACAGTACACACTGTATCATCCATCTCGACGATATGGTTGATGATTTACAAAACCATGTGTACATCACTTGTAACAAGTATTTCAAGCCCCCTGGGATTATAAGTTCTATTTTACGAAGCAGAGATGCTTGTTCACACAAGATAAAATTTCTTTCTTGGGACACAACACCAATGTTGGAAGCATCATGATGGAGCGGGACAAAGAGCCCGCAACCAATTAATGGAAACCACCTAAGAACTTCTCACTGTTACAATCTTCAAATAATTAGATTTTTTCGAAGTAAAATTTCCTCATACATGTATAATATGAAAAGATGCACATCTTGAACACATAGCAGAAGAGAACAATCATGTACAGGTTAAACACACATGTTATTGAAGATATGTTGCCTAAATATAGAAGGCCTTGCACAAAAGATACTTTATATCTTGGAATAATTCTTTGTTAAGTTTATCTTTTTCTTATGGCCTTCTACATTTTGGATGCAAAACCAAGGTGGATAGGATACATCCTGATGTAGCCAACAACTGATGAAGGTCTAATATAGACTACCTCATAATATTATCATGCGTGAGCAATCATTCAACAAATGGTTTGCTAATCTTTTATTTTTTTGGCAAATGATTTTCTCCTATTTTCGTCTCTATATAGAATAGGGATTTGCGCGAATACTGCCGGATTATGATCTCTTTTTTTGACTTACATACAAGCAAAATTGCCCTATAACCTTTGAATTAAGCTTAGACGAAAGCGAGATAGGCTAGCCAATTAAAACTTAATATAAAGTACCAACAAATGACTTAAGAGTCGTAATTAATTTGACATTAGATTGGAGGGATTTCTCAAAATCAAATCGTAAATGGTACGGTCTTACCACGAACTAGTATACACTCATATTGTAAATTAAAGAGGCTACAAGATAGTTGTATAATATTAAATGTGATAAGTGATAATATGTTATTAATAACTAATAATATTATTAACTCTAATTATTTGTAAAGTTTTCTCTTTCTAAAGAGAGCTACAAAATCATATAGAATTATGGAATTGCGTATCCCTTAGGGCTATGTATAAGCATTTAATACTTTACTTAACTAGTAAAAACAAATAATAATTAATACCAACCAACGTGTGATTTGCCAATGATTCCCTATTTAATACTCCCTCGAGCTGATTAATGACAAATTAAATTTGCACGCATATTAAAGAAGAAATTGAAGGATGTGAATAATTAAATTAATCAAAATATTTTCAAGACTAGTAACCTCTAATCTCATTTTTGATTGTGTTAAAATCATACAAATTTACATCCTTAAAATGCATGCAAAATCAATTGGCACCACTAAACAGTTACGGAAGGAATACTATTTTTGGATAAAATAGTTAATGGTTAAATAATTAGGACTATAAATAGCAAAACACTAAAATATAAGTGTCAGCATAATCATATTGGAATGATTCTATTGTAAAATTGCAGATAACTTCTGCATGTTTCGGTGGAAATATACTATGTTCCCTGGAAACACCAACTAAATCTACAAACATAACACTGCTTATGTTAAATTATTTTGCCAGTTTCTCTCTTTTTTGGATGGGTAGAGACCTAGTAAGTTCCATAATATAAGCAGGATTCATATCCGTAAAATTTTACCAATTACGCTAAGTAATATCCAAATATCCTTTGTCTATGTGTGCAGTTAGAATTGTATTTCATCAAGTAATACGGTTTACTGACTCATTCAAGGGAAAAAGTAGCGTCTTATGAGATAGCCTGCTGTTCAAGTTCGAACGTTAAAATACAGGAAGTTGCACCTGATATTTTGTAGGAAAATTTGTTGTCCACCTCAATTACCTTCACCTTTGATATGCTCCTCCAATTCGCTTCCCATCACCATCCTTAGAATGCTCATGTTCGACCAACAAGTTACATAAATACAAACAGCCTAATCAAGCTAAACTTAGTTTATGATACAAATTGAGGATTAATTTCACAACAGCTACGAGTAATACTTAAAATATACTTCATAATGAAGTGGAACAAGTTATGATGTATACTTGAAAATCAAAACATTCAAAAATAAAACTGCTGCAGACTAACATGAGCCGCATGATCTTCAAGTTCAGATTATGAAAAATTTGAACAGATATGCCTCTGGAAACCCAAGCCCTACAGCTTATTATATCATCAACCGCATATTCCAGTCGCCCTCGACGAGTTGGCGAAAAATGGGACCAGCATACTGAGACCCTGCCTTCTAACTTGATTCTGTAAATTACAACACGATATTATCACTCGCTTTCCCTCTGAAAAATATACAAATAAACTACTGGAACCTTCAATTCTGTGGGTATCTTGAGCAATGACAGCAGTAGCAAAGATGACTCAGAAAGTAAAGAATGATGCTGACACTGATCCTCAAACAACCAAAATCCTCTCTTTCAAATAAATCTACAGCAACACGAGGATAGAGAGTTTACAAACAGCCGGGGGAGCCATTGAAATCACAAAAAATAGTCGGGGGTCTTGCGAGTGGTGTCAGGCTCAATCTGCCGAGGTGCAGGGTCGAATTGAAGGAAATTCTGTTCCATGTTCTCCCCAATCTCAAGAATTGCAGCCATGTTTCCACATCGATAGCAGTAATTTGGGGCACTGAACACTGTTACTACATTTTTATCCTGTAAAATTTTAGCTAAATCATTTAAGTAAAATTTACTAAAATAGTAACTGACATACTGATGGAAGAATATATTGCTCCATGATTTGAGTGTGCCACAAACCTGACACCAATTAAAACCTTCCATCACAAGCTGGTGAGCTCTGGAAATAAGAGTAAGTCCGTTTGTGTGGTTGAAGTGCGCAGCTATATCCTGCCCAAAAGTATAGCCAGCTCCACGAGGAGAAATTCCCCAACCACATCGATCATCAGGATCAGACCACAACAGATCACACATAGGCCCTTCATGAGGAACCTGTATAGACACAGAATACCAGAAACATATATCAGCGCAAAGGAGAAACAAAGTTTGTTATTCAGCCCAAGAACTTCTTTTTTTCAAACATTGCATCCTAAGTTCTTATTCACAAGCTTTATTCCCCTGATCCTGTCTAAGCATCAATACTAAGCATTTTAATGACTTGGACCATCATAAAGATCAGTAACATATTGGAACCCTTTGCAAACCGGCCACTCAAAGAGCTAAAACACTATCAGATTCCACAATACCTCCTGTATACGATCCAAGGCTCGGATGTTGTCCAATGTGTCCAAAGATGGAGAAAGACCTCCGTGCAAACAGAAAACCTGTAATGCAGCAATGAATCGTTCTAGTTCATCATAAACAACTAATGACAGATGAAAAGAGTATGAATACTCTATGACTCTGACTGACCTGACTCTCAATAAGAGCTGTAAGAGGTAGATAATCAAAAAGATCAGTAAAATGCTTCCAGACATTTGCATTTCCATACTTTCTTAAGCATTCATCATAAAAACCGTACCTAAAAAGCGATCAGAAGAAATCAGTAATAACATAATTAACTGGCTGCCAGGATAAATTCAGTATTAGAAAATTGCTAGTTTCTTAAACAAGCAAAACCAATAGTCCAAGGAATAGATTTGTTGCCGACCTTATCAATCAAACATCGGATCAAATTTTCATACTACAGCTTTCAGAAGAAAAAAATGCCAAAATGGAGAAATATTGAACGAACATATTTATTCAAAACAATACAGAACGTCGAATCTACATAGTGTTCCATCCGTCCATATTAAACTTCCCGCTTCTCGTTCACACTATCTCCAATACGCAAATTTGACCATCAATATCTATAGTTACGTGATAAAAATATAAAAAATTGATATTTTCAATGTACACATCAGTATGAATCCAACATATCCAACATGTATATATTTGTAAAATTTTATGGTCAAGGTGTTCAACATTAGACTTCAAAAGAGAAATGGGTAAGGACGGAAGGGGGTACATCAGGGACCCTACACAGCATCACTTTATCCCAAAGGAAGGCCTTAGTCAAAAGGACAAGGATCCAAGGCCAAACCCAAAGGTGTCTATATATTACAAAAAGGTAAGGCCCGTGTTGTCCCCTAGCTCGTTTTCAGTTTACCTCAGTACAAACTTTTACTCTCACATTTCAATATTCCTTTAGTTCGGTTTTCTTCAGCCAAGGAGAACATGCCCTAAAACAAAAGTAAAACTACAAGGAAATATTCAGAAGTCAATTCAATTGCAAATGTAACAATCACAAACCAAAATTCAATGCCAACATACTAAAAAAGGAGCAATTTGAGAAGTGGTGTCAATGTTCCATACATAGCATAAATTTCCAAGTTCCAATTTTCGTCGGAAACTTTACCCTCACCTATCCATTTTCAATGCAAATTTAACCACTACAGCCTTGATGGTGCAATGAGGCACTATACACATCAGGACTGAAAAAAAGAACCAACACCGCATCCAACTTAAGAACTAACGCCAATCAAATTAACAACATTCCCCTGATTGTAAAATAATTTGTTAATCAACTTCAGGTACAAGATGTTACAAAAGTATGTCCAACATAAAGTTTTGGGTGATAAAAGGTTAGCCAAGTACGAAGATAGATGAGAGGCAACAGAGCTTTACACTTGAGTGATTTGCCGGCTCTCATGATTTCCTCTAAGGATTGTAATTCTATCCCTGTAGCGAACTTTCAAAGCCACCAGGAGAGTGACAGTTTCAACTGAATAGTATCCACGATCTGCGGTGACAGAAAGCAAAAGGATAATATGTCAGTGGATGAAAGCACTTTGCAAATTTAATAGCTTAAAGGATCCAGTTATTCACATATCTTTCCCCTTATATATACCCAATTCAATTTTTTTGCTCGACGATTAAGCCAAAGAATGAGATTCCAATGTGAAAACCTGTGGTTGACGGTTATCAAGGTCGAAACAAGAAGCATCAAACCAGAATCTTGTAATTATGTGCTGGGGGAGTTTACACATAAAAGAAGCCCGTTAAATCATTTTCTATGTTACTCCGACTCAGGTACTAGTGTCGGACTCGGTTAAATTGTAAAAACTTTCGATAAATGAAGTGTCAAGTTTCCATACCCATATTGGAGTGTGGAGGATCTGGTACTGAGTACTTAGGTAAAATGAAGAGTCGGAGTGACATTAGATTATTTTTAGCACAGTTTTCACATTGACGTTGAAAGTATGATTTGCACCACCTTATCTTATTTTGTATGGTAATGACTAATGAGTGTCCTAAGCATATCTAGTCACTATAATGTGAACCTTAAGGGGGACCGATAGCATCAATAGTCATAAAAGCTAATGGCCCATGAAATAATGTTAATGCCTAAGTCAGATGTCACACAGTGACTAGAACCACAGGATATAAAATGTGTAAGTTGAAAATCTTCACAAAACTTCACTACTACAATTAAAAGACCTTTTTCCATTCCACGGATAGAATAACATGAGTGACCCAGTCCAACTATTAGAATTACAATCAATACATGGCTTCATATGCGTGACTTAAGGTTTCGGATACGGCTACCATCAATTTCATAAGGAAAATACTCCCCTGTCCCGTCAACTTATGCAAGGGAGATATATCCCAACATCAGAATCAATAATAACATCCATTCTCCAACTTTTCTTAGAAGTATGATATATGAATAACATCACCAACAAACCACTTTTGAAATGGGGTTTGGAAAGGTAAGGTGTATACAACGAAAACCAAATCAAAAAAAGAAAAAAGGCTGTCCACATAAGAGATCCCAGCTACACAGGCGCAAAGTTGACGAAAACAACACGAACATTAATTGCATACCAAAACAAAACAAACAATAATGCATTGTGGAAAGCATAAAATCAAGCAGTGTGTCACAATAAACTAATGGAAGAAATGAAGCTGTCATCAACATAAAGTAGATCAACCTGTGAGTAGCAACGACGAAGAGCAACATAAAACAAATCATATCCATAAAGAGGCCCTAAAATAGCATGTACAAAAGCCAGAAAAAGTGTCATTAGAGTAGCATGAAACCATAACTAGCAATGAAAAACATTGATGCTTCAAAAATGCAGCTTGAGCAGCCCAATATTCTTAAACCTTCATTTTGGAATCATTGAAACTATTACAACCAAAGTAAATAAGCACGGCATGCTCCGTAATCTTCCATGAAGCATATATTCAAGAAGAAGAAGGCTCGAGAATCAAAACCCAATCAAAACTTCATCATTAAGTAAATTTTATCACAAACAGGAGAACGTGGTAACCTAGATGTTTCCGTGCTATAAAACTTCTATATTTCTCTTCATAGTTTGATCAATGTTCTCAGTATTGATAGCGATTTCTTGTTCGGCGTGTACATTCCCAATTATATAGCTAAAGAAAATTCAATCACATTACTAAGGTTCATAAATTTCAATCAGTTTGATTACCCTTTGTCTCTTTGAATTACCCCTGGTTATATGCCTCATGAGTCATGACACCATGAAAGTTTAAATTATACAATTCCTCAATATTAAAGAAAAGGAGGACACCAAGATCTATCTTCATATTTGAAGTCTAAGTTCTTATATCCATCCAGTTTCGAACACTATCCGCTTAGATTCATCAAAGTTCTACAACTTCTAGCTTCTCCTAACACATAAGTTTTATTCTCCTGAATGCTGATATGCTTTCATGAGTCAAATGACCCTCAAAAATTTCACAATCTCCAAAATGCATTTGACTTCCATAATACATGTTAAAAACTCAAAACCCCTTCCATTCAATGCCTTTGACAAGCCAAAGGATCTAATATCAACCTTCACATCTAGAAAACCATATAGCAATTCCTCCAACTTCTATCCACCGAAACCACGCTCTAGCATGTAATGCAACATTATTGCAAACAAATATAGTTTGGGTTAAGGAGCAGCATAAGAGAGTAAACAATGCCAAGAATTAGATAATTTTCTCCATCATATCGAGGGCACGCTAACGCTACAGACTCCCCTTTCATTCTTTTACTGCAGTCAGTATGTAATCAAAGGCCTTCTATTCATAGCTAGATAGTTTTCGTCCATCTCACATCTCACATAAGACATCCTCCCAAGTCCAAGCGGATAACGAAGTGATAAGTCGTCTCCCCCTAACCGTTCTTCGCCTCTGAAAGCATCCCCCAAGCAGCTTATAACCATCTTCTTCCCCCTCCTTCACCTCCCAATAGCCAACAGAAAACATAATTCTCCTCTATTTTCTCTGCTTACCTTCAGCTTATACAGCAAATTCCAATGCAATATTCAAAAAATAGATCAACATACAATAGAAAACAGATCTTAAATCTTGATAAATCAATTCGAAACCAAACGAAAACCTCCAACTGAAAGAAAAGGATTAATTTCAAAAAACTGACCTACATAATCTCCCATGAAGAGATAATTTGTATCAGGAGCGTTTCCGCCGATGCGAAAAAGCTCAATGAGATCGTAAAACTGTCCATGAATATCGCCGCAAACGGTGACCGGACACTTGACTGGCTGCACATTCCATTCCTCGACCAAAATCGCTCTTGCTTGATCACATAGCGTCTTCACTTCTCCCTCCGACAACGGTTTACATTCCATCAGTTGCTCGATCTGCCGATCTAGATCCGCGTGTGACGGCATTTTTCCGATCTACAACTTCCGAAACTACGATCAAATCCTCGAAAACTCGATCGAAATTGTAGTTTTTCTCTTCTGAATGATTCAAATCAGCATTTGGATCGATTACGACGAAAAGTTAGGGTTAGGGTTTCAAAATCGGAGAAATCGATATAGGAACTAATTTATAGAAAAAATGATGATCTTATGGAGATCATAACACGAATGATGAGAAATCATGCCATTGATTTGGCTCCTCCATTAAAGATGAACTTTGCAATTTCTAATTTCTCTCTCTTCTTCTGGTTCTCTCTCTCTTTCTCTCCACTTTCTCTCTCTAAAAGAGCAAAATTTGGGAAACGATAAGGGGAAATGTATTTATAGGGAAGAAGAGGGGCCTGAAATGAAATTCGAATTCAAATGCAAATGAGAGAGAAGAAAGGGAGAGGGGGTAATATCGGAATTTTGAGACAACCGGTGGCTCCACCGAGTCAAAAATCAAAATCGACTGGTCGTAAAGACACGTGGTCACTTTGCTGTGGGGTCCAGGGAGTTGGAGGCTGTTGAAATTTAGTTTACGTGGCTCCTGCTTCATTATGTTTCTCTTTTCTTTTTTATTTTATAAGTACCACACAAAGGAAATGGAACCAAAAGTATGAATAAATTAAGTAAATATATAAGGATAATTTGGTAGATACCATTAATCCATTATACCACTTCTTTTTTTGAGGTGATTTGCTAGATACCACTTTTATTCTTAAGATGGCCTCTAACACTCATCAAATGATCTAGGAGGTAGATCATAAGGAGAGTGTATAAGAAATAATAAAATATTAAGAAAGAGAAAAAAAATAAGAGAGAGAAAGTGAAAATTTGGTCATTGTATGATTTAGATTTTCACCCTCTTGTGTTTTCGAAGATGCTGACACACATAGCAGAAGTGGAGCTGCTGTCCATGCATTAGTAGAGAAGAGCTGCAGCTAATCACCTGGGCTCATGCTCATTCCTTCTTATTCTTTTGCAAGAATTGCAACGGTTTGATCAATAATCCAATGGCCAAGATTGTTTATCAAATTGAAATGTTTAAAAACTTTGTACTGTTAAAAAATGTGCTTAATTTTTTTTTAAAAAAAAAACAAACACTTATATATTTTTTCTCTATAAATTGACATCAATATTGATATTAATATGTTTAAAATATCGACAATATTATCATTAACCATATATTAAGTTTGCTACTATTGGCCGATTTAAAAAATTGCCACCACGATATTAACATTAACCATACTAATGATATTAAGTTTGATAATATTATTTATTAAAATATATAAAATAATTAAATATAACAGTTATTAATTGTTTTTAATTACTAAAAAATTGATGGAGATATAATTGAGGAAAGAAAATCTATGGTAGGATATGGTAAAAAATAAGAGAGAGAATGTGAAGATCCAAAATTGTAAATCATCTATTAGGTAAAGAAATAATGGGATCATCAAAAATAGATCTTGAGTGAGGTGGAAGAGTGAGAAAATAATAAATTAATTGATTATCTCAAATTTTAAATCAACTAGTGGCTATACTCTAAGAGCATGTACAATGGTAAGACTAGTATCTTACTAGTCTTACCATATTTCTCATTCTCTCTCCTGTCCTCCTTCTTACACTTCATATCCCACTAACTCTGTCACCAACTCATCCATTTATACTCAAAATGGATGGGTTAGTTTTAATCGGTCTTTTATTTCTCTCTCCTACTTTTACTATACCCCACCATATACTCTTATTTCATATTAAAAAAATCCTTGTTTTATATAGAGTAGATTATTTATATTTAAAATTTAATTAGTGAGGTTTTAATTATTAATTATGCATTTTAATAATTTATATTTTTATATTTAATTACGTTATGTATAATTCGATTAAACCACATCGATTATTTTTTAATATAATTATGTGTACTGTGTTACTCTCAATAACGATTACTTAGTTGAAATAACTTATTAAAGATATTGATGAAAAATGATGGGAAGTTTAAAATTCATTTATTTATATAGCATTTCAAATTTGTTTATTTAAATATGAACTAAAACGTTGCTAATTTAAGTAATATTCATACAAGACTTGTTTTTTAAACCTTCACACAACAAACTTTTCAAAATCAAAATATTACTTAAATTAGCAATGTGAATGCAATACATAAGATTGATTGTGCTGATAAACACAAATACATTAAATTTAAAATAATGTAAACAACATGTAATTTAATAAAGCTTGCTTAAGCATTTGAACGATTGGCCCCAAATTTACGCCATATGTGCTCAACCAAATTGTTTTTTAGTGACATATGAGTTTCCCCATCTCGCATCTCGGCTCTCTTCTCCATATATACACCTTAATTCCGGCCATCAAGTCTACCATTGTGCACGATAAATGGCTCTTCTCCAACTTGGTTAGACGACCCTGCTCTATTTTGAGGTTGAATTTGTTCATACTCAGCTCGGTCTCGATAATTCTGATAAGTATCACGCTCATCTTCAACAATCATATTGTGCATGATAATACACGCCATGATTATTTTCCACAATATATTTTTATCCCACGCGAGAGCGGGGTTGGCGTATAATTGCAAATCTAGCTCGCAATACCCCAAATGCACGCTCAACATCTTTTCTGACCGCTTCCTGATATTAAGTGAATAATCTTTGCGTAGGGGTTTGAGGGAGCTTTATTGCAGGGATGAACGTTGACCATCTTGGGTAGATGCCATCTGTGAGATAGTAACCCATGTTATAAGTTGTCCCATTAACTGAGAAGTTGATTTCCGGAGCCTTTCCTTGTAGGACATCGTCAAAGACGGGAGACCTCTACAACACATTTATATCGTCACATGAACCCGGGGTGCCAAAAAAGCATGCCATATCCATAAGTCACTTGAAGCTACCGATTCTAATATTATTGTTGCAGTTTTGCTTCTGCCTTGATACATTCCTTTCCAACCTCGAGGACAATTTTTCCAGTTCCAATGTATGCAATCAATGCTTCCCATCATGCCTGGGAAACCTCGACGCGTGCCTTCATGTAGGAGACGCTCAATATCATTTGGATTTTCCTTCCTCAGATACTCCGGTCCAAATTGAGAAATTACCCCTTCGACAAAATGAAGAAGACATTCTCTTGCGGTACTTGAAGCAATTTTCACGTATTCGTCGACAGCATCAGATGCTGAACCATATGCTAAAATTCTGATAGCCGTTGTGCATTTTTGTAGGGGAGATGCACCCAACCTTCCAGTAACATCGGGTCTTTGCGTGAAGAATACATTGTTCGTTGTTACAGCTTCAACAATGCGAAGAAAAAGATGTTTGTGCATCCGAAACCTCTGACAAAACATATTCTCAGGATATAGAGGTTCGTTGCTGAAGTAGTCATGAAATAGTCTTTCATGAGCTTCCTCACGCTTCCTAGGAACATATTTCCTAGTGGGGGGCACAATCTCTTCTTCAGTTTCATGTTGTGCATCAACTGATTGACTCCATTCTATATAATCTTCAACCATGTAATTAAAAAATTCAGAACCAGAACTGGATGAACTTGAATCGTTGTTCATTTAGTAGGATGTGTATTTAGTGGATGTTTGATGTAGTGTTGAAAACAAGGGGTGAGAAGAATGATATGGTGAGGTTGTGTGGTTTGAAGGTTAAAGATATGATGTATTATATAGGAAGAGCCATCTACTCATTAACAATGTAGGTGTACACATTGTAAGACTAGGCAAAACTAGGAGTAGACAATGTAGGAGTAAACCCTTCATGCTTTTCAATTGTCAGTAGATTAGACTACACAATGTAGGAGTGGACAACCCCATGTCTACTATTCTAATGTCTGACGATTAGACGAATCATTGTGTTGAGTGTTAAGTATTGATTGTTGAGTAGACAATTCAATTATTGAGTAGACATTTCAATGCAAAAATATTGACATAGTTGAATTCAAAGTTGTGATTCTAGTACATACAATAATAATAATTAATAATAATAAGATTGATTAAATTAATTAAAATCAATTGCATAAACATTCATAATTAAATAATACAATTAAAATGAATTCTAATTAAGTTAAACCTAAAAAAAAGGCTAAACATATTTATGCTTAAATTTTAAGGTAAGTTTTTCATACATCTCCATCTCATATGAGTTAAGAGAGGCTTTAGACATAAGTATATTCCAAATATTATATCTTCTTTCTTCTTCTTTCTTTTCTTCTCTGGTGGCATCACACTCCTTTTGATACTAAAGCAATTCCTCTCCCAAACTAACTCTCCTCTCAAATTCTGAAGAGGATGGTGAACTAGATACCGTTGCTTGACTTTGTCTTCTGCTCTTAACTTTTTTCACACCGTTAGGACGCTTTGAGCTCCTACCTTCTTCACAAGGAGTTTCCGGAACAAAACGTTTTGAACTCCCTTCACTCATTTCAGTGTCATCCGACCATTTCGGGTATTCTCTAAGTTCATTTCATGCATGCTCTAATACAAATTGGCTCCCATTGTTTGTATTTCTCCAAATTTCACGCGCTTCAGTCTTGACATCTTCTTCATTGCAACCGGACCCTTTTATCCTCTTCGCCTCGCAATACACCCCGACCCATGCACTCACATCCCCGTTAAGTTTTTTTCCAACGGCTAACAACACCTTTGAACGTCCTTGGGCGTAAGGTTGGATTGAGTCGTCGAGATTCTTCCACATGAAGAAATACTCTACCCCAATAACCTTCACCATTTTGGTCAGTTCCCTTCAACACGTCTCCTCCACACTCTAGATACGCTGAGATGAGCGCTTGGTCTTCCACCACACTCCATTGAAGTTTTGGTGCTGTCACTTTCTTTGAATTAGAAGCATTTTAAACTTCTTATGAAGGGATTTCTACAATATCATCTACATGGTATCTATTATTGTTTCCATCCCCTCCCGGAGTCGATGGAGATTGCTCGTGTTGTTGTGACATTGGCAAAGACGGTTGAACTTGCTCTTGATGTTGGGAGAAATGATGAGAACTTTGTGGGGCTTGTTTGTGTGGATTGTTGTTGAAATAAATTAGGATTGTTGGTAACGCTAGGAATAGGTTGAGAATTTTGGTTATTTGATTGACTTTGAAAATATAAAAACATCCTTTGAGATCCGGATTTTGTAGAACGCTTGGATCGATTTGGAAATTGTTTGGGGAATTTTGTGGGTGATTTGAATTATTTTGGGAGTAAGGATTATTTTCATAATTTAAATTTTTTTGGTGATTTGGATTATTTTGGGAGTATGAATAATTTCCATAATTTGGATGATTTAAATCCATTTTATATAAATGTAAATAAAATGACTTAGTTGGGTGATATAAATGATATTTGGTAGGAGAAAACAAGTATAAATAAAAATAGGTTAGAAAGAAGTGTGTGAAATTATGTCAAATTTGGGCTCAGTTTATAGGCAAAAAAATATATGACCGTTGGTAGATTTTTTTAAAAAAAATTATTAACACAATTGTTTTTATTAACGTTATAAAGTTTTTTTTGGGTATTACCATTAAATACATCCAAAAATAAAAAGAATGCAAGTGGAGAAAGAGAAAGAGGAAAGCAGACATGCAAGCTGCAGTAGTTCCACGCGTCACCCTTATAAACAGAGTTGAGAAAATCTGTCAGTGGTCCTAACGCGCGTCAGGCCACTTACGGAATTTTTTTTCCCGTTTTTTTGGTTAAACGCACCCAACTACTTCCTTTTCCCAGTCGTTTTACATGGTTAAATTGCAAAAAAAAAATTAATCACCTATATTAATCTTGCCACGCGTCTAACTCTTACTGGTAGAGGCACGCCATCCAAGGTTAAGGTTGATCTGGCAGTGGGACCAACTCTTTTTTTCTTAAAGCTAGACTAATTGTCTACAATGGTAAAACTATATAAGACTTGGTCTTAGAATTCTTAGACTAATTAAAACCACACCATTGTACATGCTCTAATAAGGATGGAGCCCATGGAGGTGAGTACAATTTGCATGTTCTCAACCGCACTCATATAAGTTGGGTGGGTATGAGTATGAGTTCGGTGGATAGTGGGTGGATATGAGTATAAAAAGTATATTCGTCTTATATTACGGGTGTAATTGTGTAAGAGGGGTATGAAGTCTTACCCGCCACATACTTGTGCCTTGTGTGTCTCGCATCCATATTCTGTAAGCACTCAGTGTTCATGTTTTTTTTTTTATAAAAAAGGGGCTTCTTCACTTAAAAACATAATGCTAAATGCATCTACAAACCTAAATACTAAGGTACCATTTTGGTGTAAAAGTGGGATAATGGCAATTCTATAATTGTAACTTTAAACATAAATTTTAAGTTTGCACTCAAATTGATTCATGAATAAAGGGTATTGGTGGCAGATAGGCGAGTAATGGAGTGGGTATGATTGTCGAAAGAGCAAGTTCAAGCCGATCTTTCTCCTTATACAATTGGCCTATTTTGACCATGTACTCTTTCTTTGTTCTTGCTCTCTAACACAGTCGACCTCTGCTAAAAAGCCAGCTGGCATTTAGGATTTTTGCTTCCTCGAAATATTTTGTATGGTCTTGTCCATGACATTAGTCGCCAAGCAGACCAGTTTCTTGTTCTCTCTCGATCATGACACGGTGAGGAAAAAGTTGCACAAGATCATTAAAACAAGTTAGAAACAACATAAAATCAAAGGCATTAAAGACTAAACTTAAAGAAGGAATTAGTTATACCAAATGGTCGACTTTGGCCCCCTAAGACCCTTTAGGAATTTGTCTAGGTTGGACTTGAAAAAGCCATGTTTGAATCTTTCCCTCCCTGACCTAAACTTCTTCGAGAAGGCTGGGGTAGACTCCTAAAACGAGTTCGTTGTACCTATGTCGTCGCTTCAACCCGATGACTTTTACCCTTATATGAAGAAGTGCAATTGTCAGCCCTGATAGGGTAGATGACCGCCAATGGTTTGGATGGACTCATAGACCGTCCACCAACTCACAGGGTCTTAACCACGTTCGGGGATAAAACTCATTAGATGACCGAGACGCCTCAAGGATGTCATGGGGCATTTGCCCCACGAGTTTAGAAGCAGCTCCACTAAACACTAGGCCTTGGGGCTCAGTGAGTCGGCAGACTCAGGGCTCAACAATCACGGGGGAGTCTAATGATATTATAGACAATCCCAACTCATGAGCATGCTCGTCCACGGCGTGAGGACGAGAATCACCTAATCCCATTTGATGTATTGGGAAAGCGGCTACAGCCAAAGATGTCGCGGCTTTCGATGTCCTAGTCCACCGAAATGACAGGCGGTGCCGCGGTGAGGAACGATAATATGTTCATCCAAGAGTTAGGGACTAACTGAATCTGGCCTAAGCCGTAGTGACGAAGCACTTGTGTTATGAACTCGTGCAAAGGAAAATTAAGGCCCACGTCAGTGCCAGTTTTATACACGGGAAAATGGCACTGGGAGCATTGGCCATGGTGTCTTTATCGCCAGGTACGACGAATTCACACCTCGACATGGGAATGAAGGAGGACAAAAGATCTATGCTATTATTTACTTTACCCGATCATTTCTTATTGGCAAGGATAAAACAAGGGTCAGATGGGGGCCCTAGACACTCTCTTTTGTGGGTAGACGTCTCATATTTGGATTCCCTAGACGTCTCTTCAACGTCTGGCTAGGGAATCTCCTCTTTATTACCAGCAGCGCTGACTTATGACTGAGTTGTCTGTTTTTCGTTAATAGCCCGTCCAATAGACTCTTCCATGTCAGAGTTGGACGAGCGAAGAAGCAATTGGCGTATGAGACGTGCAATTTATTTGACACGAGCCAGATTACCTTGGATAGGTAAATAAATTGAAATGAAAGAATACGTCGAGTTGACTTAAGTGAGAATTCTGACGAGTAAGGGGAAAGTTTTGCTCTCTAAAAACAGATTTCTCTTCTCTCTCTAGAATCTCAAGTTGCCAAATGTGCAAATGAGGGGGTCAGGGAGAGAGGAGTATTTTATAGGGTGGTAAAAAAAATCCCCCTTCCATGAAGGTGAAAAGACATTCTACGTGTCACCTTTCTATAGGGACACGTGAACCTACTCTCTTTATTACTGATCAAACTTCCTATAAAAAATTCGAATTATTTGGTTGATCAATAATTGTAAAAGGTAATTATCATTTTTAAGGAACTGATAAATCCATTGTTAGGGGCAAATGTTGTAGGATGAAACTAGCCTATTAATAAAAGGCAACATGACACGCTCACTAATCGACGTGTCACTACTTAAGGGAAGACACATGTTCACTCCTAAGACTGACATGTGTAACCTACATTAGCTGACAAGTGTTAGCATCGAACAACACCACGTGTCAATTAATCTTGGGCAAAAGCGGCCAAAATTGATAACTTAATTGAGGACCAAGAAGTTAGGAAAATTGATGGCACCACGTATCAATAAGACACTGATTATCCAATCAGAAAACTCTATTTCAGGGCCAAAATAGGAGTCCTAGTAGCCCCTAACTAGTATAAATACCCTTATATCACATCGGGAAAGGTAAGCACGCTTTCCTAGAAATATTAAATGCACGCAATCACATAGTTTCTCTCTCTATCTTTTTCTCTCTAGATATTTACTTAAGATTCGGAGGGGAAATCAACCTAAATACTCACGGATTGGTTTTCTTCCTGCAGGTTGGGAGCAAGGATCGGATTATTACCTACAAAAGTCTCCCGAAATTACCCTAATGTCCTTGAGAATTCCAAGAACCAATCTAGGCGATACAAGAGGTAGCAACTATTATTTTGCTAAAATCAATAAAAGGAAATAACTTATCTTCAGTCCCAAAACACTCTCCATCTTTTTTTTTTGTTGAGCTCAACATAACCCTTAACATTATTATCCAGGTTACTAAATCAGAATACTACTCTACTTTTCTCATTTATATTCTTTAAGTCTTTAATATAAGTGTCTTTCTCTCTCTCACACACATGCACATACATACATACGTACAAATATATTTTTTGGTTATTACACCTTTTCTAATCACTAGTTGTTGCACCGCGCGCTACGCGCGCGGTACCCCAATGTATTATACTTATTTATTGAGAATGAAGAACAATTTATTGGTAAAATAGGTCTAAAGAATACCTTTGTGAAATCTATTTATTTTTTAAAAGAAGTAATTATAAACGACAACTCAAAATAATGACAATTAAATAGAATGAAACATAGAAGAGGCACGAAGCATATTTCACTTCTTTTCTACTAAATGCAATTATGATGTAGGATCTTAGTGACAAACATATCAAGCATATTAGCTCAATGCTTCACACAAGGCTCTCGTTTGACATGTTTACATATATATAAGCACCAACAACAACCCTATATAGAAAAGGATATAGGCGTGGGTTCATACTGTCAGTGAACCAACAATGGAACTCTCCGGAACCATGAGTACTACACAGGACAAAAGTTATGAATTGTGGCTTCTCTTTGGACAACAATCCACCTTGCACCAGCAACACATAAAAAAAATAAGCATAAAGCCCTTAGATTTAATAATTAGTATTTGCTAAAAAGAAAAGTTTAAAATAGGAGACCTCCATGCTAAAATCACGGTCTCTTGACAAAAAACAAGCCCATGGTAAAATTCAATTTGTTCAGTTTCATTATCTTTCTATAAAATTCATCTAAAATGAGTTAGAAAAAATAAATCTCTTACCCAAACCAAAGGTCCAATCCCTGAGCACTTATCCCAATATTTTGAGGAAAGCGATTGGTAAATTTCTTGATTTATAACCACAAAGTGAATCCAATGACTATTATTAGATAATTCATCCTCGATGTAGCGACTACCTCTTCTTATTTTCTTCTGGCACCTCATCTGGCACACACACTGTTGTTAACCACTTGCACGACTGTTGGCGTTGACGGTGTGGGTCATACGGCCCTGATTGTCCTCCTTAACTTCATCCTCCCACTCTGGACCTTTACCCCTATGTCTCTCCTCTTGATGCTCCTTCTGATATTCTTTCATTCCCTCTAAGCCTGATATCCTCTTTGAGGTGATTTTTATAAGAGTAGGAAGAGGATGTTCGGGGCGCAACCAACAATTTTCTACCCCGTTTCGCCTAGAACTTTTGAATGGCCTGAGACCAAATGAGAATATTCTGTACAAGCTCTGGTACTGCTACATGATGCACATGGAGATTTCAGTGGAGATCTATGCTTCTTCTAAACCGAAAATGATTTCTGAACCACTGACGGAACCTGCAATAGAAATGAAGAGCAATAGAGTGACTAAGTATCTTAATCTTAAAACATCAGAACAATTTCTTTAACCTCGGCCGACAACTGTAAATCAAACTCCAAAGCATTTTTCAACTTATTACACTTTGGATTATTGCTTTTTTGCAATCAATACCCTAACCCTAACTCAAAAACCACCGTAAAGATAGGAGGAAGTCAATGAGGTAAAAACCTTGTCATTACTGCGTCTTATCAAGTATGTCTACCTTATCTTTCATGTGTTACAAACCCCAACCTAACACAAGGTCCAAACACCTTCTTGGCAAATGAGTTATAATCACCAACCAACTTAAAAAACCCCTAGCAATAGGAAGGGGTACGGTGCACCCTCTCAAATATGGGAGAGATGGTGAGATGATGTATGGTGCACCCGCGTGTATGAAAATAATGTACTTAATTCTTCGTAGTAGAAGGGCTAGCAAAAAAAAGGGATTCATTAATTCGAGAGGGCAACCGCGATCGAAAAGCCAATAACCTATCATAACAATCACATTTAAGCTTGATCAAAACCCAAAGTTATTACTTGCCCCACGAAATTAAAATTTTATTCATGACTTAAACAAAACCCTAATCTCAGAAATAACAAAAAAATTGGAAAAGAGAATTACTTGTATGAGCAAGAAGAGCAGAAATTGATAGTGACAGTGTGCCGATAACCAATCGAGCCCGATTGCTGCAATTGAACAACAAACAAACAACATTAGTGACTAAATAGATTGAATCTATAACCCTTATAAAAGGGGGTAAGAAATTACTGTTCATGTGAACAGTGTTATGGGTCTTAAAACGCTAAAAATCACTGTTCATTTGAACAGTGCCAAAAAAGCTCCATTTTTTTCATTTTAGCGTTTTTCTAATTGTAATTGTAAAGGTGAAAGAGACGTCTCTGTGTCTCTCTTCAGTCTCTTCTGCTTTTTTTTAGGTCTTCTCTCTCTATTCTCTCTCTATTTCTTCCTCCCCTTCTCTTTCATGGCTTCCTTGCAGACAAGAACACCGCGTTCGAAATTATAAACATATCGCAGGTATTCTTCTCTATATTCTTCTCTTTTCTCCTGGTTTTCCTCTCATAGTTCATTTCATAGCTCATTTCCTCTTACGACACTTTGATTTGGGGATTTATGGTTTAGTGTATGTTTTAGTTTCATTATATATTTTTTCTCATCTATTTCTTCTTTTCCTTCTTTTTGCAGTTGCTGGTGATAGATAAGAAATTTTTGAACATAATGAAGGTATCTCTTTTTTTTCTTAATTAATTTCCTATAATTTTGCTGATCAGTTTAGATTGAATGAGAAATTTTAGATTAATCCAAATCTGTTAAAAGGAAATTAGGGTTTGAATTTTTGGTTTCTTCTTCTCAAGTCTGATTTTTTCCCAAAAAAATAAAAATGCAGGGCTCGATTTGGTTATTGCTTTTCTGATTTATGTTTTGTTTATTTTTATTTTTCTGATTTATGAGCTTTGGAGTAAGTAAAAGGATGATGGATGATGGGAGTTCAGAAGGACAAAGCATGCCATCCCTATTTTAGGGAAGTCTTATCCCTTCTTTTTTTAATTTTATACTTCATTTTTTTCCTGTTGCACTATTTTTGTCTCTCTCATCCAACTTTACCCTTCCCAGTTTCCCCAGTCTTTTTTTCTTATCCATCGTCGGCTTCACCAACAGAAGCTCTAAGGTTTTAATTGAATCCTTTTTCCCCCCTGTGCTCTAATTTTGTAAATTCAGTTCAATTTTTTCATGTTTTCTGTTCTGAGTTTTATCATCGTTGGCCTTCAGTTTGTCAAAGGCAAGTTCTAGGTTAAATTTGGGGTTTTCCATTCTTTGAAATTTATCTTGTTGTGTTTGCCGTGAAGTTTGATATTCATAAAATTATGAAGTTTGTTGTGCCATTGGTGTTTATGTGTCATTGATTGGTTTGCTTCTATTTGCATATCAGTTTGCGTGGGGGGAAAATGAACAAGGGGAAGAACTCTTGTTTGCTAGTAGTAAGGTATGTCTTTCTTTTACTTGGGGCTAATTTGGTGTTTGATCTTTAAATTAAATTCTCTACCTGTTTTTACTTAGATAACACTATTTATCAATCTATTCATACAAGTCATCATCTGTAGTTCATCCACTTGTTTTACGCAACCTGAAAGTGATTTGATCGACTCTTCATTTAACTAATGTACCTATTTCGGATCCACTATACGACAGAATAGAGGAATACTTGATAGGTTTTAGTTGTATCGCCTAATCAAAAATAAACCTACGGACCTCTAACTAGGTAGTCAGTGGAAGCAGGGTCGAATCCACAGGGAGACAGAGTTTCTAAATTAATATTCAACCAATTCAGCTACTCTAGAAGAAATCAGGGAAGAAATAATTAAACTAAAGAATAGACTACAGAAGACGGAATAAATCGAGGATTAAACTATGGAATAAAAGTCTAGGGTATTAGGTCGGTCCACCATGCTTATACCAATCAAATAGGGTCAACTACTATCAAAACCTAGGTCAAGAGTCGGGGATTAGAGCCTATGTTGAGCTATGGTTAAGACTCAACGCTCATAGTTCAACATACGCCGCATGTTCACTAACGTAATCAGAACTACTGACGTGTCCTAGGCCTCTAGTCGTAAGACGGATCTGTGCAAACAACTATTAACCACAAGCAACCAACGAAACTGCGCAATAACGTTAATTACTCAATAAAGAACAAACCACATCACAATCACCCTAATCAAGCCCTAGAAATCAATAAGAGTCTAAATCACAATCATGGTATAAACATGGCTTTCCTATCTAACACCCTAGAAAGAGACTACTCAGACATGATCGAATTAACAACGACAAAACTAATATGAAACCCTAACAATTGCATCATGAACGAATAAATAATTAAACTAAGCAATCAAGAATAACAAAAGAGATTAGGGTAAGGAAGAGTACCAATTGACGGAAAGCAGGAACTTTTATTAAAATCGAAATAGGTTTGATCACCTCTAAATTAATATAAAGTGTTTGAATTGAACTAAGAACAATGAAGAATAATACTAGTCTAAAGCTAATGAAAGATGAATAAAAGGTGTCTCTAAAAAATGAGGAAAAAGGTATTTATAATACCCCTCAAGTCTCATTAAAACGGGAAACGAAAGTCGAAATCTGCGTATAAATGTACCAGACCCGATCGGGCCCGTGGCACCCACCCGATCGGGTCAAAAACCGAAAGTCATCAGCAAGCGTTTGGGCTTTAGCATAACAGCGCGCAGCATCAGATTGATTGTTGCAGCCCACCCGATCGCACACCCGATCGGGTCGTGGATCGGGTGCACAACACACTAATCATACTGGCGTCTTGTGTGGCGTAGCAGCAGCAGCAACCAAAACGTAGAGGACCCGATCGGGTCGGGCGGTGGGCACCCGATCGGGTCTGGGGACATGTTTCCTCGCCCGATCGGATCGGGCAACCCCTCGCCCGATCGGGTCCGCAACTTTCAGACCCGATCATAAATACTTCGCCCGATCGGGCCATTTCTGCCCGATCAGTGCACTGAAACCTCCTTTGACTCCTTGGCTCTCTAAACTTCACGTTTATGGGTCTTGAGACCTCCTTAACTACCCATAAAGCTCGTGAGCCATCCTACGTGCCTCGTAACATCTCGTAAAGCCGTGGTTGCTTCCAAATGGCTCGGGAATAAGGAGAAAACTCCCTAAAACCTGCAATTCAACACTTAAACACGAAACCACAACTAAATACGATAGTTAGCACAAAATAGCTCCCAACAGCTCCAATGACGCACAAATTAGCTTGTAAATAAGAGAGAAAACTCTATATAAATACGTGATATCAAACTCCCCCAAGCTAAACATTTGCTTGTCCTCAAGCAAACAGCACATGAACATGGAATAGATTACCTCACCCCAAAGATAAAAACAAATCAAAGCTCAAAATATTTTCAAGACTAAGAATCGTTCAAGCAGGCATAATTCAAGTTTGGCTCATCAAATCCATCCAACCACCAATCATTCAAGCAATTTTTCAAACTCAAGCATCCACAAAGCATACAAGTCATGAAAAGGCACTCACAAGGGTGTCACTCCTCTCAATTTTGTGGCAGGCAAAGAATGTGCCCGAACACTCACCAACCCGACCATAAATACCCTTCCCACTCACACTCTCATGTGTTTAAGAAGGTTTAATGACGCTCATCCTAGTCAAGTCGACTCAATTAGCAGAAATACTCTTTAACTTTGACAAACTAACTCGAAATCAATCAAATGAACATTGCAGACACGAGCTCAAGAGGACTTTATAGGGTTGTAATGGGGCTTAGGTGAGAGGTAGGGGATACTTTTGGGTAATGTGGTGGAAAAACCAAGAAAGGGGGAGCATAAACCATTCAAACAAGGCCTAAGATGGCCTTCACAACTCCCAACAATCACCATAAAACCATGTAAAATAACCCAACTCTCATAAATCAATGAAAAGCGCATAACAAACCCAATTTTCTAGCAATGGAGCGAATATTCTTTTATGAACGTACGTGAATGAAAGAACTAGAATTCTTTTGAATTTTCATTTCATTTTTCTCTTTCATTTTTCTGAACTTCATTCACGCAACTCTAAACTTGCTTTTCTTTTCTCTTTCTCACTCTCAAACCACAGCAAATACACTTTTAAATTCCTCAAAAACAAAACTAAGCCAACAAACCAATCTCAAACTCCACCCATACAAAAGCTCCCCCAAGCTAGGCTTGGAATAAGATCAAGTGAAGGCTTTGGGCTCATAATAGGGGTTTAAGTGACACGAAACAAGTCATTAGGCTCAGCGGGGCTAAGGAGGATAAAAGTATATCAAAAATTCACTCTGAAGCTCAAGAATAAGACAAAAGGACGCCTCTATCACAGCACATGCTGCAAGTCATCTAAAATCAGACAAGTACGAAGTCAAAGTCAAGATCAATCCACTAAATAGGAACTAACACACAAGAATTGACTGGATAATAATATGAATCCAATAGGCTACAAAGAGGCCTCACAGTCTAACCAATTAAGGTATGCAGCACAAAGTGGTCTAATATAATCCAAAAATGCTCGAAATCATAGCAATCAAACATCAAATCATAGCCTCAAGATCACAAATGCCCAGCTATCCAGAAAACAAAGTCAAATCAATTTCAAATAGAGCACAACAAGGGGCACAGGGAGGCAACTAAACCAGTCATGGGAACCATAATTTTTTGATTTTTTTCATTATTTTTCGAAAGCAGTAAAACTAGTCTAGAAAGCAGTAAAAGAGATAGGGAATACAAACATAACTCCTCCCCTAAGCTGAACTTGGCAGTGTCCTCAATGCCAAAAGGTGATAAGGACTATGCTAAGAGGAAAAACAATGTTAGTACCCTCACTCTCGCTCACAAAAGGAAGAAAAATAAAAAGAAAAGGAAAAGGGAAAGAAAAGAAATACGAGTTGCCTCTCGCACAGCGCTGGTTTATAAAGGTCCCGCAAGACCATAATCCTCCCTCTCTCAAATAGGAGGGGCTTGGCAATGAGTGCCACCCTCATCAAACATCTTTCTCCTCCAAATGTTCTTGACAATGCCTCCAGACGGTGAGGCAACCTTAGGTGGAATTGGAACCTTCTCCACACCTACTTCATCCAGAACCTCATCCCTGCAACAAGATTGTTCAAGCATAGGTGCCTTAACAGCATTGGTTAGTTTAAAAATCACTTTATCATCACCAACACTCAGAGTTAAAGACCCAAACTTGACATCAATGACAGCACCAGCAGTACACAAAAATGGCCTACCCAAGATAATAGGAATCTGGGCATCCTCATCCATATCTAACACCACAAAATCAACAGGGATATAGAATTTCCCGACCCTAACAGGAACGTCCTCTAAAACACCTAGAGGGTATTTTATAGAACGATCCGCCATCTGTAAAGTGATTTGTGTGCATTTAAGGGCTCCCATGTTCAGTTTCTTATAAACAGACAATGGCATAACAGAAACAGAAGCACCTAAATCACACAAAGCCTTATCAATAAAAATAGGTCCAAGATGGCAGGGTATAGAAAAACTACCAGGATCTTTTAACTTTGGTGGGGTTTTATTTTGAATAAAAGCACTACACTCTTCAGTAAGAGCGACACGTTCTACCCCACTAAAGTCTCTTTTCTTAGTGATCATGTCTTTCAGAAATTTGGCATAAACAGGCACTTGGGTAATTAAATCTGTAAATGGAATCGTTACCTCAAGGTTCTTGACCATAGCCAAGAACTTACCAAATTGCTGATCGACCTTAGATTGTTGCATCCTGTGAGGAAAAGGTAGCCTTGGTGTAAAAGGCGTTTCAGAAACCTTCTCCTTTTTCTTCCCTGTTTGTTCAGCTGCTGCAGACAAATCGACTTCAGACGTCGAATTCTTCTTTTTTCCTTCCTCTACCACCCTCTTCTTCCCTGCAGTTGGGGTAACCTCATCAATGGGCACTGGAGGGGCATCATATGCAATGCCACTACGAAGAGTGATGGTATTCACATGTTCTCTCTGAACTGGTTGCCCTGGCAATTGTCCCTGCTGCCTCTGTGCATTAGATTCTGCCAACTGAGCAACTTGAGCCTCGAGAAGTTGGATGTGCTTCTCTTGGGCCCTCCTTGTTTCCTCATTTGCCTTTTGCATAGACAATATCAGTTTCATCAGTTCAGAATTGCTAGGCTCTTGTGGGTTGTTTTGTGGAGGTGGGGTGTGGAAATTTTGTGGAGTTTGGAAGTTATTGGGATGATGGAAGTTTTGTGGTGGTGGTCTTTGGAAATTTTGTAGGGTTTGATGGTATGAAGGTTTAGGGTAGTTTTGTGGAGGTGGAGGTTGATGGTTTTGTGGGTTTTGGTAGTTATGTGAAGGGGGGAAGGTTTGTGGTCTTTGTTGGAAGGCATTGGCCTGCTCCATCTGAAATTGACTGAACTGACAGTCATGCCCAAAGTGACCCTGAACACCACATACCTCGCAGTAAGATGAGGTAATGGGTGCTACTGCAGACATAGCATTGATACTCAAAGGGGGTGCTGCTGAGAAAGAGGAACTGAAGGTGTTAATCTGCTGACTCAGCTTCGCCATCTGCGAAGTCAATAATGCAATGGCATCTACCTCCAGTACCTTCCTCGTGATGCTTCGGGAAGTGGAATGATCATTGGCTGCGAGGTTTGATAGAAACTCGTAGCCTACATCCACTTCCTTATCCAGAAAAACTCCTCCTGCAGACGAATCAACAATACTCTTCGCCTGAGGCTGCAGACCATTGTAAAATTCTGCGTCAAGAACCATTTGTCCATGTTGTGGTGTGGACACTCTCTCTGTAAATCCCTAAACCTAGCCCACGCTTCCCGTAATGTTTCATCAGGCTCTTGGAAAAACGTGGCTAGTTTATTTCTGATTTCTGCTGTCTTTGTGGGTGGATAATACTCTCTCAGGAATGCAGCAGAAATCTCACTCCATTCTGTCTCTTTCACGTCGTTCAACCATTTCTGGGCTCTATCCCTCAATGAGAACTCGAACAACATGACCTTTAGTTGCTCTGGAGTGACGCCGTCATGTTTAACGGTTCAACAAAGTTGTTGAAACCGTTGCAGATGATTTGCCGGATCTTCAGTAGGATGCCCACCAAACTGATTTTGCTGGACCATGCTGATGAGTCCAGGCTTAATCTCAAAGTTGTTAGCGGCGATGGTGGGCATTGGTGGTCCAGTAGAAAGACCATCCGGGTTGGGCTTCCCCATATGACTTCAGTGATTTTGACATAACTGAATTCAAGGTGTCTGTTCCAGAGGTGTTCAGCTGAACAGACTGCTTTATCTTTCGGATACGCCTGATTGTCCTAGTAAGATCGGGGTCCGCTGGAATTGGGGAACCGTGTCTTTGGGACCTGGGCATACAAAAGAAACAAAAAGCAGTAGTAAAACGTACCTCAATTGGAACAATGAAGTTCCAACGAGGTACAGAGAAGTAGACCAAATAATCAAATAAAAACTTAGAGAACTAGCCGTCTCCCCGGCAACGACGCCAAAATTTGATAGGTTTTAGTCGTATCGCCTAATCAAAAATAAACCTACGGACCTTTAACTAGGTAGTCAGTGGAAGCAGGGTCGAATCCACAGGGAGACAGAGTTTCTAAATTAATATTCAACCAATTCAGCTACTCCAGAAGAAATCAGGGAAGAAATAATTAAACTAAAGAATAGACTACAGAAGACGGAATAAATCGAGGATTAAACTATGGAATAAAAGTCTAGGGTATTAGGTCGGTCCACCATGCTTATACCAATCAAATAGGGTCAACTACTATCAAAACCTAGGTCAAGAGTCGGGGATTAGAGCCTATGTTGAGCTATGGTTAAGACTCAACGCTCATAGTTCAACATACGCCGCATGTTCACTAACGTAATCAGAACTACTGACGTGTCCTAGGCCTCTAGTCGTAAGACGGATCTGTGCAAACAACTATTAACCACAAGCAACCAACGAAACTGCGCAATAACGTTAATTACTCAATAAAGAACAAACCACATCACAATCACCCTAATCAAGCCCTAGAAATCAATAAGAGTCTAAATCACAATCATGGTATAAACATGGCTTTCCTATCTAACACCCTAGAAAGAGACTACTCAGACATGATCGAATTAACAACGACAAAACTAATATGAAACCCTAACAATTGCATCATGAACGAATAAATAATTAAACTAAGCAATCAAGAATAACAAAAGAGATTAGGGTAAGGAAGAGTACCAATTGACGGAAAGCAGGAACTTTTATTAAAATCGAAATAGGTTTGATCACCTCTAAATTAATATAAAGTGTTTGAATTGAACTAAGAACAATGAAGAATAATACTAGTCTAAAGCTAATGAAAGATGAATAAAAGGTGTCTCTAAAAAATGAGGAAAAAGGTATTTATAATACCCCTCAAGTCTCATTAAAACGGGAAACGAAAGTCGAAATCTGCGTATAAATGTACCAGACCCGATCGGGCCCGTGGCACCCACCCGATCGGGTCAAAAACCGAAAGTCATCAGCAAGCGTTTGGGCTTTAGCATAACAGCGCGCAGCATCAGATTGATTGTTGCAGCCCACCCGATCGCACACCCGATCGGGTCGTGGATCGGGTGCACAACACACTAATCATACTGGCGTCTTGTGTGGCGTAGCAGCAGCAGCAACCAAAACGTAGAGGACCCGATCGGGTCGGGCGGTGGGCACCCGATCGGGTCTGGGGACATGTTTCCTCGCCCGATCGGATCGGGCAACCCTCGCCCGATCGGGTCCGCAACTTTCAGACCCGATCATAAATACTTCGCCCGATCGGGCCATTTCTGCCCGATCAGTGCACTGAAACCTCCTTTGACTCCTTGGCTCTCTAAACTTCACGTTTATGGGTCTTGAGACCTCCTTAACTACCCATAAAGCTCGTGAGCCATCCTACGTGCCTCGTAACATCTCGTAAAGCCGTGGTTGCTTCCAAATGGCTCGGGAATAAGGAGAAAACTCCCTAAAACCTGCAATTCAACACTTAAACACGAAACCACAACTAAATACGATAGTTAGCACAAAATAGCTCCCAACAGCTCCAATGACGCACAAATTAGCTTGTAAATAAGAGAGAAAACTCTATATAAATACGTGATATCAAACTCCCCCAAGCTAAACATTTGCTTGTCCTCAAGCAAACAGCACATGAACATGGAATAGATTACCTCACCCCAAAGATAAAAACAAATCAAAGCTCAAAATATTTTCAAGACTAAGAATCGTTCAAGCAGGCATAATTCAAGTTTGGCTCATCAAATCCATCCAACCACCAATCATTCAAGCAATTTTTCAAACTCAAGCATCCACAAAGCATACAAGTCATGAAAAGGCACTCACAAGGGTGTCACTCCTCTCAATTTTGTGGCAGGCAAAGAATGTGCCCGAACACTCACCAACCCGACCATAAATACCCTTCCCACTCACACTCTCATGTGTTTAAGAAGGTTTAATGACGCTCATCCTAGTCAAGTCGACTCAATTAGCAGAAATACTCTTTAACTTTGACAAACTAACTCGAAATCAATCAAATGAACATTGCAGACACGAGCTCAAGAGGACTTTATAGGGTTGTAATGGGGCTTAGGTGAGAGGTAGGGGATACTTTTGGGTAATGTGGTGGAAAAACCAAGAAAGGGGGAGCATAAACCATTCAAACAAGGCCTAAGATGGCCTTCACAACTCCCAACAATCACCATAAAACCATGTAAAATAACCCAACTCTCATAAATCAATGAAAAGCGCATAACAAACCCAATTTTCTAGCAATGGAGCGAATATTCTTTTATGAACGTACGTGAATGAAAGAACTAGAATTCTTTTGAATTTTCATTTCATTTTTCTCTTTCATTTTTCTGAACTTCATTCACGCAACTCTAAACTTGCTTTTTCTTTTCTCTTTCTCACTCTCAAACCACAGCAAATACACTTTTAAATTCCTCAAAAACAAAACTAAGCCAACAAACCAATCTCAAACTCCACCCATACAAAAGCTCCCCAAGCTAGGCTTGGAATAAGATCAAGTGAAGGCTTTGGGCTCATAATAGGGGTTTAAGTGACACGAAACAAGTCATTAGGCTCAGCGGGGCTAAGGAGGATAAAAGTATATCAAAAATTCACTCTGAAGCTCAAGAATAAGACAAAAGGACGCCTCTATCACAGCACATGCTGCAAGTCATCTAAAATCAGACAAGTACGAAGTCAAAGTCAAGATCAATCCACTAAATAGGAACTAACACACAAGAATTGACTGGATAATAATATGAATCCAATAGGCTACAAAGAGGCCTCACAGTCTAACCAATTAAGGTATGCAGCACAAAGTGGTCTAATATAATCCAAAAATGCTCGAAATCATAGCAATCAAACATCAAATCATAGCCTCAAGATCACAAATGCCCAGCTATCCAGAAAACAAAGTCAAATCAATTTCAAATAGAGCACAACAAGGGGCACAGGGAGGCAACTAAACCAGTCATGGGAACCATAATTTTTTGATTTTTTTCATTATTTTTCGAAAGCAGTAAAACTAGTCTAGAAAGCAGTAAAAGAGATAGGGAATACAAACATAACTCCTCCCCTAAGCTGAACTTGGCAGTGTCCTCAATGCCAAAAGGTGATAAGGACTATGCTAAGAGGAAAAACAATGTTAGTACCCTCACTCTCGCTCACAAAAGGAAGAAAAATAAAAAGAAAAGGAAAAGGGAAAGAAAAGAAATACGAGTTGCCTCTCGCACAGCGCTGGTTTATAAAGGTCCCGCAAGACCATAATCCTCCCTCTCTCAAATAGGAGGGGCTTGGCAATGAGTGCCACCCTCATCAAACATCTTTCTCCTCCAAATGTTCTTGACAATGCCTCCAGACGGTGAGGCAACCTTAGGTGGAATTGGAACCTTCTCCACACCTACTTCATCCAGAACCTCATCCCTGCAACAAGATTGTTCAAGCATAGGTGCCTTAACAGCATTGGTTAGTTTAAAAATCACTTTATCATCACCAACACTCAGAGTTAAAGACCCAAACTTGACATCAATGACAGCACCAGCAGTACACAAAAATGGCCTACCCAAGATAATAGGAATCTGGGCATCCTCATCCATATCTAACACCACAAAATCAACAGGGATATAGAATTTCCCGACCCTAACAGGAACGTCCTCTAAAACACCTAGAGGGTATTTTATAGAACGATCCGCCATCTGTAAAGTGATTTGTGTGCATTTAAGGGCTCCCATGTTCAGTTTCTTATAAACAGACAATGGCATAACAGAAACAGAAGCACCTAAATCACACAAAGCCTTATCAATAAAAATAGGTCCAAGATGGCAGGGTATAGAAAAACTACCAGGATCTTTTAACTTTGGTGGGGTTTTATTTTGAATAAAAGCACTACACTCTTCAGTAAGAGCGACACGTTCTACCCCACTAAAGTCTCTTTTCTTAGTGATCATGTCTTTCAGAAATTTGGCATAAACAGGCACTTGGGTAATTAAATCTGTAAATGGAATCGTTACCTCAAGGTTCTTGACCATAGCCAAGAACTTACCAAATTGCTGATCGACCTTAGATTGTTGCATCCTGTGAGGAAAAGGTAGCCTTGGTGTAAAAGGCGTTTCAGAAACCTTCTCCTTTTTCTTCCCTGTTTGTTCAGCTGCTGCAGACAAATCGACTTCAGACGTCGAATTCTTCTTTTTTCCTTCCTCTACCACCCTCTTCTTCCCTGCAGTTGGGGTAACCTCATCAATGGGCACTGGAGGGGCATCATATGCAATGCCACTACGAAGAGTGATGGTATTCACATGTTCTCTCTGAACTGGTTGCCCTGGCAATTGTCCCTGCTGCCTCTGTGCATTAGATTCTGCCAACTGAGCAACTTGAGCCTCGAGAAGTTGGATGTGCTTCTCTTGGGCCCTCCTTGTTTCCTCATTTGCCTTTTGCATAGACAATATCAGTTTCATCAGTTCAGAATTGCTAGGCTCTTGTGGGTTGTTTTGTGGAGGTGGGGTGTGGAAATTTTGTGGAGTTTGGAAGTTATTGGGATGATGGAAGTTTTGTGGTGGTGGTCTTTGGAAATTTTGTAGGGTTTGATGGTATGAAGGTTTAGGGTAGTTTTGTGGAGGTGGAGGTTGATGGTTTTGTGGGTTTTGGTAGTTATGTGAAGGGGGGAAGGTTTGTGGTCTTTGTTGGAAGGCATTGGCCTGCTCCATCTGAAATTGACTGAACTGACAGTCATGCCCAAAGTGACCCTGAACACCACATACCTCGCAGTAAGATGAGGTAATGGGTGCTACTGCAGACATAGCATTGATACTCAAAGGGGGTGCTGCTGAGAAAGAGGAACTGAAGGTGTTAATCTGCTGACTCAGCTTCGCCATCTGCGAAGTCAATAATGCAATGGCATCTACCTCCAGTACCTTCCTCGTGATGCTTCGGGAAGTGGAATGATCATTGGCTGCGAGGTTTGATAGAAACTCGTAGCCTACATCCACTTCCTTATCCAGAAAAACTCCTCCTGCAGACGAATCAACAATACTCTTCGCCTGAGGCTGCAGACCATTGTAAAATTCTGCGTCAAGAACCATTTGTCCATGTTGTGGTGTGGACACTCTCTCTGTAAATCCCTAAACCTAGCCCACGCTTCCCGTAATGTTTCATCAGGCTCTTGGAAAAACGTGGCTAGTTTATTTCTGATTTCTGCTGTCTTTGTGGGTGGATAATACTCTCTCAGGAATGCAGCAGAAATCTCACTCCATTCTGTCTCTTTCACGTCGTTCAACCATTTCTGGGCTCTATCCCTCAATGAGAACTCGAACAACATGACCTTTAGTTGCTCTGGAGTGACGCCGTCATGTTTAACGGTTCAACAAAGTTGTTGAAACCGTTGCAGATGATTTGCCGGATCTTCAGTAGGATGCCCACCAAACTGATTTTGCTGGACCATGCTGATGAGTCCAGGCTTAATCTCAAAGTTGTTAGCGGCGATGGTGGGCATTGGTGGTCCAGTAGAAAGACCATCCGGGTTGGGCTTCCCCATATGACTTCAGTGATTTTGACATAACTGAATTCAAGGTGTCTGTTCCAGAGGTGTTCAGCTGAACAGACTGCTTTATCTTTCGGATACGCCTGATTGTCCTAGTAAGATCGGGGTCCGCTGGAATTGGGGAACCGTGTCTTTGGGACCTGGGCATACAAAAGAAACAAAAAGCAGTAGTAAAACGTACCTCAATTGGAACAATGAAGTTCCAACGAGGTACAGAGAAGTAGACCAAATAATCAAATAAAAACTTAGAGAACTAGCCGTCTCCCCGGCAACGACGCCAAAATTTGATAGGTTTTAGTCGTATCGCCTAATCAAAAATAAACCTACGGACCTTTAACTAGGTAGTCAGTGGAAGCAGGGTCGAATCCACAGGGAGACAGAGTTTCTAAATTAATATTCAACCAATTCAGCTACTCCAGAAGAAATCAGGGAAGAAATAATTAAACTAAAGAATAGACTACAGAAGACGGAATAAATCGAGGATTAAACTATGGAATAAAAGTCTAGGGTATTAGGTCGGTCCACCATGCTTATACCAATCAAATAGGGTCAACTACTATCAAAACCTAGGTCAAGAGTCGGGGATTAGAGCCTATGTTGAGCTATGGTTAAGACTCAACGCTCATAGTTCAACATACGCCGCATGTTCACTAACGTAATCAGAACTACTGACGTGTCCTAGGCCTCTAGTCGTAAGACGGATCTGTGCAAACAACTATTAACCACAAGCAACCAACGAAACTGCGCAATAACGTTAATTACTCAATAAAGAACAAACCACATCACAATCACCCTAATCAAGCCCTAGAAATCAATAAGAGTCTAAATCACAATCATGGTATAAACATGGCTTTCCTATCTAACACCCTAGAAAGAGACTACTCAGACATGATCGAATTAACAACGACAAAACTAATATGAAACCCTAACAATTGCATCATGAACGAATAAATAATTAAACTAAGCAATCAAGAATAACAAAAGAGATTAGGGTAAGGAAGAGTACCAATTGACGGAAAGCAGGAACTTTTATTAAAATCGAAATAGGTTTGATCACCTCTAAATTAATATAAAGTGTTTGAATTGAACTAAGAACAATGAAGAATAATACTAGTCTAAAGCTAATGAAAGATGAATAAAAGGTGTCTCTAAAAAATGAGGAAAAAGGTATTTATAATACCCCTCAAGTCTCATTAAAACGGGAAACGAAAGTCGAAATCTGCGTATAAATGTACCAGACCCGATCGGGCCCGTGGCACCCACCCGATCGGGTCAAAAACCGAAAGTCATCAGCAAGCGTTTGGGATTTAGCATAA
The DNA here is from genome assembly GCA_947645195.1 of Patellifolia procumbens. Taxonomy (NCBI): domain Eukaryota; kingdom Viridiplantae; phylum Streptophyta; class Magnoliopsida; order Caryophyllales; family Amaranthaceae; genus Patellifolia; species Patellifolia procumbens. Next base: position 1,168,093 of record CANSGD010001379.1, on the reverse strand, counting down.
CAGCGCGCAGCATCAGATTGATTGTTGCAGCCCACCCGATCGCACACCCGATCGGGTCGTGGATCGGGTGCACAACACACTAATCATACTGGCGTCTTGTGTGGCGTAGCAGCAGCAGCAACCAAAACGTAGAAGACCCGATCGGGTGCCTGGGACATGTTTCCTCGCCCGATCGGATCGGGCAACCCTCGCCCGATCGGGTCCGCAACTTTCAGACCCGATCATAAATACTTCGCCCGATCGGGCCATTTCTGCCCGATCAGTGCACTGAAACCTCCTTTGACTCCTTGGCTCTCTAAACTTCACGTTTAGGGGTCTTGAGACCTCCTAAACTACCCATAAAGCTCGTGAGCCATCCTACGTGCCTCGTAACATCTCGTAAAGCCGTGATTGCTTCCAAATGGCTCGGGAATAAGGAGAAAACTCCCTAAAACCTGCAATTCAACACTAAAACACGAAACCACAACTAAATACGATAGTTAGCACAAAATAGCTCCCAAGAGCTCCAATGACGCACAAATTAGCTTGTAAATAAGGGAGAAAACTCTATAAATACGTGATATCAATATTGTTGGTCAATAATTATGTTAACTTGGCATTCAGTGGGAGTGACTCTTTGGAGGCTGGAGGTTGGACTTTAACTATGCATATATGTGGGGGAATTATGTTCATTGTAGTAATGTTTTCTTGAGGTCCTTCTTTGAAATCTTCCTCTTTTCCCTATACATTTGAGCTTCTTTTATCATATCTCTACACACACACTAACTGTCATCCTTTATTAAAGTATTCTTGTGATGTTCACCTGCATGAACTGCGTTTTCGTTATGAGGGGATTTAGATTCAGAAGGTTCACCTGTCAATAGGTGCTGGCAGCTGAGTTAGATTACAATATCCTATATTATTTCACTTTATGACACTTTAACTCAGACACATCTGATATACTATGAGATATGAGTTTATGTCTGTGTAAGGCTCGACTACTCTTTGAAATTACATGGTTTTGGTGGTCCAAAATGAAGGGTCAAGTGTCCCAGTGGTCAAGTTCTACACAACATCCAACTGACAACATCCTACAAACCAAATCACCTTAGTTTCCGTAAGTTACATGCCTAGCTTGAACATGTGCTCAGATTTACAATGGACTCTAATTGCCTTTGTCCTTTTTGTATTTTAACCTTCTCACCTTACTCTAGCTACTCCCTCTCACGATATGAACTGTTAAGTTTCTTCTATGTGGCAACGATTGTAAATTCATACTGAATTGACCATGGGAGATCTAATTGTACAGAACAAATTTAGATTAAAAATGTGGGTCCAGAAATACTCAGAATCATTAGATTTCCATGGTCATGACTCATATCTATTATGACCACCTTGGGATCATCGTATCTATGAGGACTGTGGAGGGCTTAATGAAGTTTGATCTTATTTTTCTGTTTTCGCTCCACTAGACATTTGTGTGGATGATTGGTGCAAGCTGTCAATCTTAAGACCTGTCCGTCAGAGCTGTTATTTTAATTCTCCTTAACTCTATAAAAGGGTCCAAGGGACCAAGAACAGTTATCTTCCCTCCTAGGAGACAATAAAGAAAAAATGCACATAGGTCAACCAACCATGGTTAGACGTACTCTTATATGCATATGTAGCTTTTACTTGGACAACAGAAGGTTACATAAACATTACATCAATTTCCAATCCAATCCATAGTATAAGTTACTCAAGAGAAAATGCACATGTATACCTTCATATTTACTGTGTTAAATTTTTTTTTTCAAAATTGATCTACTTCCACAACAGCATCACACTTTTGGAGTTTGGATATGCCGGACTTGGAAACAGGCGATTGATTAATTTTACCTCTGACTTATATATGAGAGCTAATATTATCGACCATGTATGATTGTAGTGGAATAATACGTGTTAGTGGAACCGCTGAGCATGGAGCTGCTCTGGTCCTCCGAAGAAGTCTCCCATTCAGTGAATGGAGGCTTTCTGGGGTGTGGTAGCTGTGTGGTAGCTGTTCTGTATCAGTGTCAAGCACGGATATAACAGTTGAGATGCTTGGCCTATCTTTGGCAAGTTGCAACTACAAGATCTAAATATATGTGCACGCGTACATGTGTCTGTGATATGTTTTGTGCTAGACATTTGTCTCATCTCAAAATTTATTTTCCATTGATATTGTGCTAAGCCACTTAATCCATTTCAGGAATTTGGCCAATTCAATGCCTTGTCCAAAGTGCAAGAGACCAATATAGAAACCAATTCAAGGATGCATGCATATGATTTGCACCCCACCATTGAAGTTTGAATTTTGCTGGTAAAGATTTATTAATTGTTGATACTATAATGTTATTTTTCTGTAGTTTGATAAAGCTGAAAGGAGTTCATGTTATGCTTAGCTTGTCGCAAGTAGTTGATAATTGGAGACTTTTGTGTCATCTAACTTTGTCATAACGTTGTCTTCCCTGAAAGAAGACTGATCATTTGGATTAAATTAGGTAGAGTATCATTGAAACTCATTGATCATTGATTGCGGTATAGAAGCAATAGGTGATGCTCTACTAGCACTTTCTGTTTAGCCGAATTCTATATCTTTTGCCTTGTTCTTTCGTGATGCTCTGTTTCTTTTGCGCTATTCTATATCTTTGATTGCAGTATAGAAGCAATATGTACTCTACTAACACTTGGTGGGATGAGTTTTTCACTCTAAATCTCTTCTCCACTTATAAATTGTGCTAGACTCCTATTTAGATTAGGATAGCTTATCATCCTTTTTGATCAATTTCTTTCAATCAATGTCTATATTCTTTGCTTATAACCTCCGTAGTCATATAAATGAGACTTGAAAAGGAGGGTCAATCCACCTCCAATTTTTGGTGCTCAGGTAAATTCTTTTTCATGCCTTCATACTCATCTTCTTTTGTTTTATACACTGATTGATATGGAAGACCTTTATTTTAATAATTTCCACTTCTTGGATGATTTTCGCTCTTGTGTTCCAATAAATCTATAGCACCAAACTTGTTGGGTTTTGTTTCACTGTCGAGCAAGAATGCAGTGAAGAGATCTTCAGCATCATAAGCTAGCTTTTGTACTTCACTAATTAATCCTACAATCTCAATGAAAAGTCTTCAAAGATTGAGTAGGTGCAGCACTAGAAACATGAGAGTGTTTTGTTTTTCCTACCTTAAGAGCATATAAGTCTGGCACAATTTATGAGTGGAGAGGAGATTGAATTGGAAGTCTGGCATCAGTTATACCTTCAGAAACTGTTATTGTATTAGGTACTTGGGTGAAATCAGTGTAAGATTTAAAGAGTTCTAGGTTAGAGCAAATGATGAGACAAGTACCTGCAACTATAATTGTGCTAAGTGGCCCCACTATCCACTTTGAATTAGAGGATGAGACATGAGCTGAAAATTCAGGTTCAAGCTCTGCAGTGTGTTGATTTACTCCCTGAATTTAGGACGCTCATTAGCTTGTTGCATTGTTGTTAAGTAGTTGGAGAAGAATCAAATTAATTTCCTTCCATCTATTTTGGTCAAATTTCTCATCTTTGCTTCTGGGTCTTCCTTACTTTTAGTAATACATTATTAGATGAGCTTCTTCTTCATTGATTTTTATCAAGATCAGATTGGAGTAAGTAAAAACATTTTAGGTCTTTGGTGGTTTTCAAAGTGGTTGATTGATAAAGATATAAATTGTGTCCTTGTGTATATTATTTATTATCATTGCTCACAGTTTAGGTCTTTGGTGGTTTTGGACTTACGGTTTATATGCATCCTGGGAGTAGTTCACGAGACCAGTACTCAGTGGTTTTTGTGCTTTTTATGGTGTTGATTTTTGGTTACTGACAAGCTGTTGTCTGGTGTTGAATGGTTTGGTTTGGCAAGATCAGTAAGTGGTAATGACTAAACAACGGTTTGGGCTATACAAAAACCATTGCTCTGCCTCGTGTTGAATGATTTGGTTTGGCATGATCAATAAGTGCTTTGTATAGCCCAAACAGCGTATCGAAACAAAGGATGTTGTTGAATAGTTTGGCATGATTAGTAAGTGGTAAACAAAGTATAGTTTCACAAATAATGCTTTGTGTGTGTTGTTGAATGGTTTGGCATGATCACAAACAATGGTAAACAGGAAGAATTTAACTTGAAGAAATAGAAACTTAGACATTGTGAATGTCGCTCTATAAAATCTGAGGTTAAACTATATGGGGGTTGCTCTCCCTAGCCCAAGTTCGCAACCCATGTTTTTATAAGACGGATCCTGGCTAATCTCGACTGTGTAAAACTAGAGAATAGATGTATATGCATTTGATTCTCGCAACCCATGTTACAGTTTAATAGGCCCAAAAAAGGAGCTCCTTCTCTTTTTCTTCTTTGTTCGGTTATGTGTGTATATTTTAGAATATTGTTTTTATTGTTGTTTTCTTTGTTAAATAGGGCTTATAGGACTCTTAGACTCAAGAGTGGAGTTCGAAAAAGTTTACAAAGGAAATCAATTAGCGTAAGCAATCAAGCTACTATTATGTTTTTTAATTATATCATTTGTATTCGTTTTTATATTTATATGATCGATATTTTCGTTTTTGTCGTTCTTTTGTAGTGTTCTCAAATGCTCGGGGGAGTAGAGTGTGGCTATTATGTCATGAAATACATGTGTTCATATAGTTTCACTTGTATGTGAAAGAAAATATGCGTATTCTTGTCATTAAATCTACACTTTTAATATCGCATTAGTTACTTATTACCTCTTGTTCTTTTTGGTGTAGCATTTTTCATTGGAGCCATACTCTCAAGAGGAGATTGATCACATACGGTAAGTGTGGTGTAGATTCTTCATTGATGAGTGCTTGTGTTTTGAACCTCGAAGTTCAGGGGTGATCGATCTTTGATATACAATGAGCCAGCACTGTGGAGGAGAAGGCTAAATGTCTGAATGATGGATGGAGTATTAGCTTGTAGATATACAATGTTGTCTCATTCAGGAATTTCACGGTCTTAATTAATATAATAGGTTAGGTCACTGCAACTTCAACAAAAAAGGGAGCTTGGAGCATAGCTGAAAGTAGAGTACATGTAGAGATAATTTTTGTATAATTTTTTTCAAAAATAAACTAATTGCAACAATTCAAATGTAAGTTTAAGAACTTTTTGTCAAAAGGGATCTTTTAAAACATTGTGATTGTGAGGAGGTACCCATTAAAATTTTAATTGTGAACCACCACACAATAAATAAATATATGTTATTTAGGACCTACACCTCATTTTCCGGCAACTAAGTCAAATTTTCGGCATTGACTTTATTAAAACCCCCTCTCTAAAAAAGGTGATTGCACCTTACTCTCTTAATTAAACTGCTACTTTCAATTACGCAGACTCAATCACCCATATTCTCCACACCCTGTTGTTCTTCGCCATTAATTTGCTCCTTTCAAACACCCACATTTACTACATTGATTAGCCCATAGATACTCAACAATGATACTCGTATATGATGGCAGCACTAAAAATATATATGCCTTCACATGATACTTGCTCGCTCATACATGTATAAAGATCAAATCATTAATTCTAAGTGGCGAAGAAAACCAGGATTGATGGGAACAAACAAATTTGGCGAAGTATCAATCAATTCACAACTGTCCTCAGTCCAGTAATGTAAAGATTCAATTCAAGAAAAAAAAATACCCCGATTCGAATTTAGGAAAAAAAAAATATCCCAATTCAATTAGTTTTTTTACTAATTTAGCAGTTAGATTTAATTTACTCATTTTTATCCTTATCAAACATAAAGATGAACAATATACAATATAGAGACTGAATTGATTAAGTAATTCATTGAAAACCATAAAACAGAGATTAACTCACCAAATAAAATAGAAAGACTGAGTTGGTCTTCGATTCAAGTAAAGATGAAACAGGGGATGGGAATTGGGGGCAACTTGGATGAAACAGGGGATGAGAATTGGGGGCAACTTTGTCTGAGTTTATGCAGGTTGTAGTAGCAGAAATAGAGAAACAGGGATATGATAGTATGAATGGCGAAGAACAGGGGTTGGGAATTTGGGTGATTGGGTCTGCTTAATTGAAAGAAGCAGTTTAATTAAGAGAGTGAGGTTCACTCACCTTTTTTTAGAGGAGAGAGCGGGATTTTAATAAAGTCAATGCTGGAGAAATTGACTTAGTTGCCGGAAAATGAGGTGTAGGTCTTAAATAAAAAATATATTTATTTATTGGGTGGTGGTTCACAATTAAAATTTTAATGGGTACCTCCTCACAACCAAAATGGTTTTAAAAGTCCCTTTTGAAATTTTTTTCTAAAGTTTAACTGTTCGTTTTAATTTGTGGCCATGCATTTTTCAGACTTTCTTTAATTTTTAGTTGAAAATTATACCCTTTAATTCTTTTTAGTTTTGTAGAAGAAGATCGTACGTATTTCAAGGCCGTACAAGCTCAAGAGACGTCTTATCAGAGATAATATAAGTTAATATTTACTGGTTTTGAACAGAGGAAAACCCCACTCTCTTCCTACTCCTTACCTTCTTCCTTACTTTGCTCACATTCTTCTCCATTCTTCCTTTTGCCATCGACTTTTCATAAAAGGAATTAGCTAAAGTAAAATTGATTTACGATAATTTTCCGTTGGAAAAATGGTTTTCAATAATCTTTCGTCCATTCATACGGAGCCTAAAACCAAATTAGCTAGCTCGTTACATTACCTAGCGATGCGCGGGGCCCACAACTAGTTGAAATAAAAATCTTTTTTTCTTTGACCTGAGTGGGGAAATCTGGGGGTTGACAGATTGAAGAAGGTTTAGGGACATGATGATAGTGTTTATGATGAGAAGAGGGTTTTGATGAGCGACGGAGGAGATGGTGGTGGCGGTGGTCACCAGGAACGGTTTCGTTTACTTCTATCCGACACCGTTTCGGCTCAGCAAGCGATGATCGCAACTAAGCTCAACGGCTTGTAAAGTCCGGCGAAGTTCGTAAGGGTTCTGTCATGTAAATGGTTGAGTATACCTGTAGCGCTGTTCAAAATCGCAAGTAAGTTTTGGAATATTAGATTTATGCAGTAACTTGTTAGTATTGTTTACTTTGGAGAGAGTCAGAGAGATGGAGATATTTTGCTTGAAAATTGAGTTTTCATAAACTTATTTGTTCAACTTTCAGCTCTAATTTTGATCATGATTAAAATTGGTAGTTGTGTTGGTATAGTAGAACTCTTAATGGCCTTAGAATTAAATTTTCGATTAGCAATGGAATATCTAAAAGAATGTAAAAGTTCTGCTTGAAAATTGAGTTGTCATAAGTTGATAATTGTTCAAGTTTCCGCTCAATCTCATGATCGAAAACTGGTAGTTGTGTTGGTATGATAGAACTCATAATGGCGTCAATTTGTGAAGTTCGTTTTGCAGCAGAAATATTTTAATCCATAGTTTGCTGTTTAAAGCCAGTGGTTGGGAAAGAATGAGGAAGAGAGGTAAAAGAGAACAGAGAGGAGAACTTAAGTTGCAGTGTCACAGTAAAGGAAATATGTGAAAGTTAAAGGGCAAAATGGTCTTTTAACTGTTCCTAAGCTACAGTAGCCAAACTTCTTGCTTTTAAAAGAGTAAGTAAGTATAGAAACATAATTAATCTATGCCCTTAGAATGGTTATTATGTTAATTAGCGTCCGTTCTCTTTGTCTAAATCTAGTGAACTGAACTAAGAACGGAAGTGAACTGAATTGAATTCAATTCAATTGAATTAAATTATAATAGATACTCTCTCCGTCCCATAAAGCTCTATACACTTTCCTTTTTCATCCGTACCAAAAAGCTCTATACACTTCTATTTTTGGACATGACCCACTACTACTTTATTTTTTTGACTTTTCAATCACGACCCACAACTCTGTCACATCCAAATAAAATAATACTACCCTAACTCCTATCACATCTACCTTTTTAATAAAATATAATTGATAACCAAACAACAATTTCTCATTTAAAACTACGTGTCCGATCAAGTGTATAAAGCTTTTTGGGACGGAAGGAGTATAAAAATAATAATTAAACAATAAAAAATTATTAAATACTAATAATTATGAATATTAAATAATTATCATAATGATAATTAATAATAATGATTAATTATTAATTAATAATATTAATTAATAAATAATGATAATAGTATTTTAGATATTATGATAGTTACAAATGAAAAATAATAGTAATACTTATAAATTAGTAATAATAATTGATAATAAGTAATTACTATTATTATATATTAATATTTGATGATTATTTTATAATAATAATAATGTCTGCAAAGTAAAATAATATTAATATCATAATAATAAGAATTAATAATATAATAATGATTGGGTTGGACCACAAAACACTGCAACTTAAACCATTTTGGCGCTAATTGATTGGTCTATGTGCTAAAAACGTGGGTTGATTTGTACTTTTGACCACACTACGATTTGCGATTTTGGGTTGGTTTATTAGAAACCAAATCGCACTAAAAACCCCCAAAATATCTTTAGTATTCTACATAACGACGATTTTGTATGTTAAATAGTAATATTATTAGAAAGTTTGTAACTTTTGTAATATCTTATTGCTTTTTGTAATTTATTTGTATGATGTAATAGTGAATATATAGTCGGCAAAATAACACAATAATTTCAAATTAGTATACTCATATTGAGATAAGATATGGTTTTATCGCAAACCGCACCAAAAAAAACCATGCTCCGCCCTAAATAATAGTAATAGTAAAGCATACATATATAATAAATAAAATAATATATAGAAATAATAATAAAATAATAAGAGTAAGAGTAATTAGTAAAATAAATTATACCAATAATAATAATAAATAATAAATGGAGCTAATCAAACTGAACTCAATTGATTGGAGCTGTGCTAAACTTAACTGAACTGATGGGAACTAGACTGAACTGAAAATAAGCTTAATAAAACGACCCCTTAAAGAAACTAATCAATAAATTTTGAAATGGATGGTTAGATGAGTTGGATGCGTATGCATCATTCTACCACTTTTGAAAAAAGATTTGAATCTTCTTATGTCACTTTGATCTTGGGATGTAAAGAAACATGGTTCGTCTTCTTTTGTCAATCTTCTTCCTTCACGTTTTCCTCTTCATAGGAGTAAAAGTTTTGGCTTCGAATTGATAGATTTAATGGTGGATCAAAAAGGGTTATTAAGTGTTTAGCAAACTTTATTTTGAATGATAATCCGAGGAACGAATTATGGTTATAGAAGGCTCAAGGGAAATGACTTTTGTGTTTGAAAACCGGAAGTTCTCTTGCTTCCATTATGTTGCACTTCCACATTATAGAGTCATGACCTTCCAAATTTTATGTGACAAACATCTACTTCCTTCGTTTTTTTTAGTTGACACGTTTTGACTTTTGACACTATTCACATAATCTACTTTGACTATCTTTTGTGATTTATACGTAAGAGAAAATATAGTCATGTGGGGTCTTGTTAGATTCGTCTCATTATATATTTTCAAAATATCATATTTTTATAATTTTTACTCATCAATTTTCCAAGATAAAAGTGATTGAAATCACGCGTTGGCAAACGTGATAAAAGAAACAGGTCAACTAATAAAAAACGGAGGAAGTATATTTTTTTTGAAGAGGTACAAGAAATACTTAGAAAACCCTTCTCTCAAAGGTGAATTCTAAGTTATCTAATAAAGAAAAACGATACATCGTAAGATCTTCACGGACATCGAACGTCTGTCTTTTTGTAGTGACGTGATGTCCTTACTTGGAAAGGTAGTCCGCGATCGAATTTGCTTCTCTTAAAATATGATGCACTGAGGTTGAGTGGAAACAGGTGAGTAGGTAACGGATATCATCGATAAGCGTCTGAATACACTAGGAGTCTCGAACTTTCCTTGTAGCACATTGATGACGATTAGGTTGTCTCCTTCTATAATAAGGTATTTGACTTTCATATTTTTGGCTTTAATTAGTCCTTTACGGAGGGTTGTTGCTTCGGCAACCAAAGGGGACGACACAAACATCCATATAATGTAAATTTGTAAATCACAATACACTTTTCTGGTAATCAATTATCAAAAGAGTACATAATATTGCTTGTTTAGTAACCTCCGGTAGTTTTTTTTGCTAATCCATGAAGGCTATATGATGGAAGTGAATGATTCAATGTTCGATGTTGCAAGTCTTCGATTATGCTTGTAGATTGAGACCTTGTTTGGTTGCCTTCATTTCCCATGGGCAATCAAAATTCCCATGAATTGCATTTTGTTAGTTGTTTGGTTGCCTCAAAATTGGTAAAATGGAGTAAATGCAAATTCTTAGGAATTTGGAATGCCTACAAAACATAGGAATTAACTTACCAAGCCCCCCCTTGGTTAGTGAAAATTCCCATAATTTGCAAATTCCCACATGAATAACAAACAACTTTTGGCAAATCATGGAAAATTCAATATAGGAATTAAATTCCAATGAACTACAAATTCCAATACGAATTCAATTCCCATGTCAACCAAACATCTCCTGAGATTAACACAACTTCCACTATCATTTACAAATTACAAGTGAAAATGTGTCATCTCCAACTTTGCACTCCATTTAGAAAACCTTTCTCTTGGTTTCGTACTTTTTTTTTTGCCATGAGCACAAAAGCTTTCATGACTAGACCCATTACAATTTCTTTTGAACTAGCTCCAACTAGCTTGACCCCTTCTTTTTTTTTGTTCCTTGAACGCTTTTTATATGAACTTAGTATCAATAAGAGACATTATGTTGTTAAGAATTTGATAGGCATAGTGGTTCTTTAACATTGACATACTTTAAATACTCCGTTCTTTGTTGGCTTCTTAAAGCCTTTGTTTTTAGTTGTAGATGTTTCATGTAGAGGAGTGTAGGATGATCTCCGCTCGTTGATATTTTATCCACACCATCTTATCCTTCTTGTTCTCCTTTTGGTGTTTTAAATCTTCAACCCAATCTTGAGTAATTCATTTAAGGCAGCTCCAACTTACTTGCAACATCCTTATGCGAGTCACCAAAAAATGCGAGCCATTGTTTACCTCGCTCGTTCTTGGACATCTAATTTCATCATGGGCTTTTCAAACTCATATACGTGAGCCTCAACTTCTTAGTGTCCCTACTGCAAATAAGATAATTGGTTATGCAAATAAAGAGTATAAATGGAAAGTAAAAACCTATCATTCATTTTCTTTTGAGAAGGTATTGGGTCAGACGCGTCCGACCATAACATTTGGTCGGACGACTTTCAGTTGGTTTCATTTTTGTTTCAGTTGGTTTCATTTTTGTTTCAGTTGGTCTCAATTTTTGTTCAGTTGGTTTCAATTTTTGTTCAGTTGGTTTCAATTTTTGTTCAGTTAGTTTCAAAAAAAATTCAGTTGATTTTTTTATTTAAGTTGGATGTCTTATAAGTTCAGTTACTTATCTTATTGTTTCATTTACGTGTTTTAGTCTAAATGAAAAACAAGTTAGAAGCAAATGAAAAAAAAGGAGAGTAAATGAAAGCATGTTAGAAGCAAATGAAAAAAAAGGGGAGTAAATGAAAGCAAGTTAGAAGCAAATGAAAAAAAAGGGGAGTAAATGAAAGCAAGTTAGAAGCAAATGAAAAAAGGGGAGTAAATGAAATAAAATAAGTTCTGAATGAAAACAAAATCAGTTTTCAGTTACTTATGTTATTGTTTCATTTAGTTTTCTTATTCTTTTATTTAGTTTCTAACTAAACTAAAATAATAAAAAAACTAACCATAAGGGATGGAAGTGACTATAAGTCTGTAACTTGCCACCTTCTCAAATGATTCATTCGCTGCCATTTTTCCATTACGTTTTATCAGTTTTGGCGCAGAGCTCCTCTTCCTCAACGGCGCACAGCTCCTCAGCCTCACTAGATCCACGCTCAACCGCAGCGCCGCTGCTTCATTGTTGTTTCTGGGCGTGGCTTGTTACCGCAACCGCAGCACCGCTACTCACACCACTCTTCATTGTTGTTTCTAGGCGTCGCACGTCGGCGGTTTCTGGGCATGGCTTCGCCGGAGGTTGCTGCTACTTCATTGTTGTTGTTGTTTACGTAAAGAAGATGAAGTATTGAGCTCCGTCTGACAGTAAGTATTGGTCAGACGGTCTGACCTAATACTTTCACTTTTCTTTTTAAGTTTAATCCAGCTCCTGATTTTGGGCTTCCTCGTCTTTAATCTACATGGATCAACATTCTCCCACGAAAAGATGTATATCCCTTTAGTTTCACAATTGCCACCTTAAAAGCCTGCGAATCTTCACAATTGCCCTACTTGTTTGCTTTAAAGACGATATTCTTTCTTATGTTTGAGTCTTATTTTTTTGAAGGAGACCAATCAATCTTAAGACTTCTTCAAGAACTTGTTGGTTGTAGATACATTCAAAGAGCGGGTGGCTGTAAGTTTCAACTTACAAATTAGACAAAGATCATCATTTCTATTTCCATATTATACCAACTCTGATTGTAATTGAAGTCTATCCTTAATTACCATCCAAAAAATGAATTTATTTCAGTATGTATAGACTCCAAACACCATGAAACCAATTACTGGCACACTAGTAGAATCCATGGTCTGATTCTTATATATCTTTGTATGAGATCCTTGAACTCTAGGGTTATATTAACCCTTAGTATTTGTTCAAACTACAATAAGCTGAAGTTTGGAGGAGGATATAAGAGAGGTGAAGATAAATATTCACACTATTTCTTTCACAATTCCTATGTACTTTATTGATCCAATCAAATAGTTAAAATATAAAGTAATATACATTTTGTCGGAGATTTGGATAGGATAAAGATTAGCTACAAACGAATCTTCAACTTTTCTTCCCACGACAACTTCTCACTCTAGCTAGATCCATGGAGATCGATACAACTTTTATTATACATTGTGTATTTTGAGCATGGCAAATTTAAAGGTTTTTTATGTCCTCGTTGTTCATGAGGCGGACTCGAAATGAGCAGGATTCGTACACTTTAAGATGGTTTCAAATCTGGAAAAATAAATATTTGTGTACCATGCACCTAATACATCCTATGTATAATTAATGTAGTGGAGATATGGCTTAGATCTATCTGTTCATCACTTTCACGATGACATATTTTTGGTAGTCTTGTTTTTCCAAAAAAGCTGCTCCTAGAAGTATTGAAAATAACATGATAGGTAATTGATTTACACCATCTCGTGAACTATATTTTGTGAAGCTCCTCGAGCTCTTGTCCCGACCCCTAAGCTTGTCCAGGCGGTCGTCTAGAGTTTCCAGCCCTCCTGGCCATTGGGAAAAACACGATTAATAGGATATCCTAGGATATAGTTAGAATTAAGCCTTTTATAGGGAATTTAATTGTGTAAAGAATCGGTCATCAACAGGAAAATAATCTCATTGATGTCTTGTTTAGTTCACATTAAAATAATAATATTCAGTAAAAATAAGTTCTGTTCGATAAAAAGAAGTTCAATTCAGCAAAAATAAGTTCAGTTCAGTAAAAATAAGTTCAATTCAGTAAATTAAAATAATTTCAGTGCAGTAAAAATAAGTAGTGCAAAGAAGAAAAAACAACATGAATTAGTAGAAATAAGTTCAGTTAAAATAAGTTCAGTGTAGTAGAAATAAGTTCAGTTTGGTAGAAAAAAGTTCGGTTCATTAAAAATAAGTTAAACTGAACAGGACCTTAGTTATAACATGACCTGAATAAAAAAAAGATTAGATTTTGTTTCTATCATATTTGATGACAAAAAGTTAATAGGGAAGAAAAGGAGAAAGGTTAAGGTAAATCCAGGAATGTTTTTTTTTTTGACAACGTCATTTGAATATTAATGTAGAATACATTTACTAATTAGGTTTCGGTTAGCTTTAGGATTCATTATTGACTCAATTTTAGGTCATTTTAAAGAATTTTTTTGCCAAAAACTACCACGTGAAATACCCTTTTGTTAATTATAAACATCATCTTTTTTTTCTTTTGAATTATTGCCATAAAAGACTAATCTCTAAACAACTTGTTGCCATTTTTACTCATTACAATACAAACGCATACTTTGACCGGTCAAATCATGTTTAACATTTTATAAATCTTTTTTTTATTCAATTTTACAATATTTTAAAAATATATGTTTTTGATGTATGACATGGTAATGAGCACGTATTTAGAGACGACCTTTAATCGCGTTTTTCGGACTGAAAATGACGTTTTTTCGAAAAACGTTTACCGCCGTGCACCGTTTATGGGCACAAATTTCGAAAATCCCTACAAAACGAGTACCAACAAGCCGAATTTTCGGGCACGTACTTGGAGACGGGTTTTTCAGACTGAAGACAACGTTTTTTGGAAAAACGGACACCGACGTGCATCCTTTATGGGCACGAATTTCGAGAATTTCTATGAAACGAGTACCAACAAGTCGGGTTTTCGAGCAAGTACTTTGACACGAGTTTTTCAGACTGTAGACGACGTTTTTCCGGAAAAACCCATCTCAAAATACGTGTCCGAAAATCCTGCTTGTTGGTATACGTTTCATAAGCATTCTCGAAATTCGTGCCCATAGAAGACGTACGACGGTGTCCATTTTGTCCCCTTTAATTGTGCACTCCGAATTGAAAATCCTAATTCTGTCACTGATACACCGCATAACAAATTCTTTATTGGTCTTCATCTCGGCTTTCTCTTCAAATAAGGAAAGATTTTAAAAGCATGAGGTCGGGCCTAGCTAAACAAGAGATGTATACACATACAGTATATTAGTAAATAGTAGTAATAGTTAAGGAGGGAGTTTTACTACAACAAAAAAAACATAGTTAAAGAGGGATTGGTTCACTAATCAAACCATAATACTTTAATATTATTATTAGTTAAATCAAAGTACAAAATGAAAGATCCGCAATTAAAAAGTACATTTGTCACTTGATACTTATAGAGACTGAAAAGACGGCCTATCTACTTTGATAAGGCAAACAAAAGCAGCTCCAAATGCTAAGTCACTTTAAAGAAGATGCCTGTTCAGACAAACATCTCTTTAAAATGTCTTTAGTAAAAACCATTACTTAGCTAAGAGGTACTCGTAAGATATTGTAAAGAAGAAAAAGAAAAGAGTTTCTTCTCTGCAAAAAGGCTCAAGTTAAACAAATCAATAGATGTTAATCTACTTTAACCAAACATAAAGAAAGCATGCATATAGACATAACAACTTTGCTTTTATTTTGCCTAGTTTGGTGAAATAAAGGACAACAAAAACACTACCATAGCTTTAAGAACTTTAGCATGGAGAATTTAAATTAGAGGTTTGAACCTTTATTTTGTTTTTCTCTTCTTTTAAGGTAGGATGCTAGAAGGGTATCCATAAGATTGATAATCGACTTCAAATTAGGTGGTCTTAAGATAGAAAAGAGTCGCTATATTTGTAATATCTAAACTCTTAATAGAAAATTTTGTTTGTTTTGTAATAGTCGATACGTAAAAGAAAACACAATTTCTAAGGATGCTAAAGTAGTGAATAGTGATGATGTACATAGAGACAACTAGGTGATCATCTGATGATGCAAGGGGGAGTAGACTACAACTATACAAAAAGGAAAATATTGCAGCTATATATACTTTCTCAGTGGTCTTAGTTGAACTCAAAAAAATGACACACATATTTACGTTGTATAAAGGTGTCACTAGTGAAACAATGAGGAGAATCATGATACCATGAAACTCGAAGATAATTGTGGAAAATGATAAGAAAGTAAATTTTTTTCTCTATTTATTTGTCCCGGCCTCCATGGAGGAAAAATATGCATGCTAGTGTAAAAAAATATGTGTTGGAGTAATTTTATTTTATTTTTGGTAGGGAATACCTTTTTGAGAGAATATTTAGAGAGTTTGGCTAAGTGAATAACTTGAATACGTGATTCTTTAATTTCGTTTGGGCATCTGTGAAACATACATATCAAAGAATGCCTCTAAAGATAAGATATACTATGCTTTACATTCTTGAATATGATAAGGTTGTGTACTTGGATTTGATTGGTTGTTAAAAAATTATATAATTATATGCTATATAATCATTGAAAAGTATAGAAAGTTTTCTTAGGTTTCCAAAAGAGATAGTACTAAATTTGTTTTTATGTAGAACTATTGTCACTATAGTAATTACATACAGATGGCATTCCATGTATGTAAGAAGTTAGTTGTTTGAGACTTTTAATTTTTATAAATTTATTTTTCCAAAAATTTGATGTGTAATAGATGAACTGGCGTCATCATGTTAGTGGATGATATGACTAACATGTGAGTGGTGCAATGCGAGAACACACTTTTAAATAACTATATAGATTACATAGAAGAAAACTTCTTGGTAGCTAATAATTGAAAACTATAAATAAGACAAAGAAAAAACGAATATATATTCATTTTTTCTCCCTCCTCTTGATTTTGTTTTCCATGCATGAAATAAATTTAAAAAGTAATTACAAGAAAACAGAAGATAAAAAACAAGAGAGACATGATTAAAGATTAGAATGAAGCTATCTAACAGCTACTAACACACCTGTTATGTATAGGATCGGGACCATTAGGCACTTTTCTTTTGCTCATGTAATTAAAATCCACTTTCGATCGCGCTAAGAGCTTCCCTCTTCCAACATTGAGTACTTTATGATTCACTTGATCATGCTTGACATGAGAAATTGTTGTTGTCGTCGTCGTGGTGGTTGCTTTGCTAGCTATAACTCCAACCAAGGAAAGCCATAAAAGACTTACTAAAAGAATTGTTCTTAGTAAGCTCCTAATAGACTTATTGCACAATCTTCCACTAATATTCATATTATTGTTTTGTTCTCCTCCTCTATATATAGTTCTAGAGGAAGAAGAACCAATATATTAAGGGGGAAAAAAGCTTATAATTGCATGATGAGGATGATATTAGGGAAGAGAAGGATTAACCTAATCAATTGCTTTGTAAGTTTTATGTTGTGACTTATGAAAGATAAAGCTAAGCAGAAATGTGAAGACAAGAGCTCTTTCTTCTTGAGAGGGATTTGGTCTAATAATTGTCTTGGAGTATGGTTGGTGGTTTTTTTTGCTCTTTATAGGTCTAAGGGATTCTGTTACACTTTCTCGAACCTAGAGGAGAGGAAAAAGTGGGGTGCGAGATGGAAGATCTTAGCTGGTTTGGAACGTTACATGGAGACAAGCTAAGGTCCCTTGCTTTATAGTGCTGAGTTCCCAATACCATATTACACTTTTGCTTTGAATTGTGTATTTTCATGCATATACAATACCCAAAAAGGATATCATATAAGTATACTATATCATCCCTTATATACGTACGTTTATGTAAGGATTGGGGTTGGGTCAAGTGTTGAGCCTTCCCTTATTCTCTAGCTTGGTCTAGGGATCAATTCTTACCCCAAGCATTTGCTTGGGATTTGGGGGGAGGGGGATTGGGGGGTTATGGCTTGTAATGGGCCTCTGGGTGGGGGCCCTGAGCGAGGGCAGCCCAGAGGATTATTCTTCTTACCTTAATATAATCTCATACTTATAAATGAGATTATATTTTTTTTATTTAAAAAAAACGTACGTTTATGTAGGTGAACCAGAGCATATATACTTCTGAACTACTCCAACTTCTTTCAGGGGTGTTTGTTTATCGAGATTAAAGGGAGTGATAGGGATTTTAAATCCCAGTAAGTAGCAATCTCGTGTTTTTTGGAGGGATATATGATTTGGGAGGGGGAGGGTTCGGAATGGGATTAAACACCCCTTATTCCACTAAAATAGGACATTGGAAGAACATGTATTAGAGGTGGGATTATGATTTGGCAAGAAAATGACATATTTTTCCTTATGAGAAAAGGATATAAAGAGTTAGTAAGAATATTAATTAGGTAAAATAACCATTTAATCCCAGCTTATTCCCCTAAATAAAATACTAAATGTGGGATAGACACTATTTTATCTTTATTTCACGCAGTCACCAATTCTCACTCCTCATCCTACCTTCTCTAATCCCCAAACTCTTATCCTCACATACCAAATGTCCCGTTTGTGAAATTTCAAGTATTACTCCAACTTCGTTGTGATATTATTCTTTGAATTCAGGTTTTCCACCATAACAACGCCTTTTAAAAGATATATGGTATATCAGATTGAATAAATTTTATGAAATAAAAATTCAATTACTTGTAAACCTTAAGGTACTATCTTATTCAATGTTTCATTCAACTATTCTTTTAAGCGCGAATGTAATGTAGGGGTTAGGTTCAGTAATAAAATATGCCCCAACATACCAAAAATGGTTGCCACCCCCCAGAATTGCAGGGGATGTAAGGTTTGATACATAGAATATATATGGACGTCAAATAGTTGCACATGTAAACTGAAATCAAAGCTCCTGCTGCTTTTTCAGACACAAAGATCGAGTTGGCAAGAAGGTTACTAGGATGACATATCATGTTAGTTATATATTTTGATGTTTTTAGCCTTATTTTATTCCATGATGGTTATAACCTTTTTTTTCTTTAGAGAATAATTTTAGGGTTTCTTTTCACGATATTATGGATTGAGTGTGTTACCAATATACATTATTGGGTTATTGGAAGTTGAAGCCATTAATATTCTTAGTATATTCCTCTTGTAATCCTCCAATGAAGATAAAGAAAAACTCTCGATGAACCTCCCACATGAGCATTATGTCTTAATACCACGTAAATCCTTGTACTTTTTCTCTTCTTTTTTATTTTAAAATTTTTATATCAGTTGTGTATGTTCCACATAGATCAAATATTAAGCATGGATCAAACATAAGCATATCCTGTAATTCATAGGATTTGGTAACATGAGTTAGGTTAAGTGTTTGATTTTGAGAGATTTAATAAACCAACTAATTTTGGCTTTTAGGAGTTGAAGATGAATGAGATTTTAGTTTAAGATGGTTGTCATAAGGCTCTAGATGTGATATGGTATTAAACTAGTCCTTGGCCTTTAATCATCAATTTAGGCTTTTGGTTGGGTTGGTTCCTGAAAATGGTATCAGAGCCTTGGCTAGTTCTTAATTCTCCAATTAGCAACAATTGGTTAGTGTTCGAATGAATACCTATATTCAAAACTAGGATTCTCTTCCTCCTTTTTGGAACAACTCGGTCTCTAGGCTGAAATTATAAGAAACGATACAATTATAAACCCGTGGTACTTATGAGTGCGACAGCACGTCTGCCCTCCTCGTCACGAACAGTGGTTCTTCTTCCATGCACTCAAATCAATCGCAAAACAAAAACAATTATAAAGGGAAGATAAATAATTGCGGGAAAGGCAAAAATAAAATGGTGGTCAAAAACTGCAACATTGGCAGCCATGGCCGGGATTTTGGCAGCCGGCATAATAGAGTCAGCAGTGGGTCCCTCATTGAAAAGTACCATCATATCCATTTCCCATAACCTAGTGGCAGCCTCCTACACTCAACACCATAGCTCGTCAATCTAGTGTTCTAGGCCTAAGGCCATCTTAACCTTACAACACCTCATGTGCATCTTCTTCCATTGGCAATTGTGCCAACTATTATTGATGCTGCGATGCACACCAGAACTTTGACTCCACCAGATTGAAATCAGTATATAAATACCGGCGTGACATCGCACATGACCGCGGATCAAGGTACGCTTTCTTCTTATTCTTATGCGAGCAATAATAATCTTAACATTGTTGTTGGTAATGGTAATGGTAATGTAATGTCAATTAAGGGTTATAGGAGCACTAAACTTTCACCACCATACCCATCATTAAACCTAACCAATGTTTTACATGCACCAAAACTCATTATAAACCTTATAAATGTGCGTTGTTTTTGATCTGTTTGGATTCTATGTGAAGGATTACAGAGAGGGAAATTTCTCAAGAGGTGTGACAACACAAGAGATCTCGCCCTATCCTATCATCAGCAATAGTCGAGCCAATATTCCTTGTTTTTCTTACTTTATCTCTGATTTGTGGCATAGTCGTCTAAGGCATCCGAGAGATAGTATTATTAGCTCCCTTCGTAATAGAAATTTTATCAATTGTAATATGGGTCGAACTTCACTTAATTATTCTTGTCCTCTTGGGAATCCTAACAAAAACAATATATAACTACGTCACATCAAAGTTGAACGTTGGAAGTTGAGGAAAAAAAGTTTATCTCAGGTTGGATAATTGAAAGGTGGTGAAACTGCCATTACATAATTTGTTAACGCTATATTTTGATAATGATTACTTAGCAGGCTTTAGTGATGTTGTTTCGGGGGTCTCCTTTTTATGGTTGCCTTTGGAAACTATTTGGTCAAGCGAGAAATTATGTTAATTTTTTCATTTTTTGAGGATCTTATGTTTTAGCTTGTTTTTGGTCATAAAACCTTGTGATCTTAGATATTCCATAAGATTTTTTTTCATTGTGATATTTCTTATCTTATCTTGGTACTCTTAATCTTGTATTGACAACATTTTTAAAAAGTTAGATATAAATTCTATAGTTGTTTTTTGGTTTTGTACGTTTGAGATGGAGAATATTCAAGAGAGTTGAGTCAATCCTGAAAGGCATCATGTATATACTCTTAACTTTGTCCATGTTCAGGGTTTAAGTGTTATCGAAGTTTAACTTTTGTGTTTGGCAACACAACAATAACTCATAAGTTAGAGGGTTTTTATTTTGGTTGCTCGAGTATTTGTCAGCTTATTGTTTTTTGGTTAGTGGGAAAGCTCAATGTCGGTGTATTTTGGTGATCAAGGATGCTTCAGGGGCTTATATTTCGTGGATTTCAAGTGAAGGCCCTAGAAAATTCATAAATTCCACGATAAATCAACTTTTTTTTCCTCGGTGTCTACAAGTTGCTCAGACAAGCAATTCGTAGCATGCATGTGCACACAATTGAAGATAAAGTTCTTACGATGCAAATCTTGGGTCAGTAGGCTGAATGTGCTATGAGTACCTTAACTCTATGATTGGCCAAGATTTTTGGGTGTCAAATACTTTGTTTTGACGTCCAAATTATAGTAGATTGTGAACACACTCGGACACTTGAATTTAGATGAAAGGCATGAGTGGTGGGGCTAAGTTTATATTCTTATTTGTTTTAGCAGGTCTTTTGCTTCCTTCTATAATCCGACAAATATACCCTCTTTTCTTATAGACAACAATTTTAGTTTTGTTTTGGGGTTTAATACATGTCTTGATACATATATATATTATTGGGTAATCGAAAGTTCAAGAAATTATATGAGTATGCTTGCATATTTCTATTTGTTGGGCCGCCGACGCACGCTCATACGCATATTAGAATGATATTATTTTCCGCTTTGGGCCTAGCCTGCACGGATTTATTTTTAGGAACCTTCCCAAAAGGCATCATTCTAATATATTGAGCTCCAACTATATAAAGGGCTCCTTTCCTTTATATTCTTTCCATGTGGGGCTTGTGATGAGCTTCCCAACAATCCTTCCCTCAGACCAAGGACCACATAACTCATGGCCTTCCCTCGAACGATACATTCGATGTGCCAAAATTGCCCCTTTCAGTACCGTCGCTACACCACGGGACCCGCCACCTGACTTACACCATCAGCTACCATTGTTCGTTCTCGGCCACATGCCCACTCGATCACCACAAGTTACAGGGCCAACCAACGACCACGAACCATCTATAGGACCATGCCACTGGACAACATGCCCACTCGCTCCGACCACAAGTTACAGGGCAACCACCATAGTCTCAGGGCAATCTCCGTTTAATACAGCTGAATACACTATCAGGAAGACTTTCGATACAAGGGCCCACCAGATCACCAATTTCGAGGACACACACGAGGGACTCCCCACATACAGCCACGACAACCTCTCGCCTCGGACTGAACCGCCCGGCTCTAATACCATTTGTTGGGCCGTCGACGCACGCTTATACACACATTAGAATGATATTGTACGCTTTGGGCTTAGCCGCAAAGATTTGTTTTTGGGCACCTTCCCAAAAGGCCTCATTCTAATGTATTGAACTCCAAATATATAAAGGCTCTTTCCCTTTATATATATTCTTTCCATGTGGGACTTGGGATGAACTTCCCAACACTATTATGGTGCATTGAACAAAAAGAACCATCCTCAATTTCTCGAATGTGGATTAGGTTATATGGACTGAACCACGTAATTAAGGAAATCCATATTTATTTTGTTGTATTTCTCTTCTTTGCTTTCTGATATGTAATTTATTGCCTTTATTCCGCATAAACCAAACACTAAACAAAGTAAACATACCCTTCAAATCATAACAACTAACTGGCCTTTTGCGTTTTGCCAATCTTGTGTCCTAGTACCGTTTGTCGTTAGATAGTCAAATAACTACAAGAATACCAGTAAAAGAGAAGAGGGAGTATGGTATTTATATATGTGGACCCAATGCTCAATGGTCCATGTATATATTCTTTAAACACTCGAACCAATGAAGGACTTCTAAACTAGGACAACTAATGATCATGTTACAAGTGAAAATGAAGCTTGGTTATGAAGATTACATGAGATGCAATGCCGTAAAATGCAGATTGTGGGTAAGTAGAATAACACTAAACAAATTTAATGAAGGGAATATCACGCAGAAGCACAAAGCACTACCCCATTTGGTGGGTTAAAGCAAATGGTACTTGGTTCTGTTTTATGCTTTCTCTTTGGATTCACAGTAGTTTTTAAAAGTTTAGGCTAAAGGAAGAATCAAATGCTCCATTTCCCTATTTCACTTTCACTATGTCTAATCTTTATCAGTTCTCTTTTAAAGTATGCCATTATTTTATTTAAGAACTTCTTTGGTTTTGTTGCTATGCCACTTTTGTTTTCTAGATAACTAATACTGTTATATATTTTTGAAAAATCAGGTTTACAAATAAGTTAATGGAGTGATTTTTTTTCACAAAACATTTTTTTTGGGAGGGGTTTATCATTAAACTAATTATTGAAACAAAGGCAACCAGCAAGCAAATAATTAGAACAACATCGAGATTTATCGTGATTCATTGATAATGTGTTAGCTACGTCCGCAAAGAGGGGGAAAATTAATTTATTATCTATTTGAGGAGATATCATACATAATTACATATTACAGTATATAGAGGACGAAAATCATTGGAAGCTTTATATAGACCCTATTAATAACTTAAACAGACTAGGCCAAAATGGACGAAAACAGAAAACGGAATAGTAAATCGTGTGTACCACAAGTCCACAAGCGTCCACCTTGCACCCCCGAGCCCTCAAACCGGGGCGCTTCCCTCCCAGACCTGACTCATTGACCGGACAACAATCTCGTACTTGGTCAATCGAACTAAGTAGATAGAGAGAAACGATATCCGACATAATTAAATATGATGGAATAACTGACTCGGCACGGGTATGTACTTGAAGCATTTTAACAATCTCTTTTGTATTATTTTGTTCTTTAATTTTGGTTTCGCACTTTTCCAATGCATTTTTTTTACCATTACTATTCTCAGCGTGTATTAGAAAAACTTGTAAAAATTGGATTTAAAAAAAATACTAGTACACTAAGTATTAATATGAACCTAAAAGACATCATTAAATGTTGGTTCCTTATACGATTATATATACTGCTTCAGAAAATGGTTAATATTGGTTCCTTACATTATTAATATGAATATAACACCAAATTTTTTGAAGTAGATAATATATAGAGTTTGAGTTTTATTAAACTATAAAGATTACTATAATATGCTACATCCGTTTTCTAAAAATTGTTACACTTTGGCATTTTACACTATTCACATATTTCACTTTGACCATCGTTTGTGATTTATATACATAAGAAAAAAATATAGTCATGTGTGATATTGTTAGATTCCTCTTGATATGTAGATATTAAAACCTAATTTTTATAATTTTTACAAATACGTAATTAGAGATATAAATGTTCAAAGTTTTGCATTGACATGCGTGAAAAGTACAAGTGTGAAAGTGTTTGAGAAACGGAGGGAGTATAAATCAATCATAACTTAGTTATACAAGTCAAAAGAATATTAAATTTTTATACTTTTGTACTCAACTCAAAATAAGATAAGACCCATTTTAATATACTTATCTTATTATTATGTAGGGGTCTTCATTACTAAATACTAAGTATCTTATTTGATGAGTAGTTGAAAATAAACTCATAACTCTATATAACATAGGTGCCAAATCGAGTCATAAATGCTAAAAAATCTAACACATGTTTAATAAGGGCTTGTTATCCTCGACGTATTTTCACTTACGTTCAGTTTACAATACTTTTACTCGCACATTTTCAATATTTCTTATAGTTTAGTTCGGTTCATTTTCAGTTTTTTTCAGTTTACTTCAATTGTTTTTAGCCGGAGAGAATTTGCACTAACTCCTTTCTCATATTAAAAAAAACTTAGGTCTTTTCTCCCCATCTTATTTTCAATTCAGTTCACCTCTCGATAATACTTTCGCCTTCACGAAATGTAGCAAAGTTATAGTAGCTAAATTCAAAAAATAAAAAAGTAATTGGTGGTTGTTTTCAAAAAGTGTAAAGTTTGTAGCGGTTTTTCACAAATTTTCTAAAAAATTATAAATCTTGTAGGAAGGTAAGCAGGTATATTCTTCTATTTTTTGTACTCAATAAAATTATTAGAAAACATTACACGACTAATCACTATTATCTCTGACTATTATAGATTTCTTCTCGTTAGAATGACTTTGCTTTCATTCTATAAGGTATATAAAAATCTTTTTTCAAGAGTATGGGTCTGTTCTCTTCGGCATAAAACAGTTGAACTGAATTGAATAGAATTGAACTGAATTGATGAACTGAACTGAACTGAACTGAACTGAATTGAACTAAACTGAACTGAACTGAACAGAACTGAAATGAATTATGATATGTGAGAGTAAAAGTATTGTACAGAGCTGAACTGAATTGAATTGAACTGAACTGAACTGAATTGAATTGAACTGAACTGAAAATAATCTGGAGAGAAGGCCCTATATTTTTAAAATTTTGATTAACTTACCATTGTTAATTATCTCTAGTTGTTATTATAAACACCAAAATCTACTTTTTCTATATTATGTTAGATCTATATGATTAAAATCATGACATGAGAAGTTTAGGTAGTGCAGTTGATTTGTTGGCCTCTATAAAAATTTATCATAGTTATTTTTTGGGAAATTCCCAATGGTGGCCCTTAGGTTTTAAGAATTCTCAGTGGTGTAAATTTCAAAAAAAAATTCCCACTAGTAACCCTGCTTTACAAATTATTCCCAAACATAACCTTAATGAAGAATATTTCATTAATAATAAAGCATATTATATTAGTTAATAGTTAAAGTAGTTACCCGCACGTAAAACAAGGCACTTTGGGTCATTTTTTGCCCTTAAGGGATGATTTTAGTGGGTAAGTTTTAGCTCTTAAGAGTTGATTTTGAGGTCGAAATTGACAAAAAAGACCCAAAATGCCTCGTTTTATTTGCGAGTGACCGCCTTAACTGTTTACTAACGGAATATGTTTTATTATTAACGGAATATTCTTCATTAAGGTTATGTTTGGGAATAATTTGTAAAGTAAGGCTACCAACGGGAAAGTTTTTTTGGAATTTCCGCCACTGGGAATTCCTTAGACCTAAGGGCCACCATTGGGAATTTCCCTTATTTTTTTCCTCCTATTTTATTTACTTCATATGGTTAATTTAAGAATAATTTTCTTAAAGCTAGACAAATGATTTTTTTTTTTTGAAAAAGAACTAATACATGGGGGATGTGTGTAAAACTAAACATAGGATTTTTTTTCCCAAAAAAATATTATAAGATATATAATTTACATGTAAATGATACATATTAAGATTATGAATATATTATTGAGATATGGTGTATAGTGTGAATGAGATAATGTAATTATGGTGAAAATTGTTGGTTTGTGAAGTTTCCTAGCTAGCTAGTTATACTTCATAATTTTATAATATATTCATTTTTTCTAATTAAAGTGTTCTTTAGGCAAGCTTCACCCGTACTATTGAGTATTGGTATTTTGTTGAAAACCTCGAACAACTTTGCAATTATAATATAGAACTTAATAGAATTTAGCAGAACTTATTCAACCCTTCTCTCTAACACGCGTCAAACCTTATTAATACCCACTAGAACTTATCTTAATTTATTAGTACTTTTTAAACTTATCGAAACTTAAATTTTCTTATAAGGATTTACAAATAAGTTGAAAAGAATGGGGCCTACAAATCTATATATAAAATTGAGTTAAAGGTCTAGTTATTATAATAATAAAAACTAGAGGATGAAGTATCTAAAAAGATAAAGATCAACAAAGGTCTTGTGAATATAAAAATAAGATAAATAGAGGTGTTGTTCATTAATATTATGTTGTTGTTCATTAATATTGTTTTTTCACATTTAATTTTGTAATATATATATATGCTCCCCCTGTTGTATAAGAGTACGCAACTTCATATTTTTATTTTTGTTTATGGCATACATATCTATATCTAATCTCTATCTATATATTAAAAAGCGTAAGCACGGATTGTGATCCGCCACGTGTTACTCTCCCTTCTTTTCAACAACATGTCATCTACGTTATTCTCATTAAAAAAAATGCAAATTGTCCATGAGAAATTTTGAACCGGCGACCTTATATATGGAAACTAAATGCTCTAAGCATTGGTCCCCTCCACATTGTTGCTTCTTTTATCAATAAGCTATTATCTGTTTTCAATGAAAAACAATAATTAAGTCCTACTACTAATAATATTTTTAAGAGCATTTATGAATAAAACTACTAATTCATAATTTTTTGCTAGCATCTCTTTCTACACCAAATTTTAGTTGTCTTAAAGTACTAAAATATGGTACAGATAACCCCAGGGCATCGCCTTGGCCTAAACACTAGTTCTTGTTTAAAAAGGGTTGAACAAAATGATATGATGGCTGCACTTAATCCGGAATCAACAACTATGAGCTACTCCCTCCGTTTTTATTAATCACACACTTTATATTTTTACGCAATTCATTTATTGTATTTTCACCAAAATCTTTGAATTATCCGTAAAGAAAAAAATAGTCATACGAGTCTTGTTTAATGCGTCTCAAACTTTTTATATATATTTCAAGATCAAGATCTCAACTTTTAATGATATTTGTTTATTTATGATTTAATATATTAACAACTAAATTTTATGTTGACAATCGTGAACATATTATATAGATTAAATAAGAATGGAGAGATACCTAACAAGGTTTTGCGACCACATGACATACTTTTTTTTTTGGTATTTGCACCCGGTTCACCCTTCGGGCTACATCCGGATCGAGGTCAAGTTCAGGGTGGTTAGGTTCCATTCCTCTTCCAAGGGTGTTGGGGGATTCGAATACGGATCCGTCCTACCAAAACCAGTCCCCATCACCATTGAGCCAACACTTACTTGATACCACATGACAAACTTGAGCAAAAATGCAAACATATAGTATATGTATATGAAACTGTAGTTATATGAAGTATTTTTTAAAAAATGTAAACTGTAGTTATGGCCGCCATCGCACATTCCTATGATGAGCCGAGAATCTTTGGCATACATGCAAGATATCTAAAATCTTTGGCATATTTAGTTCAAGATATCCGAAATCTTTGGTGTTAGCACTTCGGCCTCCCTAAATCTTTTAATTGCCCCCTATTTTCTTTTGCCTATGCTCTTTCGACCACAATACTTTTTGTAAATCCTAATGTTATAGTGTTGTACTCCCTCAATTCCCAAATAGTTATCTGTACTATCTCTATAATACATTACTTGCAACAATTTGATATAAAGTGTGAGTAGAAAATGTTTAATCATTGCAAGTAATCCGTTTCGGAGGGAATATATTATTTCAGTCAATTCATAAATAATTGTAATATTATTACGTAAATGGAACAATTTTATCTCACCATATCCACTCTGTCCATATAATGTGGCTCTCCACCAACCATATCCATATGACGTGGTTTTTTTTACTAACTCTTTATCTTCCTCAATCAATTTCTTATTCTTACTTTTATTCAAGCTGCTAAAAAATATATACCTCATACTCGTAATATGCATGCCAACCCTAGGATAGCCAGTGAAAACGGATGGAGTAAAATATTACTTCCTCTGTATCGTAAAGATTGCAATGTTTTGACATAAAGTATGAGTAGAAAGTGTTAATTTGTTGCAATATTTGCGATACGGAGGTAGTAGCTCAAAATGTCATATATAAAGATGACAAGACAAGGGATAAGTAAGGGAATATAAAGTATACGTTATCCCATATTATACATACCCCTATCTATATAGAGAAACAACTACCAACTCAGTTTCCTACATGGTCATTACTGCCAAATGAGTTACAAAGTAGAAGTTACAAAAGGCCTTACAAGGTGGAGTACGACTAGGGGTGTTCATAAAAATCTGATCCGATTGATCCCATTCGCGATCCGGTCAATTCGATCCGAAAATTCGGATATCCAATTCGAAATTTTTCGGATCACACTTTTGGCCTTTTCGGATATCCGAAATATGTTCAAAAAATATCCTAATAAATATCCGGCCCGAAATATATGTATTTCTTTCATTAAATAAAATTGATTTTAAACATTTTTTTCCCAAAAAAAGGGATAATTCGGGTATCCAATCCGAAATTTTCGTATCGGATTCGGATCACACTTCTCCTGATCCGAAATTATCGGATCGGATAATCCGAAATGAACAACCCTAAGTACAACGAGGATGATTATGGTATTTCATTTTAATAATATTCATATATCACCATACCTATCATATTTTCTAAGTTTTCAGGATTCTTATTTTTTTTGGTGAAAAGTATTCATGATTGGGGAACTTGAAATATTGTTGTTTTTTCAAAAAAGATTGAGGAATTTGACTTCCAAAGAAGTTTAACCCACTTGCTAACTTTTGAATAAACTTTATGTTATCTTTTAACTTTATTTTCTAGTATGATTAAGATATTTTACTATTATCATCTGTAATTATGTATAAGCTCATTTCAAAATTGCTATTTTGAAATAATACACTGAAAATTGTTTGATAATATTTTTCTTTTATATTAGTTAAAAATTACAGTCAAAACTGAAAGAGAATCAATTGTGATTATCTTATAATCAACTTTAATTATATATAGCCTATTATGTTATAATCATGGCTACGATATGAGTTGGTTTACTATAAGACGGTCTTATGTTAAACCTTAACCTCAAACCAGTCCAATAAGTCTTAGAGAAGCCCATGAGACGCACCACACGCTAAGCAGCCCAGCCAAGTACTTGATATTTTTAACTTTTCGACCCAAAACCTTAACTATTTGCGTTTTTTAACTTTTCGCCCTAAAACCTTAACTTTTGCATAAAAATCCATAACTAATATCATATGTGGAATCGATACCCTTCACTCCATTAGCCCTATTAGTTATGGATTTTTATGCAAAAGTTAAAGTTTTAGGTTGAAAAGTTAAAAAAACGCAAAGTTAAGGTTTTAGGTTGAAAAGTTAAAAAATCAATTTTTCTAGGCTCCTTAGCGTGTGGCATGCATAATTGGACTTTTAATTGGCTTATTGGGCTGGTCTTACATTAAGCTTAATGTAAGACCGTCTTTTATAAGACTTTGTCCTACGATAAAAGAACTAAGATAATATATTCTTAATTGACAAGGGAAAAATTAGATTGTTAGTGATCCTCCTATAATCTAACAAATTTTTAAGTAGCTAGACCACTACACTATGTAGAGTGGCAAGCAAGGTTCATACCTCCAGAAAGACCAAGTAGCCTACATTTGAGTCAATCAAGCAATGAGTTAGGTAGGAGAGAAATAAAAAAAATGTCTCTACCCAGCTTGGAACCACTAATCTAAGCTAAAACCAAAACAAATAAGGTTAATAAATGGATTTAAACTTTAAAAAATCATGAATTTGAAACAATAAGATTAAACAAGGACAATCCATGAGCATTACATAAATGAGCAACTGATCATTAAAGCAACTTAAACTTAAGTTTGCAAGAAACAACCTTTTATAAGCATTTTTTTTGCGAGAAACAACCTTCTAATTTTTTTTGACTTTTTAAAAACGTAAATATTTTTTTTTTGGCGAGATAAGACCTCAAGGCTATTTATCGATATTGATTTTGGTTTCCGAGCAATGATAATGGCAATTTCTATAAACAATCCTTGCACCTAAAGGTGTTCAGTGCCTTGACCAACTCTCAAAATTAAATTTTGACATCAGAAAAAAGTCTTAAGGTTTGATCTCAAAAATTTTGTTTAAGGTTGTAAATGCCAAAAAAAACCTTCATAAAATTTAAAATAACATATACAAAGTTGATCGTCCCCGCCGCGATACAAATGATAAACTTCCAACATCGAACCGTCTCCAATAATATATTACCTTCATATGATGTATATGCATATGTCGGGCAAGTAGTATCAGCCAAACTGGTTGAGCAAGATTTCATATCGTAAAGCCTCACATATACAAGTAGGATATACTAATCATATCCTACAAATCATTTTCTTTCGGAACATAGTAATAAAAAACCAACTTTATAAAACTTTCTTTTGTTTCTTTTCTAAATCAAATCCTTTCTTTCTTTTTCCTTTTCTAAATCAAATCCTTTCCTTTTTTTTTCTTTCACCATCAAATATCTTAAAGCTACAAAATGGAACAAACTTATACTTCCATTAGGCTATCTAGCTAGGCCCGTTGGATTACAACTAAGATAGAGATCCCTAGTGTGCACACCTCCACACAAATGGCCAAATGGTAGCAGAGTTCAAAGTCCGATATATTGATCAATGTGCCCCAAAAACTATTCCATAAAGTCGAGCCAAAACCGAAAAAGTTCCATTCTTTGAGATACCATAATCCCAACAATTTTGAAAACACAAAACTTATTGGCGATGCCATATACGAAATAACTTTGCAAACATAAAAACTATCTATAAACTTTTTGTAATCTTGTAACTTCCTATAATTTTTGGTAATTGTGGTTCGGAAACCAAATAATTTAAATTTGTAGGAACATCCTTTCATTCAAACTAGTTTCAACTAAAATGAGATAAAACCTTTTTTAACACTCTGCTTTGTAAGCCGTAAATATTTCTTTGGAAGCTAAACTTTCTATCTTTGGATATGTGGTTCAAATACCAAAATTTTCTATCTTTGGAGGAACATCCTCCCTTTTAAAACCAACTCAACCAAACTGATATTCATACCCTTTAAAACTTTCCTCATAAACCACAGAAAGTTTCAATAAGAAATCTTACCTTTTACGAATCACAACAAAGCAACTACATCAGTCAAGATAACTCCCCAGTGAAACCGAAATCCCACAAGCAAGGAAGGTTAAGGACGAAAAAAGCTTGGAAAACCGCCCCTAGAACATCCCTAAACGCCCAAAACACACCAGAAAACCGAGCTTTTACTCCCACTTCCTTCACCGTGGTGCTATGCTGCCTTCTTAATAGTGGTGGTTGCGGATTTCAGCGTTAGTGACGCTCCCCTTCTCTTCTTTCTTCTCTCCTTCTCTCTTTCTCTTCCTCTTACTGACTCTTTCCCCTTTCCTTCTATTCTCTTAGTTTCCCTACCGGATGGGGTTTAATTGTTTTTCTTTTTTTTCCTTTATTTTAATTAACTATATGATGAGTCATCCCATCCCAATTCTATCCTATTGTCTTCCTTCCATGTACATCCATCCTACCTTTCTTTATTCTTCTACATTTTTCTAAATTTTCGGACCATGCGAGCTATATCTTCTTTTTCTTATATTTCAGAGTCATCTTCATCATCAGCTTTGAGAGCTATTGACGTGGATTTTGAGCTTTCTCCATACTTAATATTCAAGTGCAACTCGTGAGTCACGAGTGATCCAACTAGCTGTTCCAAGCTGAACTTGGTGAACTATTTACTTTCTTGTAAAGCAGTGACATTAGCCATCCATCTTTTATGAGAAAGACTCTTAAGAACTTTTTGAACCTATACTTGAGAAAAAATAAAACTTTCCAAGAAAACCAACTAATTAATAATGTTAGTGAAATTAGTAAACATCTCTTGAATGGTCTCCTTTGAAGTCGTAGAAAAGAGATCATATTGAATCATCAGTAAATCAATTTTGGATCTTTTAACTTCACTAGTTCCTACATGTGTTATTTCAAGTAAGTGCAATATTTGCTTTGCTGTTTGCCTCCGATACATGATTTTATTGTGTTCATGGTGTCTAAGAATATATAATTCAAAAGTTTTAGAACTATAACATTAATTTCTATTTTCCCAAAATTAGATTTTTCGTATTCAGAGAAAGTTTTAAGAGTAACCTCAGTTTTGTCATTAGTAGTTTTGACATCAAAATCCTCAACTTCAACGACTCTCCATACTTGTGGTTTTTGGCCTTGGTGAAATATGAGAACTAAAAGATAAAGACTTTGCTTGTTTCATCTATATCTATATATTCTAATAAAGCAAAATAAAAAAACACACATGTCACTTAATTAAGCAACCTCTAATAAAAATGTACATGTGTCATTAAATTATGCATATGCTTATGTGTCGTCATTCTAATGCTTCAACACTTTTGAAAAATATTTAAACACTTACATTTAAATCGGTTTTAGTTAAATACGGAAAAAAATCACAATAATTATCTTACCGGTGTGGTTAGAATATTACTCACATAATACCAAAGTGATTTTGTTTTATTCAAGGAAAATGAATAACACAATATCCTCTGATGGTCTGATCTTACTTTTGTCAAACGTGTGATTCTATAGTGGGCAAATAAGTCCATGATGGGTGTGAGCTAAGATCAAAATATAATATGATGATCTTCCTCCGTTTTTTTTAAATGTGACACTTTCCTTTTTTGGGGTGTTTTGAATTAGTTGTGACACTTTTTTTTCTTTCCTTTTATGGTAAGTTTTTGGTTGTAAAAAGTCCAAACTACCCTTACTAACATTTGTTAAAACAACCTAACATTACCTAATAAAACTAATTACAACACTAATCTAAGTTAATTAATCTATCACCAATACTAACCCCCCAACACCCACTTTCTCTCTCCTCACCCATTTCCACCATACAACCATCAGAAGCTTTCTCATTTTCCATTTCCACCGTCATATTCCACCAACACCTTCTCTCTCCTTACCCAATCCACAACCACCACACTAAAACTCATCATTTGTACAACACCACCCAACCACCGCCACAACTCCTTCCTTTCCTCCTTCGAATTGCAGGAACCGCAGCCACCGCCACAACAATCACAGCCACCGCAGCAAGTACTCCTTCAAACAACAATAACTACAACCATCGTCAGTTCTCCTTCCTCCTCCGTCGAACAACAACAACCACAACCTCCATAAACAACCCAGATCTACTTTCTCTCTCATCATTGTCACCTTCTTCGATCTCCTTCCTCCACCAACAGTCACTACCTTCTTGGACAACCGCCGTCTTCCTTCGATCGCCACCTTCTAATTACAATTCCAATTTTTTTATTTTTTATTTTTTTTTGGTTTCAACATTAGTTTCTATTTTGTTCGATTTTAATTTTCAATGTTCCTGTTGATTTTGGTTCCCCATTTTCATTTTCATTTTGATTTCAATATGGATTTTGCTTTTGCTTTGGATGTTTTTTTTTTCGATTTGGGTGGTGGTGGGTTGCATGTGTGGAAGAGACGATGGTGTTTGGAGTGCGATTCTGGTAGTGGTGGCAGATTGGTGGTGGTGGTGGTGGTGGTGGCGGTGGTGGCGGTGGCGAAATGATGCTGGTGGTGGAAGATGGCATAGGGTGGTGGTTATGGGTAGTATTAATTCATGCCCCCACTCCCCTAATTACATACCCTCACCTACTCTTAATCTTTCAATTAAAATTTTGCCTAGGGGCTTATGCTATACAAAAGTGTCACATTTAAAAAAAAACGGAGGAAGTATGTAAAACTTTTAATGCACTAAGATGGCAAATATCTCATGATGTGTGTCAGGCAAGATCAAAGTATATTATCAATCAAATTAAAGGAGTATAGCCTTAGGGTCCGTTCTATATGTCTGATCTAATTTAAAAGATCTGAACTTTTCTGATATGATATGATCTGGTCGGAACTTTTCTGATCTGATATGATCTGGTCTGATTTTTTCTGATCTGATATGATCTGGTCTGATTTTTTCTGATCTGATATGATCTGGTCTGATTTTTTCTGATCTGATCTGATCATTTCTAAAATAAGCACTAGAGTGATTAAATAAGTTGAAAAGAATATAGCCTTATAGCATAATGTCGTGCTATTGTTGGCAAATATACTCATGATGCGTGTGCGCCATGATCAAAGTATAATGTACTCTGATCTTAATTATGTGCACTAAGATGATCGCATAAATCCCACTAGCCTTATATGCACATGAATACTCGATGCGTACGAAAGTGTAATTTTTTAAAATTTAGGAGAAACTACATTGTAATTTCTCCACTGAAGTGCATATTTTTCTTTCTTTTTTGTAAATAATCGTGAAGTTTAGTTATTTTGGTGTAATGCAAATATAAATATAATTTAAATAGTAAACAATATAAAAATACATAAAGATGATTATCATATATTAGACAATAAATTAGTAATAATGATTTAAGAACAAAATGTTAAAAAAGACAAAAAAAAATCTTATCAAAGATTAATGGAAGATGTTTGTAATATAAAACTTAGTTCCTTAATTAGAGGATATTGATGTTCCGTGATTTATTTTATTTGTTTTTTCTATTCTTATTTTTCGTGTCTACTCCTCCTCTTCCCTTATAATACGTGTTTACATGGATCAAAGTATAATATCAATCCAAGAAATATATTACAATTATGCAAGATTTGCTCCAGAATGTTTCAAAAATATTACAATTAAAATAAATATAATAGAAAATCTAGGTTTGACTTAAACAAAAAACGTGACACTATTATAAATATATTACACATTAATATGAATTTTCCTACTCTCATAAGTTGAATACATTTTGCATGATATGAATTAGTATAGTACATTTAAAAGATGGAACAAAAATGCCCCTTGTGAAGCTAGCCATAATAAAAAGCATACAATATCTACCTATCTATCTATCTATCTATCTATAAAGAAGGACATGTCTCTTTCATTGAAGCAATATGGCACATGTCATTAAAATAAAGCTTTTGCTAACGTGTTGCACAAAAGAACGCTTCAAACAAAAATGCATAATATTGGAGCGAGATCTCCGAAATTACATAGATAAAAATATCAAATATTGCATAGTTTAGCTACTATGGTTGCCAAAAATAAACTGTAGAATCATAATAAGAATAAATCAGACTACACTAGCCGAACAATTTAAGTAAAGTTCTAAATAAAACGGAATAAAATCGATATTAATAAAATTTCGATATTAAGAGACTACAAGCAACTATTTTAGTTACCAATCAATGAAATTTGGAACTTCTTTAATATCTACAAGAAAGATATAATATTTTATTCTTTCTTAAAATTTGAATTTCAATATCATTTGAATTTATTTAAAAGTTTTCTAGAATAATTTAGAAAAATATAGATTATAAGGGAAATTTTCAATCATATTTCAAAAAAAGATATACTCCCTCCTTTTCTTTTTGTTTGTCCCATTTACTGTAGCTCCAAATGCCAAGAAAGATGATGCCATATGCATGTGAGTAGGGACAACAAGTAAGGAGTCCACTTATTTTATAATAAATGCGGTGATTAAAGTAGGTGAGAGAAACTTTTAAGGTACATGTGAAACCAAAAAGTGATAAAGTAAGGGTAGATGGGTGATATAATTTTGCCATATAAGGAAAGATGAAAAAGTAGGACAAATAAAAAGAAACGAGCAAAAACAGAAAATAGGACAAACAAAAAGAAACGGAGGGAGTACTTTTTTCGTGAAATAAACATGCATTGGGAGGAAAGTAACATTTTCAATAAATTATATGCAAATAATTTAATGAACACAAAGTGGGGAAAAATCTATCATAATTCTACTTATTATAATCATATATATATATAATATTTTAATAAGAGATATTCTTAACATTAAGATCAAATTATTTGGAGAAAAATATGATTAAGAGGATAAATACCTTTCGAAAATTTGTAAGCACATAATCTAATATTCCTAAGATTATTACTCTATTTGTCCCAGAAAGCTTTGTACACTTGATTGGGCACATAGTTTTAAATGATAAGTTGTTGTTTGCTTATCAATTGTATTGTATTAAAAAGGTAGATGTGATAGGAGTTAGTGGAATATTATTTTATTTGGATGTGAGTGAGTAGTGAGTCATGGTTGAAAAGTAAAAAATAAAAGTAGTAGTGGGCCACGTCCCAAAATAGAAGTGTATAGAACTTTCTGAGACGGATTAAAAAAGGAAAGTATATAGATCTTTCTGGGGCAGAGGGAGTACAATTTTTCCAAAAAAAAAGACTTCCTTATATTTATTTGACGTAAATTTTAAATGATTCTCATGAATAGGGATACAATATATAGGTCATGATATCTATATAAAAGGAGATAAGATAATATTATGTTTCAATTTTGAATATCAGAATAATTTAAATTTCTTTTAATATTCCATAAAATGATTTCAAAATAATAGAACGTATGGGGGCGATATTGATGTTGTTGGTAAAGGATATATTAATCAAACTTGAGTTTTTAAAAATCATAATCGGGATACAATAGGTAGGAAACGCATCTACATAATAAAAAAAGCATTAGTTTTCAAGTTTTGAATATCACGATAAGCATGAAACTCACGGGTTAGAGCAATATAAATGTTTGAGGTATTGATCTAGCATTTACCTTTTGAAACTTCTACGTTTCTTTTTATAGAGATGTTTTTACTTTTAATACTATTTATATTCTACTATTTTGCCGTCTAAGTCTTGTGTTATTTATATAGAAAAGACATATTGACGGGGGATCTTGATTGATTCATCATAAAATGCATTTTTTTAATATCAACTTTTTATAATTCTTATTCATTTACAATTAGAGATATTCGTGATCAAAAATATGCATATTCCATACTCCATAGTACATATGTGAGTGGTAGTAGTCAAAATATGCATACTCCATACTCCATAGTACATACTACCTCCGTTCCAAGTGTATTGCAACATTTACCTTATTTGGCAATTTCATATTAATTGCAAATTTTCTATTTTAATCACCAAAAAGATCACATGTGCAACCTTTCTCTCTCTTCATTATTTATTATCACATGATGCAAGTGGGAAAGATGACCCACTTTTTTGTTTTTTCTTAATAAATGTGCCAACCCCCTATGTTGCAATACACTTGGAACGGATGTAGTATATATGTATATCCCTATCAAATAAAAATGCACGGGGAGTATATTTTTCAAATTGACTATTTTGCCTAATAGCTCATTGTATAAGACAATTCAGCCAATCAATTATACATTAGAAAATTTTCTAATAGAACCTTTATGTGAGTGGTAGTAGTTAAATTATTGGGTAAACTTTTGAGCTAAGTTTTATTCATGTAAATACATGCATGGGTTAAAACAATAGAATAACGAGTTTAAAAATCACGAGTTAAAATTAAAAAAATGTTAGGTATATTAGTCTAATACATATTAATCACATGACTATATACTAAACTAATGAAACTTATACGACGTGGACTTACGTTAAATCTTGACCCTAAAAAGCTGAAATCATAAATTGTGTTATAGTTGACTAAGTTTTATCGGATATGATTATTAAAAAAAAATCCAATAATTTTTTGTATCCCGTTGACTTCTGCCCGAACTTAAAATTTCCCGTGCATTTTTGCACGGGTCTAAAGACTAGTTTGTTCTAATGTAACTCCAGTATCATGTTCCTTAAACATCTTCATTTAGTCTTCAAAATCCAGTGTCTTCACTTGGTTTATTCTTTAGACTAAGAGCATGCTTGGTAGTATGAGATTTGGGCTAAAGTTAGAGGATTGAATCAAAATTAGAGTATCAAACGTCTGCTGAAAGTTTTTACTTAGCTGATTCATGTTGTTGAATGAAAATGTCCAATATGCCCTCGAATCGCAAGTTACTAGCATTTTTCTTCATACCCACAAGGCCACAACCCCTATTAACATCATAGAGTTTTTTGTCAGAAAGGACCTTTTAAAAACATTTGTTTGTGAGAAACAACCTTTTAAATTTTTTTTTGCTTTTAACAACCTAAAAAAAAAAAACTTTGCAAGAACACACCTTAGGGTTATTTTCAGGCGTTGACTGAACATTTCCGGCATTGACCAAGTTGATTTTACTACTTGCACTCTTATTTCTTACTTACCCACTTCATTTCCCTCCTTTCCAACTCATATATTTGCCTCTGTCATTTTCAAACATAACAATTCAACTTCCTCCATTAATTGCTTGGAAATTAAATCTCAAAGGTCATCCCCAACTAATGAAGCTATCTTGCGGCTCTGTCATCATCTTTTAAAAAGTAAAGTGGTAAGTTAGTAATGTAAATTTTTTTCATTAAAAATCAACTCTTTCTTTTCTCTTTTGCTTGAAAGTACACACTGACCTTCTTCAACTTCTCTAATGGTGAAAGCTAAAGGAAAACATCAGAGGTGCAAAATTAAAGCAACCCAAAATTACAAGATCAACCCAATCGAAGGTGTTGCATCCTCTTTGTCCGATTTCGTAGTTGAAGAATTTGCAAGCAATAAACTTCCTACCTGGATTCTCATGAGTCCATGATGTTCTTGTAGCACATGGAAAACCACAACAACAATAATTCACCATGATTCCCGTCACAAAACAAAACTCAAATGACAAAGAGATGTTTTTTGAAGTAATTAAAAGAGAGATAGAAAATTAGAAGAGGGAAGAACGAACCCTAATTCAGCTTAGGTTCAAGAATTTTCAGAATGGGGAGACAGGAGCAAGCAAAAGGGAATTGAAGATGGGAGGGAAATTAAATAGCAGGGGATATAAAAAGGGGAGAAAGGGAGGAAATTAGGGTTGCAATAGAAAAAAAAGGGAGGGAATTATTGTATGGGAGTGCAATTAGTAAAACCGACTTGGTCAATGCCGGAAATGTTCAGTCAACGCCTGAAAATGACCCTAAGGTGTGTTCTTGCAAAGTTTTTATTTTAAAGGTTGTTAAAAGCCAAAAAAAATTTAAAAGGTTGTTTCTCACAAATAAATGTTTTTAAAAGGTCCTTTCTGACAAAAAATCCAACATCATATTGCAACACCCACTACTCAACATTTTGCTCCATAAACTTCACGCCAAATGCCTCACGTATGTTTCTCTCTCTTGTTTTTCTATTTTGTTATTCAAATCTAAATTCCTTCTAATATTTGGCTTCCAATTTCCAATTTTAAAAAAATGTTGCATAGGGTGGGTTGATGAAGAGAGTAGGCAGTGTAAACGAGCCGAGGTGATATCGAGTTTGACCAGGCTTGGCTCAACTTGTTGAAATATTAATCGAGCTCGAGCTCGGCCCAAAGCTCGAACGAGTCGGCCAAGTCAAGGCTTGAGGCCTGGTTAGTTGCAAAACTTGGAGCTCGAGCTCGGCTCGAGTATTTTTTTCCGCAGCTATAAGTTGATGCTCTGGCAAACAAAAGAAAAATACACAATACTTCAACTACTTTCGACAATCGTGAATGTTAGGAAAACAAACAATTTAATATCATCCACTAGTTAGAAGTTCAATTTAGGAATCATACTTTTTTTTAAAACAAGTGTTGAACCGAGTTTAAACGAGTCGAGCCTTGCTAGGCTATAGAATATATGCTCATGTCTAGGGATGTCAATGGGGCGGGGCGGGGCGGATGTTGGCATTCCTATCCCCATCCCCGCCTAAAAAACTCATCCCCATTCCCGCCCCATCACCCATGGCGGGGGGAAATCTTGTCCCCATCCCCGCCCCAACGGGGACAAGGTAAAATCTATCCCCGCCCCATCCCCAGGAGAATCCCCGCACCCGCCCCATCCTCACCCCAATCTATTAGGGTTAAGGGAGAGGTAAAACAAAAGTTTAAAAGTAATTTTAAATTTTAGCTTTTCGGCCTTTGGAAAATAAAAGTATCAAATGAAAGCAGTAAACAACTAATAACATTTAGGATTTTAGGCCTTTGGAAAATACCTATGACGGGGCTCAGACGGGGCGGGCGGGGATGGGGCAGGGTGGGTGGGGATGGGGCGAGGCAGGCGGGGATGGGGCGGGTATGGACTAACATCCACCCCCGCCCCATTACCCATGGCGGGGATGGTTTTCATCCCCATCCCCCCCCGTCCCCCCGCGAAACCTTCCCCCATCCCCACCTAACTGGGGCGGGTCTCCACAAAACCCGCCCCACTGACATCCCTACTCATGTCATTATATGTTATTTTACTAGATATCAGCTATCTGCCATAAGTTAATCTTACCAAACACTTTTATATAAGCAGTTTATACGAACAATTGGCCAAAACAACTATTATCACTGACTAGTCAAACCAATTAATATATCAGCTATCCGCTATCCGTTGAACATCAAACAGGACATTGGTATATGTATATGAAGGTCCATTCGTTTTCTTAATTTAGTGTTACATCGCACAAATCCATTCACTCAACAATTGTATTAGTTCCTAACACAATTCATATCTTTATTTCTTCTTCAAAATTAGGGTTCAATTTAATAAGCTAAACTAATGTTCAGTTTGTGTGTTTACAAGTGCTAATGTTCAATTGAGCACATTGCGGGACGATGAGTGGAACCGTGCCTATAACTATAAGCAGGCTCAGGCTGCCATCAATTGGGAAGCTAATGCTACTACATCGACTCTGCAAATTAGCATCTCCTCCATCATCATCTCGACACTTCTTCTCCTCCTCCTCCTACTCCATGAGCGGATCATCTTCATCATCTTCATTGACATGCTCTCATAGATCATTCGCGACGATAACAAACGACGGCCATGAATCTGATCCTAATGTCGAAGAAATCTATGCCAAGAAGCGTTCTCTTCGTTCTCAGATTCGTAAACAGCTCAAGAACATGAGCCCAGCTCTTAGAGCTCAAGAAGGTCCATTCTCTTTCTTAACTATTCTTCTCGTTCTCTTCATCGCTGTTGTCTGCCATGTGTTTGATTAAATTCCTCATAGAGAATTAAAGCGCATGATCTACAATTCTTTGAAATGTAGGCTAAATCAATGAAATTCTGCTATGGAGTTTTGGCTTTTTGCTTATTTTTGGAGTGAGCATCTATGTGTATGAAGTATTTGTTGGAAAATAATCATTCTGCCCTATATTTATAATTATAAGTGTATAAGCTATTAAATTTGGCCCATAAAAGTGTTTGGATACAAATTTTACAAAGTTTATTATATCGGACCTATGAGGTATCTGAATGAGTATGGGTTATTATGTGTACTGGCCCATTGCTTTCACCTGTGGTTAGGATTATGGTTCCCAATTCATAGCTTTTCTCATTCTCTCTGACCACCACCTGTTTTCCGTAGAATCTTAAGAGCAACCTTATAGAGGTGGAGGATCCATAATCCACTAGTTATCTCTTTAATAAATGATAGGGACGCTTCTGCAATTATGTTATACCAATTAATCAAGTATCAAGTCTCTAGTTGGAATGTATCTAATTGTATTATGATGTATGTGTTAAAGCATAGAGGAAGTTTCATATAGGTGATTTTTTTATAAGTACAAGTTTTTACCAAAGTTTAAATTTTGCAAGTGTGGTTTCAGTTCTTACCTCTACTGTGTGGAAAAACTATTTGCATTGCTGGATCTAAGTTAAAAAATTGGCTTAAGCTTGAAGCTTATAACTCGGGTGTGTTTCACGAAACTAGTCGTTGAACTTAAACTATCTCCTTTTTTTCAAGGATATTTACCTATATGCTGTTTTTAAATGGTGAGTTTGGAAGAAATTGAATCAATATCTTTTAAAGCATTGGTAGTTTATTTTGCTAATTCCAACTTGCTTTTTTCAGCATCTTGGCAAAGACCTCTAAAGCAACAACCATGGTAGAGACTTAAAATTAAAAGGATGCTACAGGAACCAAGATTGCATTTTCTTAGTCCCCTCCTCACATATACCTTTTCCTTGACTTGTGCTCAATACATTAAGATTCTGGGAACTTGATCCTTTTTCATCCTTCCATTCTCCTTCCATCCATTCTCAACCTTGCTCTACCTGAATTTTTATTCAATATCATTATAACTCTTCATTCCCTGAATAGTCTTTTTTGTTGTCGACGTTGGTTTTCTTTAGACCACGTTGCTGGTAGCTACCAGCTACCCCTATGGTGAATATCTTGAGCTTCGTTGTATAACCCACCTTTTCTTAAATTACTAATCATCCATCTCAGGTAACTTATTTTTGCCGCTTATAGGGACTCATAATTCAAAGCTGGATGAACAATAGTCTTAAAAGATTCCTTTCACTTGTAGTTGTGATCACTCGGTATTCTAGAAGCTCAACATCTTAATGTTTATCCAGCTTGCTTGTTCATTAAGTTAGCTGAAGTGGAATGTGACATATACTTAGGAGATGTGACAAAATTGGTCCGAAAGTTCTGGATTTGGACCTTTGGTTCTGTTGTTTCCTTATCATGTGAAGTCTTCTCCCTCCTTTAATGGCTTGTAGACTGTAGAGGTTCAACATCTTAGGGTTTTGGACCTATGGCTCTGCTCATCTGCTGTGATCATACATTATTCTAGATGCTCAACAGTATACCAGCTTACTTGTCACTTAGATTAGCTGAAGTTGCGTGCCAAATACACTTATAAATAGGAGAAGTGTCAGTATGAATCCAAAACTCCTGGATTCGGACCTTTGGTTCTGTTGCATGTTACATCCTTAACTTGAGCAGTCTCCTGGATTCGAACCTTTGGTTCTTGTAAGTCCTTAACATGAGTAGTCTCCTCCCTCCTTTTATGGCTTCACAAAGAAATCCTGTCATTGATAATTGTGCTATCTAGCTGTTGTAAGTTGTTCTCTAAAGTGTTATCATTAATTAGTGCCTCATACAAATATACAATACCCCTGCTTAGGGTGTGATTTAGGGGACCCTGGAGATAGAAGTTCTCCGCCAGAAGCTTCTTAATGATCTAGAGTCAAAACTTCACGGTACTCTTTTGGGTTTATAATTAGCTTTTGTTAGGAAACCTAGCAAATTCATTTGAAAGACAAAAACAGAGTTACAACAAGGGAAAAGTAAATATAAGACAAAGGACACGACTTCATAAGGTTCAGCCGTGAGGCCTATGTCCATAGGGAGGGAGGCATGATTCACTGCGATGTGGTGAATATTGTTATGGAGAGAAAACCTCAAACCCTTATGAAGATCTATCTGTCTCTCTCTTCTCTCCCTCCTTCTATTCAAGCAATAACCATATAGTTTTTTTTTTTAAAAGAATAACTCTAGAGAAGCCTATCAAGGAAATGGGTAAAAAATAGGCCTAGAATGCCCACAAATGCCTGCAAGCAGGTTGCTTCATTTCTAAGACAACATTTTCGAGTTGCCACTAGAATTCAAGTTAATTTAGGAGGAACAGGTAACATTTCACATCTGGGAGGTGAATAGGCTACTAGCTTGTGCCGATTCTCTGTTAGGTAGTTCTAAAAAAGGCAACATTATAGCTAGTTGTTTCCTCTTTTACATGTTTCTTTTTTGTTGAAAGTAAAATAGATTATAATGATGTCTATTATATTGTTTTGACTCTTGAGAGAACTGTTTTTGCCTTTTGTAATGGTAATTGATATCAATGAATCGTGGTGTACCCTTGTGACAAATGAGCAAGTTCTGGATGAGAATGCCTCACACGAGTGCAGTGTCGAGCGCGCCATGAGAAAAATTTAAGAAGTACGACTACAATAGAAAAATCACCCCCATTTACCATTTAATTAGCAGGCAGTCTTATACGAGAAACTTTGTCATGACAACTTACGACTTGTGTCTTTTATATCCCAACGGGCAGTGTGATTTTGTTGAAGCCTTCACTAAGTTTATGCTTTTACAACATTTTATTTTTGTGCAGATGATGCAATCCAGAATGTTGTTTTAAAAGCTCCATGGTTTAGAGATGCCAATCATATATGTGCTTATGTAGACTGTGATTCATTAAGAGAAGTTGATACATCAAAACTTCTGTCAACAATATTATGTGGTGATGATAAAGGTATTTTCTGTGTTTTTTTACATATCATGCATCATTCACAAAATTTGTAGTATTCAGGAGATTATATTTGTTCATTTGTAATGTAGAATTTAGTTGCTTAGAGACTCTCTAATTGAAGACAAACAAGTCCATCTCATTAGTTTGCTAAAATTATAATTGAGAGTAGCTCCCACAAACAAAACAATTAAGGAATTTTAATTTGGTCAGTTTGCTTTTGTCTCGAAGATGCTGTATCCTCCTAATTTACCCTAATATGACTATTTTGAGATTTTGAGCTGTTCTATTTTAAGGAGGCGAATATGATATAGGGAGACAAGGGAGTCAGAAATCTAGTGAGGAGCTCTCACGCAGGGTGATTGTTTGATTAGAAAAGAAACCATATTGTGTAGGACCTAGACCCATAGGGTCTAACAGAGCTTTTGGACTACACCGCTTTGTAAATACCTGTTCCTTACAAGAGCCTTGTATGATGTAAACCAAATGAAGAGG
Organism: Patellifolia procumbens; assembly: GCA_947645195.1. Taxonomy (NCBI): domain Eukaryota; kingdom Viridiplantae; phylum Streptophyta; class Magnoliopsida; order Caryophyllales; family Amaranthaceae; genus Patellifolia; species Patellifolia procumbens. Next base: position 1,123,321 of record CANSGD010001379.1, on the reverse strand, counting down.
CTTTGGTGAATCAATGCAAGGTTCTTATTACGTTCACTTAATTTTGATTTCAACCACATAGTGGTTGTTATTGAAGAGGCAAGTAAAAATTTTGATTCCATGACCATTGATGGTGCTAAATGGGTCTTTTCGAGCATGTGAATAAAGAATGAAAAAAGGCAAAGGAGCATGATCAAAGGTCTCGTTTAGGTTTTAATCACATGGTAGAGGCGTCCCTCGAGGACGTTGCAATGGGAATGGATATGGTCAAGGAAGAGGGACACATTGAACAAAACTCCTAGAAATTTTATGAGGTAATTTACCAAGGTCGTGGACAAACGAGGCGAAGGAATGAATAAGGGTAATGTTAATTTAAAAATTGTGGAAAATATGGTCATTGTTACTCCAAAAAGGTGAAGGGAGAAACAAAAGTGAAGACAAGGAAGATGTAGAAGAAGAAACCATGTTATTATCTGTCAATGTGGACGCCAAAAGAGATGATAATCATAATATATGTACATGGTATCTGGTTGATAATGGTGCACTCACCCATATGACAGCAACAAAAGGAAATGTTTTAGTGTGACAACAATGTGACGATTTGGGATGGCTCAAATGTAACAATTGAAGGGAAAGGTACAATCATGATTGAATTAAAAGATTCAATTTATAAATCAATTCGAGATGTTTTTTATATTCCTAACTTAGTAATGTCTTAAGTGTGGGTGAGCTCTTGGAGGTCAATGGATGCAAAATTTTATTTAAGGGACCAAAGATGTGGCTCAATTAGTGTCTAAAACGAACAATGTTCTTGATTAACCTAAAGGCACGATCGAGCAACCTTAAAGTTGTTAATAACTTGTGTTGAAGATCCCTCTTGGAAGTGGCACATGTGATTTAGTTACCTTGATCTTAAAGGACTTGGTTCGGATACAAGAAAATGGTGAGAGGATTACCTCATATTATGTTTTCTTGGAAAACATTCAGGGAAGCCCTTTCCATAACAATTTAGAGGTAGTGCATTGAGGTATATGTGGACCTATAAAACCTTTACCACGCTGCAAAAGTGTATACTTCATTCTTTTCATTGATGATTAGATGGGTCTATTTTTTGAAAAATAAATATAAACCTTTTGATACCTTTGAGAAGTTTAAAACATTGGCACTGCAAGGGAGTGGATAGGAAATAAAAGCATTGATAGCAGATATAGGCGATGAGTTCAGATCATGTGAATTCAACAAGTAATGCATACCTCTTAGAACACCTCAACAAAATGGGTAGGAGAATGGGTTAGCTGAAAGGAAGAATCTAACTATCCTCAATATAGCTAGATCCATGTTGGAGAATAAGAAGTTTTTGGCACAAGCAGTTCATGTGCAGTTAAGTTATCAAATCGTTCTCCTATAAAGAGCTTAAAGGATGCGATAGTGGAGGTACCTTGCAGTATATTTAAGCCTAGTGTATCACGTTTTCGAATATGCACACGTTCATAGGCAAGTAAGTTGCAATCTTAGAGATCGAAGTGGAAAACTACCTTTAATAGATATGATGAGAAATCTAGGAACAATTGTTTATAAAAAATCAACTTTTATGTGATCTTGCCAAAATAAGTTAATCCTTTGATTATTCTACAATAAGTTGATCTTCGGATTATTCTACAATAAGTTGATCTTCGGATTATTCTAAAATAAGTCAAGTATTTGTGGGATATTTACTTTCAATGAGTAGGTCAATTACCAACTTGTTTTGTTTTCATTGGTTTATATTCTAACAAATTAATTTATTTTATTTATCGAATCCCCCTCTATCTCTTTCCTCCCTCCTCCTTCCTTCACTCTATGTATCTCTCTCCTCCCTCCTCCTTCCTCCACTCTACATATCTCTCTCCTCCCTCCATCCATGCCAAACACCACCACCAGACCTTGATGAACTCCCCTTCCATCATTTATAACTCACTTTATCATTCTTCCTGCTGCCCCGTTGCAACCCCCAAACCCAAAACCCAAGAACCCAAACCTCTTGTCCTCTTTCTCTCTTCCTTTTTTTTTTCTTTTTGCTTCTATCAACACAGACACTGATCGAACTGTGTGAATTTGTCGTGCACCTACCTTAAGTACCAACTCCGCGCCGATCTCCTTCTTTTTTGTTTCCTCTTGGCGTTTCTCTCGCACCTACCCCCTTCCTTTTGCCACCACACCACTACCACCGAAACTTCCATATGGTAGTTTTGATGGAGGTAAGGTGGATTCGGGGTGTGGCGGGTAGATTTGTGGTTCGGCTAGAAATTTTCAATGGAGGTAGGGTGGTTTCTCCTTCTTCTTTGTTTTCTCTTCACGTTTCTGTCGCACCCACCCTTCCTTTTGTCACCACACCACCACTACCACCGAGTAGCTTTGATGAAGGTTAGGTGTATCCGGGCTGCGCCACTGCCTTGTGTAGAGATTTGCAGTGGTTAGTTTTGGTGGTTTATGGTTGTGGTTGGAGTTGGGGTATTGGTGTTGGTGTTAGAGTTGCGATGGAGGTAGGATGGTTTCTGGCCAAGGTGGCTAAACTAAAGGTGGCTAAACTAAATCCGAGGCTGCGATGGATAGTTTTGGTGGTTACTTTTGGTAGATTATGGTTGTGGTTGGAGTTGGGAAGTTAGCGTAGGGAGGTGAATTCAGTTAGCGACAGTGGTTTTTGGAGGTTACTTTAGGTGTTGGGGTGGTGGTTGGGGTCAAGTATTGGTGGTGTGTTTCGGTGTTTCAAGTGGAACACGGGTGGTCACAAGGGAAAGAAAAGACAAAAAAATGTAATTGTTTGTGCAAGTAGTTTGTTTAAGTAATCCGCTAGTTGAACTCAGTGAAAGTGAATAGCCCAAAAACTTTACTTATTGTGAAATAATCCAAAGGTGGACTTAGTTTCGGAAAATTGGTTAAAGATTGACTTATTTTAAACAAATTTCCAAAAATCTAAGGGCTACAAATTATTTAATCAAAGCACCAATTAATCGTTATCAACGGTTGGTTAAGAAGCTATCTCGGATTTGAGGATAAAAGAAGAATCTTATACTTCCTCCGTTTCGAATTAGTTGCTACATTTTGATTAACACGGACTCCTAGGAAAAATTTCTTAAGGATGTTTAAACACATAAATAAGTTGATTAACAGCTACCAACTCCACCACCGGACCACCATCATCATCAATCATCACCTTTACCAGCTACTTTCTCTCCTCCAACCTTCAACCTCATGACCACCAGCCTACGCCACCCAGCCTCGCCGAAATCCCCCCCACAGAATCCACCGAAATCCAACCCCACGCCACTTTCACCCACGAAACCCACCACAAAACCCATCGAATTCCACCCCCACGCCACGTCCACCCACGAATCCCACCCCAACTAGCTATCACAACCATTTCTTCTTTGGCTCCACCATTTCTAAATCCCCTCCACCCTCATCGTCCACATCGCAACCATCACTCAGCGGAACCATCAGTCACCAGCCCAACCATCACACATCACCGGCGAATGAGTAAACTTGATCTTGGTAATGGTTCGATATAGGGTTAGGGTGGTGGTTAGAGTTTTTGATCTCTTTCTTCTCTTCTTCTTTGATCTTCTCTTTCATCTCGATCTTAGCAAACTCGATCTTCTCTTTCTTCTCCATTAGTCATGCGAATGAGCAAACTCTCATTCTTGTCGATCTTCGATATTAGCAAACTCAATCTTCTCTTCCTCGATCTCTCTTTCATCTCTCTTCTTCGATTTCCGGTAGTGGTTCATGGGTGGTGGTTAGGGTTTTTGAATGGTGGTGAAGGAGAATGTTGGCAGTGTACAAAGTGGGGAAGGGGTTGACGAATTTGGTGGTGGCTGACGACACCGGGCTGCGTTGGATGGTGGTGGTGGCTGAAGAATTTAGTTATGGGTATAGGTGGTGGTGGTCGCCGATGGTAAATGAGGCTAGGTTGGGTGGTGGTGGCGGCATAGTGGTGATAGAGAGGGGTTGTGGACTTGTGGGAAGGTAAAATTAGGAGAGAGAGGGGTGGGTGGGTAAAATTAAATTAGTATAAAGTAGGTCAATTAGCACAATTAAACATGATTTATTGCTTTTAGTAAGGGTAAAACTGACCATTCACACACTAAAACTTACTAAAGAAGGAAAAAAGTGTAGCAAGTATTTTGAAACACGAAGTGTAGCAAGTATTTTGAAACAAAAGAAGTAATTTTTTCCATTATGAAGAAGAAAATTTGATAAACCGCCCCTCCAGGTACTCCACTTTCATCTTCTCATACATCTTAAGCATTATCAAGTTCATCTGTTTGAGTGAAAGGCCAATGAGATTTCGCAATCTTTCAAAACTATATGAAGTAACAAATGTGTTAGTGACGATGCCTCGTCATTTTGCTTATTCAGTTATATGGAACCAATGAGCTTTGATGAGGTAAAGGACTAGAGAGAATGGATCAAAACAATGAATGAAGAGATTTATGTCATCCGGAAAATAAAACCTTGGAATTGGTGGCACTTCCCAAATGAGAAGAAAGCATTGAGAGTCAAGTGGGTATTTAAAATCAAAAAGAATGACCATGGTGATATGGAGAGATACAAAGCTAAGCTTGATGCCAAAGGTTACAAGCAAATGCAAGGTATTGATTATGAAGAAGTATTTCCCCTAAAGCTGCTCGATTAGAGACCGTAAAGTTATAGTTTCAATAGTTGCACCATTCCAAGAAGATTCATCAAATGGATGTCAAGTCTGCTTTTCTAAATGGCTTTATAGAAGAAGAGGTTTATATTCAAAAATTGGAGGGTGTTAGGCAAAGGACATGATAATAGAGTGGTTGGAGTAAAGAATGCTTTATATTGATTACAACAAGCACCACGAGCCTGCAATAGTCGACTAGATAAGTACTTGCAAGATTATGGAGTTTCGAGGTACATTTATGAGTATGCACTTTGTTTGATGAAGAAAAACAAAATTGTTTTCTAGAGATGCACTTGTTGTGTCTATGTGGATGATTTTATACTTGAGGAAATACTACTGAAAAATGTTCGAAGATTTCATTTTATGAAGAAGAAAAAACAATAATTTTTCTGTAGATGCAATCCTTCATCTATGTAGATGATCTTATATTAAAACGAAATAGTATTGAAATGTTTGAAGATTTCAAGAAAAGAAGGGCATGTGAATCTGCGAGGATGGATATGGGATACATGGCCTAAAAGTTATAGAAAGTGATAATGGAATCTTCATCTAACTCTAATCATATGCATAAGGAGTATTGAAGAAATTTAATATGCTAGAAAATCGAGTCAGCACTACAATGGAATGTGGGTTAATATTGTCAAGGAACAATTTGTATGGAAAAAATGTAAATCTAATTCTATTCAAGAGTTTGGTAGGAACAGTACTTAACCTGTACTCGGTCTAGTAAGTCGCTTTATGGAGAATTCATTTGACTTCTCATCTTAAAGTAGCAAATAGAATTTTTAGGTACTTAAAAGGCACAATAGATCATAGGTTGCTTTATTCTGCATCACATGATTTCAAGCTCGATATTGTGATAGTGATTTGCCGGAGATGTTGATGATTGAAAGCATACAACTGATTTCGTATCTCTACTAGGGAATAACGTTATTTCATGAAGTTCAAAGAAACAACTGATTGTCACATAGTTACAATGTGAATCAGAATATATTGCTGCAACCTCATGTGCTTTTCACTCGATTTGGCTAAAGAGATTATTGAAGAATTTCAAACTACTGCATAGCCCACTGAGATTCTGAGTGATAATAAAAAACCCCGTCTTTGATGTTCGAAGTAAACACATCGATAGAAGGTTCCATTTTATATACCACAAACAATTGAATTGAAGTTCGTAAAGTCATTGGATCTGCTGATATCTTTATGGAGCTATTCAAGTTTCAAGACTTTAGGCAATGCAAAAACTATTAAAACGGTGTGACAAGGTCAAGTTTAAGTGGGAGTGTTAAACATAGCAATGAAACTTGATATTAAGTTATGTCATCAAGAAGATTGAGGAAGAAACAACAATATAATAGAATAAGATTCTTACAATAATAAACCTAGGAGAAGCGTTTATTTGTTAGCTTAAATTGTTATATAAATAAGTTTTTTGTAATTCAGTTTGTAAGAACGCATATTTAAGAGATTGTTACAGTAAGAGATTGTGTGCATTTTATTTTAGTCTTCATTTAGTGAGGGGTATATTTGTGTGTGTCCACCACGAATCCAACAACCTAGTAAGGCTTACAGGTTCTTCTGTTCTAATTATTTGAAACAAACACCCAACTTGCTTTGTGATAATTGTACTATGAGACAAAGTTGATATGGCGGGCATGTATCACCTCTCCAAATCCCGAAAGATCTTTAGAAGTGATATTGTTATCGTTATCTAGACAACTAGACATCCTGCACTGTCCACCAGCAATCTCTGTGTGTCTTCATGTCATTACAAATGCCTGGAGTGGAAAATCTGCATGCATGTCAGCTATCACAGAAACATGAGGAGTTTTAGTGTATTCCCAGCTGAAGATAATTGCTCCAAGATGATGAAGAAACTGTATCTACCACGCATTGAAGACAAGAATAGCAGCATGAGAATGCTCCGGGTTTGCAGTTATGATGACCTGTTTCCTAATTCTATGAACATTTTGGAGCCAACCCTGCAGGATCATAGTGGAAATGAACGTGAAGATCGTACGTTGAATTTTCTCCTCTTTGCTTCTGTCTACATTCAAGTAACATTTTCTTTGAGTTATTTTCCTCCATCATTAATCAGATTGCTTGTAAAATATTCTGGATGTTTAGATACTTTCCACTATCGCTGAGCTGCATCGAACTTTTGAACTCTGTTTCTATACAAATAGTACCACCTCTGTTCTTTTTTGTAATCTACACAGTTGGATCACGCTTGCCAGTACAAATTTGACCATTATTATCTAATTACACACGATTAAAAATTATAAAAAGTTGATATGTGAAAACTATATGTTGAAACGAATCGAACAATACCCAACCTTACTATATTTTTTCTTAAGAAAAATTGTACATTACCATCTTTTATGTACCACTTTTTGTAAATTACCACCTTTAATTTTATTTTTTTAAAATTACCACCTTTTAACTAAAAAATTTCATAAATTCCCACCACATAACGGATTCGGTCAGGTTTACCGTTATGTGGGACCCACCTTTCTCTCTCCTAGTTTACCACCACCTTCTCCTCCAACAACCCAGCCCCAACCACCAGAAAACCACCCTCATTGCACACCCACTATTCGATTTCGTCAGCCACCACAACACCCCTCCGGTAACGCCAGCCCGACACCCGCACCTATGGCTGCTCCTATCTCTCACTCCCCTCTCGCTGCTGTGTTCCCACCACTGCACCACAACACCTAGCCCCGCCAAGGCCACATAAACCACCACCATTACGACCATCTTTCTCCCTTTTGTTGTTTTCCTCCTCTGTTCTTCATACTTCGTGGCTTAAAAAGTTGAAAGAACCAACCCACTAATGAAGATGGAAGTTATTACCGGTGAAGGTGATGACTGATTATGAGGGGGCTGAAGTTGGTGGTGGTGGTTGATTTCGGCGTATTGGGGTCATGGTGCGAAAATACGGCCGAGTTGGAACGGTTTTTGAACTCACCGAACCGAAATTACCCGATGTGTACCGGGTCTTTGGAAAACAACGCATTTTGGAGCGGTTCGGCCGGTTCTAGCGATACGTACCGGTATGGCCCGGGTCCAGCAGTTGGTGCGGCCGAAACGGTTACCTTTTTCATTGCCATGGCCGGATTTCATGAAGCTTTCTTGCCGTTTTGGCTGGTAGAAGGTCGAGCTTCATTATTGCGTGAACTTCAGTAGACCTAGGGAAGTAAAAAGGCCAGCTGTTTTCTGTAAGGCTTGATTTTTATTAGTTTACTAAGGGAAAAGGCCAGCTGGACACTTTATTTTCTAAGTGGGGGTAGGTAGGTCAAAGTGGCAGGGCATTTATTAAGCAGAGATAACACCGGTTCCTTCACAATAAAAAAAGGGATGGGCTTTTCTTTTAGATGATAATATGAAACTGGGTCCAATAAAAAAAATTGAAACTGGGTAAGTGCCAAGCTAATACCTAACCCTTTAGAATAAATTTTAAAAAGGTGAGATATTATACATATTTATCTTTTAAAATTCTCAATATTTTAATATTTTTAAATAAACTAAATGTTGAATTAAATATCAGATTAAATATTACAAAATATTCAGTTTCTCATTATACAATTTTCCACTATACTAATATTAATATTGGGGTATAATCATTAAAAATAATATTTTTGTGCCTTGACAACCGTTCCGCTATCCGCGACTAACGTATCCGTTCTGTTATCCCGAAACCCGAACCGTTCCCGTATCCGAAACCGTTCCCGTATTTTCGAACCATGATTGGGGTAGTTGATAGAGTTTTGGTGGTTGTTGTGATGATGGCTTGGCGGTGCATGTGATGGGGAAAAAGGGGAAGTAGAGTAGAGAGAGGGGAGTAAGAGACAAAGGAGCAGCCATGATGTCGGGCTGGCGTTACCGGAGGGGTGTTGTGGTGGGTGGTTGACAAAATCAGAGGTGGGTGGGTGGTGGCTGACGAATCCAGTAGTGGGTGTGTGGTGGGGGTGGTTTTTCTGGTGGTTAGGGTTGGTTTGTTAGGGGAGAGGGTGATGAAAAACCCGGAGAGAGAAATGTGGGCCCCACATAACGGTAAACATGACGGAATCTGTTATGTGGTGGGAATTTATGAAATTTTTTAGTTAAAAGGTGGTAATTTAAAAAAAAAAACTTAAAGGTGGTAATTTACAAAAAGTGGTACATAAAAGGTAGTAATATGTAATTTTTCTTTTTCTTATGTATAAATTACATATGATCGTCAAAGTGATGTATGTGAATAGTGCCAAAAACAAAGTTTGTAGTTTAATAGGTTAAAAAGAAACGGAGGGAGAATTATACAGCTTCATGATATCATCCTAGTTTTACAAAAACATGAGGCTCCTCGTATCAAATGTGATGGGTAACTAAGGGAATCAAATTGATATGCTTAAGATGCCTTTACTTATTGGGTTTCTTATTTCCTTTTACTTGTAATAGTAAATGCCATTTACCCAGTAGCAAGTCCCCCCATTTGCATAATCATGCATCAATTCAAGTGTTTTATTCTCTAATAGATGTGTGGTGATGCAGTCATGCAGGCAAGTCAACCTGTAGACTTGTTCCTCATACCAGGTTGAGCTCTTCTTGCCGCTTGTTCCAGTAGCCAGAAAAGTAGTCTATGTATTGTGTTTCTCTTGCTAATATTGTCTTTTGTATCAGGTCTTGCGTTTGACCAATCTGGAAGACGACTTGGAAGAGGTGGAGGGTATGTTACTTTGCTCAAAACTTCAACCTAGGTTCTTGACCAACTTTTGACTAAAGATTCATATACAAATCTTTTGTTACTCGAACTCTAGATTTTACGTTAGTACTTGGGCCATATTCTCGGCATGCATAGACACAATCATGAATTTTTTTCATAAAATAGCTGAGTCGCACACTTGGACATGTATCCATATCCAATTCAAGTACCAACGTTTGAGCAACATAGTACAAATCTTTTTTTTTTTTGCAACCCACCTGGGTCAGATTGTTGTCAATCTTCTGTTTTCTGTAAGACATTGCCTCCTAGTACTGCTGTGCATTTGTCCACTTTGCAGAACTAATATCATTTCTTGATATTTCAGTTACTATGATGTGTACCTGAAAACGTACTTTGAGGTAGTCAAGAAAAGGAAATGGAAAGCACCTCTCATAGGTAAAAATCGGTTATCCCTTCTCATATGATCATACTGGCAGAATAACTGTATGCTTCTATATCGGTTGCTACAGTTGCTCTGTTATATTCTATACAAATAGTGGAGGATGGAGCTATTGGTGTTACTTCTGATGATGTTCCAGTAGATGCCCTCGTGTGCCCAACTGGTATTATCTACACTAATGTCGTTGACAAGAATTAATGATCAACTTGTGTCAGCCATTGAATAGTTTGTACTCTCAAATTATGGGTAAGTGTTAATCTAACTGTAAAGTCTTGACCTGAAATCTGGATCTAGAAGTCCATAGTAATGGTTTTGCAGTCCACAAGATTGCTTCGAAGTGATCTCATCTATCATCAAATATTTACAAATGTGTGCATGAAGACAACAATCTGATGCCGATGATGACTGGTTGAGCAATGCAAGTTGGGGTGTTATTGGAGAACTGACAAGTGTGTTGGGTTGGTGGAACCCCATTGAGTCCAACACGGTTAATGGACTCGCGGACACGTAGCACGTCTTGAGTGCATGTGGAGTAAAAAGAGCCAAAGACAAGAATACAAGGAAGATGTGTTTTGCCGAGTGAGCCTGAGCGGGCAAGGCATGTGCTTAGGCCGGTGCGGTGGCAATAACACGCTTTTTCTTGTGTCTTGTTTGATATCTTCCTGTATTCTAGCTTGATTATATTATTATTTGTCGCCTATAATATTGGTCGTAATCCTATTAAGGTATTGGGCAATTGGCCTCTGGCTGGCTTGACTTTTAGCCAAACAGTAAAGAAAGTGTTCGGTATATGGCTTTTGGAGTAGCTGAAAGGCTGCCTTTTTCGGCCAGAGTCAAAAGTTGCTTTTACTAGCTTTTTATGATGGCTTTTGACTTTTGCTTCCATTTTGTACCGAACAACTAGCACTAACGCTACTTTTATCAAACACTTTTTTAAAATAGTCAATAATTACATATTCGGTCCAACAAATCACTAAAACAGTCGGTTAAACCAGCTATCAAACAACAAATATTAGCCAATTGCCAAACTCCCCATAATGTAGATCTAACAGTGTAGTTTATTCCTAATTGGAAAAGGGTTATGCTCAACTATTGGGATAGTAGTTTCACTTGGTTGGAGATTGCGAAGAGTTTTTGCTCAAATAATGAGTGATTGTGTAACTTGTAAGAAGGTCTTGAACCTATTGAATTAGTGAGGTCGGTTTTGGACTTGTCGAATTACTGAGGTCTTTTCTTAATATAAAGTACCTGCCTTTTGTTCTCAAAATTTGCACTCTTTGATTTCTTTCATTGTTCTGGTTGTGCTGATTTGTTTCTGTTATACACTGTTATAAAAGAGTTTCCACTCGATGGCAATATACACCCTTCACCTCAAGTTGAAAAGGGACTTAACAAGACTTGCGTTTATTTCTTTATTTTGCATCCGATCCCCAACTTGAGATCAAGTCAAACTTGAAGAGTGAGGTTTTGTTTTCAAATCTCTTATAATAGGTGTAAGAAACTTAGCTTCTTGAGCTAAGAGCAACTAAACTTTGGGTGGAAGAATCACATAAGCTGGAAAATTTTTTGCTGTTACATATCTTACTGATCAATTACATTTTGATGTGTTCGTGTACTATTGTTTTCTATGTGAGCTTGAGTTTTGTTGCGTTTGTGGAGCATTAACTTTCATCATTTGAGCTGTGTGTTAATCTGTTATCCGAAGAATCTAAACTTATTTTAAAGTTCTAGTATTCCTAACTATGTTTTATTTGTATGATATGTCAGGAACACTCTTATAGATATCACTTTTTTTTTTGTTAAAACAATCTTTTATGACATATTCTTTTCTTTATTTCACTCACTAGAAAGTAAGTTGTTGCCTCATTTCACTATACATCAATTCAAATTGAAAGATAATAATGCTTAATTACTTTCCTTTCCTTACCCAGGATTCCTCGTGCCTTTCATAGTCTTTGTGGAGATTGTTGTAAATAAGTCTTGAAATTCTAACTCTTGCTTTTCCCAAGAGTCTCATATCGGCTATGGGAGCCATTCTCCTTAAATGATATATTCCATCTCTTCAACTTCTATATGTGTTGTTAGCATGTGAGGCTTTTATGGTGGTCACACACAGGCGTGCATGCAACCCCTCATACCAGGTGGTGGGGTTGAGCTCTATTTTTGGACCTGGGCCGAGTGTGTCGTGTGTGTATGCTTTCTTGTGTTGCTATAAGATCAGATTCCTTATTCTTCTTCAGTTTTTCGCACAAAAAACTCTCTTATGTTCTTCTTCTCTTCTTCATAATATAGGTCGTGCATTTTTTAAAGCATAGATTGTTGGTGATGACATTCTAAGCTCACTGTGTTAATGTTGTAGAGCATTTTGACCAGTTATGATTATCACCGTTGTAATTCTTTTGTGCCTCCTACTATGGCACAACCTTGAAATATGTTCTTATTTAGGCATTGCAATTCTTCTGTTCTAATACTCACCATTGAGAAAAGAGTGCGAATCGTAACCCAAAATATGTCTCATTTAGTGTCCCATTTGCTATTATTTGTCTTATAACTTAAATAAAATATTTTTTAAACTTATTTTCTAAATGCCCCTTTTAGTAAATCTTTCTCAAAAATAAAATAAAAATAAAATAAAATAAACTTCACTCAGTAAATTAAAGAGCCAGAAGGAAATAAAAACAATCATCATTTATTTTATTAAGTGAAGTTAATATTTTTATTTTTTGTTTTTTTAGGAGCATTTACTAATAGAGTAAGAGGGAGCATGTAGAAATAAGTAAAAAAATTATTTTATTTATGTTACGAGACAAAATAATAGGAAATCGGACACCAAATGAGATATCATGTGGGACGGACGGATATCACCACTCATGAAGTTGATAATAATGCGCTCTCGGTTTAATTTTTTTACTATCAATTGCGAAATAAAAAAAGTGAAGTGAAAAGGGAGGGAAAGAAAGAGAAAAAGGTGCTCCCTCCGTTTTTTTTATATGTATACTTTTCCATATTGGGGTGTTTTTTTTTTAATTGGTACACTTTTACCTTTTTCAATAAATGGAAGGTTGACCCACCTAATTATTACACTTCTCTCATACTTTTTCTTTCCTTCTCTCTACCTTTTTCACTTATACTATCATTCTCTCTTACTTTTGCATTTTTTTCTTGATCCGTGCGCAAAAGCAAATGTCAAAAAAAATGTTCAATTTGATAGTAACACTTAAATTTGGTTGATTGGTTGGGGATGGTACATTCTTGCCACCAAAATGTCAAAAGTCATTTCCTAACAATGGCTTTACGAGGTAATTGTATGCAAAGTAAATATTCTGAGATTGTTTTAAAAAATCTATCTATCTATACATATTAATAAAACAAAATCATTGTGCCACATGTCATTCAACCCACGATTTTAGAGCCAAGTGGCATTCTCTCATTAAACATAACACATGTCAATCTCATGTACTCCTATTATATATGTCAGGTTTTATTATAGCAGTGATTTGATATTTTATTGGAAAATTTGTCAGGAATAGGTCAACCTTTGCGTTGACCGCTTTTAACAAGTCTACCTTCGTTTATTCCAGTAACAAGTAAACCTTGTACATAGTTTTGCTTTCAACAAGTTTTTTTACTTGTGACCTGTGAAACCTGTAAACCTTAATTTTAAACAAACTACTCCACTTTGACTTGTTGCCTAATGAAGAAAACTTTCCCCTCCACATTTCATCTTCTCCAATTGTTCGTATACCCACACACTATCTCTCCTGTTCTTCTTTCTCCAACCCAGACACTGAAGCAAAAGAAGATCAAAGTTCGAAACTTTGCAGTAGAGGTAGCAATTAAACCTAAAATGGAATTAATAATTCAAGAGAAAACCAGAAAATTTCTGCAAAATAAGATACTTAATTATTCACCTGATATGACAGGATCAAATTCCAAGTTATACGAATATCAATGAGAAAATACAGAAGTTAAAGAATGAAATCTGAAACTAAAACCCTTGAGAAGATATGGAGCAGCGAGGAAGACACTTGATTCGTTGTGTTGTGCAGGGAGGAAGAAGCATATAGGGAGCAGGGAGGAAGACAATCTACTTACAAATGGAAGGTGGGGCGCGGCTACGTTTCTTCCCATATTGATTTTCAGTGTGTTTCTTATTTAACAAAGATTTTTCGTGATTTTAATTTCTTTCTCTATATGCATATTGGCATATTTTTGTGATTTTAATTTCTTTCTCTATATGGCGGTGCCTACTAGCAATCATGAAGCCTATCTTAAGAATCCTAGAACAGGGAGGAAGAAGAACGAAAAGTGGGTCTAATTCTCTAGTTTTGTTTCATTTTAATGGTGATGATTTGGTTTTGTTTGAGATGGAATGTTGAGTTTTTGTTGTTTTGATTTGGAGGTTGAAGGAGAGAAGTAGTGTTTCAGAGATGGAAGAGGGCATGAGGAGAGAGGGGAGGGGAAAATCTAGAAAAAGAAATATAAATTTAAACCAGTCAAAATTTGCCACATGTCATTTTTACATTGTTTACCTGTTAGAACCTCCTACTGCAGGTAAACATTTTAAAAAACTTGTTAAAAGCAAAACTATGTACAAGGTTTACTTGTTACTGGAATAAACGAAGGTAGACTTGTTAAAAGCGGTCAACGCAAAGGTTAACTTATTCCTGACAAATTTTCCTATTTTATTCCTTTTTTTAAATATGATAAGAATATATGTTTATTATAGGCATTGTTTTGATTGTCTTTATTTTCTATACTTCAAATTTATAGCTAATGTCTTTTATAGTAATATATTAACATTGTTGTGAATAATACAATTAAATTTATCATAGAATTTATGTATATGCACAAAAAAAATATGTATACATAAAATGTCAAGTTGTTAATTTGCACTCATAAAAAGTATATCATTATAGATCATATTCTATTAGTATATTCTACAAAAAAAAATTCCATTTTGTTATTATTTGAAAATATATTAAACTTTGCCTAAATACTTATCTCTAAAATGTATAAAAATGACAGAGGATGGAAATTTTTATATCAAAAATCTTCTTCTTTAAAAAGCTAATCTTCGAATAACGTACCTAAAACAACATAGATTACTTCTCATAGTTTGAAAAATATTAATAATAGAATCTACAATAAATAACATGTAAAAGCATCTATTTTGTCCCCATAAGTCTACTCATTTTCTTCTTTCAAGATTAAATTTTGACATAATTCTATGCATATATATGTGTGTTAAGTTTGTGATGAAAATTTACAATAAATGGTAGCACCAAAATTTACATGAGCTTAAAGTGAGTTTGTGATAAGTTTGAGCACTAAAAGTTTTATTTTTTTTAATATTATGAATCTTAAGATTGGGCTATTAAAAAAAGTTTACTACTCCTATTATAAATAAGTGAAAAGAAATAAATGTACAATGAACTATCTATAAGCCAATTTTAAATAGTTAGAGGTACAAGAATATTTTTGTTTTTCTATCACATCATCATTTTTTTGTCAAGTTCCCTCCTAATTAAATAAGGATATGGGAAGATACTCATGAAATATATTATATGAAAAAAGTTTTTTTAACACAATTTTGTTTTTGAAATAGACTTTGTAAGGAGTATGAGAAAGATTTTAATAGGATCATTCATATAAGATTAGATTTTTGCATTGTAAATCTTCTCATTTACATTAATCAAAAGCTTGAGATCAAATTATCTATGAAGCATCTTCCGACAAGCTTAATATATATAATAAAACTCTATAGAACACTTGAATGTATAATATATGCATTATTTATTGTCTATTAAATTAGATGTGTCGTATTTTTTCTTATTGTATCTAACATGTAATGTATCCATGTTCTATTTTATTAGATTACGGTAGTAAATACCCCCTCCATTCAAAGTTCTTCCCACTTACATCATGTTCAATTCACCTTAAAACATTAACACTTAGTTTAACTAAGTTCAACTCACTTAAAATAAATCCAAATCTGCAAAACTAAGTTATGTTAATAAGTTTCGCTTAGTAAAAATTAAGTAGTGCAAAGAAAAAAATGAATCAATTATTATAAGTTCAGTCCAGTAAAATAAGTTCAGTTCAGTAAAGAAGTTTGGTTCAGATGATTAAGATAAACTAAACAGGATTCCTGGTCCTTTAGAGACCATGGTAGAGAGGAGGAAGATTTTGAAAGTGGGTATTTCGATGTTTATTAAAATAGGATAGAAAATATTATTGTGGGATACTTTAGAAATGGCGTGGGTCCAAAAGTAGGGTGAAGGAGTGAGGAAAGGGTCCAACATGTCATTTAAAGAAAAAGTATGTAGAAGTGTAGAACTTTCAAAAACGGACTTAAACAAAAAGAGGGTAAGACGTTAGAGAACGAAGATATTACCTTATTATTGTGTCAACTTTTATGTAAATAACATCCTTAGTTATTGATCTTCTATTTGATCACCATGCTTATAGATTTTTTTTTATATACAAAATATACATTTTATTATCTTCAATTTTGTTGACTTTTAACTCGGCCATTATTGTTAAAATATGAGTATAAATACATAGAATAAACTAAAAAATCTTGTGCATTTTGCACGGGTTTAAAAACCTAGTTTCCTTTAAAATACAATATATTATCTCCGTTCTTTATTAATCACTACATTTCTCATTTTACACTACATACATCTCCCTTTTACCAACTATAGTGATTTATGCACAAGGATAAACATATTTATGTGAGATCTTGTTATATTCGTCTCCTTATATACTTAATTAAAATTAACTTTCTATAATATTTACTTGAGTATAATTAGAATTATTAACATTCAAAGTTGTGCGTTAAGAGGCTTAAAACTCTATATGTAGTGATTATTAAAGAACGGAGAAAGTATATAGATATGCTCAAAATAATAAGTTAGTGTACCATAAGATCAAGTAGTACTATAAAAATTCATCAATTAACATCATCAATCTGAATTGGATAAGATATGTTGATATGCTTCTAAAAGCAATTTGTCGATCCATTAGAATAACACTAGTCTTATATGCACGCGATGCGTGCCTCATGCGAAACAATAATATGTAAGGATCGGAATATACATATTTGATATTTCTCATGCTTTTAAAAGTAGTAATTGTTAAGTTTTAATTGTAATTTCAAAAGAGTTTAAATAGTGAAACAATATAGAGACATAAAAAAAGTGTAATAAATACTCCCTCTGTCTCATATTAGTTGCAACAGTCTCATTTTTACATTATTCATATGCCTTACTTTGACCATGATTTTTAACTAATATATAAAACCAAAATTAATAAATAAGATGTTATTAGATTTTTGTCAATGTACAATTTTGACATTTCAATTTTTCATAATTTTTACTAATTAATACTCACTTTGTTTGTTTTTAATTGTTACGATTTGCTATGGGGGATAAACAATGACATTTATGAAATCTATGCAATGATTGTTTGAGGAGTAGATAAAGTTGTTTGGAGAATAGATAAAGTATGAGAGATAATGTTGTAAAAGTAAAAAGTGTAGGGTGACTAGGTATTTAATGGGAAAAGAAAATGACAAGTGGGTCCCAAAAGTATGAGAAATTGGAATGTAAAGATGTGAAAATTTACCAAAAATAGTAAAAATAAAAGTGTAGCAATTAAAAAGAAAAGTTCAAAAGAGGAAAGTGTAACAATTAAAAACAAACGGAGGTAGTAGTTAGATATATTAATTGTCAACGTTGTGTATTGGCAGTGTGTCGGTCAAATTATTGCAACTAATGTGGGACGGAGGTAGTATTATAGAGTAGATTAGCAATAGTGATTTAAAAACAAAATGTCAAAATAGACAATATTTTTTTTACCAAAAATAATAGAAGATGTCATTTAGAGCATTATCACTCATGAGGAAAAAAATACATCATCCCTCTCTCTACCACTCTCTCACTTATCCTAAAATACTTTATCATGTTTCATAATCAATTTGATCAAATGCACCCCACTCATGAGCAATCAATTATCCATGTATTAGAAAATAAAAAAAATAAAAAGTATATAAGTTATAGCAAAGTAGGTGTCTATTTATAGATCTTAAGAAAATATAACCATTGATTTTAATTTTCGTTGTTTTTACTTTGTAGATTGTTCAGATATTTTAAATTGAAGTTTTAAACATTTTTTGTTAAAAATTTGATAGTTAAGATTGGAAATAAAACTTAATTCAATGATTTATTTTATTTGTTTTTTCTTTTGTTATTTTTGGTGTCCACCTAAACGGTAACAAACTTTATTGACATATATACAAAGAAGAAGCAACTGAATCTTGATTGTTATCATGAACTGGATCAGATAAAATTTGTATATTTGTTTCTTTGGAGGCAAATAGAAATGATTCTCATAATCATCTCTTTTTACATATGGCGCAAGCACACATTCTTCATGTCTATACAGACCAATGTTACCAATGATAGATACAATTTTTATTATACACTTGGATGTACCATGAGTATGGTACACTCAAGGTTAGTTTTTTACTCAAATAGTATATTTCCTCTAAGATAATATTATATCCTAACTGTTAGAAACTGACTGTTTACAATGGCTGAACAAAGAAGAAATTCAAGGCTGTGTCGCGGTAGAAGACCACTGACTTGAAAGCAATTACGGCCCGACTATGGTGGTAATTGCAACTGGCCGGAAAGCTCCCCAAGGTTAACACAGCGACCTTTCTAAGTCACCACTAACAGAGAAAGATCTTGGAGACAGATGCAAGTACCCAGTGTTTAGAAGAGAGGAAGAAGAAGAGAAGAGAAGTGATTTTCGGATGCCAAACTGAGGTAGCAGTGGACTGATTTTATAGAAAAAGAATCAGGCCAAATAAGGAAGGTAATAATCAGAGGGAGGAAATCAAGGGCGACAATAAAGGCCATTAACACTGTAACGTTTAAAAACGTTTCAATGTTACATGTTACCGTTACACACAGTTGGGCTCGAGTCCAAAAAGATAAGCTCCAGCTCAGCTCTTCCCAGAACCCAGATCCAGGCCCAGCCCCAGCCCGGCCCGGTCCGGGCGGGCGGCGCGCGCGCGTGTGTGTGTGATAGCAAGCCGAAGCCCAAGATTGACCTCCAACCACAAAAGCCAACCAAGTACTCAACTCAATAAACATGAAGAGGAAGGGAGTTAATAAACAAAGGCAAGCTCCCTTCCATAGGTGATGTGGGATGTTTGGGAAAAACACAAATAGGCTTTGCAAGCCTTAACTCCAACAATCCCCCACAAAGGCTCTGAAAAGCAAAAGAAATTCCTGGGTAAGGAAAGGGAAGTACTTAAGCATCAATATCTTTCGATTTGAATTGATACATAGTGAAGTGAGGCAACAACTTACTTTCCAGTGAGTGAATTTCTCTTGAACTCACCAGAGTTCCGTTGAGACCCCCACAACACATACCTACCTTAAGAACGTGCAGTCTCCGCGATACAACACAAGCGCTTTATAGCCATGCGCACACCTTGGGTCTCATAAGTGCTCTAGAAAGACAGCCCAGTCTTTCATAGAAGGCGGCTTAACCTCCACACTTACGTAGGTATTCCATCAAATGTTCCTCAATAACACCACCCTGAGGGGATATGGAACTATTAAGAGCAAAAGCTCAACCTCACAATATGAATCCATCAAGTGCGTCTCAATAGCACCACCAAACAGGCTATGGATTTAGAAAGCACTACCAACACGCCATAGGGATGAGAAATGTAGTGCAAGTTAAGATTCTATGGCTTTGTTTGACCACAAACGGGTATCCACCATAAACTCTCAACTAATGGGCCTAAGCCCCATCCCCCTCGACGACTCTAGGACAACTCTCCTAGATAATCCCTTAGTAAAGGGATTAGCAAGATTTCTTTCGGACCTCACATAGTCCAAAGAAATCACCCCATTTTTCAGGAGTTGTTTCACGACTCCATGTCTGATCCGTATGTGTCTTTTCTTACCATTGTAGACACTGTTCTTAGCAACGCCAATGGCTGCTTGAGAATCACAATGAAGGGAGATAGGAGCACCCTGCCCTGCCCATAATGGAATATCAGACAAAAGGTTTCTCAACCACTCAGCTTCTTGCCCTGCCAACTCAGTGCAATAAACTCAGACTCCATGGTCGAGCGTGCTATACAAGTTTGTTTCGAAGACTTCCACGAAATAGCAGCACCACCAAGAGTAAACACGTAACCACTAGTTGAACTAATCTCATCATTACCTGAAACCCAGTTTGCATCACAAAATCCTTCAAGTACAGCAGGAAATTTAGAATAGTGCAAACATAGATCAACTGTTCCTTTCAGGTATCTAAGAAGACGATGAAGAGCATTCCAATGTTCATTACTAGGGTTATGAGTATACCGACTCAGTCGACTCACTGCATAAGCTATGTAGGTCGAGTACAGTTCATGAGGTACATCAAACTACCTATGACTTTCACATATTCACTTTGAGAAACACTTTCTCCTAAATTCTTAGTCAAATGAATACTAGGGTCATAGGGTGTACTCACTGGAGCAACATCAAAGGAGTTAAACTTTTTAAGCACCTTTTCCACATAATGAGACTGACTAAGGGAGATGCGACCGGAGGTTTTCTTAAGTCTTACTCCTAAAATCACATCAGCTTCTCCCAAATCCTTCATCTCAAACTTCGATGCCAAGAAAAGTTTAGTATCATTGACCACCTTTAAATTGTTACCAAAGATCAACATGTCATCCACATAAAGACATATGATTACACAATCTGATCCTATTAGCTTTGAGTAAACGCAAGAGTTAGAGTTGTTGACAATGAAGTCATTTGACACAACAGTACTGTCAAATATCTCATACCACTGTTTTGGTGCTTGTTTGAGACCATATAAGGACTTCCTCAACTTACACACTTTATCTTCTTGACCTTGTACCACGAAACCCTCAGGTTGAGACATATAAATCTCCTCCTCTAAGTCACCATTCAAGAAAGCAGTCTTAACATCCATCTGATGTATGACTAAGTCATGAATAGTAGCAAGAGCTAACAGGGTCCTAATGGTGGCTATATTAGTCACAGGAGAATAAGTGTCAAAGTAATCTAGTCCTTTCTTTTGAGTGAAGCCCCTAATCACAAGTCTGGCTTTAAACCTCTCAATAGTCCCATCAGGTATCAACTTCTTTTTAAAGATCCATTTGCTATCTATGGTCTTTGATCCCTTAGGTAAGTCAGTTAACTCCCAAGTGGAGTTAGACACTATGGAATCTAACTCGCTCTTAATGGCCTCTTTCCAAAAGCTAGCATCCACAAATCTCATTGCTTCCTCAAAAGTCTTAGGGTCCTCTTCTATCATGAAAGCATAGACCAATTCATCACTCAACAAGTCAATGCAATAGCTCTCAGACAGAAAAGCAGTGACAAAATCAGAACCAAAGTCTTTTGCTACTCTAGGTATTTTACTTCTCCTAGGTTCATCTACAGCACCAGAACTACTAACATGCAAATCAACTGAAGTACTACTTAAAGTCAAATCAGCAGTAACATCACTAGTAGGTAAGGGAACGTCGTGCGTAGAACAAGTAGGTAAAACAACCGTAGGAGAAGAACATGAAGGCATGGAAGCAACATCACCCTTTTTCAAGGGAAAAACATGTTCAAAGAACTCAGCGTCTCTGTACTCACAAATAGACCTATCATTCAAAGTCATGAACCTATAGGCAGCATGAGCATAACCAATAAATACTGCATCAAAGGTCTTGGGTCCAATGTTTGACCTTTTATAGTCAGGTAGCCCAACTTTAGCTAGACACCCCCACACTCTCAAGAAGATCAAGTTTGGAGTAAACCCCTTCCACAATTCATAGGGAGTCTTATCTAACCTTTTGTGAGGTACTCTGTTAAGAACATGACAGGCTGAAAGGACTGCTTCCCCCCACATTTCATCAGGCAACCCAGAACTTACAAGCATAGCATTCATCATGTTTTTCAAAGACCTATTTTTCCGTTCAGCTATATGATATATCGATATCTTATAGAGTTTTTCTCTTTCTTTACAAGCTAAATTGTGCTATATTGATGCTCTTAGGAGCTACTTATGCTAACTATTTTGATATAGTTGTGGTTTGTGTGTTCTATATCATTTTGCAGGTTTTAGGGAAAAACTCCCTATTTACTTGATGTTTTGAGCACCACGCTATAGCGGGAAGTTATGAGGCATCTTTGAGGTCTCAAGATGGTATTTGGACCCCATTATGAAGAAGCAAGTGTGCAAAGACTTGGCGTCTGAAGCCAAGCAAAGCAAGGAAAGAAGAAGACTAGCCCGATCGGGTCGGGCAACAACTGCCCGATCGGGTACGAGTGAAAAAGCTGAAGTTCAGGTTTCCCGCCCGATCGGGCGGCCTTGCCCGATCACATCGGGAGGAGCAATACTTAGCCATTTTTGCCGTTTTTATGAGAGCTGAAGAAGATATCCACCCGATGGCATCGGGTGGACTTGCCCGATCGGGTGCTGGGGTTGCGGCCCCGATCGGGTGGAATCTGCCCGATCCCATCGGGTGAAGCCTATTTTGTTGCTGCTGGAGACTTGTTCCCAGGCCCGATCGGGCGGCCTTTTGCCCGATCGGGTGGATGACACGAGGATGCGATTTTCGTTATTTTCCCCACTCTATCTTATTGTTTTCTTAGGACCTATAAATACTTTTGTATGTTATTTTTATTGGTATCTTTCATATTGAAAAACACTTAGAGAGCTCTTAGCCTAGTTTATCATTGCTTCGATTGTAGAAGAGATTCAAGTACAACTTCAATTCAATTAAAGTTTCTGCTTTCCGTCAATTTGGTAATCGTCTTGCTTATTGCGTTATTCCTTCATCTCAATTACTTTAGTTCAATCGCTTATTTCTCAATTAGTTCATGATGCAATTCTTAGGGTTTTCAATTAGTTTTGTTATTGCCAATTCGATCATGTCTGAGTAGTTCTCTTTCTAGGGTGTTAGATAGGGAAGCCATTTATACCATGATTGCTATTTAGACTTCTATTGATTTCTAGGGCTTGATTAGAGTGATTGTGGTGTGGTTTGTTCTTAATTAGTGATTAATGTTAGTGGCCAATTTCATTGATTGCTTGTGGTTAATAGTTGTTTGCACAGATCCGTCTTACGACTAGAGGCCTAGGACACATCAGTAGTTCTGATTACGTTAGTGAACATGTGGCGTATGTTGAACTATGAGCGTGGAGTCTTAACCGTAGCTCAACACATGCTCTAATCCCTCGACTCTTGACCTAGGTTTCGATAGTTGTTGACCTTGTTTGATTGGTATAAGCATGGTGGACCGACCTAATACCCTAGGCTTTTATTCCATAGTTAAATCCTCGACTTAATTCGTATTATTTAGCTTACTCATTAGTTCAGTTAATTCTCCATATTTTCATCTGAAGTAGTTAGTTAATTGAATATTAATATAGAAACTCTGTCTCCCTGCGGATTCGACCCTGCTACCACTGACTACCTTAGTTACAGGACCGTAGGTTTATTTTTGATTAGGTGACACGACTAAAACCTATCAAATTTTGGCGCCGTTGCCGGGGAGACGGCTAGTTTTCTAGTTTTTATTCGATTAATTAGCGTTTTTCTCTTTGCCTCATTGGAACCTCCCTTTCCAATCGAGGCCGTTCTTACGGTTATCTTGTCATTTTCTCTTATATGTCCAGGTATCAAAAGAAAACTCACATTATTCCTGAGATCCTGACACAGAAGCAATACTTCGGGATCTTAGAGCAGAATTTGACCAAGAGAAGCCAGTTTCAGAGATTTCTACATTACCAATGGCGAAGTCACAGAAATCTTATGGGGTGCCTAATCCTGAAGGCATACCCACAGGTCCACCGATGCCCACTATTGCTGTGAACAATTTTGAAATCAAACCTTCACTAATTAATATGGTGCAGCAGAATCAGTTTAGTGGGCATCCTTCTGAAGATCCGGCCAACCATCTGCAGAGATTCCAACAACTCTGCAGGACTGTTAAACATCAAGGAGTCACACCTGAGCAGCTGAAGGTTATGTTATTTGAGTTCTCACTCAGAGACAAGGCTCAGAGGTGGTTCAGCGATATCACTGAGACAGAATGGCCGGCGATTTCTGCTGCATTTCTACATGAGTATTACCCTCCCACAAAAACAGCAGAAATCAGGAACAAGTTGGCTATGTTTTCCCAAGAGCCAGATGAGACATTGAGGGAAGCGTGGACTAGATTCAGAGACCTACAGAGGGAATGTCCACATCATAATATGGACAAGTGGTTTCTGACGCAGACTTTTTATAATGGTCTGCAGCCTCAGACGAAGAGTACTGTTGATTCGTCTGCAGGAGGAGTTTTTTTAGACAAGGCAGTTGATGAGGGTTATGACTTCCTAGCAAATCTTGCAGCCAATGACCATTCATCATCTAGGAGTGTGACTAAGAAGGTACTTGAAGTTGATGCTATTTCAATGCTTACATCTCAGATGGCGCAACTCACTCAGCAGCTAATGAAGTCCTCTAGTTCAACACCTCCACCTATGAGCATCAACGCTATGTCAGCAGTTGCACCCATCACCTCTTCTTACTGCGAGGTGTGTGGTATTCAGGGTCATTTCAGCCATGATTGTCAGTTCAGTCAGAATCAGATGGAGCAGGCTAATGCTTTTCAGCAAAGACAACCTAACAACCCCTACTCCAACACATTCAATCCTGGTTGGAAAGACAACCCACTTCTTTCCTATAGAAGTAACAACGTTCAGAACCCACAGCCACAAAATTCCTACCATCCCCCACAAAATTCCTATCAACCTTCACATAACGACCCAAAACCCAACTACTACCACAACCAAGGGAATTCTCACAATCCCCTGGTTTCCAAAGACCTGCCCATCAAAATTATCAGCCAGCACCACAAAATGCAACCTCACAAGAGCCTAGCACTTCTGAACTAATGAAACTAGTATTGTCTATGCAAAAGACAAATGAGGAGGCACAGAAAACTCAAGAGCGACAGTTGTTGGCTATGCAGAAAGCCAATGAGGAAACACAGAAATCCCAAGAGAAGCACATAAAACTTCTCGAGACTCAGATTGCTCAGTTGGCAGAAACTAATGCTCAGAGGCAGCAGGGACAGTTGCTGGAGCAACCTATACATAGGGAGCAAGCAAATGCCGTTACTCTTCGTAGTGGCACTGCTTATACTGCTCCTCCTATGCCCGTTGATGATGATACTGTCCCTAGCAAGGAGAAGGAGGTAGTAGAGAAGGAATTGGAGAAGAATTCGACATCTGATGTCGAAGTGTCTGAAACAGCTGAACAGGAAGAAAAGAAGAAGGAGAAGGAGAAGGTTGCTGATACACCTTTTACACCAAGGTTGCCTTTTCCTCATCGCATGCAAAAGTCCAAAGTGGATCAGCAACTTAGTAAGTTCTTGGCTATGGTCAAGAACCTTGAGGTAACGGTCCCTTTCACTGAACTAATTTCTCAAGTGCCTGTCTATGCTAAGTTTTTGAAGGAGATGATCACAAAAAAGAGAGATTTTGGTGGGGTAGATAGAGTCGCACTCACTGAAGAGTGTAGTGCCGTTTTGCAAAACAAATCCCCACCAAAATTGAAAGATCCGGGTAGCTTTTCCATCCCTTGTCATGTAGGTGCACTTTTTATTGATAAAGCTTTATGTGATT
This sequence comes from Patellifolia procumbens, assembly GCA_947645195.1. NCBI lineage: Eukaryota > Viridiplantae > Streptophyta > Magnoliopsida > Caryophyllales > Amaranthaceae > Patellifolia > Patellifolia procumbens. The sequence continues at coordinate 1,097,794 of CANSGD010001379.1, read as the reverse complement.
TAGGTGCATCTGTGTCTGTCATGCCTTTGTCTGTCTGTAATAAACTGAATATGGGAGCACTTAAGTGCACTCAAATTACTTTGCAGATGGCTGACCGTTCTATAAAATACCATCTAGGTGTTTTAGAAGACGTCCCTGTTAGGGTGGGAATGTTTTACATTCCTGTGGATTTTGTTGTACTGGATATGGAGGAGGATGCCCAAATTCCTATTATTTTGGGCAGACCATTTTTGTGCACTGGAGGTGCTGTTATTGATGTCAAGTCAGGATCTTTGACTTTAAGTGTTGGTGATGATACTATCACTTTTAAACTAACCAATGCTATAAAGTCTCCTATGCTTGAAGAATCTTGTTGCAGGATAGATGTGGTAGACAAAGCTGTGATGTCTGCATTTCAGCAGATATGTGATGCTGACCCATTGGAGGTAGCATTGACTGAGAGTGACTCCTTAGGCATTGATACTGATGTTGATGCCTGTCTTGCTGATTTAGAGGGTCATGGAGCTGAACAGAAACAGGAAACTGTGATACTTGAAAGTGTATGCTCCAGTTCTACTCCTCAGGTAACTAAGGTAGAACTCAAACCACTTCCCTCTCATTTGAAGTATGCATTTTTAGATGATAAGGAAGAATGTCCTGTGATTGTCAGTACTAAACTCACAGATAGCCAATTGCAAAGCTTGCTTGCTGTGCTTCGTATCCACATGAAGGCTATTGGGTATAGTATTGATGATCTAAAGGGCATTAGTCCTGATTTTTGTATGCATCGTATTAATCTTGAAGAGGATCATCGCCCTTGCATTCAATCTCAGAGACGTTTGAATCCTAACATGCAAGAGGTGGTGAAGAAAGAGATCATGAAACTGTTAGATGCAGGGATCATTTATCCCATTGCTGATTCGAAGTGGGTCAGTCCTGTGCAAGTGGTTCCCAAGAAGGGGGGGACCACTGTTGTTGAAAATGAGAAAGGTGATTTAATTCCCACTAGGACTGTGAAAGGGTGGCGTATGTGCATTGATTATCGTAGACTTAATAATGCCACCCTGAAGGACCATTTCCCCCTCCCTTTTATTGATCAGATGTTGGAAAGGCTAGCCAAACATAGCTATTTCTGTTATCTAGATGGATATTCTGTTTTTTTCCAAATTCCCATCCATCCAGATGATCAGGAAAAGACTATGTTTACATGTCCTTATGGCACCTTCGCATATTGTAGGATGCCATTTGGATTGTGTAACGCTCCCGCTACTTTCCAACGCTGCATGATGGCCATATTCTCTGATTTTATTGAAAATATCATGGAAGTGTTTATGGATGATTTCACTGTTTATGGTTCTGATTTTGATGTTTGCCTGCATAATTTGTCCAAAGTGCTTAAAAGATGTGTTGAGGCAAACCTCGTGCTTAATTGGGAAAAATGTCACTTCATGGTGAATGAAGGTGTCGTTTTAGGTCACTTGATTTCTGAGCGTGGCATCCAAGTGGATAGAGCAAAGATTGAGGTGATTGAGAAACTTCCCCCTCCAATGAATGTCAAAGGAGTGAGGAGTTTTCTTGGTCATGCGGGGTTTTATCGCAGATTTATCAAAGACTTTTCAAAAATTGCGAAACCCCTCACTCAATTGTTGCTAAAGGGTGCCACGTTCGATTTTACTGATGAGTGTTTGGAGTCTTTTGACAAAGACAGCTTTGATCACTGCTCCTATTATACAACCTCCAGATTGGGATCTCCCTTTCGAGATCATGTGTGATGTTAGTGATTATGCGATAGGGGCAGTACTTGGTCAGCGGAAGGATAAGCTACTCCATGTGATTCACTATGCTAGCAAAACCTTGGATCCAGCCCAAGTTAATTATGCTACGACAGAGAAGGAGTTGCTAGCCATAGTCTATGCATTGGATAAGTTTCGAACCTATCTTATAGGTTCGAAAGTTATAGTACACATTGATCATGCTGCTTTGAAGTGCTTGATGGCCAAGAAGGAGGCCAAACCTAGGCTCATCAGATGGATTCTTTTGCTGCAAGAATTCGACTTGGAAATCAAAGATAAGAAGGGTGCCGAGAATGTGGTCGCCGACCACCTTTCTAGGTTGAGGTTTGGATCCCCTTCTGACCCTCCTATAGATGACTCTTTTCCTGATGATCATTTGTTTTCTGTGTCCTCTAAAACTCCTTGGTATGCTGACTTTGCTAACTTCTGTGTTCGTGGTTCTCATCCTCCCAATCTTACATATCAGCAAAGCAAAAAGTTTTATCATGATGCTAGAATGTATTTTTGGGAGGATCCTTTCCTATATAAGAAGTGCTCCGACGGGATGTTTCGTCGTTGCATTCCTGATTGGGAAATAGAGGGTGTTTTGCTACATTGTCATAGTATGCCTTCTAGTGGTCATCTCGGTTCCCAAGCTACTGGTTTTAGAGTCTTACATAGTGGTTTCTATTGGCCTTCGATTTTTAAAGATGCCCGTGCCTTTTGTTTGTCTTGTGATGCTTGTCAAAGGGCGGGCAATATTTCAAAAAGGCAAGAGATGCCACAGAGTGGGATTTTAGAGGTCGAACCTTTTGATGTATGGGGGATTGATTTTATGGGACCCTTTCCTACTTCTTGTGGGAATAGGTATATTCTAGTGGCCGTCGACTATGTGACTAAATGGGTAGAAGCTATAGCATCACCAACCAATGATTCTAAGGTTGTGATGAAGATGTTTAAAAAGATAATCTTTCCCCGTTTTGGTGTCCCCCATGTTGTAATCAGTGATGGTGGCTCTCACTTTCATAAGAGCACCTTTAAGACCCTATTGACAAAACATGGAGTCACCCACAAAGTCGGACTTGCCTATCACCCTCAAACTAGTGGCCAAGTAGAAGTGTCTAATAGGCAAATTAAGAGAATCCTTGAAAAAGTGGTCACTAAAGCTAGAAAGGATTGGTCATTGAAACTTGATGATACTCTTTGGGCGCTCCGCACTGCTTTTAAGACTCCTTTGGTACCACACCCTATCGACTGGTTTATGGCAAAGCTTGTCATCTACCAGTTGAGATGGAGTATCTTTCTGCGTGGGCGGTCAAAGAGATTAACCTTGATTTGACAGCTGCAGGTGAAGCATGACTTCTTCAACTCAATGAGTTGGATGAGCTCCGTTTGGATGCTTATGAAAATCACAGGCTCTATAAAGAGCAAACGAAGAAGTTGCATGATAAGATGATAGGGAAAAGAGAATTCAAGGTTGGCGACAAGGTCCTATTGTTCAATTCCAGGTTGAGACTGTTTCCTGGAAAGCTCAAATCTCGATGGTCTGGACCATTCGAGGTGACAGAAGTGAAGGCACATGGTGCCATCGAGGTTGCCAACCACAAAGGAGAGAAGTTTAAGGCAAATGGACAGCGTCTGAAGTTGTACCATGAAGGTGCCTTGGTTGGTTGTGTGGAGGAAATCCGCTTTGATTCCTCCCCACTTGATTCATCTACCTAGAAAGGTAATATGGTCGTGCGGGACCTTCATAAACCAGCGCTTTGCGGGAGGAAACCCGTATCTCTTAGTTAGATCTTCTTTTCATTTGTTCGTAGTTTATAGCATGTGAGAGAGCGTGAGGGTATTAATGTGTTCCTAGATCTTGTGTGCTTTGATGTGCAGATATGCTGTTTGAAGAGAAACTTGAGCCTTATTTGCCCCAAATTTGCAAAAAGGCGAGCTACTTACTGAACAGTAGCTCGCCCGATAAGATCGGGTGGAAGATGCCCGATCGGGTGAGCGGAAATTAACATAGAGGAAGAAAATAAAGGACGCCCGATGCCATCAGGCAAGGTTTGCCCGATCGGGCGCGCAACCCTAGCACCCGATCAAAAATACCTTGCCCGATCGGGTGGAAGATCGGGTGAACGCGTAAAAGTCAGAAAAAAATCAGTCAAAAAGGTATACCGCCGGACGCCGTCGGGCAACTGTCGCCCGATCGGGCGCGAGACTTGAGCACCTGATGAGAAATTAGGCACCCGATCGGGTGGACAATCGGGCGAAAGTTTTTTTTCCCAACCACAGAAAAATTGAATTCCGCCCGATCGGGCGGCCATTTTCCCGATCGGGCCTGCGACCATCTAACCTCCTTTTACACGGATTACACCCCTTTTCTCACCATTCATTCCTCATCCTTTCAATCAACTCTCTCTCTCTTCACTCATCTTCAACCTCCAAACCCCTAACCTCCATTAAAACTCTATTTTTCCACCTCAAAACTTTATCCCTTCTCCTCCAAACTTCATAAAAACCCTTCCTTTCCTCCTTTCACCCTCCATCTCACAAAATCTCATTCACCAAAATCATCTTCCCTCTCCCATCTCTTCCCACATTCACCTTAAAACCCATCTTTGTTTTACAAGAGGTTACAAGGCTCATTTTCTACCATGGCAAGCAAATTCCGAAGGCTTATTCGAGGTGAAGGCTCGCGATCTAGGCGAGAGGCAACACCACAACCACCACCACAAGTTCCGCGGGATCCTCAATACCCGGAAATCATTTTCCGGGACGATGAACATTGCGAGAAATTCTTGCGATTCAAAAAACGTGAGGTACTTCCTACCCGATTTCTAGATGTTCAGCTTTTGTCTAAACTTGGTTTAACTGATGATTTTAAGGATTTCATGAAAGTTCTAGGCATGGAGGCACTTTATAATGTACATGTTAACACTTATCCTCCTCTAGTCTATGAATTTTTTAGTAGTTTTAGTTTGACAAAGCCCCGGGCCGGTCCGGTCACCCATGTTCACTTTAGACTTTTAAACCAAGAGCACTCCCTTAGCCTTAGGGAATTTGCGGGGGTTCTTAGGTTACAGGTACGGGGTTACTACTACCCACGCGACCACTTTAGGATGGCCGATACTTATGTTATGCTAACAGGGGACCCTACACCCTTTGATATCTAGCACTGTCATTGGGCGAACTTCCATCACCCTATTTTTAGCATTTGGATACGGTTCATGGCCCATATTCTGTTGGGACGGTTTGAGGGTCACTTGGTCCGGGGGGCCGAGCTAGTTGCTATAGCTAGCTATATTGCTAAAGGCTCTAGGGAGCCATTTCAGTACAACTTGGCTCACCATACCGCTATCCAGTTCGAGCGTATCTCAAACTCGCTCCCTAAGCCAAGGGAAGACGGTAGTTGGACTCTAGGAGGATAGTTAACGGGGGGTTGATATCACGTATTTATATAAAGTTTTCTCCCTTATTTACAAGCTAATTTGTGCGTCATTGGAGCTCTTGGGAGCTATTTTGTGCTAACTATTGTATGTAGTTGTGGTTTCGTGTTTTAGTATTGAATTGCAGGTTTTATGGAGTTTTCTCCTTATTCCCGAGCCTTTTGGAAGCAACCACGGCTTTACGAGATGTTACGAGGCACGTAGGATGGCTCGCGAGCATTACGGATAGTTTAGGAGGTCCCAAGACCCCTAAACATGAAGATTAGAGAGCCAAAGAGTCAAGAAGGAGGTTTCCGTGCACTGATCGGGCAGAAATGGCCCGATCGGGCGAATAAATATTGATCGGGTATGAAAGTTGCGGGCCCGATCGGGCGAGGTTTTCCCAATCCGATCGGGCGAGGAAGCATGTCCCCAGACCCGATCGGGTGACTACCGCCCGACCCGATCGGGTGGAGTGCTGCTTGGTCTCGCTGCGGTGCTACAGGCGAGGGGAACACGCTGGCCCAAGTTGTAGCCAGGCCCGATCGGGTGGCAGCCTCGGGCCCGATCGGGTGGGCCGCTTTTCGCGCCTTATTGCTGTACTGCTGCTGCCAGAGCCCAGGAGTGAAGATTGGGGGAACTTGTATATGGATCTGATCGGGTACTGTGCTCGGGCCCGATCGGGTCTGGTGCTTTAATCGCGCTTTTTCACTTTTTGTTTCCGTTTTTAGTGAACTTGAGGGGGTATTATAAATACCTTTTCCTCATTATTTTAGAGGATCTTCTATTCATCTTTCATTAGGTTTTAGACTAGTTTTATTCTTCATTGTTCTTAGTTTAATTCAAACACTTTAGATTAATTTAGAGGTGATCAAACCTATTTCGATTTCAATAAAAGTTCCTGCTTTCCGTCAATTGGTACTCTTCTCTACTCTTTATCTCTTTAATTACTTTGATTGCTTAGTTTATTTATTTAATCGTTCATGATGCAATTGTTAGGGTTTCATATTAGTTTTATTATTGTTAATTCGATCATGAGTGAGTAGTCTCTTTCTAGGGTGTTAGATAGGAAAGCCATGTTTATACCATGATTGTGATTTAGACTCTTATTGATTTCTAGGGCTTGATTAGGGTGATTGTGATGTGATTTGTTCTTTATTGAGTAATTAACGTTATTGCGTAGTTTCATTGGTTGCTTGTGGTTAATAGTTGTTTGCACAGATCCGTCTTACGACTAGAGGCCTAGGACACGTCAGTAGTTCTGATTACGTTAGTGAACATGCGGTGTATGTTGAACTATGAGCGTTGAGTCTTAACCATAGCTCAACATAGGCTCTAATCCCCCGACTCTTGACTTAGGTTTTGATAGTAGTTGACCCTATTTGATTGGTATAAGCATGGTGGACCGACCTAATACCCTAGACTTTTATTCCATAGTTTAATCCTCAATTTATTCCGTCTTCTGTAGTCTATTCTTTAGTTTAATTAATTCTTCCCTGATTTCATCTGGAGTAGCTGAATCGGTTGAATATTAATTTAGAAACTCTGTCTCCCTGTGGATTCGACCCTGCTTCCACTGACTACCTAGTTAGAGGTCCGTAGGTTTATTTTTGATTAGGCGATACGACTAAAACCTATCAGGGGTTGATCACATTGTTTGCCCGGCAAATTGCCGGCTTTGACGAGACTCAGCGTACCCCCGTCCTAGGCCCTACCCTCATTGACCTCACCTATCTCAACACCCTCAAAGTCCTGAACCGCCTGCCTGACCATAGATTTCAGTGGGTGATTAAGTCCAAAAAATCCCTCATTCTGCCCGACTCTAAGGCCCGATTACGGCCTCGTCAGGCCAACTACCTACTCCTTATAGAGGGAGTCGACCTAGTTGTCCCTGACCCAGAGCCCCCTCGCCGTTCTTACCATAGGTGGCATACGCCGATTTTAGACGAGGGCGCCTCCACTTCTGCTCCCCCTCCCCCTCACACGGACTCATTTGACTTTACCTCTATGATGTCGACCCTAGGTCGCATGGAGACGGGGATGGGTAGAATGGAAGGGCTGATCAACGCGAACACCGCCACCCTCGGGGGCTATGGCACTCGCATCGATCAGCTCTATACCAGTATAGACCAGATGGGGGGGCGGATGGACACCTTGGCTAACGACCAGCACTACGCCCTCTATCCTCTCTATGACGACTATTGTAGGCGTGGCATTATTGAGCAGACTGCTCAGCACCCCTCGTGGTACCATTGGAACCCGAGTTATGGCCAGCCTACCGGTTAGGACGATGACATGGCAGAGGATGAGGAGGATGAGCCTGCTCGTCAGTCAGTCTCTTTAGGAGACTTTGGCCTAGGTCCTAGTGGTTTTGGAGGTGGTTTTGATGCAGGTCCTAGTGGATTTGGTGGTGAGATGAGTGGTCCCTCCGGTGGTGGTTTTACCGATGGTGGTGGTACTTCTAGTGGTGGTTTCTTCAGTGACCCCACTAATGATGATATGGGCGGCTGATGCCCTTGTTCTCTCCTCTCCCTCGTTGCAATGAGGACATTGCCTCGTTCAACTTGGGGGAGAATCTCTCACTGTGAGTATAGTTTATTGCTTTCTAGTATAGTTTACTGCTTTTTAGAGTAGTTTAAAGCTTTGATAGTTTAGTTTACAGCTTTAAGAAAAATTGAAAAATTTGAAAAAAAATATGTTTGATCATGAGTGGTTTGATTGCCTCCCTGTGCCCCTTGTTGTGCTTTATTGAGAATGATTTGACTTTGTTTTCTGGATAGCTGGGCATTTGTGATTATGAGGCTTTGATTTGATGTTCGACTACTTTGATTTCGAGCAATTTCTGACTATGATATACTACTTTGTGCTGCATACCTGATTTGGTTAGATTGTGAGGCCTTTTTCTAGCCTATTGGATTCATACTTTTATCCAGTCTATATTTTTGGTGTGTTAGTTCCTCTCTAGCGGATCGATCTTGACTTTGACTTCGTACTCATTTGATGTTTGGTGACTTGTTACACTTGCTATGATAGAGGCGTTCTTTTGACTTATTCTTGAGCCCCAGAGTTAGTTTTTGATACATTTTTATCCTCCTTAGCCCCGCTGAGCCTAATGACCTTGTTTCATGTTACTTAAACCCTTATTATAAGCCCATGGCCTTTGTTTCGATATTATTCCCAAGCCTAGCTTGGGGGAGCTTTGTGTATGGGTTGAGAGTGAAGTTGGTTTCATGGTTTGGTTTGATTGTTGAGGAATCAAAAGTGTATTTGTTGTGGCTTGATTATTAGAAAAAGAAAAGAAAAGGCAAAATTAGAGTTGCTTGAATGAAGTTCAAAAAAATGAAAGAAAAAATGAAATAAAAGTTCAAAAGAATTCAAAGTTCTTTCATTCACGCACGTTCATAAATAAAGTTTCATGTCATTGCCTAAAACTTGGGTTTGTTGTGCATATTCATTGAATTTGGAGAGTTGGTTTATTTTTCATGGTTTTATGGTGTTGATTGGGAGTTGCTTAGGCCACCTAAGGCCTTGTTCGAGTGTTCATGCTCCCCCTTTCTTGGTTTTTCCACCACATTACCCAAAAGTATCCCTACCTCTTACCTAAGCCCCATTACAACCCGGAAAAGTCCTCTTGAGCTTGTGCCTACAATGTCTACTAGATTGATTTTGGTTAGTTTGTCAAAGTTAAAGAGTACGTCTACTAGTTGAGTCGACTTGATTAGGATGAGCGACATTTTACCTTCTTAAACACATGAGAGTGTGAGTGGGAAGGGACATTTATGGTCGGGTCGGTGAGTGTTCGGGCACGTTCTTTGCCTGCCACAAAATTGAGAGGAGTGACACCCTTTGTGAGCACCTTTTCAGGATTTGTATGCCTAGTAGTCACTTGAACTTGATAAATTGCTTGGATGATTGGTGGTTGGAAGGATTTGATTTGCCGAACTTGAATTATGCCTGCTTGAACGATTCTTAGTCTTGAAAATATTTTTTGAGCTTGAATTGTTTTATTTATGGGGTGAGGCAATCTATTCCACGATCATGTTCTATTTGCTTGAGGACAAGCAAAGGTTTAGCTTGGGGGAATTTGATATATCGATATCTTATAGAGTTTTTCTCTTTCTTTACAAGCTAAATTGTGCTATATTGATGCTCTTAGGAGCTACTTATGCTAACTATTTCGATATAGTTGTGGTTTGTGTGTTCTATATCATTTTGCAGGTTTTAGGGAAAAACTCCCTATTTACTTGATGTTTTGAGCACCACGCTATAGCGGGAAGTTATGAGGCATCTTTGAGGTCTCAAGATGGTATTTGGACCCCATTATGAAGAAGCAAGTGTGCAAAGACTTGGCGTCTGAAGCCAAGCAAAGCAAGGAAAGAAGAAGACTAGCCCGATCGGGTCGGGCAACAACTGCCCGATCGGGTACGAGTGAAAAAGCTGAAGTTCAGGTTTCCCGCCCGATCGGGCGGCCTTGCCCGATCACATCGGGCAGAGCAATACTTAGCCATTTTTGCCGTTTTTATGAGAGCTGAAGAAGACATCCACCCGATGGCATCGGGTGGACTTGCCCGATCGGGTGCTGGGGTTGCGGCCCCGATCGGGTGGAATCTGCCCGATCCCATTGGGTGAAGCCTATTTTGTTGCTGCTGGAGACTTGTTCCCAGGCCCGATCGGGCGGCTTTTTGCCCGATCGGGTGGATGACACGGGGATGCGATTTTCGTTATTTTCCCCACTCTATCTTATTGTTTTCTTAGGACCTATAAATACTTTTGTATGTTATTTTTATTGGTATCTTTCATATTGAAAAACACTTAGAGAGCTCTTAGCCTAGTTTATCATTGCTTCGATTGTAGAAGAGATTCAAGTACAACTTCAATTCAATTAAAGTTTCTGCTTTCCGTCAATTTGGTAATCGTCTTGCTTATTGCTTTATTCCTTTATCTCAATTACTTTAGTTCAATCGCTTATTTCTCAATTAGTTCATGATGCAATTCTTAGGGTTTTCAATTAGTTTTGTTGTTGCCAATTCGATCATGTCTGAGTAGTTCTCTTTCTAGGGTGTTAGATAGGGAAGCCATGTTTATACCATGATTGCTATTTAGACTTCTATTGATTTCTAGGGCTTGATTAGAGTGATTGTGGTGTGGTTTGTTCTTAATTAGTGATTAATATTAGTGGCCAATTTCATTGATTGCTTGTGGTTAATAGTTGTTTGCACAAATCCGTCTTACGACTAGAGGCCTAGGACACATCAGTAGTTCTGATTACATTAGTGAACATGCGGCGTATGTTGAACTCTGAGCGTTGAGTCTTAACCATAGCTCAACACATGCTCTAATCCCTCGACTCTTGACCTAGGTTTCGATAGTTGTTGACCTTGTTTGATTGGTATAAGCATGGTGGACCGACCTAATACCCTAGGCTTTTATTCCATAGTTAAATCCTCGACTTAATTCGTATTATTTAGCTTACTCATTAGTTCAGTTAATTCTCCATATTTTCATCTGAAGTAGTTAGTTAATTGAATATTAATATAGAAACTCTGTCTCCCTGCGGATTCGACCCTACTACCACTGACTACCTTAGTTAGAGGACCGTAGGTTTATTTTTGATTAGGTGACACGACTAAAACCTATCACTATACCATTCTGTTGAGGTACATAAGGTGCACTAAGTTCATGAATAATACCCAATTTCTCACAATGGTCATTCAAAGAGAAGTTTTCATACTCTCTACCTCTGTCAGATCTAACCCTCTTGATTTTCCTATCAAGTTGGTTTTCTACTTCGGCCTTATATTTAATGAAAGAGTCCCCTGCCTCACTTTTGGCTTTGAGAAGGTAAATCTTAGTGTACCTCGAACAATCATCAACAAAGGAAATATACCAGAATTTTCCTCCTCTACTTCTAGTGTTCTGGAAATCAGCTAAGTCCGTATGAATCAACTCTAGAAGTTGTGTGGTCCTTTGAGTCACAGTTTTGCAAGGTTTCTTAGTGAATTTTGCTTCAACACAAACTGGACACTTAGAAAACTCAGTAGTCGACAGATTAGGAATTAAAGCTAAGGTCCTTAGTCTCTTAATGGAAGCAACATTCACATGCCCTAATCTACCATGCCACAAATTTAAAGACTCAGCAATATAAGCAGAACCAGAAACAGTTTTATTAAAATCAGCAGAAATAGAAAAAGCAACATTCAGAATAAATAAACCTCCACTTAAATACCCCTTCCCAACAAATTCCCCACCACGAGTCATTACAACTTTGTCAGCCTCAAAAACAATTTTCAAACCAGCTTTGTTTAACAAGGCACCAAACACTAAGTTGCGACACATAGTAGGAACATACAACACATTTGAAAGGGAGAGGGTTTTTCCAGAGGTAAGCTTAAGAGTGACCTTTCCTCGTCCAAGTACTCCAGCAGTTGCACCATTGCCCATGTAGACACACTCGCCTTCAGAAGCATCCTGAAAATCATGGAGCAGCTCCTTGTTTGCACAGAAATGTCTTGAAGCCCCAGTGTCCAGAATCCAATCAGTACTGTTGTCGATCAGATTTGCTTCAACAACCACAGCAGCGACAATGTCGTTGGATTCAGCAAGGTTGGCCTGAGGTCCTTGTTTTTGCACAGAACCTTGACGTTGAGGGCATTGGTAACCCTTATGATCTGGCTTGCCACAGACATAACAGAGGACATACTTCTTCTGAATCTTGCTATCCGGTTTGTTAAATTTGTCTTGCTTCTTTCCCTTGTTATTACCCTTTTTCCCTTTACCCTTAAACTTATCAGAGCCTGATGGAGCAGCAGATTCCACCAGGTTAGCTTTAGTGGTATTAACAGAAACTGAATCTAGATTGTCCTTTAGGCGATTTGCCTCTTCAATCCTCATATGACTAATTAATTCCTGAAGAGACATGAATTCTTTTCTGTGTTTCAGATTATTTCTAAAATCTGTCCAAGAAGGGGGAAATTTTTCTAGTAAAACATTAGCTTAAAATACTTCACATATTTTCATGTCCTCATTAAGAACATCAGCAAAGAGATTTTCGAACTCATGAACTTGATCCATTACTGGCTTATCATCAACCATATGGAAAGCCAGCCACTTGCCAACAACATATTTCTGTTTTCCAGCATCATCAGCCCCATATTTTTTCTCAAGGGCCTCCCAAATCATATTTGAACTCTTATGAACCATAAACAAATCATACAGATTATTGATCATCAGATTAAGGAGGTGGAAACGGACAGTTTTATTATCTTTTACATATTTTTCAATTTCGTCCTCTCTCTTCTTAATTTCAGTAGCAGAAGGAGAAGAGGATGAATCACCTGTAGCAGTAAGCGCAGTGGGACAGTTCTTGAAAAGGACGTAGTCAATGTCCAATTGCTCAAAGAACATCAGCAGTTTGGATGACCAACGTTTGTAGTTGTTTCCGTCAAGAGATTCGAGCTTGGACAGATGAGACACGGATTTGCTTGAAAAGTCAGCCATTGCAAATTAATTAATTGCTTTCAAATTGTTAGAAACTGACTGTTTACAATGGCTGAACAAAGAAGAAATTCAAGGCTGTGTCGCGGTAGAAGACCACTGACTTGAAAGCAATTACGGCCCGACTATGGTGGTAATCGCAACTGGCCAGAAAGCTCCCCAAGGTTAACATAGCGACCTTTCTAAGTCACCACTAACAGAGAAAGATCTTGGAGACAGATGCACGTACCCAGTGTTTAGAAGAGAGGAAGAAGAAGAGAAGAGAAGTGATTTTCGGATGCCAAACTGAGGTAGCAGTGGACTGATTTTATAGCAAAAGAATCAGGCCAAGAAGAAGAGAAGAGATAAGCTCCAGCTCAGCTCTTCCCAAAACCCAGAACCCAGATCCCAGACCCAGGCCCAGCCCGAGCCAGGACCGGGCGGGCGGCGCGCGTGTGTGTTATAGCAAGCCCAAGCCCAAGCTTGACCTCCAACCACAAAAGCCAACCAAGTACACAACTCAATAAACATGAAGAGGAAGGGAGTTAATAAACAAAGGCAAGCTCCCTTCCATAAGTGATGTGGGATGTTTGGGAAAAACACAAATAGGCTTTGCAAGCCTTAACTCCAACACTAACTACTAATACAGTATATCCTAAAGATATTTATCATATCTTTAGTATCATATATCTCTAATACGTGAATCATAAATTTTTATGAGACACCCGGTGTATCATGAGCATGGTACACCCAAGGTTAGTTTTTTTTCTCAAATAGCCTTGGGTGTACCATGCTCATGGTACACCCGCGAGTATGATGCATAATCTCAATACTAGATGAAACAATACATTCATTCACGAAAAAAAGACAAGCAAAGCGATAATATATGCAACGAGTTGAACAAACCGCATGCTTGAGCAAGTCACGACTGCTCGAGCAAAAGGCTCGCTCGCTAGTTTTCATCAATGGTTGTAAAACAATCAAACCTACTTTTACTTGTATTTCCCTTATTTTATACTTTTCAATACTTTAGTTTATGTTTTAGTATTCTTGTATAGGTTTGAAGTTCCATTATTGAGTTAGTGCAAAACCAGAGTTCACTAGAAATATGTACTATTTCACATTTAAACTCTTTAGGGGGTAAGAGTGTATAAATAAAACTTGAGACCTTTCCTTTAGGGTCTCGTAGGCTATATAACCTATAAGTATTAAGGTCAAACATTAACTACTAGATACTCATAATACATACCCCAGCGGTTTCCAAGCCCTTTATTTTTACCAAAAAATAATAATAATGTTGATACAAGATAAATGTATTGTATTATGAAAGTGTAATTTAAGATAACCAATCATTTTATCTTTCATGTTAAGAGAAATAAGTGGAGCAAATAGATATTATAGATGCATATGTGCTTTATACATGAAACGAAAAGAATATTCCTTTGTTCATGGGTCAGGGTTTGTTCAATAACCCTACCAATTTTTCATTTCTTCTTCTCTAAATATTAGAGTCGTATGATATAGGTGATATAATAAACCAATCGAATTTATATATTGAAAGCTGAAAAGCACGTAACTGCAAACTACTTATCTGATTTTCATACATATCTTTGTTTATAGTTTTAGAAAAGCTGAAAAACTGAAGGAAAAAAAACGATAACTTACATGGCTTTTGGGAACACTTAAGATTTGATGAAAATTTTCTCATGTTTTCATTAATGCACCTATTTAATGATTAGTGTAATTTCAAAATTCGTAAAAAATAAAGAAGAATTATATTTTCACGATGCACAGTGACATGTCCAATTAGGAAAATGCCATATGATATTTTGATCTGTACTTTTACAAAGACTTGTGTTAAACGATCTATGCATGAGCATACAGAGAGACTGCATGAAACTTTAAGTTAAAACTGTAAGATTTTAACTCAAAATTTAAAGGTTTTAATATTTTATCATCTTACACATTCAAGTTAAAACCTTAAACGACAATAGCAAAATTAAAAGACTATTGTTATAAGTTAAAACATCTTGGTTTTATGATGATCTATTCATATACTTATGGATAGACTGTCTATTCGAAGACTTTCTCGTGTACTTTAGTTGAAAATTATTGTCAAAGAATTACTTCATCTTATACCAATCTGATTGTTTTATGAGAAGGTATTGGGTCAGACGCGTCCGACCATAACATTTGGTCGGACGACTTTCAGTTGGTTTCATTTTTGTTTCAGTTGGTTTCATTTTTGTTTCAGTAGATTTCAATTTTTGTTCAGTTGGTTTCAAATTTTGTTCAGTTGGTTTCAAATTTTTGTCAGTTGATCTATTTTATTTCAGTTGGATGTCTTTTAAGTTCAGTTACTTATCTTATTGTTTCATTTACGTGTTTTATTCTAATTGAAAATAAAATTTAAGTAAATGAAATAAAATAAAATCTAAATGAAAGCAACTTAGAAGCAAATGAAAAAAAAGGGAGTAACTACATACCTTCATCCTTTTAACTGAAATACTAACTCAATTCTCTCTCCTCTACAACAACGGCTGCCACCAGACTTTCTCTCTTGAACATCGATCTTCTTTTTATACCTCATGGCACAGAGAATATACACCGATAGGTTCATTAAGCTCAGACAAGCCCAGAGAAAGAAGGAGCAGCGGCGCGGCGACAGCGGCGGAGGAAGATGAAGAAGGAGCAGCGGCGGCAACGGCGGAGGAAGAAGATGAAGGAGCAGCGGTGCCGTTCTTGCGGCTTCGTCCGACGAAACATATTGGGCCACTTGTTTTATACTGTATGTTTTATTTGATATTAAAACATTAGTTCTCCTTACTGATTTTGTGCATAGTGTAATGTTGATTTAACATCTATGTGAGATTTTTATTTGCGATATAATATGTATAGTTTAGCATGCCATTATTATGAAACAATGTTACAATATGAAATCTTTATTTCTTATTACTTCGCCGCCTAATGATTAATATCTTTTAAATGATTTTAATTTGATTCATTTTATGTTAATGATATGTGATTTGCATCAATCAAGCTTTAACTGATTTCAGGAATAATATATTTCAATCAATCTAACTAATTTGCAATAATTAATTTTAGTGAATAATTTTTCTGGCATTAAACATAAAATTCTTTCTATAATGAATCACTATTAAAATATTGAAAAGTGCTAGTGGGGGTGTTAATCAACGTTTTGTTGACAAATGATTTCATGCCTAATTTATTTCTAAGCAGTTTAATAATTTACAATATGAGAATGACATGTAATGCCTCTTTCTGCTCGTTGACAACTGACCTTTTTTGAAACTTGTATCTTGTTTATTAGTATAGATAGATAGATATATTGGTACATAACTAACTACAAATATATTCATAATACTTTGATCTCTCTGTCCCTTATTTGATGATGCACTTCCTTTATTAGCCTATCCCACATTAGTTGATGCACTTTCAAAGATGACATGAGAGTACAATAGAAATATTATTTTTAATATCAATGGGTCCCACATATAATTATTTTAATAATAACCTCACCCACTCCAAAACTCTATGATATATGACTCACCAACATGTACTTTATGTACTAAAACACACACCAATAATCAATTACTTTAATATAATAAGTTAGTGAAGTAACATTCCTAAAACTTTGTGACAGTCAAACTGTATCATCTAATGTAGGACGGAGGGAGTATAAATGTACCAAACGATTCTCAAGGGTAATAGTGGCATATAGACAAGATTAGATAACAATAACCAAACGAACACCGGAAGCGAGGGTCACAAGTGGGAATTTTATGGGCCACAACAATAGTAAAATAGGAAGTGCATGGTCTGCTTAGCAGAGGCTAGTGAACAGAATGCCAAGGCAGGACCGGTAGAATAGAGCCCACTGGACAGAGTCTGCCAGAAAGAGCCCATTAAGCAGTTTCATCCAAAGGAGAATAAAGCAATCAAAGCCCAATCTAAAAATAGTTCAATGAAACAGACCATATTAGCCGAGGAGGCTCAAAAGCTCAAGAAGAGCCTAGATCACAACTGATCCAAGTTTACACTAGAGATACTCATGTCGATGCATGAGATAGGTATGTTCACACAACTGATCCAAAGCTCGAAAAATTTCACATAGTTTGCATTCAAGTTTCTACACCGAGGCTTTGCGCTTATGATCCCGAAACTAACTTAGACATCAAAAAGATATTATTCGAAAAAATCCCCGAAGCCAGTTTTTTTTTTCACGTCAATACCATAGAAAAGTTTTAACACCACTTTTTCCACAAGGAATCTACTAAAACACCAACCTACAATTTCATAGAAAAACAGGAAATGTAACGCGGTGCTTACAACATAGCACCTAGATCCATACTTTGATATATAAAATGCACGACTTCAAGTGTTCAACATCAAATTGACTAATTTAAGACCTTATATTACACCACAGAAACACTGGTCTACTCTTCAATAGAAGTATAGAACCATGGACCACAAAGTTCACATGACAAGGAAATTAATAATACTCAAAGCTCAAATATTTTGTATATCTTAATTAGCAAATTGTATATATTATTCCAATTTGTGCTTTCACCAGACATATTAAAGTCAACATTGTACTGCATTAATACGTGCAAACCACATTAAACCATGGTTAATCACCTCAACAAAAAAAGAAACTATACTTCATCTCTTTTGTTTATAATAGCGGGAGTATTATTTTTCTTAGTTGAAGTAACCAAGTTCTTACAAATTCTCCCAATTGCTTTTTAAAAGGGTTTATTACATTGTGACTATACTTCATCTCTTTTGTATTTTTACTAGCAAGTAGCAATTACTTTTTAAAATTTATTTCATGTTGTTATTAAAGATTATTTTTTGAAGGCGTCCCAATTGAAGATGTCAAGATAATATTGCTTGTTAGTGCAAATACATATACAATAATAATTGCGCGTTTTGAACACTAACTAGTTGTTGGGTTCGAGCAATGCGTCAGATAATTTAGTAAGATTACAAGGATGTATAGTTTTGATAGTTTCGCACTATTGTCACAAACTTAAGTCATAGTTTAGTGGTAAGACCATGAAATTACAAAGTAAGTTCACGGGTTTGAAACCTGTCAAACAAATTTTTGGATCATCTTCTAAGGGATTGTCATGTTAACGTATAAATGCCATGTTGGAGACGGAAGCAGCACCATGTAAGCGTGTAAGGCAACCCACACGTTTTAATAATATATGTAGTCAATATAAGAGAAAATATTATTAGCTAGCTAGGAGATAATATAAGAGATTTTGAATTCCTATAAATGGAACAACTCTCTTTCCATAACTGACTGTAACTAGTATTATTTTTGAAAAAAACATCTTAAACAAACTATCTATTTTTCATGCGCTCCTTTCCATAACAAAGCTTTATATGCTTTCGCATGCATTTAAGACTAGTATTATTAGAGTACCTGCATCCATGAGATTTCTCATAATTTCTCTCTCCCCACCTCATTCATGCACATCACTTTCCACTAATTTTTCCATCTATATCTTTCCCATTTTACAATTACACACTTCCACTCATGCGGTTCTCCATTTACATTCTCTCTCCTACTTTCCCATACCCCAGCACATGAATAACCCAAACAAAATAATTATCTTGTGGCTCTTACTTCCACATGTCATTATATGATTTACTTTGTAAATGAGAAGTTTTTCCATACAAAGAGGATGCTCAACAAATGAGGAACCTCCTCCACTCATGAGGAGCCCCATATGAAGAGCGAGAGTGCATTTGGGAGGTAAGAAAACCCCAATATAGTAAGTCACAACTCCTATACTGTGTGAATTGACGACAATATCCTTTCATACCCACACCTTCCAATCTCTCTCTCTCCATACTCTCTATCTTAAGGCCTCATCAATCTCTCTCATAATCTACCACCACCGCCACCACCATCACCAAAATAATTCTTTTTTTCAAAATTTAAGATCTTGGAAAAAGCAATTTCTTTAAATTTTTTTTTGTCGTAGTATGTGTTCATTGTAAGCACGATACTGTTGCACACACCTTTTTATTTTGCGAACACCTAATTCCAATTTTTTTACCTGTTTAACCCAAGATAAAGCTTATACATACATATAATTCGTATGAAGTCGTGTTACAACGGAATTGGGGATAGGACAAGTGGTGTCGGGCCAGACCTAT
Organism: Patellifolia procumbens; assembly: GCA_947645195.1. Classification (NCBI taxonomy): domain Eukaryota; kingdom Viridiplantae; phylum Streptophyta; class Magnoliopsida; order Caryophyllales; family Amaranthaceae; genus Patellifolia; species Patellifolia procumbens. Next base: position 1,078,956 of record CANSGD010001379.1, on the reverse strand, counting down.
GGGCCTTGTGCAATAATAGGTTGTGCTTGTGCCTTGAATAGACAAAATCACTTTTATATCGCGTCGAGTTCGTGTCAAAAATTTAAAAGAATGTATGACATGTCCTATGTGTACGTTTTGCCAATTTTAGGCCAAAAATCGAAAATAATGTCCATAAACAGCCAATGAAAATGTGTCAGATGCCAAACTTGTGTCGAGTTGTGCTTTCCCTCATGCGAGCCCGACCCGAATCCATTGATAACCAATTTGGCAATTTCCTTAAAATATACTCCTATTGCACCAAAAAAAATCTTTAAATACCTCACAAACTTTTCTTTCTTTCTTGGTTGTAATAATACATGTCCTTTCATAGACAAACAAACAAAAAGCCATTTCACATCCCTTCTAGTGTTGTACTAGCATTGCTACTTTTCTCAAACACTCCATCATCTTCTCTCTCTAAACATGGACGAAGAAACCAAAAACACATCATCACACACCAACTCCAACATCGTATCACCACCATATCTACCACCATCAATGCTGGAAAAACGTGTAAACTGGGATGTATTCTTAAGCTTCAGAGGAGGAGACACGCGTAAAAACTTCACAACACCATTACGTGATGCACTCAAACTCAAAGGTTTAAGACCATTCATGGATGACGAAGGTATGGAGAGAGGTGATACTGTACAGCCTTGCCTAGACGAAGCTATCGTGGACTCGGCTTTAACGGTGGCGATTATATCACCTAATTACGCTGATTCAAGGTGGTGTTTAGGGGAACTTTCTAGAATATTTGAGTGTAGGAAACGGGTTATACCCGTTTTCTATGGAGTTGACCCGTCTGATGTTCGGAGGCAAAGGGGGGTGTTTGGTGCTGGGTTTAAGAGGTTGATTAAAGATGAGTTGAAGAAGATTAGTGAAGATGATGTTGAGTTGTGGAGACGTGCTTTGGAATGTGCCGGCAATATTTCTGGTTATACTTGTTCTATAAGGTTATTCACTTTTTCACCCTTTGTTATTTTAAGATTTTTGCATAATTAGAAGTCAATTAGGAATACTAATAGTACCTTCTTTGTAGGAATTTTTCCACCAAGTAAATTTGTCTGACAAAGTAACTACTATTATACCATTCCTCGAAAATAATTCTAACTCTACCTTCAAAACAAACAAACCAAAGTTGCTAATTGTATTAACGACTTTGAAAGCCGCTAATTGAATTAGTGACTTGGGTTCATTACTACAACCACATCCCAATGTTAGACTTTATTTGATCTTGTAAGACTATATTTAAACTTATCTGAAGTTGATCTTATATGAATTTATTATTTCGGATGAAAACGAAAAATAAGTTGAAAAGAATGGACTCGAAATATTAACAACCTTTAGGGTTTAAAATATTATTACCTTCATCCCAAATTATTCGGCATATAGAGATTTGACACAAAGATTTATGTAGAGTATGTGGGAAGGTTGGGACCACTTTTAATTTGTTAAAGTAATACTCCCTTCGTTTGCTTTTAATTGTTACACTTTCCTTTTTAGTACGTTTCTTTTTAATTGTTACACTTTCACTTTTACTATCTTTTGTAAACTTTCACATCTCAATATTCCAACTTTCCATATTTTTGGGGCCCACTTGTCTTTTTATTTTCCTATTAAATACCCAACTACCCTATACTTTTTACTTTATACCATTCTCTCTCATACTTTTTCTATTCTCCAAACAACTTTATCTATTCCCTAAACAATCATTGCATAGATTTCACCAATTTTCTTGGTTATCCCCCGAAGTGAAGTGTAACAATTAAAAACAAACGGATGGAGTAATTTATATGGTGGTTTTAGTACAAGTATAGTGGGGGACCATAAGCCAAAAAAAATGTAGTGAATAAATTAGGACCCATTTATAGTGTATATTGCAAATAATTTGAGACGGAGGTAGTAATAATAATAAAATTAAAATTGTACCAAACGAGACCCTACCATAAGGATTTTAAGAAATGTGGACTTGAATATCTTGTTTCGAGTGAAGAGAACAAATTGTAGTTAAATTGAAAATTAGACTTGACATCTTGTTTTCGGTGAATAAGAGAAGTTGTTATTGCTCTATAACTTAAGCTCCGTTTGGTTTAGTGTAAAGTTGTAAATTATTTTCAATGTAAGATAATTTTTATGGAAAACAATTTTAGTGGAAAACACATTTGTAAAATTAGTTTTTCGTTGTTTGATATCATGTAAGAACGATGATTGAAAAAAGGAAAATGATAAGGAAAGTGAGGAGAGTTGGTGGGAGGGTGTAGAAGGGAGGTAAGGAAAAGTAGGAAAAGAGTTTTCCCTTCATTTTGGAAAAAAATAGTTTTCTACATTTAAGAGAGTTATTTTACTCCAAGGAAAAATGGTTTTACACTAATCTTCCAACAAAACAATAGGAGAGAGAAACACACGAAAAAAGAATAGTGTTAGGCAACACTAAGATAATCAGATTGTGAATACGGCTATAGGTTTAACCTAAGAGTTTGTATAACATCCTTATAATTAACCTAAACAGACATGGGCCTAAAACCTATAACAGAATATAAGGTTTAGTCAAATCTTATAACACCTGTGCTTGGTTATTCGAACCAACTGATATTCAATGCATATCTAACAAATCTCCACCTTGACTTGAATTCTCCCAAATCCACCAGACCATAGATGTACCAGATGCAACTGCCAAGTTGCCACATGTACCAGACTCTCCCTCTGTACCAGATTGCTTCTTAAGAGCTCAGATTCCCAGATTGGCCCATAAGAGGCCCAGACTCTCAGAAATGCTTCATCAGAAACCCCTCTGAGATTGCCCCTAAGGGCCCGGATTGTTCCATACGGATACCAGAATCCCACTTAAGGGAACAGTCTCTAATGACTTAGAACATTCAACAAGTCCAGGCAATTTTGGAACTTGCCATGTGGGACAGGCTTGGTGAACATGTCTGTTGGATTATCAACACTACCAACTTTCTTCACCTTGATCCTCTTCTCGTTCCTCAAGAAATGATATCTCACATCTATGTGCTTAGTCCTCTCATGATGGACTTGATCCTTGGCTAAGCATATTGCACTAAGACTATCACAATAAACCACAGCCTGATCATGATGTAAATAAAGATCACCAACTAACCCCTTCAACCAGATTCCCTCCTTAGCAGCTTCAGTCAATGCCATGTCCTCTGCCTCAGTAGTAGACAGAGTCACTATAGCTTGTAGAGTTGCCTTCCAACTCACCACTGAACCTCCAAGAGTGAACACATAGCTAGTCATAGATAACCTGCTGTCCACATCTCCTGCTGTCCACATCTCCAGCATAATCAGAATTAGAATAACCAGTGATCACTGTGCTTCATTCCCATAACCAAGACCCACATAAGAAGTACCTCTAAGATACCTAAATATCCTTTTCACACCCTGCGTGTCCTCCTTTCCAGGTTGACCCATGAACATAACACTCACATCATGTGCAAGATCAGGCCTAGTGGAGACCATATCATACGTCAAGCTTCCTACTGCACTAGCATACGAGACTCAAGACATGAACTCCTTCTCAGCTTCAGACTGAGGTGTAAACACAGCAGACAGATACACATTCACAGCGCTAGGAGTATCTATAGGTTTAGCTGATGACATGTCAAACCTTGACAATATCTTCTCAATGTAGCCCTTTTGTGAGACAAAGAGCTTACCCAGATTCCTATCCCTATAAATCTCTATACCCAAATTTTTTGTGCAGCACCAAGATCCTTCATCTCAAACTCTGAACTGAGAAGAGCCTTCAACCTCTGTATATCAGAGTTGGACTTTGCAGCTATCAGCATATCATCTACATATAGGACCAGATAAATCATCGAACCATCATCAGACTTGTTGTGATACACTCAACAATCATACGGACTCCTAATGTAGCCTAACTCCACCATATAGCTGTCAAACCTCTTATACCACTGCCTAGGAGACTGCTTGAGCCCATACAAGGACTTCTTCAATTTGCATACATAGTCATCCAAACCCCTCTGGCTGAGTGATGTAAATCTCTTCCTCCAACTCTCCATGTAGGAAAGCTGTCTTCACATCTAGTTGCTCAAGTTCTAGATCCTGATGTGCCACCATAGCTATTAACACCCTCATGGAAGTGTGTCTGACCACCAGTGAGAATATCTCATTATAGTCAACTCCCTCTCTCTGTGTGAACCCTCTTGCAACCACACGAGCTTTATACTTGATTCCCTCAGATGGTGAAATCCCTTCCTTCTTCTTGAAGACCCATTTGCAAGTGACAATCTTCATCTCCTTAGGCTTCTTTACAAGCTCCAAGTCTGATTCTTGTCGAGAGACTCTATCTCATCCCTCATTGCAGCGACCCATTGTGCAGACTCACTGCTAGAAACAGCTTCCTTGTAAGTAGAAGGCTTATGAACATCCATCTCATCAGCAACCTGTAGAGCATATATGACCATATTCTTAAAATTATACCTCTTTGGAGGTGTGTCCCAGCCCGGCTTCTTTGGAGGTCCAACTCCAACTCTTCTAGCCTTTCAGGAACTAGACTTGGTTGAGACTTTGACTGACGAGAGTCCCTCTGAGACTCTAATCTTCTCAGAGACTCTGACCTCGGAGCTGGCTGACGAGATTCTGACCCACCAAATTCTGGCTAATGAGTTCCCAAACTTTCAGATTCTGCTTCTTCAAACTCTGACTGATCATGTTGATTATCTTCTCGACCTTGGTATTGTAAGTCACTCTCATCAAGAGGAACTTCCAACACCACCTGTTTATTAACATTCCCTTCAACAGCAGACTTCACAATGGGGTGAAGCATAGAGTTTTCCTCAAATACAACATTTCTGCTAAGCATACCCTACTTTCAGAGGGTGACCATACTCTATAACCCTTAACACCATCCCCAATGCCCACAAAACACCCTTCTTAGCCCTAGGTTCTAACTTACCCTCATTTACATGATAGTAAACAGTACAACCAAAGACTCTCAATGAAGAATAATTAGCAGGCTTACCAGACCACACCTCCTAAGGTGTTTTACAATCAATATTGTGTGAGGTCCTCTGTTGATCAGATAGAAAGCCGTGTTAATAGCTTCTGCCCAGAATCTCCTAGCCAGACCAGCATTAGAGAGCATACATCTTGTCCTCTCCAACAGAGTCTGATTCATATGTTCAGCTACCCTAATCTGTTGTGGATATCCCTAACAGAGCGATGACGGGCAATACCTTCATCTCTGCAGAACTTATCGAACTCAGACCAACAGAACTCCCAGACCATTATCAGTTCACAACCTCTTGATCTTCTTCCCAGTTTGATTCTCCACCAATGCTTTCTATTGCTTGAACTTCTCGAAGGCTTCACTTTTATGCTTCATCATAAATACCCAAGTCATTCTTGAGTAGTCATCAATCATAGACACAAAATATCTGTGACCTCTAATGGATCCAACTCTGCATGGACCCCAGCATTCCGAATGGATGTAATCAAGTGTACCCTTAGTCCTATGGACACCCCGCTTGGGAAACTTGGTGTGATGAAGTTTCCCAAATACACAATGCTCACAGAATTCAAGATTCTGCAACTTGTGCCCACAAAGAAGATCCCTTTTATCCACAATCTGCATTCCTCTATCACCCATATGGCCCAGCCTCATATGTCAGAGTCTCGTTATATCTTCCTTTCGAATTGCAGAAGATGCAACAACAGCACAACCTGTCAATGTAGAACCTGCAAGAAAATACAGAGAACCACGCTAAACACCCTTCAGAACCACCTTTGAATCCTTGTAGACATACATAACTCCACCTTCACCCTTAAAACTGAACCCCTTGCTGTCTAGAAGACTCAATGATATCAGATTCTTTGTCATAAGTGACACATGCCTAACTTCATTCAAGGTGCAAAAGGAACCATCATGAGTCCTAATCGTGACTGAGCCTATCCCAACAACCTTGCAAATAGCACTATTGGCCATAGAAATATCGCCTCTATCTATCTGCTCATAAGTTGAGAACCACTCCCTAATAGGATAAATATGGTAAGAAGCCCCAGAGTCTGGAACCCACACATCACAATGACAAGACTGTTCATTGCCTACTAAGGCTAAATCCTCCTATGAATATGTATCAGTTTCTGCCACGGTGGCACAACCCTTCTCTTGTTGTTGCTTCTTTCTCTTAAGACATTCATTCTTCCAATGTCCCTTCTCCTTATAGTTTTACATACATCATTTGGTTTAGAGCCCTTCAAACCCTTAAAGTTCGATTTCTTTTTACCAAATTTCCCAAACCCTTTAATGCCTGTAACAACTAACCCATATGCCTGACTCTCAGACCAGAACCAGATGCCTTATGGCGAGACTCTCTAGTATGAAGTGCAGACCTAACTTCCTCTAGAGACAAACTGTCCTTCCTAACAATAAAAGAATCAACAAAATTCTCATATGACAGGGGCAAATTAAAGACACTAACAGAATTAGGGCAGCATCCTCATCTTCTACTTTAACATCAATGTTACGTAGATCCAAGAAAATAGAATTTAATCTATCTAGATGTTCCCTAAGAGACGTACCTTCTTGCATACACAAGCTGAACAGACGTTGCTTGAGAAGAAACTTGTTGGTTAAAGATTTAGTCATATACAGACTCTCAAGCTTTAACCACAAACCAACGACAATTTCCTCATCTACGACCTCAGCCAAACAGAGCATGATGGTTGAGTGAAATCTACGTCATCTGCACCCACTTGCTTTGAGTTCTTCGATAGTGGCGCCCAAATGCCTTAGCTTGCCATAGACCAAAACTATTCCTCCTAGTGAATTTATCGATTTTCACGTTCACCCAGACATCTTTAACGCCAAACATATTGCGGAAAGCTTCAAACCCAGATGAACCAAATGAGGCTCTGATACCAGTTTGTTATAACAGAGGAGGCGCTAAAGAATAATATAGAACGTGAAAGATAAAATCACACACAGAGTTTAACTTGGTTCACTAACAATGTGCTAGCTACGTCCACCAGACCAGAGGGAGAATAGTTTATTAGGAGAGAGAAACACACAAAATATAGAATAGTGTTAGACAACACTAAGATAATCAGATTGTGAATACGGCTATAGGTTTAACCTAAGGGTTTATAGAACACCCTTATAGTTAACCTAAACAGACATGGGCTAAAACCCATAACAGAATATAAGGTTTAGTCAAACCTTATAACACCCGTGGTTGGTTATTCGAACCACCAGATATTCAAGGCATATCTAACACTTTTTGTTTGTCCTACTTTAACCAATTATGTGCGATCTTTTTGGTCAAATTAAGACAAACAAAAACAAATAAGAGGGAGTACTAAATTTGACCATTTATTTCAGTAATATATAAAAAGAATAAAGGTTATTATAGAAAATGGTCTTAGATTAGTCTTAATGTAGATTTTCAAAATAACAGTAATTTTTATAATTTTACTAATTTAGAATTAGAGAATCAATGGTTAGGAAAGACAAATGTCACATTTATACAAAAACAAAGGAAGTATATTCTTCAATTATCTTGCAAAAGTATATTTAGAATAAAAAATTGATACTTTCTTTTCGTCGCAATCAAAATGCAACATTTTGATTTTTATACTATTCACACGTCTTACTTGGATTTTGATATATTTTTAATATATAGAAAAAAGTTGGTTTACCAGATGTCTTTAGGTTTATCTTGATGTATATTTATAATTTATTAACTTTTATAATTTTACTATAGATCATTAGAGATATTAATGGTCAAAACAAGTTGACTATTGTTAAATGTACTAGGCAAATTGGTCCATTTGTATTGAGAGAAATGGAGTAGGATTATATATATACTAAAACGTGTAAGTATGCATCGTAGCTGGCTACATGTCACAGGTGACAGGTTCCCATTGTACCTAAGACATGATGATAATTCTCTTTCTAATGTTCAAGTATGCATATAAGAGGTTTTGAGCCTGTGACCGAATATTTGAAATGTGATAGCGCTATCACCAAAGTACATCTCTTTTTATTGTCATATTGAAATTAATAAATCCGTTTACCTTAAGTGAATTAATGAGTCCCCTTAATAATGTTATTATCTTTACTCTTCTTAATTTTTTCAATTTATTATCAAATTATGCGCTTGAAAATTCAATATCTAAAATTATTTATTTTATTAAATATTACAAGTCATGTGGACATGACACATAAAACAATAAAATGCCCTAGAAAATTGCTCAGGCTCACAAACTAGTATATATTCAATTGTCGAATAAAATTAGATGGGACGACTCTCAAATAGAAAGGCAATAGTAGAGCTTTCACCTTAGAACGTAAAACATGAAAATTACCAAATACATTGCTCGGCCTCATAAACTAGTATATACTCAACTGTTGAAATGAAATAACTGTGACTCTCAAGTAGGAAGTCAATAGTAGAGCTTTCACCTTGGTATATTATGGTGGTTCCATTCTGTTTAAAACTCCTTTATTTCTCCTTATTGTACAAGAGTTATACCATATGTGTCCAAATGATGAAAAAGACAATGGAATGACACTAGAGCCTAGAGGTAAATTAGTTGGTAGAATGATAAAGTAACTCTAAGAGTGGGTTACATAAACCATAATACAACAACAAACTAAGCCTTATTCCCAAAATATAGAAACCATAGTAAAGCAATAAATTTGATGACATTTTCTCTATAAAATATTATAAGTTCATATTGATTTCTCTCTATCTTTCTGACGAGGGTTGCAAATGTTTTTAACATGGCTTATTTCATATACGTTGACAGTGATGAAGCTGATGAAGCTGATGCATCTGCTAAAGCTGATGAAGCTGCTGAAGTTATACGGCGTATAGTCAAACAAGTATGGAGTGAGTTAAAGAACACTCCTGAATATGTAGCGAAACTTGCAGTTGGGCTAGATTCTCGTGTAGATAAAGTAGTAAAACTACTAAATCTTCAGGCTGGAGGTGTTCGATTTTTGGGTATCCACGGAACTCCGGGGATAGGCAAGACAACCTTGGCAAAAGCTGTCTTTAATAAGCTAGTTGTTAAGTTCAAAAATCGCTGCTTCATCTCTAATATCAGAGAAACATTAGCTACTGAAGGAGGCCTTCTAAGCATTCTAAATCAAATTATAAGTGATCTTTCCTTAGGAAGTGTACAATTGGTGCAACAAGTAGATGATGGTATTATAAGAATCAAGAGATTTGTTGAAGAAACTCCGGTTTTAGTGGTGTTAGATGATGTCTTTAAGGCAGAACAGCTTGAAAATCTTGGCATTGTGAGAGGATGGTTCGAAGAAGGAAGCAGGATCATAGTTACGAGTAGAAATGTAGACGCGCTACTTCATTTTGCTCGTAATGATGAGCTGTATGAAGCTGAGAAGCTAGAAAACTCTGAAGCATTAGAGTTGTTTAGCATACATGCTCTAGGAAGAAGAGAGCCTACAGATGAGTTTAAGGATGTTTCAAGGGAAGTTGTGTCTTTAACAGGTGGACTTCCTTTAGCATTGGAAGTGTTTGGTTCATCTTTGGTTAAGAAGACGATTAAACAGTGGAAGGACGCAGTGATCAAATTAAGACGCATTCGTCCATCTAATCTTCAAGATGTGCTAAAGCTCAGCTATGATGATCTAGATGGTGAAGAGAAAACTGTATTCCTTGATATTTCATGTTTGTTGCTTCAAATGAGGATGGATAAAGATGATGTAGTGGATATACTAGCAGGTTGTGACTTAAGTGCCGAGTCAGCTATTGGGAATCTTGTTACAAAATCACTTATGAAGATAATAGAAGGTAAATTGTGGATGCATGATCAGATTCGGGACATGGGAAGGCAAATTGTCATAGATGAAAGCTCTACTGATACTGGGAAGCTTAGCAGATTGTGGGACTCTAAGGATATGATGCGTGTGTTTCGTCATCAAAAGGTACACTCCTTGTTGCTAAGAAGATATATATACTTGTATGCGACATGCCACACCATTAGTTGATGGTGCAACGTGTGTTAATGATCACTATAAACAGGGTGTCAATTACTGATAATGCATACATGGGGTTATCATAATGGATTTACAGTCGATGCACAGGGGTTAGTCAAAATGCTGCACTAGCTTTTGAGCGTACCTGCAGGCAGAAGATGGGATTGTCTTGGTTTTTACTGATCCAATTATTATTGATAAATAGGATACCTTTTTTCTGAATGATTGATTTTTTTACTGATGAAAGTCACATGTAGCTTATTTATCAGATGCTATCTCTAATAATGCAATAGTTTCATCACTTATCTCCTTAATGATTTTGTCATCAATCTTGACAGTTTTATTCAGTTAATCCAGATCCACTTGATTGCATGATGTATTGTAGGTAACGGAAGCTGTACGAGGGATCATTCTCGACATTAAAAGGCCCCCAGACATTACTGATGAAATGACTTACTGGATCAAGTATAAAAAGCATCCTAGTATTAGTACTTTCATCAGGTACTTGGTAGAGACATTTAAGAAAGTACTTACTTCATGGCAAAAACCTGACCAAGATGACGATTCTATTCTCCATACGAATTATTTTGAGAAAATGACGCACCTAAAACTACTTCAAATGAATTATGCAAAATTGCAAGGAGACTTCAAACATATGCCGTCAGAGCTAAGGTGGTTGCAATGGAAAGGATGTCCTCAAAAGACTCTTCCTGCTAATATACCTGAAGAACTTCGCGTGCTTGATCTTACAAGAAGTAAGATTGAACGTTTGTGGAGCTCAAATTGCTCATGTTGGGGTTTCAACAAGGTAATAGAACCCTGATTTGGCAGTTTTATGAAGTTGGCTTTTACCATAGAAAAGGAGAAATTTACTAGAAGAATCCTATTCTAAAATAATCCTGACTATATGATGTAATTTCTTAAAATGATATCAAACGAGCAAAAAACTTGTTTAACTGGCTACTGTTTGTTTTATTTTTCCCATCAATTGTGAAAAGAATACTTTTTAGGGAGTGCAATTGTGCAAAGGTGATAGCCTTTACTTCTGAGTCTATTTCCCTTCCTCTGCGTTCCTAGCCAAATAGAGATTGATTCATCATGAAAGCCCTTCTATATCCAGTATTTTTCAAGTCATGGAGATAATTTTAGAATTGCACTCGGGATTCTGATGGAATAAACCGTAATTGAGATTGTTGTCACAAGATCACTCATTGCTCAAATGCTCCTCTGATTTTTCTCAATATCCTAACTGATTTGTGAATGTGAAAACATTTTGGCTTGCAGGTAGTTGGGAACTTGGTGGTGATGAATCTTTCTTACTGCTCTAGACTAACGGCTCTTCCAGACATGTCTGGACACAAACACCTAAAAAAGCTTATACTTGAGTTTTGTGTGGGACTAACTAAGATTCACGACTCGATTGGGAACATGAGTTCTCTAGTTCACTTAAACCTACAAGGTTGCAGAAACTTGGTTGAATTTCCAAGGGATGTAACAGGTATGAAAGGTCTTAAGGAGTTGATTTTATCTGACTGCTCAAAATTCAGGGAACTACCTCAAGATGTTCGGAGCATGGCATCATTGATCCAACTACTTCTCGATAGAACAACTATCACTAAGATGCCTGAATACCTTTTTAGGCTTGAACACCTTCAAGTGCTCAGTCTAAATGGTTGTCATCTGATAACAAGTCTGCCTGACTGCATAAGTTCTCTGACTTCCTTAAAAGAGCTTATTCTTTCTGGTACTAATCTGGAATATTTACCATCTTCTGTTGGATCTTTAACACAGCTTGAAAAACTAAGTTTACTGTACTGTTCCACACTCATTACCCTTCCTGAGTCTATTCAAAACCTCAAATCCTTGACTCAGTTGCGCGTTAATGGCAGTTCGATTAGCGAACTTCCAGAATCTATATGTTCATTAACTTATCTTAGTGTTCTATCACTTGGAAGATGCCGTTCTCTTCTTAATTTGCCTGCTTCATTAGGAGGCTTAGCTTCTATTGTTGAACTCGAGTTAGATCATACACCCATAAAAGAACTACCTGATGAGATATGTTCCCTGAAATTTTTGGAGAAGCTTCGAATGAATAATTGCACTTTCCTTGAAAAATTACCAGAATCAATGGGGGAAATGTCAAATCTTACATATATATCTGTTGTAGGGGCACCCATAACACAGCTCCCCAAGTCCATAGTTGATCTGGAAAAACTCACATTGTTAAACTTGAATAAGTGCACTAGGCTAAGCAGCCTACCAGATGAGATAGGAAACTTGAAGTCATTGTCTATATTAATGATGGAGGAAACTTCAGTGTATTGTTTACCAGAAAGCTTTGGTTTCCTTGAGAGCTTAACGATATTGAAAATGAAGAAGTCGAGTAATGACCTACCTAAGCAGAGCACCCTTCCTACTTCATTTTCCATGCTATCGAATTTGGAAGAGTTGAATTGCCGGGCATGTGGAGTTTCTGGCCAAATACATGATGATTTTGTTGAATTATCCAAGTTAGAGAGTTTGGATCTTGGGTACAATAGTTTTCACAGCCTTCCGTCCACTCTAGAAGGCCTTTGTGTTCTAACGAAGCTAATGTTGCGTCATTGTAAAGAACTAAGGATTCTGCCACGACTTCCTTCAACTTTGGTGGAGCTAAATGCTGCAGATTGTTATTCTCTTGAAAGTATCCATGACCTTTCTAACCTCGAGAGACTACAAGAGCTACAACTTGCAAACTGCAATAAAATCCTGGATGTTCCGGGTCTTGAATGCTTGAAGTCTTTGAGAAGATTGTTTATGGGTGGATGTAATGCAAGTGCACCAGCAGTTAGGAGAAGACTAAGCAAGGTATTAGTACTCTCTTCTTAAAATTGTTATCTAATGAGTTGTATGATTACCAACAAGATATGTTTTTTTTCTGCAGATTGCTTTGAGGAACATGAACAATTTGAGTATTCCTGGGAGTGAAATTCCTGGCTGGTTTTCTCAAACAGCAGTGACTTTCACAACCCATCCAAACCTTGCAATCAAAAGTGTAATTGTTGCTGTTGTCGTCTCAGTGGATATTCAAGTACTCGATGACATGCGAGCTCAACTACCTAGCATAGTTGATATTCAGGCTAAGATTGTCAGACAGGAAGAGGATATCTACAACACTACATTGATTTTAATGGGGATTCCGAGCACACCCGAAGAGCAACTTTACCTGTGTAGATTCAAAGAATATCATCCTTTATCATCCATGCTAAAAGAAGGTGATGTAATAGAAGTGGGGTTGAAATTTGGAATTGTTAACGGGATTGAGCTGATAAGGTGGGGAATTCATCTTGTCTTTGAAAACGATGATGATTATGATGGTGATGAAGACTCATTGGCATTGATAGAAAGTCATCAATCTGTTTCTCAAAGGCTAGTCAGGTTTTACCTCTCACAGGATCAATGACAATAATGGTTTGTGTTTGCGCGAGAAATTTGGCAACACATCAACTTTATGACTTTGCTACAGGGCGCACCCGACGAGTCTTTGGTGAGGCGGGTGAAATGGGTCGTGACAAAGCTTGATGGGTCAGAATTTCTGAAGTTTGTTGCATTAATGTGGGGTTCTGTAGAAATATCAAAATCTTCGATGATACGACCCCGGATGTTGTGAGTGTAGCACGCAGCTTTGTCAAATGGGTGGAGGAGTCTCAGGTGTATGCTAATCGCGTCCATGGCGAAATAGGTGTTCCACGAGTTGGGTTGGTGTCAAATTGGCGCCCTCCTCCGCAAGGAGTGATTAAAATCAATTGTGACGCTCATGTGGTGAAGGGGAGGTATGTGGGTATTGGTGTTGTTGCTCGTGATTGGCAGGGGCAAATCTCCGCCTATGGGGTGAGACGAATGGCGGTGAAGTGGGATGCTGAGCTTGCTGAGGCTGCTGCTGTGCGTTTTGGTGGACAACTCGCTAAGCGCTTGGGGTTTAGGAGGGTGGTGCTGGAATGTGACGCACTGAACATTGTGAACGCTTTCAACAAGGGGCTGATTGGCTACGCTCCGCCATTTCTTTTTATGAGGATATCCGTTTCTTAGCTCGTGAGTTTGATTATTTCTTGATGTGTCATGTGAGGAGGGGAGGGAATACCCTTGCACACTTAGTGGCAAGAAGGGATTTAGCTTCGAATTCTGAACTTGTATGTTTGTCGGATTTTCCCCAAAGTCTTTTAACTTTGGCGGAACTTGATTTATAATATTCCCATCCCCATTTTCCTTTCAAAAAAAAAAAAAAAAATAATGGTTTGTGCAGTTTTGTTTGAAAGTCGTATTTGCGGGAGGTTCCAGGCTTCCCGCCACTTCCGGGATCTAAGAAAGTAACTTCCTCCAACTAGTGGGATGTACCTCTTCCTAGATATTGCAAATGTTAACTGAACAGGGCCTTAGTTGGAACTTAAATCTGAAGTGTATAACATGGTTTTGACTTACTTGACTACTGTCTATTCGCCTATTACGTGTATTCTTTTAGGAATTTAGGGCTATTTTGGAGCATTTGATACAAACATACCATAAATAATGTCTAATGCATAATACGAACCATATAATGCACATAATAATTATCACTAATCCATGTGCCTAATCCAGGTTAAATCTGTAATCAGTGAACCAAACAAATAAGTTATAGTTGAATATTCATAAACTAAAGAGGCAGCCCTATTTTTGGAATGTATCAATCATACTGCACCGAGACCGTAAGCCGAAATTGCTTTTAATTTTCCCGCCAATTACCCAAACTAAAACAAAAATGGGGAAGGACCTAACTTGACGTCAATTCGAATAATCTCTTGATCTAATATTTGCATGCACGACACTTGAGAGTGAGGGAAAGCTAAGAGGATTGTAACTCCTAAATACCAACAATTGACAGGACTCAAACCCCATACCTCTAGGATCTGAGATAACAACCTTACCAAGTGAGTCGAGCCTATAGAACTACAATAATTAATATAACATTTTCATAGAATATAATCAACAAAATATAGTATCATGCAAATTATAAGTCCATCGGCTACAAGATTCTTTATGTGCAGCAGCCCTAGCTATATGACAATATTATTCTATAAGCTGCATTTAGCTTTGAAATCATTATAAATGAAAATACCAGCTTAGTAACTTATGCAAACCAACTAAACTTACTCAAGCTATATCATAACTAGAAAAAAAGGTTATGAGATTGACTTACACTTCCTTCAATGCTCTCCCTAGGGCTCATTCTAATGACCTTTTTTAGTCATTGTTATGGACATGCGCTTAAGGTTGGGTTTTATAATGGCAAGTGTAAGGGACACAATATCGAGAAAGTCATTTATGAGATAGCTCAGAAGAAGATTGCGGAAGATCCTGATATTGTATCGGATCTCATTCGTTTGTCTTTTCATGATTGCTTTGTTAGGGTATGCATGTAACCAAATTAAGTTTGATTATTGTCAATTCACTTAAAGGTTTTCATGCAAATATATATATATATATATATATATATATATATATATATATATATATATATATATATATAGTTGTGTTGTTATTGTTAGGCGTGTACTTTTCGGTTTGTAAGTAATTAGCTTAGGCCCACTCTTATTTCATGTAATTAATCTCTTTGGACTCTCCTAATTAGCCCACTTTAGCCTAAGTTGTCTATAACCTTCTGTAAACGTGAATGAGAAGCAAGGAAAAGCCATTGAACCCTAATACACTTATTTCATGGTAGCAGAGCCGTGCACACAAGCAGCACACTCCTGGTGACTCTCTGCCTTCCTTCGACCCATACACACACCTTGACAACGGCCCGTTACCGGAACTCCGCGTACAACGTTTCCGCTAACCATGTCAGGTGACGAAAAGATTGATTCATCTTCCCCTTATTACCTTGGTTCCGGAGATCAACCCGGGAACCTAATTACCCATGTCACGCTTAAAGGTGATAACTATGTTGCGTGGGCTAGGGAACTTACTCTATCTCTCAAAGCGCGAAGGAAATTTGTTTTTGTTGACGGAACGATCAACAAACCGACCGAAACACGGAAACTCCTCAATTGGGAGACCGTTAACTCTATGATTGTGTCTTGGATACTCCGAAGCCTTGATGCTCAGATTGCCGGATCTATTCCCTACCATGTTGAGGCCAAGCCTTTGTGGGAATACCTAGAGAAAAGATTTTGCGTTGCAAACGGTCCTCGATTGCAACAACTTAGAAGTGATATTATTGAGTGTCGTCAAACCAAAGGTATGACTATTGATGAATATTACACTCGTCTCATGAGTTTGTATGATGAGTTGAGTCGTTTGAAGCCCCTACATATTTGTAGTTGCGGGTGTTGTGCCTGTGATGTTGCCGCACAGATTGCCGGAGATCGAGAAGAGGAAAAATTGCATCAGTTTTTAATAGGCATTGATGATGAATTTTATGGGTGTGGTGCGTTCTAACCTGCTGTCCCAATCTCCTCCCATCACTCTTAATCGAGCCTACCAAACACTTGTTCAAGAGGAGAAGTCTCGAGCCATAGCAAGGGGAAAAGCGGTGCACGAAGAGTCTCATGCTTTTGCGCTTCGTGCTGACCGTGGTTATGAGCGTGGAAATCCAGTTGACAATAGTAAACTCCACTGTAGCCATTGCAAGCAGCGAGGACATGAGGTAGGCACGTGTTTTAAGCTTCACGGGTACCCCGAATGGTGGCCAGACAGAAACAGGGCTGGGAAGGGGCGTTCTGGGCATGCTGGACGCAATTCTAGTCATAATTCTGGTGGCAGTGGGTCTGGGACAGCAGCACGTTCAACCCCCACAGCCCATGCCATGACTGAAACGCCGCAAACCGGCAGCCGGGGGACGCCCTTGAAGGATTTAAATCCCGAGCAGGTCCGAGCTCTTCTTAATATGATTAATAATAATTCAAAAACAGTTGATCGCATGACCGGTAAGTCTCTTTCCTGGACTTGAATTATCGATACCGGTGCTTGTCATCATTTCACGGATAATGAAGATTGTTTGACAAATTCCCGAACTATCTCTAATTGTCCTGTTGGGTTGCCTGATGGGCAATGTGTGATTGCTAAATTGATTGGGGATGTGCCTTTGTCTCCCACTCTTACTCTCCATAATGTATTATGCGTGCCACAGTTGCATTGTAATTTGAATTCCGTGTCGCACTTAATCGACGACTCTAAATGTCTTGTTCATATCACTAACTCTTTGTGTGCTATACAGGACCTACCTTCGGGGAACCTGATTGGAGCAGGTGAGAGACGGGACGGACTCTATTTCTTCTCGAGCATTCCTACCATTCAGACAGTCACAGTTACGGGTCTTACAGAGTTCGAGTTGTGGCATCGACGGTTGGGTCATCCTTCGGACAGAGTCGTCAAGTTAGTTCCTGCAATTAGCTCTAACAATAGTCCGAAATGTTTAAATAAAGTATGTTTGGCTTGTCCTTTAGTCAAGAAAAAACGTGATAGTTTTCCTATTAGCGAAAATAAAGCGAGTCGTGTGTTTGAACTCGTTCATTGTGATTTGTGGGGTCCTAAGAGTACTCCTTCTTCATGTGATGCTATTTATTTTTTGACCTTAGTGGATGATTTTTCCCGTGCTGTTTGGGTATAATTATTGTGTAGTAAAACTGAGGTTCAAAAGGTGTTTCGCTCTTTTTTGGCTATGGTTGAACGACAATTTGATGCTAAAGTAAAAATTGTGAGAACTGACAATGGAACTGAATTCACGTGTATGTCGGACTACTTTGATTCTCATGGAATTCTTTTTCAAACATCTTGTGTTGGGACACCACAACAAAATGGGCGTGTGGAACGCAAGCATCAACATATTTTGAATGTTGGTCGTGCATTAATTTTTCAAGCCAATTTACCATTACGGTTTTGGGGTGAATGTGTTTTGGGTGCCGTCTATTTGATTAATCGCACACCTTCCATTTTGGGAAATAAAACCCCGTATGAGGTTTTGTGTGGCAAAGCACCTAATTTTAATGTGATTCGTGTTTTTGGTTGTTTGTGTTTTGCTCATAATCAACGAGCAAAGGGAAATAAATTCGCTCCTCGTGGGCGTCGGTGCATCTTTGTTGGGTATCCAAATGGTAAAAAGGGTTGGAAGTTGTTTGACTTGGAAACCGAAGAATTTTTTGTCTCTCGTGATGTTCTTTTTCATGAGAACGAGTTTGTGTTCCGTGCTCCTAGTGAACCTGATTTGAGTCCATTGCCTTCATATGATGAGTTTCTGCTATCTAGGCCTGTTTTGGATGATTGGGAGGCCCAATTTGATGCCTTAGAGGAGCCGCATACAGTTCCTTCGCCTGGGCCTATTTTGGATGTCTCGGCTGGGCCGCAGCCTGCTCCAACCCCACCCCTGCCTCCTGTGACAGATCAGCCCCCTATCCCTCCATCTGGGCCTGCAACTGATCCGCCAGCTGCCACTCTTGAATCTTCCTCTATTGGTCAGCCATTGGGCCGTGGTTTCAAGACTAAGAAGTCCTCGGTTTTGTTGTGTGATTTTGCTACGAATGCTTTGCCACGTAAGAGTCCCGTCTCTATCTCACCGCCTCCTCCCGGTTCCTCAGGTACTCCTTATCCTTTAGCACACTTTGTCAATTGTGATAAATTTTTTGCGCGACATCGTCTGTTTCTTGCAGCTGTTTTAGATTGCGTTGAGCCTCGTTCTTTTAAAGACGCAATGCAACATGAGGGGTGGCGCGAGGCGATGGGGAAAGAAATTCGTGCCTTGGAGGACAATGGCATGTGGGTCATGACTGAGCTTCCACCTGGCAAACGTGCTCTGGGTTGCAAATGGGTATACAAGATCAAATACCACTCTGATGGTCGTGTTGAACGTTTAAAAGCTCGTCTGGTTACTCTAGGCAATCATCAAGTTGCTGGCTTGGATTACAATGAGACTTTTGCTCCAGTTGCGAAGATGGTCACAGTCCGAGCTTTTCTTGCTGTGCTGCTGCCAAAAATTGGGAGCTGCACCAAATGGATGTTGATAATGCCTTCCAGCACGGTGTTTTGAATGAAGAGGTCTATATGAAGCTTCCTCCTGGCTTTACTCCGAGCTCTCCGGGAATGGTCTGTCGTTTGCAAAAATCTTTATATGGTTTACGGCAAGCCCCGAGGTGTTGGTTTGCTAAGTTGGCTGCTTCTCTCAAACGGTATGGATTTGTTCAGTCCTACTCTGATTACTCTCTGTTTTCTCTTCACAGAGACACCGTTCATCTTAATGTTCTGGTCTATGTTGATGACCTGATTATCTCGGGCAATGACTCTTCCGCTCTTTTGGTTTTTAAAGAATATTTGGGTACTTGCTTTCACATGAAGGACTTGGGTGTTCTCAAATATTTTCTAGGGATTGAGGTCGCTCGGAGTGCTGATGGGTTGTTTTTGTGTCAGCGCAAATACACTTTAGACATTATTGTTGAAACTGGTCTCCTTGGTGCCAAGCCTGCTGTTGTTCCAATGGAACAAAATCACTCTTTGGCTCTTGCTACAGGTTCTTTGCTTGCTGATTCCGAGTCTTATCGCCGCCTAGTCGGTCGTTTAATATATTTGTCGTTTACACGACCTGATCTCGCCTATGCTGTACATATTCTAGCCCAGTTTATGCACGCCCCGTGCACTGATCACTGGGATGCTGCCTTGCGTGTTGCTCGTTATCTGAAAGGCTCCCCTGGCCAAGGTATACTTCTCAGTTCTGAGTGTGATCTCTCGCTTTCTACTTGGTGTGATTCTGACTGGGCCAGTTGTCCATTGACTCGCCGGTCCATTACTGGTTGGTTGGTGTTTCTTGGGGGCTCTCCCATTTCGTGGAAGACCAAGAAACAACATACGGTTTCCCGTTCCTTGGCTGAGGCGGAGTATCGTTCTATGGCTGCTGCGACTTCTGAGTTGAAATGGCTTAAAGGTCTTCTTCTGAGTCTTGGTATCACTCATTCTCGTGCTATGAGCTTATTTTGCGATAGTCAGTCCGCTCTCCATATTGCTCAGAACCCTGTTTTTCATGAACGAACCAAGCATATTGAGGTTGATTGTCATTATATTCGTGATGCTATCCAGGAAGGACTCATTTCTCCCTCTCATGTTCCCACCACTGAACAGCTTGCTGCTATTTTTACGAAGGCATTAGGGAAACGAAAGTTCGCCTACTTACTTGGCAAGTTGGGCATTTGTGATCCGCATGCTCCAACTTGAGGGGGGTGTTAGACGTGTACTTTTCAGTTTGTAAGTAATTAGCTTAGGCCCACTCTTGTTTCATGTAATTAATCTCTTTGGGCTCTCCTAATTAGCCCACTTTAGCCTAAGTTGTATATAACCTTCTGTGAACGTGAATGAGAAGCAAGGAAGAGCCATTGAACCCTAATACACTTATTTCAGTTATGCTGATTGCTTTGATTTTTGGAAGGGTTGTGATGGATCCATTTTTCTCGAGGGGAAACATACGGAGCAAAAAGCACCAGTCAATCGACGTCTTGGTGGAATTGAAGATGTTGGTGATATTAAGGTAGCAGTAGAGAAAGTTAGTCCAGGAGTCGTCTCTTGTACTGATGTCCTTGTTATAGCTGCTAGAGCTGCGGTTTTCTTAGTAAGTTTATCACTGTAACGCTCACATATGTTTGTTTCTTAATTTATTTCTAGATTTCACAGCTATACAAAGTATATGTTAATGTCTATTTATTTTTATGTGTGCTTTACTATTTATAATGTGAAAGTCGGAGGAAAATGGTACGATGTAGAAACAGGACGAAGAGATGGGCTTGTCTCTCGAGACAGTGAAGCAGAAGCAATCCTTCCATCTCCAACAATTCCTGTGCATAAGGCCATTCAATTGTTTGCTAAGAAAGGGCTTGATAAGCATGACTTTCTTATTCTTTTAGGTAATTGTCCATCTAAACACACCTCAAAAAATCAAGTACTTTGAAACTCAAATTTCATCCCATAATTGGTGTGCGACATTATTTTTCTAATTGTTGTTCAGAATCTCTATTCTACAAGTGAAGAGGTAAGGGACACTAAAAATCCATATTATTCTTTTTTTTAATTCCTAATTAAATGGAACAAATCTCTCTCTATAACTAATTTTTTTCATTTTGAAAAATACATCTTAAACAAATTATCGAAATTTCCTTTCTAATTTCCATTTTACTTCTATATGCTTTCGCACGTATCGCGTGCATTTAATACTAGTACTATATATGTTAGCAAACTCAATCATACATTGGTGGCCTGGACATAAATACTATTAACATCTAGAAGTACAAATGACATTCTAGTGATAAACAAATAGTAATGCATCAGATATAATGACAGCTAAATTTTTTTGATGTAGTAACTAATAACTTAAGTATGATTTATTTGTTCTTTTCGTTTTACAGGTGGTCATACTGTTGGAACAACACATTGTCATTCATTCAAGAAACGTTTGTACAACTTTCACAACACCGGCAAAGCCAGATCCAACCATAAGTTCATCGTTGCTTGGCCTCTTGCGAAAAACATGTCCTCTTAACGATCAAAGTGACACTTTCCTTGACCAGACTCCAAAGAGCCATTTCAAGATGGATAATGCCTTCTACAAGCAAATTTTAGCACACAATGGCACCTTAGAGATTGACCAAACCTTGGCATTGAGTCCTTTGACTAGACCCCATGTGAAGCGCCTAGAGAACAATCCTTACCAATTTCTGAACCAATTTGGTCCAGCCATGGTCAAAATGGCTAGGATTGGAGTCCTCACTGGCCACCAAGGGGAGATCAGAAAAACTTGTGGTTCTGTAAACTAAAGTTATCTCCATTCATATCATGGATTTTGCTTTGTTTTTGGTATTCATGTTTGTATAAGATATGAATTGACGTTGTAATACAAATTTTTTGTATTGGGCCATATATTTCTTCTTTAACGGGTATGATGTGAATTTATGACCATACTTGAACTAGCTCACACTATTTTCTAGTGTTGCTAGACTTGAGAACATGTGTCACTACCTTTATCCTCTTTTTTTCCTCTCTCTGTAACTAGTAAGTATTTAACCCTATGAAACATCATATGTTAGAGTCTCACATAATTAAAGAGGGGTGTTCACTTAATAGAGCTAAGGGGCTACTTCCTTATTGTCATATGTTTTTAAGGTGAAACCTTCTTGTTCGTGTGAAGTGGACTCTCTTTTCTCCTTATTGCTATCTTCAAAGTAGAGTTCAAGGGCCTACAAAACAAGTAAAGGTAAGCTACCTCAAGCCGGTTTTGAGAAGGCTCCTTCAAAGCTAAAAAAGAAAAACTTTTCATAAAGAAAAATAGGGAGAATAGAATGAGAGTAATCAGAAAAAGTGACATGAAATTATGTTGCCAATGAGGTTTTATAGAATAATACGACGGAGTGAGGATCCTCTCCAATGAATTACCCAAATTACACCAAGAGTTTGGAGGGTGATTTGAAGATCTCATCCCAAATTTATCCTTTTACTATAGTATAAATTAGATTATTGGACCTCTAGTGCATTGGAGATGATCCGACTCAATATGATGACGTAATTATAGCTGTTATGTGGTTGATTAGATGTTTTTCCATAAAATATTCCATGTTTGGAGTAATGAATTTTGTTAAGAAAAACCTAGTGTGAGTAGGGATTATCAAGTCACATTACATTTAATTGGGTTGACCTCAAGCAGTAAATAAAAGTTAAGATATACATTATCAAATTCATGCATTAACAAGCATGATGTGAAATTTTTTTGGTGCTTATGGAGCACGGTGCTCCGTGCACCGAGATGATGTCATCCCCTTCTTTTCTCTCCTTTTCTCCTTTCACAAAACTTCTGACAATCTTCATCGACACCGAACCGACGAAAGCTCCGACGCTCCACCACTCTATCTCCTCCTTCTCCTCCTTGAAACGACCTCCAACAACGCCGACAACGTCAATGAGTAACTTGGCAAAGATGTTCTTCAAACTTTTGGATGATATTAAGTCAGATCTGGTTTTAATACTCATCAGGTCATTCATTTTGTTCTTTTAAAATACTTTTTATGTTTTTTTGGTTATTCTTGTATGTTCTTTTCAATTGACACCTATTTTTTACTTTTTAATATTATTTTAAATAATGTTAAATTTTCTTTTGATGTAAAAAAATATTTTTTTCTTTGAATTTTCGTATTTTGTTCTTTATATTTCAAGGAAATGTTCTTTTAATCAATTTTTTTTTTGTTAAGTAAATGTTTTTCGAATTTTTGTATTTTGTTCTTTGTAAAATAAATAATGTTTTTTGAAATTTTGTGTTTTGTTCTTTTTGTTTTAAGTACATGCTCTTTTAAAATTGTTAGAATCTCTTTTTTATATGTCCTTTGAAATTTTGTGTTTTGTTCTTTTTGTTTTAAGTACATGCTCTTTTAAAATTGTTAGAATCTCTTTTTTATATGTCCTTTGAAATTTCCTATTTTGTTCTTCACACATATGTATGTTGTTGTTTGAAGTTTTGTATTTTGTTTCTTTAAAAGTATGTTGTTCTTTTAAAATTTCAATTTTTTGTTCTTTTTGTTTAAAGTAATTGTTCTTTCATTTTTTGTTCTTCCAATGTTCTTTATATGTTCTGTGCAGTGCTATTAGAGTTTAAAGTTGCTTTTTTAGTTTCGTGCTTCTATACCGGGGATGACGTCAAGGCTGGAGATGACGACGTCATCCTGATCCATGGTGCTTCGTGTTCCTAGGAGTACCAAAAACGGACTAAGCATGATGTCGGGGGCTCCGATTACGGATAGCAACGGGTGGGATTTGGGTCGGGTGAGCCATCACCCGCATCCATCACCCGGTTATGCCAACTCTTATCCATCCATAGGTCACCCGATAAGACAATCACCCGTATTACGTCCATCTACCACACGCGGGTGAATAAGGTGGACAGGGTGATATCCATTTAAGATAATTAATCGAGAAAAGTTATATCAAACTTGCAAGATCACAATTTATATATATGCTTCATGTTAAATGAAGATAAGTTACGTTTATAGAAACATGTCGATAATAATCAAATGGGAAATAAATTATACTAATGTAAATAAAATGATAAATATTTAAGAAAATGTAATAAATGGGTTATGAAGCGGGTGATAAACAGGTGTTGGATGAAACTTTCTCACCCTAATCCATCCATCACCCACCACTCGTTCACCCGTCACCGTCATCCGTCACCCATCCATCATCCATTTAACTTGATTTTTTACGCTTTTTTGTTTTTCAGGTGGAGCGGGTGATGAATTATCCGTCGGATGTTGCCATCTTTAACTACGATTCTTATCCCGGACAAAAGTTAATTTTTTTTGTTATAGAAATTGATTCCACTTCTTGAAAAAAAAAGATAAGAAATCCAAGTAAGGTTTAGGATAAAAAAGGGGGAGAATATTGTCGTTTTGTCGGAAATGGCATCCAAAGAGGTGGCGCCACAGAGTGAACACCGAGTCCCGGAAATCAAACTCAGCTACAGAGAACGAAACATCCCAGTCATCGGATTAGGTACTGCTGTGGATCCTCCAGTATCAGCGGAAGAAATGAAGTCTGCAGTGCTGCGGGCCATCGAGGTTGGCTACCGACACTTCGATACGGCCCATAAGTATAAATCGGAGCAGCCCATTGGTGATGCAGTCCAAGAAGCATTGAGTATGGGGCTCATTCAATCCAGATATGAACTCTTCATCACTTCTAAGCTCTGGTGTGGTGATGCTCATCCCAATCTTGTTCTTCCTGGTCTTCAAAAATCTCTCAGGTAATTTTAATTTCGTAACGTGTCTTTACATTTTTCGGGTCTTTGTTCTCTTGTCGGGTTAGTTTTGTAATTGGGTCCTAAAATCTTATTCACAAGCCCGTTAGTAGCTTATCATCGACGCATTTGGATGACAAATAGGTAGGCTCGGTTGACACGGTTCTTTTCAACTTATTTTCAGTTGTCTATCGAGTAAGTTAGGGCATTTATCCAATAATTTCGGTGGACAGGTGGAGTAAGCTCCTGAATCCCGAAGTTCTTTTTAACTTATTTTCAGTTGTCTATGAAGGCATTCATTTGTCTATTTACAGTTGTCTAATAAATTCATATGACTTTAAATAAGTTGAAAAGCAGAAATGATAAATGTAAAACAATTATACATTTATCAAACATATAACGCTTAGGGAAAAGAGAAAAAGGGGGACAAAGTACTGTAGAAAGAGAAAAAAGGGGGCAAAGTGCTGGCGCAAGAGAAAAAGGGGGCAAAAGTAAACATGGTGGGCCATGTCAATTTTTTACGTTAATTTGGATAATATATTATTATGAATATACCTTATTTTACATCATTTGGACACTATAGTACCATATACTGGACACTATATTTTCATGTATATACCACGTTGAATGATATCTACTTTTGCATTGGGAAAATAAAAAGGTGTTTTACTTTAATTTGGACACCATATTGCTATGAATATACTCTGTTTTACGTTATTTGGACAATATATTATTATGTATTATTAGACAATATATACCATGTTGAATGAAATTGGACAAAAAGAGAAACATGTGGGCTACGGACTGATATGACTGCAGTTTGTCTCCTCAATATTACCCTAAAAATGACAAGTTTGCCATATTATATGTTTGGTAAATGTATAATTGATATACATTTATCAAACCTCGTTAAAAGTATGGACTTGTAGTGGTGGTCGATTCGGTGGACAGGTGGAGTACCCTCCTGAATTCTAAAGTCGTCCCAACAATCAATGTACTATAGTCTTATGCTAGTAGCTTAGAAACGGTTGGACCTGGACGAATTACTTTATAGATAATAAAAAATTCGATACATTTTGTAAAATTTTAGGTATTTCAAAAGATCCTTAAAATCATACAATTGTCTTATGATGATATACTGATATAGTATTTACAAATTTGTAATTAATGGATGCCCTCTTTAAAAACTCAGCTACTGTAAGCCAATTACCAAAAACAAAAGACAAAAGCCAATGAAAAAGTCACCCAAAATCCATTTGCCAAACACCCCTTATATAATTTTGTTTGCGAGAAAAGACCTTATATGATGTTATATATCAAATTATACACCTTGTCATATTTCAGTCCAAAAGGTCAACATTTGGGTAATTGTTTCTCTTTTTTCGCTCCATTTTTGTGCATTTGAATTCGGCCTAAATTTTTGGGTTGATAATGATATGCGTGACTCAAACGCACAAAAGGGAAGGAAAAATAGACCCAAATGTTGACTTTTTCGCTTAAATATGAGAAGAAGGTGTGTAATTTTATAATTAATGACATATAAGGTGTTTTCTTAAAAAAATATTATATAAGGTGGGTTTTCACATAACTTATAACATATAAAGTCTTTTTTGACAAAAGTTATTTTAAATTATAGTAGTATAGATTAAAAAGAGAAATAAACACTAAGATTTGTTGGGTTTTGTGTTTGGAGATAGAGCAAGACATAAGATAAAAACGTTGAAAATACAAAGAAAGTAGAAAGGGCGCAGGGTAGTGTGAAGTGCAAAAACACGCATATGCAGGGTGATGGACTGCGCGCTACAAGAAGAGAGAATAGCAGAGCATTCCGAACCCCACGGGCGCAGTATCTTTTGCTTGCCAAAAACCCGCGGCTCTTGAGACAAGTGCTCGTCCGTTTCTTCGTTAATCCGTGTGTGTTTAGGTTTTGTCTTTTATGCCCTATAAATATATGTATAGTTGTTTTATCATTAAGTGAAAATGGAGTGCCAAAAAGAGAGAGTTCTAATCTAGAGAGGTTTGAGAGCCTAGAGAGCTTGCGAGGTTCTTTTGTAAAGCCATCTCATATTATTGTCAAGTCCTACTGTGAAGCAAGTGTTTTTTCACCCGGATCTCCACCTTGCTAATTTCTTGTGCATTCTTTATTGCTTATTTTTATTATTTCCTGTTATCGTTTTCCGCATAATATACTCTCAATTGCACAGTTAGTGTGCCTAAAGTGAGTATTAGATCCTTGCGAGCTATTAAAGAAGGTAGAAACTAAGCCATGCTTATGGATCATTATGTCGCTAGCATCTTGGTTTGTTTCACATTTGTAATAATTTTCCTAAACATAATTTACACCCAGGTCCATGGATAGAATGCACTTTATGATCGGTGGGTCCATTTTGTGTGGAACTTTTATCTTCCTTTTCAACGGTTTCAGTTGACGATTCATGTTAGCCAGCCCTAAATCATTTTGGGAATGAGGCTTAGTTGTTGTTGCTGAATGATTGAAAATATTTTCCTTCCTAAATGGAGGGAAACACTCATTTTCTCTCTATTACCTTACCTTTATCATTTCTCCCAATTCATTTCCCTTTTTTCCAATTTCCTCTATCTTTTCACGTAAAGAACCAAATAATGAAATTCTACTCTACAATTTAGTTTTTCCTTGGAAAATGAGTTTCAGGGAAGAATGGAAGATGATTTTCCGTCCCACCAAACGGAGCTTAAGTTACTAATAGATATGAAATGATGGCGGTGTTTTTGTAGGAATTTGAAGATGGAATGGATTGATTTATATTTGATTCACTGGCCACTAAGTTGTCAGCCAGGGAAACTTGATTTTCCCATCAAAGAGGATGATTTTCTTCCTATGGATTTTCAAGGTGTTTGGGCAGCTATGGAAGAGTGTCATAAGCTTGGACTTGCTAAATGCATTGGAGTTAGCAATTTTTCATGTAAAAAGTTACAAAATCTCCTGGCTATTGCCAAAATTCCACCAGCTGTTAATCAAGTAAGTCTCTCCCTCCCTATCTCTCTCTTGTGTGTTTTTGGGTTAGTACTGGAGTGAGGGTTGATGGGATGTCGGAAGAGAAATGGAGATTTTGTTGGAGGATTTTGTGTTTCTCAATTGTACTTTAGCGCGACAATGTCATTGGAATTGGCAACAGTGTAGGGTTCGGTTCTCCAGTCATTCAACTTAGAGTTATATGTAAGTAACTAGATACGCCTGGCATGTAACTTACAAGATCGTGTAAGACATGTTTAGTTCTAACTTCTCAACTATGATCAATAATTATGCAATTATTCTTGTTCAAAGTCAGATTATAATCTAACTTAAGCCATTTGCAATTCGAAACATTAAAGGTGGAGGTTAGCCCATTTTGGCAACAGAAGAAGTTGCTAGACTTCTGCAAAGAAAACAGAATTCTGATAACTGCTTATTCTCCATTAGGAGCCATAGGAACCTTCTATGGCAGCAACAGAATATTGGAATCCGAAGTGCTTCAGGAAATAGCAAAATCTAAAAGAAAGTCTATACCTCAGGTAAATTTGCTTGCCTTTTACATCTCATGGAAGCAGTATTTGATGAGTTCATTTTTTATTCATCGTCATGGCTGTAAACACCTGTATTTGATCTATGTACCGTGTTTATAGCAGAATCTGACTTAAGTTGCTGTCAGATCAGGTTAAGTTAGCCTAAAGATTCGTATAATTTGGTCATTATGCTGCGTCGTGAACGTTCAGCACATATCCGAATTTACTGCACCCTTATGGAAATATGTAAGCTAGCTAAAAGGTTTTCATGGTTTGCTGTTCATAAAATCGACCATCAATTTGTTAGTCATGTCCATCAAAAGGCTAACAGATGTAGACTGTCTTTGTTCACTTTACGTGTTTTTAGTAGTTAGGGTCTGTTGAGTAAATGTCAAAAATAAAAATTGGGAGTGTTTTGATGAGACTGCCTATGCAATATGGCCCTAAAAACAATAATCAAATCCCCCCCCCCAAAAAAAAAAAACATAAATCAAATCAGAAAATCTATTTTTTTGTGTTCCTTTTCTTCCTCTCCACTGTATTAGAAATTGCTTCCTAAATTTCACTAATGAAGACTTACGCCTTGTGCACTTCACCTTATTTTGTTTATTAAACTAATTAATATTGATGAAAATCGATTGTCACAGAATTAAAGTGAATTTTGCTTATTCGATTTTTTACTAATTAAAACTAATGTGTGTTGATTCTTTAGTGTCTACTGATTTTATAAATTAAATTGATTGTTGCTGATCGAAATTGCAGGTATGTTTGAGATGGGCGTTTGAGCAGGGAATTACTATGGTGGTGAAGAGTTTCAATAAAGAGAGAATGAAA
Source organism: Patellifolia procumbens (assembly GCA_947645195.1). Classification (NCBI taxonomy): domain Eukaryota; kingdom Viridiplantae; phylum Streptophyta; class Magnoliopsida; order Caryophyllales; family Amaranthaceae; genus Patellifolia; species Patellifolia procumbens. Next base: position 1,049,818 of record CANSGD010001379.1, on the reverse strand, counting down.
GAAAACCTGATGATATTTGACTGGGAACTAAGTGAAGAAGATCATGAGAAAATCAGGGGAATCCCTCAGAGTAGAGGGGTTACTGGTTGGCCTTATTTGTCAAAGAAAGGGCCTTTTACAACACTTGAAGAACTCTGGGATGGAGAGCTTTAATCATTAATTCTATAGTATTATGCTTAATAATGCTTTAAGCTTGTCGCCTACGAACCCGAACCACAAATGCTGATTCTTTGTAGTAGACCCAAATCACAATCTGCATCTAGTAATGACAAGCTCGAATACTGGTGTCCGAGTTAAAATGGATATTCTCAGCACCCATCATTGAAGTAAACAAAATTCTAGACAGGAAGGCTAAAGAAGGCGTGCATAAACAATGAACTTGGATAGCATGTTTCTCTGGTTCTAATTTTTTAGCGATATTCTCAACACACTTGTTTTCTTTGCCTGTACAATTCATTTCTCCTGCTTCTGTATCTGCCGTGCTGTTCCGTAAAATCGTAGAATTCTAAATCTTGCGAAATAGCAAACTATTAGGGAGTAGTATGACTTTGGTGTTGTGCAGGATTCAGATTTTAGAGTTTAATCTCACCATGACAAGGCTTTGAATAAGCAATACCAATATTAATTCAGTGGCAGATCAAAAAATACATTAGTAGGTGTAATATAAAATTTAAATATTTTTAGGGGAAGTAGTCAATTTTTGAGAGAAAATCCTATTTTCTAGAGGCCGAATCTGGATTCTTTGTTTTTTTTTTTTTTGGTAGATTTTGATAATGGTAAGATGGCTATGATCTTCACTAGAACCCAGCTGATAAAAGTTATATCATGGGTTTGGATACAGCCCAAAAGAGTCAACCTTAATTTGGCCTAAAGGGCGGCCAATGTCTTGGGCTAAAGTTTTCAGGCTCAACCCATGATACGATGACCAAACCTTGAACATCTACGCTTCATTTGGTTGGAATTGATATTATTTTCATTTGCTTGGTTCCTTATTTAAAATTTCAAGGAACATAGAAAAATGAACGAGAAACCGGAGAATTGGTAGACGAAAAGAAAGAGGAAAATAAAGAATGAAGAGGAAAGTGTAATTTCCCTCTATCTAGGGAGAAAATGTTTTGGCTCGATAGAAAACTATATTCTACTAATAAACTACTTTCTATCAGTTAAAACCAAAAAAAGGAAAATAGAAACAAATCAGTTGAGCCAACAACACTAAAAATGCACAACAGTCAACAGCACAAGAAGTTACCTAATAATGTCAAGCGAACACAAGAAGAATGCACAAGAAGTTAATGTATTTCTCCATGCCAACGTATCAAACTTAGTTGCAACAACTCAACAATCTTACAACCAAAACACAATAAATAAAGCACCCAAAAACAACATACAGGAATTAATTTTTAAAAAAAAAAATCCCAAAAGACCCATTCCAAAACAAAAGAATGATAAAAACCAAACAATCAATCCAAAACCAATGAAAGAACAAATGACTAGAATTCGTAGTTACAATACATAGGAATAGAAAACCAAAAACACAAATTTAACACTGAAAATATTAATAAGAATGACAAAGATTATTACTTGATAAAACTACTTGTGAGAGGAGGAAGATTTGCGAAATTTCTGAACAACCCAAGAAAGGCCACCAGAAGCACCTTCCTTAGCCTTCTTCATTCCCTTGGAAACCGATTCCTTAGTCTTCTCCATTCCGTTTGATGACACTTCCTTAGTCTTGTTGAAGCTTTCTCCGAATTTTTTCGACAACTTCTTCGTCAAACTTTTGCCTGATTTACACCCATTCTTGTTGTTTCCCTTGTTGTTAAGAGAAGAGGATTGATCTTCATTGTTGTAATCCCATTGCTCTGCCCATGAGTTACTATGTGTACCATTTCCTGCCATTTTTTGATATTGTAACAAATTGATGAAATATTTATGTTATGATTTTTGGTAGTTTTTTTTTTTTATGGTGCAAGCTGTAAAGGAAGGAGATTATGGAAAATTGGAGGAATTAAAAGAGATTTGTTGGGGGTTTGAGAAAAGGTTGTCTGTTTCTGTTTAGAGTTTAGACGTGGGAAAGTGTAGTTTTAGGGGTTTTCTTATCTGTCATGTATGAAAGGAGCAGATAATAAATTATAAAGATAACATACCCATAATTGCTAAAAATATACTACCAAATATTCTCGTACACTAAATCACATAGATAGTATCTTTTTTATAAAAAAAAAATCACATAGATAGTAGTAGCATACCTTAAAACACATTAGAATTAGATAGGAGTAGCATACCATAAAAGACATTAGAATTTGGACGGTCTTATCAAACAATAGAGAGGGAGACGTTACACTAGATGTGATAAAAGTCGACTCAGCACACTCGTACTGGCCTGAAAAATGACGGATTTTGGATAAGGATTCCTGAATTTTGGGCAAAAAGACTTTGTATAATTTTGTAGGTCCATTTAGGGTCTAATCCAGAACTTATTTTCAGTTCAGTTTAGTTGAACTTTCTATAATATATCTCACTATTCAATTCAGTTCAATTCAATTAAATATTCGAAAAATTCCCGCAAAACTCGAATTCCTGACCCGACTTAAGGAGCTTTGAACACAAAATGTTGGTCCAAAGTTGGGCCCAACCCACAACTTGGCAATTTATTTAGGCTTGGCTCCGCCCAAACTCGGCCCGTGCATGTCCATATTAGAAACAAGTTTAGTAGTAAATGTGTCCCCTGGCTATTTATTCAAGTTATGTTCGGTAACATGAGATGGAACTGAAGAGGTTACTATTACAACTAATAGTGTACTTAACTAAATAACTTGTTTGGTAAAATTAATGACTAAAGAGTTAAACTTTCATAAATAGCTTCCTGGGGACAAATAGAAGATTTTCAAGCTTTTATTTTATTGAAGACTAGTCTCATATTTGCGATGCGTGCAAAAAAGTAATCCAATATGTAAGGGTTTTGGATAAACTAGAATGTAATTTCTCCAATGAAGTTTATATACTTTTTCTTGTTCTTTCAAAAATAATCGTTGGATATTAGGTATTTCTGCAAAAGGTATAATTGTCATATTTAAAGAATTCAAAGAGTACAATATTTAAGTGCATAAAAAATGAGCAATAAATATTAGAAAATAGATTAACAGTAGTGGTATGAAAACGAAACGCCAAAAAAAGACCAGAAGACTTGCCAAAAGATTAATGGAGGATGTCATTTTAGAGTGCGAGAGGGAGTAGGGAAAAAAACAATAGTAACACCGTGTTACTAAAACGAAGTTTGAAATAAATGGCTAAGTTTAATGTTTAAAAACCAAAACAATTTGATATTTACACTATTTACATACATTCACTCCCTCTCTTCCAATTAGTTTGAACATGATTCTTTTTTTTTCATCCACCCCACATTTGGCTCATCAACAAAGAACCAATCTTGAACTTGAACTGAGCATTTCGTGTCCATTCCTACTCCCACCTTGTCCTCCTGTTAAGAAGATTGGGCCGAGCTTAATCCCGCAAAACACGACATTTGGGCCTAAGTGGTAGGAACGAACTGAATTTCAGACCGAGATTTTGAGACTTTTCGGGCTTTGTGGATCAAAAACAGACCGCATATTTTTGGGAGGGACCAGTCCACTTTAATAGCTCTGCCTCTACGTTATTTCTACTTGTCTAGTTTACATCATCTATTTTCCATGAAATTAATTTCTTAGTTTTGGATCAACTTGACTTATTTCAAAAATGCAAGTTTGATTGGTATTCCTAATAGGATAAATTTATTATCTACTTAACATTGGTGAGGTTACAGAAAAACTTTCACTATTCAAGTTAAACTTCTCCATCCCAAAGCTCCTCAATTGTTGTAAAAGGACCAAAGTTTGATGTATAATCTAATCCAACACACTCTCTACTCTGAGGGGTTTTGCTGATCTTTTGATGGTCCTCATAGCTCAATTCCCAATCGAATATGTCCATGTTTTGTTCCATTCTCTCCTTGTTGAAACTCTTCACTACTACTGCAATGCCTTGCTCCACTGCCCACCTCAAACACACCTGCAGATATGCCACAATTTTTCTAAAACATTCTTTATTTCAGACAAAGGAATATAAAATCAATCGTGTATGAAAAAAAAATTGGTGAAAAAATTAGGGCCATCTCGGAATGGCAGGCTTTGGACAATATTTTTCGAGCCGTTCTTCAGACTAGGCCCAAATCTTGGAAAAAGGCTTTAGGCAAGATTATTAGTCCCGCTCAAAGCGAAAGCCTGAAAGTCTGAATTTTGAATTTAAATTTAAGGGCTTTGGATACAAAGATTTGGTCCAAGGATTGGGCAAATTCATTAATCTCGGCCCAATCAATGGTTTGATCACATGTCAAAAATTGATTGTTTTTATATGATCATATAGTGATAGAATATAATTCAACTATTAGATTTAACTTTTGGTTGATTTGGCTCCTTAACATGGTATCGGAGCCTAGACTTGCTTTGAGCACTATAAATTTATAATCCATCATATTGGAGTTATCATTTTATATTGTGAATTTTAAACTGTAACTTAAAATGGCAAAGCTATAAAGTGCTCAAAGCAAGCCTAGGCTTTGCAGAATGGCAATGGATTTTTAGGCTGTAACTTAAAATGACAAAAGTAGGCGCAATCGACTGAAAAACTATTATTATGATTTGTGACTAAGGTCTATACAAGTGTTTGTGGCATCAAATTAAAGCAATATATCGTCACAGTAGATATACTAATTAAGGCAAGCAGTAGAGAGGTGATATTGTGTAAGGTAAAGCAAGGAAAATTACATAGTGATAACCTTTTTAATTGATAAAAAAAGAGGAATATGAATAAAAAAGGACGAAAACAACGAAGGGTGTTTCACCTGAGCAACAGATTTGTTTTTATGCTTCGCTATTTCTTTCAAGGCATCGGATTCCATGACCTTATTGCTGCCGTAGAACGTCCCTATACCTCCTAAGGCCGAGTATGCCGTCACAAGAACGCCATTGGCTTTGCAGAACTCTATTAGCTCCTTTTGCTGCCATGACGGATTCACCTCAACCTTTCACATGTCAAGTTTACGCAAGGGTTAATTTCGCTATATGACTATTTGGACGAAATTCTGACTACAAATGGATCATATATGTTGGATATGTCTTGAATTATATGTTGGTTCGAACAACCAAGTACGGGGCTCTCGCTAAACCTTGTATTCTGTTATGGGTTCTAGGCCCAAGTCTGTTTAGGTTAATTCGAAAGGTGCTTATATAAACCCTTACGTTAAACCTATAGTCGTATTCACTGTTCAGTTAATCTTAGTGTTGCCTAAGACATCCCCTCTAGTCTGGTGAAATAAGGTGTGTACTCGTAAAAAGAAATTTGTATGATACTTTTTCACAAGAAAATATACGTACTCAATGAAATGAGGTCTTTTCCATCATAATTTTCATCATAAAGGCATATATTTTTGATAGAGCTATTAGGTTGAGACATTACTTGATTAACAGCAGGAGGTATGGTAGCAATAGCAAGAACATCAGCCAATTTTTTACGTGAAAAGTTGCTAACTCCAATGGACTTTGTTAACCCAAGCTTTTTGCAATCTTCCATAGCTTCCCAAACTGACTTGTAATCCATAGCCATAAAATCTTCTTTCTTTATTGGGTACTCATACACCCCTGCCTTCGAGCTCACTGGCCAGTGAATGAGATACAAATCCACATATTCCAAATTCAGCTTCCTAATTAGACAGAAAATAGTACATGCTTTAATCTTCACTCAGACATTTCCTCAAACATTGTTACATTGAAATGAACAACATTTCTAACCTATGCACCATTGATTACTTAGATTCTCCTCCTATAACAAACTTGTAAAACAAAGATAAGCTAATATAAGAAATTATCTTTACGATAATTATGTTAAAGAGGCATATTGAAAAAAAATTAATAATTGCAAATAGTATTTCCTATATTAGCTTCTATCTGTTTAGCAAGTTGGAAGAGGAATCTAAATAGCTATATATCTTACACATCTGGTGCATAGGTTAGAAAAACTAGATATATCAATGGTCAAATCTAGCTAGCCGCCTCTTATCTTTTTTTCTCCCTTTTCTTTCTTTACTCCCACAAAACCCTCCTTTTAATCTAGGGGCTACCGCCACCCTTTTGGGTGGTGGTAAGCCCCTTTTTTCTTTTGCTTAATTATGTCAATGTTATTGTTACTAATAAACTTCAGTCTGAGAGTTTTTCTACCCATTTATTGGGTTTAATCTAACCCATATATTGGATTCTATCTCTCTCCATATGAGAGTTTGGGGACTTTATTTTTTGTTAATTGTGTGAATCTGAGGGTTCCTTTGTTGATCGAATTTTGTGCGGGGTTGCAAAAGACGTCAATACTTTGTTTATAATTAGTTGATTTGAATTCGGTTCTACTTCAAAACTACAATGGATCGATAAACCCCTTGTAGAAGGCTGCAACAGACAACGATATACGAGACGTGGGTTTTAAGAAGTGTGAGATCTCCTCAACTATCATGGTTTTGCTATGTTAGAAGTTTATTTATTTTAGTTTGATATGTATTTGTTCGTTTTGACTTCTATTGTAAATGACATATGACTTAAATCAATGAAAGAATTCTTATTTCAAAATCAATGGTCAAAGTTGTATATTGATAGGTGTGTCAATTATTGAAACTATATAGAATAAATAAAGTATGGTTAGTTTAATTATTATTAATTTGAAATTCGTCATACAATCTATATAATACGACTTATTAAAATTTACAATTAATAAAACTGATGTTCGATGAAACCAAACAATCCTAGATTATTTTTATTCCTTTCTAAATAATTTTTTGAAACCAAAAACTCGAAATGGATACTGATATTGTACATATCTTTTTTCGGTCCCATTTGTTAATGACTAATATGACTACTTAAAAATGACTAATGAGATTTTCAAATCCATAGAGAAGAAAATTCAGGGGCTCGTTGGATATAATCGTCAATTTTATGCCATTTGTTTTCATGTATTTAAAGTCAGATTATGTGGTATAATGAACTTAAAATTAGCGAGTAGATATTCATCATATTTGTTTTGAATTTAAAATTGACAATACCAAAAATATGCGAACTACTTTTTTCTAACAACCGAAAAAATTAGCATAATAACAAACGGGCTGAGCTAAATGCCAATGACCTCTTGTGATTAACTTAAACTAAATTCAATGACACTACAACAAATATCATCAAAGAGGGCGAGTGACTTAAGCCAAAAAAGGCGTTTTAAAAAATGCCCTTGTAATTAGTAACGTAGAGGGCGAATCTTGGGTTGTCTTGTTTGATTTCAAGGAAATATGGCGATATGGTTACTCGCAACAATTGAAACACTAAATAGGGAGACTCTCCCAATCTCGCCTTCCATGCAACCCAATGAAATATGTGAGCGCCAACAATTCATTTCAATCTCCCTCATCTTCTAAAAGAGACCGCGAAGTAATATGTGAACATTTTATGTAAAGAATTTTGTTACTATGCGGTATTGCGTACAAATGAAATGTGGATGTTTATAACAGTTGTAAAAGGGTGATCTAAACTGCCTTGGTCCATTTTCAGGTGACAGTCAACTACTAGATATAGGCACAGAAGGGCAACTAACCTATTTGATAACATGTCAGAGAAGGCGACATAAAAGCGCCCTATTTGATCACATAACAATAAAGGCAACCAAACTCGTCCTATTTAATAGAGTCAAAGAGGGCGAGAACAGTCGCCCTAGTAAGTGTATCAAAGGAGGCGAGAAAAGGTCGCCCTATTTGATAACCGCCAAAGAGGGTGATAGCTAAACTCGCCCTTAAGTTACCTAATACAGTGAAACTAATACGGCGAGTTAAGGGCGACTGTAAAATCGCCCTATTAAATCTAATAGGGCAAGTTTTGGGCCTAATAGGGTGAATATAGTCGCCTTACTTGAGCCGATTTCTTGTAGTGTGAGGGTTTGATCTCCATGCGTTAAACTTTGAAGGGAATGTAATTGTTGGAGATTTAGGACATTTTTGGTTCGGAATGGATAGGGAATGGAAACTAAAGAAAGAATGAAAATAAGAACTATTAATTATCAAACTTGTTTGGTTTAACCAATCAATGCAATGAAACCATTCAAATATAAAAACACTGAAAACCCATCCGCCCCAAACTTCTCATTTCCAACAAACTCCTTTGTACTGACACATTCAAGGAAAAAAGTTGATTAATTCAAAGCCACCGAGCAAGTGATCGAGCGACGCAGGGAAGGGTTGAGGGGTGGGATGGAGCAGAGATGGTAGGCGGTGGGGCTGGAGGGACATGATAGAGAAACGGGTAGGGGAAGTGAAAAAAGGGAGAGGAGAGAAGGAGGTCAGTTTAATTTTTCCTCTTGCCTTCATGTGACAGTTTTATGGTCCATTAGCGATTACCTGTTTGTTTTCTGGCATTTAAATTAGGTTTCATATATGAATGGAGTCAAATGATATAAATGATATAAGAAAAACTTATCTCTTTATTTTGCATTCTCTTGGTTTAAGGATTGATCATCCTCACAAATTTCATACAATTACTTTGTCCTTATTTGAAGTATTCTCAATGAGAGTGAGTCTTGGGATGGCAGTGGATCTTGGATCCGGTCCATATCCGTGAATCCAGATTCGTTTAACAGGATTTGGATCCCCATATTTTGGTAAATAAAGAATGATAAATAGTATGTAAATAATGTAATAATCTTATTGTGAAATGTATAACTTTGAGAAAAATTATTAAGTAAACTACTAAACAATATATAAGTAACAGTTATAATAAAGTCGTGATTCCCAAACATTCATATAATGATTAAAAATATGGGAGATTTTTTGTTTTACCCACGCTAAAATTATGTATATTTATTTTTTTGTGTATAAAGAAAAATAATTTTCTAAAAAGTGTACATTAACTTATTTTATATAATAAAATAGTGGATTCGTGGACACGTTGGATCCGCGGATCTGGATATGGGTCTTTACTTTTTAGAACTGACGGATCTATCTCTGGGGAAACAGATCTGGATCCATTAGGATCCGGTCCAGATCCGGCCAATTGCCATCCCTAAGTGTGACCATTATTGTTCTTCTTCTTTGTATCTGAAATATGAATTTCGTGTAACTCGTGCTCAAGGTGTCGGAATATTGCTTTTGGTAAAGTAATTCAGACCTAGAAGATTGTTCGATTGTTCTTGTTTTCATCATTGTGACCCATTTTATTTTCTAACACTTATCAACCCTAAGATAAAGAGACTGATCATTATACTCATTATTAGTCTTTTATTGTTAAATTGTTGCACTGAAACTCCCTTTTGAGGTCAACATTTTTCGTATCCACGAGTTACATAAACCGTAACTTTTAAAAACCTTTCTGAAATTTTTATGAAGAAGTAATGGTAAGGTAACTAGATTTAAAAGTTAACCTAAAATATTAGTAGGAAAAGGTTAAAAAAAACTTGAAGTGTTCGACGTGGAAAAAAACAACGAAACCTGTGGGTTTCTTGTCAAAAGCAATATTATATTCAAAATTATTGATTAGACATAGTTTTTAGTTAAAGTGTCCCCTCGTAGGCTCGTTTCCCGATTTTAAGATTTAGCCTTTTCCATTTCCATTTTCGTGCAACTGAACTTAAAATTTGCATGGCACTATAACTTATATTAGGCGTGTGATTGCCTTAGATTTAGGAAAGTATAATATCTTATGTATATTTGTTATTGTTGGTTATTATCTTGTATTTTAGGAGTTAGGTTTTTATTGGGGTTGTAATATATGCCGTTTACAATCATTGAAAGTTTAAACCGTTTACACTTAAACACTCTGCAATTTATAACATGGTATCATTGAGCCTAAGGAAACCCTTTTTTTTTTCCTTCGGTCCTCTGTTCGTTCGTCCAACTTTTGGATTACGCCCACTGTGATTCCTTCCTGCCACACTTTTGTGTTGGTTCATGTTCTTGAGTGTATTTGTCTTCCACCTCATCCATTCTTGCAAGCTGATAATTTTTGGGTCTTCTTAATTGCTATTCCAATTAATTGCTTTGCCCAACGATCATTGCACTCTACGCTTTTGGTTAATTTTTTTGGGGGCTTGGTTTCGTGTGTTTTTGATTGGTTTTGTGCCAGTACACCTCACGTGGCGTTTTCTCATTATTTGTGCAAGATTTCTTGTATTAAACTTTTTAGGGAAATTTCAAATAGTACCATTGAAGAATTGAAAATTTCATTTGGTACCCAAAAAATAAGTTTATTCCAAATGGTACCACTAAACTTTTGAATAAGTCTAAATCGTGACATTCCGTTAACTTTTCCTTTGAAAAGGTTGCCTAACCTTGTTCTAAGCCTAATCTAACCTTAAATAAACCATTAAACCTTAATTAAAATACCAAAAAACTACCCAATTAAACACCCACAAAAAAATACAAAAAAATTTTAAAAAAATCTGGAATGGTTGGGGGAGGGCAGCTGGGCGGTTTGGGGGGTGGGGCCGGCTGCTGTGGCGGGGGTGGTTCGGGTGGGTCGGATTGGGGTGGGGGTTGGCTGGGTTTGATCGAATTAGGGTAGGGGGGCGTCGTTGGAGGGGTCCGATGGGGGTGGGGTATGCGGGGTGGGGGGGGCACGAGGGTGGGGGAATTCGTGGGTGGGAGGGGCGGTTTCCGGGGTGGGTGGGGTCGAGGAAGCGGGTTTCCGGGACAGGTGGGGGGTTGGTTGGGGGTTGTTTTGGGTGGCTCGGGTCGGGGGGGGGGGGGGGGGGGGGAGGGGGTGCTGGGGGTTGGGGCTGGGCTGGGTATTTTTTAAAAATTATTTTTGTATTTTTTTGGTATTTTTGGGTATTTTTGATAATGAATCATAATTAGGAAACTAATTATATAATTAAAAGTAAATTATAATAATAATGAAGGTTAAGAAACTTTGTTAACGGAAGGTCCTGGTTTAAACTTATACAAAAGTTTAGTGGTATCGTTTGGAACAAACCTATTTTTTGGGTACCAAATGGAATTTCCAATTCTTCAAGGGTACCATTTGGAATTTCCCAACTTTTTATTTATTTATGATCTTTCACCATACTTGCACTCGACGGTTTTTTCGAGTGACTTCTTTTGTTTGATTTTATATTTTATCCGCTGCTTTTTGTTTGTGGCTTGCTTGTCGTACGTTTTTCCATGGCTTCGGGTTTGTCTGATATTTGTGTTGGTGATGTTGATCGTCGCAGCACCCCCACTCTATTTGATGATTAGTGGCGCCAACTTTTGTCTGCTCTGAAATGGAATAATTTTTTGCTCCTCTTCTATTGAAAAATTGAGCGGTATGCTCAATTCTAATGATTGGCTTATTGATTCTGGTGCCTCCAATCATACGTCTGGTAATTTGAATTGTTTTACTAAGATTTGTAGTATTTATTCTATTGGCTTGCCTAACGGCAAAAGCATTGTTGCTACCAAGGAAGGCACCATTGTTTTACGTGATGATCTTGTTCTCAAGAATGTTCTTTACGTTCACGCTCTAAGATGTAGTCTGTTATCAGTTTCTCAGTTGTTAAGCACAAAAAAGTTTATTGTTTTAATTTCTTCACTAATAAGCTATGTATTATACAGGACCTCACTCTGAAGAATCTGATTGGAGCGGGAGAGTGTTGTTTAACGGGGTCTATGTTTTCAACCCTGTGCATATTTCGTTGGTTCAAGCAAATAAAGTTACAAAGGTTGATGATGTGAGTCTGTTGTGGCGTCGTCGTTTAGGTCACCCATATTTTAAGGTTCTTTCTCTTTTGCCTGGAATAGCCAATATGCGTAGCTCTCGGTGTGGTTTGGATTGTAGGATTTGCTTTATGGGCGAACAACTGATAAGTACTTTATTGTGCTTAATCATGCATCATTTTTAGTGTCCTTGCATGTAGAATAGAGCATTTTAGTCTAACATTGCATGGGTTTTGATGTCTTTGGTTCATATTGTCGCTTCACTACTCGTTTAGTTGTTTTGGATGATTTCCAGGCTAACTAGCAGGTATTTGGAGCGTTTTGGTCTTTGGGGGACCTTTGGGTGGAGGCCTAGCATTTGGAAGCATGGGAGTAGGTCTACACGGTCGTGTGGCTTTTGACACGGCCATGTAGCCTATTGTTGATGGGAGCAGTGAAGCCTTGATTTTGGACTGATTGGGCATTCTCAGGAGGACACAATTGTGTAGCTTTTATTTCCTATGATCAGTTTGCAACTGAAGTTTGAAGACCAGGTCTACACGGTCGTGTCGTTTTGGACACGACCGTGTAGTTATTTCTCCACCGAAGCAGTAGCTTTTGAATATGCTGAGGAGTATTGAAAGACAAGTCTACACGGCCGTGTCGTTTCGGACACGAACCATGTAGATATTTTTCCACGGAAATAATGACCTTTGAAGACGTCGAGGATTATTGAAGAACAGGTCTACATGGCCGTGTCACTTTGGACACGACCATGTCGACGTGATTTCGGGCTTTTGCCCCGTTTTTCCGTCTTTGTTTTATGAACCATATAAATATTTTTAGCATTTTTTGTTGACATTCATCTTGTTTCGGGTACAAGAAACACAATAGAAATTTATAGTTCAGGGGAGTCCAAATCCAACTAGGGTAGTAACAAGTAACAAGTCCAAGGTCTTCGAAATTCCGGTACCTGCAAAATCGAGCACGGTGAACTACCCCGGGGATGTTCACGGGATCGGCTCTCCTATGCTTAAGTCAGATCTGATCTCAGAAGGTCAGATAATGGTACAAGTAAATGCTTCAGAATGTGTGTAAAAACGTACCTGAATGATCAGATGAGAGTACTATTTATAGGTAGTACTGAGGTGACGTCATCTGGTGAAGATGATGATGTCATGAAAGCCTTTTTGTCAGTGGGCTTGACTGAAGGCATGTACTTTCTAGCCTGAAAGATCCTTAGGGATCTAAAATGGTAATTTTTCCCCCTAAGGGTATTTTAGTCATTTCACCGGTTAGGTGGGCCATGACTGGAATAGGCCCAAACATTAACCCCACGCTCTACGTTGTAGTGTTAGATCATGATGATAATGCGATGTGGAACGGAATAGTCTGCCTTTGCTGTTGAAAACTCGACGTACCCTAAGTGGGGTTGTCTTTATTCCAACGCCCTCAAGAGCCCCTGAACCAATTCGAATGCCCTCTTCAAGAGGGGTTCTGAAAATTCGAACGCCCTCTGAAAATTCGAACGCCCTCTTCAAGAGGGGTTCTGAAAATTCGAACGCCCTCTTCAAGAGGGGTTCTGCAAATTCGAAAGCCCTCTTCAAGAGGGGTTCTGAAAATTCGAACGCCCTCTTCAAGAGGGGTTTTGAAAATTCGAACGCCCTCTACAAGAGGGGTCCTAAAAATTCGAGCGCCCTCTTCAAGAGGGGTTCTATACAAAACTCGAATACCCTCAATAGGAGGGTTCAAACAAAACTCGAACACCCTCCTCTGAAGGGTTTCATATAAAACTAGAATACCCTCAATAGGAGTGTTTAAACAAAAGTCGAACGCCCTCCTGTGAAGGGTTTCATACAAAACTCGAATACCCTCAATAGGAGAGTTCAAACAAAACTCGAACGCCCTCCTTTGAACGGTTTCATACAAAACTCGAATACCCTCAATAGAAGGGTTCAAACAAAACTCGAACGCCCTTCTTTGAAGGGTTTCATACAAAACTCGAATACCCTCAATAGGAGGGTTCAAACAAAACTCGAACGCCCTCTTTTGAAGGATTTCATACAAAAACGTGAATACCCTCAATAGGAGGGTTCAAACAAAACTCGAACGCCATCCTTTGAAGGGTTTCATACAAAACTCGAATACCCTCAACAGGAGGGTTCAAACAAAACTCGAACGCCCTCCTTTGAAGTGTTTCATACAAAACTCGAATACCCTCAACAGGAGGGTTCAAACAAAACTCGAACGCCCTCCTTTGAAGGGTTTCATACAAAACTCGAATACCCTTAATAAGAGGGTTCAAACAAAACTCGAACGCCCTCTTTTGAAGGGTTTCATACAAAAACTCGAATACCCTCCATAGGAGGGTTCAAACAAAACTCGAACGCCCTGCTTTGAAGGGTTTCATACAAAACTCGAATACCTTCAATAGGAGGGTTCAAACAAAACTCGAACGCCATCCTTTGAAGCGTTTCATACAAAAATCGAATACCGTCAATAGGAGGGTTCAAATAAAACTCGAACGCCATCCTTTGAAGGGTTTCATACAAAACTGGAATACCCTCAATAGGAAGGTTCAAACAAAACTCGAACTCCCTCCTTTGAGGGGCTTCCTTTAAAAAATTTTAAAACTTATGAGAGGGATTCACTTTAAAATTCGAACACCCTCTCTTGGGTGTGAACCAAAAACTCGATTACCCTCACTTGGGTGTGTGAATAAAAGCTCGAACACCCTCATTTAGGTGTGAGGTGGGCCTGGTTATGGCTAATTGAGTCCGATACTCAATTTGATATTTCGAGGTAGCCTGGTTTGGGCTAATTGAGTCCTATACTCAATTTGATATTTCGAGGTAGCCTGGTTAGGGATAATTGAGTCCTAACTCATTTTGCTCGAAGGGGAGTGCCTTGTATGAAGGGCTTAGTATACTTAGAAATTATTTCAAAAGTATTGGATTCAAAGAACATCTTTGAATTTACTCGAGGTAGCCCCAGTGAGGGGATAATTGCACAGCTGAATTTCTTCAAAGTTACCCCGGTGAGGGTCAACGATCTGAGGTCAACTATATACTCTTTTAGTCAACCGTATTTTGGTCGATATTTATACGTTGCAACCATATACATGATGTATCGCATTAAACCTCCCTCTACTTATTTGGCACGAACTCCCATGTTGAGTGACTGTTCACATTAGAGAGGTTACTGTTCAGGGTAGGTGAGATATAAATATTTCACTTCTTTCCTCATTTACTCACTTTGCAACTTCTCTCTCTACTTTCTCTCTCTAATCTTCTCTCTCAAAGAAGCCCTTTGCTTCCTTTGCTTGCTGCTACCAGAGTACGTCGAGTGCGAGGAATCTCATTCGTGTAATTCGACTAAGGTATGATTTCTCATTCTTGACGCTTTTTCCTTTCTTTAATAAATTTGATAGTGGTTATTGATATATAAATAATGAACCCTATTTTCGAACTGAGCGCCTCTCATGCTTTGCCCCTTCCTTATATGCCTTGGGTTGAAACATGGGTAGATGGGGCTCCTGTTGTAACAATAGCTTATTGGGCCCCGAACTCCGATTTTTTACTCGACGCCGTTCCTATTGGGGAAGAGGAGTGTGAGGAAAACTTCGAGGGATCAGAAGAGTTTTTAGACCATCCCAATAAAGTAACGATAACCTTCCCTCCTTCTAAGAGGAGTTAATTAGATTCTTTCATTTCCCTTGGTGTAGTGCAAATAATGGAGGCGACTGATGAAGGGACTTAGACATCCAACCAATGCGAGCCCTACCCTTCCCCCAACATGAGATTGGGAATAAGTGGCCACTGGTCAACGGGGAAGTGGCGAAAGGATCTTCAAGGTGGGATGTCGTTCTTGTCGACTTTATATGCCATTAAGCTGCCTATGTGATGTATCCTCCCCAGGTCACCGACCTGATAGTGGTGCCACCCCTAGGGTTTATCGGTGTTTATAAGGCTTATTTCGAGCTGGGTCTTCATTTTCCCTTACACCCTCTTTTTATAGAAATTTTAGAGGTGTACAACTTGGCCCTTTGTCAACTTATGCCCAATTCAGTAGGGGCGATCGTGTCCTTCATCTGCCTGTGCCGTATGTTGGGTGTTCAACCGTCGTTGAGCATGTGGCGCAACATGTTCAGGTTGAACGAAGTGTCTGAGCTACGCCATGGGCCTGGTTGGTATTCCTTTCAAGCTAGGCATCTAATTATGGCTAAGGACGGTCGAAGAGAGGAGAAATCTTATAAGGTTACGACCGAGATGCCTACCAACCAGGCTCTATTTCGAGGGGAGTTTCTCTTCGTATTTCGACGGGACCATCCATGGTATATGCTCGTAACTTATTCGATAGCCCTCCTAATTTTGGCATGAACCTTAATGTGCCTGAAATGGATGCTGAGGAGGCTATCGTGGCCATTCATTACCAAGCCACAGGGTATCACGTTTATGGGAAACGAAGGTACAAGACTTATTACTGGCTGCCCAATGATAAGGACCTGGCTAACGAGCACTTCTTATCGGCTTTCGGCGTGTCCCCAGCCTATGACCAATGTAGGGGTTGATTACTTCTTTTCTGCTTTTCTTGTCTAAGTATAAACTTGTTTCTAACTCATTTGTTTCACTTTTGCAGTGCTCGCATACAACCACCTTGACGAGGAAATGAAGAAAAATACTGCGAAGAGTGGTATGGCAGCCGTGGCGAGGCTGTCGATTCAGAAGGGGGAACTTAAAATTCCAAAACCTCCCGCAGTAAGTTCGATCGCGCTGCTTAAATATTTAATTATTGGCTATTAATTTCTATAACTTGCACTTTTTCTTGTCCATGCAGAATCGAAAACACAAGCCGAAGGCAAAGTCGGGTCCACCAAAACCTTTGCTTACTCCAACTGCATCCTTGCCCGACCCTCCTCTATCAGAGGTCGAGGTCCCCGGCGTTGGGTCTAAAAGAAAGACTCGCACTTCCCATTCACTCGAACCCCTAATACCAGATCTTATTTTCCATTTGGGTTCGAGTTCCAGTCCTCTGGATGAGGAGGATGTTGAGGAGCCCCTGGTCTAGAAGATAAAGTCCTCTTGGTCAGACGACGTCGAGGGTCAGTCCGGCGTTGTAAGCATCGAACTTGCTAGCCGAAAGGCTCTTCGGGCTCGTTACTAACGAGTTCGAGAGGCACTGTTGGTGCCCGGGGATAAGGAGGACATCTCCAAGCTTGGGGCGGCGAAGGAGATCGAAGCACTTAACGAGTGCTGGTTACAGGTGAGCCTCTTGATTTCATGTTTTTATTCTTTGCTCATATCTTAACTCTGTAACTTTACATTTTCTTGTTGTTTTCGTTTTCGCAGATGTCTATCCAAATGGCCTGCCTTACTGGAAAGGAAGGTCGTGATTTAGGCAAGCTGGCGAAGAGCTGGCGCAGTGCAAACATGAGCTGTTGGAAGCTTCTCGAAAGGTCACTTCTCTCGAGGTGGAGCTCGAGAAAGCTAACAAGTTGAACACTGACAACCTTGAGGCTTTCAACAGCGGAGGACTAGCCTTATCAACAATAAAGAAGAAGTATCCAACCAGCTTAAGGCAGCTGAGAAGAGGCTCGAGGCATCGCGCAAAGAGGTTATGACCTCGAGGGCCAACTATAAAGCCAACAGGAACTGCTCGATCGTGCTTTGGCCCAACGGGATGACTTGCATTCGAGATACGACAAGTCCATCAAGGACCTTAAACAAAAAAGAAGCAAGTACATCCGTCGTTGGAAGAGGTCTCAGGATGGCCTCAACTTCGCTGATCAGAAGGTGGTTGAGCGCCATCAGTCTGCTCGAGATGGCATTCATCGTTGTTTCGAGAAAGCTTTGAAGGACTTGGCTCCTGACTTGGATTTTCAATAAGTCTTGACCAAGTACAGTGAGCACGAGCAGAAGGCCCTCGACAAGTTCAAAAGGAGAAGGGTAAGCAGGGGGCTGGTGATGCTTTGACCCCTGTTGCTGAGGAGGTCGAAGGAGCTGAAGAGGAAGAGCAAGCCCCTGCCAACCCCTCGCCTGCTGAAGAAGTTGAGGTTGAGGCTGCTGAGATTGAGGCCGAGGCTGTTGAAGGCGAACCTGAGGCTGTTGAAGACACGAGCTCTTCGTCTGAGTCCTCGTCTTAAGAGGAGGACGTTGATATTGAGTCCTAGATGCCTTTAGCTTGTTTTTATGACATATTGTAACTTAGCACTCTATAACTTAGCTTAATTTTTGCTTGTTTTGTTCCATGTATCCCAGTGCTTGTAATCTTTAATGGAATGAAATGAGAGTAACTTTCTTGCTTATCGTGTCTCAATCCTCTTTGCACTTATTTTTCGACCTGCTAGGTCATTTGTTTTTTGAATGACGAAATTCGAACATCCTTCCTGTTGAATAAATGATAGAACTCGAACACCCTCATAGGAGAGGTTCAATAAAACTTCGATCACCCTTAAGTGGAGTTCACTAAAATTCGAACATCATCCTTAAGATGGGTTCATAGGGTAATGAAAACAAGTTCGAAGGACCGGTGAGGTCGTATTTTATCCATAACTTCTAAAAAGCTGTTAGGTGTAAAGAAAACTCGAATAAGATGCACATAACAACAAATTCTAAATGCGCATAACAAAAAATTCGAAGGACTGGTGAGGTCGTATTTTATTCATAAGTTCAAACAAGCCTGTTTGGACCGGCAAGGTCTTTTACAAATTTTAGGAAGTACTACAAAAACTTCGAGGTACATCACAACAATTTAATCTTCATCTAGACCGGTTAGGTCGAAGTTGTATAAGAAATCTTGCTCCCATATTAGCCCCTTAACTTGCTGTGTTGTGCTTTAGACATAAAACTTTCTCAAGTTATCGACATTCCATGGTCGAAATAAAGGATCGCCATCCATGTTTTCGAGCCTGTATGTTCTGGAATGAATTACCTCAGTCACTCGATATGGTCCTTCCTAATTTGGGCTTAGTTTACCGAGTTCTTGTTTTTTTTCCTATGGCTTCAATCTTTCGAAGTACAAGGTCTCCCACCTCGAACTTTCTTTCTTTAACTCCTCGATTGAACAACCTTGTCATTCTCATTTTCTGAGCAATTGATTTGAGCAATGCATTCCCCCTGGTCTCAGGTAGGAGATCGACTTTGACGCTTTTTTCTTCTTCATTCTGCCTATAATCATAGAAAGTTATCCTCGGTGAGGGGATATCCACTTCAACCGGAAATACGGCCTCACTTCCACAGACCAAGTTAAAAGGCGTGTGACCAGTCGCCTCTTTAACAGTAGTTCGAGCGGACCATAGTATGCCTGGAAGATCTTCAACCCATGATCCCTTTGCTCCGTCTAACATCTTCTTCAGCCCTTTGAGGATGACTTTGTTGGCTGCCTCGGTTTGCCCGTTAGTTTGCGGTCGACTGACAGCAGAGAACCTTGTTTGTATGTAAAATCGAGCCCAATAGGCTTTAGTAGGTCCACTGTTGAATGGTCGACCGTTGTCTGAGATGAGTGCTCGAGGTATTCCGAAACGAGTGATGATGTTTTTCCAGATGAGGAGTTGACTGTTTATACTTGGTCTGTACAACACTTCCCAAGAGATAGTTCGAGGTGCCAGTCCAGATGCTGAGCTAGCCATTCGAGATAAGCATCTGCCTGCTGGTTTACGGACCGTGGGATGTGTTGTATTGTAAACTTGGTGAACTTTTGTTGTTGCTCTTTTACTTTGCCCAAATACATTCTCATACTATCTTCTTTTGCTTCGAACTCCCCTTTGACATGACCAACGACCAGCTGTGAGTCTGTCTTAACTGTTATATCATTAGCCCCATTCGAGAGGCATAGTTTTAATCCCAGTAAAAGGGCTTCATACTCGACTTCATTGTTTGATGCAGCAAAATCAAATTTTATTGTGTATTCCATTTTATTTTCTAGGGGGTCTATTATCAATAGCCCTGCTCCGTACCCTGCCTTCGAAGAAGAGCCATCTACGAAGAGTTGCCATGTCCCGGTTAGGGTGGCAGTCTCGGTCTCTGATGGGCATTCAGTAATAAAATCAGCTAAGGTCTGTGCTTTTATTGTTCTTCGGGGTTCAAACTCTAGGCCAAAGTATGATAATTGATTAGGCCATTCGACAACTCGACTAGAGCCATTTCTATTTTCAATGAGCTTTTTGAGCGGCTGGCTAGTGAGTACCTTGATTGGATGAGCTTGAAAGTAAGGCTTCAATTTTCGACTGGCCATGACTAAGGCATAAATCATTTTCTCCGATGAGGGGTATCTACTTTCAGCACCTCGAAAGGCATGGCTGATAAAGTATACTGGGTGTTGTTGTTTTTCTCTTTCAGCGACGAGAACAGCACTTAGCGCAGTTTCTGAAACTGCGAGGTATACAAATAATATTTCTCCCGGCAAGGGTGAAACAAGTTTCGGCAGCGAAGCTAAGTGTGTTTTCAGTTTTTGAAATGCATGTTCTGCTTCATTATCCCACTCGAGGGACGGCTTCTTCAAGGTATTGAAGAAGTGTAAGCTCTTGTCAACTGATCTTGACAAAAATCTCCCCAATGTAGCCATGCACCTTGTCAGTCTCTGAACCTCCTTGACAGTTCGAGGGGATTTCATGTTGATGATAACTTGTATTTTGTCGGGGTTGGATTCAATACCCCTCTCGTCCTCCAGAAATCCCAGACATTTTCCTCCTCGAACGCCGAAGACACATTTCTTGGGGTTCAGCTTGTACATGCGGAGGGTGGATAAGGTTTCACGCAAATCTTGGACATGATCTTCGACCAGCCTGCTTTTGACAATCATGTCATCTACGTAGACTTCGACGTTACGCCCTAGCTATTTCTCGAACATTTTGTTGACCAACCTTTGGTATGTAGCCCCTGCGTTCTTAAGTCCGAACGGCATGACTACGATACAATAAATTCCTGAGCTCGTAATAAATGCGGTATGCACCTGATCTTCCTCGGCTAGGGGAATTTGGTGGTAACCAGCATTTGCATCCATGATGCTAAAAAGGGCATGTTCTGCTGTAGAATCGACTAATTTATAGATTTTGGGGAGGGGAAAGTCATCTTTAGGGCATGCTTTGTTTAGATCAGTAAAATCGGTGCAGATGCGCCATGATCCATTGGGCTTTCGAACTAGCACTATGTTCCATATCCATTCTGTGTATTGGCACTCCCTAATCATCCCGACACTCAGCAGTTTCCTCACCTCTTCAGCTGCTGCTTTGTTTCTTTCAGCGTCCTGGTGTCTTAACTTCTGTTTGATGGGCTTGTATTCCGGTACGATGTTCCGCTGATGCTTAGTGACCGAGGGATTTATCCCTGGCATTTCATCAGCCGAAAATGCGAACACCTTATAATATTCTAGAAGGAGTTCCACTATTTCACCTCGAATGACCTGTTTAAGGTCCTTTCCAATTCGTACTATCCGGTTAGGATCAGGTCCGAGTTGTATTTCTTCATCTTCGTCGACTGGCTGAGGTCGATTGTGGTTGGCTGGGTTCTCATTGTTGAATAAACCCAATGGTGGAGGTGAACTTTTATTTATTCCTTTTTCTTCTCTTTTTCTCTTCCCGGAATTTTGCTCGACTGGCTTGCTCCTTCTTAGGCTGTTGACATAGCATTCTCGAGCAGAATTTTGATCTCCATGTAGCCTACCGACCATCCCATCATCTGATTCGAATGGTAGCAAGAGCTGATAGGTCGAAATGGCCGCTTTGCTTCTGTTCAGCGTAGGCCGACATATGATGATATTGTATGGGAGGTCGATGTCAACTACAAGGAAATTAATCGGTAGGCATCGTCCTTTTCCCTTGTCACCAAACCGGCTAGGAAAATTGATGACTCCAAGGGGTTGAACAATTTGGCCTCCGAACCCAACCAAGGGGTGGTCGATGGCCTTGATGTCTTTCCTATCGTACTTGAGTTTCTGCAAACATTCCCAGGTGATGATGTCCGCTGAGCTCCCACTGTCTATCAAAACTCGACCAACCCTGTGATTAGCCACTGTAAGTTCGATGACTAGAGGATCATCATGGGGGGTCTGTATTTCTTTCGAACTCTCTCCGAACATAATGGTGGGGGTGTCCGGCTTCTTCATTCTCTCACCATTTTTCAGGTGATAAAGGTGATTCTTCCTCGAGTTGCCGGTTAGGCCTCCAGAAGCGAAGCCCCCCAGCTATAACCCCTACATAGCCTTCGATCTCATCGCTGTTTGTTTGTTTCTCTTTTCCCTTATCTCTCCTTCAATCACCTTAGGGTTCCTTAAGGTATCTGTTCAGTTTTCCTTCATCAGCTAATTTTTCGAGGGCTTTCTTCAACTCCCTACAGTCCTTGGTCGTATGACCGCAATCTCTATGGTATTCACACCATAGCTTCTTGTCCCTTCGATAACTCGACATTTTGATGGGAGTAGGTCGAGGCAACACGGACTTCGCTTTTATGTCCAAGTATATCTCCCTCCGATTGATGTTGAAACGAGGGTCATGGCCTCCATCAGGGGGGTCGATGTCTCTTCAGCCTATCCGCCATGTCCTTCTGACTTGACGGCTCGCTTCTTCGCTTGTTACTTTCCTCATCGTGCACATTCTTGCAGATCTCCGACGCTTGGATATACTTCTGCGCCTGCCTCATGGCATCTGCCAAAGTAAGAGTTTCCCTCATGGCGAGTTCGAATTTGAACCGTCTAGGATGGAGGCCATTCATTAAGGCCGTAACAGCGACTCCATCTTGGAGGTCAGAGACCTTGAGGGACTCTTCAGAAAAACGCTTGATGTAACAGCTCTGGCTTTCCCCTTTTTGTTGAGAAACTGACATCAAGTGTACACTAGTCTTGTTGTGGCGTTTAGCCGCTATGAAGTGCAGGGAGAATAGAGCTTCGAGGGCCGAGAAGCTTGTGATGATGCCACTAGGCAGGCTAGTGAACCAATTGAGGGCCATCCCTTTGAGGGTGGTCGGGAAGTACCTACACCATGTGGCCTCACAAAATGTTTACACGCTCATTTGAGCTTTGTATGCTGCTAAATGGTCACTGGGGTCGGTAGTGCCTGAATAGTGCTCTATCGAAGGGATCTTGACCTTGCCCGGGTTAGGGGTCTCCATGATGTGTTGGCTGAAAAGTGATTTATGTGCCACTGCTGAACTAACTCGAAAACCTGATTCAGCTACCTCTTCGGGATCCTCGATGTGTTGTGGGATCCCAATCCTCAGTGTGTGACGGTTAGTCACGGGCTGAGACTATTTTGTGGTCCGTGTGGCAACGAAGTATTTCGAATTCCCTATCTGGGACTGTTCTCTTATTTTCTCAATGATCTCTCGGGCATCGAAGTTCTTACCCCTCATTTGTTTCTGCTGTATGATGTGTCGAGCGTCCTCTTGACTTGGCGACACGATAGATTTCCCTTTCGAAGCAGCAGGTATTCTCTTCGATGGGCCAGCAGCAGCGTGCTCGGTTAGGGCACGTTTTGGGTTTGCTGCCCTTCGATGAGCCTGCGGCTGATCTAAGACTGCCCGTCGGTCAGGGGGAGTAGTCTGTTGAGTCTTGATTACTAAGACGTGTTGTTGCATGACAGTGGTCATGTGCCTTTCCATTCGGAGCTCGAGCTGTCGAAGATCCGAGTAAGTGATTGCTGGTGGAGGTGCTTCGAAAGTTGCATCATCCTGGCTTCCAGTAAAAGGTACGTCAGTCTCGTCCTCCACGATAGCACCACCTTGGTTCAGCAGAGTAGTTTGCGCATTCTCTGAAGTAGTCCTTCGAGCAGTAGTACTGCGGTTACCTTGTCCTCGTGTCATGGTGTTCGAAAATGCAGTTTTTATGTTAGTTCCCCACAGACGGCGCCAACTGTTTTCGGGTACAAGAAACACAGTAGAAATTTATAGTTCGGGGGAGTCCAAATCCAGTTAGGGTAGTGACCAGTAACAAGTCCAAGGTCTTCGAATTTCTGGTACCTACAAAACCGAGCACGGTGAACTACCTCGGGGATGTTCCCGGGATCGGCTCTCCGATGCTTAAGTCAGATCTGATCTGAGAAGGTCAGAGAATAGTACAAGTAAAGGCTTTAGAATGTGTGTAAAAACGTACCTGAATGATCAGATGAGAGTACTATTTATAGGTAGTACTGAGGTGACGTCATCTGGTGAAGATGAGGATGTCATGAAAGCCTTTTGTCCGTGGGCTTGACTGAAGGCCTATACTTTCTAGCGTGAAAGATCCTTAGGGATAAAATGGTAAATTTGCCCCCTAAGGGTATTTTAGTCATTTCACCAGTTAGGTGGGCCATGACTGGAATGGGCCAAACACATCTCATTATTTAGACTCTAATTACATAGTTTAACTTTCTAAACACTCTCAAACTCTTAGCTTTTGTCATTATTGCAACTTTGAGGATTCGATTATGATTTCAATTCAAGTAAGTTTCTTTCAATCTCTCTTCTTTATTTTTATTGTTTTATTAATCATGTTTAATTTGTTTAATTTATTTTGCTTTGAATCCATGATTAGTGAGTAGTTCCTTATCTAGGGTTTGGGTGAAAGCATGAATTAGGGCTAATTAAGATGCTCTTGTAATTAATTTTTATTCATGTCTAATATGCTTTGATCTTGGTGTTTTGACACCTTAGGGTAGACCTTGATCAAGTTTATACTAGGGCTTATATTTAAATTACTCTTAATTGATTGTTGTTGTCTTGTCATTCCCATGACTCAACTTAGTTCCTAGACCAAGAGATTGGGTATAAATTTAGAGAAGGGGTTTTCCAAGTAAATTGAATCTATTAATCAATTGGCTAAAGACCATTCGAGAGAGGAGTTAGCCGATTGATTAATTGATTACTCTTGATGACCATTCAAAAGAGGACTCAAGTACTTTAGAGGGAAACTTAATCTTGCATGTTATTCTCTATAGGTTCGTAGTTGCATTAAGTGTCGTGTCTTGCCCGAGTTCATGCGAGTAACCCAAGCTCTAGTGTTTGCTCTATTATATTTACTTCTCTACTTGATACTAGTTGTTATTCTTTAGTTAGTTGTTAATTGGTAACTCTTCAATCTTACAACCCCAAAAAAACTCTTCTCTTAGGTAGCTTTAGACTTAGTAAACCTTAGTCAATCCCTTTTTCCTTATGGTTCGACCCTTGACTTGCCGTTACTACGTTTATAATAGTTGCTTGTTAGGATTACAAGTATTTTTTGCTAAGCGGTTCTTAGTGCCTTAACGGCACACTAAAAGTTCTTTTCCGTTAAGTCATAATAAAGCACGTGATATTTTTGATTTAATTCATTGTTTTATGGAGTCCCAATAAAACTCCCGCCACTTGTGATGCCCGTAATTTTCTTACTATTGTCGATGATTATTCTCGTGCTACTTGGATATATTTAATGACTCATAGGTATGAGGTTCAACAATTTGTTCAGAACTTTTATGCTATGGTGAAAACTCGGTTTCAACAAAAAGTCAAGGTGTTACGTAGTGATAATGGGCAAGAATTTCTGAGTTTTAAGAGTTTTTTTTGCTCAAAAAGGAATTTTGCATCAAACTATTTGTGTTGATACAGCTCAACAAAATGGTCGTGTGGAACGTAAGCATCGTCACCTCCTTATTGTAGCGTGAGCCTTGCGTTTCCAAGCTCGTTTTGCTAAGTCTTTTTGGGGTGAGTGTGTTATGACTGCTGCTCATCTTATTAATCTTACCCCCACATCAGTTTTACATGGAAAGAGTCCATATGAGTGTTTGTATGGTGTCCCTCCTTCTTCTGATAGCATTCAAGTGTTTTGTTGTCTTTGTTATACCACTAATCACCCTCGTATAAAGGAAAAGTTTGACTCCAAGTCTAGGCGTTGTGTATTTGTTGCATACCCGTTTGGCAAAAAAGGTTTGTGTTTGTTTTATTTGGAGTCTCGTGAATTTTGTGAGTCGTGATGTGCAATTCCTTGAGAACATTTTTCCGTATTTTGAGTTGTTAAGTGATGTTGCTCGCACAGAATGATATGCTTTTATCTCTCAAGCTTTGATTTGGAATGATGATTTAATGATGGTTTGCATGCTTTGAATGATGATCCAAATGATTTGGGGGATGTGAATGGTGAGAGCCTTCCATGCCTGCCAATGATAAAGTGCCCGCAGCGCCTCCCACTATGCCCGCTTCCCCTGCGCCCACGTTTCGTGGTGAGGCCATTCCTTTGTCTTCCGATGATGCTACTCCGCCATCTCCTTCAGCTGTGTGTATTGGTGAGGTGCTTTGTGATACTACGACCTCATTTCGGTTGAGAGGGAGTTCCACTTGGCCTACAGATGGTGTTGGTAATGAGTCGGATGTCTTGGGTCGTGGTCATCGGGTTAATATTCCTTCTACAAGGCTCGAAGATTTTGTGACAATTA
Source organism: Patellifolia procumbens (assembly GCA_947645195.1). Classification (NCBI taxonomy): domain Eukaryota; kingdom Viridiplantae; phylum Streptophyta; class Magnoliopsida; order Caryophyllales; family Amaranthaceae; genus Patellifolia; species Patellifolia procumbens. The sequence continues at coordinate 1,023,716 of CANSGD010001379.1, read as the reverse complement.
AAACTAGAGGTTTTGTGACAAATACAATTGTTCTAAAAAACATAGACCTCGCTACTTCAAGCACAACCGTTCTCGTCTGGTTCTTCAGGTAAACCATATGATATAACTTGTTTTGTTGATTATAATAATTTTTATGTCAAACATCGTTCTTTTCTAGCAGTTCTTACAAAAGGTACAAAACCTAAATCTTATCGAGAAGCTACTTCTCATCCTGAATGGCATAAGGCCATGAAAGATAAAATTGATGCCTTGGAGCGTAATGGCACATGGACACTGGAAGAGGTACCCCCTGGTAAACGTGCTATTAGTAGTGGTTGCGTGTATAAAATCAAATATACACCTACTGATGACATTGAACATCTTAAGGGACGTCTTGTAGTGCATGAAAATAGGCAAGTAGCCGGTATTGATTATAATGAGACTTTTGCGCCTGTGGAAAAAATGGGTATTGTTCGTACTCTTCTAGCTGTTGTTGCTGTAAGGAATTGGGAACTCCATCAGATGGATGATCACAATGCATTTCTTCATGGTTAGTTGTCTGAGGAGTTCTATATGAAACTTCCCCCTGGTTATACATGTTCTAAGCCTAGGAAAGTGTGTCGGCTTCGAAAATCGTTGTAGGGTTTGAAGTAGGCACCACGGCAATGGTTTGCCAAGCTTTCTGCTGCATTGAAAGCTTCTGATTTTTCTCAGTCTTATGCTGATTATTCTTTAGTTAGCTATATTCAGGGAGATGTTTCCCTTCAGGTGTTTGGTATAAGTGGAATTGTGGATGATTTGATTATTGCTGGCTCATCTTCTGTTGTTATCTCTAGGTCAAAAGTTATTTGAACTCCTGTTTTCATATGAAAGATTTGGGTCTACTGAAATATTTTTTGGGCATTGAAGCTGCACGAAACCCAGATGATATTTTTCTTTCCTAGCGCAAATATGCTTTGGACGATGTGTTGACTGAAGGAGGAATGTTGGGTTGTAAGCCTATTGATACTCCGATGGAACAAAATCATCGGTTGGCTCTTGTTGAGGGTTCGCTTATGAATGATCTTGACGACTGTCGACATCTTGTGGGACGTCTTGTCTATCTCTCTGCTACACACCCAGAACTTAGCTATGTTGTTCATACTTTAGCTCAGTTTCTCAGTGATTCGCATATAGCACATTGGGATGCCGCTCTTCGTGTACTTCGTTATCTCAAAGGTAGTCCCGGACAGGGTATTGTTACGTTCCAAAAATGTTTCGTCTCTGACGGCTTATTGTGATAGTGATTGGGCTGCTTGTCCAAAAACAAGGCGGTCTTTGTCTGGTTATTTGGTGTTTTTAGGTTGTCCTTTTGTCTCTTGGAAAACCAAGAAGCAACCTACTGTTTCTCGTTCGTCTGCAGAGGCTGAGTACCGTTCTATGGCCATGACTATTTGTGAGTTGAAATGGTTGAAGTCCTTATTAGCTTCACTTGGTGTTATTCATAATTCTGCTATGCGCCTGTTTTGTGATAGTCAGTCCGCTCTTCATACTGCTAAAAATTCTGTTTTTCATGACCGTACTAAGCACATTGAAGCACACTGTCATTTTATTCGAGATGAGTTGTTGGCTGGTAATTTTTCTACCGCCTATGTTCCTACTAGTCATTAGTTAAGTGATATTCTCACAAAGGCGCTTGACAGACGATAGTTCACTTTCCTACTTCGCAAGTTGAGCATCCGTGATTTACATGCTCCAACTTGAGGGGGAATGTTAGGCGTGTGATTGCCTTAGATTTAGGAATGTATAATATCTTATGTATATTTGTTATTATTGGTTATTATCTTGTATTTTCGGAGTTATGTTTTTATTAGGGTTGAATATATATGCCGTTTACAATCAATGAAAGTTTAAACCGTTTACTATTAAACACTCTGCAATTCTTAACAACTTACGCACCTAAGTTAACACACATGAAATCGTATTGATAAAATTGGAACTTAGTTCAAAAGAACAAAATTCGAGCGTTGATTATTCAAAATGGAAACTAACGTACCTTAAAGTTGATTGCAACGCGGGCACCACACAGTCACGATGTGCATCACTGCACCACAGTTTAGAGGTGATGAAGAGTTCATCGCGAGATGTGATCAAACCTTCCTCAAGAGCCTGAGCAATGGCCTCCCCAAGAGGCTGCTCTGTATGGTACAGGCAAGCGGTATCGAAATGGCGGTAACCGAGCTCAATCGCCACGAGAACAGCGGATTTAGTGATCTCTGAAGGAACTGGTGGATCAGGCGCGGTGCCAAAACCCAAAACGGGTATGCTCCCCCCATTATGGCTTAACTGAATTCTTGGAATATGCATTGATCTCGCAGGGATTGGAGGGAAAAGTTGGTGTAGTAACAACACAGTTGTTGTGAGAAAATATAGTTTGGGTGGAAGTGTTTGAGTGTATATTATACTAGTATGTAGCAGCATTTGTAAGTCATGCCGAAAACGTGAGTAACAAATTTCACGTTATTTTTGTTGGGTTACGCTAGGTCCCTACTATTTTTGAGGGAGGAGCACAATCAGCCCGTTCAATCTTAATTATATTTGGGCTTATGTATTCATCGTATGTTAGTAAACATGCATCATATGAGTCATATTGTTTTGAGGCCGTACATGATGGCTTTTGCAATTTACAGAGACTTTTTCTTATGGCAAAAGGCAACAAGATAAAAGTCAAAACTAGTAACTATACGAGACTGAATCTAATCATCTACTACCATCGTTTTTTTAATATGTATATTTGTTTTTGTGCGCGGACCAAGGAAAAATTGCAAAAGTAAGAGAGAAAGATAGTAAAAATAAGGAAAAAGTGAAAAAGGTAGAGAAAAGGAAATAAAAACTAGGAGAGAAGTGTAATGATTAGGTGAGCCAACCTTCAATTTATGGGAAAAAGTAGAAGTGTACTAATTTTTAAAAAAACACTCCAAAATGAAAAAATGTACATATTAAAACAACAAATGGTCTTGTAACAGACCGCCTACTTTTAAATAAAATTAGGCAACGGCCTAATAGGCCCAATAATAAGAAGAGAAAATCAACAAACCGTTCTCTGAAAATAGGGACCAGTTTAATCCATTTTGTGACCTATTTAATTCATTTCGTAACCTCTTTAGTTCATTCAGTACTCAGTGTTAAATTTATTTAGTGACTAGTTTAATCCATTTAATGACTAGTTTAATTCATTCATTAAGTCATATGTTTTTTTAGGAATCGCTTGTTATATTTCGAGACTAAAGTTGAAATAGGGAAAGGAGAAGTGAATGAACAAATAGAGTGTGTTAAATGTCTAGGAATAATATTGGCTAGAGTAAGATAAAATGAGCTTGTTAATAAAATGTGGGCTTTGGTTGATCTAATTTTGTGTTAAAATTACACCGTCTCTTTTAATTATTTGTCTTAAAAAAACGGACAGAGTAATAACTATCTATTACGGCTTGCTCATAAGATTTTAACACTTTTATAGACCATCTTTTATATCGTTGTTTGACATACAATATCTTCACGATGGGGTCCTATACTTCTAATGTTTTAATTATTGGTAGTTATTGATTATAGACACTGACATCTTCGAGAACAACGCACAAATTGCCATGAACGAATCAAATTGTTAGGAGAACAAATAACAAAAAGCAGAAAAAGACTTGCATGGACCTGGTCCACGTTAACTTTAGTGTGGACCGGTCACTTATCACGTAGCCACTGCACTCGCCGGAGACATGCCCTTGCTCGCCGTCGACCGGTCTGCCACCAGCCACAAAACAGTGGACTGAAAGAAGAGTCGTTCGGGTCGAAAAAAAAAGAAACAGTGCTGCTCTCCAACCACGACAAGCCAGAGAGCACATCAGCCACATTTCTCGCCGCGAAGCTGGGCGGAGACACAACGATTATGGCCGAAAAACGACGACCTCCCAGTGCATCCAATTTGCACCGTCACCATTGCCGGAAAAACGAGCCAAGATGTCCATTTATGGGCTAAATTTTCGAACTAATTTCGAATATGTGAAAATGTATGGGTTAAATTTGAACAATTTGAGCAAAAAATAGGCGAATTCAAGTATAAAATTCCTTCCTTTATGTTTCAATTTCATGAATTCAAATGTTTTTCACGAATTGGAATGTTAAATATCCATTTAACACCCAATCAAATCTAATTGGGGAATAAATTAGGGTTTTATTTTGATAATAAAACCTTAAGTTTTCATTTATAAAACTTTGACTTTTGATTGCTAAACCTTAACTTTGAATTACAAAATCTTAACTTTTAATTACAAAAGCTTAACTTTTGCTAAAGAAACCTTAACTTTTCATTTATAACGCTTAACTTTTGATTACAAAATCTTAACTTTTAATTAAAATATCATAACTTTTGCTAAAAAAACCTTAACTTTTGGTGAGCTATAATTTAACTTTTCTTAAAAAACCTTAACTTTTGGGACTTGACCTTGGTCTGCAATAAATTTAGTGTAGAACGGGTCTATATTAGACTTGGTACAAAAAGCAACGTTCTAAATTCTCAAAGAGAGGTATTGAACTCAATATGGGTTAACAATTACCCAATACATGGGTACAAAACACTTCTCTGTTTAGTATTTTTCCATTGGAGCGAATATATTCTGATCTTTGACAAAATTGAGCATATTTTCCTTTACATTGCAAATTAATTCCCACCCTACATTTTTTAACAACTTTAACTACTTCCTCCGTTTTTTTAATTGCAATAAAGGGGTATTATTTGTGAGACATAAAATATTCCTTTGTTGCAATTAAAAAGAAACGAAGGAAGTATTTCATCTTTTCTGTCTTTTGCCATTTACTATAGCGAGGAGAGGTTACCAACGATAACGAAGATGATTTACATGATAGGTAATTATTGTTTCCTTGGCACATATAGATCCCATAAAGACAATTACTCTCTCAAATTTTTTTAACAACTCAACTACCCTGTCAAATTAGTTTAAAAACTTCTATTTTACCAATGTTCTTACCAATATTTTATTACATCTCTTCTATCCTTTGGTCCACTAAACACTCTCCCCTTAATAATTGTTTTTACTTTCTCTCTTCTTCAAATAAAAATACTCCATCCGTTTCATATAAATGGTTACACTTCTTTTTTTACACATGTCAATGCAAAACTATAAGCGTTAATATCTTTAGTTGTGCACTTGTAAAAATTATAAAAAATGGATAATAATTAAATTCATATAGGGACGAATCCAACAAGATCCCAAATGATTATATTTTTCCTTATATATAAATCACAAACGACGGTTAAAGTGAACATTGTGAATAGTGTTTACTATGCAAATGTAACCATCTTTGTGAAACGAATGGAGTATTATCCAACCAACTCCGTCCATAACTAATATTTGAGTATAATTTATAACAATTGATAACCACTCAACAATCAATCTCCGAAAATTATGTCCCATAATAAATATTCAAATGAATTCAGGTTAGAGGTAATATTACGATCTTAAACCAACAAGCTCATGAACAACTGGCCCGAAATCAAATAAGTCTTAAGTTTGCCTTGTTAAGTATTGTACCTATAAGTCAATGATCAAACTCGGCACATCTAACAAACTAGCTAAGATTCAAGTAGGCGTCATACCTGAGCAACCGAACCAAATTATAGACTGAGATATTAAGATTTTTGGAGCATTTTGGATAAAAAAACGGACCGAGTTATTTGGCATAGGACTGGGTCACTTTGATAGCTCTACGTCATACTAGCTCACTTCATCCTTCTTCATAAAAAGTTGGCCGGCTCTAAATTGGTAAGCTTTGGATAATCCTTTTACTCTAGCCCGTTCCCATTTTTGGTAGAAACATATCTGACATATGTAGTCATTTCAGAAACTCCATTTTCCCAACATTTAATATCTTCCCTAATTGGAAAAGAAATAGTAAAATACATGAAATTGTGATCAAGGCCATTTTTTGGATGAAGCCCATATTATGGAAAAAGGCTATAGGAGTTTTAGGCCTGCATTCTTGGAAGCCCAAAAATTCCGAAATTTCAACCCGAAGTTAAGGGCTTTGGACACATAACTTCGACGCAAGACTCATCTAATATAACTAGCGGTTTGATCTTTTATTTACATGATCATATTGAAGTTATCATTTTATATATTAACGTAACCATCTAGAAAGAATTGTTAGTGAGTTTTTAACAACAAAAGGGAAATTTTTTTTTGCAAAACTGAGCTCAATCCACACTAACAATTATTGTGAGTTGTAAATAAGGTCTATACAAGATGTTGTGGTATCAAAGTAATATATGCGAAAGACAGATGACACTGTTTGAATTAAAGTAAGGAAAATTAGATAGTTACAATCTTTTCTAATTGATAAAAAAGAGTTGAATCAGGTAGGGTAAAATAAGTTACATTGGGACCATGAACCTGGCAAATAATATTAGTGTGACCATTAAAATAGAACCGAAAGAATTAATGTTTTTTCACTTGAATAACATATTTGGTTGTATGATGGCTATTTCCATTTATATAGATATAGATAGATTCGATTTTCCACTTTTCATTTTCTTGCAACGCTAAAAATGACATGACTCTCATGGCATCAAGAAAAAACTGAAATCAAAAGAATGTGCCCCTGCAAGCCCTAATTCACAAACCTCACCATGCTCCTCAACTCAAGCAATGGCTTCTCATTTTGACTGGGTTCTATCACTATCTCCCCCAACAGGTTTGGTGGCTTGCCCTTCACAGCCACCCATGTTTCCATGAAGTTTATATCTCTAAACGCAAGGGGAGTAAGCGGTGATACTTCTCTTGTGGTTCCATACGTCAAGTGGTTGATCAAATCTCATCGCCCTATATTTTTCTTTTTGTCAGAAACTAAGGTGTCACTTAGTGTTGCTTCCAGTCTTTTTTCTTCTTGTACTCCTACGTTTGTAACGGGCATCGATGGCCATGGTAGTAGTGGTGGCTTGTTTAGTTTTAGGGTGGTCTTTTTTTCCCTATTACTTGTCTACAAGCCTCGTCAAACTTTGTACTATGTAATTTCAATCTTCCTAATGGTAGTACTAGATATGTTTGTTTTGTGTACGGTTCCCCGACTATCCGAGATCGGCCTAATGTTTGGAACCAATTAGCCACTATCATCCAAACCTATCCGGATATATTACTTCTAGGAGACTTCAATCAATTAGAACTTTTTGATGACAAATTAGGAGGCTCACCTTTCATTAATGGTTGGCAAGACTTTATCAATTGGCGTCTAAGAACTTCCCTTCTTGACGTTCCTTTTTCTGGGCCACGGTTCACTTGGACTAATAAACAATCAAACAATAATCTAATCATGGAACGCCTAGACAGAGGCTACATGTCCAACTCTTGGGCCCAACTGTTTCCTTCAAGTTTCATCCTAAATCAGCCAATCATTATCTCAGATCATGCCGCCATCATTTATCACACTCCTCCAACTCACATAATGCCATACGTCGACCATACCAAATTGAAAATTGGTGTATCAATCATCCTCAACTTTTAGAAATTATAAGAAATCATTGGCATTTCCATTTGCACTTTCCTATTTTATTTCAACTATCAAACACTCTCTCCCATATCAAAAAGATCTACAATCTTGGTGTCTTGCACATAAACGGTACCTCGGTATTAATTGGAATTCAGTCTCAGACACCTTCTCTTCGGATAGCACTTCCATCCAAATCTTAGACCAAGCAAGAACCTATGTACAGCTTGCGAGTGATACTCACTCTCAAATCACTTTATCCTTCATCTATTGGCTACAAAGATCAAAATTGACCTGGGCTGCTTTTGGTGACTACCCTTCTAAACTTTTATACTCACGAGTTAAACTACGACAAACACAACAAAATATACCAAACCTACGGGATGACCATGGTACATGGATCTCGGACCCCAACGACCTTTCACTCCTAATGACGAACCATATCCAACAAATCGTGCACCCTGATATATACTATCTATAACCCAACTCACACTACCTCTCTCATAAACCAACTTCACCTTCCACAAATCACCCCCTTGCATACCCATCAACTACAACTACCGTTCACTCCACAAGAAATAAAACAGGCCATGTTCTCAATTGGAAATAAAAAATCACCAGGTCCGGATGGTTTCACAGCAGAATTTTTTAAATACTATTGGTCTACTCTCGGTGATGCAATCATTAAGAGCATTCAACTTGTTTGGCATAAAGGTTATTTCCCTAAAAACTGGAATAATTCTTTAATGATCATGATTTCGAAAGTTCAACACCCAGAATCTGTGTCCCAATTCCGACCAATCAGCCTTTGTAATACACTTTACAAATGTATTGCCAAATGTATAGTCAATAGAATGAAACCCATTTTTCCGTCCTTCATCTCTGATTACCAGCATGCCTTCATCCAAGGTCGCCAACTCCATGACAACACTTTTCTAAGCCATGAACTACTACATTATATAAACCAAAAGAAAAAAGGTCCAACCTCCTATGCCGCAGTCGAAATTGATATGAGTAAAGCCTATGATAGAGTTAACTGGGATTTCTTATTACAAGTCCTTTCTGCCTATGGCTTTCTCTCTGTTTGGATTAACCTAATCTACTATTGCATCTCCACAGTTTCCTATTGAATCCTATTTAATAACCAAATGCACCCCAAATTCCACCCCAAATGCGGTCTACGACAAGGTGACCCCGACCCTTATCTTCCTATTTATTCATTTTATGCATGGACATACTTTCTCGTCTGTTAACATTTTCGGAAGATATCAATCTTTTCAAAGGCATAAAATTAAATTGAAATGTGGAAAGCATCAATCATCTCCTTTCTGCGGATGATGTCTTATTATTCTTTCAAGCCAACAAAAAATCATGCTCCTCCATAGTCGACATACTAGCAAATTTCTCTAAAGCTTCTGGTCAGCGTTTGAACCTCACTAAATCTTTCGTCAAGTTCAGTCCCAACACCCCAAGCCACAAACAAATAGCCTATAAAGAACAACTATCCATAACACCCACTACAAACATTGGGCTCCATTTGGGCAATACATGTTGACATTACAGGCAATAAAGCTCAACATTTCACCACACTTATCGATAAAGTGTCTAAGAAAATTCTTTCTTGGAATCATCTTCACCTTTCCATTTCCTCAAAAACAATTCTCATCAACACCATTCTCATTTCTATAATTTCTCACATTATCCCAACTTTTAAAATTCCCCTACGAATCACTTCCAAGCTTGATTCCCTTATCTTTTCTTTCTTATGGGGAAAATAGGACTTCCTGGGATTCATTGGGTTAAAAACTCTATCACCTCTCTCCCCAAAGGTCTAGGAGGACTTGGTATTCGATCCATAAGCATCCTCAACCAATGTAAACTAATGAGACAGATTTGGCGTATGACTACTAATCCACAACTACTCATCTCCTGTATTTTCACTTCTAAAAGAAGCCTACTTCTACTCACCAACATTCCTTCCTCCAAATCCATACGAACATCATCATGGGGTATGCAAAGTCTGCTTCATGCGAAAAAAATGCTTCATTCACATTGTCACTGGAAAGTAGGAAATGGTCATAATATTATGGCCTTCTCCGAAAAATGGGTTAACAAATCCATACCCATAGCCAACTCCTCCACAACACTACATCACATAGCCTCAGCAAAGGTTAAGGACTACATTAATATAAACCCTATCCGATGGAATCAAACCAACATCATACGAGATTTTGACCACAAACACGCTCTCTCCATAACTGCCATGGAACTTCCTCATCATGACTGTCTTGACAAGCTAGTTTGGAGCCACCATCCTTCTAAAATCTTCACTACAAAAACCGCTTATGCTGCTCTTTCAGCACCTATAACCTACAATCCCGATCATGCAGATCTCACTTCCAAAAATATTTATAAAATCATATGGCACCTTCCGATTTTAGTAAAATGGAAATTCTTCCTCTAGCGCCTCTTGCATGACCGCCTAGCCACCAAACTCAACTTAAACAAACGCCAAATTATACCGCTTCCATTTTGTGACCTATGCCCCAACAACATAGAAGATGCCCTTCATATCTTCAAATATTGCCCCCTAGCCACTACCACTTGGTCCCATCAAACTCTTCCTATCCTCCCAACTTTAACCAATAGCACAAACCTACAACAATGGTTAACCGACTATATCACCCACTTTAAACAAGAGGAAGGTTTGAATAGCCCAAACCTCGCAAAAATTATCATCACTCTTTGGTGCCTTTGGTTGCACCGTAATGATAGGATTTTCAGATCCTATGCTCCTAGTCCCAACTCCGTTCAACACATTATCCAACAACTAGTAACTTTTCAACAACCTACACACTACCCAACTTCGTTTCTTGCACCCACCAGAAGAAAATGATGACACGCCTCCAGGATTCCTTCAAGCTGATCTGGGTACTTTTAGAAGAAAACAACCATCCCATATCATATAATGCAATGCAGCTTAGATTGCAAAGACATCCTGTACCGGGCTTGGTTGGTCTCATGACAACCCAACCACAACCAGTCAATACAGACCCCAAGGCGGAACCTTTGGTATTGCAACTAGCTCCACACACGCAGAAGCAAAAGCATGTCTCGCAGCAATTACATGGGCAATTGATCTCAACCTCAACATCATCCTAATCCTCACAGACTCCACTAATCTTATTTTTCTTCTACTAGGACAACTACGAAACTCCAACATCGAACACGCACACAACAGCGGCGATCAAGCACAAAGCTCTCCAACTACAAGTCTGCCGAATTCTCAAGGTCAATCGTCAACAAGTACAACAAGCACATGAGATTGAAAAATTATGTGCAACCAACCTCATGACTATTTAGTTTATTTTCTTTATTGTTCAGCTTCTGTCAAAAAAAAAAGACATTGTTTTTTTTACTCGTGCTAATGCGTTTTTATCATTTTTTAGAATAACCATGTCCAACTTATGCTAGTTTTTGACGGCCTTTTGGGGAATTAGGTGCAATGTACTTTATCTACTATCTAGTAGAATAGGGACATAAACGATGGGAAATGCCTAAGGTATATCAGATATATATACTATTTGATGAATAATGTATATATCATGGACAAAGTGGTAAATTGTTATGTAATAATGGTGGGGACCACACGCATAAGCGTATGAGAAAGTGGTATAAGTGAAGATTATGGTAGTACATGCAATGAATTAGGTAGTATGTTTACAATGTTGGTGATATATGTAAGGATAAAGCAGTATATATTTAAAGTAATGTAGTACATAACATATTTTTGGCAGTATAGAAAATGAATAAGGTAGTATAAAATCATATTTGGTAGAATATGCATGATTGAAGATGTTCAATAATTTACGCCTTTTGCCACCGATATATACATTGTTTAATGAATAGTACATATATCGGATATATACCTGGCAAACCTCCATAAACGATAATGATTCACTCCTCATGAGATGGAATGATGAGATCCGCTCCGAAATCTTTGAAAATTAGTTAGATCCGGTAAAAACAAGTCCAATAATAATTGATATTTTTGTAGAAATACTTTCGTCTTCTCATAAAATAGTGTTTCTTTCCTATTTGACTGTTTCAAAATATAATTCTTGTTTTTATTTATAGTTCTAAATTTGCCTATGATTTTTTTTAATTACAATCGTGTCACCATTAATTATTTGCTTCTTGTATTTCACTTTGTTTATTCAACCTAACGATTGAATTACTCAAACATCTGATTTTTTGCATTTTCTCTCCTAAATCATTTTTTTCTCGTAACATTAATTTAAAAAAAAAACACCTAAAGTTGATACTAAGCACGTGGCATTATAAATTAACCATATTATTTTAATGATACTAAGGCCCTGTTCGGTTCAACTTATTTTAATGAACTGAACTTATTTTTTGCTGAACTGAACTTATGTTTACTGATGAGCTGAACTTATTTTTACTGATTAAAATTATTTCTATACTTTTACTAATTCATGTTATTTTTTCTTCTTTCCACTACTTATTTTTGCTGAACTGAGCTATTTTTACTGAACTAAATTTATTTTTATTGAACGGAATTTATTTTTGGTGAACTAAACTAATTTTTGTTGAAGTGAACTTAATTTGCTGAATATTACTCCTTCCGTCCCAAAATATAAGTCTTGTTTTTCTTTTGCACAATCTTTCAGAAACACCTTTGACATTCTATATCTTTAATTTCGTATTAGTAAAAAATATAAAAAGTTAATAGTATGAAAGTACATATTAAGACGATTCTAACAAGATCTCTTATGGTTATGTTTTCTTGTATACTGTATCATTAAGACTATTTAGTTAATCCTTTTAAATTTGACTCACAAAAAGAAAAAGAGAAGGTATTGGGTCAAACGCGTCCGACCATAACATTTGGTCGGACGACTTTCAGTTGGTTTCATTTTTGTTTCAGTTGGTTTTAATTTTTGTTCAGTTGGTATCAATTTTTGTTCAATTGGTATCAATTTTTGTTCAGTTGGTTTCAAATTTTTTTTCAGTTGATCCATTTTATTTCAGTTGGATGTCTTTTAAGTTCAGTTAAATCTTCTATTCATTCAGTTGGAACCAACTGAAAGAATAAAAGAACTAACTGAAAGAATAAAAGAAGTAACTGAAAGAAAAAAAGAACTAACTGAAAGAGAAAAAGAACTAACTGAAAGAAAAAAAATAACTAACTGAAAGAAAAAAGAAAGTAACTAAAACAATAAAAGTAACTAACTGAAACAAATCACCAACTCCATGAAATTGAAGCTGCCATATAATATTGAGATACCAAATTAAAATCAAACCCAGAACCTGTTGAAAACGCTTCTCGATCCAAAGAAGAACATCTTGGCTGCTATGCACAAGAGCGCCACAGACAAGCGTCTCCGCAAATATGGTTTCTCTCTCTCTTTCTTTTCGTTTTTGTTTTTGCTGTTCCTCCAAGTACCTTCCTCATGATCTTCAGGTCCTTTTTCTTTCACTCTCTTGTTTGATTTAGTTTTGATTGTAGCTTCCCTTGCCGGAGCTTCATTTTTCTGCGTGGTGGTGGTTTCGGGGTTGGTGAACGGTGGTTTTGATGACGGTGATGGTGATGGTGAGCAGCGGCGCGGCGGCGTTCTCGCGACTTCGTCCGACGGAACATATTGGGTCAGACGGTCTGACCCAATAGTTTCACAAAGAAAAAAGGGGACCTATATTTTGGGATGAAGGGAGTATTATCTTAAGGTGAATTGAATATGGTCTAAACATGAAGGGAGCATTACTGGCAGTCTGGCACATGATCGATACTATTTGTGTTACTCTTAAATTTCACTTACCTTAATTTTCGTGAAATAATAGAATCAAACTACATTTACAAAACTGAGGCAGTAATTAAGGTAAAAGAAGAAGTTAAATTTGGCAAAACTAGTCTTATTCAAACAAACATAAGTTAAGGTTTTTGTTTATTTTACGTGGGATCCACCATGCACAGCACTTCTCTAAATGATCATATTCTTCGCTGCTTCTTGGATAGTACTCCATGATAAGCTCAATTTGTATATTTCTGCTTGACTTGAGTGCTTGACTAGAACTACACTAGCATGGGTCACTGGTGACGTATTATGTCCTTGCAATCTATGGTGACATTTTCCTCAATTAATCTGCTGTAAATTAAAATTCAATATACTTGCAGTTGCAGATAGTGGTAGAATATTTAGAAACTCAGAAACTGTTCTCTCCACAACTCAAGTGATGTTTGAGCTAAAGATGTTATTTCCTTTTGTTTGGCTAATCCTCCCATTCATAGTCTTACTCTTTATCAACAAGTTTTTCTTCTCCCAAACATCAAAAACTTCCAAATCTACAAACATCATATTCCCAAAATCTTACCCACTAATTGGTCATTTGATTGCCATTTACAACCACAAAAATGACAGGTTCCAATGGTTCTCAACCCTTCTACTCAACTCTCAGACCGCCACTTTTGTCATCCACCATCCGTTTGGACGTCGAAGTATCGATACAGCCAATCCTGCCAACGTCGAATACATCCTCAAGACCCGGTTTCCCATCTACCAAAAGGGCCCTCATCAAAAGACCATTCTTAAAGACCTCTTAGGAGATGGCATATTCAATGTTGATGGTGAGATGTGGAAGTTTCAGAGGCAGATTGCTAGCCATGAATTTAGCACCAAATCTTTACGTAACTTTGTCGAGACTGTCGTTGATACCGAGCTTTCCGATAGGTTGATCCCGATCCTGTCTGATGCTGCTAAGACTAACACAGTACTTGATCTGCAGGACATACTTCAGAGGTTTGCGTTTGACAATATATGTCAGATTGCTTTTGGGTATGACCCAAAATACTTGTCACCCTCTTTACCACATTCTGAGCTTGCTGCTGCTTTTGAAGATGCTGTGATGATTAGTAGTCAGAGAGCTAGAGCATATTTCCCATTTCTATGGAGAATTTGCAGGTTTCTCAATGTTGGTTCAGAGAAAATGCTTAAAGAAGCAGTTGGTGTTATTCGAGGTTTTGCAAATTCGATAGTAAGACAGAAAAGAAATGGGATCATGGAGAATTCAGACAAAGAGGATTTACTGTCAAGATTTCTTAAATCATGCCAGTGTGATGAGAAGTTTGTTGCTGATATCACGATCAGTTTTATCCTTGCTGGCCGAGATACGACATCAGCTGCTTTAACATGGTTTTTCTGGCTTGTATACAAGAACAAACATACAGAAGAAGAGATCCTAAGAGAGGTCAATAAAAGCAAGAGTAAGAAAACAGAGAATTCCTCTGTTTTTGAATTAGTAAAAGACATGGTTTATACACATGCTGCATTGTGTGAGAGCATGAGGCTGTACCCACCTGTGCCTGTAGACGCGAAGCAGGCTGCCGCGGATGATGTGTTGCCAGACGGCACGAATGTGGTAAAGGATATGTGGGTAGCTTATATCCCTTATGTTATGGGGAGAATGACAAGTATATGGGGCTCTGATTGGGCTGAATACAGGCCAGACCGTTGGTTGGAAGTGGTGGAAGATGGAGAAAAGACAGGAAAAGGGGAGTGGAAGTTTGTTCCTAAAGACCCGTATTCGTACCCGGTTTTTCATGCCGGGCCTCGGGTTTGTCTAGGGAAGGAGATGGCTTTCTTGCAAATGAAGAGAGTTGTAGCTGGTATCTTGGAACGGTTTCGCGTGGTTCCGGCAGTGGAAGAAGGGTTTGAGCCAGTTTATGTTCCCTACTTGACTGCAAAGATGCAGGGAGGTTTACCGGTAAGAATTGAAGAAAGGATACAAGCAAAGTAATTAGGTTTCATTGTTAGACTCGGTTTGTTTTGGAGGAAAACGTCTTTCCACATTTCCGGTTGTTTAGTTGGACAAGAGATATTAGGCTCTGTTCTTTTGGATTGGATTAATAGAAATTTCAGCTAAATTAAATTCTGACTAGTTCAATTCAATTCACTCGAGCTCATTCCAGTTCAATTTAGATTCATTAATTTCATGTTAATTGATTTGATTTTATTATTATAAACACTTGTTATCATTGTTATTATTACTTAATGGTTGTTATAATTATTATTCTATGAGAAATTTGTCAGAAATAATCTTTTATAAGTCACATTTTGCAAGAAATTAACCACCTTTTGTAAAAACAGCAAGAAACCACCTTAACTCTCATTTTTTAATTAGCCACCTGATGCCGAATTTTGGCCATTGACTTAATTTCTCGGGCATTGACCATCACGTGAGGTTATTTTCTTTCTCTTTTCTCCCTCCTCCCGGTAAGTTTTCCAAATTTTCTCCAAACACCATGATTTGTCCCTAAAATTTTCCATTTTTTCAGGTAAATATTCCTCTTTAACTATGTAATTAAAGTTTTTCACTTTCAATTTGAGGGTTTTTATGCTGTATTGCAGTTATCGTGTTGTTTTTGGCTATTGATGCGACAATATCATATATATGACGTTTGTCATGTGATGAAGTAGATTTGAAAATTTCTCAAATTCTCTGCTGCAGTCTTTTGGTTAAAAGATTTTTTATAATCACAAATTCCACACCAAATTTAAAATTTGATCTCATTGAACAACATCAATATTATATTCAAATGAGCATGACAATAGTTGTTTTTCTTCTTTGTATATCGAAGGTGAATTCCGTGCAATCCCTGCTAAGAGTGTAGGGTCGAAATTTTTCTTTTGAAAACATAATCATTCACGCCTAGAAGATCTTACACCGTTCTTGTTCTTGTTGTTATTAATACGGCGTAGCCTAGAACTAACAGAACTATAACAATAACATGCATAAAGTATGAAAGAAATGGAAACGGAGATTCATATTAGCAAAATATGATAGTTTTTAGAGTAGAGAGTAGAGTAGATAAATCATGGACAAGTTTTGCGTTAAACTTGCTCATTTAATCTCAATATAATAAGAACCTTTTGTAGGCTTACAATATATAACAACTAACCTTAAAGTTGGTTTTTTTTGTATTGGTGTTCTTTTGGTTTTGGTCTTGATTTTGGTTTTTTTTGGGTTAATTATTAGGTCACATGTGACGCTTACAGGCGTGTGGCCATGAGCCATGACATTAAACAAGTCTCGCAGTTTGCTAGACTTTTACTAATGACCTTTCAACGCGCATTAAGTATTATTATGTACTATTCAGTGATTGACTCAATCAAGTCTTTCACTGCTTTAATTTGAGTTGAGCGTAATATGGAAGGAGCAAGAGTTGAAATTTGTGTTTATGGATAATTTGTAATAAATGGTGCGTGTAGAATGGAATGGCCTTACAAAACTTGAAACTTGAAACTTGAAGAAGAGGTGCCTTTATTTAGTGGTGGAAAAAACAGCTTCTAGACACGAATACTATTAGACTTACATGCCCAACATAATGGTCCATCCATTATAGTGTTCGTGTAGGTACAGAGTAAATAAATCAAGTTTAAAATGGGATTTAACGAAGTTCACGATTTCTAGCAGTTGGTCGGTGGAGTTGACCGGGATCCGTTGTGGTACCTGTTGTTTATATAGGAACTCTACAAGAAGGGGGTGAATTGTATGTGTGGGAAATAAACGTACTTTTTGCTGAATTAAAAAAACAATGAAAGGAACAAGAGAAAGACACAAGAGATTTTTACGAGGAAAAACTTCCTGCGCCCAACAGGAATAAACGACCTCGACCACAAGGGATTTTAAACTCAACTCTTTCACTATAATAGGCCAAACACCTTAGTTACAAACCTATTAACTCTCCCAAAAACAGTTTCCTCTAACTGTTGTTCATCTCGAACTTCAATCGAAGTTCCTTTCTCTTTCTCTTTCTTCACTCAAAGTCTCACACTTTACAGGACTTCACTCAAACCCCTTACCCAAACTTAAACTATTAGAGTTCCTCTCAACTCTTTTCTCAACTCGAAATACAGAATAATATAACGGTATTAAACACTAATGGAACAATGAACTCATATGGTATTGGAACTTGGAACTTGGAAATTTGGCGTGGTACCGACTCAATATACATAATACTCAAATTAATACCTTTTTAGATCAATTATCACTTTGTCAGACACACAGGAACTTAGTTAATTGTTTGTCTTAAATAGCAGTCAGTTAATCAAACGTTGTTTAGATCATGGGATAATGGAGTAGTGGAGTTAACCATGTTCATTCTAATGCTTAAGGAACAAGGTAGCACTAACCCACTAACCCCACTTATTATACACGTCCACATGAACGTTTAAGTTGCTATAGACTTTTCCTAAAGTCAAGCAATTCATTTAATATCTTTTGACTAAGAAAATCGGTTATTAATAATTAAAACAAATAATATCTTAAAAATATTTTATTTAATTAAAAGATTATATTTTTGAAAATAATAAATATCTTTGTGAAATAGCCAAATTATCTTTATAAATCTTTCCCCAAATTTTCTCCATTATCAGTTAAATGATTCCACGTGTGTGATAAGAGGAAAACAAAATTTGTTTGTTCCTTTATTTAAAGACAATGCTTGTTCCTTTGAATAAAAACATTAAGCGTTAGATTTGTTTTCTAAAATAAATTTGCTTGTTCCTTTAGATTAAAACATTGCTTGTTACAAGTTTGTTCCTTTCAAAAGAACAAACAAACATTCCATTCATAGGATCAGACATATATTTTGTTAGTATCTCTTTTTAGGCACATGTTTCTTATATCAGTTCCACTAACATAGTTCCATAGGAACAGTTCCAATTCTTTACCATATGACGATCTTTGTTCCTTACATAAGAAACCTAATTAAACCTTATTTAACTAAGCTCCTTTTCTCTTTGAGTTCCCACTCACGAACTTCATTCTTCTCTTGGAGTTCCAACTCAGGAACTTACTTATTATCTTCATAAAGCATCATTATTAATTCATAAACCTTGCACACATAAAACTTATAAGCCTTTTTAGTTATTACTTTAGTTTGTCATCATCAAAACCATATAGGTTCAACAATTTCCCCCTTTTTGGTGATGACAAACCAAGGCAAAGTAATATAAAAACAAACATAAATAAATTATAATATAACAATGCAAGATCATGTTATGTAGAGAATAAACCATAATAATAACAATAAGTAAGATACCTTGCCATTATCTTCCCCTTTTGACATCATCAAAAAGTGTATTACTTTTCAAGAATCCATGATTAGTCTTCCGGACTTATAATGTCACCACACCACCATAAATATATAATTAATGGTCAAACATGAGTTTAAAATTTTTCAATTTGCTCAAACATCAATCTAGTAATATTAGCCATCCTCATACACATGTTAATCGATTAGTCAAAGAAGTTAAAGCATATTAAACATAAACCACCACTATTACCAAAGTGCAATCCATAAAGCAAACAGACGAAATGTCCAATAGAATTAAAAGAGAGGATCAAAGACTTATTTTGTGAAGGAATGGTTGGTATAGGCTAAGTGGCAAAGACATATATGTATGAATTAGTCACTTGTTCCTCCACCATTACCTAGCCTAAACTTCCAGTTTTCTTGTGCTTTGCCTTCGAAACACACGCTCGTTCCTTTCAAATAACATGTAGTTCCTTACTCTCTTTTTCAATAATTTGAATATAATTTTGCTGTCTGTTCCTTATTTGGAGTTTCAAGGAAATAACTGATTCCTTTTGTTTACTTTAGATTTGATACTAAAGGAACACACTTGGGACTACTAGAATCCATATATTTCATGACAGCTTTGTAGAAGTAGGAAATTGAACAATTTTTGGAACTTTCAATCTCTTCTCTTTCTCTCTCTCCCACATCTCTCCTTTTATTCTCCTGTTTTCTCGCATATTTTTTTTGTTCTTTTCTTTGTTCCCCTTTCAATTACTGCATCATCATCAATATTTAAAGTTTTAGTGGAGGAACACTAACCGAACGCTTTGTATATATGGTGAATTGGTTAGAAAGAAAAAGTATATATAAATGTGATATGGAATGGTTTGGAGAAATATATGAGATCTTTATATATATAATATAGAATAAGAGGTATGAGATTTTTGGGAGTGATATAACTTATGTGTGAACAGAATTGGACATTCATACGTAATGCACTTGATTCAGGTGGAATGTATAATATATGAGTTCCTTAGATGAAAGGAACTACACTTTTTACTTCCTCTTCCTCTTGACTAACAATTAGCAATATGGACAATAAGGGGAATATTACAAAGACATCAGTGAGTCATCTTTTATATTTTAACTCATGAATACGCATAAAACATAGAAACAATTGTGGCGACACACATTCATATGGAAGACATGTCACAAAAACTTTACCTATAAACGTTAGATGAATTTGACATTTAGAGGAAAACAAGACAACATAACTTACACAACAAAATCATCTCTATATTTTTAAAGCCTTTTAAGTGAGAGAAATTTGAATACTTCACTAGATAAATGCAAGGAACAACGGGTGCCATACATTATTCCCCCTCAGTAAGGCATCAATACGTCTAGTAATTATAATTAGGAACCCAACTTTGTTTAGGTTTGATAGGTTTTAGTCGTACACCTAATCAAAAATAAACCTACGGACCTCTAACTAGGTAGTCAGTGGAAGCAGGGTCGAATCCACAGGGAGACAGAGTTTCTAAATCAATATTCAACCAATTCAGCTACTCCAGATGAAATCAGGAAGGAATTAATTAAACTAAAGAATAGACTACGAAAGACTGAATAAATCGAGGATTAAACTATGGAATAAAAGTCTAGGGTATTAGGTCGGTCCACCATGCTTATACCAATCAAATAGGGTCAACTACTATCAAAACCTAAGTCAAGAGTCGGGGGATTAGAGCCTATGTTGAGCTATGGTTAAGACTCAACGCTCATAGTTCAACATACGCCGCATGTTCACTAACGTAATCAGAACTACTGACGTGTCCTAGGCCTCTAGTCGTAAGACGGATCTGTGCAAACAACTATTAACCACAAGCAATCAATGAAATTGTACACTGACATTAATTACTCAATAAGAACAAACCACATCACAAACACCCTAATCAAGCCCTAGAAATTGAAAGAAAGCTAAATCACAATCATGGTATAAACATGGCTTTCCTATCTAACACCCTAGAAAGAGAACTACTCACTCATAATTGAATTGACAACAATAAGACTAATATGAAACCCTAACAATTGCATCATGAATAATTGAATAAATAAACTAAGCAATTAATAATAATAAAAGAGATTAGAGTAGAGAAGAGTACCAATTGACGGAAAGCAGGAACTTTTATTGAAATCGAAATAGGTTTGATCACCTCTAAATTAATCTAAAGTGTTTGAATTAAACTAAGAACAATGAAGAATAAAACTAGTCTAAAACCTAATGAAAGATGTATAAAAGATAGATTTCTCTAAATAATGAGGAAAACGGTATTTATAATAACCCTCAAGTCTAATTAAAAATAGGGAATAAAAAAACGAAATCCGCATTGAATGGCGCCAGACCCGATCGGGCCCGAGGCCTCCACCCGATCGGGTCAAATACCAAATACCCTCTTTTGCTTCTCGTCCTCTACGCAGCAGCCCAGCAACCTGATTTATGAAAATGCGGCCCACCCGATCGGGCCCAAGGCATCCACCCGATCGGGCCTGGGCGCATTATGGCCTAGGAAAGACGCCCTTCAAGCAGCGTCTCTAATAAGACCTACGAGCAGCCCACCCGATCGGGTCGGGCGGTGGATGCCCGATCGGGTCTGGGCACATGTGTTCTCGCCCGATCTGATCGGGCACGCCTTGCCCGATCGGGTCCGCAACTTTCATACCCGATCATAAATATTTCGCCCGATCGGGCCATTTCTGCCCGATCAGTGCACGAAAACCTCATTTGACTCTTTGGCTCTCTAATCTTCACGTTTAGGGGTCTTGGGACCTCCTAAACTATCCATAAAGCTCGTGAGCCATCCTACGTGCCTCGTAACATCTCGTAAAGCCGTGGTTGCTTCCAAAAGGCTCGGAAATAAGGAGAAAACTCCATAAAACCTGCAATTCAATACTAAAACACGAAACCACAACTACATACGATAGTTAGCACAAAATAGCTCCCAAGAGCTCCAATGAAGCACAAATTAGCTTGTAAATAAGGGAGAAAACTCTATATATACGTGATATCAAGGTTCCACTCTTAAACACACATCAAACTTATTCATAAAGATTTGCATCACATGTATCAAATATTTGACATCTAAACAAAGCCCATGTTTTCTTTTTATTTGGGCAATTAAAAAATCTTTTGATACGTGTTGTAAGTTCCTATTGTTGTTCCTAACATTTGTCAGTTGCTTTCCAGATTTTAAACTTTGATTTTGAAATAAATCAAGAACTACATTTTGGGAACTACAATACGGAACTTCAACTATAAAAACATCAAATTCCATATTAATTGAAAATTTTATCATTCCTACTAACATGTTCCTAAACTAAGAGAAACAAATTTTCATCAATTAACATAAATAAACAACATACCTTAGCATTGATGAAAAACTCCATATTTTTCTTCTAGTAAGCAAAATAACTTCCCATTGAATATTGGAGGTCTTAGTGTTGAGTAACCTTCTTTGAGCTTTTCAATAGTGTCCATGTTCCTTAGGATCTTTTTCTCAATAGGGTTTCCTACGTTTTTGTGAGATCCGGCTCTAATACCAATTGTTGTTTATATAGGAACACTACAAGAGCGGGGGGGGGGGAATTGTATGTGTGGGAAATAAACGTACTTTTTGCGGAATTAAAAAAAACAATGAAAGGAACAAGAGAAAGACACAAGAGATTTGTACGAGGAAAAACTTCCTGGGCCCAACAGGAAGAAACGACCTCGACCACAAGGAATTTTAAACTCAACTCTTTCACTATAATAGGCCAAACACCTTAGTTACAAACCTATTAACTCTCGGGCCACTACTTGAGTTCCTCTACAAACTCACGTCCCAACAACAGTTTCCTCTAACTGTTGTTCCTCTCGAACTTCAATCAAAGTTCCTTTCTCTTTCTCTTGCTTCACTCAAAGCCTCACACTTTACAGGACTTCACTCAAACCCCTTACCAAACTTAATCTATAAGAGTTCCTCTCAAATCTTTTCTCAACTCGAAATTCAGAATAATATAACGGTATTAAACACTAATGGAACAATGAACGCATATGGTATTGGAACTTGGAAGTTTGGTGGTACCGACTCAATATACGTGATACTCAAAATAATACCTTTTTAGATCAATTATCACTTTGTCAGACACACAGGAACTTAGTTAATTGTTTGTCTTAAATAGCAGTCAGTTAATTAAATGTTGTTTAGATCATGGGATAATGGAGTACTGGAGTTAACCCATGTTCGTTCCTATGCTTAAGGAACAAGGTAGCACGAACCCACTAACTCCACTTATTATACACGTTCACATGAACGTTTAAGTTGCTAAAGACTTTTCCTAAAATCAAGCAATTCATTTAATATCTTTTGACTAAGAAAATCGGTTATTAATAATTAAAACAAATAATATCTTAATTTTTTTTTCTTTAATTAATATATTATATTTTTGAAAATAATAAATATCTTTTAGAAATAGTCAAATTATCTTTGTAAATCTTTTCCTAAATTTTCTCCATTATCAGTTAAATGATTCCAGGCGTGTGATAAGAGGAAAACAAAATTTGTTTATTCCTTTATTTAAAGACAATGCTTGTTCCTTTGAATAAAAAAATTAAGCATTAGATTTGTTTTCTAAAACAAATTTGCTTGTTCCTTTAGATTAAAACATTGCTTGTTACAAGTTTGTTCCTATCAAAGGAACCGACAAACATTCCATTCATAGGAACAGACATATATTTTGTTAGTATCTCTTTTTAGGCACATGTTTCTTATATTAGTTCCACTAACATAGTTCCATAGGAACATTTCCAATTCTTTACCATATGACGATCTTTGTTCTTTACATAAGAAACCTAATTACACCCTTATGTAACTAAGCTCCTTTTCTCTTTGAGTTCCCACTCAGGAACTTCATTCTTCTCTTGGAGTTCCAACTCAGGAACTTCACTTATTATCTTCATAAAGCACCATTATTAATTCATAAACCTTGCACACATAGAACTTGTAAACCTTGTTAGTTATTACTTTGGTTTGTCATCATCAAAACCATATAGGGTCAACAATACTAATCCTAGATATTTTAAGTGAAAGTGCTCCTTTTGTTTAGCACATATAGTTACCTCGCTCTTTTGTAAATTTCCAAAATACTAGTTTTAAATATACTGAAGAAAGAACTAGTTACGAAATTAAAAACTAGTAAAATGAGCTTACTGTTAGTATGTGTATGCAACGAATTGCGTGAGGAACCCAATTATGAGGGTATCCATCTTCTATGGCTTATTATGTAACACTGTGTAGTGAGGGATTTGTTCTTGTACATCAAAACTTGTTTGTGTTTTCTGTTGGTGTTGGTGAGGGTTTTTCAGGGTCTAGGGCTGGGTTTTATGCCAGGGAAGTACTTTCAAGGGTGCTGGGGCTTTTTTTAAGGTTGTGACCGAGCTTTAGGAGAGGGGAGCATTGTGACTTATGAGGGGTGGGGGCAGGGTGATTTTTGGAGTGGGGACATAAAAGAAATGCAAAAAAAATTTCAAGTAAATTACCATTGAGTGTATTGCATGTCTGATTTTCTACCTACTAATCATGCATTTTGGAAAATAATGTACGTATTTGAAAGGAAAAATTATTAGAAAATACCAACTAGTTCTATTTTTTTTACACAACAACTAACAGAAGTCATCCAAAAATTCGTTTGTAGACCATAACAATAGCCTTTTAAATAACGACATTTAATTTATAACATAGATTTTTCATTTTATATTATTGAATGCAGTTTGTGGGGAGTGTTTAAAATCTCAGAGGACTAGAAATTATTTCCATTGTTAATATTAGAGCACCCTTAATGGTGAGGCAAAAAAATCTCAATCTTCTATTTCCTCATTTCTCTCTCCCCCACATCACCCAATTGAGATTTTCCAATTGAGAATTTTTTCCACTTCTTGACACTGATCTTTTGAAAATTATCAATTCTATTCTCTCTCTTATTTTTTGCCTACCCCACCACATTTTCTCTCTCTTCACCCAATTTCTATATTACACTACATATTAATTTATTATAAATTATTATTAGTAAATTGTATTATTAAGGTAATTATTATTAATTAATATGAATTAAAAATAAATTTATGTAATAAATATTGATGCATAAATAATCATTATAATTAATAGAGAATTACGTATGTACAGGTAGATGTAGATGCTTAATTTTTAAAAGATTAATAGTTAATTAAGAAATAATATATATATTAATCTCGTTAATGCTTGTTTATAATTAGGTGCATAATTCATTGGATTTTGTGGAGTAATTTGTGGAAAAACTTGAGGATAGTTTTGTTGATTGATTCCCATATTTTGCTGATTTTGTGAAAAATATTGTGGGTTTTGAAGATAATTTTGAGAAATACCTTGTGGATTTTGAGAGCTATTTTTATGAATTCTACGCTTACGCTTGAGATTAGTAGGATAATTAGGATTTCCATATTCCATAATTATGATTTTGAATATTTTTTAGGAATTTTAAAGAGAAGAAAAGTGAATAGATAATTAATTTAACAAATGATGGAAAATAACAATTGATTGGGAGTTTTTTTTTGAAGGTGTTCAACATATAGCAAAATGGGTGTCTATTTATAGAGAACGAAAATTCATGAATTTTGATTTTTTTTTTGGATTTTTAGTTTACAAGATATTGGTCGTGCAAATTTTACAACCATAAAGTAAAAAAAATCTGTCCAATGAGAACACGCCAGCTGGACTGACGCGCGTCAGATCCAGCTGGGTGACTTTATTTTTTTGCATTATTTTGCCTTGAAACGACATTGTTGCTGCTGTACTTGTTGGCGTTGTGATGGGTGGCATTTCTTTGGTGGGCCCCATCTCTCACACCTCATTCCCACTGAGATTTCTCAAAGAAATCTCGATTTACCGAGATTTTCTCAAAATCTCAATTGGTGAGATTTATCAACTCTAGCATTAAGGAGCTTTTTTAATCTCAACAAAATCTCAATTGGATTGAAATTTTTTTGAGACACCCATTAATAGTGCTCTTATCACCTCTCAACTAAGCCATAATCTAAGGTGAGTAAGATTATGATTTTTATATGTCAGTTCTTCAATTTAGGATTCAACAATCCAATTAGTAACTACATTCAGGGAGTTTTATAAATTAGGGGGAATTTTCAAATATTAGGGTCGTGTTTAGTGAATTGGTGGAGATATATAGATTGGGGGGATTAGCTTTTTTGAATTATATGCTTTGTGATCTGAAAATTGATTTAAAGATTAACCTGTAACTGATTTGCGTTGGGTAATTGTAAATTGATATATTGACTGAACTTTCAATTTTTGCTGTTAGAGGAATAAAAAGCCCTCCAAACAAACTTCTTAACTCTTTGTTTCACTTGATTATCATCAATTACTATTACGAATAGTGTTTGAAAGTTGGTGTAAAACCCGGACCCGGAATTAACTTATAATTGACTAGTAATCAGCGGAATCGTTTTCTTAAGCATGGGTTATGACCCACTATGAATACAATATGCTTAAAATAGCTCACAATAATATCTCTACGACAATAAGATCTTATAAATGCTCCTAATAGCCTTAGTGAATGCTTCATGAAATCCACCTCAACGACTTCCTTTTCATTGGTCGTTCTTGATCCCTCTTTCCTGACCTGAGTTTCGTTTAGAAGAAAAAATAGAAAAAACAAGAATAGACAGAAAAACTTTCCAAAAAATGAGTGGAAAACTTGTAACTTTACTCCAGCGCGTAAAAATGGTTTTAGTTTGAAAACGTTTTTTTCACACAAAGGCACATATCACATCACTTTGGTAATTGTTCGGAAATATTTTTGAACAATCTCCTGGCAATAATCACTACAAGGAGAAAGGGTTATGGCAACGGCAAAAAGTGTTGCAATAAATAATTTTTTTTTTGTTCGAAGTCTATGGCAACGGTTGGAAAACCGTTGCAGGAAGTCGCGTTGCCTTAAGTTTAAGGCAACAGTCGTAGGACTTATTGCAACACTTTAGTTAAATTGTTGCAATAGTTTGCTATTGCAACGTTTTTCTATTGCAACAAAACATCCACCTAGTGCAACAATTTTACATCTTCTTAGGCAATGCTATTTGTTTTTTTTGCAACGCTTTCTTGAAACATTAGGCAATGGTTTACAAATTAGTCAACTTGCTCTACTATTTGTGGCAACAATATTTTTTGTCTAATGCAACGCTGTTTGAGACGCTAACGCTACAATTATCCACTGAAGGCAACATTTTTTTGAAGCAAAATTGACTGTATGAAATAATTACTGAACATGCTTCAAAAAATAATATTTACTAAATAGCTCGCATAATTCTTCAAAGCACCCAAAACTTGATGTCTAGTACAATAAATTAGAAAGAATACAATTTAACAATAAAATTTAATTTGAGAATAAAAATACTTAGATTAATAATTCCCCACAGTAGTACATCATATAAGTAATGTATGTACGAATGTACCATACATTAATCCACGCTTAATCCATCCATTAGCACTACCTAAAATCATTGTTACCAAAATCCTTGCAGTACATGTCCGAAAATCCTAAAAGCATATAAAGTCAAAAGCAATACTCATATAATGTTCATTCTTAAAATAAAATAAAAACTTGTTCATTCCGTCAAATAAGCACGTGAAGAAACTCCTAATAGTTGTAATTGTACCATCCTGCAAACCAAAAACAAAACCCATTATAAGATTTCATACGAGCTCAAAATGTATAAGAAAACAAGAGTATTCATAAACAAAAAAAAATTGTAGACTTGACACTAAATAGCGGTTTCTTTGCTCAAATAATCCGCCACATACCATGAAGCTTAATGAGACACAATAAAACTTTTTACTAAGCATACGTCCCAATAATGCAGATTTACAAGTCACTAATTTTAATAAAACTTTATAATGAATCTATCACCCACCTTGAAATTACAAGATCTGTACAACTGTACCAAACCTTCCTCATGGATACCTCTTATACAAAGAGGCAGCTTATTCATTTACGTCTTTTTTGAGACCTTTACCTTTTATATTAGGTACTTGAGGTTTCTCCTTCTCCTAAAGATCACTACAGATAATTTTTATGTGCTATTAAAGTCTCTTAAGTGATTTTAGACTAGTTTGCAGACCTGTAGTTTTACAACCTTTTGGATGCTATGTAGTTTTACAACCTTTTGGATGCTCTATTAGTAACAATGTGTTTAATTGTGTCAAAGTTTTTCTTACTTTACCTCATTTGCATTTACTAGAGCCCCCTCATCTTAATTACTGAGCGTCTTTTTCTGTTGTGGCCTTTTGAATTCATCAGTGGTAATACCGTAGTAGATGGTCTGAGTTTTACTATGACTCTAGTCTAGCTCTTTTGAGGCATTATACAGGTTGTCAATACTTCAGCTTAATAGACACTAATTAAATGATGGCTAACATAGGATTGAATTTCCAACCTGGCTGAAAACTTATATAACCAATAAATATGGGGGGCGATTTAAAAAAAAAGGTCTGTGAAGCTGGCCTGTAGGGGCCGGGTCTCCACCCGCCACTCCCATAGCTTCGCCCCTGCCTATACCAAACCTTCCTCATGACGTTTTGAGGTGGAGTTAAATTAGATGTTTAAGATTCAATTCAAAAGGAGGAAAGAAAAGAAATTTAGATTGCAAAAGCCAAGTTTTAAGATAAAACTAACTAGCAGTTAAAGAAAGCAAGGGGAAATTAAGTAACAAACCTGAACATGTCTATGATGTCAAGTGTCTATTTGCCATCACTGTGATCTTCAACACCACTGTTAGTACCCCTACCATTACCAGACACCATAGCTTTTGCAATATCTTCACGCGTTAAGTTAAGGGTGGGACCTTCTTTTTGTTGTAACTGAGCAAGTACCATAACAACAACATCGAGCGCCATTGTTTCCTTCTGAGTTTCGATGTTTCTTTCCAATTCCTTGAGTTTAGCAACTTCGGCAGCATGCACTTACTTCTCTTTGGCCAATTCTTCCCTTTCCACATTCAAATCCTTTTGTATATCAGCTGTTACAACACTTTTAATTGAATCCATAACCTCCGTAGGCAAAATTAGTGATGTGCTTGCTCCTTTCTCCTTCAGTTTCTTACGAGAAACTCCTGTCCCAAGTAGTCGTAGCCGTCCATTATGGTCACCTCCCATTACCTTGTCAAATGGGTCAATGTGACAATCGTCACCTTCATCCGCTTGCAATGCTTCCGATTCCCTCATTTTTTTAATTGGAACTTGGTCAAAAATGCATTGTGAGCTATTACTAAAGTCATTAAGCATAGGGAAAACAGATAGCATAGCATAGGATAGCAGCAGCATGAGTTGCTTTCGGACAGTATTATGAGCACCAAGAAAAACATATATAAAAAAGTAAGGTCTGGGATAAGTGCTAACTGTAAGTAGTAAGTCATATTATTATTAACGAGATATACTCAGTTTGTCATAGTTGCACCAAGCAGAGTAAGCTGGCTCCCCATTTTTTTGCTCTTCTGTAGGGCTTCCTGGGATAGCACCACAAGCACTTGAACACATGGCAAAGCTACAACAGCTACATGATCGTTTGTGGACATTTATACACTGACTTTTCAGATACTTCGACGCAAGATAATTTCACTTTAACAATTCATATGTACTTGCTATTAAACATAGAATTGGGCAAGTAATAACAGTAAAAACAATTATGTTGCAGGCACTGGTGAATCGGTGATCATCTCATGGAGTGAAGTCCCACTATGATATATTTTTAAGAAAGACGTCTTATATAATGTTTCAAGTCTTTTTGTCACTGCAGTTTTCTTAGCTTGCTTCAGAGTATGTGATTTCAATTAAATTTCCTCACGTACTCATCTTTTTATCACTATTATCTATTAAGTTTCTCAATCCATCAAAAATGCATTGTGAATCAACATATCAAACTACTTAGTATAAATTATACATTAATTGGAACACTCACAATCTTCTTTTGTGTCTCACTAGCACATGTCTTGTATTCTTTTCCTTCTTTCCGGCGTCGTGTAGTTTCAAACATCTTTAGCTTAGAAGGTGCTTCGCCGTCTTCTTCCAACTGAGATATGATGCATACTTAAACATTAACAGTTAAACATATTAAAATTAGCTTTAGATTTCTAGTCCAAGTGTGGTATGAATTTCTCACCATTTTTCGATAAATAGTGGCAAAACTTTTAGGACCAGCTGTGTGCATGTGGTCTACTTTTAGACGATTCTCAAAATTTTGCATGCTTGTAATCTAATGAAAAAGGGAGATCAGTAAGCATGAAAATAAGGAGCTAGTAAAATATGACACATAGAATATTACTTTTACTTTATATCTTTGCTGGCCTACTGTTCCAAAATGACGTAAGTGTTTTCCAATGCTTATCAGGCACTCTCTTTGGACAATTATCCTGTCTGGCATTGAAGTTAGAGAGTGTATAATAATTCTGGTTTTTCATCCGGCATTTGAAGCCTCTCCAAGCAGCATCAATTGAAGAAAGTTCCCAATCTTTAGCTATTGCCGGTAGGATATACTTGCTCTAAAAATGAGTAGTTAGAATGTTAGATATAAGACATTTGTAATGATAATGAATAAAGAGTAGTTCTTTAACTAATAAGATTCAATATTAGGTAAGAGTTACTAGCTTTTTTGAATCAAAAAAATTAGGTACATAGTTCTTAAGTCAGTTAAGTTTATGTCTTTCTTGGGTTATTAGAACAAAAGTTAAATCAAAAGACATGTCATAACAAAAACTTACGTTAACATAGTTCCACATCTCATTCTTATTTGGAACTTTTTTCCAATTTGTGAAAGTTACTAGTGCCCAAGTGTGATCACGTGCAATAGTTCCCAAAAACAGGCTCAACTCTTGCTTCGCCTTTTCGGGTCCTACAGGTTCTCCTTTGTCATTGCAATAAATTGCCACACGATCTTCGCATTTGCGAGCATGAACATCAAACAAATTTGTAGGCCCTCTACCTTTCTTCTTAGGACCTGCCATATAAAAATAACTTAGTAAGAAATCTTTAAGCTCATGTAATTTGTACAAAGAGAACCCGTCAATAAAGATGTTGCTGATGTATCTCAAGCTGACATCAAAAAAATTGAATTCAGGGTATTAAATTTAATTACGATTTCTAAACTTCGACCATTCACTAGTATATCTGACATTCATTTCCGTGGGCTCGTGTTCGTTCTGTTAGCCTTAGTTCTCTATGTGAACTTATAAGAACTGGTATGAACTCGGCAAAACTCAATTATGGCTGTAAAATAAACCTGGTAGCTCTTATATGGACCAATCTAAACTTCTTGCTGGAATAGATGTTGCAACTATCATGGGTATTGTACTACTGATTTGTTCTACATTCTAAAGCTTCATTTGTTCTTGTTTCGCAGGGTGCTGCGAAGGGTAGTAACATTGCAAAAACTTCATGTCGTGATGTGTGGACAGAGTACTATGATATGGGAGTTAGTGGAATATGGGCTATTGTTGACTATAAATATATACAGCTAATGACATTGTAGACTTGCTTTATTATGTTGCTCAAAAGATGATGGCAACAGGCGATACTTCAGTATTCATATGACATTGTTGATAATCTTCACGACCCCTTATACAAGCATCATAAATATTGGTCTAACACATTAAACAGTTTTAAAGGCGTATGATATGTGATTTTAGTTTTTAGTTTCCAGCTCTTAGTTTTGAAAACAAACATGATTACTACGACTAATTTCTGACTCCTGAAATCTTTAACAAAAACCGGAAGCTAGCATACAAGGAAGAATGGAAATCATCCACTTTCTTTTTTCAAATGGACGTGATAATGAGTAAAAAACCCGATAGCTGACAATACTCTACTAAGAGCTAACTATAATAATAGATTGAAGCATGTATACCCAACTTGTTGTAGTAGCAACCCACTACAAAATTCAGACTTAGTGAACCCCAAATACTTTGACCAACAATGCAAGGGCCAAAATTCCATGCTAAAACATATAGTTATTGTTGAACATGAGCTGAAATACTCCATATACTAAGTGAGTGTTTAACTTTAATTCTGCAAGGTTTATAGTGTTAGAAGCTCACATTGTCATTCATTTCATAACTACTAATCATTCACAAAAACCACTCACTTGAGTTTGTATATTAGACAAATCATTCACAGTTTAGAACATCAAACATAATCAAATTCTTTTTAAACATGACCACCAAGAATGAATTTTGACACTTAAATTAGATTAAACTTCCAGGTTACATGCACTTATATCATCAAATCTAGGAGCATAGAATCTTAAGGGATGTATTCTAACTTTCCATGTTTCTTCTTTCCTCACTAAATGCAATACGATATTTTATTGGTTTAATGCAATCAGATAATATTTAACCAGAAGTGAAGTTGACAGAAATTCGAAAACCAAACAGTAATTGTTGAGCATCCACAAAATTATTTTCAGCAATAATAATGTTATAAACAGTACAACATCAACGGTTCAAGTATAAAATCTAATGCAAATTAAATAGTAACAAGAACAAATTAAAACAGGACAGCAAGCTTCATAGGCATTTAGTGAAAAAAACAGAAGAGAAGAGAAAAACATTAAAACTTGTTAGTCCATGGTTTGCAACCTTAACCCATACTCTGTAAGATCTTCCTTGCAACTGACTCATGAAGATAAAAAGGATTCAAGCTTGGTAATGTCTCTAAGTAGTAACCACTGTAATCCTTATATGACAAGAACCGTAAATGTATATTTTTATAAAGAAAAGGAAAAAAAAGGGGCATTCTACATAGAATCAGTTCCTACTCTTGGCTATTTTTCTTTCCTGTCATTGCTTGGCAGTTAGTAGTTGTCCTTAACAAGCATGACATATCTTCAATTTAAACAGCTAAATCCAAATCAAGAGTTCAGATTAAATTCATAAATTTTAATTCATCATCACAAACCTATAGGCCATATATTTGCAATCACAAATTCGCAATGGAAAACAATGTAGAAGTAGACATGAAACGAATTTTAGAAGAACAAAAGAACTAACCTTTTGCCTTCCCTCCACGAGTCAATTTGCAGCAATACTTGTAGGGTGACTCAAATCAAGCACGCACCGCCCATCAACTGAGGAAGAACAATAACAAATTCAAAAATTTTGAAATAAAGCATAAAAGTTCATAAATCTATATACTCAGATGGGATAATCGAGCTTCCACTTTTTTCACCCTATACTGTGCCACTTTGTCTCGGAGCACCTGTTTCGAGGTTTGCCTAATAATTTATCCTCAATCTTTGTTCTATGAAAAAGCAAAGTGTAGCTTTTGAAGTTCATGCCTTCCCTAAAGTTTGCCATCAATTTCTGCAATGTCATTCTATTCTGAACCATGGGCTCATTATTGAAAATCATTGGAAGTTCTTAAGTAGTTTATGCTGCAATTTTTTTGTTTTTTCAAGGCAGTGAGTTTCACTGAGGCATGTCCTGATTATTAAGGTGTTCTCCATAAACATAATAGTTGATCCTTTTGCAGTCATCATTAATCTAGCTGATCTCAACATGTATCAATATCTATCATCTCTTTGTTTATGGCGGAGCCGTAGTAATTGATAAGATGTGTATATGTAGAGCACGTCAGTGTGATTTTTGCCAGGAGTGGAGGGCCTTGAGGTCAAAATGTTAACAAAGATCTGTTCAGTTTCATTTTTTCAGTAGTTACCGTTTTCAGCTGCTTCCTAGTTTATTTTTTAACGTTTTTTTCCCTTTATGCAGTAAACACCAAGGTAGATATGCGCTTCAATGTTAAAAATGCAAATTGGCTAAGTGAAAGAATCAGAGAGAAGATTATACAATTGGTTTGGTTCTTGCCTCCTTATCATCTATTTGTTCTTTGACACTCATTTCAGTGATTCATTTAGCCCATTTTCTTAGAGGAAAGAGGCGTGTCTTTGTCTTGTGTTTATTGTTTGCCTACCTTGGAGTTGTAGTAAGTAAATTTGATCAAATGCAAAGCAGACGATGGAGAAATAAGAGAAAGAGCCCTTGCTTTCTCGACAACTTTGCTTTTTTCATAAAGAGTGGTGTTTTTGCTTCTGGCTAAGCAGGAGAAGAATCGGATCAACAAAGATGGAGAGATAGTGATATCTTCCACAAAGACTCGCACACAACAGTAAACTCCTTGCTTAATTACTTCAGAACAATTCACGAGAAAAATCCAAACTCTGTCTGATCTTGTGATAGTACTCCCAACTATGATTTATTCTAGTATAGTCCAAGCTATATGAGATCTCTTCCCAAATTGATCCATGACTCGAACAACCCGGTTTAGTAAGTCATTAAGACCACGTGTCAAATGGTGAATTTGTGTTCGACTCCTATCTATTTTTACTCTTTCAATAAGAAAATAATTCAATTTCTCTTTCTCCTCCCATTTTCTACCTTTTCCCGACAGACTCGTCCCCCTCCTCCCTTTGCCTTTCACTTTTCAGGTAACAACCCCCCTCCCTCCCCCCGTCCTTTCACTTTTCCAGGCAACTACCCCTTTTCCCCTTCCCATCACTTTTTCACTTCATGGCGGTTTTAAACTTTGCATTTTTACTTTTCATACTTATCCGAAACAATATTTTTAGTTGATTTAGTTGGTTATTTTGAGCATGCAGGCACTGAAATTGGTTTTATGATCAATCTGGTTACCTAGGTTCCTTTTAATTGGCTTTTCATTTCATGCTACTGATATATTGCCTTCTGTCGAAGTCGAACTCAGAAAATCCAGTTTTTTGTGCCAAGAATTTGAGCAGATAAGGCTAGTCCTAGTATAACCCATTTCAGTGCTCCAAGCCCTTCCAATGGTTCTGTTGGGATAAGGCAGGCTCTTGCTATTTGATCATGACTAGGATTATCTCCTAACATCAATGTTGTGCTTTTTGGCAATGACCCATCTCTTCAATACTTTGCTACTGCCTTTGGCTCTTGTGGTGTTGTTGATTCTGACATTGATCTGTCGTAAGTGATCTGTCAAGGATTGGAACTCGTGGTTGCTGGCTGGGAAAGAGATGGAACGGGAGTGGCTAGGCTGGTGAGGGAAGGGGTATGGTGGCTGGGTTGGCGGGGAAGAATGGTGGCTAGTTGTTGGCAAGGCATAGGGTCTTGGTTGCTAGCTCTGCAATGGATGGAAGAGCGGAGGGTTAGCTGGCAAATTTGGAGAAAGATGAGATAAGCATAGGTAATCTCAAGCTTAACAGGAATAGTAAGTAAAAGGCCATATCCTTCCTATCTCTTCATCCTCTTCCTAATGGCCCTCGCTGAAAGAAGCTGACCCTATTCAATTTTACTTTCATCTTTCTCAGCTACATCCTCCAACTGATTCCCACTATTTCACCCAATTTAATTCAACAGTACCACAAATCATCAAAAAGCAACAAAATCACGATTCCCTCTGTAAAAAAAACATGTGAGGCCCCATTCCCAAGCAAAGCAAGGACCATTATTTACATGAGCTCTGATCGTTGGCAAGTACGGAACATAACAGATTTTTCATCATCCTTCGTTAATATTCAACGATCTTGATCCATTCATAGAGCAGAAACATTTCCTCCACCCGTATGTCCATTCACCAGTTCAATTCAGAATTCCAAGCCAGAGAGATCATTCACTTTCCACTTTTCATTACAATATCTTATTTATAAGCATTCAGATAACCCACATTTTCGAACAACACCCAACATTCAGATAATCATATATAATTAGATATAACTTAGGTTTGTTCTTTTGAACTGGAATTAGCTGAACGGAACTGAAATATTCTAAATTGAATTTTCCTGAACTGAAATGTTCTAAACTGACCTGAACTGACAATTGTGATACAAAAGTAGAGGAGTTGAACTGAACTGGACTGAAATGTTCTGAACTGAACTGAAATTAATGGAGTGTATTGTAGTTTTACAGTAAAATTCAATTATATGAACTTGTATTATATGCTAAAAATTGCAACTACACTAGAATTTAAGAATTATATATATAAGTAAATATGGTTTTAGTACTTTTTGATACGTTGATAACTTTTTTTTGGGTAAGAGATAAAGATAGACTCTTCTAGTTGTAATGCATTTTTGAAGAATAAATCTATGGAGAGAATTATGTGTCTTGCCTTTATTGAAGAGTACAAGCCATATGTATATGCACAACTTGTAGTCACCGAAAATACAATGTCAAAAGATATGAAAAGATAATTACAATAATTAAGTAAATCAAAGAGATTAAGGCAACAATCAACAAACATATCTTTTCCTATAAACTAGCTATCCTAGTTTGACTAGGTATAGCTTAACAACCCCCCTCAAGTTTGAGCATGGGAGAGATCATGAATGCCCAACTTGGAGAGTAATGTATCAAACTGTAACTCGCCAAGCGCCTTGGTGAATATATTAGCCAATTGAGTTGTAGTAGGAACATCAGAAGGAGTAATTGATAGAGGGAAAATTAGGTCGTTACTAATACCCCTAAAATCAAACTAATACCTAACTAGACCACTAAACTAAGTAAAGTGGTAAGTAAGGGTCATTCTTCCACAAGGACTAAGAAACATTGATATGTGTTAATTTAACGATAAGCTAGGCCGAAAAGGAATCGAAAGGTGTCAACTACCAACTAAAATCTATTAAACTAACACTAAGTACCAAAGATCAAATAGGATTAGGGAAAGGGATCCAACACCAACAAATCATGATTTAGGGAATTTGATGGGTGAAACATGGAGGAAAGAAAATCAAGCAACTAATTGAGGTTATTGACTCTTAACTAGCTCTAAGCCCTATCTCAAGGGTGCATAAAACTACCTAGATCACATAATTAAGCCACTCTCATGGTCTCAAACATGCAACCAAGGGATAATTACAATGTCAATCCACAAAACCATCACTCAAATCTCACTCTCATGAGTAATTAAGCAAGATAATAGCATAAATGTCAACCTTAATCTCCTCTCTCGATTTGATTAAGGCATCAATAAAACAAACATCCAAGTGACCAACTAGAATGCAAGCAAACAGTAATCATGCCACTAATCAATTAATAAACCTAATCAAATCTCTAATTTCATATTCAAAAACCCAAAATCAACCATAGTTGGGTTTTCACCCAAACCCTACCCAACAAACTACTCCATAAACACAAAAATGAGAGCTTTAGTGAAATTAACAACTAATATCATGATACTACTAAACATTAATCTAACATTAAACTAAACAAAATAGACCATAAATAATTAAACTAAGCATGAATAATTAATCTAAGAAAAACAATTAAGATAAAGCAATAAAAGAAGATAGATAGAGTAAGAAATGCTCATTGATAGATTGTTGAATCTTTGAATACAAGTTGTCACCCTTGAATCTCCTATCTTCAATCTCTCTTTGAGTTTTCTCACTTTTCTCTCTAAACTAAGCTATGGAGGCTAACCCTCCCTAAAACTAGGGTCTTCAAGGTTCCAAGTTTTAAAATCAGAATTCTTTTCTAAGTTTAGGTAAAAAGAGTATTTATACAACCCCCAACTAAGGGCAAAAAAGGGAAAAGGAAATAAAATAGACGTTTCTGCAAACCCACATTGATCGGGCGACCTATAGTGATGATCGCCCGATCACCACGAAGCAGGAACTTTGGGAGAAAAAAGCAGGTGTGGTCGAGCGATCACAAGTGGATCGGGCGAATCTTCGGCCGATCTAAAGGTGGAACGGGCGATCACCCTATCCGTCAGCACAGGATAGTTGAACTTGTAAAGGTCATAACTCCTTTGTTTCTTGTCGGAATCAAGCGTGTGAACTCTTGTTGGAAAGCTATTGAGATGAACTTTAATATCCAACTTGAATCACTACCAAATGATATTTAGTTTGTGAGATATGATCTGTTGAAGTCAAGTCTTGTGCAAAACATGACGAAAACTTGGTGGATTTTGCTTCATTAACCTCCTTTTGCCTTTCTTTCTTCAATACTCATGCTCTAAACCTTGTATATGCATTCTTGAGCTTTTGTAGGTAAATCAAAAGCTTACTTTGATAATACCTACATACAACACGAATGAAATGGCATAAAAAAGGTCATAGAAAATGAGCGAAAAGACTAAAAATCAACAAAAGAGCTACAATCACTAACAAAACGTGAATTGAGCAAAATGAAACTATAAATTGCAAGATAATGGAGAAAAATAATTCAAGTCAAAGGAAAATAAGAGGTTTAGAGTGATATAAATATCACTCATCAGTAATAAGACCATCAATGATAGCATCACGCACAAAGTGACAGTCTACCTCGATGTGTTTGGTACGCTCATGGAAAACGAGGTTCTTTGCAATATGAAGAGCTGATTGACTGTCACAAAACAAAGGAATGGACTTCGGATGGTGAATACCTAAACTGAGTAAGAGCCCTTTCAACCATTTAAGCTCACAAGTAATGGCAGCCATGGATCGATATTCGGCCTCTGCAGATGAACAAGACACATTATGTTGTTTCTCAGTCTTCCAAGATATGGAGGAATTACCTAAGAAAACAATCCATCGGAAGGAGATCGTCTAGTGATAGGACATGCTGCCCAATCAGAATCACACCATCCTTGCAAAGTTAGTTCACCATCAGCTCGAAGAAAAATACCTTGGCCAGGAGACCCTTTCAAATATTGCACAACACGTAATGCCTCCCAATGCTCTAGACGAGGTTCATGCATGAATTGGGACAATACATGAACTGAATAGGCGAGGTCTGGACGTGTGACAGCTAGATAGATGAGTCTCCCAACAAGGCGTCGATAGGATGCAACATCCTCAAGAAGCGGACCTGAGGCAATCCCAAGTTGATGGTTTTGCTCAATAGGGAATCCACTAGGCTTAGCACCTAACAAACCTGCTTCAGATATGATATCAAGAGTATATTTCCTTTGACACAAGAATAACCCTGCAGAACTACGAGCTACCTCGACGCCAAGGAAATATCTAAGAGGACCTAAATCCTTCATTTTGAAATAAGCAATCAAATAGCCCTTAAAGGCCTCCAAAGCAGCAAAATCATTGCCAGAAACAGTAAGGTCATCAACATAAACTAAGACATTGATATGAATAGAGCCTTGAGTATAAGTAAACAGAGAATAGTCCTCATGACATTGGAGAAAACCATACCCTTTTAAGATAGAGACCAACTTAGCAAACCAACAATGAGGTGCCTGCTTGAGACCATAAAGATATTTCCTGAGACGAAAAACCAAGTTAGGGTTATGACATTCAAAACCTAGAGGAAGTTTCATATATACTTCTTCGTCAAGGTCACCATGAAGAAAGGCATTGTGAACATCCATTTGATGGAGTTCCCAATTCTTTGAGGCTGCAATGGTAAGAAAAGCTCGAATAGTGGTCATTTTAGCAACGGGAGCAAACGTTTCATTGTAACCCACCCCAGGCTCCTGATGATTCCCCAAGACAACAAGGCGTGAATTCAAACGCTCAACCTCACCATTGGACAAGTATTTGGTACGATAAACCCATTGACTTCCCAAGGCCTGCTTTCCGGTTGGAAGCTCTTCCAAGGACCATGTACCATTAGCTTCAAGAGCACGAATTTCATCCTGCATTGAAGCTTTCCATTTTTCATCTCTCATAGCCTCTTTGAAGGACCTAGGATCAGTATTAGAAACAACAGCTGCCAAGAAACTTTCGGTAATTAACAGATAGTTGGTACAATTTATATAATGAGCTATTGGGTAAGGAGTATATGAGGAAGAACATAGAGACGGAATAGACGTAGATGGGCTATTGGAGACCAAGGAGGGAACATAAAAATCATGCAACAAAACATTCTGCAATTTTTCCCATTTGTCGCGACCCATTTCATCATTCGAAACTAGGGAAGAGGAGTATTCACGTGGATTTGGGTTGAGGCTGTGGAGGGCGCAGGGGCAGACCCCGCGGGGGAGGGCTCGTTGGGCGCATAAACCAGCCCGAGCGCGGGTTCTAGGCCTACGGGCGCGGGAACGAGCTGGGGAACATCATCAGCCAAGGGCGCGTGCTGGACCGCAGGATGAGGGGCTGCGGCGCGGGATTGGCTGATGAAGGCTGCCTAGGCTCGGGTTCAAGGCCTGCGGGCATGGAGAAGGCGTTTTGTGGTGTTGTGGGTGGGATGGCTTGGGTAGTGTTTGGGGTAGTTTGTGGAGCTTGTAATGTGACGGATTGTTGAGCAAAATCGTCATCAATAGGGAAATCATTAGGAGGCCCAATGGTTGTACAATCAATTTTCACTTCGTCCGGAGTCAAGAAAGGAAAAATGTCCTCTAAGGACCGAACATCTCTAGACACAAACAATTCCTTGGTTTCAAGATCAAACAATCGCCAACCCTTTTGTCCAAATGAAAATGCAAAAAATATACATTTCCGATTACGGCTAGCAAATTTATCACCCTTAGTTTTGTGATTGTGGGCAAAACAAAGACAACCAAAAATGCGAATAGCCTCATAAGTAGGAAGTCAGCCATGTAGAATTTTAAGCGGACTTTTGTTGGCAAGTAAGGAAGAAGGAGTGCGATTAATTAAGTGGGCAGGGGCTAGAACACTTTCCCCCAAAAAATAAATAGGTAGATTAGCTTGAAAACACAAGACGCGGGCAACATTGAGAATGTGTTTTTGTTTACGCTCAACCCTCCCATTTTGTTGTGGAGTAGAAAAACAAGAGGTTTGAAAGATAATGCCCGACGCAGAAAAAAAAAATCATGCAAACAATTGAACTCCATTCCATTATCACTTTGAACAATTTTTATAGTTTGAGAGAATTGACGATCAACCATAGCAACAAAATCCATAAACATACGAAACACCTCAATTTTATCTATCAATAAATAAATCCACACAGCACGGGAGTAATCATCCACAATAGTCAAAAAATAACGCGCTCCACAAGAGGAGACATTTCTATATGAACCCCACAAATCACAATGTATTTTCTTAAATTTTCGACTAGCTCATCTATCACTCAAAGGAAACAGATTACGAGAGTGTTTAGCACGAAAACAAATTTCACATGCTTTATTCAAACTACCCTTAGAACTACATAAAGAGGGAAGTAACTTTACTACTTTCTCGGACGGATGCCCCATACGACGATGCCATAACTCCAAGTCTGAAACTGCACTATTGGCCTGCACATGAGTAACCAAGTCCCCCCGCAGAAGTAGTATAGTCCATCTTGTCTACGTCTCGTTCCAATCAGCTCTCTCGATAGGTCCTGAATAGCACACAAAGATGAATTAAATTGTACAATATACGACAAAGCCGTAGACAACTGTGATACAGAAAGTAAATTACAACTGAAATTAGGAACATAAAGGACATCTATGAGAGTAATAGTATCAGAAAGTCGGACAGAGCCCTTATGAGAGGCCATAACGATAGTGCCATTCGGAAGCCCGACGGGACAAGGTGGCGTAGAAAAAAGATCAAACAACCAAGTCTTGTCACTCATAATATGGTGGGTGGCATATGTGTCTATTATCCAAGAAGTGGAGAGAAACGTACCATTCAACCTATCATTGGAAACCTTGGCATTACCAATTAATCCAGCCAAAACATGCCATTGATCCGCGGTAAACAAATGAGAAGAGTCATGAGAAGAAGATGATGGTGAAGCAGCGGCAACAACAACATTGGACTTAGATGTACCACGACCACGACCCTTCGAGGACGGTTGCCATCCCTCGGGATACCCGACAAGTTCATGACACTTGTTAACATCGTGGCCATTCTTTTTGCAATGAATGCAAGCTAGAAGAGACCAACACTTAGAGGCCTCGTGTCCAATTTTGTGACATGAGAGCACGTGGGACGATCCGGACGACCACGACCCCAAGCTGCTTGGAACGAAAACCCCAAAGCATCGACGGGTTTGGAAGTACTTGAATTTGTGGCAAGTCGAACTCGTTTGTCTTGAACCACAAGTTGGTAAGCCCTATCTAACGTAGGCAACAGGTCCGATGATAGAATAGCAGTGCGAAGGTGGGCAAAATCGAGTAGAGACCCATTAAGAAACCGTGAAGTCTTTGATACTCACGGCGCGCGGCATCTTGAGTATTAGCAGTGCACTTTGTACAACAAGTGCCCTTGATAAGAGGTTCATGACGAGCCAATTCTTCCCATAAGCTATTGAGTTTGCCATAGTACGTAGACACCGGCATGTGTTGAGTTTGCTCGCACTTAGCAATAGCGGATCTTAGTTCATTGATTCGAGGACCATTGATGGAAGCAAATCTTGTGTGTAGGTGATCCCAAAGTTTCGATTCCTGACGAAATTGGTTAGAGTATTACGCACATTGGGATCGATTGTGTTTGTAATCCATGAGACGAGCATGGCATTTACTTGAGACCAATCCGCAGCCGTCAATGGTGGCTCCGGATCTGTTATGGAGCCGTCTAAATCTGAATTTCCGGCGAGCTTCTAGTGCTAATTGAATATCCGAAGCCAATAATCATAATTATCATGTTTCAACCATGTGGGAGTGATAAAATCACCGGGTTTATCACCCGTGCTAAGATAAAAGGGAGAAAAAACACTAGGGACCGCCGGTGGTGGTGGTGTTTCTTGCTCGCCAGTCATGGCGGTGAGAAAAAAAATTTATTTAAAGCCTTGCTCCGATACCATGAAGAATAAATCTATTGAGAGAATTAAAGGTCTTGCCTTTATTTAAGAGTACAAGCCAAATGTATATGTACAACTTGTAGTCACCGAAAATACAATGCCAAAAGATCTGAAAAGATAATTACAATAATTACGTAAATCAAAGAGATAAAGGCAACAAAAACAAACATATCTTTTCCTATAAACTAGCTATCCTAGTTTGACTAGGTATAGCTTAACAATTATGCATATGGAGTTTGAAATAACAGTGTTATTTTATGGC
This sequence comes from Patellifolia procumbens, assembly GCA_947645195.1. Lineage (NCBI taxonomy): Eukaryota > Viridiplantae > Streptophyta > Magnoliopsida > Caryophyllales > Amaranthaceae > Patellifolia > Patellifolia procumbens. The sequence goes on along the minus strand of CANSGD010001379.1, from coordinate 981,116 downwards.
TTTCGCCAAGTAATGAATCATGCAAATTATCAAATAATTAAAAAATAGTATTTGAAATAAGTTTTAATTTTCAAAATTCAAATTATACATATTAGGGGTCCAATATTGAAGATCTGAACAGGGCCCCTAAGTTGAATGGGACGGCCCTGATTAACCCCCTCCCTTGGTTATCTCAACAAGAACACCTTTTAGAAGGCTGCCCACGAATTCCACCTCCATCAGAGTTAGAGCTACCCCAAATATGCTGCGCAGGAAGAGACGACCCCACAAAACCTCTACTTTTCGAAAATCAGAGTGGGCGATAAAAGGCCAAAGCCACCTACTCTAATGAATTTCTATGTAGACAGTGTTAGAGCTAAAAAAGCTCGTTTTCGTTAAGTTGTATGTTTTATTGCTTTCTTAGCTTGTAATCTTATGCCGGTGTCAAAAAAAAAATCCTCAAAATAACTAAAGAAAAATAATAATCTTTTTCTCGTTGTTATCAAAACAAAATGAGGAAAATACTATAACTGATTCATTGATTCAGTTTGTCAAGGCAAGAATAAAAGGTGAGGTCAGGCGTGGCTGCAGTTTTGTGATGGTGGTAATGCGGGTTCAGGCGAGATGCGGTGATTGGTGGTGAAGCGTGGTGAATGGGGGCTGGTTTTGGGCTAGCTGCGTGCGAAGGGAACATGGCAGCGGGTAGGGTGAGATGCGGTGGTCTAGGTGTTGCATGTTGGTGAAATACAGAGGAATGATACATGAAGAGGAAAAGTCAAACACAAACTCTTGCTATTTGATCATAATAATCAAAGTACATCAACTTGTTCAAATAGAAAGCTAGCTAACAAACAAACTAAATTAAAGGAAAGCATAATCCCACGCCTAACATCATGCATCAAACTAACTGACCCACTAATCCTTTTACTCCTAAGTTACTGCCACTTTATTAATTTAACATCCTAACTAACTAGATATTAACCCATGCTCCTAAACTATCGGAGCATCTTCGAATCATTCTAATCAACACCTCCCCTTGATTCAAAGTTACATACTCCTAGCTGCAACCTGAAAAAATCATGCTTGCCTTGAGGAAGAGACTTTATAAAAATGTCAGCAACTTGCTCTCTAGTACCACAAAATTCGGCGTTATTTTCCCCTTAACTACAAATTGTCTAACAAAGTGATGTTGAACATCAATATGCTTGGTTCTAGCATGAAATGCAGGATTTTTACTCATTTCAATGGCTGCCCTGCTGTCACATAACATCTCTGTAGCTTCAGTTGGCTCTAGTCCCAAATTAGCAAGTAAATTTCTTAGCCAAAGTAACTGACGAGCTGCTGCAAATGCTGCTACATACTCTGCTGCGGATGATGACAAAGCTACTGTTTCTTATTTCTTTGAGCTCCAAGTTACAGCACCAGAACTAGGCAAAAAATATTTTCGAAAGTGCTCTTGTGGTCATCCAAACTTCCAGCCCAATCACTATCAGTGAAGCCCATTAATTTGAAATATGAGACTTTTGTACCAAATGCCAAACTCAACTGTTCCAGCCATATAACGAAGGATTCACTTAGCAGCACCAAAGTGTTGTCTGGTAGGATCATGCATAAATCTGGACACCATACTAACAGAGAAAGCAATGTCCGGTCTGGTGTGTGTTAAGTAGTTTAAACCACCCACTAGACTTCTAAACAACTGTGAATTTGCTTTTTCAGTCTCGTCTTCACGATGCAATTTCTCATCAACATTCAACGGTGTGGGAGCTGCTTCACACTTCTCCATATTGAACTTCTTCAACAAATCTGCGACATATTTCTTTTGACATACAAAAATTCCATCTGAACCTTGATTCACTTCAAGACCCAAAAAATATTGTAATAATCCCAAATCAGTCATTTCAAAAAAATTATCATGCCAGACATGAAAGCAGAAACTAAAGACTCAGAGGACCCAAAATAAATTATGTCATCCACATAAAGGCATACAAGTAAAAAATCACCATTATTTTCCCTCTTTAAGTATAAAGTGGACTCATTTTCACTCCTTGTAAAACCGCTATTTCGAAAGAAAGTATCGATTTTACATTCTTTCCTTCTTGAGCATCAAAAGTATCGATTTTACATTCTTTCCTTCTTGAGCATCAACCAACTCCAATGTGTTGTTCCTCTCAATAGCTTGCATTTATTCTGTCATTGCAATCTGCCATGCTGGTTGTTCACTGCTTCTTCAAATATGGTGGGGTCTGTAACTAGCAAGGCATAGTTGCAGGAGTTGTAAATTTCAGCTAGGGACTTGAATTTTGTGAGTGGAGAGTCGCTATTGATGGAGGAGCAATCTGGTGAGCTATTTGGTGTTTTGCTGCTGTTGCTCACTGGTGTGGACGGTGGAGTGTTTGCTGGTGAATTAACACATTCTGGTGATGTTGTCTCCAAGTTGTCATCTTTAAGATCTGGCAGGATATGATGAGAAACACCATTTTTGTCGACATTCCACCTTAGGTGAGCTTCCTCATTGAACTTTACGCTCCTGCTGATTATAATTCTGCCACTTACAGGATCATATAGGTGATATGCTTTGGATTGGGAGCAATAACCAATAAAGATACATTTTACATATTTTTCATCAAGTTTGGAACGGTTATTGACCAAACCATATCATAGACAACCAACAATTCAGATGGTGTACGGTTCAAAACCGCTCTTCAAGGAGATATATTCAAGAGATACACAGATGTTGCCACTGCTTCTCCCCAAAACTCATTTGGAAGCCCTTTCGCCTTAAGCATACTTCTAGCCATTTCTACCACCGTGCGATTTTTTCGCTCTGCAACCCCATTCTGCTCAGTTGTGTAGGGTGCTGTGAGATCTCTTCGAATTCCATGCTCATCACATAAGGAGTTAAATTCTCTAGATACAAATTCACCCCCTCTGTCAGTACGAAGAGCAAGAATACGCCTGACACTTTGGTTTTCAACAAGTGCTTTGAATTTCTTAAAATTCTCAAATGCTTCCGATTTAAGTTTTAAGTAATAAACCCAACTCATTCTTGTATAATCATCAGTCAATAACAAAAAATACTGACTCCCACCTAAAGACTCAATTTTCATAGGCTCTACTTTGTTTTTCATACACACACCCTTCACAAAAGTCTTATCACCTATTTTTGGTAATCCAACTACCATTTATTTATGTCTTAAAAGTCTCAAGCCTCTTATATTCAAATGTCCATATCTGAAATGCCAAAACTCTGACTCATTATTCACGTTAGCAATCAATGCTTTGTTCACTACATTCGATACATCAAGTGGGAACATTCTATTACGAGTCATATGGACATTTGCTATACTATGGCCAATTCTTTTTATCAATTACAGCACACATATCATCATCAAACATGATTTCATAACCAGTACTCATCAATTGCCCAATACTCAGTAAATTATGGGCTAGATTAGGGACAAACTTCACATCATAAAGAAGTTTGACATCACCTTGCACAGTTTTGATGGCAATGATACCTTTCCCGGCAACTTGCATTTTCTTGTTGTCTCCTAATCGAACGTCGCCTTTGATGGATTCAACAAGCTCCTTAAATAATGACTTGTTCCCTGAATATGATTTGAACATCCGCAGTCCAAAAACCATACTCCATTGTTGCCTTCACCTTCTTGAATTTGTGAATGAGCCATGAACAACTTGCCTTCTTCTTCCACCATCTCGGAAAAATTTGCTTGTGGTTTTTCATCTCTCTGTTTGCACCAACAATCAACTTCTTTGTGACCATATTTTTTACAGTAATGACATTGTATGCCTTTGCCTCTTCCACCATCTCCACCAAAATGACCTCTGCTTCTACCATTGTCACGTCCTCGACCACGACTCCAAAATCCACCTCGACCGCCAAAGCCACCTCGACCGCCTCTGCCACGACTCCCAAAATTTTCAGACCTCCCCTTAAAAGAAGTATCCCCTTCACTTGAAAGGCCTTTTCCTCCACTTTGTCATCATACTTGTTAATTCTTTCTTCATGGGATATGAGAGAACACATTAATTCATCAAATGTGTAATTAGTGAGGTCCTTAGACTCCTTTATTGCAGCAACCACATGTCTAAAACTCTTTGTTAAGACTTCTTAAAACCTTACTTACATCTCTCTCATTATCAATGGTGTCACCATATGAATTCATCTGATTCACAATCCCTGACACCCTAGACATGTAGTTTTGCATTGACTCATTTTTATTTTTAATGCAAATTATAAAAGTCAGCGAAGGGATTGAAGCTTAACAGCAATTACCTTTTTGTCGCCAAAATACTCTCGCTTTATAGTCAACCACGCTTCCTTTGATGTCGTGGCTGATGAAATTCGGGGGACAATGTCGTCATACAATGTCTACTGGAGAAGAATAGTGCTTTTGCATCCTTTTTGCGATTATCACGCAATTTTTGATCGGGTTCTGCTAGTGGCTCTGCCGATTCCGCATACCCGTTCTCAACAATATCCCACAACTCTTGGGATTTGAGCATCGTTTGCATTTATATGCTCCAAAGATGATATTTTTCCCCTTTGAAAGTTGGAATCAAAGCCTGGGATGATGAATTCACACTGGTGTTTGCCATGAATTGTGAGATTCTCACTCAATTATGTTTTGCTTCGTGCTGTGTTTGCACTATCGTCTCTCAATTTGATTTGTGGTTGTCTCTCTCTTACTTTCGTCTTTCTATTTGCTTTTTGCCTTTTGTGTTTTTTGTTTGTTTTTTAAATTGTTTTTGCGAGTGGACCGAAACCTGGTTTTTTAGCTCTTGATACCTCAATGTTGGTGAAATTCAGATATGAATAGGAAAAGTCAAACACAAACTCTAGCGATTTCATCATAATAATCAAAGTACATCAACTTGATTAATATAGAAAGCTAGCTAACAAACAAACTAAATTAAAGGAAAGCATAATCCCGCGGCTAACATCATGCATCAAACTAACTGACCCACTAATCCTTTTACTCCTAAGTTACTGCCACTTTATTAGTTTAACATCCTAACTAACTAGATGTTAACCCATGTTCTTAAACTATAGGAACTTCTTTGAATCATTCTACTCAACATTGCAGGCGTCAATGGCCGAAATGGGGTGGTGGCTATTATCTGGCGGTTCAAAAGAAAACCGAGGAAGGGAGTAGAAAGGAGGAAGAGGAATAGGAGGGTGCAAGCTTTGGGGTTGAAGAGGCTCCTATTTATAGGCATTTTAGCCCCTAATGGGTCGATTGAGGAGATTTAGCTCTAGCTCAGTATAAATTTAAGAGGGAAGGATGAAGAAGAGTGGTTTTGGGGGAGTGGAAAAACAAGATGAAATCTGGTTTTGTTGAGGGATGTTGATGGGAGACGGGGGGATGATGATCATCACTTTTTTTTTTTTTGCTTTTGGTTTTGTTTTCCCCAATTTTTTTGTTTCAATGGATAAGTGGCTTTGGGCTATGGGCTTATATTGTATGTTTTGGGTTCAATGAGGCTTAGCTAGTATGTGGATAAGAATGTCCACCAAAATTATATTAAGATTTTACTATGATTGAATCATTTAAATAAAATATATTTCAATTAAATTGTTTAAAGAACTCATTTATAACATTAATTCAAAAATAAATGTAATCAAAACTATTGAATATAATCGAATTATCATTAAATAGTTTTAATTGGAAAAAATATGAACCATAATAAATGGTTTTAAAAATCTGAGGTATTACAGTTGGAGTGAATTTGTGGTGAGGAAATTTTCTGATAAAAAATCCTAAAAATTTAGGGAATCGAAAGTTAGAAGGAAACAGAAGAGTCATTGTAGTTTTTTGGTTTGGAAAAGTGGAGGGAAAGGCTGTTGGTATGGGCCACGAACGGAATTTTGGACGACTTTTGTTAGTTGGTATGGAAATAAATGAAAACTAGAAGTTGTTGGTATTTAACTTTATATTACGTAACTAGTTGGCATTTATTTTGAAAATGAGCTAAAACCTTGGTATTTTCTGACGATTTCTTATTGAAATCTCGATACAAATTTTATAATCCTATGATTCTACGATCCTAAAGCACTTCACCTATGTCGGTCCTACGAAGGATCTTTTTTTTTTTTTGGATCTTTTAATCCTACCCAACTAAAACATTGACATTGTAGAATCTTAATACAATTCTATGATCCCATCTTGGAATTAAAAAATATAAATAATCTCTTATGTTAATTTTAGATTTTAGTTAGCTGTCACTTTTTCATATTAGAGAGACTGAACTATTATCTACTATCTTCATTTGGGGATGTATAAGAAATGATTAGTATATTTAAACTTTTAACATGACTCTTTTATCATATTGTAGCATAATTGTCACTCTAAGATATTACGATCCCACCTCTTCTATCCGAAGTAGGGTCCTGATCCAAATTAATAGTATAGAGAGAAATAAAAGGAAAATAAAAAACGAGCATTCACATCAGTGACAACTTGATGTATTTGTCGCTAAAATTAGGATTTTTCTATATGTAGCTAAAATTAGCAACGACACGTGTTATCCGTCGCTAAAATTAGCAATGGGTATTAAAATATTGTTGTTAGATTAAGAAGGCGAGGGATTTCACGATCTCAGTGCTAATTTTAGAAAGGGATTATTCCCCCTGATGATGGTCTGTCTCAGTATAAGCTGATTATTGTAGTGAAGCTTTGTGGTACCCACAACCGTTTCTGGGGCAGGGCTGGCGGGGCGGTCGCCCTAGGACCAAGGACAAGATGGCCAAAGTTTGTAAAGTGCTTGTAAAAGCTGATTTAATTGATGTTGTTGCCATTCTCTCAGTATACAAAGCTCAACAATCACCATAAAGATTGTATTATATTTGCAGTTGCCTACGACACAAAACTACATTAGCTAAAAATAAGGAACTAACCATTTATAAAAGATATGGTCAACTTTATAAAGATAATGATAGATAATTTAACATAAATAAATCTATCTACTCTAAAATCTACACTTATTTAGAAGGATTTTTTTGGCAAAAACCACCTTTTATAATGGACATTATAACTTTAACTATCTTTTATAATTTTTTTTAGTTTAACTACCTCATATAATTTAAAGTTATATGTATCACTACCAAAACCAGTTTCAGGCGTATATTTTCTATGACCATAATACCCTTTGGTGGTTTTCAGACCTCTTAATCTATTTTCCCCCAAATTTCACTCGTGTTTGTCCCTCATTCAAGCTCAATTGTCAAATTTGAAAACCCTATTTGGTGAAATCTAGAGGAAATCAGATAATCGTTTCAATTGAAGATTAAATTAGGGAAAAAATTGTCAATCAAGTTGCTTGAACATCAGTGCTTACAGTGATGCATCCCAAAATGAAGGAGGTAAGTGAAATTAGGGTTTCCCTTTACGTATGTTGAAAATCAATTAGTATTTGAAATTGAAATTGAAATTGGAAAGGAAAGATTGAGTTAGGGTTAATAATTTTAACTGGACTCCAATTGTGTTTGCAACAGGAGTTGGATTCATCTTCAATATCTCAAAGTGCAGCAGGCTCTAAGAAATGCAAGTATGCAACTGTGGAATCCCTGCTGCTATCAGGAAGTCATGGACTTCTCAAAATCCAGGGAGGCGTTTTTATGCTTGTAAGTTTTACGATCGTGACTCGAGGAGGTATGGATGTCAACTGTTTGATTGGTGTGATAAGGAGATGACTGACTGACAGAAGGTGGTTATTAACCAACTTATGGTAAAGAAGAAACTGATTGCCAATGAGTTTGCTTTGTTTGAAGAATAAGGTAGAGGATGGAAATAGGAAGATTGTGGTAGCTGATCAGGATAAGATGAAGAAAGAGCTGAAGGAGTTGAAGAATGTAGTGAAAAAGATGAGGAAGGAAGGCAAGAACAAGGCCACAATCACCAACTGGATTGTTGTACTTTGTACAATGATCATAGTTTTGATCAGTTTGATGTTGTACTAAGTAGGATTAGCTCAATTTGTTAGGCTAGGTGTAATGAAAAACCTAGGTAGTAGTATGTATGGTTTTGTTATTAGTAGTTCATTAGGTGTGGTTGATGTTGTGTTATGGAGTTATTATGTTGGCATTGTAATGTTAACAATTGATTTGGTTGAAATGAATGGTATTAAGATCTCATTTTTTTGTGGTTATATTGATTGAACCTAAATTCCAAAAAAAAAAATTGGCAGAGTTTCATTTGGAAAACAAGCTACCAAGTTCTCGGCTAAGTTCACAACAATGCAACCTGTGCTCATATTACAATAACCAAAATCACCAGCAGCATTCCAAGATAGGTGGATGTAGGTGTTTCTTTCATTCATAAATAAGAATGAAAAGCACATTGGAAAGTACATAAAATTTACAAGTCCACTTCATTTAGCTAAGTACTGAAAGAAAATGATGTTCATTCAAGTTACAACAAAAAGCCAACAACTTTGTGCATTGAACTAAGTTAACATCATTGTTCTAAGCTGTAACAACCTAACATAAATAGAGCTAAATAGATGATAAGCTCTTGAGCTTTCCCCTGTTGGGATGAGCTTTTTCCTGCTTGATGCTTGAATGGAGGTGGGAAGGTGCTGCTGTGTTGTTGGCTGAGGTGGAGGGTTTTGCTTGATGCTCTGTCTTTTAACTCTACTACACTGAGAAGCTTGTACTGTTTGACTAGGTATGCTGCATTGAGAAGCTTGGAATGCATCTTGTCTGCTACTTTGCTGCTGTGAAGATTCTCCCATGTTTGTAGCCTACAAAATCAATATTAGTACAATTGTCCATGATTAAGTAAACTTAAGTTGAACTTTGATAAATGAATATACAAACTTGTTCTTGTAAAACCCTAGCATCATTTTTTCCCCTCTGATACTTTGTCCACTCTGAGTTGGTAAGAGGCCTCCCACTTTGTTTTTTCTCAACCAATATCTTAGGGGCACTAGGATTCTTACACTTTCTCTTATTATGCCCTAACTTACCACAATTTCCACAAGTTCTTTGATTGTATGGCCTCTTCACTCCAGTTGGCTTACAACTTTCCTCACCAGCCTCTTTCTTCCTCTTCTTCAAAGGTGGCCTCCCTGGCATTGTTCTGAACTATGGAGGTAGTGGTTGTGGCAAGTCTATCACTCTTTCCCAGTGTTTCACTCCTGGCATTGGATTTATTGTTGGCTCATATGCACTCACTAACTTCTCAATAGTATAGAAATCATCTACATAACTTTATGCATCATCCCTTTTGCTCCTAATACATGCAAGCCCATGTACACAAGGAATACCAGTTAGCTCCCATGAGAAGCAAGTGCAACTTCTCTTCTTTAGATGAACAACAAACTGATGCCCCTTTAAGTACACTTTAAACATATCCAACTTAGATGGACAAACATCAGCATACCTAGTTAGTTGATCCAAACCTCCAATGACCTTTTTGACATATGGAGTTAACCTTCCCTCCATTTTCTTTGCAGCTTCAAATTTGTCAAAGGTCCTTTTCATCATGTACTTCCTTAACCATTCCATACAAGTCAACAAAGGCTTATCTCTAGCCTCCCTTATAACAGCATTGAAGGTTTCACAAATGTTATTTAATAGCATATTTGACTTGCATGTTGTAGAAAATACATGCCTACCAAAACCTAGGTGGAATCTTGTTCAGATAAGCAAAAGCTTCTTCAGGTAAGAACTTAATGGACTCATTTGTGATTCAAAATTAATATGAAAATAGCAACAAATATGCATAGAAGTAATCAGAATGTATGCTTCAAACATGTACATATACACAGCTATAACTAAAATAGTTCATATATGTAGATATACCTAACAGAAACCTAAAATCAACACACATATATGTAGATATACCTAATAGAAACCTAAAATCAACACACGTATATGTAGATATACCTAATAGAAACCTAAAATTAATGCACATTCACATTTAAATAAAAGTAGTTAGATATATACCAAAGTTGTGGCTCTAGCAGCTTTCCAGAAAAGCTCTTTGAATGTTTGGCCATGTTGGAGCTTGAAGTTTGCCCAAATGTGCCTTGCACAAAATATGATTTCAGCTTTAGGACACTTTGTTGTCATAGCATCAACAAGACCCTTCAGTATATAAAAAAAGGCTTGAATTTAGTGAATTAACACCAACAAAATCATAGCATTAAATAAAAAAAATTACACTAAAATACACATATCTTCTGTCTATTTGAGATGAATGTCCATCCACTGCCATCAATACTTCCAATATCTTTCAGCAACAATTCAAAGAACCAGTTCCAACTTTTTGTGTTTCAACCTCAACAATAGCCCATGCTATTGGGAATATGTTGTTATTCCCATCCTTTCCCACAGCAACCAATATTTGACCTGGATAAGCTCCCTTCAGATAATATCCATCCACACCAACTAGTGGTCTACACCCAGCTTTAAACCTAGTTTTCAAAGCATTCAAACATATATACATCCTAGCAAAAATGGGGGGTGGCCTCTCAATACCCTCTACTACTACCACAACTGATGAACCAGTGTTGTATTTCAGAATTGCCTTCCCATAATCCCACATTCTCCCACACTGTTCAGCTTAGTCTCCATAAATAGTCAGTTTTGCTCTAGCCCTACCTTGCCACAATTTCCAATAATTGACTTCAACTCCTAAATCTCTATAAACTACATCTTTGAACCTCTTCAGAGTCATAGTAGGCTCTGTCCTCCACATCTCTATATATCTATCCCCCAAATACTCTGCAGTCACTCCTGTGTTTTTTGAAGGCCTTACACACCTATGATCTAAATTCAAGGTTTTTATTTGCATTGTGTTTTCCCCGTTATTTATCTTCACATACACTTTAAACATGCACTTATTCTCTTTCTTACAAATGCAACTAACTATTTTGCCATGTTTTTTATCCCATGGACAATCACATCTATACTTACAATGTATTGTAATCCTATCATCAGAGTTATGCAAAATATTAAAAATCATACCCATTTTCTATGGCATGGCATCTCAATGCCTTTCTTGCAATAACTGCTGAGTTGAACCTCAATCCAAGTGTTAGCTTCACCTTACTGTTGAAGTCTTAATCTTCATTGAAAGTGTGATATGTATCACCTTCTTCATCAGACCCCCTCAAGCTGCCAAGATCATCTAATTCAACATCAGTTTCAAAGCCTTCATTCACCTCAAAACCCTCTTAAACAACCCCCTCAGATCTGCTACTTTGATTCTTCAAATCAGGCTGAATAACCCCTCTGCAGTCAATCTCAGATATCCCAACTTGCTGCTTCAAGTTAGAATGACCTACCCCTTCAGCCTCCCTCTCATATATTGTACTTTGCTGCTTCAAGTTTGAATTATAAACCCCTTCAACCTCTCTCTCAAATATGCTGCTTAACTGCTGCAAATCAACTGCGACACACCTTGTTGTAGGCTTTTCCCCTTTTTCCCCTTCTCAGCTTGTTGCTTTTTTATTTTTTTCTCCATAACAGTTTTTGTATCCTTCAAGGTATCATTCAATTAGGGAAATATATCATCAAAAGGAACCTGCCATATGAAATCTTCAGTTTTATCTTCAGTTTTATCTTCCTCACCAGGACTATATTCAATATCTAAGTCAGATTCATCAGAGCTAGATGAACCAGAAAACTCACTTTCCCACTCCAACTTCCTCTTTGCTGTTGTTTTGCTTTTCCTTTATTTCCAATCTTCCTCAACACTAGCTTGATCTTTCTTCTCTGTAGATCTCAACTCCTTACAACCAATTTTGCTTTTTCTAGCCTCTTGCTTCACCCTAGGAGTGGATCTTTTTGTGGGAGAAACTACAACAGATGAGTGAATGTGGTTGTTTTTGGAAGCACTCTTACTAATTAAAATAACATCAGGATCACCATAGCTCAACCTAGAACTCCTCCTCCTTGGCTCAACCTTCACTGCAACAGGCTTCTCTAACTTTACAGTTGTTGTTGGCTGAAGTGTGATGGTTGTAGGCACCGTTTGCATACCAACTCTCCTTCTTGGCTGCAATTAAGCTATGATGGGCTTTGCGTGTAATTCATTAGTTGGGCCTTGTTTATGTTGTGGACTAGTTGTAGTTGGTTGGCTGTCAACAAAGGGCTCATCAACAGTTACAAGGACATCATCATATCCATACTCATCCCTAACACTCAACAACACAACTATATCTTCATCACTTACAATCTCCTTCATTTTCCCCTTCAAATCAAACCAGAATCTCACATTGGAAGGCATAGGTTGTCTGCTCAACCTAAATGAACTAGCAACATACTCCCTCAAGCCCACACAATTAACTCCCAAACTAGGAACCTTTGTTCTAAAATACACCCAACCACCAACATACTCAACAATGTCCTGGCCCCTTATTTTTCTTGGCGCAAATTTACCCACAATCACCACCTCTTCATTCATATTGATGTGTTTTTTGGGGATTTATAAAAAAATTCAACAACAATCTTATCACAACGTTTATTTAAGTTATGCACAGCAATAAAAAAACAAAAACATAAAACAACCAGCACCAGCAACATTTTATTATATTCAACAGGATATTTGAAATATTTTCTGGTAAATTAGAACACTTTGAACTCAGTTCTTTGTTTATAACCTAAATTGGCAATTGAATGTTACATATAATAAGTTAGAATCCCTAATTATAGATTTAATTGCTAGTTTATTCAGCAAATTTCAACTAAACAATGCTCAATAAACATAAACGAAGTAAAAAATTAGGGTTTCTTACCTTTCACCACAGTCAAAAATTTGAGCTTTGGTCCCCCTTTGACGATTTTGCCCAGAAAATTTGATTCTTCAGTGCCCATAGAACATTGACCTTTCTGCAGTGAGCTGATAAAAGCAAGAGAGAGAGGAAGATTCTCAAAGTGCAGGTGGGTAGATGAAGAATGATAGAGGAAGGTGAAAGAGATAAATGGCGGGAGTAATTGATCTTGAATGAGGGAGAAACACGAGTGAAATTTGGGAGAAAATAGATTAAGAGGCCTGTAAACCACTAAGGGTATTTTGGTCATAGAAAATATACGCCTGAAACTGGTTTTGGTAGTGATACCTATAACTTTAAATAATATGAGGTAGTTAAACTAAAAAAAATTACAAAAGGTAGTTAAAGCTATAATGTCCATTATAAAATGTGGTTTTTGCCAAAAAATCCTATTTAGAACTAAAATATGGCAGTTATGAACAATTACTCATCTTCTGTCCCCTAAATTTCGTATAACATACTACCCAAAATAAAATTGATGTTTAATAGTATCAATTTCCCCACTATGACTTCTTTGTACTATGCGAAAAAACAAGAAATAATAAAACAGTTTTTTTTTATAGTTTATCATCTTTTATGTTAATTCCCATTTTTTGTATGTTAATTGGTTTTTCGAAAATTGGGTGAATATTTCACTCACATATGAAGATTGATTTAAGGTTTGTGTTAATGCTTTACTCCATATTTCATATTTATGATTTTTGATTGCATTTGTTGGTGTGGACATCTTGAAGGAAAAAGATAGACTAATATAGAGTAATACATCAATAACTGTAACTAACGTTTATGTTGAAAACTCTAATTTTTTTAATAAAAATTAGGCAAACATTAGTGTAAATTAAGAATTAGTTTCAAAAACTCTTCTTTTTAGTAAACCTAACACACCTTGAGTTTGTGAGCTTGTGCATTGGTTAATTTATTAGTTTGTTTTTATGAATATAAAGAAGTATTCGTAAACTTACAAAGAAGTTGTATTATTTTCAATTAGGCTTGAATAAAAGGATTATATTTACAAATCAAGATAGTTTTCAAACATATCAATTTTCGATAAATTTTACGTATATGAGGAATAGATTACATGCTTATATCTAATTATTGGGCTCCAAATTGTTAGTTCGCCCTAGGCCTCAAAAATCTCAAGAATGGGCCTAGTGTTACCATCATGCGTTATGCTTTATAAGATTAGATTTCTTGATTCTCATAAGGTTAAGTGAGTAGCCCATTACACGGACAACCCTTTGAGAGTGCAAAGTGCACATTTGAGTTTTATTCAAAGGCAACAATTTTAAAAAAGTAAGGGAAAAGTACCTAATGCAACAGTTTTGCTAATAATAGGTCACATTCCTATTCATATCTTACTCTCTTTTAATCCATGTGCTACTACATGTGTGATCTCATAGGATGCAATAATATTAGTAGTCGATTCAATTTTATTGTCCAATCAAACCGTAATTAGCTTCTAACAAAATGTTACAAACACCTAATCATACGTGCTAGAATTAGAGAGTCTAGAACAAAACTCTAACCTTTATGCACTTTTGAGTTTTCATGTTTCCTCAATATGTGATGATCATAGCGTATATGCAATTGTATGAATTCTCCAAACATCTCAAAGAATTTAGAAACTATAAATTCCCTATGTCTCTCCTTTCAAAGTCAAATATTTTTTATCTCACTTAATTTTATTAATCTCCCATAATTTTACTTATATTATTAAATAGCGGAAAACTTAGATTGAAAGAATCGCATAACTCTCTTGAATCTTTTTATAAAATTAGATCAAATGACAATCCTAGTCAAGTCTACAAAGTATACAATTTGTTGGTATAACTTTATTCTTTGAAACAACACTACTACTTAGAAACAACAACACTATTATTTTTATCTTGTAGGTCTTAGAAACAATAGCGTAAAAGGTAAATAGCACAATAGTATAATATCCTTCATAATTAATTATGAAGGGGAGAAGTAATACAATAAAAAAGGTAAAGGATAGCTCTCTCAGTGAATTAGATTATCTAACTCGATCTCTAAAAGTCCTGAAATCGATTTTTATTTTGCCTTTGTGGCTCTTCATGCTTCAAAAACTAGTACAACAACAAATTTAGGACTAAGTGGCCACTCCATGTTAAGAAAGAACCACCTTTTAGTTTAATTTGAGCCATATAAAGCTTGAATGCCTACAATATCATCCTCTTGCAGCTGTATTTTTCTCTCCCCTGGGGCAATACCCGAATGCATTACGGCAACCGGGTCTTTAGAATGGTCAAGTCCAAGTAGGTGACCTATTTCATGTAGGACAACAGAGTTTATATCCATTTCATATTGTCCTGGGTCATCGCTCCAATCCTCCGTTGCGTCATAATGTGACCGCCCGTCTGTAGGAAAAAAAGAATGAGCAAATACTCCTCCACGTCCGTCAAACGGTAATCCATCTCCATGATCGCCTTGTGCAAACCCGAAAATTAGATCAGATTGACTGCCCTCAGCCACTTCCTGAAAGGTGAAGGGACTATACTATGTCCATTTATTTAATGCATCAGCGACAATAGATCTCATGTTCTCAGTCCCTGAGACTAGGGTTTGCGATTGGATTTGGTATGTTAGTTGGTACTGTGACGATGGCCAAGTCTTACCTGTGAGTGCATACAAGGATGTTCCATACATGGACTTTCGGCTCTTGTAGCTAGTTTTGTTGTCTACCCTTTGCATTGTATTCTTACCATTAATGATGTCCGCAAAACCACATCTACAAGAGGGGGCATGAATTATTATATCAGTTGTTTTACTCCATTCGTAACGGATTACTTGCAACGATTAGACATTTTCCACTCACACTTTATGTCAAATCGTTGCAAGTAATGTGTTACGGAAGGAGAACGCTACCCCTATCAACCTTGGACGTATCATCAACAGTCTATTACTAAGAATTATAGAATAGTATTTGAGAAATGTACAAGTGAAAGTGTTATGCAATAAATGTGAAAGATTAATAAAAAAAAACTAGAATTAAACCATTAGTCATTTGACAAGTGATAAACTTTTCACTCATATCATGTCAGATGTTATAATGCAAATACATTTTCAAAAACCGTCGTTTTATTTGGAATATGGGGACTGGGGAGTTAAAGTGTTGCAGCCTTACATAATCTTGTTTTCCAAAAAGCACTACAAATGATATAGAGTTTTTAGAATATGAAATTAAGCACTCATGGTCTCCATTTTAAAAGGTACATTAACATAACCAAATCATTTAAATAAGGTTTAGTCCCATGGGTAGATATTATTCATATTTTTGGAGCAAAGATGAAAAAAGGAGAAAATGGTGGTTTGTGCATCATGAAAATGAGTGGTTCCGGGTGAGTGTAAGGAAGTCTGATTTTATATATATTATGAGCATAGTTAAATCATATAATATATATGTTTTATTTCTATAGCTTTCTTTTTCTAATGAGTTTTCTTTTGTGTTGAGAAACGTCGTGAATGGGGTTATCACTTCTTTAATGGAGGTTTTTAATCTCTTCAATTCAGTTCATTGTGGTTATTATATATGATCATCAATAAACGAGGTTGGTTATACGAATTGCTTTGGATTTTCTCCAATTGGGTGACGTTGTCCTCCGTAAGTCACCTATATATTTTTGTGAGTTGTTGATCTATTTCTTTTCTATTATTCTTTTCTTCCCTATCTTCTTTCATCTATTGGGCTAAGTTTATATGCAACGTCACCCAAAATTACCTTTGTGTGAGAGTGTTGTGTTGACCTTAAGGAATTAATTAATGAATAGAGACCGTGCTTGCACCGAATTATCGCTTTCAAGTAGGAGGGTTCAAATTCCATGGCACGCCAAATTCCAAAGTTCTCTCTTTCTTTCTTACACGTTTAGTAGCCTTGAAAACGCTATATATTTCCAACACATATTTCCTTGACTACAAGAAATGTGTCCTACATGTTAGCTTAGCATTTCACGTATCATATTATATCCGTACGTGTCTTCTTTGCCACTTACTTTTTCTTCGCACCTATTTATTTATTTTTGCATAATAATTATTTATTTATTGCACAATATAATAGGGCATGATTTTAGCTTTTACTTGCTCTGTTTTCTTGAAGTATACCCACTTTTCATTTACTTCTATTATTTAAGTTTTACGTGCTACTTTTACTTTATTGTGTATTTAACGGTTTTTTTCCCTCTTTTATCTCCACTCCAGTACAATGGGATCACTTATTCTTTATATCTTCAAAAGTAATTAAAAGACAAATGAGGCAATCCTATTTTCTTATTCTCCTTAGTTAATGTAGTTTTAGTATAAGTTTCCACGTACTCATATCTTTTTACTAGGAGAAAAATGTCAAATACATAACATGCAGTAATAAAACTTAAGAACATAGAGGTCAGAGGAAGTACAAGATTGCCGATATTTCTTTACTACCTCTCAGAAAAAATACTAGCATATAACTATTACTATCCTTTTACTAGGAGAAAAATATGATGCATGCTAGCTTAACATTTTAGGGACAAAATTATAATCAACCGAAAGTTATGGAAACGAAACATACCGAGGTTTCATCATCTGTTTCACTGTTGCAGCGTCCAAATACCCACTAACATTTAGTCGGTAATTGAGCTGGTAGGTTCTAATGGCCTTCTCAAGACTCTCATCAAAGAATCCATCATGTTCTTGGGTGTCCATGCTTGTAGTTACCCCGGTTTTCGGCACTGGATGATTCTCTAGATACCCAAATTTAGCAAGGTATCTTTTAAGCTGGTGAAGGCCTTCTACATTTTGGCCCTTCATGCATCCTTCTTGAAGGATTTTGTCCTTCGATCAAGTGTAATAATCTAAGTATACTTGGACAAGTTTATAGAGATAATATATTCAATAATATTAGGAGACCGTAATGTTTTGCTAGAAGCTAAATTACGGTTTGTTGGACTATTGAGATTAGGCTAACTACTAATATTGATTGGGTCCTATGAGGTCACACATTGTAACAAAGGTTAGATATTCATCCAAATACATTTTGGATGGTCATATGGATGGTAGGAAAAGAGTTGTAACTCTTGTGATTGAATGACTCATAAAGAGTGGCTTTATGTGCCTAATTAAGCCTCATAATGTATGACATTATGTGGTCAATTAAGCCTCATGAAACCACCAATGTAACCACTCTATATATTGATGTAGAGGTTGCAAAAGAGAACATACAATACATCATCTTTTGGCCAATCACCATACAAAATAAGGAGTGAAAAGTTCCCTCTTTCCGTACTAGCATACGTGGTGATCTATCCGTTGTTCGTGGACCAACACTAGAGGAACGACGCTTGATGTTCTTACAAGATCTCACTTGGAAGCTAGTACTTCTGTGGATTCACGCATCAAAGGTATATATTATTATATATTATTTGATTCATGTTAGTTTATGCAATTTGTTCTTGGGTTAGATGTAAAGAATATGATTCTTGAAATTCCGCTCTAAGCATCTAAACTCTTACAGTGGTATCAGTTAGCCTATTGCATAGATTAATATGATCATTTGTTTGATGTATTTTTTATTATTATTTTAATTCGATTAAGGGAGGGATTTATATATGAGTTTATTTGCATGATTAATATTATGATATTAATTGATTGGAAACATAAAAATTGGATTTTTATGTATATTTTATACTCAAAATTCGACCAATAATGACCGGAAAATTCTGATTTTATTTTATATATGATTCGAATATTGTAGGAAAAATAAGTTTGTTGTTTTTCTTATTTAAATTGAATTATATATATTTGCCTAGTTCTTGAATTTAATTATTTGAGGTTTTTGATGTATAATACATTTTATGTCAAAACCTAAAATCACAAAATGTCAGATTTTGTGTATTTGATTCAAGAATTCATATTTGTTAAATTAATATGAACCCTAATTGTTTTTCCCCAAATCAATTGTTGTTAATTTCACCCAAATTGTGCACAATTGTTGTGACTAATTGAGTGGGAGGGGACAGAAAAATCCGACCGCCGTGGTCAGGTGCCTTTATCGCCGGACCGTCAACGGCCGAGGTGGTTAGCGGCGTACTGCACGCGTTGTGCGTGTGCGTGCGTTACTTGCTGCTGGGCAGCAGCCACGAGTGGGTGCGTGGGCTGGTCCGGTTGCGGCCAGCGTGGCCGGCGACCTGAGATGAGTGGCCGGTCGTCAGAGTTTTCCGTCGGCGCCGCTGGGTGTGGCAGTGGTGCTACTACACGCTGCTGGGGTGGCAGTCGTGCTCCTGCACGCTGCTGCCCTTGGCAGTTTCTTTCATTTTTTATTTTTTTTTAATTAAATTTAATTTCATTAAGTTTAATATTTTTGAGTATATTCCAATATTGCAAATAATGAATTAATGGTGATTAATTGCATATTTAAGTCATAATTGAATTAAAATAATAAGCTTTATATTAATTCGTTAATTATTGATAGTAATTGACTGGTTAAATTTGAGGAGTTACTAAGTTGTTAGTAACTATTGTTATTTATTTATTTTATGTCAATTAATTTGTTTATTGCCTTTTGCTTTAAATATATGTGATTAATTATCATAAAACATTATATTTTAATATGATTAAAGTATATGGGGGTTACTAAGAGTGTCTTTTGGTATCATTTCTTTAAATTTAATAGTAGATTAAATTTGTAAGATTAATGATTTAAAGTCATCTAAAGTACTAACCATATGATTTAATATGTGATTAAATCTTGATGGTGATATTATGTTTTAAAGTTGTTATAACATGATATTTTTTATTTTTAATAGTTGATTAAAACGCATGCTTATATAATATATATTGATATTATGGATACATGCGGTGACTAGTATGGCCCATACTTGGATAGAAATTACGATCTGCGTATCGTTAATGTATTTTTGTAATCTAAATACGATCTGCGCATCGTTGGTATTTTTGTAATATTTTTAGTTTAAATTCCAAAAAAAAAAAAAAAATATTTTTATTCAAGTACCCATGAAGCACAAGGACGGAGATCCATGGTGATTCAACAATGGAGGCCTTAAAGAGTAGTCTTTAGGATTAGGGGCCATACTATTACTAGGATCACATTTTAATTTTGCATTTAAATTTTTTCTTTTAAATGCTTCCTAAGTTTATTATGCTTGTGATTTAATTATGTTAAATGTTCACTAGTAATTAAATCAACATGATAATTTACTTAGGTCCCTTAAAATGAAATATTGGGTTTTTGCTACTCCAAATAAACACCTACTAAAACTTGATTGTTAGTAATAGGTTCTGCCAAAGCAGAGTGTTACTTCCAATCTTGGGCTAAGTAGAGTGAATTTCTGAAATTTGCATGTTTAGTTTGGTTTGGCCCAACAAAATCATCAAAACAATTTTGGATTTTGAAGCAATAGTGATGGGTTTTGTGTTTTTGGTGATAAGCTTTGTCTAGGATTAGGAAGGCTCTCCCCAACGTCGTGGGTAACTTCCTTACCTGGAAGCTAAAATCACCTTAGCAATCACCTATCAACTAAGAATTACAATTGTTGTAATTAGTAAAAGAGTTTACTTACCTTTTAAACTTGATTTTAAGTTGAGGCCAAAGTCCACTTAGAATTCATGTTTGATAGAATCTTAGAATCACTTGATTAAAAGGGACACTTTGAAATTGATCAAGTGCATGGCTTTTATTTTGAAATGTTTAAAATATGTTAAGAGCTATTATGATAAACATACTTATTACTTTTGCATCTTCTATGTAGATATCATGTCTGGTAACAACAATAATTCACCGTTTAACTTACGTTCAATCCTTGAGAAGGATAAATTGAACGGGAACAACTTCCTTGATTGGGAAAGGAATCTAAGAATTGTTCTTAGGTCCGAAGGTCGAGAGGATGTTCTTGAAACCCCGATCCCAGTTTTAACCGCCACCTCTACTGAAGCCGAAAAGGAGGCCCATAAGGCCATTGAGGAAAGGTCGGTAATTGTTACTTGCCTTATGCTCGCGGCTATGGAACCAAGCCTTCAAAAGAGGTTTGCTAGCTTGGATGCCTACAGTATTATCCGGCAACTGAAAACTATGTTTCAGCAACAAGCTCGGATTGAGAGGTACGAGACTCACAAGGCTATTCTTGAGTGTGTGTTAGTTGAAGGCAAGTCGGTCGCCACTCATGTCTTCGAAATGATTGGCTATTTCGAGGCAATGGAGAGGTTGGGCTTTCCTTATAGCCAAGAGTTGGCTACTGACATCATACTTCACTCACTTCATGATGGATTCAATCAGTTTAGGTTGAACTTCAATATGAATGGAGTGACGAAGACCCTTGCTGAGTTACATGGGATGCTCATGACCGCCGAGCAAAACATCCCCGCTGCTCCTAAGAAGGAAGTTCTTATGGTTCAAAAAGGAAAGGGTTTTAAGAAGGTTTGGGCTGGCAAGAAAAAGCAAGATAAGGGCAAGCAAGTTGCTACTAAGACTGTTGATAAGCCAAAGGCAAAGCCAAAGCCAAAGGTGGCCGCAAATGCCAAGTGCTTCTATTGTGATCAAATAGGTCATTGGAAGCGTAACTGCCCGAAGTATCTGAAGGATAAGAAGTCTGGGGCTTCTTCTTCAGGTATCTATGTCATTGACATTAATTTAGCAACATCTGCTTCTTGGGTATTTGATACCGGTTGTGTTTCTCACATTGTTTCGAATGTGCAGGGACTAAGAAGGAGTAGAAACTTGGCTAAAGGAGAGGTAGAGCTGCGCGTTGGAAATGGTGCAAGAGTTGCGGCCGTTGCAGTTGGAACTTATAGTCTACCTTTGCCTTCTGGATTAATATTAGAGCTTAATAATTGTTATTATGTTCCTGCTATTACCAAAAACATTATTTCTATTCCTGTTTTGGATAATGAAGGGTTTTCATTTACAATTGAGAAAGGTTGTTTCTCTGTTTATTTGAATCCAATGTTTTATGCCACTGCTAAAAGGTCTAATGGTCTATATTTTCTAGACTTAGACAAAGATGTCCTTAACATAGACAGCAAAAAACATAGATCAAGCGATACTAATCCTACTTACTTATGGCATTGTCGTTTAGGACATATAAACGCGAAACGCATTCAAAAGTTACATAAAGATGGACTTCTCACATCCTTTGATTTTGAGCCATTTGATGTGTGTGAATCGTGTTTGATGGGCAAAATGACAAAGTCACCTTTTACTGGAAAGGGTGAAAGGGCCAGTGATCTATTGGGCCTAATGCATACTGATGTGTGTGGACCAATGAGCACCAAATCTAGGGGAGGGTTTGGGTACTTCATTACTTTTACTGACGATTTAAGTAGATATGGATATGTCTATTTAATGAAGCATAAGTCGGAATCATTTGAAAAGTTCAAAGAATTTCAAAATGAAGTCCAAAACCAACTTGGCAAGACAATTAAAGCACTACGATCCGATCGTGGTGGTGAATATTTAAGCCAAGAGTTTAGTGATCACTTAAAGAGTTGTGGAATTCTTTCACAACTAACTCCGCCTGGAACACCTCAGTTGAATGGTGTATCTGAAAGGAGGAACCAGACTCTACTTGATATGGTTCGGTCTATGATGAGTTTTGCTGATCTTCCAATATCCTTCTGGGGATATGCTCTCGAAACTGCTGCTTTTACACTTAATAGAACTCCATCAAAGGCAGTAGAAAAGACACCATATGAGATATGGAGTGGAAAAATTCCAAGCTTGTCCTTTCTACGTATTTGGGGTTGTGAGGTCTATGTAAAACGTTTACTTTCAGACAAACTCGCCCCTAAATCAGATAAGTGTTTCTTTGTGGGTTATCCCAAAGAAACCAAGGGCTATTACTTCTACAATCGAAACGAGGGCAAAGTGTTTGTTGCTCGTCGTGGTGTCTTTTTGGAAAAAGATTTTATTTCCAAAAAGGCAAGTGGGAGTAATGTATTTCTCGAACAAATTCGAGAAAAGCAACAAATGGACATAGTTCAACCTATGTCAGAGTTAGAAACACAAGTGCCAGCTGTGGAGCTTGAAGTAGTTCCTCCTTTGGAGGAATCTTCTCCCATAACTGACCAAATGTTGGAGGACGTGCATTCCATACACGAACCTTCTACTGTCCCACCCGAATTTAATTCGTGCGAAAATTCTCAAATTGTTGAGAAGAAAATTTCTCCTGTTGCAGCCCCTCGTAGGTCTAGTAGACCAAGAATACCAAACAAAAGGTTTGTTAATTTCTTGTTGACCGAAAGTTCTGAGATAATGATTTTAGAATTTGAGGAACCTACTACTTACAAGCAAGCCTTGATGAGTGAAGACTCCGAAAAATGGCTTGAAGCCATGAAATCCGAAATGGCATCCATGTCTGAAAATCAAGTATGGGACTTGATGGATTTGCCCGATGGGGTTACACCTATTGGTTGCAAATGGGTTTTCAAGGTGAAAACAGACAAGGATGGTAACATTCAGGTATACAAAGCAAGGTTGGTTGCAAAAGGGTTCAAGCAAGTTCATGGTATAGACTATGACGAAACCTTTTCACCAGTAGCAATGCTTAAATCCATTCGGATACTCCTAGCGATCGCTGCCTTTTATGATTACGAAATTTGGCAGATGGATGTCAAAACCGCTTTCTTGAATGGGTTCTTGAAAGAGGATGTGTATATGACACAACCGGAAGGTTTTGTAGATCCAGAAAATCCTAGGAGGGTATGTAAGCTTCAAAAATCCATCTATGGATTGAAGCAAGCATCCCGGAGTTGGAATCTCCGATTTGATGAGGCAATCAAAAGGTTTGGTTTTCTCAAAAACGGAGAAGAGTCTTGTGTTTACAAGAAAGAGAGTGGAAGTAACATAGTCTTCTTGGTCTTGTATGTAGATGATATACTTCTCATAGGAAATGACATTCCCATGCTTGAGTCAGTCAAGGAATGGTTGAAAAGTTGTTTCTCTATGAAAGACCTTGGAAATGCGGAGTACATTTTGGGAATCAAGATCTACAGGGATAGATCTAAGAGGATGATTGGACTTAGCCAACGGACTTATATAGATAAGATCGTCACTAAGTTCAACATGGAAAACTCTAAAAGAGGTTTTCTTCCCATGCAACATGGTATGTCGCTTAGCAAGACTCAGTGTCCTTCTGGAACTGATGAGATTAAGCGAATGAGTAATGTTCCTTATGCGTCAGCTATAGGGTCCATTATGTATTCCATGATTTGTACTCGTCCAGATGTTTCATATGCCTTGAGCATGTGTAGCAGATTCCAATCAAATCCAGGTGATGCACACTGGAGTGCAGCTAAGAATATCCTAAAGTACTTAAGAAGGACTAAGGATAATTTCTTAGTATATGGAGGTGAAACTAAGTTAATTGTTGAGGGTTACACAGATGCGAGCTTCCAAACTTACTAAGATGATTTCCGATCCCAGTCTGGTTTCATCTTTTGTCTAAATGGAGGGGCAGTGAGCTGGAAAAGTTCAAAGCAAAGCACTGTCGCAGACTCTACAACAGAAGCTGAGTACATTGCTGCGGCAGATGCAGCAAAGGAAGCTGTTTGGATGAAGAAGTTCATTTCTGAGCTAGGAGTAGTACCTAGCATTTCAGATGGCATTGTTTTACACTGTGATAATAATGGTGCCATCGCTCAGTCTAAGGAACCAAGGTCACATCAAAGGTGTAAACATGTACTTAGGAAGTTTCATCTCATCCGAGAAATCGTTGAGAGAAAGGATGTAATAGTTAGGAAAGTTCATACGGATCAAAATGTTGCTGATCCGTTGACTAAACCGTTGCCTCAGCCCAAGCATGAGAGTCACACTAGGGCTATAGGGGTTAA
Organism: Patellifolia procumbens; assembly: GCA_947645195.1. Classification (NCBI taxonomy): domain Eukaryota; kingdom Viridiplantae; phylum Streptophyta; class Magnoliopsida; order Caryophyllales; family Amaranthaceae; genus Patellifolia; species Patellifolia procumbens. Next base: position 956,498 of record CANSGD010001379.1, on the reverse strand, counting down.
GCATATAGGAGAGTGGGTTTGATTGTGCGCTATTTACTCTTAAAGTAGTTCACAGTTATATTTGCTCTTTATAATGATTTCATTATGTTTATCAATAAGGGTTTATGATCTTATTTAATCTTGGTTTAGTATTAAATAAAACGTCCAAGATATTTTATAACATTTGATAGGTTTGTCAAATACGTGATTTGACAAATGAAACCCTATTTGGTGAACAGGAGTTATAATATATCTAAGTCCCTAGTCCGAATCGTTAAATTGGACGTAAATGATTCAGTTTCGAGACTAGATTGTAAGATGATTGATAGCACAGTTTCATTGGCTATGGGGACATGGAGATGTCTAGTCATTTACATAGACATGTATAATGGATACGTGTCGGACAGACCCACAGAGATTTCTCTAAAGTGTTTTGAGAATCTCGTCACTATATTTAGTGGATTCCTTTGACATGAGTATGACACTATTCTCGCTTAAGGATTAGTATATTTATGACACTGCAAAACGTCGTGCCGTAAAAGGAGGTTATAAAGGCAGTGATCGGAATTGCTAGGAATTGAGTGGGAGTTTTGGTTATGCAAGAATGGATAAGTCCTCCTAAACAGTTAGGATTGGTGTCTTGGCCTCTTGAAGAGCGAGAACTGAAAAATGCATGGCCGTGCTCAAATGAATTAAAGAGTTAATCATTTGTTTCGACAGTTCGAACTCGGATTTCAGGAATCAACTTGAACAATGATACTGTTAACATTGGATGTTAACATATCATCAAGTTGGACATTAAGTGACTTAAGGAGTTTGAAGATTACACACTTGTTCTTAGACAAGTGGGAGATTGAAGGATTTTGTCCTTCGATCAAGTGTAATAATCTAAGTATACTTGGACAAGTTTATAGAGATAATATATTCAATAATATTAGGAGACCGTAACGTTTTGCTAGAAGCTAAATTACGGTTTGTTGGACTATTGAGATTAGGCTAACTACTAATATTGATTGGGTCCTATGAGGTCACACATTGTAACAAAGGTTAGATATTCATCCAAATACATTTTGGATGGTCATATGGATGGTAGGAAAAGAGTTGTAACTCTTGTGATTGAATGACTCATAAAGAGTGGCTTTATGTGCCTAATTAAGCCTCATAATGTATGACATTATGTGGTCAATTAAGCCTCATGAAACCACCAATGTAACCACTCTATATATTGATGTAGAGGTTGCAAAAGAGAACATACAATACATCATCTTTTGGCCAAACACCATACAAAGTAAGGAGTGAAAAGTTCCCTCTTTCCGTACTAGCGTACGTGGTGATCTATCCGTTGTTCGTGGACCAACACTAGAGGAACGACGCTTGATGTTCTTACAAGATCTCACTTGGAAGCTAGTACTTCTGTGGATTCACGCATCAAAGGTATATATTATTATATATTATTTGATTCATGTTAGTTTATGCAATTTGTTCTTGGGTTAGATGTAAAGAATATGATTCTTGAAATTCCGCTCTAAGCATCTAAACTCTTACACTTCTAAGCTCTTTATGAAACCAAAAGGGTTAACATTTGGTTTTGAATGGGCTGCATTTGGAACCACATTAAGGAGTATGAGTAAAGCTGCGCATAAGAGGTAAGCTGATTTAGTGGCCATATTTTTGGATTTGTATATTTATGATTGTATGTATGTTGTATGCTTTATTTAATTTGGTTGATAAGCAGCAAATAGCCCGCCCTTTTTATAGGCATGCGAAGCTAAACAAGTTGTTGCAATTTGCCAAACTTCTAGTAATTACTTTTCTACGCGTATATTATTGACTTCTTGACTCAATACAGCAAGCAAGTCAATGCTTTAATGTAAGGAACAAGAGTGAAGTTTCAGGTTTTTTCACTTTGTAATTAATTATGCGTATCAGCGTATAGAATGGGATGGCCTCACAAGACTGCTGGAAGCATGACTTGAAACAGTTAACAGGGCTTATTGGTGATAAAAACTGAAACTATTCTACAACTCGATTGAAATCCAATATCAGAATGTAATTCTCAAGCTTATTTGGCTGAAAATTGGCCCTGGCTGTAAATTTAACAAGTTTGTATTAAACAACTAACAAGTTAGTACTTAAATGGTTGTATCTTTTAAGATGGCATAATTCACTTTAGATGGTTGTATTTAACGAAATTCCCAAGTAACAAGACAAGTTATTATTAGTCTTAAATTGCAACTCTCGTGAGGGTAAGGCTAATGTGGTGGCAGAGAAGGTGGTTAGAGCTCATTAAAGATTATAAGTTAAAGTTGGATTATAGTGAGGGTAAGGCTAATGTGGTGACAGAAGCGCTAAGTCGTAAGGTTAAACATTCGCTTAATGCTGCCATGATCTTACCTCGAGATCTATGTGAAGAGTTTGGGAAGTTGGAAATCGTGATGATTTCATACGTAGAAGTTTCTGCATTATTAGGGGCCATGAGTATTGAGCCTGAGTTGTACCAAGAATTAAGGAGTCGACAAAGGAATGATCCAAAGCTAGAGAAAATCCGCAAAGCCAAAGAGCAAGGTCTAGCCAAGAATTTTAAGATACGTGCCGATGAGAGTCTAAAAATCATGGGTCGGTGGTGTGTTCCTAATTTCGAAGACCTTAAAAGGAAGATTCTCGAGTATAATCTCATCACACCCCCTACTCCTTGCATCCCGGTGGAGATAAGCACTATAAGGATCTTAAGGTGCATTTCTGGTGGCCGAATATGAGAAGGGAAATAGCGGAGTTTGTTGCAAGGTGTCTCACATGCCAGAAAGTGAAGATAGAACACCAAAGGCCGGGCGGTTTGCTGCAGTTCTTGCCTATTCCAGCGTGGAAATGGGATTCTATCTCGATGGATTTTGTGATGGGTCTTCCGAGGACTTCAGGTGGAAAGAATGTTGTGTGGGTGATAGTCGATCGTCTAACCAAAGTGGCTCATTTTATTGCCATGAAGGATACATGGTCGATGGAGGAATAGGCTGAAGCAAATTCTAATAAGAAAATTCGTCTTCATAGGGTTTCGAAGGATATTGTGTCAGATCGTGATCCTAGATTTTTATCTCATTTTTGGAAAGAATTGCAAGCTCCATTTGGGACAAAATTGAAACTTAGTAGAGCATTTCATGCTGCTACAGATGACCAAAACGAGAGAACCATCCAAACTCTCGAAGATATGCTCCAGGCATGTGCATTAGAGCTACAAAAGTCTTGGGTAAAGTCGTTATGCTTAGTGGAGTTTTCCTACAATAATAGTTATCACGCTAGTATCAAGATGGCCCCATATGAGGCTCTTTATGGAAGGAAATGTCGTAGCCCTACCTTTTAGAGTGATATCAGTGACTCCTTAGTATTGGGACCACTATAAATTCAGGATACTGTGGAATAAGTTAAATCATTCAAGCTAAAATGAAAGCAGCCCTGGATAGATAGAAGTCTCATGTTGATCTGCACCGAAAATCTATTGAGTTTAAAGTTGGGGACAAAGTATTATTGAAGGTATCTCCGATGAATGGTGTAATGCGATTTGGTAAGAAGGGCAAGCTAAGTCCAAAATATGTAGGTCCCTATGAGATACATGAAAGGATTGGAGAAATTGCTTATCGGTTAACATTACCACCAGATTTTTCAAAGGTTCATGACGTATTCAATGTGTCGCTATTGAGAAGGTACCGAAGTGAACCCTCCCATGTAAACCCTGTTGAGTCAATTACGGTTGATCAGAACTTGGCTTATGAGGAGCGTCCTATCCGCATTATTGACCGTCAGGATAGAGTTTTGAGAAGAAAGGTTGTCCCGTTGGTAAAAGTACTTTGGAGAAATCAAAGATCGAAGAAGCCACGTGGAAAACTGAAGAATCGATGAAGCAAAAGTACCCCGAGTTATTCACCTCAAGTTCTTAGATTTATTTTCAAGTTTCGAGGACGAAAATTTCTTCAGGGGGAGTGATTGTAATAGCTCAAAGATTCACTCTAATTTTTCGCGTTTAACCTTCATTATTTAATTAATTTCCTTTCTGTTTTACTATTTCTCACTTATTAAATATTATTTTAATGGAATACTATTCAAAATCATGTTTAAAACTTATGAAATTATTATATTTATTTTAATGATGCCAAAATAATTTTCGTGAATATTATTTACGAAGATTGAATTTTTAATCAATTTATCTTCGGTTTTTGCCCAATTATTTGATAAAAACGATAAAAAATATTTTATTTAATTAAAACTTAAGATTTTATTTAATTACCCAAACATTATTTTGTGCTAATAAAATCTGATTTTTGGATTTTTATAATATTTTATTATTAAAACACCGAAAGAATTATATTATTTACTTTTATCTTTAAAATTTTCACCTTGAAGCCTAAGGAAACCTTTTGGATGAATGTGGTCTGATTTTGGGAAGCAAGTTCAGCACTTATATTACACAAGTAACCCCTACTTTGACCCCACTTGTAGCTCCTTTTATGTAATTGAGTTTTGGACAAAAATATTTCCTTCCTCAACCTCCTTCCACCATTTTGATACCGTGAGTTTCCCCTCTCATCCCCTACTGATTTTCTTACTCTCCTTATATTTTAAGAATTTTGAGCTTTGGAAAAATTATTATTGAATTTACAATGTTGTTGTTTTTTTTTTTTATCAATTTCCTATTTATTTCTACCAAGTTCTACTCCAAATTCTAACTCCAATTTTCTGTTGGGATAATTTTAGGAGGTGAAGCAGTAGATTTAGAGTTTATTGAAGAAGAAGGATCTTAGCTCTTATTCTCTTATCATTTCTATTCTATTTTTCCAGCGAAATTGAGGTAACTAGCTTTAATACTAGTTTAATTTTAATTACTAAGTTAATTAGATTAAATTATAGCTATTATAGTATAAATAGTTATATTATTATTTGGTATGAATTATGGAAATTTATGAGAATTATATTTGAATTTTCGGATTTATTATGAATTAATTAGTTACTTATTATGAGTTTTGAATTACTTATGTGTATATTTTAGTGTATAAATTATATTTATTGATTATATATGTATGCATGTCGAAATTATGCTTGTTTTGGAATGTATATATGCGCTTGCATGTTGAAAATTGGTTGGTGTTATTTTATTTGAATTATGGTACTTAATTTGTTAATTGCGAATTATTACCGAAAGTATTTTAGTGTTGTAATTAAATATTTATGAAAATTTTTCTATATGCACGAAAATTAGTTAATTTACTGAAATCTGTTATTTAAATTAATTATTTTATGATCTTGATTAATTTACTTGGCTTGTTGTGTAAATAGGTTGAACTATTTATCGGTTAGTAAATTGTTTTATTTGAAAAACCATAAATTTAAGTTTATCCTTTTTAATCAAAATAAAATTGATAACATTTAGCTAAAACTTCTTTTTTTCGTGCCTATATTGATTTAAAACAATTTAGATTATTATTATATAATTTAATGGTTTAAATTCAAATGTATTATTGTTTAATAAAAACCTAATTGCCGAAAATCCTTAGTATTTTCAGAAAATCAGAACAACTTATTAAACCATTTTGAAAGGTTATTTAATGTTAAATTTACATTATAAAGTGATTTTATTATAGAGAGTTTAAAGAAAATTATTGTTTTCAATTTTTATTAAATTAAATCATGTAAATTGATAATTTATAAACAAATTCGTTTGATTTATTAAGACTTTTATATTAATTTTAAACTATATATTTTCAAATCAATGTTGTTGAGTTGACATTGAGTTGGATTAGCTCCACTTATGCCAATCATACAAGGTTTGTGTATTTAGGATTCAATTTAATATTGAAATTATATATTTTCAAACCAAATGTTGTTAAGTTGACATTAAGTTGGATTGGTTCCACTCATGCCAATAATACAATATCAATCATAAATTTAATATAATGTTCAAATTAAATATCTTCAAACCAAATGTTGTTGAGCTGATATTATGTGGGATGCCTTCCACTTATGCCAATAAATCAATGTTTGTGTATTTCGGATTTTAAATATAATTTTACTGGAATCTCATGTTTACTATTACTATTATCTAATTTTATCCTATTGTTGAAAGGATTTTTACTTTGTGTTGTACTGGATACAAAGTAATGCTGGTATGATTTTGCTCTTGTACTGAGCTGTGTACATAGAGTTGTTGCAATAATATTTTATTGAGTCAAAAAACTTGTACAAAGCTGGGTACATTGGTTGTTTTGTTGAGGCAGAGAAATCCTATGGGATGAGTTGGGTTTTCGGTATGAATTGTCACTCTAGTGTGAGCTAGCACTACGACTTAACTTGCGTACCTAGCTGGGTACCAAAGACCACATGGTATTTAGTCGTCGTCCAGTGTTAGGTTGTGTTGAGATGGGTACGACGCACTGAGATGGGTGCGTTGAATCTAGCACTGAGAGTTCTAGCAAAACTCAGACACAAGTGTGATCGTACACTAAGCTGGTTGTGCGTATCCTAATACTTTAACCATGTTGGATCGTGGGTGATTTTATGCCCATCCACTTACGTTCAGTTGGATTGGTTTTCTAAGTCCTTGTACTATATATATAGGGTTTTACCCTAATCATTAATAACAAGTCAATACAAGTGTATTATTTAGTTTCATATTGTTCTCCAATTCTTAACAATAGTAGACCCAATAATCTAGTACACAAGGTTTTAAAAAAGTAGAATTAAACCCTTTGTCATTTCTGATAAACTTTTCAATCATGTCATGTTAGATGTTATAATGCAAAATACATTTTCAAAAAACCCTCGTTTTATTTGGATTATGGGGGAGTTAAAGGATTGCAGCCTTGTGTAATTTTGTTTTTCAAACATCCTGGAAAAAGATAATAACCACAATAAATTAACAAAATCATTTGAAAATTTGAATTAGGTTTAGTCTCATGGTTAGATATATTGTTGCAGTAATGAAAAAGAGAGAAAGAAACGGCTTCGACATGATAAGAGTGAATTGATCAGAGTGAGCGTGATGAAGTATGATTTTATTTTAATTATTGTTGGACCTAATGTATGTAATTAATATAGATTAGAGTTAATGGGCTTCTTTAATTGTCTTGTATAGTGCTGCGTGGGCTACATGTACACAGCCCTTTCATTGCTTCCTGTAAACCATATATATATATATATATATATATATATATATATATATATATATATATATATATATATATATATATATATATATATATATTGAAAAGAAGACGGGGAATCATATTAAATCAAGTTCCGCCAAAGCAAATAAACTTTGGGGAAAATCTTCTGTACATACTTGTTCACTACCCACGACAATGTGTTGCCTAGCAATAAGATGAGCTAATGTATTCCCGTCCCATTTTACATGACCACAACTAAAGAAATCAAAAAGGTGCTTTAAATTAATAATGTTCTCATAAAACAAAAAAATAGGTGACCATCCCTGCACTGAATTTCGGATCACCTGTACCACACTAAGTGCATCACTTTCAAGCACCATTCTTCTATACCCCAAACCAGCAGCCATTTCAATTCCATAATTTGCTGCACTTGCTTCTGCCAAATCAGATTCCCATTTTGCTGACAGCTTTTTTGTTGCCATGGCTAACACTCTACCCCTACTATCTCTCACCACCACACCATATGCCACATAACCCTCACCCGAAATGTGTGCGTCAACGTTTACCTTAACGCAGCCTTCAATAGGTGGACTCCAATGTGCAGACCCAACAACCACATTTTCATGTAAGCCACCAAAAACCCATTTTGAGTATTGTTGGTAGTCAGCCACTAATCTTGTGTAACCCACAGCTACTTGCTCTGCATTTGGTTCTTTGTCTTCAAAAAAGAGAGTGTTTCTGCATGACCAACATGCCCACATCAAAGTTGTACACAAACTCCATTCTTCCATATCAAGCCTTTCATGAAGCCACCATACCTTCTCATTGAAGGAGGCGTGTGGACATTCATGGAGGAGGTCTGTAAAGCTGCTTCTAGACCATATATCTTTCGCATAACGACATTCTAACAGGGCATGATATACACTTTCATTTGTTGAATCACAGATTGGGAACCAAGCATCATCAACAATATGTCTATAATGTAATCGCTCTTTAACCGCCAATTGACCTTGGCATGCTCGCCACATGAAATGCCGTAACTTGGGGGGTCCATTAATGCTCCAAATTGCTTTCCAAAGATCTTCATTCACCACATTGTCCAAGCGCCATCGAGAAATATATCCCATTTTAGCCAACCAGTAGCCCGACCTCACGCTATACTGATAGGTTTTAGTCGTGTCACCTAATCAAAAATAAACCTACGGACCTCTAACTAGGTAGTCAGTGGAAGCAGGGTCGAATCCACAGGGAGACAGAGTTTCTAAATCAAAATTCAACCAATTCAGCTACTCCAGATGAAATCAGGAAGGAATTAATTAAACTAAAGAATAGACTACAGAAGACGGAATAAATTGAGGATTAAACTATGGAATAAAAACCTAGGGTATTAGGTCGGTCCACCATGCTTATACCAATCAAATAGGGTCAACTACTATTAAAACCTAAGTCAAGAGTCGGGTGATTAGAGCCTATGTTGAGCTATGGTTAAGACTCAACGCTCATAGTTCAACATACGCCGCATGTTCACTAACGTAATCAGAACTACTGATGTGTCCTAGGCCTCTAGTCGTAAGACGGATCTGTGCAAACAACTATTAACCACAAGCAATCAATGAAATTATACACTGACATTAATTACTCAATAAGAACAAACCACATCACAATCACCCTAATCAAGCCCTAGAAATTGATAGAAATCTAAATCACAATCATGGTATAAACATGGCTTTCCTATCTAACACCCTAGATAGAGAACTACTCACTCATAATCGAATTGCCAACAACAAAACTAATTGGAAATCCTAAGAATTGCATCATGAACGATTAAATAAATAAACTAAGCAATCAAAGTAATTGAAGAGATAAAGAGTAGAGAAGAGTATCAATTGACGGAAAGCAGGAACTTTTATTGAAATCGAAATAGGTTTGATCACCTCTCAAAATAATCTAAAGTGTTTGAATTAAACTAAAAGCAATGAAGAATAAAACTAGTCTAAAACCTAATGAAAGATGAATAAAAGATGAATCAAAGATAATGAGGAAAAAGGTATTTATAATACCCCTCAAGTTCACTAAAAACGGAAACAAAAAGTGAAAAAGCGCGATTAAAGCACCAGACCCGATCGGGCCCGAGCACAGTACCCGATTGGGTCCACATACAAATTCTCCCAACTTCACTTCTGGGCTCTGGCAGCAGCAGTGCAGCGATAAGGCGAGAAAAGCGGCCCACCCGATCGGGTCGGGCGGTAGTCACCGGATCGGGTATGGCGACAAAAAGTGCCAGCAAGCTCGCCTCCTCCGCAGCGTCCCAATAAGACCTAGCAGCACTAGACCCGATGGGATCGGGCGGTAGGTGCCCGATCGGGTCTGGGCACATGTGTTCTCGCCCGATCTGATCGGGCACGCCTTGCCCGATCGGGTCCGCAACTTTCGTACCCGATCATAATATTTCGCCCGATCGGGCCATTTCTGCCCGATCAGTGCACGGAAACCTCATTTGACTCTTTGGCTCTCTAATCTTCACGTTTAGGGGTCTTGGGACCTCCTAAACTATCCATAAAGCTCGTGAGCCATCCTACGTGCCTCGTAACATCTCGTAAAGCCGTGGTTGCTTCCAAAAGGCTCGGGAATAAGGAGAAAACTCCGTAAAACCTGCAATTCAATATAAAACACGAAACCACAACTACATACGATAGTTAGCACAAAATAGCTCCCAAGAGCTCCAATGACGCACAAATTAGCTTGTAAATAAGGGAGAAAACTCTATATAAATACGTGATATCAAACTCCCCCAAGCTAAACTTTTGCTTGTCCTCAAGCAAACAGCACATGAACATGGAATAGATTACCTCACCCCAAAGATAGAAACAAATCAAAGCTCAAAACATTTTCAAGACTAAGAATTGTTCAAGCAGGCATAATTCAAGTTTGGCTCATCAAATCCATCCAACCACCAATCATTCAAGCAATTTATCAAACTCAAGCATCCACAAAGCATACAAGTCCTGAAAAGGCACTCACAAGGGTGTCACTCCTCTCAATTTTGTGGCAGGCAAAGAATGTGCCCGAACACTCACCAACCCGACCATAAGTACCCTTCCCACTCACACTCTCATGTGTTTAAGAAGGTTCAATGACGCTCATCCTAGTCAAGTCGACTCAATTAGCAGAAATACTCTTTAACTTTGACAAACTAACTCGAAATCAATCAAATGAACAATGCAGACATAAGCTCAAGAGGACTTTATAGGGTTGTAATGGGGCTTAGGCGAGAGGTAGGGGATACTTTTGGGTAATGTGGTGGAAAAACCAAGAAAGGGGGAGCATAAATCATTCAAACAAGGCCTAAGATGGCCTACACAACTCCCAACAATCACCATAAAACCATGTAAAGTAACCCAACTCTCATAAATCAATGAAAAGTTCATAACAAACCCAATTTTCTAGCAATGGAGCGAACATTCTTTTATGAACGTACGTGAATGAAAGAACTAGAATTCTTTTGAATTTTCATTTCATTTTTCTTTCATTTTTTCTGAATTTCATTCACGCAACTCTAAACTTGCTTTCTTTCTTTTCTCTTTCTCACTCTCAAACCACAGCAAATACACTTTTAAATTCCTCAAAAACCAAACTAAACCAACAAACCAATCTCAAACTCAACCCATACAAAAGCTCCCCCAAGCTAGGCTTGGAATAATATCAAGTGAAGGCTTTTGGCTCATAATAGGGGTTTAAGTAACACGAAACAAGTCATTAGGCTCAGCGGGGCTAAGGAGGATAAAAGTATATCAAAAACTCACTCTGAAGCTCAAGAATAAGACAAAAGAACGCCTCTATCACAGCACATGCTACAAGTCATCTAAAATCAGACAAGTACGAAGTCAAAGTCAAGATCAATCCACTAAAGAGGAACTAACACACAAGAATAGACTGGATAATAATATGAATCCAATAGGCTACAAAGAGGCCTCACAGTCTAACCAATTCAGGTATGCAGCACAAAGTGGTCTAATATAATCCAGAAATGCTCGAAATCATAGCAATCAAACATCAAATCATAGCCTCAAGATCACAAATGCCCAGCTATCCAGAAAACAAAGTCAAATCAATTTCAAATAGAGCACAACAAGGGGCACAGGGAGGCAACTAAACCAGTCATGGGAACCATATTTTTTTCATTTTTTCAGTATTTTCCGAAAGCAGTAAAACTATTCTAGAAAGCAGTAAAAGAGATAGGGAATACAAACAGAACTCCTCCCCCAAGCTAAACTTGGCAGTGTCCTCAATGCCAAAAGGTGATAAGGACTATGCTAAGAGGAAAAACAATGTTAGTACCCTCACTCTCTCTCACAAAAGGAAGAAAAATAAAAAGAAAAGAAAAAGGGAAAGAAAAGAAAATACGAGTTGCCTCTCGCACAGCGCTGGTTTATAAAGGTCCCGCACGACCATAATCCTCCCTCTCTCAAATAGGAGGGGCTTGGCAGTGAGTGCCACCCTCATCAAACATCTTTCTCCTCCAAATGTTCTTAACAATGCCTCCAGACGGTGAGGCAACCTTAGGTGGAATTGGAACCTTCTCCACACCTACTTCATCCAGAACCTCATCCCTGCAACAAGATTGTTCAAGCATAGGTGCCTTAACAGCATTGGTTAGTTTAAAAATCACTTTATCATCACCAACACTCAGAGTTAAAGACCCAGACTTGACATCAATGACAGCACCAGCAGTACACAAAAACGGCCTACCCAAGATAATAGGAATCTGGGCATCCTCATCCATATCTAACACCACAAAATCAACAGGAATATAGAATTTCCCTACCCTAACAGGAACGTCCTCTAAAACACCTAGAGGGTATTTTATAGAACGATCCGCCATCTGTAAAGTGATTTGTGTGCATTTAAGGGCTCCCATGTTCAGTTTCTTATAAACAGACAAAGGTATAACAGAAACAGAAGCACCTAAATCACACAAAGCCTTATCAATAAAAATAGGTCCAAGATGGCAGGGTATAGAAAAACTACCAGGATCTTTTAACTTTGGTGGGGTTTTATTTTGAATAAAAGCACTACACTCTTCAGTAAGAGCGACACGTTCTACCCCACCAAAGTCTCTTTTCTTAGTGATCATGTCTTTCAGAAATTTGGCATAAACAGGCACTTGGGTAATTAAATCTGTAAATGGAATCGTTACCTCAAGGTTCTTGACCATAGCCAAGAACTTACCAAATTGCTGATCGACCTTAGATTGTTGCATCCTGTGAGGAAAAGGTAGTCTTGGTGTAAAAGGCGTTTCAGAAACCTTCTCCTTTTTCTTCCCTGTCTGTTCAGCTTCTGCAGACAAATCGACTTCAGACGTCGAATTCTTTCTTTTTCCTTCCTCTACCACCCTTTTCTTCCCTGCAGTCGGGGTAACCTCATCAATGGGCACTGGAGGGGCATCATATGCAATGCCACTACGAAGAGTGATGGCATTCACATGTTCTCTCTGAACTGGTTGCCCTGGCAATTGTCCCTGCTGCCTCTGTGCATTAGATTCTGCCAACTGAGCAACTTGAGCCTCGAGAAGTTGGATGTGCTTCTCTTGGGCCCTCCTTGCTTCCTCCTGGGCCCTCCGTGTTTCCTCATTTGTCTTTTGCATAGACAATATCAGTTTCATCAGTTCAGAATTGCTAGGCTCTTGTGGGTTGTTGTTTTGTGGGGGTGGGGTGTGGAAATTTTGTGGAGTTTGGAAGTTATTGGGATGATGGAAGTTTTGTGGTGGTGGTCTTTGGAAATTTTGTGGGGTTTGATGGTATGAAGGTTTAGGGTAGTTTTGTGGAGGTGGAGGTTGATGGTTTTGTGGGTTTTGGTAGTTATGTGAAGGGGGGAAGGTTTGTGGCCTTTGTTGAAAGGCGTTTGCCTGCTCCATCTGAAATTGACTGAACTGACAGTCATGCCCAAAGTGACCCTGAACACCACATACCTCGCAGTAAGATGAGGTAATGGGTGCTACTGCAGACATAGCATTGATACTCATGGGTGGAGGTGTCGGACTAGAAGACTTCATTAGCTGTTGAGTTAGTTGCGCCATCTGAGATGTAAGCAATGAAATTGCGTCAACTTCAAGTACCTTCTTAGTCAAACTCCTAGATGATGAATGGTCATTGGCTGCAAGATTTGATATGAATTCATAACCCTCATCAACTTCCTTGTCTAGAAACACTCCTCCTGCAGACGAATCAACAATACACTTCGTCTGAGGCTGCAGACCATTGTAGAATGTTTGCATCAAGAACCATTTGTCCATATTATGGTGTGGACACTCTCTCTGTAAATCTCTAAACCTAGCCCACGCTTCCCTTAATGTTTCATCAGGCTGTTGGAAAAACGTGGCTAGTTTAAATCTGATTTCTGCTGTTTTAGTAGGTGGGTAATACTCTCTCAGAAATGCAGCAGAAATCTCACTCCACTCGGTTTCTTTCACATTGTTCAACCATTTTTGGGCTCTATCCCTCAGTGAAAACTCGAACAACATGACTTTGAGTTGATCTGGAGTGACGCCGGCATGTTTAACGGTTCGACAAAGTTGTTGAAACCGTTGCAGATGATTTGCCGGATCTTCAGTAGGATGCCCACCAAACTGATTTTGCTGGACCATGCTGATGAGTCCAGGCTTGATTTCGAAATTTGCTACGGCAATGGTGGGCATAGTGGGTCCAGTGGAGAGACCATCCGGGTTAGGCACCCCATATGACTTCAGTGATTTTGACATAACTGAATTCAAGGTGTCTGTTCCAGAGGTGTTCAGCTGAACAGACTGCTTTTCTTTCAGCTTTATCTTTCGGATCCGTCTGATTGTCCTAGTAAGATCGGGGTCCGCTGGAATTGGGGAACCGTTTCTTTGGGACCTGGGCATACAAAAGAAACAAAAAGCAGCAGTAAAACGTACCTCGATTGAAACAATGAAGTTCCAATGAGGTACAGAGAAGTACACCAAATAATTTAATAAAAACTTAGAGAACTAGCCGTCTCCCCGGCAACGGCGCCAAAATTTGATAGGTTTTAGTCGTGTCACCTAATCAAAAATAAACCTACGGACCTCTAACTAGGTAGTCAGTGGAAGCAGGGTCGAATCCACAGGGAGACAGAGTTTCTAAATCAAAATTCAACCAATTCAGCTACTCCAGATGAAATCAGGAAGGAATTAATTAAACTAAAGAATAGACTACAGAAGACGGAATAAATTGAGGATTAAACTATGGAATAAAAACCTAGGGTATTAGGTCGGTCCACCATGCTTATACCAATCAAATAGGGTCAACTACTATTAAAACCTAAGTCAAGAGTCGGGTGATTAGAGCCTATGTTGAGCTATGGTTAAGACTCAACGCTCATAGTTCAACATACGCCGCATGTTCACTAACGTAATCAGAACTACTGATGTGTCCTAGGCCTCTAGTCGTAAGACGGATCTGTGCAAACAACTATTAACCACAAGCAATCAATGAAATTATACACTGACATTAATTACTCAATAAGAACAAACCACATCACAATCACCCTAATCAAGCCCTAGAAATTGATAGAAATCTAAATCACAATCATGGTATAAACATGGCTTTCCTATCTAACACCCTAGATAGAGAACTACTCACTCATAATCGAATTGCCAACAACAAAACTAATTGAAAATCCTAAGAATTGCATCATGAACGATTAAATAAATAAACTAAGCAATCAAAGTAATTGAAGAGATAAAGAGTAGAGAAGAGTACCAATTGACGGAAAGCAGGAACTTTTATTGAAATCGAAATAGGTTTGATCACCTCTCAAAATAATCTAAAGTGTTTGAATTAAACTAAAAGCAATGAAGAATAAAACTAGTCTAAAACCTAATGAAAGATGAATAAAAGATGAATCAAAGATAATGAGGAAAAAGGTATTTATAATACCCCTCAAGTTCACTAAAAACGGAAACAAAAAGTGAAAAAGCGCGATTAAAGCACCAGACCCGATCGGGCCCGAGCACAGTACCCGATCGGGTCCACATACAAATTCTCCCAACTTCACTTCTGGGCTCTGGCAGCAGCAGTGCAGCGATAAGGCGAGAAAAGCGGCCCACCCGATCGGGTCGGGCGGTAGTCACCCGATCGGGTATGGCGACAAAAAGTGCCAGCAAGCTCGCCTCCTCCGCAGCGTCCCAATAAGACCTAGCAGCACTAGACCCGATGGGATCGGGCGGTAGGTGCCCGATCGGGTCTGGGCACATGTGTTCTCGCCCGATCTGATCGGGCACGCCTTGCCCGATCGGGTCCGCAACTTTCGTACCCGATCATAATATTTCGCCCGATCGGGCCATTTCTGCCCGATCAGTGCACGGAAACCTCATTTGACTCTTTGGCTCTCTAATCTTCACGTTTAGGGGTCTTGGGACCTCCTAAACTATCCATAAAGCTCGTGAGCCATCCTACGTGCCTCGTAACATCTCGTAAAGCCGTGGTTGCTTCCAAAAGGCTCGGGAATAAGGAGAAAACTCCGTAAAACCTGCAATTCAATATAAAACACGAAACCACAACTACATACGATAGTTAGCACAAAATAGCTCCCAAGAGCTCCAATGACGCACAAATTAGCTTGTAAATAAGGGAGAAAACTCTATATAAATACGTGATATCATATACTCCCCCTTTTTTGTCGGCCACCAATACCGTTTATCAGACGGCATATGTGAAACCAAAGGAACATTGACCACAGCTTCAACATTGTCTTCATTGAAAATATCCCTGACTACCTCCATTCTCCATCTTCCATGTTCCTGATCAATCAAGTCAGCCACTCTCAAATCTGGGTTGCAATTTAAATTAGGAGCAGGTACCCGTACACTGTCATTCCCAACCAGGCACGCATCGTCCCACACTCTCACATTTTGTCCATTCCCCACTCTCCATTTCAATCCATTGAGAAGCAAAGATTTTTCTCCCCAAATGCTACGCCATGTATAACTCGGGTCATACCCTCTCCGAGCATCTATGAAATCACCATTTTTAAAATAGCGAGCCTTGAGAACGGCATATAAAATTGTACCTGTATCGTGACACAAACGCCAACATTGTTTCGCGAGCATTGCTTGGTTGAAACATTTTAAGTCTCGAAAACCCATTCCACCCATATTTTTTGGCAAACACAATTTTTCCCAGCTAACCCAATGCATTTTCCTTTCACTCCCCTTCGCGCCCCACCAGAAACGGGCAAGTAAGGCATGAATTTCATCCAATAAACCATCAGGAATTTTGAAGACACTCATCATATAGGTCGGAATAGCCTGTGCAACAACTTTAATGAGTATTTCCTTCCCCGGCCTCGACAATAATTTTTCTTTCCACCCTTGAAGTTTTTTCCAAATTCTCTCTTTTAAGAAAGCAAAGATAGCCTTTTTCGATCTTCCTATAATGGTCGGGATACCCAGATACTTCTCATGACGGTCAACAACTCGAACCCCCAGAACACCAGTAATCTCTTGTCTTCTCGACTCAGCACACATTTGCTAATTGCTACTTCAGTCTTGCTCAGATTAACTTTTTGACCCGATGCTCCCTCGTAAATGCTGATAATTTCAGCTATTTTGGAACATTCTGGCAAATTCGCCTTAGCAAATAGTATATTGTCATCGACAAAAAAGAGATGCGAAACTCTTGGTGCTCCTCTGCAAAGCTGAATGCCATGTAACTCTTGTTCTCTTGCTGCTTTATTCAATAACATTGAGAAGGCGTCGGTACATAGTAAGAAAATAGTAAATAGTAAGAAAGAATATATATACTCTTGGTAAATGAATGAAAAGGTCAACACAAATTAAACCTAATTTACTCTTGTATCAATTATAGAATAATTAAATAAAAATGAGCTTTTAGTGGAAAAGAGCAAATTTACATCTAGTTTAGATCTTAACGATCAACTAAAAAGACCAGAATATAAATGGTAAAATAGCACAATAGTAAAACATCCTTCATAATGGAGGGGTGAAATAATACAACAACATAGAGTAACGGATAGCTCACTCCGTTAGATTATCTAACTCGATCTCTAAATAGATTCTTATTTTGTCTTTGTGGCTCTATATACTCAAAAACAAGTACAACAAATTTAAGACTAAATGGCAACTACTTGCTAAGCAAGAACCACCTTTTAGTTTAATTTGAACCATATAAAGCTTGAATGCCTTGAGTATCATCCCATTGCAGCTGTCTTTTTCTCTCCCCTGGGCTGATAGTCGGATACATTACAGCAATCGGGTCTACAGAATGGTCAAGTCCAAGGAGGTGACCTATTTCATGTAGCACAACAGAGTTTATATCCATTTCATATTGTCCAGGGTTATCGCTCCAATTCTCCGTTGCATCATAATGTGACCGCCCGTCTGTGGGAGGAAAAGAATGAGCCAGTACTCCTCCAGGGCCGTCAAACGGATATCTATCATCGTGATCGCCTTGTGCAAACCCGAAAACTAGATTAGATTGGCTCCCCTCGGCCACTTCCTGAAAGGTGAAGGGACTATACTGTGTCCATTTATTCAACGCATCAACGACAATCGATCTCATATTCTCAGCCCCTGAGACTAGGGTTTGCGATTGTGTTTGGTATGTTAGTTGGTACTTTGACGATGGCCAAGTCTGACCTATAAATTTATACAAGGATGTTCCATACATAGACTTTCGGCTTTTGTAGCTTGTTTTCTTGTCTTCCCTTTGAATTGTATTCTGACCATCAATGATGTCCGCAAAACCACATCTGCAAGAGGGGACATCAATTATAATATCAGTTTCTGTAAAATAATAGTTGTAACACTACCACTATCATGTAGGTCAATGCATAACCACAACATTGGACCTATCATCAATAGTTATGTATTACTAAGAATATAATTATAATATAGTATTTGAGAACAAAAAGTGAAAGTATTATTTCATTATATGAGAAATCACGAAGGAAATACAGGACCAAATAATCTAGTAAACACGGTTTTAAAAAAGATGAATTAAACTCCTTGTCATTTCTGACAAACTTTTCAATCATATCATGTTAGATGTTATAATGCAAATTATTTTCAAAAACCATTGTTTTATTTGGATTATAGGGAGTTAAAGCCTTAAAGGGTTGCAGCCTTGCATAATTTTGTTTTCCAAACTTAACAAACCCAAAAAAAAGATAATTAGAGTTTTAAATTATAAAATTAAGTTCTCATTGTCTCCATTTCAAAAGTTAGAAATTACTTCCCATTTTGGTTAACGAGAACAAAATAACAAAATCATTTGAATTAGATTTAGTCTCGTGGTTAGATATTATTCATATTGTTGGAGTAAAGAAGAAAAAAAGAAGAGAAAGTGGCGACTTCAACATGATCAAAATGAGTTAGTAGGAGTGAGCGTAATGAAGTTTGATTTTATTTTAATTATGAGCATAATTAAATCTTATAATATATTTTATTCCTATAGTTTTTCCTCTTCTAATGAGTGTAATTTTATGTTGAGAAACTTTGTGAATGTGGGATTCTCACATCCTCAATGGGGGTTTTTAATCTTTTTAATTCAGTGTGGCTCATATGATCATCGATAATAAAGGAGGTATATGAATTGCTTTGGATTCTCTCCAATTGGGTTACTTTTCCTCTTCCTCAAGTCACCTATACATATTTGTGTTATCTTTGAGAGTTGGTGATCTGTACGAATATTGGAATAATTGGCTGACCTGTTTAGGTTGTCTGACATGCTATATATATAGAGATACAAAATATCTTTACAAACCCTACTAAGAGTCTAATTACCAAATTACCCTAATACACCCCCTCAATCTTTACGGGGAGGAATCACGGATAGATTGGAACGATGTTTACAAAACAACTCAGAAGAAAGACCCTTAGTAAAAATATCAGCAACCTGCAACTGTGTCGTAACGTGCTTGACCTGAAGTCCACCTTTAGCAACCATCTCACGAACAAAATGATAATCAACATCAATATGCTTACTACGATCATGATGAACAGGATTGGCAGTAAGATACATAGCAGAAACATTGTCACAATAGAGAATGGTAGGCCGTCGATGAAAATACCCTAAATCAGCCAACAATTGACGTATCCAAATTGTTTCGGCCGCAGTGTAGGCAACAGCACGATACTCAGCTTCAGTAGAAGACTTCGAAACAGTAGGTTGCTTCTTAGAGCGCCAGGAGATCAAATTCTTCCCTAGGAAGACAGCATAACCAGTAGTAGAACGCCGAGTGTCAGGACACCCGGCCCAATCAGCATCCGAGTAGGCAACAGTCACAGTAGGAGAGCCAGTACTATGAAGAAATAGCCCATAATCAGAAGTTCCCTGCAGATACCTGAAAATTCTTTTCACAGCATGAAGGTGAGTAGTACGAGGCGCATGCATAAATTGAGAAACCGAATTAACAGCATAGGCAATATCAGGACGAGTCATAGTCAAATATTGCAATGCACCAACCATACTACGATAATCTGTGGGATCAACAAGAAGTTCACCATCTAAGAGAGAAAGAGTGACACGAAAGACAACAGGAGTACGTACGGGTTTGACAGTATGAAGATGAAATTTCTGAAGAAGATCAACTACATATTTGTTTTGAGACAAAAGCAAACCCTGAGGAGTACGTAAAACCTGAATGCCTAAGAAATAATGCAAATCACCCAAATCCTTCATAGCAAACTGGGCAGAGAGAACACTGATAAATTTCTGAAGCAAAGAGGAACTACTACCTGTAAGCACAATATCATCAACATAGAGCAAGAGAATGATAATATGACTACTGTGTTTGAGAGTGAACATGGAGGTGTCACAACTGCTGCACTTGAAACCAATAGAGAGAAGAAAATTGCTGAAACGAGAGAACCAAGCTCGAGGAGCTTGCTTCAAACCATAAATGGATTTTCGTAACCGACAAACACGATGTGGTTGAGAAGGGTGTTCAAAACCAGGAGGCTGACGCATATAGACTTCCTCATTGAGGAAACCATGAAGGAAAGCATTTTTAACATCGAGTTGACGAATAGACCATTTAAAAGTAGCAGCAAGAGTAAGAACTAAGCGAACAGTAGTAGGCTTAATTACAGGACTAAAGGTTTCAAAGTAGTCAATACCTGCCTGCTGATGATTACCAAAAACAACAAGTCTGGCCTTAAACCGCTCCACAGAACCGTCAGGATTATATTTAATCTTATACACCCACTTACAACCAAGAGCGTTTCTATTGTTGTTGCGAGGCACAAGTTCCCATGTATCATTCTTAATTAATGCTTCATACTCGTCACGCATGGCTTGTTGCCAACGTGAATCTTGCTTGCTGAAAATTAGATGGTTCAGACTCAACAACATCGGTTTTTAAATCCAATAAATTCCTAGTTGAAATGATTCCGTCTTTTAGACGCGTGGTCATGGTATGAACATTTGTAGGATCGACACACTTAGACGACTTTCTAGGACGCCTAGGGGGAGGGACGATAGGAGACGGGGACGACTCAAGACTAGACGGGGAGGGGACGTCACACCCATGAGGAGAGATGGCGTGTGACGGGGAAGGGGGCAGCAGACCTCCCGCGGACGCTGGGGGCTGCTGCGGACTAACTGCAGTGGGAGGGAGACGCGGCAGCTGCTCGCTGCTGTTGGGCGAGGGCTCTGCGAGCGCGCATGGGACCTGCGGGCAAGCAGCGTGATGCTGCGTATGCTCGCAGGAACCTGCGGGCGCGGGCTCGCATGCATTCTGTGAGCAGGCAGCGGGTTGCTGTAACAACCCGAATCTATATCCAACTTAATTAAGACCTAAATGCAGCGGAAAACCTAATCCGGGCTATTACCATCACACTCACCACGAGTGTGGAGCTCAAAAACCTTGACTTTTTAAAACTTTTAAACTGTAATGACTATATTTAAACCTTTAACTATAATAAACTATATTAAGTGATCCTAAAACACTCTAAACAACTAGATTTGTTATTAAGAATTCTACTGAAAATCCGGCAGAGTTCCGTTTGTAAAACGGACCGCCTAAAACTTAATTTAGGACTCGCGTCCATTTATAAACCTGTATTCTCAAAATCCAGCAACCCAAACAAGTCTAAACTTAACAAACTCAAATTCTTTAAACTTAATTACAAGTTAACTATTACCTATACTATTACAAAGTCGATCGTCCTCGCCGTAATACAAATAATAGGAATAACATATTCGAGTCTTCTTCAACAATACTACCTTCATGTACCTGCATATACCGGCACGTAGTATCAGCCAAACTGGCTGAGCAAGATTTCATAATGTAAAGCCAAATATATATGCAGGTAGGATATATATTAAATATATCCTACAAATCATTGTTTTTCAAAACATGTAAGTAAAATAATAAACTTTATAAAACCTTCGGCATTTATTTTGTAAACTAAATCCTTTCTTTTCTGTTTCTAAATCGAATCATTTCTATTTCTTTCTTTAAATCAAATCCTTTCTTTTCCTCTTTTTCAAATCTTTCCTTTTTCCTTTTCATAAACAATCTTTTCTTTCCTTTTTCTTCCACGAAGAAAGATTCATAAATTTAGGGAATGGAACGAACTTTCCTTTGCCTTTGGGCTAGCTAGGCCCTCCGGATAACTATAGACAGAGACCCCTAGTGTGCACACCCTACATACGGCCAAACCGCAGCTAAAGATCAAAGTCTTGAGGTACTGATCAACGTACCCCCACAACTATTCTATTCTGTGTAGTCGAGCCAAACCCGACTAAGTTCCAATTCCTTGAGATACCACTTAGGTAATCCCCACAACTTTGAAAACATAAAACTATTCTCATGAGATACCACATAGGCAATCCCATTAACTTTCAAACATAAAAACTATTCAAAATATCTTTCTATAATCTTTCCTTTAGTTGCGGTTCGGAAACCAACTTTCTATATTTGGAGGAACATCCTCCCATTCAATCCATTCTCAACAAAACCGAGACAAAAACCTTTTTAAAACACTTCTTGTAAACTATAAAATTTCCTTTCGAAACTAAACTTCTATCATTTAAATCATACTCAACCAAAATGAGTTTTAAACCTTTATGAAACTCTTCTCGTAACTATAAAAGTTTTAATAAGAAATCTTACGTTTACTTGTAAACTTATAAAACATTTAAACAAGAAATCTTGCCTTGTTAAACTTTTCTCGTAAACTATTAAAGGTTCGAGTAGGAATCTTACCTTTCACGAATCATACCAAAACAACCACCTCCAAAACGACTCTTTAGTGAACTCGAAAGCTACATAATAACATATATGTATTCAATAAATAATACTTCATACACTTGGCTAACTAGTAATGAACTTTAACTAAATCTAGTTCATGAACCAATCAACTTCTTCTAATTCCATATAATCATGTAAACAAACAATCATAAATCATATAAATGACTTTCATTATTCTAACTTGAACTTCCATTTAAACTTCTAACTACAACCCTTTACCAAACTAATTCTAATCACCTTACTTTAAATGAAAACATCTAACATTCATAATATATACTTTGATACTCAAAAATTCATTATGAAATAACTAAACAACAATGTGGAGCTTTAAAATCGACTATAGAAAATATGAATTTTGGGCAGAAACTTAAAATGAGCATAACTCCCTCCTGGGAGGTCCAAATCAAGCGTTTCTTGAGCCTATCTTGAGTAAAATTTCAATAAGAACAACTTTTGTGAAATAGTACTTTTGCTAAAAATGGCCAGAAACTGTCCAAAAATGCATTTTACGAAACTGCTCTGTAATTCCATCTCTATTTCTTTTTCTTTGAACAACAACAAGTTTAATCATCAAACTAGTAATATAAACTAACTACTAAACATCTAATTACACCTTCTACTCAATCAATTCATACTCAAAACCTTCAAATCAAAAATCCCTAATTCGATTTCAATCAAAACCCTAACTTTAGAAAAACTGAAATTAAAGTAATAATTCAACTTACCCATTCCTATGGAAGATTAGGGATGAAGAATAGTTATCAAATCGCCCCTCAAACGAGCCCTAAACGCCCTAAAACAAACTAGAACGAGCCTTATTCCTCTTTCTCCTTGTGCGCCATCTTTCTCTTATCCCTTTGTGTGCTTATGTGCATCTTCCTCGTCACTTTTGACACCATAGATGACTCCCGGAGCTTCGTGGTCGGCAAAGCACCACCACCACCGTTCCCTCACGTTTCTTCTTTTCCTCTTCCTTCTCCCTCTCTACTTTCTCTATTCCTCTTTTCTTTTTCTTTTGGTTACCTTCTGATTCTCACCCCCAAAGCTCTTTTTTTTTCTTTTTTTTCCTTCTATTCAACCCTCCCTATTTAACTATTTTGCAATTACCTTTAAATCTCTCCCCTTTTATATATATCTTAATATATCTACTTATCTTTTTAAAATATAAATTAAATAATGATACAAATTTATATAAAACAACAATAACCAATACTCGTTAAAAGAATTAAACTCCATATTTCTTGAAGTCATTTCATTAAACCTTCAAAATAATTAACTAAAGTAATGTAATTAGCTTTTCAATAACTCTATAATCAAATCTAATTTCTTTTAAATAAACTTGAAGACTATTAATATATAATCAGACTAATAAATCATACTTAGCTATTAATAAAATACTCTTTAAAAATAGGGGTATTACAGTTGCTGCATGTGCTCCCGTAATGCTGCGGGCTCGGGGGAGGGGAGACTCGAGGACACAGGCCGTGGGTCACTAGACAAAGGAAGACTCGGGAATCAAACCAAGGGGTCAAGAGACTCGTCCAAAGACGGACCAATGGGTGTGCTAGACACAAGAGAGCGATAAGGAAATTTACGTTCACTAAACAACACATGACGACTTGTATAAACTTTGCCAGAAACAGGATCAAGACATCGATAACCCTTATAATTTGATGCATAGTGATCTTTGGCAATCGCCAGTTAAATCGAATCAGTTTTTTCAGTATTATGTGGTTTTTGTTGATGATTATTCACGTTTTTCTTGGCTATATCCACTTAAACTTAAATCTGATGTCTATTCGACCTTCTTAGCTTTTCAGAAACTTGTTGAGAATTTGTTTAATTCCAAAATTAAATTTTTCCAAAGTGATGGTGGACGTGAATTTGATAACACTCCTTTACTACAACATTTCTGTGATTCGGGAATTTATTTTCGAAAGTCTTGTGCTCGGACTCAAGCGCAGAATGGTGTTGCCGAAAGGAAACATCGAACCATTATCGAAATGGCACGTACTATGCTTATTCAATCTGAGTTGCCAACTCGATATTGGGTTGATGCGTGTTATACGGCGGTTTATACGATAAACCGTCTTCCCAGTTCGGCATTGCAGGGTTCATCCCCGTTTGCTAAGCTTTTTCACCGTCCCCCCTCCTATGAGTTTTTGAAATGTTTTGGTTGTGCCTATTTTCCGTTGTTTTTAGATCCTAAAATCAATAAATTACAGGCTAAGTCCACTCAATGTGTTTTCCTTGGCTATGCATCAAATTATAAGGGATAGGGGGCACGATGAGGAGGGAGCCATATGAGGGTTGACTATTGGTGAAGTCAACAAGGATGAAGGAGCCTGTATCATTGAAGCAGCGAACGAAGAGGAATGTGACGGCATGGCGGCTGACACAAACGAGGATGACGGACGATCGAAACCTGGTGGACAACCATCACTATGGCTGCGTGATGGAGAGGCGGCCAGCAGGGGGCTGCTAGACGCCATAAGTGGCGGGCGAAACTCGGCCTGGTTGTAGAACAAGGTTGAACCACCAAGAAACGACGGGCTCGCCGAAACCATTGTGGACGGCTGAGAAGCCGGCGGGATAGAGGCGGCGGTCTGGGGTGCCAGCCATGATGCACCACTAATACCACTGGCGGCGTTGAAAGAGCCAAGAGTAAGTCGAGGCTGCACAGACGACGTTGCTGCCGCTG
This sequence comes from Patellifolia procumbens, assembly GCA_947645195.1. Taxonomy (NCBI): domain Eukaryota; kingdom Viridiplantae; phylum Streptophyta; class Magnoliopsida; order Caryophyllales; family Amaranthaceae; genus Patellifolia; species Patellifolia procumbens. The sequence continues at coordinate 931,394 of CANSGD010001379.1, read as the reverse complement.
ACGTTGACAACGGCTGCGTTGGTGCCACACGCGGCTGATGGAGGGGCGTGGTGGGACTGCTGTCGACGGCGGTGGGACCGGAAGGAAAGGTCACCGGAGCGCCGGCCATTGTAGTGGTGATGCCGGAAGAAAAAAAATAAAAACGTGTGTTTTAGGTTTAGGTTAGGTTTAGAGATTTGAGCGGAATAAAAAAATTCTAAAACCTAGGCTCGTGATACCATGTACGAATATTGGTATAATTGGCTGACCTGTTTAGGTTGCCTGGTATGCTATATATATAGAGATACAAAATATCTTTATAAACCCTACTAAGAGTCTAATTACCAAATTACCCTAATATGATCTATTCCTTTTCTACTACTTCTTTTCTTCCATATCTGCTCTTATCCTTTGAGAATACGTTTATATGACTTCAGCTTCACTTAAAATTGCTTTTTTTAGAGAATGGTGTGTTAACCATAAGGAATGAATTAGCAAATACAATAGAGTATGGTGCTTGTGCCGAATTTTCGTTTTCAAGTTGAAGGTTCCAAAAATGCCCCGATACATCAAATTACAAAGTTCTTTATTCTATTCTTGAATAGTAGCTTGAATACACTCTATATCTCCAACACATATTTCTTTGACACCAAGAAAAGTATGCATTAGCTTAGCATCTCACGTATCATGCATATTGTATCCTCGATTGACTTCTTTGCTGCTTACTTTTTCCTAGTTCCTATTTATTAATTCGCGCACCATATTTATTTATTGCACAATGTAATATGGTATATTTTTTTGGCCCTCACTTGCTCTGTTATCTTAAGTTATACCCACCTTTTGCTTATCTCCATTTTTTAGTTTTACTTAATTTTACCTTATTCTGTATTTGACGAACTTTTTCTCTCTTTTATTCTCCAATCCTATACAATGAGATCATTTGTTCTCTTTACCTTCAAAGTTATTAAAAGACACATGAGGTGGTCCTATTTTCCCATTCTCCTTGGTTGATGTAGTTTAGTAAGTGGCCAAATACTCCTATCTTTTTACTAGGAGTAAAATGTCAAATACATACACATGCTATAAGGAAGTACATACAAGATTATCGATATGTCTATTGAGTATGTCTTGAATTAATTTGTTGGTTCGAATATTCAATTTTGGGTTTCTAAGGCCATTGTGTTTTAGGTTAACCTCTAAGGATACATATATAAACTTTTAGGGTTAAACCAGTCGTATTCACTAATCTGAGTATTGCTTAATGCATATGTATTCTGTAATTACTTTTCATCCCATAATAAAACTATTCTCCTTCTGTGTGATGGACGTATCTAGCACACTACTAGCGAACGACGTTAAATCTCTGTGTGACCTTATTGCTTTCTTGTTCTCTATCTTTATTTGTCTATAATCTATTATAACAATGCAATTCCTTTACTACCTCTCAGGCTCTCAGAAGTCAGAAGAAATACTCCAATCCTTTTATTAGGAGAAAAATATGATGCATGCTAGCTTAACATTTCAGGGACCAAATCATAATCAACCGAAAGTTATGGAAACAAAACATACCTAGGTTTCATCATCTGTTTCACTGTTGCAGCGTCCAAATAACCACTAACATTTAGCCGGTAATTGAGCTGGTAGGTTCTAATGGCCTTCTCAAGACTCTCATCAAAGAATCCATCATGTTCTGCTGGGATGACCATGGTAGTAGTAGTAGTAGTTACCTCGGTTTTCGGCACTGGATAATTCTCCAGATACCCAAATTTAGCAAGGTATCTTTTCAGCTGGTGAAGGCCTTCTACATTTTGGCCCTTCATGCATCCTTCTAAGTTCTCTATGAAGCCAAAAGGGTTAACATTTGGTTTTGAATGGGCTGCATTTGGAACCACATTAAGGAGTATGAGTAAAATTGCACATAAGAGGTAAGCTGATTTAGTGGCCATATTTTGGATTTGTATATGTATGTATGTTATTATTGGATGGTTAGTTTAATTTGGCTGATAAGCAGCAAATACGCACCCTTTTTTTATAGGCATGCGAAGCTATGCTATTAACAAGTTGTATGTTGCAATTTGCCAAACTTCTAGTGATGACTTTTCCACGCGTATATTATTGTCTTCTTGACTCAATACAGCATGCAAGTCAATGCTATAACGTAAGGAACAAGAGGGAAGTTTCAGTTTTTTGTATTACTTTGTAAATTAGTTATGCGTATCAGTTTATGGAATGGGATGGCCTCACAAGACTTGAAGCATGACTAGAAACAGCAAATACGCACCCTTTTTATTAGGTCCTTCCCTACAAAAGTGGTGTTTTATTAGGTTCCTTCTGACAAAAGACCCTTAGAATGGAGATACTATTTTGGATCGGAATGAGCTCTCTGAATCGGATCGTAGAATCGAACCGTAGAATAGTACAATTCTACGAACATGCATAACCTAGAAATTATACTTGTATTATAGGTTTAAAAGGACAAATATAAAAATTATAATTGTTTAAGCATTAAACTAAAGATAATTGATAATATATGTTATTAGTAGCTTTTTTGTTAGTCATATTTGAATCGTCTAGGATCTCGATTCTAACAAGTATGCTTGTTGGTGGCAAAAAACTGAAACTATTCCATAATTGGCATGAAATCCAATATCTGGACGTTATTCTCAAGCTTATTTGGCTGAAAATTGGCCCTGGTTAACAAGTTTTTATAACTTTAAGAAACAACTAATAACAAGTGAGAACTTAAATGGCTGTTACTTTTACCAGAACATAATAACTCACTTTAAATGCTCGTATTTAACAAAAAATTCTCCAGTAAAAAGACAAGTTATTATTAGTCTTAAATTGCAACTCTTTTTCAAAATGTTGTAATTCACAAAGTATCGTATGTTGAAGGTTATAGCCCTTATAGGTGACAATGTTTTCATTACTGCGCCCAATTATCATTTTAGATCTAAGTAGTTACAATATTTGCAAAGAAGAATCCCATATTTATGGTTGAAGTTTCATTACCAAGCGGCTTTGCAATGGAAAAGATATTGGCCACTGTCCCAAGCTGCGTGTTATGACGGGCAAGACTTAAACCGCCCTTTTTACTTTTGGCATTAGAGATAAATCCTTACAAAATTAATGCCCGTCAATAACCTTCTCTGCAATCCAAGAACTGTCTAAGTACCATCACAGATGTGCTAGTGGGATAATTCGTAGGATCGAACGCCATAGCTAAAAAGTAACAACGTAACAAACTAAAGAGGAAATTTTGGATGTATCTATCCTCTTAGCTACATTAGATGCTTCCAATCTCCTTCAGTCCCTCCTTAAGATATTGAGTTTTCAAAACATTTAATTTGATATAAGCTCTCTCCGTTCTCAATAGACTTGTCATTTGCTTTTTTAAAGTCAAACTTTATAAACTTTGACCATAAATTGTCAGCAGTTTAAATTTAAAATATTTTTGAGACCGTGCACGCAAAAACTAATGGGAAGTATATTAGGGTATAGAGGGAGTATTATTTTAATAAGTATTCACCACCTTACATCCAAAAAATGGGAATTCATCATTGAACCCTAGATAAAATGACATAATCAAAATTAGTCCAACATAAAGGTTAAATGAAAAGAATAATCTTTAACTAAAAGTCAAACTAAACCAACATCATTAAAAATCATACTCTCTTCTTATTCTTCTTACAACACTTCTTTTCAATCTTGTAGTTTGGCAATTACACTTCCTTGTAGTTTGGCAATTACAATCATGCAAAGTCTCGTAATCACTACTTCCAATACACCCAAACTTCCTCTTCATCCCTTTCCATAAACTCTCTTTCTTCTTACCTTTCTTCTTACAACACTTCTTTTCAATCTCTAATTTCTCATCTTTTTCCCATTCCTCATCTTCAACCACTTGAATCTCTCCATCCGCGATCGCGTTCCTTCCTTCTTCTTCTACATTACTATTACTACCATACTCCCCTACAGCTTTACTAATAATATTATCTTTTAGTTGCAATTGAGACTCAAACAAGACTTGCACCATCACTCTCAAAGGCAACCTCCGGTTCATGACGGCGTGTTTACAAGCTTCAGATGACATCTTTTGGAAATCAAAAAACCTACAAACTTCCTCTATTTGTAATTCACTCAACTCCTTGTGTTTCTCCAAGAAGACATCCACCGCGCGGTATGTCCCATCGGAGGAACGGTAACTCCCTACATTTGATGCCGAGCTTGCCATTTCTGCCACCTCAATAAAACCCATCATGTCAGTTTCGTTCTTGTTAGCTACCTCTAACAAGTATTTCTCCATGAGTTCCGCCACGGCTACTAACCCCGTAGGGTTATCCGTGCAATTTACTATAATACCCTTTTAATATTCGTCTTAGGCTCTCGAAATCGAGGTCTAAGGCAAGGAGATCCTCAGCTGTGACGCGGTCTATATCCTTACCAGTCCGATTTTCTAAGGAGGCTATGCATTCCAAGCTCGCCTCAACCGAGAGTGCGACCACGTAGATCTTGAACAAGAGAGTGTAGGAGTAAAGAGGGTACCTAGTGTTTTTCACTGTGGTGTAAGTACTATCCGGCAACTGTCGCTCTATCGCCTCGATTGCTTCTGTGTTAGCCTCATTTCTTATTAAGTACCGGTAAAGCGAACCTGCAATGTTCTCTTGTGGGACTTGCCGTTGTGCCATCTTTTCAATAATTGGTTCAGACATTTGCACTGATAATGAGGCTAAATCTTCTAATAATGAAGTACTATCAAAAATCAATGATGCTTCTGAACTATCAACATCATCAAAAAGCTTCCTTCTTGTCGAATTTGTAGTATCAACTATGGGCCTGTTGCTGTTGTTGGTGTACACAACCATAACGGGCTGGGCAAGGAGAATCGGGTCGGATACTACATGGGCTATAAGAGCTTCGACACAGATATCAAACAGCCCAATTTCCGCGGCCTGCTGTAATGTCGGTCCACTTGATGCTCGGAGAGCTCTAATGATTTAGTCCCAACTAGGTAGGATTTTTGCCTTCAGGAATAGAATGGCATTGGTGAGCAGGTTGTTAGGGCTGTGATTTTCGGTCATCTTGAGATTGTTAGAGAGGCAGATGATTGAAAGGATGTTGTTGCCAGTCATTTTGACGTCGAAATTATGGCAAAACCTTGCTATGAGTTCAATGCATGGCTTCAGGTTCGGGTTGTATTGTTTTGAAGACGGCTGACAGGTCTTCGTTAGGATTTTTTTCTAGTAATGAAGCTATCATGGGTGATCTTTTGGCTAGAAGTCCCTATATTGTACATAAATGAATATAAAGACGAATTCAAATGAGTGATGAATCTAACTATCTATGTCAATAGATTGTAGAAAATGCTTACTACTGTGTTAAGTTTGATGGGAGCAAAAGCGACTGCTTATTGATGGAGTTGTATGTTTGGGACACCTGAAATATGAGCATAAGAAAGAAAAGAGTTGTTCAAGTTCATCTTTAGTTCTGCAGTTCCAATAATTATTAAACTTTCCAGTCTAAAAGTATGCAAGGCTCCACCCAATTTAGAGCCAAGAAACTCCAAAAAAGATGTTGTACACAAGGAGAACGAGTTGCTCAAAGTTACATCAAAACCTCTTCGACTCTAGACAGGATGTTTGTGCTTCAGAAATTGCTTCAGTGGCCACAAAAGTCCTCCCAAAGCTTGATATCATTTGATGGGGATTCTAATTGGATATAAGGTTAAGTCCTCACAACCTTCACTTAGTTTTGATTCGTTAAGGGTTCTAAATCGAATTTAGGGTTTTACTCACACTAAACTCGAAATAGGAGGGATAGTCTTGAGATTAAACAAGTTAGCTTCACTCGTTAATTCTATTAACCTCACTTAGAATTAGGTTTCACTCGTCTAATTATTAAGGTTTTTGTAATTAGATTCATTGTCTAAAACAACAAAAACATTGAATGATGTACGTCCAAATTCACAAAAACAACAAGTTCGAAATTTCAATTTAATTCACTCTTCTTATTGATCTTAGTAATGTTTGAAGCTTAAATAGCTTACAACCTCATTACAAGGACCGAAAATCAGATACAAAAAATTACGAAAAGGGAATATTACAACTTGCACCAAAATTCCTAGATTCTAGGAGAGAATAAAGGAAACGATCTTCCAAATTGCACTTTCCTTAAGGACCGAAATCAACAGCCCTAAACCTTCCTAAAACCGTCCAAATCCGCAATATAATTAGGGAATATCTTCTAGATCCTCTTCCCTAAATTATCACTCAAGACAACTAAGAACTTGGAGGACAAGGAATAAAATTACAACTCAAAATAACAGTAAAATTGTCCGAAGTTCGTTCCTAGAGGAGCTTTCGGCCTTACAATATTAAAATAAAAGCTTAATTAACTAACTAAACCAACTACACTGTTGGATCATGTAAAACTTCCAACTTTAAGAGTTTAGGATAAAACCCGTGGTCTTGTTAATATAATAAAACAGTTTAGATAGATTAGCGAATGATTAATGGATTAACATCACATCATTCTCTCGTAATCACGCCAAAAACAATCGTTGTAGTGAATCCACATTGTTTGATATACAAGCAACCATAAACATGCTTGAGAGCACATCCACACAAACATCATAATCTCCTTCTTATATAATATTCAACCTCGAATTTTGCCTATGCTGGAGATCGAAATACGAACAAAACCTATGGATACTTTATTTTGTTTGACTTCATTGACAATAATTGAAGATCCATCAAAATTTTCGACTTTGCGTAGCATACCATTATCAAAAGAGAGACTTACAACCATATGCTCATCCCCAATAATATCAACAGTCATAGTTGGCATAGTATCAAATATATTATCAAAATATTGTACCACTTCCTCCTCTTTTTGAACAAGATCATAAGAATCACAATGTATATCATCTTTTTCAAAATTTGCGGGAACTAAAATTTGGTCACGCTCAATGTCATCAACATCAAATTTAGGTTTTATATCTTGTACTTCATCTTCTTGGTTTCTCTTTCTATCTTTGAATACAAAAATAATTTCGCCATCATAGATGGAGGCTTAAGTGTATAATTTCCACATTAAGTTCTTCATAGGCTTAGTCATCCTTTCAAACGCTTCTCAAAAATCTGGTGACATTTCATTGCAAAACGTTTCCATTGGGCTTGTAAAATAGGTCAAATGTATTTAACCATTGCGAAGTCGATTCTCAACAAAATTGAACCAAATTTTATAGTATGGACATTTTAGATGTTAGTAAACCAATCCAATCAAAGTCTCAGAAAGTCAAACAATTCAGTCACGCCAGTATTTACCGAAAACAGACAACGTTGAAAGATTAATCTGAAAAAATAGCAAACAAATCCCAAAAATATGAAACTTTCCAGTCTAAAACCAGGGAAGGCACCAGCCAATTAGAGCCATGAAATTCTTAAAAAGACGTTCTATTGATAAGCACTTTATTGTGCTTAATTAATTGCAGGTCATTTTTAGTGTCCTTGCATGTAGTTTAGAGCATTTAAGCCTAGCATTGCATGGTTTTTGTCACCTTTGAGTTATATTGTCGCTTCATTATCTTTTTAGTTATTTTTGGATGATTTTCAGGCTAACTAGCAGGTTTTTAAAGTCATTTGATAATTGGAAGACTAGTTGTGGACTTTTGAAGTTCAAATGGACATAACTTTTGATCCATAAATCGGATTAAGGTAATTTCAATAGGTGTGTTAGCTCGTTTCGATAGCTTTCCAACGAATGGTTATAAGCCCAATTTCAATAAGAGACGAGAGAGATATGATCGTTTGAAGTTTGAGTTGTCCGCTAACCAAAAGTCAACACTCTCGTGTTGACTTTAACACGCCCCTGTTGACTTCAACACGCCAGTATTGGGTTTTTTCCACGAGGCAATTTCTAAGCTGCTTGTATTCTGATTTGTGAAAATCAGGCCAACACGCCCCTGTCCATTTTGACACGCCCGTGTTGGCTGATTTCTACGAAGGCAGTAAATTTTGCAAAGACTTGAAATTTCAGAGAAGCAGGTTTACACGCCCGTGTAGACCTGTATTCGGTTGTTTTCCCGATTATTTGTCTTCATTTATGGAATATTATAAATTGGTTTTTGGCATTTTCCTTGGTATTAACTAGACTCTTAGACTTTAGTTACTTAGTTTTTCAGTCTAAACACTCTCAAACTCTTAGTTTTTGATATTGGCACTCTTATTGAAGATTTAATTGCTCAATTGATCCTAGTATATTTCTTTCTATCTCTTCTCTCTATTTTTTCTTGCTTTGTTGATCATGTTTAATTTTATTAATCTCTTTTGCTTTGAATCTATGATTAGTGAGTAGTTCTTTCTAGGGTTAGGGCGAAAGTATGAATTAAGGGCTTATTTATTATGTTAATGTAGTAGTGTTTCCTATTGATTTTTATGCATTGATCTTGGTGTTTTGACACCCTACGGTAGATCTTGATCACATTTATGCTAGGGCTTTTAGATATGAATTCCTCTTAATTGAATATTGATTTCTTCGTCATTCCCTTGTATCCACTTAATTTCTAGACCAAGAGATTGGGTAGAAATTAAGTGGATCCTTGTATTAGGGGTTTTCCATGCTTATTGAATCCATTAATCAATTGACTAGAAACCATTCGAGAGAGGATCTGGTTAATTGATTAATTGATTATTCTTTAGGGCGATTCGAGAGAGGACTCGAGTAATTTAGAGGAGAAAATAAATTTGCACGATTTTCGCCTGTCAGTAATTGCATTGGTAGTTGTTGCCTAGCCCGGATTCATACGAGTAGCCCGACCTCTAGTGGTTGTCGTATTATATTTACACCTCATATCTGATTGTTAGTCCTTATTCCTTAACTAGTTATTAGTTGATAGTTAAACCAATCATTCACATCCCCAAATACCCTTCACTTAGGTTGTTTTAGACTTAATAGACCTTAGTTATTCCCTTTTTCCCTGTGGTGCGACCCTTGACTACTTGTCATTACTACCTTTATAGTAGTTGCTCGTTAGGATTATATCACTAGTAAAAAAAACATTTATTTGCGGCTTCATATTTTATGTCGTTTGCTGCTCATTTCTATTATGCAGCAATTAGAGGGGTAGCAAATAGAACATTTCTTATTGTTGCTCACTAAAGAATAGCAACCATAAGAAACCTTTTTGCTGCTATTCTATAAGAAATTGCAGCAATAAGAAGATGCCACAATCCATGAAAAGCTCTTCTATTAGCTACTATTTCTTCCAAGAAAAGCAGCAATTAGAAACACCTTTTTTTAAAAATATCAGACGTTTTACAGCATGCACACAACCAATTATTTTTTTAATTTTTATTATTACAATTATTTTTACTGTTACAAAAACAACATTAACAAGAACAACACATTAACTATAATTTGACACAAGAAGCTGTAAAAATGTCGGTAGAGCTTCCTATTAAAATGAAGGTACCCATAAATTTATCATAACATGTAATCCATATTATGCATAGCTAAAACAAAACAAAAAGGTTGTCGGATCGGTTCGTGCATAGTATCCGAACAAAAGATTGAACCATTAAGTATTTAAATCTAACACACACACACTCACATATATATATATATACATGATATTTACAAATTGAAATACCTAAGAACTATATTTGCACTCGCACTTTACAAAATATGCTACTTCCTTCATATCAATGTCATTTTCATGACTTCAAATCCTACAACAACAACATTGTGGAACTCATAGTTAGACATACATAATACATATTTCATGACTGAGTGCATCCTCGAGAATCATATTGACAACCAACCCACCAAAACTCGTCTTAAACACTATAGATAGAGGGAACCCACATAGAGTGACAAACCAATGGTCCAAGTTAAAATTACCCAACAAAACAAAATCCAAGTCAAAAGATATTAGCTCAACACTACAAATCTCTGCAGCTCAACTCAGAGATGAATGTGTGTGTCACATGATGTTTAATTATTAATTAAATCATTCTAATTAAGTAATTAATCCTTTTAGTAAAAGACTTTTTTTAAAGTATTACTTTTAAACTTAAATCATTTTGTTTTATTTTAATAAATCTGCCAATGCCCAGCACAACAGTACCATTAACCCACCGGCGACCACCAACAGCAACCCACCAGCCACCACCAACACCAACCAACACCGCAGCTAACCCCAAAACCAAGCCACAACCACAGCTCACCTAAACCGGCAAACCCAATCACGGCACCACCCACCCGAACCCCACGGAACTCATTACCCCACGAAAAACACCACGACACCGCCGATGGCACTACCATACCCACCCTCCAAGTCACCACACACCACGAAACCCATACCCCTACCCTAACGCACAAAACCACCACCCAACTGTCGAAGTCGTCGCCGCAACCTTCAATACCCCCACAACAACCCTCGAATCCCTCACGACAATCCTACCCTTACCCCTATCACAACCCACAAAACCATTACCCCATCGTCAATTTCCCCACCACAACCTTTGAATCCCTCATCGCAAACCATGAAAGAACATCTTAACCCACAAAACCACCATCCAAAAATTCCAAGCCACCACCACTTTGAAGCCCCTAACCCACGAAACTCACCCAACAGACAAAACAATCAGGGGAGGATCTTCCATCGAGGCTAACAGGGGCATAACCCCTGATAACACGATAAAAAATATTAGTTAAAATTTTAACTTTACTTGTTTTGGATTAAATCGAATCACCCCTCAAATCTTTCGATTTTTCATGTTTATATCATAGTGGTTCAATTCGACTTAGGTAGTAATAACTTTGAGTGCTTATCGGGTTATATGGAGTTTAATGAAGTCATTGTAACTAAACGTCTAATTTAATCGAAACTATGTATATTAAATTCCAATTTGAATTCGTTTTGGATTAATTTAGGTTTCGCGTAAGAATCAATTTGAGTTAAATACTTATTTTGAATATCGAGTCAATTTTCAAATCGGGTTAGTTTTCAATTGGGTTATGTTTCATTTACTTCAGTTTTCGTGTTAAAATCACGTCATCGACTTTGAGTCAAGTTTTTGAATGAAGTCATTCAATTAATCGGATTTGATCAATTTTTTCAAGTGTACATATATTATTCTAATTATCTATATCATATATTTTAAAAAAATCGGCCCTGTATACAAAAAAATTCATGATCCGCCGCTGATAGTAAGCCAAGCGTTATTAATCAGCATACATAAATTCACAAGTCTTGAGTAAAAGACGGCTTCAAACACCGGGCTTCCACAAATTGGTGATTCATTATTCAGTAATTATTCACCAATTTACATCCGTTCATTGCTAGAGGTATTGTTTTTCTGCAACACTTTTTACTTTTAATTTTCTCTCTAAAAACATTTTTAGATTTAATATTACCACAGATTGGCACTAAGATACGAGCTAGCTAGCTAGCTATAGGTTTTCTTCCACACACACGTTCATGAATATTACTCGAATTTGAATTAATATATTTTTTAAATAATATAAATGTAAGGTGTTTCTTTTTTCTTTTTTACTTAATATAATTGTAGAGATTAAAAGTACAGTATATCTTTTTATTTGAACCCTTATGCATTGCAGATTTGCAGATACATCTGGAACTGAGAAGCATTTGAGCAAGGTGCGAGGTGTCTCACTTGCACGAAAAGTTTGGTCTCGTACAACACCCAGTGTTCTAGGAGTGTATATACTTGCCAACATGTAGTCCTTTGTGACAATTGTTTCTTTGAGGAGCGCCGCAATAACATGAATTTTTGCCCAGTTGTCGTACGGAATGGCCTCGATTCAAACCTGATTTTCCTTCCTACACCGGGGAATTGGGTGGACTTATTCCTGACCCAGACGGCCTCCGTGGCAGTTACGTAAAATATGACAGTAGTGGGCGTGAGGAACATTTTTACGATCATGAACCCATTAGAAGTGTTGGTCATGGTGAAGCCAGTGGGAGCGGAACCACAAGTGGTCGTGGTATTCGGTTTAGTTTGTTGCTGACTTGCTCTATTATGAACAATCCAGAGGTTGTGCTTGTGGGGTGTTTAGTACTCTTATTCAATTTAGTTTGATATTGTTTAACCCTCATCGCAACCCACGAAATAACATCTAAAAGGACAAAACCACCATCGAAAGCTTCCAAGCCACCACCACCATGAAGCCCCTAACACACGAAACTCACCTAACACACAAAACAACCAGGAGAGGATCTTCCATAAGGGCTAACAGGGCCATGCCTTCCGATAACACGATAATTTGAATTAAAATTTTAACTTTGCTTGTTTTGGATTCAATCGGATCACCCTTCAAATCTTTCGATTTTTCATGTTTATGTCATAGTGGTTCAGTTCGACTTAGGTAGTATTAACTTTGAGTGCTTATCGGGTTATATGTAGTTTAATGAATGCATTTTAAGTAAAAGTCTAATCTAAATCAAAACTATGTCGATTAAATTCCAGTTTGAATTCATTTTGGATTAATTTAGGTTTTGCGTAAGAATCAATTTGAGTTTATTTTGAATATCGAGTCAATTTTCAAATTGGGTTAGCAGTTTTCGATTGGGTGATATTTCATTTAATTCAGGTTTCGTGTTCAAATCACGTCATCGACTTTGGGTCAAATTTGAATAAAGTCTTTCGATTAATCGGATGTGATCAATTTTTCAAGTCTACATATACTATTCTAATTATCTATATCATTTTTTTTGAATTTTTTGCCAATTACAGCCATGTAAAATACCCTATTTGTTAATTATAGCCATCATCTTTTTTTTTTTTGAATTACGGCCAAGAAAGACTAATATTTAAGTAAGTTGCCGCCATTTTCACTAATTATACCACTAATCCATAGTTTGACCGGTCAAATCATGTTTAATATATTATAAATCTTTTTTTATTTAATTTTATAATATTTTAAATATATATGTTTTTCATATATGACATGTTAATGGGCACGTATTTTGAGACAACATTTAATCGCGTTTTTTAGACTGAAGACGACGTTTTTTCGAAAAACGGACACCGCCGGGCACCTTTTAGGGGCACGAATTTCGGGAATCCCTACGAAACGAGTACCTATAGGCAGGGTTTTCGAGCACGTACTTCGAAACGGGTTTTTCTAACTGAAGGCGACGTTTTTTTCCAAAAATCGGACACGCCGGGCACCTTTTTGTGGACACGAAATTCGAGAATCCCTACAAAACAAGTACCCATAAGCCGGATTTTCGAGCACGTACTTGGAGACGAGATTTTTGGACTGAAGACGATATTTTTTCAAAAAAGGACACCGTCGTACGTCCTATATGGGCACGAATACCCCGTCTCGAAGTACGTGCCCGAAAACCCGGCCTATAGGTACTCGTTTCCTAGAGATTCTCGAAATCCGTGCCCACAAAAGGGTGCACGACGGTGTCCCATTTTCAAAAAAAACGTCGTGTTGAGTCCGAAAAACTCGTCTTGAAGTACGTGCTCAAAAATCCGGCTTATTAATACTCGTTTCATAGGGATTCGCGAAATTCGTGCTTTTAAAGGGTGCCCACCGGTGTCTATTTTTGAAAAAACATCGTCTTCAGTCCAAAAATCTCGTCTCAAAGTACGTGCTCGAAAATCCGGCTTATTGGTACTCGTTTTGTATTGATTCTCGAAATTCGTGTCCACAAAATGGTGCCCCGGCGGTGTCCGATTTTCAAAAAAAACGTCGCCTTCAGTAAGAAAAACCCGTCTCGAAGTACGTGCTCGAAAACCCTGCCTATAGGCAGAGGCGGATCCAGGATTTTTCGGATGGTGGTTCACCACTCAATTACCGATCATATATTGGAATCAAAATTTTTTTTATATTAAAAGTGCTCTCTAACAAGTTTCATTCCAAAAATAATAATAATTCATATTACAACAAATAAAACTTGACAATACAATCAAATAAAACTTGAATTCCGTACTTCCTTTTTCCTAACTTCTTAGATCCTATCAACAAAGGTCAAAGGCAATCAGACGTGTAAGAAATTTTAGAAGTTCTAGATTATAGTTTTACATCAAGCATACATAAATTATACAATGTATACCCGCTTAAAGGAAAAGAAGAACAATCATTACAAGGTAAGAAGAACAATCTCAATCATAAAATCTGAAAATTAAATCCATATAACAAATTGCAATTGCATTTTATTTTTCAATTAATTAATTAAATTTTTATGCCTTATTTCCCTGAAAACATAATATTAATTTAAAAGAAAAGCTCACAAAGTCACCACAATCTTCACAACAAAGCTTTGTCCAAAAATCAGGAAATGTCGATTCTCTCCGCTCCACCACCATCATCTTCCTTCTTCTTCTCCAAAAACTTAAATATCCACCACCATTACCCACTCTTATCCTTTCCTATCCTAGTATCCTTCCTTCTCCATCCCTATATCTCTCTCTTTCCTCGTTACGTTCTTCTTTGCCTACAAGCCCAAACGCAAACCCAGGTCCAAGTCCAAATCTTCATCCTCCTCCACTAGCCCACGTCTACCCAATTTCACCATCACAGCCCTGAAGAGACAAATCTGAGCCCGAGCCGACTAAGCAGGCAAGCAGCGCCTGACGTGTAGGCTGAAGCAGCGCCACACGTGAAGCATCGCTGTTATGAATGAATCTACGTGAAGAACCGTTGGCCGTGAAGCTTCGTGATTCGTGAAGGCTGAAGCATTCGTGATCGCAGAACAGTCGAAGAGATAAAGTGGGAAAGGGGAAGAGTATTGATGCGTGCAGCCTGCAGAAGTGTTAAAATTTTAATTTTGCACCAAGGTGTTATATGTTGGTTCCGCCCCTGCCTATAGGTACTTGTTTCGTATGGATTCTCGAAATTCGTGCCCATGAAGGGCGCCCGGCGGTGTCTATTATTCGGAAAAACGTCGTCTTCAGTCTGAAAAACGCGATTAAATGTTGTCTCGAAATACGTGGGCATTAACATATCATATATGAAAAACATATATTTTTAAAATATTATAAAATTAAATATAAAATATTTATAAAATATTAAACATGATTTGACCGGTAACATTATGGATTAGTGGTGTTATTAGTGAAAATGGCAGCAACTTACTTAGATATTAGTCTTTTATGGCCGTAATTCACAAGAAAAAAAGATGATGGCTATAATTAACAAATAGGGTATTTTACTTGGCTGTAATTGGCAAAAGATTGTTTTTTTTAAAAAAAAATCGGCCCCGTATACAAAAAAAATCATGATCTGTCACTGGTAGTGAGTGAAGCGTTATTGATCAGCATACATAACTTCATAAGTCCTGAGTAAAAGACGGCTTCAAACACCGCGCTTCCACAAATTGGTGCTTCATTATTAAGTAATTATTGACTATTTTACATTCGCTCATTGCTAGAGGTATTATTTTCTGCAACACTTTTCCCTTTTAATTTTCTCCCTAAAAACATTTTTAGATTCAATATTACCACAGATTGGTACTAAGATATGAGTTAGGTAGCTAGCTGAAGTTTTCTTCTACACACACGTTCATGAATATCAGTCGAATTTGAATTAATATATTTTTTAAATAATATAACTGGAAGGTGCTTCTTTATTCTTTTTTAAATTAATATAATTGTAGAGATTTAAAATATATTTTTTAAATTGAACTCTCATACATTGCAGACTTGCAGATATGTTTGGAACTGAGAAAACATTTGAGCGAGGTGCGAGGTGTCTCACTTGCACGAAAAGTTTGGTTTTCAACAAAACCCGGTGCTCTATGACTGTATATACTTGCCAACATGTAGTCCTTTGTGACAATTGTTTCTTTGAGGCGTGCCGCAATAACATGAATTTTTGCCTAGTTTGTCGCACGTAATGGTCTCTGCAAAGCCCCGAGGGACGAGGGCCTCCTCCGGTTCGACCTACCTGTTTTTAGAAACCAATGCAGCTTCCGGCTGCAACAAAGTCAGTTTTAAGGAAAATGTAGCCCCCGATTAGAGCGCATTCAACCCTGATTTTCCATCCTTCACCGGGGAATTGGGTGGACTTATTCATGACCCAGACCGCCTCCCTGGCAGTGACGTAGAATATGACAGTAGTGAGGGTGAGGAACATTTTTACTATCATGAACCTAGTAGAAGTGCTGGTCAAGGTGAACCTAGTGGGAGTGGAACCACAAGTGGTTGTGGTATTGGACGTAGTGATCGTCATCGTCGTAGGAGAGACCTGTATGGTGGAGATAATTACGGCCATGATTGGAATGTCCAGTGTTGTTTGTTTGCTGAACGTTGTAGTTTAATCTGTATGTCTAGTGTTTAGCACTCTTATTCAGTTTAGTTTGTTCTTGACTTGCTGTATTGTGAACAATCCAGAGGTTGTGTTGTCCGTTGTTTAGTACTCTTATTAGGTTTATTTTGATGCTGTTGAAATCCTCATCGTAACCCACGAAAGAACATCTTAACCCAGAAAACCACCATCTAAATCTTCCAATCAACCATCACCATGAAGCCCCTAACCCACGAAACTCATCCAACACACAAAACAACCAGGGAAAGATCTTCCATAATGGCTAACAGGTGAATAGCCCCTGGTAACACGATAATATTAGTTAAAATTTTAATTTTGCTTGTTTTGCATTAAATCGGATCACATTTCAAATCTTTCGATTTTTCATGTTTATATAATAGTGGTTCAATTCGACTCATGTATTATTAACTTTGAGTGGTTAACGGGTTATATGGAGTTTAATGAAGCCATTTTAAGTAAAAGTCTAATTTAAATCGAAACTATGTCGATGACATTCCAGTTTGAGTTCTTTTTGGATTAATTTAGGTTTCGTGTAAGAATCAATTTGATTACAAAAATTATTTTGAATATCAAGTCAATTTTCATATCGGGTTAGTGTTCAATTGGGTTATGTTTCATTTACTTCAGGTTTCATGTTAAAATCACGTCATCGAATTTGGGTCAAGTTTGAATAAAGTCATTCGGTTAATCGGATTTGATCAATTTTTTCAAGTCTACATATACTATTCTAATTATCTATATCATATATTTTAAAAAAATCGGCCTTGTAAACAAAAAAATTCATGATCCGCCACTGGTAGTGAGTCGAGCGTTATTGATTAGCATACATAAATTCACAAGTCCTGAGTAAAAGACGGCTTCAAACACCTTGCTTCCACTCATTGATGCTTCATTATTTAGTAATTATTCACCAATTTACATTCGCTCATTACTAAAGGTATTGTTTTTCTGCAACACTTTTCCATTTAAATTTTCTCCCTAGAAACATTTTTTGGATTCAATATTATCACATAATGGCACTAAGATACGAGATAACTAGCTAGCTAGAGGTTTTCTTCCACACACACGTTCATGAATATCAGTCGAAGTTGAATTAATATAATTTTTAAATAATATAACTGGAAGGTGCTTCTTTCTTCCATTTTTACTTAATATAATTGTAGAGATTTAAAATATATTTTTTTATTTCAACCCTCATGCATTGCATATTTGCAGTTATGTCTGGAATTGAGAAAACATTTGAGTGAGGTGCGATGTGTGTCACTTGCACGAAAAGTTTAATTTTGAACATAACCCAGTGCTATAGGAGTGTATATACTTGCCAACATATAGTCCTTTGTGACAATTATTTCTGTGAGACGCGCCGCAAAAACATGAATTTTTGCCCAATTTGTCGCACGGAATGGCCTCGATTCAGCCTTGATTTTCAATCGTACATCCGGGAAGTGGGTGGACTTTTTCCTGACCCAGGGCGTCTCCCTGGTAGTTACATAGAATATGACAGTAGTGAGGGTGAGGAACATTTTTACGATCATGAACCCAGTAGAAGTGTTGGTCAAGGTAAAGCCAGTGGGAGTGAAACCACAAGTGGTCGTGGTATTCGACGTAGTGGTCGTCATCGTCGTAGGAGCGACTTGTATGGTGGTGATAATTAGGGCTATGATTGGTATGTCCAGTGTTGTTTGTTTGCTGGATGTTGTAGTTTAATCTGTAGGTCTGCTGTTTAACACTCTTATTCGGTTTAGTTTGTTGCTGACTTGCTGTATTGTGAACAATCCAGAGGTTATATGGAGTTTAATGAAGGCATTTTAAGTAAAATTCTAATTTAAATCGAAACTATGTCGATTAAATTCCAGTTTGAATTCGTTTTGGATTAATTTAGGTTTCGGGTAAGAATCAATTTGAGTTAAAAATTATTTTGAATATCAAGTCAATTTTAAAATCGGGTTAGTTTTCGATTGGGTTATGTTTCAATTACTTGAGGTTTCATGTTAAAATCACGTCATCGACTTTGGGTCAAGTTTGAATGAAGTCATTCCATTCGGATTTGATGATTTTCTTCAAGTCTACATATACTATTCTAATTATCTATATCATATATTTTTAAAAAAAATCGGCCCTGTATACAAAAAAATTCATGATCCGCCACCGGTAGTGAGCCAAGCGTTATTAATCAACATACATAACTTCACAAGTCCTGAGTAAAAGACGATTTCAAACACCGTGCTTCCAGAAATTGGTGTTTCAGTATTCAGTAATTATTCACCAATTTACATTCGCTCATTGCTAGAGGTATTGTTTTTCTGCAACACTTTTCTCTTATAGTTTTCTCCCTAAAAACATTTTTAGATCAATATTACCACAGCTTGGCACTAAGATACGAGCTAGCTAGAGGTTTTCTCCCACACACACGTTCATGAATATCAGTCGAATTTGAATTAATATATTTTTTAAATAATATAACTTGAAGGTGATTCTTTCTTCTATTTTTACTTAATATAATTGTAGAGATTTAAAACATATTTTTTTATTTGAACCCTTATGCATTGTAGATTTGCAGATATGTCTGGAATTGAGAAAACATTTGAGCAAGATGCGAGGTGTATCACTTGCACGAAAATTTTGGTCTCGAACAACACCCAGTGTTCTAGGAGTGTATATATTTGCCATCATGTAGTCCTTTGTGACACTTGTTTCTGTGAGGTGCGCCACAATAACATGAATTTTTGCCCTGTTTGTCGCACGGAATGGCCTCGATTCAACCATGATTTTCCATCCTACACCGGGGAAATGGATGGACTTATTCTTGACCTAGACCGCCTCCCTGACAGTTACGTAGAATATGACATTAGTGGGGGTGAGGAACATTTCATGAACCCAGTAGAAGTGTTGGTCAAGGTGAAGCCAGTGGGAGCGGAACCACAAGTGGTCGTGGTAATCGACGTAGTGGTAGTCGTCGTCGTAGGAGAGACCTATATGGTGGAGATAATTAGGGCCATGATTGGTATGTCCAGTGTTGTTGACTTGCTGTATTGTGAACAATCCAGAGGTTGTGCTTGTCTGGTGTTTAGTACTTTTATTCGGTTTAGTTTGATGCTATATTGCGAACAATCCAGAGGCTGTGCTTGTCTGCCCCTCTGTGTATTTGTGAATGAATGTCGGTTCTCCTTCTTCGTTTTTTTAAAGAAAAAAAATTATAATTAATAACATATGGTGTTTTTTGTTTTGTTATCTTTTCCAAGCTTTAGCATAAGCATCAGAATAGGTTGCATACATTCATTATATAATGATAATAAGATTTCTTATGAAGATACATGCATGATAATGATTTACGCCATTGCTGCACTAATAGAATCAACTGTAGACCTGTAGTTATTAGACGTGTAATCTCTTCTTTTCACTCTAAAAAATTAGTTATTGATAATCCAATGATGCATTGTCTAAATTTGGAATCGTGATCTTATGACTTAAAACTATTGACCTTCCATAAACAAAGTGTTTGGGTTATCTGCAGCCTGCAGCACCTTGTACTATCTTGGACGATACTGATTATTGAGCGAGTACTTTGACCAATTAATATGTTGCTTCGATCTATAGCAGCTTCCTCAGGATTTTCAATATGTGTGCCATGAACAATTATGTGCTACGTAGAATATAATGAAATGAGGATTTACATACCATGATTATAGTAATATGTTAAGTGTTAATAATAGAGAGGACATCTGGACATGAAGAGAAGATAAGTGACTAGGAAGTATATATATTTTTTGCAGCTAATACGTATATGGAGCGGTTAAGGACAATATGGTTTGACATGGAAGACCCTCGATGAAATATTTATAATGCAATAAGAAAAGAAAATTAAGCAGTTCACAGGCACGCATATATATCCTTTACATGCTACTTGCGAAAAGAACGTACCTCTTGATCGAGCAACAATTTTAAGGCATAGCAGGACCATTATATTTTTTCATTCAAGTGTTCGGCTCCTTTGTTGAGTTTCCTCATTTGATGTTTTTAATGATGACAAACCTACTTAGTATTTCATCTTTGATTGCCTCTGTGTATGGTATAATTGTTGAAACAGGTCTCAAAAGATGAAGTAGATAATCCAAGTCCAACTATGAGCTAAAGGAAGAAATCAGGAACTTGGATCTTGCTTCATGAAGGCTTATAGGTTTAGATAGTCTTTTTGTAAGATGGTTTTAGAAGGATGAGCTCAAAAGTGGGTTTTAGTCGAT
This sequence comes from Patellifolia procumbens, assembly GCA_947645195.1. Lineage (NCBI taxonomy): Eukaryota > Viridiplantae > Streptophyta > Magnoliopsida > Caryophyllales > Amaranthaceae > Patellifolia > Patellifolia procumbens. Next base: position 910,869 of record CANSGD010001379.1, on the reverse strand, counting down.
GCAAGATAAGCTTATAGAATTGAAGATATCAAGAGAACAGTTTCAGACATGGTCTCTTGATATGTTCAGTTCTAAGCAATACAGTAGGCTGGAATCAGTAATAAAACGAGCTCCAGGAATTGCGAGTATGCAGTCTGATATTTTATCTCTGTTTGGAAGATAATCTTTTGGAAATCTTGTTTTGAATTTTGAAAACACAGATTGCATAATAAATTGCGTGACAAGAAAATCAAGGATAAGATTATGGTCAAGATTATTTTTAGTAAACGAATGTTGATTGAATAGGAAAATATCAATTAGGGTGTTCTTACCATAATAAGCTTAGTTTATTATGGTAAGGGCATCACTAATTGATATTGAATGATTCTTAACGTTTGAATTGCCTAAATCGATAATCTAGACGTTAAACTCTTGCTTATATATATTTTCTTCACTCACTTCATTCAATTAAGCTTTTGAGAAGAAAAATTCAAAGTGGAAAAGAAATTCTTGCAATACTAAATTCATACAGAAGCTCCGAAAAATCTAATATCATCATAGGCTGATAATCATCTCTCATTTCAATCTTTAAGAGATATTCTAAAAGAGAAGAATATGTTTGTAAATTGAACCACTTACACTAGGAAGTGGTTGGGTAAGTTTTTTCTGGGAAACACTTGGGTAAATTGTTTGAGCAAATAGTTTAGGAACCTTTCATCATAGAGTTGTGGTGATTAAGGTTTAGTGTAACCATTTTATGTTTCTGAGTTGATAAATAATATTGGTGAGAAAGTGTGGAGGACGTAGACTCTTTGAAGAGTCGAACCACGTAAATTTTTTGTGTTCTTTATAATTCCAATGCAAATCAGAACAGTTCTCTTGTTGTTCCCCTTTAGCAGTTATTATCATTTACGATTGTTTGCCATACTCAATTACTTATTGAACTTTCAATTCGTATCATAGCCTAACTTCTCAAAGGGTTAACTACCTAGAGAAGGCGAAATCATGAGTACACATGAATTGATGAATGGATCGAGTGGATCAAGACTTCCAAAATTCAATGGGACAAACTATTCATGATGGAAAAACTGCATGAAGAACCTCATAATTGGTGTTAATTATGAGTGTTGGATAATTTTCAAGAATGGCCCTATAGAAATTGTCAAGAAGGATGAGGTTGGTACACTTGTCCCAAAGAAGGAAACAGAATACACTAGTGATGACTACAAGAAGCTGGCAAAAAATGTGAAGGCCATGTCACTGGTTCAACAAGGCATAGCTGATTGTGAGGTGAACCGGATCTTGGCTTGTTCCTCTGCCAAGGAAATCTGGGATACCTTGGAGTTGGCATATGAAGGAACTTTTGTGGTAAGGAGATCTAAAATCGATATGCTTATGTCAAAATATACGGTTTTTGGCATGGCTATAGACGAGAGTATCAGGGACATGTTCACAAGATTTATGACAATCATAAATGAACTAAAGTAACTGCTATTCAGGAGGCCAAGTATCTCACTACCCTGTCCATGGAACAGTTGATTGCATCACTCATGACCTATGAGATGTTGGTTGACTCGAAGGCAGAATCTACCACGAAGGGCAGAGAACTGGTTCTCAAGGCTGAAGAATCAGATGCTGATGAGGATGATATAAGTCTCATGGCTTGACGATTTGATAAATATCTTAGAAAAAGATCCAAAGATAAATTCTCAAAAGGTAAGAACAGTTCTGGACCATCTAGAAAGTGTTAGAAATAATGGTTGTAAAATGGCAAAATAATGATAAAGCAATAAAACCCGGAACACTTCTCTAAGGCATGTACCAATACACTTTCCTAATAGTGTAATATCGACCCTCTACAACGAAGTAACCGGGTTACACGATATCACTATTGAGATACAATGGAGAAGTATAAATAATCTAAGTTACTTGTTTAGATTATTCAACACTAGTATTATGCATTTGGTTTTGTATTTACACTCTCAAATATTAGTTTATAAGTCTAATAAAGAGAGGAAGCATTTAATAGAAAAATCAGAATTTTTCTTATGATTTACACAAATGAGACAATGGGTATATATAGAGTTTCAATAGTTAGTTATTAGGAATAAATAACTAACTATTATCTCTAATAACCAAAACCCACCAATTAAAATGCATGGCATGATTGGTTTTAGTGAAGCATCACCTTGTTTCATTACTCCATGAAATTGCATGGCAATTGCACATCTTATATCATGCCACATCATTTAGCATGGCAAATGATGGTCTTAAAATTGTGCCACATCAAAGATGATCAAGCAACACAATGTTTCACCTCATCCAACAAATTAGTGCCATATTCATTTAATTATAAAGATATTATTTACAATAAATACCTTAAATAATTAATTACACAAACTATAATTAATTATTAACTCAATATTATATAATGTCATTTTTACACAACTCCATAACATTATAAAATATACATGTGTAAGTTAATTGAGCTTACTATACATAAATATCCAACAAACCTCCTCCATTTATGTATTAGTAAGTCTAACGCTCAAAACATGCTTTTAAAACACTAACCAAAACTTATGCTTAAATGAATGTGTCTAAACGATTGAACATTCATATAGTATAATATTCTTAACAACAATTCCAATTGTAATGGTAGTCTAAGCTTTGAACCATACATATCACTATGAATTATTGAAGATAATATACACATAAGTTTTCACTAATACATAGCATCATGACACCATTAGGCCTTGTGTTCATATCCATTCGTGAGCATGTCCAAACTAAATCCGCAAAGTTCGGTGAAGGGGCTGACTTCATACTCATATAGGTAAATCCTTTTATCGTGCCCTACAATAAAAGCACTTTATCAAAAGATTTATTAAGAAATTAAATCAACCTCTTAACATTGTAGTACCAAGCACTTACCTCGGGATTGAAATATTATTAGTGCTCGAATCACAAGATGAATGACTTCCTCATTTGAATTCAAGATCTAACGTTATATTAGACGTCGAATTGAGTTATCATTCATGTGTGATAAATTTCACGGATTCAAGACCAATCCCTTTAGCAGTTTTGTACACCATATCCCTAGGTAACCCTTTAGTAATAGGATCCGCTAGGTTAAGATTAGATCATACAAAATCAATGGAAATAGTTCCGTCCTTAATTAGTCCTTTCACATAACTATGTCTCACACCTATGTGACGAGACTTTCCATTATAGACATCGTTATAAGCTCTTGATAGAGTCGAAGCACTATCACAATGTAGATAAATTGGTGACATCGGTTTTGGCCACAAAGGAATCTCATAGAGCAAGTTCCTTAACCATTCCGCTTCCTTACAAGCCGAAGCTAAAGCTACAAACTCGGACGCCATTGTAGAGTCAGTGATGAAAGTTTGTTTCTTGGAACTCCAAGAGATCGCACCTCCTCCAAGCAAGAATACCCAACCGGTCGTGGATGAGTAATCTTCTTGGTTAGTTATCCAACTTGCATCTGTGTATCCTTCTAATACCGAAGGATCACCCTTAAAGGTCAAACCAAAGTCCATGGTTCGCTTTAAGTACTTAAGAACTCTTCTTAATGCTTGCCAATGTACTAATCCGGGATTGCTCGTATACCTACTAAGCTTTCCAACCGCAAAAGCGATATCCGGTCTTGTACTTGTCATGGCATACATCAAACACCCAATAGCCCTAGAGTAATCCAATTGAGAAACCATCTTACCCTCATTAGGTTGGAGTTTCAAAGTTAGATCAATGGGTGTATGAACTGGAGAAACATCATGACACTTAAACTTATTTAACACCTTTTCAACATAATGAGATTGTGATAAGGTTAATGTGTCATTGTTTCTAATTATTTTAATACCGAGAATGACATCTGCATCCCCCATATCTTTCATCGAAAATTTAGAGGAAAGGAACATTTTAGTCTTTTCAACTTGTTCAAAGTCAGTCCCAAAGATAAGCATATCATCAACATATAGACAAATTATGACCCCATTAAAATCATTTTTGAATTTGCTATATACACACTTATCGGACTGATTAATTTTAAAGCCATTAGCCAAGACAACTTCATCAAACTTCTGATGCCATTGCTTTGGTGCTTGCTTAAGCCCATATAAAGATCTAACAAGTTTACAAACTTTATGCTCTTGTCCTTTGACAATAAAGCCTTCTGGTTGCTTCATATACACTTCCTCCTCCAATTCACCATTAAGGAATGCTGTTTTGACATCCATTTGGTGAATTACAAGTTTATGAATCGACGCTAAGGCAATTAATACTCTTATGGTGGAAATTCTTGCCACTGGTGCATATGAATCAAATACATTGACGTACCATACTTTTGAGCAAATCCTTGTGCTACTAACCGAGCCTTAAATTTGTCAATAGTACCATCGACTTTCATTTCATCATCAATGGCATCTTTCCAAAACGAAGCATCTTGAGACTTTATAGCCTCATCATAGGTCTTAGGATCCTCCTCTATATTAAAACAATATAGATATTGAGAATAAATCACTTTTCTTGACCCTTCCATTAAATAAATTTGAAAATCGGGACCAAAAGATTTTTCTTTCCTCATCCTCTTACTCCTTCTCAATTCCGGATTAGATTATTGATCTTGTTCTTGTTCCGTAATTGGTACTTGGGATTCACTATTGCTAGGCACTAATTCCCTTGAATTGGTATAATTTGTAGTACTAGGTACTATATCTTTGGGCCTAAGAATTGAAGTGAAACGAGTTTCATCAAAAACCGCATCCCGAGACTTAACCACGGTGTGAACCGAGATATAGCCATTAGGTTCTATTACATAGAATTTATAGGATTTGCTATGTACCGCATAACCTATAAATATGCAATCAATTCCTTTTTCACCCAAAGATTTCCTTTTAGGTTGAGGCAATCTAACAAATGCTCTACAACCCCAAACACGTAAGTATTTGAGGTTAGGCCATTTATTATACCACAATTCATAAGGAGTGATTTTGTTCCTTTTATTGGGAACACGATTTAGGATGTAACAAGCCGTTATCATGGCTTCACCCCAAAAACCATCACTCAAACCCGAGTAAGATAACATGGAATTAACCATTTCTTTTAAGACTCTATTTTTCCTTTCCGCTACACCATTTTGTTGAGGTGTATAAGGCGTCGTTGTTTCATGAATGATTCCTATTGATTCAAAATATTTAGGGTCATAATATTCGCCACCTTTATCGGTTCTAAATTTCTTAATTTTTATATTAGTTTGTAACTCGACTTCAGTTTTAAAGATTTTAAACTTATCAAGGGCTTCATCTTTAGAATATAATAAATAGACATAACAAAATCGAGTGCCATCATCGATAAAAGTTGTAACATATTTCTTATTTCCTAAAGATGGAGTGCTATGAAAATCACATAAATTACTATGCACCAAATCAAGCATGCTAGAAGACCGTTCAATAGTAGGAAATGGTTGTCTTGTAATTTTATTTAATTGGCATGTTTTACACTTCTCCATGTTAATGTCTATTGGTGGAATTAAGTCCATTTTAGACATATCACACAATCTTTTATAATTAACATGACATAACCGATTGTGCCATAAAGAAGAAACATCAATCATATAAATAGAAATATCATTCATATTATTGATACTAAGTTTAAACATGTCATTACATAAATACCCTTGACCTACAAATACACCACCTTTGCTTAAAATAAATTTATCGGCTTCAAACACCATCTTGAAACCGAATTTATTTAAAAGACTACAAGACACTAGATTTTTCCTAACAACAGGAACGAAATAAACATTATTTAATATCAATTTCGTTCCCGATGTGAACAACAATTCTACTTGTCCTATTCCTTGGACCCGAGATGTAGATTCATTCCCCATGTACAATATTGGACCATTTTCCAAAACTTTGTAAGTCTTGAAAAAATTTCGATTATCGCACACATGCCTTGTGGCCCCCGAGTCCACCCACCATGAATCATCAACCTGCACAAGATTGATTTCAGAGATCATAGCCACAAACTCCATAACCGAATTTGTAGTAACTAATGAAATCTCACCTTGATTCTCATGACCATCTTTAGAGTGACCACCATTTTGTGCTTTCTTCTTCTTCCAAGCATGGCAATCCTTCTTAAAGTGAGGACCACCACATTCCCAACAAGAGACCGGTTTCTTTTGTTTCTTGGAAGATTTGTTAGAAGACTTGTTAAAATTACGGGAACGCTTTTTATTATTTTTCTTATTAACATTAGAAGTACCTTCCTCCAACATATTAATGGTGGATGCCGGAGTTGTTGATTCCTTAACACCATCTTGCAAACGGATACTCTCTTCAATACGAAGATGACTAGCCAATTGTTTCATGGTTAATTCTTCCTTCTTATGCTTTAAAGAATTTCTAGTGTCTTTCCAAGAAGGTGGCAATTTATCTATAATGCAAGCTATTGCTATGGTGTCATCCATTATCATGTTATGTTGGTCAATTTGGCCCAAAATTCTTTGGATTTCATGAAATTGTTCCATTACCGGCCTATTATCAACCATTTTATAATTATTAAAATTGCTAATAAGAAATTTCTTACTAGAAGAATCCTCGGCCATGTACTTGGTTTCAAGCGAGTCCCACAACGACTTAGCGGATTCCACATTTTGATATATGTCGAATAAGGAGTCCGACATGGCATTAAGAATGTGACCCCGACACACATAATCATCATTTTCCCACTTGGTTCTTTTCCTCGTTTGCTCGATAGTCTCCTCTTGCTCTCCTTCAGCGGGGCTCTGGGGCTTTGGAGTACTTAACACGTACACCACATTGAGCGTAGTCAGAAGGAAATGCATGTTCTTTTGCCATCTACGAAATCCGACACCCTCAAACTTGTCCAATTTTTGAAAATTGGTAGTAAGATCACGAACCGTCGAAGTCATCTCGATTTATTACACTATTAGATTGTTAGAAATAATGGTTGTAAAATAGCAAAATAATGATAAAGCAATAAAACTCGGAACACTTCTCTAAGGCATGTACCAATACACTTTTCTAATAGTGTAATATCGACCCTCTATAACGAAGTAACCTGGTTACGCGATATCACTATTGAGATACAATAGAGAAGTATAAATAATCTAAGTTACTTGTTTAGATTATTCAACACTAGTATTATGCATTTGGTTTTGTGTTACACTCTCAAATATTAGTTTATAAGTCTAATAAAGAGAGAAAGCATTTAATAGAAAAATCAGAATTTTTCTTATGATTTACACAAATGCGACAATGGGTATATATAGAGTTTCAATAGTTAGTTATTAGGAATAAATAACTAACTATTATCTCTAAGAACCAAAACCCACCAATTAAAATGCATGGCATGGTTGGTTTTAGTGAAGCATCACCTTATTTCATTACTCCGTGAAACTGCATGGCAATTGCACATCTTATATCATGCCACATCATTTAGCATGGCAAATGATGGTCTTAAAATTGTGCCACATCAAAGATGATCAAGCAACACAATGTTTCACCTCATCCAACAAATTAGTGCCATATTCATTTAAGGAAAAATTGATAGGAATAATCCGACCTTTGGCCTGTCTTCCATCAATGGTACCACCTTCAATTAATCCAGGTATAATCCGACCTTTGACGCCCATATTCTCTCATTGGTTCCTCACCTGTTGGTAAGTCATGGTGACCTACAATCATAGGTAATCCTCCTAATTACGTGATTAATAGCTAATTAAGTATATTTAAAACTTAAATTTTTAATTAAAATTCTAAATCAAAGTTATTAAAAAAAACTTAAATTAAAATCCCTTCCCTCCCCCAGCCAACCCCCCCCCCCCCCCCTCCCCTCCCCCTTCCTCTGCGCGTGCCACCCCCCCCCTCCCCTTATGCTGCCACCCTCCCCCTCCCCCACCGGATTCGCTGCATCTCCGGCGACCGCACTCTCACTGTCACGCACTTTCACTCACTCACTCACACTTAATCACTCACTCACACTCAATCACTCACTCACTCACTCACCACTTACCACTGTCAGAACGCCGGAGTCACTGCGAAAGGGAATGCAGAGGTGGGGGAGGGAGGGAGGGGGGCGACAGTGGTTGGGGAGGGTAGAGAGGGGGGCGACAGTGGTGTGGGAGGGGAGATAAGGGGGCGGCAGTGGTGGGGGAGGGGAGGGAGGGGGCGACAGTGGTGGGGGAGAGGAGAGAAGGGGGCAGTAGTGGTGGGGGAGGGTAGGGAGGGGGGCGACAGTGGTAGGGGAGGGGAGATAAGGGGGCGACAGTGGTGGGGGAGGGAGAGAGGGGGAGGCAGTGGTGGGGGAGGGGAGAGAAGGGGGCGGCAGTGGTGGGGGAGGGGAGGGAGGGGGTGGCAGTGGTGGGGAGGAGGGGAGGGGGTTTTCATTTTCAATTTTTTTTATTTTTTGAAAAAGTCAACGGTCATTTTGGCTGGTCAAACAGGTTGCCATCATTCCATACCATTGAGAGAATATGGGTGTCAAAGGTCGGATTATACCTGGATTAATTGAAGGTGGTACCACTGATGAAAGACCGGCCAAAGGTCGGATTATTCTTATTAATTTTTCCTTCATTTAATTATTAAGATATTATTTACAATAAATATCTTAAATAAATAATTACACAAAATATAATTAATTATTAACTCAATATTATATAATGTCATTTTTACACAACTCCATAACATTATAAAATATACATGTGTAAGTTAATTGAGCCTTACTATACATAAATATCCAACAGAAAGACCAGTTTCAACACTGGCTGCTTCAAATGTGGAGAAATGGGGCACAAAATCAAAGCGTGTCCTGCATAGAAGAATTCTAAAGGAAGTTCAGGTGGTTCAGAATGAAAAGAAGGTGTTTAAGAAAGCTATGCTTGCTGCTGTGTGGGGAGACTCGGAGTCTGATGATAAGGAAGAAGCTAACCAAGCCAATCCGTGTTTGACTGCGTTCACTAGTGGAGACCAGTTGGATATCTGTTCTGATGAAGAGACTGTTCTTCGTCTCATGGCTGGAGGAAGCACTTCTGAAGAAAATCAGGTTAGTTTTGATAATATAAAGGGAAAAAGGACGCCAATGGTCCAACCTTTTGAGCATCAGCCAATAATGGTCCAACCTATTAATCATCCCTCATTGGTCTAACCTTTTAGTTCTATTTGACAAAATTGGTCCTCTTTACTTGATAACCTTCTAAAGCAGGTAAAATAACCTCATGTGCCTGTCAAATGATGTTTAATTATTAATTAAAACATTTATCCTTCTAATTAAGTAATTAATCCTTTTAATAAAATACTTTTTTTAAAGTATTACTACCTCCGTCCCATATTAGTTGCAACAATAGCTTGTGCACATAGTTTTAGGAAGTTAATAGAGTAGGGTGTAGGTTATATTAATTTATTGTAAAAGTTGATGTGATAGAAAGTGATGTGGTACTTTTAGGAAGTTGATAGAGTAGTGAAGTAGTATTTTAATGTTTTTCACAAAAATCAATGGATGAGTGGGGTATATTAGTGGGGTGATATATAATAAAATATTGGTGGGTCCATGCCTAAAATAGAAGTATTGGAACTAATATGGGTCAACCATATATACAAAGTGTTGCAACTAATATGGGACGGAGGGAGTACTTTTTAACTTAAATCAATTTGTTCTATTTTAATAAATCTGTCAATGCCCAGCACGACAGCACAACCAACCAACCAGCAACCCCCAACGGCAACACACCAGCCACCACCAACACCGACCAACACCACAACTCACCCAAAACCGGCAAACCCAATCACAACACCATCCACCCCAACCCCACGGAACTCATTACCCCACGAAAAAACACCACGACACTGCCGACGACACTACCATACCCACCCTCCAAGTCACCACACACCACGAAACCCACACCCCTACCCTAACCCGCAAAAAAACCACCCAACTGTCGAAGTCGACGCCGCGACCTTCAATACCCCCACAACAACCCTCTAATCTCTCACGACAACCCTACCCTTACCCCTACCACAACCCACGAAACCATTACCCCACCGTTGATTTCCCCACCACAGCCCTTGAATCCCTCATCGCAACCCACGAAAGAACATCTTAACCCACAAAACCACCACCCAAAGCTTCCAAGCCACCACCACCATAAAGCCCCTAACCCACGAAAGTCACCCAACACACAAAACAACCACCTGTCCACCCACACCGTTGAAGCCTCCACCCCACCATAACCCTCGAATACCCTCACCTAATCCTCGAAATCACCATCCACTGCAACCATCAAATCCATTAAAACCATCCTTCACCCACTTTGCGAGGTACGAAGAAGATGAGAAACTATGTGGAGGAAGGAAAGAGAAACAAGTGGAGGTTGAAGAAGGGAGGAGGGGGAGTTTGAATTGTTGTGGTGTTGGTGCTAGAATGTCAGGTTGAACGACAAAGAAGAGGAGGGAGAAAGGGAAAAAAATTAAATTGAAATTTAATTTAGAATAATAAACAGCCTAATTAGATCTAAATAAAGGAGAAATAAAAAAAATTAAAGGTCACTTGACCTCATGTGAGGCTCACTTTGACCTGCTGTAGTAGGTTATCAAGTGACACGGACCAATTTTGACAAATAGACCTAAAAAGTTAGACCAGCAAGGGATAATAAATAGGTTTGACCATTATTGGCTTATGCTCAAAAGGTTGGACCATTGGCGTCAATTTTCCCTAAATTATATCATACCAACCAATTTTGCATTTTAATTATCTCAAACTATCAACGATTTTTAAATTTCTTCAATAGTACAGGAAATCGAAAATATCCTTAGCATCTAACTTCATATCTTCAATTAAGCATCATTAACACACACAAAAATCAAATTATGAAAGACATGGAGAAAACTGGAAAACCCAAAGAACAGGAAAGAGTTAATTAACTTGAATAAACAGAAATTGAAAGCCACACAAAACTCAAAAATATCAATTTGTCAAGCTAAATTTACAAGCTATAACAGTTTACCTCCTTCGGGAGTTCAGCAAAGGAATTCGCATAGGCTATTGTTACAGCACTAGAATCACCTTGCAGGGTTCTCTATATGTAAAAGATAAGTCACATAAGGGAAAGAAGCCATAGTGCCATGTTGCACAAGACAAACTGAGAACATACAAGCTTACACGGGTCGGGAAGTGAAGTTTCGAAGGTTTATGATCAACGAGGGCCCCCTACAATCAAAGCACCATTCTTATAAAAATCAAAGAAACTAATTTTGCTCGTGACATACCTACTCAACATATATAGGGCATGAGATCGAAAAGGACCAGGCATACAACTCAAGTTGGTTGGTTAGGGCAATCAATACTTCTTACCAGAATCAGAGATAAAGGCTTGAACTGATCCCATAGCAACAAACAGTCACGTACGATATCCTTCCCTCAAACTTTAAGTCCTTTCCTTTCGTTGGTTATCCTCATATGGACCACCATTGAAAAAACTCCTAGCAACTTAAACATGAAAAAATTGTTTGTTACAAAGAGTTGTAATCAACTAGTCACCCATGTACCTGAGATCCTGTCTATTGTTCATCATTATCTATTTTTGATGAGAATGGCACCCCAAAACTAATCTTTATTACCCAAATCTTCCATAAACAGTCCAAGTGACCTGTTAACCTATTATAATGGGAAAAAAATTCTTCTAATTTGGACTGTTTATAGAAGATGGACAATAGTTTGGACTGTTTATGGAATCTTGGGGTAATAGTGTAGATTGTTCCTGAATTATCAATAGTTTGGACTGTTTATAGAAGATGGACTACAGTTTGGACTGTTGGCGTCAATTTCTCCAATTAATAAATACATATCTAATGCCAACATTATTGAAAAAGGTGTAGACTATAGCATAGTTACAAGTTTCCCCCTAACCATTATGTACCACAATCAGATCAGCACGGTTTTTCTTTGGTTGTATCTTACATCAATGAATCTTTATGCAATCACTTTATGCACAAGGAACATATGCTAATCAAGTATGTTTGTGGAAGCAGTTTATATAATCATCTCACTGTTGTTGTTACTGTGAGATCTCTTGTCCTAAATAAATCCCATATCCCTCAACAAAATGGCCTCAACAGTATGTTCCTTATATTCCTTCCCCTTTTTTTCCCTTTAGCACTATTAGTACGGATAATCAATTAGAAGATTAAAAAATCAATCGCATTACACAAAATCCAACTACCCATTACACTAACAGTCTAACACTAATTTATAAATGAAAAGGTTCATATATCGCAAGAGAAACTAAAACTCGATTCATCAAAGTAAAGATGGTAGCAACAATTTAATTCAACCAATATAGCAGAAAGCAAATTCAAAAATCCCCAAAAATCGAAGGTTTCTTGAGAGTTAGATCATTAAAATTGAGCAAATGCATAAAATTAAAGTAGGAAATTAATTAAAAACAACTGAATTACCTGAGAATTCAAGAGTATTGAAGAGAGGAGAAGTGACAGAGTAATGCGTTATCGATCAATCGAAAACGGAGTGAGAGAAAACCTAGACTATTGCTCGACACTGACAATGGTGAAAACTCCGGGGTGGTTCACAGGTGTCGTGATATTTATGCTGGTGTTGTGAAAATCGAGACTATGGCTCGGCATTGCTTGTTAGGTCCGAGGCTCCGAGCAACAAAGAGAAAGACTCCCTTTGAGTTAGGGTTGAGACTTGTTGAGACTTAGGTGAGGAAGAAACATACTGAGTTTTTTTTTGTCTAGAGTATCAGATTTCCACCTTGGCAATCCGTGTACCAACAGAGAACCAAGAATAATTTTAAATTCTATTTAAATTTACATTTCTCTTAAAATTTATTATTGGCTACAAATTTTATATACGATTGCAGCAATTAGAAGATACTATTGGCTACAATTTCAATACATAATTGCAGTAATTAGAAGATTATATTCTGATTTCTGCAAATCTATTTTAATATTGCAGTTATTAGCTTGGTTTTTGCTGCAAAACACTAGAATAGCAGCAATAAGGGGGCAGCAAATACAAGTTTTTTTTTACTAGTATGTATTGTTTGGAAAGCGGTTCTTAGTGGCTTAACGACACACGAAAAACCTCTTATCAAAATGGCGTCATTGCCGGGGAACGAACCCGAGTCACTCGCGTGACAGGAGGGAGTACTTAACACTATACCCGGGGAAATTGTGCTATTGATTGAAGTTTACTTAAGTTTAGTATTGCTTAAGTGATTTTCCTTTTATTTTTGATTGTGTTGTTATTCGCTAACCCTCTTCTTATCTTTGTTGTAATACATGAGAAGGAGAGCTCACGGTTCACCCATCTTACCTTTAGATCCGGAAATAAATTGCACCTTGCGAAAGTTTCAGGAACGGTTGACCTTGGGTTCTGCACCAGCTTCACCAATCTCAAGTTCAACAAGTGAAAGTGAATCAGACATTGGTGACGATAATGCACAGCTTTTCAAGGATTTCGAAAATCCGGGGTCCTATATATGTTCTACAAGGTGGAATTCGACTTCCCATAACCACTACAAATTTCAGCATTCACCCTCAGTTCACACGGATGGTGAAAGCAAAACAATTTTGTGGAGGGTCTGATGAGTATCCACTTGATCATCTTGACAGGTTCTTGGATATTTGCGCCATGATAACAACGAATGATGTCTATCCGGACTATACCAAGATGCATCTCTTCCGGTCTTCTCTTTTCGGAAAGGCAAAGTCATAGCTTAAGAGCTTGCCTACCAACTCCCTCACTACATGGGAGCAAGTTACATTGGCTTTTCTGAAGAAGTATTTTCCAAAGTCAAAAACCGCAGATATTAGGAGGAAGATCTCCTCATTTGAGCAAGAATGTGATGGGACACTTGCGGAGGCTTTGGAGCGGTTTAGGGAGTTGATTCGTTCATGTCCTCACCATGAGTTTAATAAAAATCTTCTCATGAGGTTCTTTTATGATGGTATTGACCCTATGTCACGTGCAAAATTTGATGTTGGTGCTAGAGGTCAACTTTCTAAGATCCCGTGAGACCAACTTGAGTCCACCATAGAAGAAGTGATAAAGAACTACTCATGGGGTGGAAGAAGAAGAGGTTCTCAATCTAAGAAGGGAGGCAAGTTTGAGTTGGACCCAATGAATCAAATTCAAGCAAACATGGATCAAATTGACAAGAAGCTCTCTAAGATAACCCTTGCATCATCAAGTACCTCACAAGTGAATGCTTTCTCTTGTGACATATGTGATGGTACAAACCACGACACCTCTTATTACGGAGGATCTCAGTTGGAGCATGTTGGGGCTATGAATACTAGAGGAGATGGTTATCAAGGTAACCAAGGGTATCAAAGAAATCAACAAGGAGGTCGGAAACAACCTCAACCAAGATTATAATTAACCTCAAGGTTACAATCAAGCTAAGGCTTTAACCTACCTCAACAAGGTTGAAATCCACCTTAACAAGGTTATAATCAACCTCAACAAAGGTACAATCAAAGCTACAATCAAGGTGGGTCCTCCTCTCAAGGTTCCGTTGTCTATCAAGATCCTCATCAATGATCCAACTTCCAAAAAGCCCCTCTAAATCCCCCATTTCCTAAACCAAACCTCGAACCTACTCCATCCCTCGATCCTACCTCCCAAATTCGCCAAAAACATCAAACCATCACCCAAACCCTTGCTCTTCAATGCAAAGCTCTTCAAAGACACAACCAAAGGTTCCAAGATTTACAAGCTCACACCAAAATGATTGAGACCCAATTAGCTCAAGTGGCCGAGAAGAACCCCTCAAACCCCACAAATCAACTTCCAAGCCAGCCCATTCCCAACCCCAACCTACATCAAGCCAAAGCCATCCATTTGAGGTTAGGAGCGAACTATGAGGGCCCCAAGATGCCCAATGAGTGTGAAGAAAGTGAAATTGAGGAGATTGAGAAGGACAATCAAGTTGAGGAATATGAGAGAGAGTTTGATGTTGAGAAAGGAAGAGAAGATAAGGAAACTCATAAGCAAGTTAGTGACAAAGCTCCATTGTCAACACCTCCACCACCTAAGACCTATGTACCACCGGTCCCATATCCACAAAGGTTGGTGGAGAGGAAGTTAAGCGACAAATTCACTAAGTTCCTCAATGGCATGATCGAAGAGCCTTCAAATTAACATTCCACTCCTTGAGGCCATGCATGTTTCAAATGCCGGCCTATGCCAAGTTCTTGAAGGAGATCATCTCCAACAAACGGAAGTTGGAAGATGAACTCATCACATTGCCATACCAAGTGAGTGCTCTAGTGCAACGTACTATGCCCAAGAAGCAAAGAGATCCTAGAAGCCTCACCTTGCCTGTGAAGATCGGTGACTTTGAGCCTAAAGGTTTGTTGGTCTGATTTGGAAGCAAGTGTGATTTTGATGCCCCTTTCCATAGCCAAGCACCTTCATTTTCCTCTTGTTCCTTCGAAGAAGACCATTAAATTGGAAGACCAAAAAGTGAGGGTCCCGCATGGGGAGTTCGAAGATGTTCCAATTCAATTCGAGCATGTATTTGAGCCTTGTGACTTTGTGGTGATGGATATGGAGGAAGATCCTGAAACTCATCTCATTTTTGGAAGGGAGGCTCTTAAGACATTGGGAGACGTGATAAACTGTAGAAATGACACTATCATCGTTGAGGTGGCCAATGAGAAGGTTGTATTTGAGCTCTCTAAAACATGGAAAAGACCCATGATAGAGAGAGTTTGTCGGGTTGGTCATGTGGAGAGTGAAATGGAAGGTTTTGAGAGAGAAGTTCACACTGATGATGAGCCATATGTGTTTATCACTGAAGCACCGAGTTTGAACATTGATAAGGTGAAAAAAAAAATTATGCTTGTCGATAAAACTATCGTCGAGGAGACACATGAGGCGGGAGTTGAAGATCCTTGTCGCTTCCATTGATAAAGAGGAGAGTTCTAAGCCTCCTCCTAAGGTAGAGTTAAAACCCCTTTCCCCCCCCCTCTATGAAGTATGTTTTCCTTGTGATGCATGTACTTATCCTGTTATTGTCAACTCGGCTCTTGATGACATATCTATACCAGAATTGATTAAAATATTGCAACGATATAAATATGTCATTGGGAACTCGATTGATGACATTAAGGGGATAAGCCCGACTCACGTGGTTCCGAACCCCCCTCCCGACCAGTGAGTCCGGATTTTTTCCCTCCCTTACTATTGTTATCATTAGACTTTTCACAGTGAGGACACTATGTGGTTTAGCTTAGGGGAGGATGTATATATTAGTTGCATATAGTTTGCATTAGTTGCATATAATTTGCATTAGTTGCATATTAGTGTCTTGTTTAGATTGCATTTTAGCATTTAGTATCATGTTTAGGGTGAATGTAAAATCCTTTAGTCTTGCATGTGCATATAGATTGCATTTAGCATATAACTCCACCTTTGGTACACATGTGTTTTTCTTGATGACTTGAAAACTGAAAAAGGAAATGCTTTGATAGTCTCTAGTAGGCCAAGGAATCGATGGGTTTTGGTCTCCCTCTTGTGCGCCTCGACCGATGTTGGTAGCTATACCCCTTGTAAGACCATGCTTGTTGTGTGATGCTCTTCCTTGACGAATGTTTTTCTAGAACTTCCATTGATTCTCTTTGAAATTGCATTGACTGGTTTGATTCTTGAATATGATTGAGTTTCGATATCTATTTGAACTACATTACCAAATGCCACCCACATTATCTTATCTCCTTTGTCACCCTTGTGAGCCTAAGCTTGTTTTCTTGTTTAACCACTACTTTAGCCTATTAGCGATTTCCTAACGTAGGGGATTGTGAAGCTAGATAGGTGAGGGGTATGTCTTGTGATTCAGTGCTTTGATAGTGAATTGAGTTGGTTGTATGATACGTGTTTTGGTTAGAAGTCACGTTCTGTGTTGAGTCCACCTCCGCCCCACTTCTTGTTAATCTACTATCTCTCTTAATTATTAGTTATTTTTTTAAAAAAAGAGAAAAACAAAGAAAAAAAACATTTGAAAAGAGAAAAAATGGGAACATCAAACATCCCAACAAAAAAATTGTGGTTTTGTTCTTAGTACTTAATAAAGAGATATTAGAAGATGCTATTAGAGGAGGTAATATTGGTTAGTTGAGTGGTTGTAACAAAGTTAGGTGGTTTCGAGTTAGCGTTTGTTTAGATGGTGTTGAATTAGGAAGCTTCACCTTCCCCTATTTAGCACCAAATTCCCAAATGTCTCCACACCCTTATCTTTAACCTTCATTACAACCTTGATAAAGTCTCATGATTCTTGAAATGAACTGATGTCTCAGGCGATGGAGAGAGAAAATATATGCAAGCCTATGGTAGGATTTAGTCAACAGAATTGAGCCTTGAGTGACGATCATTGTAACCACACCCTTACCTTTAACCTTCATTACAACCTTGACAAAAAAAACGAATACAGGTCTACACGGGCGTGTTGGCCTGAATTTCTCCACGAGGTAGTTTTTTTAGCTGCCTGTATTCTGATTTGAGAAATTCAGGCCAACACGCCCTTGTCCATTTTGGCACACCCGTGTTGGCTGATTTCTATGAAGGCAGTAACTTTTGCGAAGACTTGAGATTTCAGAGAACCAGGTCTACACGCCCGTGTCATTTTGGACACGCCCGTGTAGACCTGTATTCGTTTTTTTTTTTCGATTTTCCGTCTTCGTTTATGGAACATTATAGATAGGTTTTGGGCGTTTTGCTTGGTATTAACTCGACTCTTAGGCTCTAATTACTTAGTTTTTCTATCTAAACACTCTCAAACTCTTAGTTTTTGATATTGGCACTCTTATTGAAGATTCAATTGCTCAATTAATCTAAGTATATATCTTACTATCTCTTCTCTATATTTTCGTTGCTTTGTTAATCATGTTTAATTTTATTAATCTCTATTGCTTTTAATCCATGATGAGTGAGTAGTTCTTTATTTAGGGTTAGGACGAAAGTATGAATTAAGGGTTTAATTATGATGTTCATATAGTTGTGTTTCCTATTGATTTTTATGCATTGTTCTTAGTGTTTTGACACCCCAGGGTAGATCTTGATCACGTTTATCCTAGGGATTTTAGATTTAAATTCCTCTTAATTGAATATTGATTTCTTCATCATTCCCTTGAATCAACTTAATTTCTAGACCAAGATTGGGTAGAAAGTAAGAGGATCCTTGTATTAGGGATTTTTCATGCTTATTAAATTCATTAATCAATTGAAAGAGACAGTTCGAGAGAGGATCTAGTTGATTGATTAATTGATTACTCTTGAGGGCCATTAGAGAGAGGACTCGAGTAATTTAGAGGAGAACTTAACTTTGCATGATTTTCGCCTGTGAAAAGTAATTGCATTGGTAGTTGTTGCCTAGCCCGGATTCATACGAGGAGCCCGACCTCTAGTGTTTGCCTTATTATATTTACTGCTCATATTTGATTGTTAGTCCTTATTCCTTAGCTAGATATTAGTTGATAGTTAAATCAATCATTCACACCCCCAAATACCCTTCACTTAAGTAGTTTTAGACTTAATATACCTTAGTCAATCCCTTTTTTCCTGTGGTTCGACCTTTGACTTGCCATTGTTACGTTCATAGTAGTTTCTCGTTAGGATTATAAGTATTATTTGGAAAGAGGTTCGTAGTGGCTTATCGACACACTAAAAACCTCTAATCATATACATAAGAAAATTCTTTTGGATAACCCTGGGCCCATTCAAGGACTAGGTATTGGAACTAAGACGACCTCTCATGTAGTCATAATTGGATTGACGCACCCTCACCCAACCCCTTGCATACTCTACTCTTTTGGTTAGTTTCCTAGGCTAAAAGTTGTCTACGTTGTCAGGTTTCAAACTTTCAATAGGTTTAAAATGAGACACAAATTGTTTCCTACACATGCCACTAGGATGCGAATCCTGCGCTCACCTAAATGAAGCCCATAAAACGCAAAATGCACAGAAAACACTTAACCATGACACGAATGAACATTTGGGCAACAACAATGAACATATGTTAAAAATGAACATTTTAGTGGACTTGAATGAATATCTAGTTGTAAGATATGAACAAGGGTAAAAGGAATAAATGTTTGGTTGAAAAACATTGAATAGAAGATGAGAGAATGAACTATATAAAGAAATAAATGAAAATGGTAAATGAGACTCCTTTTTTATTAAAGAAATGGATATATATTGAACATCTGATTGCAAAAAATGAACAAGTCAATGAAAATAATTATATAGTCAACTACAATAAACAAAAGAACATTAAAGAACATCTGGTTGCAATAAATCAATAAGGACAAAGTTAATAACTTTTGTTTGAAAATCAATAATGAATAGAAGGTAGGGAATGAACAATATGAAAAAAAATGAACATGGGAAATGAGACCTTTATTAAAGAAAGGGATAGATGTTTAAACATCTAGTTTCCCATAACGAACGTGTTAACAGAATTATTGAACATATAGTCAAAAAACTACAAACAAAAAAACATTAATGACCATTTGATTGAAATAAATTAACAAGGCTTCAAAAAATGAATAATATAAAGAAATAAATAAACATGGAAAATGAGAATGAACATCCATTGATGAGGATGAACATGAAATTTCGTTGTTTATGAGGAAGGAACTAAATGTTCATTCAGTGTGTTGTTCATTAGTAAGGACCTGATTGTTCATTTTGTGTTTTGGTCAATCTGTTTGCTTGCGTTTAATGTTTATTGCCTTGCCTTTTGAGTGACCACAGGATGTGCTGTAACACCCGACTTTTCATAGCTTAATTAATTATATTATTAGCTTAAAGTTGAATTTTTGCAATTTAAGTATAATTACTTTCGAATTTATCTCTAAATGGTTAATATGATTTTAGAAGGATTTAACTATCATTTCAATATTTATATTATTATTCCCATTATTATTATTGTTATTATTCGATTTATATTTTATAATAAGTTGTTAACAACCAAGCTTCATCTTCTCCTATTCACTTCTCCATTACTTCCCCTCCTCTCCTCTTGGCTACCGCCTTACTCTACTACCACCAACGTGGCTTTTCGCAGCCTCTGAGGCTCTGACCACCGGCAAACACCGCAGCACCTCCCCCTGCCTCCTCTTCCTTTCCCTCGTTGTTCTCCCTCTCCCCCTAGCTGCTGGCCACCTCATCGCACCCAGCTCCGGCAACCCAGCCTCACCTTCCCTCCTCTGTTCTCCCTTTCTGGTTCTTGGTCTGCGAATTTCACGACCAAAGACACTGGTCATATAAACCAGTTTGTTTCCTAACTTTTTGTACTTAATACTCAAAGTCAATAATGCTGACTTTTTTTTATAAGGTATGAAACCCACTCCCCTCATCTTATTCTTTTGTTCTTATTATGGGAAATTATTTTAAGTAATCATTATTATTAATTTTAAAAATAAATGAATGTTTAATCTAATGTATGAAAACAATATCATAAAGATTAATTACAAGTTTTATGAGTTTTATAAAATAATGTTATCAAATGCATTTTAATTATTATTATCGTTATTTATGAAATATTTTAAGAAATGTTTTTAATGGAATTTTAGAAATGAATTATAAGTTAAATGAATTTGGAAATAATGTTTTTAGTTTAAGGTTTCTGAAAAGGGGATTAGTAAGGAGTGTATTATAATTAGCTATGAGTTGAGTAGATTCTAATTTCGTATCTTATTGGTGTGTATGGAGCGATATGTGATAAGGTGTAAAGGCGAAAAGTACGTCTTAGGATGATGGTTTGGAGTATTGACGATTATTTGGATTGAGCGGTTAAGGTAACCTTTATGTCCAACATTAGTATAAATGCTCGTATGTGAAAATGTGATTATACGAACTTTTGTATTATGAATGATGGAACTTATGTTATTTTATATTTAGATTATATCCATGATGTTACGTAGAGTTCATTAAACATAAATTTATTGTGATTCATATGTTCGGTGTACAATACTTCTTCATAAATTATAAGAAACTATATGTTGATATGAATTATGCTACTTAAATGATTATTATTAACGTATGTTAATGTATAAGATATAATTCATGGTATAGGCTTATTCGATTAAATCATGTTTATGTGAATTACGATAATTTATAGTTATGACCCATGTTTCTTGCTCATATGAGTAAAGTATATTACTTGAATATTATATTTAGGTATGAAAGTCTGATTTTATGTAAAGAGTGTAGTTTATACGACTTTATATGCAATGTAATAATCAAAGTGAATATGAAATCTAATTATGGTTCTCATGATTAAGTGCAGTATATTATTATGATTCATGAACTACACGTGTATACGATTTATAATAATACGTATGTTTAATATTTCTATGATGGATTCATGACCCTATGATTTATACCTCTGTGTTTATTAATAATCATTTTAAGTCCGATTTCATGCTCAAGTCGATTATTTATGAGATTATGCTCAATGTGATTTATGAAATTGTTATCATTTTACGTTTTAATTATATGTGTGTATGACTTTATATTGTTAAAATTCATTAAATTATTTTGCAATACATGTAATGGAAATAATGATTTATTTAAATGAGGTTCATGCTTGATTAATGTGTTAAGTAAAGTATAATATTTTATGAATTACGATTTATATTTATGAAAAATGAACACGAATTGGATGGCCTAATTAATACCGTGCAATGAGTTTATACTTGAGTAAAGTATGCTAATTTATTATTGTGATTTCATGTTTATACGATTTAACGGAAAAATATGATAAATGTAATTTAAATAGTTTATTGTTTATGCATATATACGTTATTAATGAAGTAGTAAGTGTTAAGTAATGTTTATGCTATTTAATGAATGCTCTTATACTCATGATATTTAAAGTACATTGGAATTGTCATATGTCAATGTAATAATGCAAGTGTAGTTTTATACGACTTTACATGATTTCCTAAGTTATTATTTAATCTAAATGAGTTTATGTTTAAGTCATATATGACGGTTAATGAGCTATGGTTGATGGTATTTGCTTACATGATTAAATATGTTTATGTAATTTTTTTTTTATGTTTAATGTTAATACATTTGTTTCATGAATCTGTTGCCTTGATCACGCGAGTAATGAGTAATTTTACGTTAATGTTATCCTTATATGAGGTACGATTTGTGAAGTGTTTTCTGTTAATTTGACGTTCACAAATTAGTCACGCCAGGAAAGAATGAATGATGTATGACAATGTGATTAAGTTATGACTCCGTTGATGATTTTAAGATGTTTCGAAGAAAAACACTAAAAGAAACATAACATGATAAATAAAAGTGAAAGACGGTTCTTGGCAGTATTCTATTGGTCGTGCAAGTACCATTCTGGCGGCTCTATCACCTTCTGTTGGAGATGTGTTCTCTGTGGCTTATTTTGTTGGTTGTGCACGTTCCATTCTGGCGGCTCTGTCACCTTCTGCTGGGGGATAATAATCTCCTGTGACATCAGTACTGTTATTATATATATATATATATATGTCATCTTCTGTTAGGGGATAATAATAACCTGTGGCCTATGTTATGTTATACTTGCCAAGTTACCAAAATGAATGATATCGGTAATAATCCTGATATGAAAAATGATGCCACATGCCAATTCTGGATGACTTCTTTCGTTATGTTTCTTAAGAGAATTTACGATATTAATATATTAGGCTTACGTGATGGATGATGTACACATGTCTACGATACGTTTTTTTACGAGTTTAGTTATGTTATAATTAATCTCGTTGATACCTTGTTGACATGACTATGAGTATTATATTATTGCGAGTTCAAACAAGAAGTATGACTTTATATGTTTTAAGTATGCATATGTTTTGTTTTGTAATGAAAGTATGTGAAACATGTTTGAGTGCAAAGAAGTTTTCAAAATCACAACTGTTTTCACGGCTAGAGTAAAGTTACGAGTTTTTCACTCATTTTGGAATGTTTTTCTTTGTTTTCTTATTTCTCTATTTTTCTTCTGAACGAAGCTCGGGTTAAGGAAGAGGGCTCTGGATTGACCCATGGGAAGGAAGTCGTTGAGGTGTTTTTTTATAAAGCGTTGACTAAGGCTATTGGAGCATTTGTATAAGGTCATTATTGTAGTTGATAATAAATTGTGAGCTATTTTTTAGATTACTGTATTCATAGTGGGCCATAACCCATAGGTTTAAGGATTTGTTTTCGCTGATCATAATGTAATTACGAGTTATTTAAGGCTAATCATGTTGAATTAAGGACCCCTAAGTTCGGGGCGTTACATGCGCATCCTAGTGTCGGGTGCACCATAGTCCCTTTGAAAATGATATTTGAAATGTCTTCTAATTGGGGGTAAATATGATCATCTTAGTTTTGATACTAACCTTACGAGAGTCTCTTTCTATAGAAGGCATGGAGTCGCTAATCTTAAAGCCTTATCGATCCAGCTTATTATCAGTGCAATTCAGTTTGGTGTTGTTCTATTAATTTCAATTCAGTTCGATTTTCAATCCAGTTCAATTCAATTCTTGACAATAGTTTCACTCTCACAATTTACTATTCGTTTAAGTTCAGTACAAAATTTTCCGGTTAAGATATTTTTAGCTGAAAAGAACAAATTTACATCTGATTTAGATCTTAACGGTCGGCTAAACAGACTTGAGTATAAATCATAAAATAGCACAATAGTAAAATATCCTTCATAATTAATTATGCAGGTGTGTGAAGTAATACAACAACATAGAGTCACGAATAGCTCACTCACTTAGATTATCTAACTCGATTTCTAGATCGATTCTTATTTTGCCTTTGGCTCTTTATACTCCAAAAACAAGTACAACAACATAATTAGGACTAAGTGGCTACTCCATGTTAAGAAAGAACCACCTTTTAGTTTAATTTGAGCCATATAAATCTTGAATGCCCTCAATATCATCACCTTGCAGCTGTCTTTTTCTTTCCCCTGGCCTGATATACGGATACATTACAGAGTTCGAGTCTACAGAATGGTGAAGTCCAAGGAGGTGACCTATTTCATGTAGCACAACAGAGTTTATATCAATTTCATATTGTCCGGGGTCATCGCTCCAATCCTCTGTTGCATCATAATGTGACCGTCCGTCTGTAGGAGGAAAACAGGGCCGTTCCCGACTATTATTGGGCCCGGGGCAAAATTAAAAAATGGGCCCTTATATTATAAAGTTTCTAACAGTAGCTTTTAAATAAATCAAATAAATAGTTCATTACAAAAATTTTGCCATTTGACCATTACAATATAAATTAACATCAGACATTACAAAAAAAATCCCAAAATTTGCCATTTGGTTTGTCAATTCACACATTCCATATTTTGCCGATATGTCAGGCCAAAATGTAAATGAAAAACAAAGTTTGCTACTCTGCTTTATCTTTTTCGTATCAACATTAAACCATAACATCCAAAACTTTGGAAATACTGAAAAGCAAATTATTGAAATTAGATATAACAAAAAATTAAATCGTATAAACAAACTTTTATCTATCATTCTATCACCCAAATGCCAAAACACTTCGTAATTGAAGTTAAATATAACATTAAAATTATTAACTAATAATCAAAATTAAGATTCTCACATTATTATAAAATCAAGATTCAGATTATAAATTAAAATCGATATAGCCAACACAAATTACAAAAACAAGATGAAGAATGTACAAGAGTGACTTAACTAGAAACACTGATAAGCAACTCACCAAATCCAAATTCTCTGCAAATCCGAACTCAGCCTCTTCTTTGCAAACCGAATTTTTTTCTATTTAATAGTAAGAATAGTTTATGTTTTGATGAAGTGTGAGATATGAGGAGATAAAATCAAGCTAGTTATGCTAGAAAAGTTTACTTCCCCTTGTATTTTGAAGATTGTAATCGTTTTTTTCAGAAGAACCTAATTTCAATTGATGTGAGAAATAAGAGATTTTGAAATAAAAAATTGGGATTAATTTAGATAACAAATAGTAATTTGGAAGTTAGAAGGAAAATGAATGCAGAAATTGAACGCAGTTATTAAATGGAGTTATGGAATGGAGAGTTTTTATTAGAATTGTGGTAAATGAATGCAGTTATTGGGAAAGTAATTAGAGTGAGAAGAGGCGTGATAAACTGACTGCAAGAACTAGGGAATTGGAATTGTTTTTTTTTTTTTGGCATAAAAAAGTTTTTGATTCTGGGCCCTGCCCGCCCGCCCCGCCCCAGGGCCGGCCCTGGAGGAAAAGAATGAGCAAGTACTCCTCCAGGACCGTCAAACGGATATCTATCATCGTGATATCCTTGGGCAAACTCGAAAACTAGATCAGATTGGCTGCCCTCAGCCACTTCCTGAAAGGTGAAGGGACTATATTGTGTCCATTCATCCAATGCATCAGCGATAATACATCTCATGTTTTCAGTACCTGAGATTAGGTTTTGCGATTGGATTTGGTATGTTAGTTGGTACTGTGACGATGGCCAAGCCGTACCCGAAAATGCATACAAAGATGTTCCATACATGGACTTCCGGCTTTTGTAGCTAGTTTTCTTGTCTTTCCTTTGCATTGTATTCTTACCATTTATGATGTCCGCAAAACCACATCTGCAAGAGGGGAAACCAATTATAATATCAGTTGTTATACAATAGTTGTGACACTACCCCAATGAGTCTGCAGCGAATATAGAACATCGTTATACACCATTAATATTAAAAAGTATTTTTTTTCTTTTATAAATAATTCCTTAAATCACTCTTTTTTACACAACTCCAATCTACTCATCGTTCTATTCAAGAACTCATCCAGTTCATTGAAATTCTCATCTGAGGGCTGCCTAGTACATATCAGATAGGTGGGAGCTAGGCACATATCAAACTATTTTTTAAAAAATGTAGTACACTTATATATTTATGTAGTATATTTTTCACGTAATGTAGTATATTTATATATAGTTTGGAGTAGTATAGTTTCTGAAAATTGTAGTACAAGAAAAAATTGTAGTATATTTTTTTTTAAAATGTAGTACAGACCTATCTGATAGATGTTACTGTTCACATCTATCAGATAGGTCTTTGGCTTTTCCCATTCTCATCTTCACCATTAATTTTGTTCAAAATTGAAATTGAAATTCTTTCCTTCACCATTAATGTCCAGACCTTCGAAATTGAAATATAAATCCTAATCTTTCTCATCCCTTCGCTGACTATGTTATATTAACCTAGTTGTTTTCCTGTACAGATAAATAACAGAATATTTTTCTCCTCTTTTGTGGCAAAAAATGGAGACGAAAACACGGAGCATATCAGAGAATTTGCCTGGAAAAATGTATCAATCTCCGATTGACACTGAAACTTACGTTTCAAAAGCGAGCGGCGAATATTGCGCTAATAAAAGCAATAATCATTTATAGAGAAGCGAAAGAGATAGTCGAGTCAGAGCCGTTGGATCAAGGTATGATGTCTAAATCTCCATCTCTTTGATGTGAGTATGACTTGTTCAACTCGGTAGAGGCTCTTACCAGCGGTGATATAATCGGAGCAAAACCGATTGACAATTTCTCTGGCTTCGCTACGCTGTATTCTGCCGAAGAACAAAGGGACTTTGACAATGATGAACTAGAGAAGCTAATCGACTTTGTTTTCCTTGGGTTGGTGAGAAAATGGATTAAATAACTATGATATTTTTTTAAAAAAAACTAAAGGTCCATTGTTAATGGAATCTTTTGATCGACATTCGGATTACTCGCATCATCAGGTGATCAGCAGTGAGTTTTATTCTACAACAGCTATCGTCATCGCCGCGGGGTTGACTCGACGGTTTTGTGGGGGAGTGTTATCGTGTGGCACATGGAGTGGAAGATGCAACTTTCAATGGTTTTTGATGATGGAGGCGGGAAAGACGAAGGAATGAGTCAATGAGAACATGAATAATGGCGGAGCTAGTTATTTTCGGATGAGGGGCTAGAACTAGAATTAACAATTTGAAATATAAAATTGTATGAAAGGGGAAAAAATGTTGGTATGGAAATTTGAACCCGGGTTTTATGAGTTGTTTACTCCATTTGTGATGAAAACCAACTAAGCCAAGTCTGTTTACTAATATTATACTACATGAAATTTGGATTTTTTGGGGGCGAACACCCCCACCAGCCTTCCATTGTCTCTGTCCCTGAACATGAAGACGGAGGTTTGTTTTCATGAAGGTGGGAGGAGAGAGAGTGTGTCACGAGAGAAAATGAGGAACGGTATATGGTGATAATAACTTGTGGTGTAGAAAGTAATTTGGAATTTTATTTTAAATTTGGTCGATGATAATAAAATGAGGGTATGATAGTAATCTGGTATTTATTCTGATTGTTTCAAAGATATATTATATAATTAAAAATTTAAATATTTAAATATTAGTGGTGTATAGCGTCGTTCGACATTCACTATAGAATTTTCGGCTACCCCTATATCATGTAGGTCAATGCACCACGTTGGACGCATTATCAGTAGCCTATTATACTAAGAATTATAAAACAGTAGTTGAGAAATGTAAAAGTGAAAGTATTATTGCAATAAATATGAAATAATGGAGGATATACGGAACCAAATAATCTACTACACTAGGTTAAAAAAAACTAAAATTAAACCCTTTGTAATATGACAAGTGATAAACTTTTCGATCATATCATGTTATGCAAATACATTTTCAAAACCCCTCGTTTTAGGTGGAATATGGGGGGTTAAAGGGTTGTAGCCTTATATAATTTTCTTTTCTAAAAAGCCCTAAAATAGAGTTTTTAAATTATGAAAGTGCTCATTAGACTGGGGGTGTTCATTATCGGGTATCTGACTTTTCAGATAACCTGAGATACGGATATCCAGAAAAAGCGGGTAGTTCATAAGACGGCCCATGTCCCGGCCCGGATAAGCCGAGTACCCAAGTTTCGGGTACCCGAATTTCCGGGTCGAATCATCCGGGTACCTAAAACATACAAGTATACAACCATGAACACTTTCCTTTAAAACCTATTGCTCATTTGCAACTTAAAAAGCTACTGCTCATTGCTTCCACTAAGAAAAAATCACATTGAATTGGTGTATTGATAATGTCGAGTTTGGGGAAGTTCTAAGTTCGTGCTTGCTGCTTCAACTCAAAGAAAAAAAGCATAACCATCATCATTTATTCATACATTTATGAATTTTTCTACATAGATACACCAAATTATCAATTGCAAACATTTATACGTACAAATTGCAATTGCATTATTATAAATACTGAGAAAGAGCTTAAAAGGGAGTAAATTAAAAAATAGTTTAATTCAATTATATGCTCACCAGAGAAAGAGAGGACAGAGCAGCTACATAAAGGAAATGGTCAGTCTAGGTTGTTGTTGAGAAGGAAACAACATGTCATATTAAAGAGAGAAGAGGGAAGTCAACTTGAACTAAACTCAACAGACTATCCACCATGAATTCGACCACGCAAAACACGTATATATGCAGGGAATTGAATTCTGAGTGAGGAACTGAGGATTGAGGAGCTGGGCGCAGGGAGAGAGGGTTTTATTTTGACTGGAGTGAAAAAACATAAGAGCAGACAACATACAACAATTTCTAATTTTTTTTGCAAAAATTTTTTATGTGCCAAATGGGTACGCGGGTATTCGATTTAAACTACCCATTATCTGACTCGGTAACTCGCAAATTTAGCTGGTCGGGTAACCGACCCAATAAAATTTTGAAATTGACAAAATTTGCCTGGGTCAGCGGATTAACTAGTCAGGTCAAGCGGGTCGGGTAATGAAACCCCCTACGTTTCATATCCCCTTTCGGTTAACGACAATAACACTACAAAATCATTTGAGTAAGGTTTAGTCTCATGGGTAGATGTTATTCATATTGTTGTAGTAAGAAGAAAAAAAGAGAAAGTAGCAGTCTGGGCATCATGAAAATGCATCAGACTGGGGTGAGCGTGAGGAAGTCTGATTTTATATTAATTATGAATATAATTCAGTGGCAGATCCAGGATTTGAAGATTGAGGTAAACATAAAATTTAACGTTAAATAAAAAGTGTTATTGTCGAAGTTAAATATTGCAAAAATCAATGTAAACATAAAATTTAACGTTATGCAATAGTGGATTTTTGTAAATTATATCCTACGACCTTTCATATTTTGGAAACAATTCATTACATCATCATTACTAACTTTCAAGAAAAGGTCTCTTAAAGATGGAGAAGGTGACATAGAGGATTGTTGTGAGTTCCCTCCGCCTCCCTTTGAAAAGAACTCCATATTTTATTTTTCAGCTTCCAATCCTACAATTATATAACCATTAACCAATTATATATTTGAAAGAGAGAGGAGAAGTGAGGTCTGAGCCTGTGAGGTTAGTGGCGTGAAACAGAAAGAGACAGAACGTGCAAGTCCTTATTGGGTCAAGTTTGTTTTGCTCCAAGTTAAAAGATGTATTTATGAGGTCTTTTTCGCCTATATTGACCTTAAAAAGAGCTATCTATACATATACTATGGGGTTGACCTTTCGTTTTTTGCTTGTTTTCCATTTTTTGGAGTCGGGGTACGCTTGTACCCTAATGTACCCCCTGGATCCGCCCATAACATAATTAAACAATATAATATCTTTTAATTTATTCTTATAGCTTTCCTCTTCTGATGAGTTTTATTTTGTGTTCATAAACTTTTCGAATGTCGGGATTATCAGTTCCTCAATGGACGTTGTTAATCTGTTCAATTCATTTCATTGTGGTTATAACGAGCTGAGGTTGATTATATGAATTGCTTTGGATTCTCTCCAATTGGGTGACTTTCACCACCTTAAGTCACCTCTACATTTTTGAGAATTTATCGATGATCTATTCCTTTAACACATCCTATTTTTTCTTCCCTATTTTCTTTCATTTATTCAGCTAAGTTTATGTGGCTTCAACCTCACCTAAAATTGTCTTTGCGTGATAGATTTATTAACCTTTAGGAATGTATTGGCGAATACAATAGAGCACCGTGCTTACACCGAATTATCGCTTGCAAGTAGGTGGTGCCAAAAATGCCACGACACACCAAATTCCAAAGTTATTTGATTCTTTCTTATATGTTTAGTAGCCTTGAATACGCTATATCTCCAACACATATATCTTTGACTACAAGAAAAGTGTCATACATGTTAGCTTAGCATTTCACGTATCATATTATATCCGTGTAAGTCTTCTTGCTGCTTAATTTTTCTTAGTACCTATTTATTTTTATTTTTTTGAAAAGTACCTATTTATTTATTTTCGCATAATCTTTGTCTGTTATATCTTAATTTTCGCATTTCAGGCATTTCTTAGCTCCTCTCATCTTTTCTTCTCTTTTACTTCATTTATCTTCTTCTTTCTAGCTTTTGCTCCAATTAAACAAACAAAGAAAAACTTTTTCCAAAATTATGTTTTCCTCCAATTAAAATATACCTATTTATTTTTCATTTCACGGGGATTATTTATTTATTTATTGCACAATATAATAGGGCATAATTTTAGATCCTACTTTCTCTATTCTCTTAAACTATACCCACTTCTAGTTGATTTTCATTTTTTAAGTTTTACCTACTTTTACTTTATTGTGTATTTTGACTAATTTTCCTTCTCTTTTATCTCTAATCCAATAAAATGTGATCATTTAATCTCTTTATCTTCAAAAATAAGGAAAAGACACATGAGATGAGATGATCCTATTTTCCTATTCTCCTTAGTTAACGTAGTTTTAGTAAGTGGCCAAATACTCTATCTTTTTACTAGGAGAAAAATGTCAAAGACATATTCATGCAGTAGTAAAACTTAAGAAAACCAGAGGTAGTACAAGATTATTGATATTTCTTTACTACCTCTCAGAAGAAATGCTTATATCCTTTTACTAGGAGAATAATCTGATGCATGCTAGCCTAACGTTTCTGGGACAAAATTATAATCAACCGGAAGTTATGGAAACAAAACATACCGAGGTTTCATCATCTGTTTCACTGTTGCAGCGTCCAAATACCCACTAACATTTAGTCGATAATTGAGCTGGTAGGTTCTAATCGCCTTCTCAAGACTCTCATCGAAGAATCCATCATGTTCTTGGATGGTCATGCTAGTAGTTACCCCGGTTTTTGGCACTGGATGATTCTCCATATACCCAAATTTAGCAAGGTATCTTTTAAGCTGGTGAAGGCCTTCTACATTTTAGCCCTTCATGCTTCCTTCAAAGTTCTTTATGAAGCCAAAAGGGTTAACATTAGGTTTTGAATGGGTTGCATTTGGAACCACATTAAGGAGCATGAGTAAAATTGCGCATAAGAGGTAAGCTGATTTAGTGGTCATATTTTGAATTTGTATATGTATGGTGTATGGTTTGTTTGATTTGGTTGATAAGCAGCAAATAGCTCGGCCTTTTATAAAGGCGTTCGAAGCTTGCATGTAGTTGCCAACATGAAATGTCATTAACAAGTTGTGGAAATTTGCTAAACTTCTAGTAATGACTTTTCTACGCATATATTATTGTGTTCTTGACTTAATACAGAAAGCAAGTCAGTGCTATAGGCTCCGTTTGTTTTGGTGGAAAACCGTTTTATTGGAAAAAAAAATTCCTCCATTTTATCATTTTTCTTTTTCTATTGAAAGGTCTCCATTCCTACGGCGGTTTTGTCAAAGAAAGCGTCTCGAGCCGGATTTACTAACCTGACCATTTGTTATGGTAAGAGGTGGAAAACAATTTTTTTAAATGTAAAAAATGCTATTATTAGAAGAAAACCAATTTCATTGTATAAAGAAAGTATGCCAGATTTTCCTATTCACTCCTTACTTCTCTTTCTTCTCTTCTCCCATCTTTCCTTTTCTTTTATTTTATTTACCTTCTCTCCTTAGGTTTTCCTCGAAATAAACAAACAATTTTTTCTAAAATTATGTTTTTAATTGATAATTGTTTTTTTTTTGAAAAGTGCTTTTCTATGAAAATTATTTTCTATTAAAACAAACGGAGCCTTAATGTAAGGAACAAGACTTAAGGGTCTGTTCTATTCTCATAAATCTAACTGAACTGAACCTAATTGAACTTGGGAAAAATTGATAAGAATAATCCGACCTTTCGCCGGTCTTCCATCAATGGTACCACCTTCAATTAATCCCGGTATAATCCGACCTTTCACACTCATATTCTCTCATTGGTCCCTCACCTGTTGGTGACCTACAATTACAGGTAATCTTCCTAATTACGTGATTAATAGCTAATTAAATATAGTTTAAACTTAAATTTTTAATTAAAGTTTTAAATCAGATTTAATAAAAAAAAACTTAAAAGAAACCCACCCCTCCCCTCCCCCTTCCCCTGCCACCCTCCCCCTCCCCTCGCTGTCTCCCCTTCCACTGCCACCCTCCCCCTCTCTCGCTGCCTCCCCTCCCCTTCAACTTCCTCCTTAACCACCACAAAACGTCATCCCTAAACCCTAACCATCGCCAAAAACGACATTGTGACCACCGTATTTGAAGGGGGTGGCGTTGGGTTGGGTTTTCGAAGCAAGAGAAGTCGGTCGTGGTCGCTAGCGAGGTTGACGGCAAGAGAAAGAAAGAGAGAGTGGGGCGAGGTTGTGGTCGCTGCCGGTGAGCTCGAGGGGATGAAGTGGAGAAGAAATAAATGATCGCCGGCTGCTGGCCGCCGGTCGCCGGTTAGCTCGATGGGCCGAATGGGAGGGGGTGGGGTGGCACGTGGCAGCAGTGGGGGCAGGGGGAGGAAATGGGGGTGGGGGTGGGGGTGGGTGACAGTAGTGTGGACAGGGGAGGGAATGGGGGTGGGGGTGGGCTGGGGGGTTTTCCTTTTTTTAAAAAAAGTCAACGATCATTTTGGCCGGTCAAACAGGTTGCCATCATTCCATACCAATGAGAGAATATGGGTGTCAAAGGTCGGATCATACCTGGATTAATTGAAGGTGGTACCATTGGTGGAAGACCGACCAAAGGTCGGATTTTTCTTATCAATTTTTCCTTGAACTTATTGGAGCTCAGCTGAACTGAACTGAACTGAACTGAATTAAATTGAATGAATTTGAAGTGAATTAAATTGAATATAATAAATATATAAATAACATTTAAACAATAATCATATGACCATTAAATAATAATTATAATAATAAGTTATAATAATTAATAATTAATAACTAAAATGAATAATCAATAATTGATTAATAATAATTAATAATTAATAATTAATGATAATAGCATTTTTGATATTATTAGATGATAGATACAAAAAAATGAATAATAGTAATAATAATAAATTAATACTAATAATAATGATTAATGTTTTATAATAATAAATAAATAATATTAAGTACTTTCTATTATTTGTATTAATATATTAATATGATTCAAAAAAAATCCCACATGACTATGCTTTTGCTAACGCATGACTAGCATAAGATAGTCAAATACTACAATGTGAATAGTAACCAAAGTCAAAGTGTCCCTATTAAATGAAAACGGAGGGAGTAATATTTAGTACTAAAAATAATAATTTGGTCGGACTACACAAAATTGCAACATAAACCATTTTGACACGATTTGATTGGTTTATGGGCTAAAAAACGTGGGTTGATTTGTGCTTTTGGGCAAACCACGGTTTGTGGTTTTGGGTTCGTCTATAATATTTATAAACCTTATTACACCATACTCTGTCATAGTATATTTAGTATTCAACATAAAGATGATTTTGTACCTTAAATAGTAATAGTATTAACAACTTTGTAACTTTTTCAATATCGTATAGCTTGTTGTAGCTTATTTGTATAATGTAATAGTAAATATCAAGTAGGTAAATAAAATAACAATTGCACATTAGAAGCCTCGTATTGAGATAAAATATGGTTAAATCGTAAATCGTACCAACCTAAACCATATTCCTCCGTAATAGTAATATTAATAATAATGAGTATCTATATAATCATATAAAAAACAAAATAATATAGGAAAAATTCACTGGAATATTCCTAACTATGTCGGATCCGCTCAAAATAATCCTAACTATGAGTTATTCTAGACTAATTCAAACTATAAGAGGTAACATCCTAAAATAATCTATACATAGTAGAATTAAGAGTTTGGATTATTTTGATAACGTACCCCTAATAGTATGGACTATTATCGAATAACTCGTAGTTGGGATTATTTTGAGCGGAACGATCATAATTGCGATTATTTCAGTCAGTTTTTCCAATAACATAGAAATAATAATAATAATAATAATAATAATAAGAGTAATTAGTAAAATAAATTATACCAATAATAATAATATTTAACAAAATAGTTAAATAAAGAATGGAGCTGAACTGAATTGAACTGAACTAAACTAAACTTAACTAAACTGAAAAATAAGCTGGGAAAAACAGGCCTTAAGTTTCGGTTTCAGTTTTTTATTTTGTTTTTTTTTTTCAAAATATAATCTCATTTATAAGTAGGAAAAATTGATAAGAATAATCCGACCTTTGGCCGATCTTCCATCAGTGGTACCACCTTCATTTAATCCAGGTATAATCCCACCTTTGACATCAATATTCTCTGAATGGTACGTTACCTGTTGGTGACCTACAATCATGGGTAATCCTCTTAATTACGTAATTAAAAGCTAATTAACTATATTTTAAACTTAATTTTTTAATTAAAGTTTAAAATCTAATTCAACTAAAAAAACCACCCCCCTCCCCTTCCCCTGCCACCGCCCCCTTCCCCTGCAACCCCCTCCCCTCCCCTTCCCCTGCCACCGTCCTTTTCCCCTGCCACCCCCTCCCCTCCCCTTCCCTGCCACCGTCCCCTTCCCCCGCCACCGTCCCCTTCCTCTGCCACCTTCCCTCTCCCCTGCTACCTCCCCTCCCCTTCATCTTCCTCCTAACCACCGCCAAAATAAGGGAAAGATCAGAGGTGATGAGGTTGCCATGCTCGCTGGCAGCAAGAGAAGACGACGGTTGCCCATCGCCGGCAAAAAAAGACGGCGGTTTTCGTGCTCGCTAGCGGCAATGGAGGTTGCCGTGGATTTTCAAATATGAAGGGAAAGATTTACCATTTCTCTCTTCGAAGCAAGTAAAGACGACCACCATATAAATCGCCGCCGGTCGCCTATCGCCGGTCGCCAGTGGGGAAGGGGAGAAGATGGGTGTGGGGTGGCAGGGGAAGGGGAGGGAATGGGGGTGGGTGGCATGACAGCAGTGGGGAAAGGGAGGGGATGTTGGGTTTTCCTTTTTTTTAAGTGTTTTTTAAAAAAGTCAACGGTATTTTTGCTGGTCAAACAAGTTGTCATCATCTTGTACCAATGAGAGAAAATTGATGTCAAAGGTGGGATTATACCTGGATTAAATGAATGTGGTACCACTGATGGAAGACCGGCCAAAGGTCGGATTATTTTATTAAGGTAATAAGAATTAATCTTCTAGGTCAAGTCAGGGAATAATTGGTCCATAACAAGCCATACACCCCAACCTCCCAAATCCCAAGTAAATAATTGGAGTAAGAATTAATTCCTAGATCAAGTTAGGGAATAAGGGAAGGCTCACCACTTAAGTCAAGCCCAATCCTTAATTTAAGTTTTTTATTACTTTGTAATTAATGATGTGTATCGGCATATGGAATGGAATGGCCTCACAAGACTTGAAGCATGACTTGAACAGTTTGTTGGAAATATTCTTCAAAATATTAGTGGGTTAGTTAGTGGGTGTTACAGTTTGTTGGAAATATTCTTGAAAATATTAGTGGGTTAATTAGTGGGTGTTAAATCCTTAGTTTTAGGAAATAAATCATGTAGTAAGTGCCTTAGTGGTATTTACTTAGGATTTGATTTGTTAGTTTCATGCTGCTTAGTGCTTAGTTAGTGGACCCTGTTCAACTAAGTAGTTCCTATTTCTTTGCTTTGTTTGTTGATCTAATGCCTATTTAAAGGCTTTTATTTTTCATTAATTGATATCGAGCAAATATGTAGTAGTTGTTTGTTCTTCTGTTGCCAAATTCTGTCATCTCTTTCTTATTGAATTATTCAACACCAGGGCTGTCTCGTATAATTTAGGGGCCCAATGTGAAATTAATATAAAGCCCCATAAGGTTAAAAAAATGTCGTTATACTTATATATATTGATATCAAAATTAAACTTTCATACAATAAATAGAAGTTGTTTTTTTCAAACAAAATTCAAGACATGTTACATAGAAATTGGGAAGAAACTCACAAAGGGCTAATCAAATAGAAAAATTAATGATGTTCAATTGTTTTACATGAAAAAATGTAAAGTTGGAGCATGGAGTAGAGAAAGAGACGAGCATGGTTTCCTGGAGAAGTTCAGAAGTAAATGAGTATTTATTAGTACGGAGTTTATTTGCTTTTGGGAACTGAAAGGCAATAAATGATTAAATGAAATTGACTGAGAAGAGGATGCTGCTTCAAGTTAGTAGTTACTTTCTCACGCGTCAAGATGCAACAAATAGTTTTTTTTTTTTACTTTAGGCGGAAATTTAGTAAATTGGGACTAAAACTTTGAGGCCCTGTGCGGTTACTCACTCTGCACATGGCCTTAGACGCCCTTATTCAACACAATTAACATTTTAACAATGGTTGTTGGCGGCAAGAATTGAAACAATTCCATAACTCGAATGAAATCCAATATCTAGACGTAATTCTCAAGCTTATTTGGCTAGGGTTGTGAGTGGGGTGGGGTTTGTGGAGACCCGTCCCACACCCCCCCCCCTAAGTAGATGGGGATGGGGGGAGGCTTCATAGGTCATGCGGCTGTGATGGGGATGAAAATAATCCCCGCGTCATAGGTGATGGGGCAGGTGTAAGTGTTATAATATACCTGCCTCATCCCACTCCGCTTCATTCCCGTCCCATCCACGCCCGTCTCATTTGTTCCCTTTCTCTTGACTACTACAAATCTAGTATTTGAGAAATGACTATATTGAATAAACTAATTTTAATTTGTTTTGACATACTTTTTTTTTTAAAATAAATATGAATACATGTTGAGGCGTGTAAGGCAGATGTTGGGGAGATATAATGGGAGTGAAACAGGTGCAGGAACCTATGCGGGTGATAGGGCGGGGATAGTTTTTAGTGTGTGCCCATTGGAGCGAGGATGGGGATAAAAAAAAATTCCAACCATAGGTGATGGCTGGGTAGGCCCGGTAAAGGCCATGTACAAGGTGAGCATCCGTATAGAGCCCCGCAGGAATATGGGCTCCCGAATTGGCAGATTATATATGTTTCTATATAGAAAATGCTACACTCACTTAACGTTATATGGGTCTTGGCGTGGCGGTGTGGCAGTGTCATTGTAAGGGTCCGTTCTTTTCAACTTATTTTTGCTTATCTGAACTTATCTGAACTTATCTTAACTTATCTTAACTTATCTGAACTTATCTGAACTTATTTGAACTTATTAGACCTTATTAGACCTTATTCGACCTTATTCGACCTTATTCGACCTTATTACACCTTATTTGACCTTATTAGACCTTATTAAACCTTATTTAACCTTATTGTTATTATTATTATTATTTAATATTATTATTATTATTATTATTGTTATTATTATTTATTATTATCATTATTTATTATTTATTATTTATTATTATTATCATTATTTATTATTATTATTATCATTATTTATACTATTACCATTATAATTATTATCATTCTTATCACTAATATAATAATAATTACTCTGTTATTACTATTTTTCTTATTATGTTAATTTTTATTATCATTAATACTACTACCATTATTATATTATTATTATTCAAATTATTATATTATTACTATTATATTACTATAATTATCTATTATTATTGGTCTATAAGTCATTATCTATTGTTATTGTTATTATTAATTATAAATTTCTACAGAGGTAAACTTAAAAGATGCATATCAATAGCTTCAAGAACAACTACCAACTACAATAGTTTAGTGTTTATTTATAAACGACAATCCATAAAAGTCGATATCCCTTATTCATGTAGACGAATAAAATTCTCAAGCGTACAACAAGCAACGATGATAGCCCAATGAGTATAATAATAATAAATTTTATATAATAAATAATAATAATAAATAATAATAATAAATAATAATAATAAATAATAATAATAATAATAATAATAATAATAATAATAATATTAATAATAATGATGTTGTTATATAAAAAAAATATAAGAACCTTATTAGACCTTATTAGAACTTATTCGACCTTATTAGACCTTATTGGACCTTATTAGACCTTATTCGACCTTATTCGACCTTATTAGACCTTATTCGACCTTATTCGACCTTATTAGACCTTATCTGAACTTATCTGAACTTATCTGAACTTATAAGGACTGAAAATAAGTTGAAAAGAACATACCCTAAGTTCAACAATTTGCGGGCAGTGACGTGTACTCGATACCCACCCCCTCATTTATATTTTTTCCTTTTTTGTTTTCTTTTTATACTAATATATGTATTTTGACACATTTTTTCCTGAGTTTAGTTGATCAAGCTTTTATTACAATTTCTCTTACACTTATCATTGAGATTTTTATACTAATAAATGTATTTTGACACATTTTTTTCCCTGTATGTTTTCTTTTCCTTTTAACTTTAAGGTTGAAATGAACAATATATATCTACAGAAATTCAAGTAAGACATTCTTTTATATCTAAACAATACTTTTTTATTCTGTTTGCATATAATAGGACCCAATGAC
The DNA here is from genome assembly GCA_947645195.1 of Patellifolia procumbens. NCBI lineage: Eukaryota > Viridiplantae > Streptophyta > Magnoliopsida > Caryophyllales > Amaranthaceae > Patellifolia > Patellifolia procumbens. The sequence continues at coordinate 872,081 of CANSGD010001379.1, read as the reverse complement.
TTGATAGATTTCGTTATGCTAAGGGGAGAATATAATTTTTTAAATAACATATTATAAGAAGATTCTTTATGCTAAATAAACATTGAAAGTTAATACTTCATCCGTTCTCATTTGATGTTCCCAATTTCGTTTTTGGAATGTTTCTAAAAGTTCTTCCCACTTTGAATCTTTTCCATTTTAAGAATATTTATTTTGTCATCTTACCCTTCAATAATCAAATATTTACTATACTTTTTAACTTTTTTTTCTTACACATGAGCCCACTTTAGAATTGTTTATTTCTTAATCACCCACTTTTCTTTCTCTCTCTTACTTTTTCAAAAGCAAAATTATTAAAGTACACTTTATACAATATGAAATTAAAAAATTCCGATGCACCTCAATTTGCATTGGTTTTGCCCCATATTCCAAATGGGAACATCAAATTGGAACGAAGGGAGCATGTTATATATTGTTGTACGCTCGTACTGGTCTAAACTTTAATTTTGTACATGGCCTCCAATTTCTATAAGATGGCCCTGGTGATGGGGCAGGGATAGGGATGCTATTTTAAGCGGGTATGGGTAGGGATGGCAATGGATCGGGTCTAATCCGATCCAGACCCAGGCCCATTAATTTCTTATAGACTCGAAATCAACCCAGATCCATTGGGTCTGATATTTTAAGACCCAGTCCCAAATTCCTTTGGGTCTGATATTTTAAGACCCAGACCCAGATTCCTTTGGGTCTGACTAGTGTAGGGTCCTTGCAAGGTCCTTAATGGTCATTTGGAATTCAAGTTTAATTGCATTTTTTAATCTAATAAATTAATTCCGCTTATTTATTGGTTCGCGTAACCATATTTAAGCTTTGTATCGAAACAATTAACAATATATAATTCATAATATCTTAAATACATTTCAACTTACATCATTACATGTGTTAAATGGAGTCACAAGTACTCATAAAGTCAAAATCACAAGTTATTTTTTTTAAATTTTCTATGTAAATGGGTTTGTGGGTAGGGTTTGTGTCTGATATATTTGGATCCAAACCCAGACCCGTCTGATAACCTCTGAACCTAGATCTGACCCAACCCATTGGATCTAAAAAAGTTGGACCCAGAACCTTATAACTTAATGGGTCTATGGGTCTGGATTCGAGTCGGGTCCAATACCCATTACCGTCCCTAAGTATAGGTGTGAAGGAATCGGACCATCCTCCACACCCGTCCGCCCCATTGACATCCCTAGTCTTGGCCATAAATTTAACAAGTTTTTTGTTACTCTATGAGACAACTAAAAGTGAGTACCGTACTTTAAATGGTTGTATCTTTTAACATGGCATAATTGTACTGTGAGTACTTAAATGTTTGTAATGAACAAAAAATTCCCAAGTAAAAAGACAAGTATTTATTAGTGTTATTGCATTTTTTTTCAAAATGTTGTAATTCACAAAGTATTCGTAGGTTAAAGGTTATAACTCTTGTAAGTGACAATGTTTTCATTACCTTCCCCCAAAAGACTTGGGTGGAACTGGGCCACACTAAAAATAATGTAAACCGACCACTTTTCATGTGAGCCCAAAAAAGCAGCCCAAAGTCAGACATTAAAAAATTAAAAAACAAAAACATCAGTTAACATCAGTCGCAAAACTAATTGTTGTTGAACGTACGCTTTATTCGACCTAAGCGCTGAAATCAATGTTCAACAAAAACCTAAACTTCATTCTTTGAAATTGAAAGGAAAGATGATGATCAATCAATTCGACCTTCACAGCAGTTAAACTGAAGAATCTAGCAACAGAATTGGGGGAAGAAATACAAATTTTGGTGAAGAATCTACATCTTATATTGAAAGTAGTGTACAAAAACTTCAACTTGAAGATGTTGATAGACAAATTTTTGAACTAAGACTTGTTGAACATGAAGCAATGGATCTCTAGATTATTAAAGAAATAAACAACAATGAATGTAATTCGAAATTCAATTGAGTTTGTAATTCATAAATTATGTTTTTTCTTCTAAATTCAATTGAGTTTGTAATTTTGCTCAATGATGTATAAAAAAATCAAATATTCATTCAGTTGTCATTCTTTCTCTTGAATTTAATTGTTGTTGGAACTCATCAAAAGAAAAAAGACAGGAAATTTAATTAAAGAACAACCCAACAACATTATACTACTTCCTTTACTTTTTTGATCGCATTAGTTTTATTTTATTTGTTGATTAATTTATTGACACTTCTATTCTTATTATGTCAGGCTAATTAACAGGATTGAGGGAAATATTTGAGCTTTGGAGCTGTTGAATATTATTAAGTTTGCATATATGATTATTGAATGATCATATATGCCAACTTAATAATATGTATAAGACTAGTGCAATCATATTGAATCTGGGTCAATCTTAGGTTCAAACTAGTGCAATCATATTTTAGACTAGTGATCTTATGTATAATTTGCTGGTGGCTTGCTAGGTTGGGTTCTCATTAAAATTTGTCAAGAACTGTATGTTTATCTATCCTTTGAGTTGTTTAAGGGGAGTTGGTTTAAAATGGAGATTGAGCTTATTAAGAGTGAGTTTCCTATTGTTCCCAATATGAACTGTGAAGTTTTACAGCCAGTTTAAAAGTTTTATAGCGAAAGCATAGGTATTCATTATTGGTATCAATTTATATTTCGACCAAGACACAAGTATCATACTACAAAATACTACCTATTTACTATAGATTAGACATCACCCTCCTTGAAAAAGAAAAAAATAGAAAAATAGTCACTAATTCCTTAACTTTTAGCTACGTAATCTTAACTTTTAGTTTCTGTAGCTTTACATTTAGCTAATAAACCTTAACTTTTAGTTTCTGTAACTTTACATTTAGTTACTAAACCTTAACTTTTAGTTAAGATGGCTTAACTTTTATCTACTTAAACTTAACTTTTAGTAATTAAATGTTAACTTTTAATTTCTGTAGCTTTACTTTTAGTTACTAAACCTTACCTTTTAGTTAAGATGGCTTAAATTTTAGCTACTTAATCTTAACTTTTATCTACTTGATCTTAATTCAATTCTTATTGCAGCAGTACTACAAAACACCATTTATGCCATGATTAAAAACGTGGCGTAAGTGTAAGATTTCCGTGGCGCCAATATTTAGCCACGAGAATTCAAGCTAGAGAATGTCGTGGCGTATGTTGAGCGTGGCTAGAAATTTGCCACGGGAAAAACATAAAACGTGGCGAAATCTTATTTTTCGCCACTAAATGTCATCATATCGCCACTAGTATTCTCGTGGCTAAACAAATATACCTGTGGCAAGCGAGCTATCCAATACTAAATACTGCGTGGCTAATGTTATCATATCGCCACTAGTATTCCCATGGCTAATTAAAAATATTTGTGGCAAGCAAGCTATCCAATACTAAAAACTTCGTGGCTAATGTCATCATAGCGCCACTAGTTTTCCCGTGGCTAAACAAAAATACTTGTGGCCAGCAAGTTATCTAATACAAGTTGTTCGCGAGGACAATAGATGCACGAGAACATTGGAGTTGCTTTTCGTTACATTATAATCTCATACCATGGCAGGTAATATTCTATATCAATATCCTTGACAAAATATATGTCTCAACCTTGTGCCTTCCAGTACCCGCCAACTTGAAATCACTGACAACATTCCATTTCAAAAGTTTTAGAAAAACACAATGTGTTAACATAAACTATGTCTTTACATATACCATGAAAATCATGTCTCATACGATGAACTAACAAAATAAAGGAAATAACAACTAGTTACATTGTCTTGTAATCAACTAACTAATGTTAATAGTATATGGATAGCATATATCTCGCGCTCCATTGCAAATTCATCCACCTTTCCGTTTACCTCCACAAACGGGAAAAAAATTACATTACTATATATTGGTTGGACATTAGTGCAATATTTGCATTAAATTTTTTAAACTCAAAGGAGTCAGGTTACACTTGGATTCTACCTAAAAACTGCGATGAATAGCCTCACATTGATGAGCTTTATTCACTCAACTACTAAAAAACAGTAGCCGGATGGATCCAGTTGTTCTAGGCCCAAAGTTCCCAAAGTTCCATTGAGTTAATGATTCTTTAGTTGCTAATTACCAGTTTAACTTGTTATATCTGCGAAGTTTCTTTTTGGTTCTCTTGTAAGAAATTAATCACCGAATAACCTTAGTACATCTGTATTGAATGGCTAGTCAGCTTCTCTTAGGTGTATAACCAATCTAGACTAGTCAGGGTGTGACTCCTTCTAGTGCCACTCACATTACATTCTTTTTAATCATTGCTGTTATGTAACTCAGTAATGGTGAGCTTGGGTTTAACTTTTACTGATGATATTTGTTTTAGTACCCATTACCTTACTGCAGTCAACATAGCCATGATGTACACAATGTGTAATAGTAGATAGTACTTTCGAAAATGCCTTCCTAATGTGCTCAAGCGGTATGGAAAGGTCATAGTGTATTCGAGAATGATTGATTCAGCACCATTTAACATGTATAAGAAGATAGGATATCGTTGTTAAAACAGACAGTTTCTGGTCCTACTCGCCCTACAACGAAGGAAACATTTGATGTGTAAGGAGCTGGACGAAGAATCTGTTCCCGCTTCGATAGATAGGGGAGAAACTAATCTAACTACTGCAGCATATAATCTTACTAATCTAACCAATATATAATCATAACAGGTAACTCTCGCAACTTAAAACGCATAATCTAACTAATCTAACTTGCAACAATAAAACCTATGTCCTGCTAATCTCTATAGCATTTGGTCCATAAACGGGAGCGAAATGGTCTTTCCTAGTAGTCGCGTTAAGTTCCCTATGATCTATGCAAACTCGCCAACCGGATTGAACTCTTGTAGGAGCTAACTCATTTTTGTTATTTTTAACCATTGTGATACTGATCTTTTTCAGAACAATGTGCACAGGATCACCCACTCGCTATTCGAAATTGGATAATAATATCATGGTCTAACCACTTAAGTACCTCTGTCTTTACTAGTTCTTGTAGGGTAGGATTTAAATGTCTTTGGTGGTCTCTAAAAGGTTTGGCATTATCTTCAAAGTGATTCTATGTTGCACAATAGCGGAACTAATTCCTTTTATATCACTAAGACTCCATCCTATGGGTTGCTTTTGCTTTTTAAGGTTTTCTATCAATTTAGTCTCCTGGGCATTGTCTAAGTTAGACAATTATGACTGGTAAAGTATCATTAGGTCCAAGGAAAGCATATTTTAGTGAGTGTGGCAGAGGCTTTAAATCTAGGGAAGGGGTAGACTCAGGTGATGCAGGCAGGGAAGGCATAACAGAACCTACAGACTCAATAAAACCAGCAGATATAACATTTTCAGGGTCGAAATCAGAGCACTCGAAGTCTGCAGATTCCATAACAGGCGACAGAGAAGAACAAGAAAAACTGACAAACTCGGTAAATTAACTAGTCATGCTGTTTTCATGAACTGAACCAAGTTGTTCATGTCTACAAAAACATCAATCTTTATACAGTCACAAGGATATGCCTCCAACTAGTTAATCGTGTCATAATATTCTTCATGAGATGGCTGTTTATAAAGATTTAAAATGTATAGATCTATTGCCATGTTTCCAGAAGAGAATTTCATCATACCATTACGACAATAATCAACGCATTAGAAGCAGCTAAGAATGGACTTCCTAAGATTAATGGAATTTGATTTTCAAGCTTAGCTACAACTTCACTTTGAAGGACAATAAAATCAATTGGATAAATAAAATTCACCCACCTACTATCACTTTAGTAGGTTTTAGTTCTCCTTTGAGGAAAAGGTGCTTCAGGCTTGTAAATCTTATCATTAGCAGCAGGGATGCAGATTTATTTTTATCGGTTTCACTGCCCTATTTTTCCTTAGGTGTTTCCAGTTTACTTGCTTCATCAACATTTAATTTTCTTGAGCAACTTAAAAACGCATAATCTAACTCGCATAAGTCCATATAACAGCCACACGACACATAGACAACATCCACACGACACATACAACAGTAGCATCACAAAAATGTAGACCCAACCCATATAAAAGCCACCAAAATTCCAACAAACTTGAAGAGATGAAGATGATGTGTGTATACTTACTTAGAAGATGATGATGAACTGTCACTTTCTGAAGGAGAATCTGGATGACCAAGGTCTAATAGTTTCTTGAGCAATTTTTCCCAAACTTCACTTTTTGCAGCAATTTGCATTACCTCATTTCTTACGGCTTCAGCTTCTTTCTTGGCAGACTCGGTTTCTATTTTAGCGGCTTCTTTCTTAGCTTCAGCAATTGCTTCTTCGGCTGAGTTTTTAACTTCAACAACCTCTTGAGCAAGATCCAGCTTTGAAGGCTTAACTCGATGATATTTTGTGATACTTTTTCCAGGTCCATAACCCCGTAGATATCCATGATTATCCAAGAACATCTTGAAATATTTCTTCATCAGTCTTCTCATTAAGCCCTTGTTATCTTTCCTCAGTCAATTTTTGCAATTTATCATTAGGTCAAGCAAAAACAAGTTAGATACCATGTTAACAAAGATAACACAAATAATTCATCAAAATCTTGTACTTACTACGACATCCTTGTTTGTAGCTAGAGTAACCTCATTTACACATTTCTTTTAGTTTATCTTACGAGATTCAATCATCACATCAACTCGCGAACACTTCCCTTCATTTTTGTGCATCTACAGTAACAAGTCCAATACAATAGTCATTTTAATTATACATGCAAATACAATAAATTAGGAAAACATATAAGAACGTGTTGAAGTTAATGGTTTATAAAATGATTTACTTTGCAAAACAAAATAAAGGTGATTGACTTACACTTTCTTGTTTGAGGCGAGCAAAACCTTTTGAACCACTACAGTGTGGCATCATTGATGACCAGTATTTTCACTTGATTTACGATTTTTTTCCTAAACAAAACAAAACAGAATTAAAACTATTTTTGATTAATAATAATTATATCATAGTATTAATTATATCATAGATATTTATACCTGGAACTTTTCATCACTCCAATGCTCAACTAAGTCAATCCAATCATCTTTAATCATGTTTTCTGGCTTATTCTTTAAGCGTTGCTCCTTAGTTTGTAGCATTGGATCATCAAAATATTGACTCTTGAGTTTGTGCCTACTGTCTCTACGTAACTTTCTCGCATGTTTCATGACAGATTCCTTCCTTAATTCAGGGTCATCAAATGAGCATTTCTCCTAAATAATTACCATATTATCATGTAAATTTTAGAAACTCGAAAAACAATTTGAATAATATATGTGTGTATATATATATGTATATATATATAAGATGATGATATTACCAGAACACAGCTCCATAAATGGTCAAGTGTCTCGGCTGTAAATTCCTTCCAACCTTTGACTTGTACTGGACAAACAGAACGATTTCTCACTTGTTCGCCCAAGAAGTGAGCACATAACGAGGCATTAAGACCAATGGCAATACCATCTTCATCGTAATCTACATGTATCTCTTCCCCCGGTGCTAATGCTACAAGCTTTCTACAATATACCAAGCCTCTTCTTTTTTTAATAGTACCTAGATTCAAGAAACTTAACTCATTTAATTTTACTCCACAGAGTGTTAATTCTTAAGAAGGTAACATTATTGTTATTTTAAAGGTTTTTGTTTCCGCAGCATGCTGTTTATTATTCATCTTTTCTTGATATAATTTTTTTTTTTGCTTTTGTTGTTCAAGGCATCAAGTTTCAGATTTAGCAAAACCACCATTCCTTATAGTTGAAGAAAACAAAGAATCTATAGCTGAAGATGTCAACAGTGAGGGACACCAGTGTCACAGTTTGGCAATTGTACAAGACCACTTATAAATTTTAATCTTTATTTTGTAGCAATAGAATAATCACTGCTGGAAAAGGAAAAAAACGTGATATGTAGCATACACTGCCCTTTGCGGTAAAGATAATAGGTAACCTAATTAGTACAAGTTTTTCATAGTTTTTACTTGAACATTATTAGAAAATCAACGTCCAAAGAGAGTCGTAAAACTCTGTACCTAGTGAGTATAAAATAACTGCCAAGCACTATATCACAATGATACTTAGAAATATTTCACAAAATTGTAGCAATAACATCATGCTAGTTACTACCAAGTAGTGTATATTCATACCAAAAATAACAAACACAGAGCACACGTGATATATATTAGTCTATAAACAACCTAAACCATCTCAATAAGCATTAATGACTATATTGCATAGTTGGCTTACAAAAAGACCATTTTAACTTCCTATGTGAGCTGAAAGAGACCCTTAAAAGTAGGGCAAATAAAGTGACTCTTTGATATAAATAGTGAGACAAAGTATTAGTAAGAGTTTAAGATCGTCTCATTTGACAATACTATAGAGACAAATAAGTGATAGTAGAAACACCAGAAGTAAGAAAACTAACACCAAACAAAACTATATGACTTCATTCCATAAGCACAACAACAACACATAGGTAGATGAACAGTACAATACTTTAATGTTAGTGAGTGATGATGCATCAATCCGAATTCGCCTCTGAATTTTAAGCATTCCTAGGACAGTAACTCATAGAAGGTGCAGGGACATGAGGCTGATCAGTTTTAACCAACTCAACAAGTTTACCAATGATCTTGACCTTAACCTGCCCTCTCTTTGGTGGCAGAGTTTGCATTCCTTCTCCATGCTTTGACAATGGTGATTTCATTTTTGGGTGATTAATGTGTTGTTATTATCAATAATAAGTTCAGCTTCCTTTCTTTTATCAATAACTAGTTGTGGGGCCGTGCGCGTTGCGCACGATCCCCCAAGATAGGGAAAATTTGCCCGATGGATGTATCTGTATACGTAATTTAAAAGTGTATCGTGGGTTATGGTTTAATAAATCTAATTTGGGTTGTACAGGTGTAGGTGCAATGCAAGCATGTTTAAATTAAGCATTAGATCATATTTTTCCATTTTAAAATTAATCATACAAGTGTATAATGTTTACTATTTATAGTTTAGACTTTAATTAGCTTTAGTGATATACATTTTAGTAAAAATATAGTCACGTGGGATCTAGTTAGATCCATCTCAATGTGTATCTTTTTAATATCAAATTTTATAAATTTTACTTATTGATAACTATATATATATATATTAATATTTAATATAAAGCATTAGCAAGCGTGAAAACCTTAAAGAGTAAGTGCTTATAGGATGTTATGGTTGGTTTGGAGAAAAAGCGGAGTGTTTAATGTAGTTTTGATTTTATAAAAACTTCATTCAAGATTTCTTACCAGTTTACCAATAAGACTCTTCTCAAAACTCCTTTCAAGTGTGAATATGTATTAAAGATCGAAACACCATAGGTAAAATAAACAAAATTCTTGAAGAGTAAGTGGTTATAGTTTCAAATGTGTGAAAAGTACCATCATCGAAAATATATACACGCTATATAGCAAACTGTAACATTTTAGAAGTGCGGTCTCCAAAAATAGAATAATAAACTTAGTGGATGTAACTGAATAGTCAAATTTTGGCAAATTCTTAATTAGGGGTACAAGAGTATAATTTTGAGCTGTGGTTGTACGAATAACCAGATAAGGTTATATATTTTCCAATTTATGTTATTTGAACTTAATTATTTCTTGAAAATATTGTGAACACTCCTTATTACTTTCCCCAAAACTAATATTTCAACTTTGCTTAGCATTTCTACAATTGACCATGCAAGTACTCTAAATGTTTTAGGGGGGGAGGGGGACTAGGCGAGGTATTTGTAATGTTGTAAGCATAATCCATGGAATCATAATACTTTTGAAAATTCACGAATTGACGGTAAATGATTCAGTTTCAAAGCCGAAGATCGTAATTCTCGAACGAGGGCTGTAAATCTTAATTTCAAATAGTATTTCAAGATCTGGGGATCAGAGATGAACCAGATATGAGATAACACATGAACAATTGTTTTAAAGCATAACAAAGCTTTTGAAATGTACAAGTTCACCTCAGTAATTGAGGATATATATTTTTATTAGCAACATAGATTTCCTTTGGGGGGGGGGGATTGACACCTTAGCATTAGACACCTTACATAGAAAATATGTAGTTTCAAAAGTCGCCTTCAATCTGCAGCTCATTAATCCATTAGAGCATCCCTGCGACTTGCCCTTTTAGTATATCCCTGCATACAAAGAACAAAAGAATTCAATTTCATGAGACATACCACCTCAAATATACATCTCACCTAAAAAAACTTTTTTTTTTTTGGCAACACATAGCTTTAAAATTGAATTGTTGATAGCTTAGAGAAATGACAATATATCCACCAAGTTCCTAGTCCATGCGAAGCCCCTGTAACCTTTAAAGGTACCATACGATTGTAGGTTCACAATAGCTCAAGGAGCTCCCTCCCCTTGGGGGTTGGGAATATGATTTAACTTGGTACTTTTTAAGATCCTTTTATCGAAGTCTGATATAAATAAATAACCCATTTTGTGGACTCTTTCTATCATACTTAACGTGGATGGAACATCTCCAATCACAAACCAAGTGCCCTTAAAGCACCCCCCTCTAGTTTTTTTTCATCATAAAGAAATTTTCTAGATGCTAGGCATTATTTATTTATATGCAAAACTGCACTCAAATCAGCATCACATCTTAGGCTCCATAATTTGCAACAACTATAGTTGGGACTTCAAAAGTAAAGGAGCACAACAAAAGGAAAGAGAGACAAAACATTATTAAAAAAGATTGTTATAGCCTACAATATTAGTTATATCTAATAGCTCTAATTTCATAAATTAATGGTCAAGATCAACGATTGATAAATTAGGCCAACAATATTAGTTATAGCCTACAAATAGTCCATGGCATACTTTTTTATCATCCAGCCATTGATGAAGACCAAAGAAGATCAAAGATTTAATCGTTTCACACAAATGTCAATGAAAAGAACTATCATACTCACTACTTGCACCCACAAACGACAATATCAAAGGAAAAAATGAAGACTTTTTTTAGGGAAGAGCAGGCAAAACATTATTAAACAAGACCAAAATCAACCAGAGTGTTAAAATTTGGGGGAACATATCACAACGTACAAGTTCACTATTCATAAAAACTTTCTACTGTGCCACAAAATGGACGACAATGTGGCCTACTCTCATAACATGAGTACATTTAAAGCCATCAAAAGGAGGGAATACAAATTAGGATGAGAAACGAGGATATGATGGTTAAAGAACTCACTTTGCAACATGTCAAGACTTGATTAGGTCCTTCTTTTCTTCTTTTCTAAATTGTTGTTGCTAAAATGATTCCGGACACATCACGTGTATAATTGTATATAGGGCTATTGGCTAAAAGAGGAAGGGGGAAGGTTTCTTTCTAAAATGACCATCTTAAGGAACAATTAAAACTATTATTTAGCATTGTAAGACATGTATGAACAACAACCATATCCCCAATTTGCAAGGGAAACTTAAAAAAAGAGGAGCAAAACATAAAGTGAAAAAGCATACTTCTGCTCCACCTCATCATCATCATCAGTTAATCAGATTTCACAAATCACTTACACAAGTTTCAAATTTACCAGAAAAAAATCAAGAAAAATGATGAATAAAATTCGTTAAAGGATGCTAATTGCTAAACATGATTCTATGTAGCAGGAAATCATTTATTAGTTATAAACAAAAACGAAAAAGGAAGCCCACATATCTTAGCTATAAACTCATCTAACCAAATCGAAAAATAGTTAAATACAAACTACTCTCACAGTATGTGATGTCAAGAAGATTAAAGAAAATAGTAGAGAGAAAGTAAGGAGGACCAATTGAACACTAAAAATACAAACTTACAAACTATGGTGGTATTGCTTTCCTCACAATCGTGGCCGATCCAAAGCTGCTAAACAATATGCTTATTAGATGCATTCAAATTAAAATGGTGTATTTTCTAAAAATTCTATGCCAAAGACAAATTGCAAAATATCAATGAAATTTACAGCACGGAGTAATCATGAACCATTCTACGAAAAGTTATCGCAATTCACAAATATATTCATAGATTGTTCAACGTATGGTTTTACATCATAGATCACACAAAATGGCATGTATTCCGGTCGTATGTTCACCTAAACGACAACTTTAGTAATTCAACATATGCACAATGCATTGTAAGGGTGTTCACGGTCGGTTAACCGTCCCATTTAGCTTAACGGGACGGTTAACCGTTATAACGGTTACGATATTTTAGTAACCGTAACCTACCGTTAAGTAGAGGTTAACCGTAACGGTTAACCGTAAATTAACGGTACGATGACCGGTTAACCACGTAACCTATAATTTATTTTGCTTTCAGAAAAACTTTAAAAAAATTGTTGCCGAGTTGTTGAGCTGCCGAAGAGTTGTTGCTGCCATGTTGTTGCTGCCGAAAAACTATTGCTGCCATGTTGGTGGTGCTGCTGAGCTGCTGTTGCTGCCTACCGCGGAAGAGTTGCTGTTGCCGTGTTGGTGCTGCGGCTGTCGGAGAGTTGCTGTTGCTGTCGTGCTGCTGGCTACTGCCGAAGAGTTGTTGCGTGCTGCCACAGCTGCTGCCATGTTGAATCTGCTGCTGTCGAAATCTGTTGTTGCTGTTGCTGCCGACCTGCCCTGATGTTGCTGCCGCGTTGCTGCTGTTGATCGGCTGCTGCACATACTTAGTCACTCCGTGGTAATCTTTGATGACAATTAATTTGTGAAAAAATTAAGGTTATTAGACTTATTACTTATTAGATTAATTTTAAAAAACATTTAAAAAAATTAACGATTAACCGTCGGTTAACCATTTAGGACTTTTTGAAACCGTAACCGTTAACCACAGTACGCTTAAATAACCGCGTTGTCTAAATGGTATGGTTAATTAACCGTACCACGAGACTGGTTACGCGGTTAAATGGTACGGTTTTGCGGTTTCGGTTTTTTCCGAACACCCCTAATGCATTGTATGTCTATGGCTCAAAGCTCCACCACTCGCCACAAAGGCAAAAAGCCATACTTTTAGTCACGTATTAGAGATATGATTAATATCTTTAGGATATATTATTATCTAAGAGAATATTATCTTATGATTTATTTCCAAGTATTAGATTAATATTAGGACTAAGATATATTTAGAGATAGCTTCTTCTAAACATTCCAAAAATTCTTGTTTTTTCCTCTTCCCAGGACAATAACAGGTTGTGAATTAATTGGCCCAACTTCAAGACTATATCATCCTTCACCATGCGTTCATTCTTCCAAGCATTACTTCATCACTTCAGTTCAAGCTCAAATCTCCCAACCCTATGACAAGAGTTCAAAATCAACCTGAATCAACTTGAAACACAAATTGCTTACCGAAAATGGCTGCTCAAAGCATCATTACCCAATGCCTTAAATAAAGCTGAAATTCTACACGCTGTAATTAATTTAGAATGGAGGAGGTACAAGAGTAGAAACAAACTAATTAAATTGAACAATACTCCTCTCAACCAAACACCACTCACGAAGGAACAACCGAAACCAATGTTTTATGTTTAATGTGGGAGGGAACATTAGCAACATATTAGAAGGGATATAAAGGCGAGTGACATACTTTAGTTTCCCCTAGTATGAGAATCAACAAAATACAGAACATAGAAGGTAAATTTAACGAGCACTAAATAGTCAAAGAAAATTCACCTATCCCATGGTATTGGACGCTCTTGTTCTATCCATATTATTGTGCTCCATCATCATTTTAATTGATTTATCATCTCCCATCACCAAATTTTTCACAGCTCTGCTACTGCATCAGAACATATATAGTTGACTACATCAAATTTCAAAAGAAGAAAATAAGAAACAAAAAGCAAGAATACAGCCGCATAACCAAATATTATCAGCATGTGCATTTTAATTCTATAAAATGAACAAAAAGCAAAAATGAAAGAATTCAAAACCAGAATGACTTAATTCAATTCACCATCTTCAATATCCTTTTTTAAAATAATATCAGAATATTAGATATCTATATCTAAACTATAAAGGGAAGAAGGGGTAGACACCAAAAATAAGAAAAGGAAAAAAAAGGAAAATCCTAACTATTTTACTAACTCGATAAGTAATTGCTTTCACTAATTAATTTTTCATCGTTTTTGCATGCATCACGTGCATGAAGCTAGTAACTAACATAATCAAGGCGATCAATATACAAAAAGAGAAAGATAAGGGAGAGATTCGAGTTTTTATACAACATTAAATACAAGGTAACATTCGCACCTCCAATGGGTGACACCCTTTGATATCTTTCTTTTCTAATTATTTATTACTTATCACAAATAAGATAAGAGAAAAGAGATAGGTACATAATAACTCTTAATTTAGCTTCACAGACAAAATGGGTAACTCAAAGGCAGGTAACTAAATTATGCTCCTACACGATTAACCAATTAACCTACCCCCCATACGTCATCAAGAGTGGAAAACCAGAACTAATCATGATTATAGTAACTACGATAATACCCAAAGAGGCATCCAGACAAGATAATGTTGTTGTAAAGATCAACCAACCTCCAAGCTAATGGTTTGATCTCCTATGAAAAGGAAAAAAAAAAATATCAACGAAACACCCTTTCCATTAACATATTCAAAGAATCTTGATCGACAAAGTAAAAAGGAATAGGATTGCATTCAATCCCAAACAAGGGTCCTCCTCTGCATAATGTAGCACCTGAATTGCTCAACCTAGAATTTCCAAAATACTTCATAGAATGACTTGTCTCATTTCTAGTTGATGATGTTGTAGTTGTGTTGGTGCTTCCTCCTGCTTCCCTAGCAAGTCGTGTACTTCGTCTGGGACCATAATCAGAGAATAGCCTCCCAGATATCTGAAGGTGAACACAATTGAGAAAAATGTTAATCCATTTAAATTATAATCCTCTATCCTCGACTGGTTTTACTGAGAGTGCAATTTCAAACTGTGGAACTTCTTAAAGCACACTCAACACCGGCCAGCAGCTAAATAGATAGTTAGATAATGGTATCAGTTTTCTAGGGTTACGAATTGCTTTCCGCTGTGCATCTCAACCCTAACACGCCGCCCACTACTCACCCACGCGCCACCATGGCCGGCGGGTCTTCTTCCTCCTCTTCTTCGTCTTCTTCTCCCTCTCTTCAATCTCTTGTTGTTTCTAACATCAAACACAACATTCCTATCACTCTAGATATGGAAAACGTGCAATATTCGACATGGGCGGAATTATTCAAACTTCATGCACGTTCCAACCGAGTCATTCATCATATTCTTCCATCCTCGAAAACTAAGGCTCCTTCTACCGAGGATGAAAAAGAGGAATGGGCTACGGTTGATGCTACGGTGTTGAAATGGATTTATGCCACCATTTCTGAAGATCTACTTCACACCATATTGGAGCCGGATTCGACAGCAAAGGAAGCGTGGGAGCGACTACGGGATATTTTCCAAGATAATAAATCATCCCGGGCAGTCACTCTCGAGCAGGAGTTTTCCAACACATCAATGGAGGATTTCCCCAACGCATCTGCTTATTGTCAACGCCTGAAAATGCTCGCTGACCAACTTAAGAATGTTGGTGCTCCTGTCACAAATAATCGGTTAGTTTTACAAATGGTGGTCGGCCTAACCGAGGCGTATGGTGGTGTTGCGACCCTCTTACGTCAAAGTGATCCGCTTCCTCCCTTTTATCAAGCAAGATCTATGCTTGTATTAGAGGAGGCGGGAATGAGCAAGAAAGGGGCGTCACAATCTTCGGCTTTAGTGGCCGGAATTCAGGATGGTGCACCTTCCGAGTCACCCTCTTCTCAACGTGGCTCGCAAGGTTCGAAAAACAATAATAAAATTAAGCACCAGCAGCGTGGCCGGAACTCCGGTGGCAAAGGCGGTTCTCGTGGCGGTGGCAATAACCGCCAGTCTTCCGGCGGTGGCAGTGGCCGGACTGGCGGACAGCAGCAGCAGGCGTCTTCCGCAACTGGGTCGTGGCAGCAGCCTCCAGCGTATCCTCCTTGGCAGTGGCCGTATGGTTGGGCTGTCCCACCTTGCCCATATCCTACAGCAGGGTGGGCCAGGCCCAATCATGCGCCTAGACCGTTTCAAGGGGCTGGTGTTCTTGGACCAAGGCCTCAAGCCTATTCTGCCGAATGTGCTCCCACTCAAACCGATATTGAGGCCGCGATGCATACACTTGGGCTTACTCCGCCGGATCCAAATTGGTACATGGATACGGGTGCCACCTCTCACATGACCTCCTCTCAAGGTAGTCTCTCGTCTTATTTTAATTTGAGCAGCAAAAATGGTATTATTGTTGGAAATGGCCATAGTATTCCTATTTGTGGTTATGGTGACTCACACTTATCTTCCCCTAATCCCCCATTATCACTTAAAAATGTTCTTCATGCTCCTGAACTCATTAAGAATTTGGTGTCTGTTCGGAAATTTACTACTGATAATTCTGTGACTGTCGAATTTGATCCTTTTGGGTTTTCTGTGAAGGACTTTCAGACGGGGAGACCAATCATGAGATGTGAGAGTCGGGGGCCCTCTATCCAATCACTACTGCTTCCAATAATCAAGCCCATCTTCCTTCTAGTTTTGCTGCACTTGCACCTTCTCTGTGGCATGATCGCTTGGGTCATCCTGGTGCTCCTACTCTAGATTATCTTAGGCGTAATAATTCCATTGAATGTAATAAACTTAGTCATTCTACTGTTTGTTACTCTTGTCCTCTTGGGAAACACATTAAGTTGCCTTTTGCTAATTCTACTTCTCATACATTGATGCCATTTGATATTATTCATTGTGATCTTTGGACTTCTCCGGTTCTAAGTTCTATGGGACATCGTTATTATTTGGTGGTGTTAGATGATTTTTCTGATTATGTATGGACTTTTCCACTTTCGAAAAAATCACAAGTCTACTCCACGTTTCTTCACTTTCGAGCTTATGTTTGTACCCAATTTGAACGGGAAATAAAAAATATTCAATGTGATAATGGACGGGAATTTGACAATGAACCGTTTCGGGATTTTTGTAAAACACATGGTATGTCTTTTCGCCTGTCATGTCCTTATACTTCTTCCCAAAATGGTAAAGCCGAGCGGAAAATACGAACAATCAATAATATGGTTCGCACTTTTCTTGCTCATGCCTCTATTCCCTCCACCTTTTGGCATCATGCTCTTCAAATGGCCTCTTATCTCCTTAATATTCTTCCCAACAAGAAAATCGCCTTTCAATCTCCCCTTCACGTTCTTTTTCACAAAGAACCCTCTTTTTCTCACTTGCGAGTGTTTGGGTGTCTATGCTTTCCGCTTCATCCATCCACCACCATCCACAAGCTTCAAGCCCGATCCACTCCGTGTGTGTTCTTAGGCTATCCGTCCAATCATAGGGGTTATAAATGCTACGATCTTTCCTCTCGTAAAATTATCATTTGTCGGCATGTTATATTTGATGAACAAAAATTCCCTTTTTCTTCATTATATAGTCCACATGCTAACTCTTATGATTTTCTAAACCCCACTTCACCGTTGGACTTGCCCTCTATTCTCCCTTCACACGTACAGCAGCCGACGCCCAGCTCCTCCCCTTCTGGGCCCTCTGACCCACTGCAGCTATCTCCCCACACAAACCAATCTACTGGGCCACATACGCAGCCCATTCTCCCTCCTGCTGACCCATCCTCCCATCCTCCTCTCTCGCCTAACGTCCCTGGCCTGGCCAGCCTAGCCTCTCCTCACATCAATGAGCCCACTCCTCCCATTCCCCTTTTCATATTCTCCTCTACAGCCCAGCCGCTTCCTTTGCCTCGTAAACGGACGCGTGCTCCTCCTCTTCCTGGTTCACGAGCTGTCACCCGAAGTCAACATGGCATCTATAAAAATAAGAAAATTGTTTCTCTTAATTCCATTGTTGCTCGTTCTCCTATTCTTAAGAACCCTGTGTCTGCTCCTTGTGACCCAAATTGAAAACTGGCTATGGATGATGAATTTAATGCTCTTATTAAAAATAAGACGCGGGAGTTGGTGCCCCGTCCACCTGATACTAATATTATTAGATCTATGTGGATTTTTGCTCACAAAGTGAATGCTGACGGTTCTTTTGAGAGGTATAAAGCTCGTCTTGTAGGTGATGGTAAGACTCAGCAGGTGGGAATTGATTGTGGAGAGACGTTTAGCCCTATGGTCAAGCCAGCTACTATCCGCATAGTGCTCAGTTTGGCATTGTCTAAAGGGTGGGATCTTCATCAATTAGATGTGAAAAATGCTTTTTTACATGGTGAGCTCCATGAGACAGTATATATGCATCAGCCTTTGGGCTACAGGGATCCCCACTTTCCGAACCATGTCTGTTTGCTAAAGAAATCACTATATGGGCTTAAGCAAGCCCCTCGGGCGTGGTATCGAAGATTTGCTGAGTTCGTTTCTCGCATTGGGTTCAGTAATAGTAAGTCTGATAATTCATTATTTATTTATCGCCGTGATACGGACACGGCCTATCTACTGCTTTATGTTGATGATATTATCTTGACTGCTTCATCTACCGCCCTGCGGAAATCTATTATGTCGCTTCTTGGCTCGGAGTTTGCCATGAAGGACTTGGGACCTTTGCATTATTTCTTGGGTATTGCTGTTACTCGCCATGCAGGTGGTCTTTTCCTATCCCAACGCAAGTACGCTGAGGAAATTATTGAGCGTGCAGGCATGTCGGCGTGTAAGCCGTCATCTACTCCAGTTGATACTAAACCTAAGCTCAGTGCTCATTCTGAGGTTGCATGTTCTAATCATTCTCTATATAGGAGCCTCGCAGGTGCTCTGCAGTATCTTACTTTCACTCGCCCTGATATTTCAGTGCAGCAGGTTTGTTTATTCATGCATCAGCCCATGGAGACACATATGCAGGCCTGAAACGTATCCTTCGATATGTTAAAGGGACTCTGGACCATGGCCTTCATCTCTATCCATCCTCCATCTCCACTCTCCTATCCTATACCGATGCGGATTGGGGTGGTTGTCCAAATACCAGACGATCTACTTCTGGTTATTGTGTGTTTTTGGGTGATAACCTACTTTCTTGGTCCTCCAAGCGACAGGCTACTCTTTCTCGATCGAGTGCAGAGTCCGAGTACAGGGGGGTGGCCAATGTAGTTTCGGAGTCGTGTTGGCTTCGAAACTTACTCCTTGAACTTCATTGTCCTCTAAAGAAGGCGACACTAGTATATTGTGATAATGAAAGTGCGATTTATCTGTCCGGAAATCCAGTGCAACATCAGTGTACTAAACATATTGAGATGGATATCCACTTTGTTCGTGAAAAGGTAGCACGTGGTGAAGTTCGTGTGTTACATGTTCCTTCCAGGCATCAGATTGCAGATATTTTCACGAAGGGTCTTCCGTTGATACTCTTTGAAGATTTTAGGGGCAGTCTCAGCGTTCGTCCTCCTCCCGTTTCGACTGCGGGGGTGTGTTAGATAATGTAAATAAATTAGATATGTTAATATTTAATTAGCTAGTTTGTTAGTAAAAGATATTGGTTGTTAGACAATATCTTTAGTTTGTTAGGCAAGATATTATTTTGTAAAGCTAGTATAAATGTTTAGTTTGTAAACCTAATTAAGCAAGGAATATAATTCTTTCATATATCTTGCTGAGAATTCAAAACCATTAAAGGGAACAGACCCACCCACACTCCCAAGACAAAATATACAGGAGCTTCAAGCTTTGAGCCTCACCACTTGGGTACATTTGATGAGAGCATTCTATTATCAGACTAAACAGAATCATGAACATCTGACATGTAAATGAAACGCAAGACAATAGCTACACTCATAGAAGAAACAACAGGCAGTTCAAGGTACACAACCATAAATTGTAATTCAAAGAATAAGACGCAAGAATGGTCAATATCTTTCTTAAATCGGAAAGTTCTTCCAGGAAGCCTTAAATGATGTCAACAACATGCATTTTTCAAGTTCTCCATTCCTCGAGATCCAAATTTGCAAACAACAAAGGAATTTTAAAAACTGCCCTTTTTTCTCCAAGCAGCATATCCAAACCTAGCAAGAAATTTTGAAATCTCGCTAAGTGCATTGCCCAAACCTTGAAAATTTCCATGATAAAGCTAAATTATTTTTTTTCCCAAGTGATAACCACTGGATGGTGGTTGATAATAAAATCTATCACATGAAATGAGAATGCCAATAAAATGTGAAAGACCTATTACTGAATAATTCATGGGTAGAGCCAAAAAGTTTGAACTGTACAAGTTATCAATAAGATTCTGGAAATGAAGTTAAAGGGC
Organism: Patellifolia procumbens; assembly: GCA_947645195.1. Taxonomy (NCBI): domain Eukaryota; kingdom Viridiplantae; phylum Streptophyta; class Magnoliopsida; order Caryophyllales; family Amaranthaceae; genus Patellifolia; species Patellifolia procumbens. The sequence continues at coordinate 851,723 of CANSGD010001379.1, read as the reverse complement.
TCCGGTGTATAGAGAGGACCTCACCGTTTAAAAAAGTAACCATACAAACGAAGGAACCCACTATTTCTTTAATCATCTATATTTAACTTGAATTTACATTTTTTTTATTTACTTTTGTTTGATACATTAATACTCACCTTCAAAGTATGTACTACAAGCAAAAACCCATAAAGCTTCTCCAAAGATAGGACTACACAAGAAGAACTAAAAGCGAAATAATGAGAGAACAATTATACAGATGTGATTTACAACAAAAAAGTAGAGATAAGACATCCTAAAATCGAGATGGCAGTACTACACAGCTTATTTATGTTGAAAGATTAAAAATAATAATTAGAGCAGAAGAATAATAAAAAACGAAATGAAGAAAACGAACCCAAAAAAAAATATCAAATCATCCCATTAAATCATTTGTGTTGGAGAAAAGTATCTAAAGCAAGAACAAAAGGAATTACAAAAAACCAAAGAAATAAAATAACAAATAAGCAAATCTTGCAAAGAAGAAACCAAAAAAAGACAAAACCTAAAATGATTTAATTTTTTTTGGAATGAACACAAGTAAGATTAGGGATAAATAAGAATACAACTACAGGTTAATGCATCCCTTACCAAAACATATAGTAGAGATACAAAGAAACTGAAAGCATTAGGCAAAGTAAAAGGTGCATACCCATGAAACCAGCGGGATAGGTCTTGTCATTCCTAACCTTCCCGTCAACAAGAACATGACGTTGCATCAAAATAACGATAACTTCACGGTAAACCAAAGCATACTTCAACCTGTTACGCAGAATAAAGATAAGGGGCAAACAGTCCCTAGCCTTGTGAGGCCCAGATATGGTTTGGGGGCCTACATAATAACAAATACAAAGAGTCAGGCAAGCAAGGACAATGAACAATATTCAATCCACTAAGGCAAGTAATTTACATGAGGTAACACAATTTAACTTACAAATGCTCCTCCTAATTTGTCAAGCATCCAATGCTTAGGGGCATTAACCCTCTTCATGTGCTTCTTCAAAACTCTCGCCTAATAAAAGGAAATTCAATTATTAGCAACTGTACACTCCATCTATGCTCTCTAAAGAGGTTAGGGATCAAATTCAAATATCCGTAAGCACCACATTTCGTTTCATGGGTAGCCTATACAAAACAAACAGTTGTGAAACCGATGTGTCCCTGGTTCAAAAAGATTATTCATTTTCAAAATCACTGCCGCTACTAAGTTCGATTGTGAATGAAACATGAATGTCACATTTCCGATACCGCTCTTTGCTACAGAAAGGAGAGTGACATCACTTAGACAAACAACTATGACATCTCTCCTTCTTGACCAGCTTTGTGCTCCAAAGTCTCATTGCCTGTCCATGAAACCGGTACAACTCACGGCTACAGAGACCTCTTTTTTAACACTCTCATTCCAATTCAAGATAAATTACCGCTGTTTGTAGCAAATGACTTAGAAAAAAGATACTTTCTTTAAGAAAATGAGTGCGTCTAATGGAAATCTGTTTATCTAAGTTACCGAAGTAAGTTTGCTTAGTTTTAGGTTTTAGCCCCCCTAAAGGATCAATAATACGCTTTAAGAAATAAAATAGCTGCAAATTGGAAGAGACAGAGCTTTAACACCGATTTCAAATAAACATAACTACGAGTTAACAAACTCGATTTCATATATATAATGCGAAACTCGCATCTTATAAACATATCAAGGAGAACAGCCATGAAACCAAAAACCTAGATTACGAAATACTTAAAAGTACAAGTAAGAGATGAGAAGCATACATGAGCCATGGAACCCTTTAGTATTCGATGGAAAAAGGTCCTTTATAGTGCAATCTTTAATTGGAGAACAACTTCATCCCTATATTCAAAGGTTTAGATAAAGAGCGAATACAATTGGAGGAGGTGAAGGAAATGAAGTCTTAAAGAGGGGAGAAAGATGGCCATGAAATGGATAGATCTGGAGAGGGAAAGGAAGGTGTTTCGATGAGATAGATATGGAAAGAGAGAGAATAGATATGAGGAGCCATAAATGAGAAATGAAAAAAAAAAAAAGTAGAAAAAGCAGAGAGATGACAGAGAACGATGAGAGAAGACGAAGAAAGTAAAGAAATTTCAGTAGATAGTCTCACAGGAAAAGAGGGAAGAGGAGTTAGAGCATCATTAATGGTGAGACAAAAAAAAAATCTCAATCTTCTCTTTCTTCATTTCTCTCTCCTCCACATCACCAATTGAGATTTTTCAATTGAGAATTATTTCCACTTCTTAACACTGAGCTTTTATAAATTCTCAATTCTATTCCCTCTCCTACTTTTTGCCTACCCCACCACTTTTTCTCTCTCTTCACCCAATTTCAATACTACACTACATATTAATTTATTATAAATTGTTATTAGTAAATTGTATTATTAAGGTGATTATTATTAATTAATATGAATTAAAAATAAATTTATGTAATAAACATTGATGAATAAATAATCATTAAAAATTAATAGAGGATTGCGTATGTAGATGTAGATGTAGATGTAAATGTTTAATTTTTAAAAAAATGAAGATTTAATTAAGAAATAATGTATATATTAATCTCGTTAATGCTTGTTAATAATTTATTAATCATAAAGCTATAAAATTAGTATGAATATTAATCGATAATTAAGCTTAACATAAAATTAAACATATTTTTATTGATATTACAACAAAATAAAAGCAACGAAATTAATGAGAAATTACTTAGAGTACATGATCACTTAAGTAGATGACACACATAATAGATAAATATTACTAAACATTTAATTAACTAGTAGATCAGTGTCGATTACCACCAAACTTTTGCCATATGTGTTCCACTAGATCCTTTTTTAGTTGCAAATGAGTGTGTTGATCTTGAACATTTTGTGTGTTTTGTAAGTAGATGTTAATATCCACGATTCGATTGGTATGGTACACGAATGGCTCTTCGTTGGTAAGCACTGCTGCGCGCCGAGGTCTTCGTCGAGGTCGATCCGCAATAAATTCTGAGGTATCAGCGTAGCTCGCATACGAGTGCCTTTCATCTTCAACAATCATGTTGTGCATTATGATACAACACATCATAATGTTATGAAGTATGTTCATGTCCCAAGCAAGGGACGGTTGCCGAATTATTGCAAATCGAGCTTGTAGGACTCCGAATGCTCGCTCTACGTCCTTCCGCACAGCTTCTTGATGTTGAGCAAACAACCTGTCTTTCGGAGTTTGGGGACTTGGTATAGATTTGACGAAAGTTGACCATTTTGGATAAATACCATCCGTAAGGTAATATCCCTTGTTATATTGATGGCCATTAACAGAGAAATTAACGGGCGGTGCACGACCTTCTAAAACATCGTCAAAAACAGGGGAACGATGTAGGACATTCAAATCGTTGCATGAACCAGCAATTCCGAAGAAAGAATGCCAAATCCAAAGGTCACAATCCGCAACGGCTTCTAGGATAAGTGTGGTATTCCCATCCTTGCCTTGAAATTGCCCTTTCCAAGCCATGGGACAATTTTTCCACTCCCAATGCATACAGTCGATGCTACCAATCATGCCTGGAAATCCACGGTCCTCCCCAATTTGGAGTAGCCTTGCAACATCATTAGAAGTTGGTCGCCTCATGTACTGATCCCCAAATTGAGTGATGACGCCCCACGTGAAATGGTGTAGGGCTTCTCTTGCTGTACTTTCACTTATGCGTACATATTCATCAACAGCATCGGCTGCTAAGCCATACGCTAACATCCGTATCGCCGCCGTACACTTCTGTAGAGGAGATAACCCTAACTTCCCCGCGGCATCCCGTTTTTGTTGAAACCAAGCATCATTGGCCACAACAGCATTCATTATACGGAGGAAAACATCCCTACGCATTCGGAATCGTCGACGGAACAGACTATCGTTGTACACTGGCTGTTCTGCAAAGTAGTCATTGAACAAGCGGACATGCCCGGCTTCCCGATCCCTATTACAACGTGGGTTTCTTCCACCCGGCCTTGGTCTAGGAGCGACTGCGGCCATGAGGTTAGGAAGATGAACACTTATTGCAGTGTCAATCATTTCCTCAATTTCCCGATCTTCATTGGCTCTCCTTTCCTCTTCAGAATCAGAAGATGAACTTGATGTGGAACTTATAGGCATGTTGAAGGGGTTAGTAGAGAAATTGGATAAGTGGAGGAGGAATTTCAGAATTCAGTAAAGTTATTAGTGGAAAGTGTAGTAAGATACCAATGCACAAGTATTGTTATATAGAGTTGGTTCCACATTAACATTGGATTCTCCAATACTCACATGAGTAACAAAGACAATTGGCTCTCCACCACAACTTTTGAAAAGCTGAGTGACAAAGACAATTGGATGGTATATCACTTTTGTATCATATGGTCTACTACTCTATTATATAAATACTGCCCCTCAACATCTGAAAAATGATGGTTGCTTTGTCATTTGCATTGGATCCCTATAGCATGGTCCACTACACACTCTATTGTATAAACATGTGACCATTGGATGCTCTTGTCACAATCACTTTTTGCAAAAGCTGAGTGATGTTGCTTGGATGCTATTGTCACAATTATTTTTGTAGAACAAATATACTTGCAAAAGAAATAATGTAAAAGAAGACATGTATGAATAAAATATTGAAATAGCATTACATAATAATAGAGTTACATAATTATAGCATTACATAAAATATTGAAATAGTAGATTAATTAAATCCTGGGTGATTATCAAAATATTTCATCAAGTCCTCATACATTTTTTGTTCAAAGGGCAATCGATCATGGTTGCCTCTTAAATCACAAAGAATGTTCCAATTGTTGGTGTACTCCTCCCTTGCCACCTGCTTCGCCTTGCGAGCTTCTTTCTCCCTTTTCAACCGCAATTTCTCCTTTTCAATCTCCATGAAAGCTTCTCTGTTATCAGTGTGAAGCTTGAGTTTTTCTCCAAAATCATTAAAAGCTTCAAATGCTTCATCAGCTCTCGTCTTTCCTTTACCTCTTGCCAAGGCTTTTGCCTTCTTCGAACCGTCAGGACGTACATTACTTGTTGGTGTATCATTACCTTCAAATTCTTCCCTGGATCTCTTTCCACTGCTTCCACTGTCCTGGGGAACCACATTTCTCGGTCGTCCTCGAGGTTGGTTGATGGACATGGCCACATTTTCTTGCCACTTAGGAAATTCAATAAGTTGTTTCCAACATTGCTCAGACAAAAAATGTCTTCCCCACTTGTTCTCATAGATGAGGTAAGCCTCCCGAAGGATTCCATCTTTGCTCTGCCCACTAGTCGCCCTACGAGTGGCTTCGTCGTAGCAACCAACCCACTTCATTATTTGTTCACTTAGCCTCATCCAACGACTGTGTATCGATTTTAGAGTTCTTTGTGGAATTTTGCTTGGGTTGGCCAACCTGATTTCCTCGTACTTTGCTATCACCTTATTCCAGAATTCTTTGCCCGACTGATAGGTTCCGGTGATACTGTCACATGAAGTGTTCATGTACGCCGAAACTAGGGCTTCATTCTCCAGCATAGACCAATTTTTGGCCCCGTGACCTTCATTAGATGTTTGTGTAGGATGTGTGTCGAGCCCAGGTTGTTGTTGCAGGAGCTGTGTGAAGGTTTGTTGCGTTTGCTGAACTTGAAACTCCTCCTCCTCATACTCCTCCTCCTCCTCATACTCCTCCTCTTCCTCCTCCTCCTCGGGCTCATCTTCATCCTCCACGTCAACCTCGTTTTGGTTGGTGCTCGAACCCCCACCAGGAGTAGAACCGCCCCCAGGAGTAGAACCGCCCCCAGGAGTAGAACCGCCCCCAGGAGTTGGAGATCGATCATAGTGGTAATTAACACCAGACTCCATTCGAGAGAAGGAGTAATTTTGTGAAGGATGGGAATAGCTTTGAGACATGGTATAATTTTGAGGATAATTTAGGGAGTTTTGCGGCCAGTTCTGGGGATAACTTTGAGAGTTTTGAGGCCAATTTTGAGGGTAATTAGGTGCAGAATTCATTGGATTTTGTGGAGTAATTTGTGGGAAAACTTGAGGATAGTTTGGTTGATTGATTCCCATATTTTGTTGATTTTGTGGAAAATATTGTGGGTTTTGAGGATAATTTTGAGAAGCACCTTGTGGATTTTGAGAGCTATTTTTCCTACTTCTACGCTTAGGCTTGGGATTAGTAGGATGATTAGGATTTCCAGATTCCATAATAATGGTTTTGAATTTTTTAGTAGGAATTTTAAAGAGAAGAAAACTCAAAAGATAATTAATTTAGCTAATGTATGGAAAATCACAATTAAGTAGGAGTTTTTGGATGGTGTTCAAAATATATGAATATGGGTGTCTATTTATAGAGAATGAAAAATCATGAATTTTGATTTTTTTTTTTTTTTTTTTGATTTTTCGTTTACAAGATATAAGGCGTGGAAGTTTTACCTCCACAAAATAATCGGTCCAATCACAGGGTGCCAGCTGGACTGACGCGCGTCAGACCCAGCTGGCTCCCTTTAATTTTTTTTTTTTTTTTTTTGGGGTTAAACGCATGAATCTCTCTTCCTCTCCTTGCGTTTTGCTGTGTAGCTTTGCACTGAATGGGCCCCTTTCTCCAACTGAGATTTCTTTGAGAAATCTCGGTTGAGCGAGAATTTGGCCAAAATCTCAATTCTTGAGATTTCTCCCCACCCCATTAAGAGCTCATTTTATTCTCAAACAAATCTCAATGCAATTGAGAATTGTTTGAGAATACCATTAATGATGCTCTTAGAGCATCATTAATGGTGAGGCAAAAAAAAAAAATCTCAATCTTCTCTTTCTTCATTTCTCTCTCCTCCACATCACCAATTGAGATTTTTCAATTGAGAATTATTTCCACTTTTTAACACTGAGCTTTTATAAATTCTCAATTCTATTCTCTCTCCTACTTTTTGCCTACCCCACCACTTTTTCTCTCTCTTCACCCAATTTTAATACTACACTACATATTAATTTATTATAAATTGTTATTAGTAAATTGTATTATTAAGGTGATTATTATTAATTAATATGAATTAAAAATTAATTTATGTAATAAACATTGATGAATAAATAATCATTAAAAATTAATAGAGAATTGCGTATGTAGATGTAGATGTAAATGTTTAATTTTTTAAAAAATGAAGATTTAATTAAGAAATAATGTATATATTAATCTCGTTAATGCTTGTTAATAATTTATTAATCATAAAGCTATAAAATTAGTATGAATATTAATCGATAATTAAGCTTAACATAAAATTAAACATATTTTTATTGATATTACAACAAAATAAAAGCAACGAAATTAATGAGAAATTATTTAGAGTACATGATCACTTAAGTAGATGACACACATAATAGATAAATATTACTAAACATTTAATTAACTAGTAGATCAGTGTCGATTACCACCAAACTTTTGCCATATGTGTTCCACTAGATCCTTTTTTAGTTGCAAATGAGTGTGTTGATCTTGAACATTTTGTGTGTTTTGTAAGTAGATGTTAATATCCACGATTCGATTGGTATGGTACACGAATGGCTCTTCGTTGGTAAGCACTGCTGCGCGCCGAGGTCTTCGTCGAGGTCGATCCACAATAAATTCTGAGGTATCAGCGTAGCTCGCATACGAGTGCCTTTCATCTTCAACAATCATGTTGTGCATTATGATACAACACATCATAATGTTATGAAGTATGTTCATGTCCCAAGCAAGGGACGGTTGCCGAATTATTGCAAATCGAGCTTGTAGGACTCCGAATGCTCGCTCTACGTCCTTCCGCACAGCTTCTTGATGTTGAGCAAACAACCTGTCTTTCGGAGTTTGGGGACTTGGTATAGATTTGACGAAAGTTGACCATTTTGGATAAATACCATCCGTAAGGTAATATCCCTTGTTATATTGATGGCCATTAACAGAGAAATTAACGGGCGGTGCACGACCTTCTAAAACATCGTCAAAAACAGGGGAACGATGTAGGACATTCAAATCGTTGCATGAACCAGCAGTTCCGAAGAAAGAATGCCAAATCCAAAGGTCACAATCCGCAACGGCTTCTAGGATAAGTGTGGTATTCCCATCCTTGCCTTGAAATTGCCCTTTCCAAGCCATGGGACAATTTTTCCACTCCCAATGCATACAGTCGATGCTACCAATCATGCCTGGAAATCCACGGTCCTCCCCAATTTGGAGTAGCCTTGCAACATCATTAGAAGTTGGTCGCCTCATGTACTGATCCCCAAATTGAGTGATGACGCCCCACGTGAAATGGTGTAGGGCTTCTCTTGCTGTACTTTCACTTATGCGTACATATTCATCAACAGCATCGGCTGCTAAGCCATACGCTAACATCCGTATCGCCGCCGTACACTTCTGTAGAGGAGATAACCCTAACTTCCCCGCGGCATCCCGTTTTTGTTGAAACCAAGCATCATTGGCCACAACAGCATTCATTATACGGAGGAAAACATCCCTACGCATTCGGAATCGTCGACGGAACAGACTATCGTTGTACACTGGCTGTTCTGCAAAGTAGTCATTGAACAAGCGGACATGCCCGGCTTCCCGATCCCTATTACAACGTGGGTTTCTTCCACCCGGCCTTGGTCTAGGAGCGACTGCGGCCATGAGGTTAGGAAGATGAACACTTATTGCAGTGTCAATCATTTCCTCAATTTCCCGATCTTCATTGGCTCTCCTTTCCTCTTCAGAATCAGAAGATGAACTTGATGTGGAACTTATAGGCATGTTGAAGGGGTTAGTCGAGAAATTGGATAAGTGGAGGAGGAATTTCAGAATTCAGTAAAGTTATTAGTGGAAAGTGTAGTAAGATACCAATGCACAAGTATTGTTATATAGAGTTGGTTCCACATTAACATTGGATTCTCCAATACTCACATGAGTAACAAAGACAATTGGCTCTCCACCACAACTTTTGAAAAGCTGAGTGACAAAGACAATTGGATGGTATATCACTTTTGTATCATATGGTCTACTACTCTATTATATAAATACTGCCCCTCAACATCTGAAAAATGATGGTTGCTTTGTCATTTGCATTGGATCCCTATAGCATGGTCCACTACACACTCTATTATATAAACATGTGACCATTGGATGCTCTTGTCACAATCACTTTTTGCAAAAGCTGAGTGATGTTGCTTGGATGCTATTGTCACAATTATTTTTGTAGAACAAATATACTTGCAAAAGAAATAATGTAAAAGAAGACATGTATGAATAAAATATTGAAATAGCATTACATAATAATAGAGTTACATAATTATAGCATTACATAAAATATTGAAATAGTAGATTAATTAAATCCTGGGTGATTATCAAAATATTTCATCAAGTCCTCATACATTTTTTGTTCAAAGGGCAATCGATCATGGTTGCCTCTTAAATCACAAAGAATGTTCCAATTGTTGGTGTACTCCTCCCTTGCCACCTGCTTCGCCTTGCGAGCTTCCTTCTCCCTTTTCAACCGCAATTTCTCCTTTTCAATCTCCATGAAAGCTTCTCTGTTATCAGTGTGAAGCTTGAGTTTTTCTCCAAAATCATTAAAAGCTTCAAATGCTTCATCAACTCTCGTCTTTCCTTTACCTCTTGCCAAGGCTTTTGCCTTCTTCGAACCGTCAGGACGTACATTACTTGTTGGTGTATCATTACCTTCAAATTCTTCCCTGGATCTTTTTCCACTGCTTCCACTGTCCTGGGGAACCACATTTCTCGGTCGTCCTCGAGGTTGGTTGATGGACATGGCCACATTTTCTTGCCACTTAGGAAATTCAATAAGTTGTTTCCAACATTGCTCAGACAAAAAATGTCTTCCCCACTTGTTCTCATAGATGAGGTAAGCCTCCCGAAGGATTCCATCTTTGCTCTGCCCACTAGTCGCCCTACGAGTGGCTTCGTCGTAGCAACCAACCCACTTCATTATTTGTTCACTTAGCCTCATCCAACGACTGTGTATCGATTTTAGAGTTCTTTGTGGAATTTTGCTTGGGTTGGCCAACCTGATTTCCTCGTACTTTGCTATCACCTTATTCCAGAATTCTTTGCCCGACTGATAGGTTCCGGTTATACTGTCACATGAAGTGTTCATGTACGCCGAAACTAGGGCTTCATTCTCCAGCATAGACCAATTTTTGGCCCCGTGACCTTCATTAGATGTTTGTGTAGGATGTGTGTCGAGCCCAGGTTGTTGTTGCAGGAGCTGTGTGAAGGTTTGTTGCGTTTGCTGAACTTGAAACTCCTCCTCTTCCTCCTCCTCCTCGGGCTCATCTTCATCCTCCACGTCAACCTCGTTTTGGTTGGTGCTCGAACCCCCACCAGGAGTAGAACCGCCCCCAGGAGTAGAACCGCCCCCAGGAGTTGGAGATCGATCATAGTGGTAATTAACACCAGACTCCATTCGAGAGAAGGAGTAATTTTGTGAAGGATGGGAATAGCTTTGAGACATGGTATAATTTTGAGGATAATTTAGGGAGTTTTGCGGCCAGTTCTGGGGATAACTTTGAGAGTTTTGAGGCCAATTTTGAGGGTAATTAGGTGCAGAATTCATTGGATTTTGTGGAGTAATTTGTGGGAAAACTTGAGGATAGTTTGGTTGATTGATTCCCATATTTTGTTGATTTTGTGGAAAATATTGTGGGTTTTGAGGATAATTTTGAGAAACACCTTGTGGATTTTGAGAGCTATTTTTCCTACTTCTACGCTTAGGCTTGGGATTAGTAGGATGATTAGGATTTCCAGATTCCATAATAATGGTTTTGAATTTTTTAGTAGGAATTTTAAAGAGAAGAAAACTCAAAAGATAATTAATTTAGCTAATGTATGGAAAATCACAATTAAGTAGGAGTTTTTGGATGGTGTTCAAAATATATGAATATGGGTGTCTATTTATAGAGAATGAAAAATCATGAATTTTGATATTTTTTTTTTTTTTTGATTTTTCGTTTACAAGATATTATCCGTGGAAGTTTTACCTCCACAAAATAAAAAGAACCTGTCGGTCCAATGAGAGGGCGCCAAGTGTCAGTCCACAACAAACATTTTTTTTTTGGGGGTTAAACGCAGCAGTGAGCGAGATTTTTTTGATGTGGTTGGGCCCCACTTTGGAGCTGAGATTTCCTTGAGAAATCTCGGTTGAGCGAGATTTTGTGCAAAATCTCAATCCTTGAGATTTTTCCCCAACACCATTAAGAGCTCATTTTATTCTCAAACAAATCTCAATGCAATTGAGAATTGTTTGAGAATACCATTAAGCATGCTCTTAGGAGACAGGACGAAGAAAGAGTTAAGTGAAATGCTGAACAACGGACAAACGCTAAAAGGCAAAACAAAAATAGCGGCTCCTTCTACTGTTCATATAAACAGTGAATTTCAGCGTTTTGGCACTCATTCTACTGTTCACATGAACAGTAATTTTTTGCTCCCTTTTATAAGGGTTATAGATATCCGACTATATACAATCTCATTTGAACACTAAGTACGCTATTTTTCCCGAACCATCAGAGTTTTCAGTCATATCTTTTTTTCCAGGCATGAGATTGATCAGTTGAACATTAATAATGAAATACTACTACTTCGAGAGAAAACCTATGATCAATCCAAACAAGAATTAAAAGGAAAGAAACAACGAAGAAAACTAACCCTGTTTTTGTAACTAACAATTTTAAATCGCATTTTATCAAGTAATACAAAGCAACTCATACCAGGAATATTAATTTCCCCTTCAATATTTGTAAGGAATTTGCTCCTTTGGGATTTATCATCAACATCACCAAGGAATTCATCTTCTAGTCCATCTTCTTTTCCAATCGGCCCATCACTATCATCATAGTTTCTTATGTTGACTCCACTATCTTCAAGTTTTATATGGAAAGAAAAAAAACAAATGGTTAACAAACAAATTTTGTCTTTAATTTGATCTATAGGGCATATAAGAACAATAGAAACACGCCTATACTATTTCATAAACTCATCGTCAAACATAAATAATATAAACTCATTTCATAAGTTATCATACCTTTATCCACAACAATATTCTCATGGTTTTCACCAACTTGGGTCGCATATGGAAGTTGATCATCTACAATTGAAAAAAAAGGGAAGAGTAAGGTGCTCCTTCTTTTTCAATATTAACTATAAGTATATAAGGGGGAAAAATTCACCAGTATCTCCAAGGAGATCTACATCTTCATCGTCTTCATCCATTTATTGGCTACTAATGGCTGCATTAGTGAATTAACTTTCGTTAGTATACGTACGTAAATTAATTTAAGTAAAATTTAAGTAGTAAATAGGAACCCTATTAAAGGAAATAGTAAATAGTTGAACCTTTCTGTACAAGCTCGATGGCCGTTGAAAGTGATTCTAAAGCGTTTTTCCGACCATTGCTTTTTGTTTTTGCTTGTTCATTCTCAAAAACTTACTCAATGAGTTTGGTGGAATGAAGGTACTTTTTTTGTTCCTTGTTGTTATTTCATTCATCTTGCGCTATAAACATTACACAGGTAAAGTAAATTATGTAATAGTACCATATCATTGATACAAAATTTATCAAAAACCAATTTATGTAAGTAATACCTTTTTCATTAGTTCAACTTCTTTCTCACTTTCATTTTCGAGAAGGTCATAATCAGGAATATACTCGTCATCATCCTCAATATTAGCTTTTTGCTTCATTTTTCTTCTCTTCTCTTTCGTACTTTCTACCAAGCTTGTCAAAGAGGATGCAATCTTTTTAACGCCTAAGGATTTTCGACATCGACTTGTTGGCTTGAATTGTCATACAGCCTTTGTTTTTCATACTCATTTTCTGGTTCTTCTTGCTTTTGCTTTCCTTTATCGTTACCTCCAACTCTTTTCATTTTGAAAATATCACCTAAAATATACAAAAGGGTAAGTTCCAATATAAGAGTAAAAAATCGATATCAAGATCATATACCTTTCTACACTATTTCAGAATTTTTGACTTAGCTTGTTCAGTACACAGAAGATGCATTATCTAATCAAATACTTTGAAGTATTATAAAAATGGTAGCTTATCGATTAATATTACAAATTGCACCAGCATCTATTTAGTCTCTGCATTTTTTTCTTAATATCACTAGTCCCAGAATGTGCCAATTTCCTCATGTACATACTGCTTTTAGAAAGTGTTTTTTTTGTACTCCTTCAAAGTTTGCATATTTATATACTCCCTCCTCCCTATTTGAACTTAACATTTATTTTTTCAAGGTCAAACTAAAAAGATTCGACCATATATGTAACACCCCGAATTTTTGTGAAAATTTCGCGCGTTTATTATTACTATGTTAGACGGTAAATTATGTTTTGTATATATATTTTCTGTTAAAAACTTATATTATATGTCTACATTTTATTTTGAAAATATTTATATATTTTATATGTGAAATTAATGTGGCATTGTGAAGTATTCGAACAATGCTTGTATTTTGCGTCCATTTCTTTAACGGGCAATGTAGCGCTCGTTTATGTGCGAATCGTATAATGTGATAGTTTGGTAATAAAGTATATATATTACGTTGGTAAATATAATTTTTATTTATAAAAATATTTATTTATAATATTTATTCTAAGCATTGTACTTCATTTTATAAAACGTGCATTGTACTAGTGTTTGCGCACATTTTTTTACTATTGAGCTTAGGAGTCCGAAAATCTGAGTTACTTAGCTTACGAAGAGTCTTTGGACAGCCATAGTATTCCCTTTGTAACGTTAATTGAGTTTATGAGCTAGCCCCTTCACTCACCCTCATTAAGCTTCCTATTGATGGCCATAAAAACCACAATTAAACCATCACTTAATCATCCTCTTTCCATCCCCTTTTGCTGTCTATTAAATCAGCATTTGAAACCCCCCTTTGCATCTCTCATTCACACGCCCCTTACCAAAAAAAAAGGAAGAGTTCTCTTGTTCTTCCTTCACCATTGTCTCACATAAAATCAGTGTTCCTACTTGGTTTCAAGCCATTTTCGCGCCGTTTTTCAAGCTTTGTTGAAGTTTCTTTGCCGTGTGATCGTAGGAGACGAAGGTGGTGACTTTGCTCAAGGTGTTTAAACTACGGTTGAAGCGTTCCACTAATTCCCACGCGAAGATCAAGGTAACTAGCGTTTTTCTAGTTCGATAGGAATAGATTTTTGAACTTAGGTTGTTAGATTTGCGTTAGAGGAACTTAGAATCATGTTAGGTGGAACTTAGGTGATTGTATGCTTGTAGTTTAGTGTAGTATCATGTTTAGGATGTTGTTTTATGGTACTTTATACGTATGGAGCATGTTGTTATGTTTCCGTTGTTGGTTTGAGTGTTTGATGTCCTTGAGTTGTTGAACTTGGTGGTTATGTTGACTGTTGTGGTTTGATTTAACCTTTGGAGTTGAGTTTGGCATGTTATTGATGTATAGTATCATGCTAGGATGTGCCTTGCGTGTTTAGTTGTGGTTTGGAGTCAAGTTGTGCACCAAAGGGGACGAGGCAAGAGACGACGAGAGCTGCCGCAAGCCACGAGCAGTGACTGCTCGCGACTCGCGACAGCCAGGTCGCCCCTCGCGACCGTCGTCGCTGGTCGCGACCTGCTGCTGCCGTGCTTGTGTACGTTTTTGTGTTGATTCCCTTTTTGGTTTACAGCATGTCCTTTACTATGGTATTGGCCTTATGTGAGTATATTGAGCATGTTCAGTTATGTCGGTGTTATTTTTCTTTAAGGAGCATACCCTAGTTAGTTAGGTAGTTTTGCTAGTTGACGGTTTGTTGTTGTTGTGGGCCTATGTTTGAGTTGTCGACGTCAAAATGCTTAGGGGAGGATAATACTGTCCTTAGCATCTCTTCGCCAAGAGTTATGTACGCGGAATATTGTGTTTCGGTCATAATTGACTTCGTCCCCAAACTCAGATAACGTTTTTGTGTTGTACGCCCCAACATGTTTGTTATGTTGCTTTATGGATTGGGTTATGCATGTATACCTTGATGTGTATACATATGTTAGTTATATGGGTTGATTTGTATACCTTGGCGTGTATATGTATGTTGAGTATTTGAGTACTTTTGTATGCCTTGACGAGTATACGTTGCTTTGTTTGTTTTCCTGAGGGCGGTATGGTCCTAGGAATTTGTTTGTATCCTGAGGGCAGTATGGTCCTAGGATTTGGTTACTTAACCATGGGCGGTATGGTCCATTGGTTCACTCACGAGCGGTATAGTTCGTTGAGTATGCCATTCGGCAGGGCGGTATGGTCCTCGAATGTGCATTGCTATTCGGCAGGGCGGTATGGTCCTCGAATATGCATAGTAGGCCTTGGGCGGTATGGTCCAATGAATCTACTCACAGGCGGTATGGTCTGTTGTCTTTGAATTGGTGTCAATTTGATTGTGTGTGTGATGATTTGTTTTGAGTACTTAGTTGTCTCTTTACGCATGTTTTAGTGTTAACGTTTTGTAGTAGCATGTTTTACATGTTTTGGTTACGTTACTTGTGATGTATGTCTTTGTGTGTTTCTAATTTCTTAATTTTATTATTTCTTCCTGTTTGTACTGGGAGAACTGCTAGTTACTCCCCACTGATTGTGGAAGTTGTTGTTATTTTGCAGATGGCGATGTTGTTTAGGGTTATTACGGTTTGGACCGGGAAAGTGCCTTTTGGCCTTGTGAGTAAGAAGGTGGTGCTTGTCATAGTAGATGAGCACTATGAGTGGGGAATTAGGACTAGCTTCCTAGTAGGCCTTAAGTAGTTTTCCGTTAATTATCCTATGTTTTGGAACTCGGATTTCTAGTTGTCTTTGGGATTTTGGATCACTTGTTTTAAAGTTCTTTTGGATTATCTTTTAAAGTATTTTGGAACTTTGGTTGGAATGAGGGTATGGGACCTCATTTCCTTTTATATATGATCTTTGGAAGTTAACGATTTTATTTGTAGGTTTATGCTTATTTTTATAGTTTAATTCTACTCCTTAGAGTAGCATCTCCGTCTTAGTGGTATTTCCGCTACCACTAGTGCTTTATTTATTTTATTATTGTCTCTTTTGCTCTTTGTTTCGGACGGGATATTACAATATAAGACTAAGTCTAGTCATGCTAGATTTGCTAGCACGGAAGGAGTATTTTGTCTAGAATTTTACAATTATCTGTTCTCACCATTGTTTCTTGTTGTCATCTCTTTATTTCGCAATTCGTGCTAGCAGTAATAAGTTTAGATCACTGAAACTTGTCTATGGACCTTGTTTGTGGCAGAATTTACGACCACAAATTCCCTGATGTTGCCCGAATCCCTTAGCAAATAGTTTATAGTTGACCAACTTAGTTTTTTTTACTGTTATTTAGACTAATAGAGTTGATTGTGATCCTAGCAGCACCCTAAACTACTCTGCCAGTTTTCTAGTTTAGAACTTGTTTCTGTCCAAGACAGCAACAGTGAATGTGGTGGTGGGTACTCGGTGGAATCGTGGCTCCCAAACGTCCTTCGTGGTGGTGGTTACCTGCAAAACAAGGAGAAACCTCGGGGGTGGTTCCAAGGATCGCCTCTCCGATGCCTAAGTCAGTCCAAATTGAGCACAAGATCTCTAGTAGAGAGAAAACGAGTATCAAGTGCAAGTATTTTGTGAGTGTTTTATTGAACGTACCTTACCCATGCATGGGCATGGGTATTTATATGAGACATGGACTTGTAACTGACCTAGTAAAGTGAGTGGGCCTCTTTGGAAGTGGGCCAAGGTGGAACGAGGCCTTCATTAAACTCCAGCCTAGAGGCTATGTCCGGAGCGGTCTGCCTGAGGAGGTCTGCTCTGCTCCAGGCGCTCTGACGTGGAGTGGCAGGCTGCTGCCAGCTGGAGGTCTGCTAGGTAGACCCCATACAATTTGCCCCCCGGACCCAGTATTTGCAGATTGCAATATGCTGGGTGCATTTGTTTTTGGTCTGGCGTTCTGCTCTTCGCAGAATGATACGTGGCTGTCTGTGAGTTGCTCTTCACAAACTCCAGAATGCTTCCATTTTTCCCGCCCATTTGGTTGGGGTGTTGAGCAAGGGTCATTAATTCATTTTGAATTGAATTGAATTGATGTGACTCTTTGGGTTCCCAAGGAATGTAATGATGATAAGTTGGTGCTGAGTGGACGAATTATGCCTATTTAAAGGCTGAATCGACCTTTTGTGAAACTTTTCAGTTTCCTTTCCTTCGAACTCTTTGCTTTCAAACTTTCTTGTTGTTCTTCAAGAATTTCTTTTCGCCCTAGCCATTTTCGAGTGATTTCTCTTAATTATCCTGGGATTTGTCTGCGTTTGGAGCTTAATTTGATATTTGATACTGTTGCGTTTGTGGCTTTCGTCTTCTCTTCCTTGGCGTCTTCCGTTCTCCATCTAAGTAAACTCTTTTTCCCAGATCTAATTTTGGTTTTTTCCTTCTTGGATGGTTTTGATGTGATCTTTTCTGTGTTTATGGATTTCTCCCCCTTTTTCCTTCTGTACGCACTTATTTGCCTGTGTTTTTGAGGTTAGGGTTTCTTTCCTTTGGTCT
Source organism: Patellifolia procumbens (assembly GCA_947645195.1). Classification (NCBI taxonomy): domain Eukaryota; kingdom Viridiplantae; phylum Streptophyta; class Magnoliopsida; order Caryophyllales; family Amaranthaceae; genus Patellifolia; species Patellifolia procumbens. Next base: position 834,151 of record CANSGD010001379.1, on the reverse strand, counting down.
TCAGATGCGATTGTTTACTTCTTTGTTTCATAGATCTGTTTGGTGTTGTTTCATTTTCGTTCTGCCGCTCTGAATGATAGGCTCTGCCCTGCTTCTTCAGCAGGACTCTGCTCTGGTTGGTAGGCTCTGCTCTGCTTCTTCAGCTGAGTTCTGTTCTACTGTTGACATTTAAGATTTTTAGGGTTTGCTTTGTTTACCCTATTATCCTCTTTACTTGCTTGGTTGTAAGCCTGCGATGTGTCTTCATTGTTTTGTCTGCGTTATTTGCAAGAAAATATCCTATTTCTTGGCTATTTCTGATCTTCACATACCATACACATCCTTGCCCCCTAGTCTGGTAGCTCAGTCTGTAGGTCTGAGGTGCCAGACTATTTTTGCATGTATCTTTTTGTAAGAAAAGCAATAAAATATCCTATTTCTTGTCTATTTTTGATCTTCACATACCATACACATCCTTGCCCCCCAGTCTGGTAGCTCAGTCTGTAGGTCTGAGGTGCCAGACTGTCTTGTGTTGTGACTACAAGTCTGATGTGCTGTCGTCTGTTTCTTGTGTTGTGTAGAATGTCTACTTCTCAATCTGCTGCTTCCCGTGGGAAGGGTGTGGTATCTACCTCTTCGTCTGAGCCGGATGAGCCTTACCCGATGGACACTCAGTCCCCGTTTTTAAAGTTGGATCTGCCTCGGTGTAAGGACGAGGTGGTTCCGGAGGAATGAGAGATCTTTGACCCCTGGAACGGTCTTCGTAAGGAGTTGTTGAGTCCTGAAACCAACAGATTCCCTCCCAACTACAAGTTTAAGCCCACTCTGCCCGCAGTCAAATGGAAGTACAGCGACCATGAGATGCGGAGTCTTGCCCTTTACGACAGCAAGGGTAAGCCTTATTTGGCGAAGAAATCTGCAGAAGCGTTCAAACGGGCGCATGCTGCATACTACCTTGAGATTGCTGCGGAGATCAAGCCGCTTCGCGGGTCTTGGGTAGTGCTTCCCCGAGAGGGTCAGAGCCTGGCAGATGTACCAGAGGGGTACACTGCTGTTTATATGAAGCAGCTGGAGTTCGGGCTTAGATTCCCCATCCACTGGTTCTTGGAGTGGGTTCTCTGCCGGTATCACATGGCTCTCTGCCAAGTCAATCCCCAGTCTCTGAAGAAGATTCTGGGGTTTATTTGGGTTTGTGAAGCTCTGGGCTTCCCCTCACCATGAAACTCTTTCAATGCCTGTTTTACTTTAAGAGGCAGGGGGGAGTACAGCTTTTTCACCGGCTCGGTGCGGGCCAATCATCTGACGGTCTATCCCGTTGATCTCAGTCTGAAAGATTGGCGGGATAGTTTTGTCTTTGTTAGGGTACCGACGGAGGAAGGGCACCCTTATCAATTTAAGGCCCCTCTGTGCCCACCCAAATGTGCTGAACTGGGACGAGAGGGTAGCTTACTACTACTTCAAGTCCAGATCAAAGGTTACTGCCGAGAAGCAGTTTCTTCCCAAGTACTGGTTACCGCATCACTATGTGATGTGTCAGAATGCCTTCCTGAGGATAGGCCATCTGTCCCCTGACTATACTACTGGTAAGCGCTCTGCCAGCCCTTAACTCTGCTTCTCATTTTCCATTCTGCTGTGATTCATTGTTTGTACTGTGCTGCAGCTCCGTGCAGACAGTTTGTTCGCCAAGTGATTAAGGGTGGGTTTTGAGCTGGCGGGCATGTTCTGCCCCTTTCCATTATTTTCCTTCTGCATTCTGACTTGCTGTAGCTAACGAATATTCTAATATTGCAGAGACTCTGGGGTCTGCCATTCCTTGGGAGCTGGGTTTGAGTCAGTCTTCAGTGTGTCGCAGGTACCGTCCGGTACCTGACCCAGGGACCTACACCGTCCCTAATTTCATCAGGGAGATTAACACTACCTCCTTGGACCATCCTTCCCTCCGGACCAAGCGCCCGGAACTTGTGGATAGGTTTACTGGGACGTCCCGGCCGCAAGGGGGCCCCTCTACCACTGTCACCGATATTCAATATGATGACGAGGAGGAGGCGGCGGCTGTTCCTCTGCAGATCCATCGTTCCCGGCGTGCTGCGCATCTGCCGGAAGACGATGATGATGATGGATCTACAGAGGGGGCCAGCACTCTGCAAGGGACTGTTCTGATTGTTGAGCCCCTGCAACAGCTTCCTCCTGCGCAACCAGGTATTACTTATGATGAACCACAAGGTATTCTTTCTGCTTGTGTGCACTCTGCTAATCGCTTCTCATTTTCTCTTTTTACTTTCAGAACCGCCTGTGGTGGAGGATGTGCCCATGGGAGGGCCTGACCAAGCGGCGACAGAGTTTGACAGGACGGAGAAAGAACCTACTCCAGTGGGTGGTTCTGCTCAGCCTGATGAGGTTGGTCAGGAGTCTCACCAAGCCATGACCGAGTTTGATAGGAAGGGAGCGGAGGCTGCTAAGACTGTCACGACTCAGTCTGCAGAGGATCAGAGTGAGGGCCAGTCAGGTAGGTGTCTTCTTCAGACCCAGACTGCTCTTTCTTATAGGTTTCTTTTTACCTGCACCTTCTTGATTTCCCTGTTTTTATTTTAATGTGATAGGTTCCGCTGGGCAGGCCGTCCCTACGCCTGTTCAGACTAACCAGGAGGTGGTGGAGCCTTTCCAGCATGAGAGGGTGGAGCAGCAGAGCTTGGCTTCCGCTCTAGTGGTGGAGACTGTCGTGTCTCCCCCTGTTCAGAAGTCTACTCCTCCTGTCCAGAGGCCTACTCCTCCTGGTAGGAAGGCTGCTCCTCCTCCTCCCAGAGGCTTTAAGCAGGTCCTTGCCCCTACTCCCGAGGATCTGGCGCGTGTGGTTAGTGTTTCCTTTTCCTCTCTTCTCTCTTGTAGAGTCAATTCGTTCTGTGCCTTACTTTGCTGACGACATTTTTTACCTTTTGTTTTCTTCAGCAGCAATTGAGGGCTAGGAAGGTGCAGTCTGCTGCGGCTCTTCAGACCTCCGCTCCCACTGCGGGCCAGCTTAAACCCCCTGCAGAGGGTGCTCAGCAGACTGTGGCTGAGCCTGAGGTCTCTTCTCATTCCCAGAAGAGGCCAGCAGAGAGGCAGAGTGAGGAAAGAGCTCCTCCTCAGAAGAAGACTCGTCTTCCTGCTGACTCCCCTCAGATCGTTGTTGTTGAGGACGACGTTGCCCCCAAAGGTGTGTACCCCTTACCTGGTCTTAGCTCCGGCCTTTTCCCTTCTGTGGAACTAACTGGACTTTCTTTTGGCTCAGGTTCACTGCAGAGGGGATCGGCGGACGACCAGCACTAGGCTCAGGGGCGGGAGCAGATGTCCGTGACCTTCCCTGATCCCAGTGAGTGGTTGAAGCTTCTGGCAAGTCGCTTCTCACCGGACTATGCTGTTCAAGATGTCCCTCTGGTGAGTTGTCTGTCCTTTTTACAGTCATCTGTTTATGACATTAAGTTTTCTTTTTGATCTGCTTTTTCCTTGATTACAGGCTGCGCGGGCCGGCGCCTTCATTGGGGAGTTCTGCCATGCTGTAGGGTTGGGTAGACATGAGGCAGATCTCCCTGAATTGCAGCAGCTTAAGGCTCAGGTAGCACAGCAGAGAGCAGAGTATGCCAAGCTGAAGGCTCAGAACTCTCTGAATGTGTCTACCTGCCGCGAAACTGAAGAGGAGAAGGATGCTCTGATTGTGGAGCGCGACACCTTGCGGACCGTCAACCAACGCATGGAGGGTCAGGCGGCGCAAGCAGAGGCTATCGCGGCTGAGCATTCCCGGCTCTCTTCCCAGCTTAGTGAGGCGTTGTCTCGCGCTTCGACAGTGGAGACTAAGCTGAAGACCTCTAAGGCCCGGCTGCAGGCAGCGTTGAAGGAGCAGGAGCAGCTCAGGGGTCAGCTCTCTGCTGTACGGGCTGAACATGAAGGCTGCTCTGCTAAATTGGCTCTGCAAGCCAAGGAGGCTGAGGCAGCTCTGAGACAGAAGGAGGAGGAGCTAGGGGCAGAGTTCTCCAAGTTGCTTTCTGAGAGGGAGGCTCAGCAGGCTAGGGAGGCTGAGGTAGCCCTAAAGCAGAAAGAGGCTCAGCTGCTGGTGGAGGAGGTTGCCCGGGCTGCGCAGATGGAGGAGGCGTTCGGGAACAAGTACTGGGAGGACTGCAAAGTTGCGGTCCGCAGGGTTCTCTGGCATTTGCAGCCCTCTTTCAACTGGGATGCCTTTGAGGATGCCTACGCCAGTCAGGTGCATATGCGACCTCCGGTGACTCAGGAGCTCAGAGATCTGGAGTTGCTCTATTCTCTGCCTTCAGAGGGAGAGTCTTCAGAGCAGCAAGCTGATGGGAGTTCTGCAAAGGATGGCAGCTCCGTTCCTAAGCAATAGGAACTCGGGCGGCTATCTCGTGCTTCGCCTCATTCTTCTTGTGACTCCTGTCTGAGCTGCTGAGGTAGGTGAGCTGGGAGCCTGTGCTGAACAGTCCTCCGTTTTTGCCGTCCGAGGATATCCTAATTGACTTATCTTGTAATATTTGTAACTAAATAGTCAAACATTTCCTTTTCATCTGTATTTGCTCCCTTCTTTTGATTAGGTAGCCGCCGTTGTTGTAGTACTATGTAGCACTCTGATTTGGCTTATAGCCAGATCTTCTTATGTAAGATTCAATTATTTTTCCTGCAATGCGAGTTGCGTTCCTCTGTTGACTTTTGTGCTTTCTATTTGATGCATACCAAGTTTTGTTATTTCTGCTAAGTACTTGCGTTCTGCTCTGATAATGAGTCTGCCGTGCCATCAAGCAATATATCTGGGCGTTGTCATTTACTTGGCTTGGTGGCCGGTGAGATTTGCTCAGAGGTGGGATTTTAGGGGCCCTTTACTCTTCTGCTCTGCCTTATGCATGACAAGGATTCAACAATAGCAGAGCAAAGGAGGTATTTTGACGCCCTAAGTCATGATGATTCTGGGAGTTTTGGGGTTCACCCTTTAGCTCCTTCTGCCATCTTTTTCGTGTCGGGGTACATTTTGGTTCTTAGGAACTCTGGCGTCCCCATTAACCTTAGGTGTCTATGACTTATCCTTGCTGCTTTTTGGGCCTTCGGCCCTGCAGGTTTAGAGGTAGAGGTCTATGACATCGGTAAGTCGAGCCGGCATCCGATCACTATGCGGGCCTCGGGGGCTCTGGACAGAATTGACCTTTTGGCCGGCTCCCTTTCTTCATTATATAGTTTACTTGTGTCTGAAGAGCCTCTTCAGCCTTCAGTCTGACTCAGACCCTGTTTTCTTTTGCCAGACTGTGGTATTTTTTCTCAGTCTGCTAAGGGTCTATCTGATTTTGGCATTTTGTTTTTCATAAAGAATTGATAAGGGGACGGGGGTTTAATGCGAAATGGAGAGTGGTGGACAAAGGGTGGCTCAAAGGCCTTTCATTCATGGGCGTTTTGATACAATCTGGGTTACACGAAGTATTTTTTCAATATTCGGGCGTTCCAGTTGCTTTTCAGTTCACTTCCATCCATTCTTTTCAGTCTGTAGGTTCCGGGGTGTAGCTCTTCACTAACCTGGTAGGGTCCCTCCCACTTAGCCGACAGCTTTCCGTGTATTTTATCTTTTTGCACAGCTGCTGCATTTCTGAGTACCAGATCCCCTACCTCCAGAGGCCTAGCCCTCACTTTCCGGTTATAGTATCTGCTGACTCTGGCTTTGTAGGCTTCCATTCTGAACCTAGCTTCGTTTCTGTATTCATCCAGCAGATCTAGATTTGTCCTCAGGGCTTCGTCGTTCAGACCTGGCTCAAATAGGCTGATCCTCAGACTCTCGGACCCGATCTCAACAGGCATGACAGCTTCAGAACCATATACCAGGTGGAAGGGGGTCTGCCCAGTTGATTCTTTGACTGTGGTTCTGATCGACCACAGAGTGTTAGGCAGCTCCTCTAGCCACTTGCTTTTTTGCTCCTCCAGCTTCTTCTGTAGGCCTATCAGGATCTGCTTATTAGCGGCTTCGGCCTGACCATTGCACTGAGGGTTGCAGACTGAAGATAGGGCATATTTGATCCCAAACTGCTCCAACCACCCTGATAGGGGCATGTTGTCAAACTGTCTCCCGTGGTCGAAGACGAAAGCCTTCGGAATCCCGTATCTGGTGATGATGTTCTGCCACAAAAAAGTTCTGACGGCTGCTTCTGTGATGGTGGATAGGGCTTCTGCCTCTATCCACTTAGTGAAGTAATCTACCCCCACAATTAACCATCTCTTCTGATATTGGGCCGTTGTGAAGGGTCCCAGGATGTCTAGCCCCCATTGGGCGAATGGGATAGGGTTGTAGATTGGCATGAGGTCGTTTGCGGGCAGCTTGATGTTCGGCGCAAACCTCTGGCAGCTGTCGCATTTTTTCACCAGAGCTTCAGAGTCAGCTTTCATTGTGGGCCAATAATAACCGGCTCTGAGAGCTTTATGGGCCAGAGCTCTTGGTCCGATATGGTGTCCGCAGAGTCCCTCATGAATCTCCCTCAATATGTAGTCTGCATCTCTCTGCCCTACGCATTTGAGTAGGGGCAGAGAAAAAGACTTCCTGTATAGCTCGTCCCCGATCAGGCAGTATCTGCATGCTGTCAGCTTGAGTTTTCTTGCTTTCATTTTCCCTTCTGTTAATTTGCCAGTCTGTTTATACTCAGCGATCTCCTTGATCCACTTTGGCATATCTTCCAGTTCCAAAACTCGCTCTGCATCCTTGCAGATTGCACTGGTGGGTCTGACTTCCACCAGAACAGACCTGTTCAGCTCTTGCAGACTACTGCTTCCCAATTTGGACAGGGCATCTGCTTGTGCGTTCTGTGCTCTAGGCACTTGTTCAATTCTAAAAGTTTCAAAATTTGAAATCAGAGACCTCATCCTGGCTAGGTAGCTCTGCATCGTCGGCTCCTTGGCCTCATACTCCCCCTTGACTTGGTTGGTTACCAACTGAGAGTCAATTTTGAGGTGGACGTGCTTGGCTTCCAGGGTCTGGCAGAGCTGCAATCCAGCGATGGCCGCTTCGTACTCTGATTAATTATTGGTTGCCGAAAACATGAACTTCAAGGCATATTCAATGATTTTCCCCTCTGGGGTTCTGATGACCACGCCTGCCCCAGAGCCGTTGATGGTTGCAGACCCATCTGTAAAGACTTCCCAGGCTCTGGGCTCTCCTACTGATTCCTGATAGGCACACTCTGCTAGGAAGTCAGCTAGAGCTTGTGCTTTTATGGCGGTTCGTGGGGCGAATTTGATACCGAACCCTATCAGCTCTAGGGCCCAGTTCATGATTCTCCCTGATTTGTCTACCTTCTCCATTGCCTTTTCCAGAGGCATATTTGTCAGCACAGTGACGGGATGTGCGTCAAAATATGGCCTCAGCTTTCTGGTGGCCAGCACTACTGCGTAGGCTGCCCTCTCTATCAATGGGTAGCGTGTTTCTGCACCCGTGAGGGTGTGGCTTACAAAATATACCGGCTGCTGCTTCTTGTTCTCTTCCTTCAGCAGGACTGCACTCACAGTTGCAGCTGTAACGGCAATGTATAGGAAGAGAGCTTCCCCTGTCTTGGGTCTGGCCAGTGTTGGCTGGCAAGAGAGGTGTGACTTCAACTTCTGGAATGCCTCCTTCTGCTCTGCTTCCCATCTGAACTCTTTGTTCCCCTTCAATATTTTGAAGAATGGGAGAGCTTTCTCCGTAGACTGAGCTATGAATCTGGACAGGGCTGTCATTCTGCCTGTCAGCCTCTAGATGTCTCTGATGCTTTTAGGCTCTGGCAGATTCATAGCTGCTTTCACTTTGTCGGGATTCGCGTCGATCCCCCTTTCGCTGACCAGATAGCCCAGGAATTTCCCTGACCGTACTCCAAACACGCATTTCTTAGGATTCAGTTTCATGCTGTTTGCGGAGGTTGGCGAAGGTCTCCTTTAGGTCTGCTATATGGTCAATCTCAGTTTTGCTCTTGGTGATGATGTCATCAACGTACACCTCCAAATTCCTTCCCCTTTGACCGGCAAAGACCTGATCCATCAGCCTTTGATAGGTGGCGCCTGCGTTCTTCAGCCCGAAGGGCATCATGACATAGCAGAATACCCCGATAGGGGTGATGAATGCCGTATTCTCCTTGTCTGCAGGGTCCATGAAGATCTGATGGTATCCGCTGAACGCGCCCATGAAGCTGAGCAGAGCGTGCCCGCTGGTAGAGTCTACCAGCTGGTCGATTCTTGGCAAGGGATAGCAGTCCTTGGGGCAGGCTTTGTTGAGGTCTGTGAAGTCAACGCACATCCTCCAGCTCCCATTCGTCTTCTTAACCATTACCACATTGGCCAACCATTCTGGATATTTGCAGGGCTCTATGAACCCTGCCTCAAGCAGCTTCTGAACTTCTTCCTCGATGGCTTTATTTTTCTCCGCAGAGTAGTTCCTCCTCTTCTGCTTCACAGGTCTGTATCCTGCAGCGGTGTTTAACTTGTGGTTGATGGTGGTTGGGTCCACCCCAGGCATCTCAGCTGCCGAGAAAGCGAACACATCTGCATTCTCCTTCAGCAGACTGATTAGGTTGACTCTGGTTTCAGGATCCAGGTCTTTGCCTATCCTGACTGCTCTGCCTTCTTCCGGTCCCAAGAGTACCTCTTCGGTCTCTTCCCCCGGTTCAGGCTTATTTGCCTCCTGCTCTGCTTCTGGCCGAGCATCGGCCTCACTGATAGCAGCACACTCTTCCTCTCTTTGCTTGGCCTCTTTGGCCTTTCCTTCCTTTCTTTCTTTCCCGGCTTCTTCAGCCTGGTCCTTCTTGGCTTCTTCGGCCTCTTTCCTCTTTCCTTCTTTCTTTTCCTTTCTCCTCTTTCTCCTGGACCCAGAGTGGTCAGGAGGAGGAGGTCTTTTATCCTTCTTTAGGGCGGTCAGATTGCATGACCTAGCTGCTCTCTGGTCTCCCTTCAGTCTGCCCACTTCTCCAGTACTGCTTAAGAAAAGCATGGTCTGATGATGGGTTGACGGGATTCCCTGTACTGCCTCGATGAACTTCCTTCCCATCAGAGCGTTGTATGGTGACGGGAGGTCTACCACCAGAAACTCTTGTACTACTGCTCTCTTCACTCCGTTCTGCCCCTCTGTGGTCACTGTCAGATGTATTTTCCCCTCTGGGATGATGGAATTCCCCGTGAATCCGACGATTGGAGTTCCTCCTTGCTTCAGCATTGAACGATCTAGCTCCATTTTATCGAAGGTATCCTTATAAAGGATATTCACGGCGCTCCCGCCATCTACCAGTATTCTTCGCACATCTATCCTGCTAATCTCCAGAGTGACCACAAGAGGGTAAGAGTGCGGGAAACTGATGCCTTTGCAGTCTTCTGCTGTGAAGGTCATGTTTGGTAGATCTGGGCTCAACTCTGCCTGGTTGATGGAGTAGAGGTTGGGGTGGGTGAGTTGCCTTAGATGAGCCCTCTCTCTCCCTATCGAGCTAGAACTGCCAAATATGACGTATACCGTCTTCTTTTTCCCTTCCTTGATCTCTGCTCGCTTGTCCTGCAATGTCTGCCCTTCGCTATGTTGCTCCTTCTCCTTGATCCCCTGATTCCAGGCGAGGTACTCTTTGAAGTAGCCTCGTCTGATCAGGCTTTCTAGATCGTTTTTCAGGCTTATGCAGTCTTCTGTATTGTGGCCCGGCGCCTCATGAAAAGCGCAGAACTCTGCCATGTTTGAGCCTAGGCTTCTCTTCTTGGTGGGTGGTGGTCTGTGCCACCTGCTGTCATCTCTGTGGGTCAGAAAGATCTCAACCCTTGGCGCGCTGAGGTTGCTATAGTTGTTATATTTCTCTTGGGCCTTCAGCCGGTCTGCTTCTCTCTCTGCTTCTTTTTGTTTTTCTCTCTCTCTGCTCTGATGGGGCCTGGGGCCTCCAAAATTCAGTCTGCCTCCCATGAACTGGTGCTCATTCTTCCTGGTATCCTGTCTAGCAGGTCTGCCTGTTTCTGCTCCGTGTGTCGGTGCTTTGTTGAAATCTTCGACGGCTATGTATTTTTCTGCCAGGGCCAGGGCCTCGCTGAGTTCTTTCATGGTGACCCATTTAAGATCATCTCTGAATTTACTGGTGTGGGGTAGGGCGTTCCTCAGAGCATGCAGAGCGAGCTTCTGCTCCAGCTCTGAGATGTGCACCAGCTCTTTGTTGAACCTCCCTATGAAATCCCGCAAGCTTTCATTCTGAGTCTGCTTCAGCAATAGCAGCTCATGTGTGGATTTGTTCCTCCTACTTCCGCTAACGAAATGCTCTTTGAATCTCTTCTTCAGTTCATCAAAGTTAGCAATCGTTCCCTGGGGAATAGTCCTAAACCAGGTTTGTGCTATCCCTGTCAGAGTGGCAGGGAAGTGTCTGCACCATGTGGTCTCATTGTAATTTTCTAGTTCCATGTGGGTCTCGAAGGCTGCCACATGCTCCTTTGGGTCTCCCTCCCCTTCGAACTTGAGATTGGACGGGAGCTTCGCTTTCGACACTCTGGCCGCAATGATTTCAGGTGTGAAGGGAGACTTGGAAGGAGATCTAATCTCCTCTGCTGGTGAGACCACAATGGGTCTGGAGTTGACTCTATGGGTTATGAGTCCTCTGAGGTCTGTGGGGGCTCCATTATCGCCAGAGCCCTCTTCTGGTATTGTTCCTAATCTCAGGCTGACATGCCTTCTGACCGTTCCGCCACCAGGCGCAGACAGGGCCTCTTCAGCTCCTGAGTTGTGCCTGGTTCTGGGTCGCAGCTGGACATTCTGGGCCACGCCCCTTGGATTTCCTCTGTGGACAGATCTCCGTCTTGAGCCTGCCGTATACCCTGTGGGTGTCGGTTCCTTGAACATACTGGGATGATCTTGCTGCATTATTTCAGTATCCCACTCTGCTTCCTGCCAGCCCCTCTTGATGTACTCGGGTCCAGAGCGGCTAGATAGGCCATACTCCGACGTCGGGGTGGGTGTGATGTTCGTCATATTGTACCCGCATAAGGGGTCTGCTGTGGCTGTCTCCTCTTCAGATGACAGCCGCAGGTGCCTTCGAACTGAATCGTGTGTTCCAGTTCTTTTTCTCTTTCGAGCAGGTTGGCTTCCAACAGTTTGCATAAACTGTTGAGCAGACTGCAGCACTTGAAAGGCTGCTTGAAGTTGCTCCAGTGTGGGCATGACCACTAAGCTGCTTGGCTGTGGGGTCTGCCTGGTTTCACGGTGGGGGGTGATGGTGTTTTCCCTCCTGCCTGATTTGGTGGTAGCAGCACTACCCCTTCTTGTTGATCTCGTGTTTGTTTCTCTCAGTGGAGAGGTTCTTTCTCCTCCTGAACTGTCGGAACCGAGCGTTTCTGAGGTTGGAACCACCATTGCGAAGTTTTAGATTGGGCTTTTCTACTCTTCCCCTCCTTCTAGCGCCAAATTGTTTCTGTCCAAGACAGCAACAGTGAATGTGGTGGTGGGTACTCGGTAGAATCGTGGCTCCCAAACGTCCTTCGTGGTGGTGGTTACCTGCAAAACAAGGAGAAACCTCGGGGGTGGTTCCAAGGATCGCCTCTCCGATGCCTAAGTCAGTCCAAATTAAGCACAAGATCTCTAGTAGAGAGAAAACGAGTATCAAGTGCAAGTATTTTGTGAGTGTTTTATTGAACGTACCTTACCCATGCATGGGCATGGGTATTTGTATGAGACATGGGCTTGTAACTGACCTAGTAAAGTGAGTGGGCCTCTTTGGAAGTGGGCCAAGGTGGAACAAGGCCTTCATTAAACTCCAGCCTAGAGGCTATGTCCGGAGCGGTCTGCCTGAGGAGGTCTGCTCTGCTCCAGGCGCTCTGACGTGGAGTGGCAGGCTGCTGCCAGCTGGAGGTCTGCTAGGTAGACCCCATACAGAACTGACCATAGGCAAAAAGTATATTGACCCAGAGAAAAGTCTGAAATGCATGAGGTGGTGAGGATGCTCGAAGCAATTGACACCAACAAGGGGGGAGGGATGATAAATTCCTATAGCTGTCATTGTACAAGACTACAAATTTATATAAACAAAATTCATGCTCGTCGACCACTTATCGCTTCTAAGGTAACATGTAATCATCCAAATACTACTCTTACATTAGAAGTTAGACCGTAATTTTCCTCCCTCGTCAACAAAATGAGCATCATCTTAAAACAAGGAGAAACAAAAAAATGAAATCCTACACCATTTTAGACTTGATACTGGCCCAAAATAGAACCAATCCATGTCTCAATTTCAGCTATTAAGATGTGCCCAAAAGCCTACATATCCTGTCTTTAGTATATTTGAGTTAATGAGCATTAAATTAGTAGGAGCTTAAAAAAGGTGATCACCACACAAAAGGCCACCTTGGCCCAGGATCACCTCTATAATAATAAGCTTAATGTCAATATGTAGGGATTGAATCTATTTGTAACTAGAGTAGATCTAATTAGCTTGCTGAACCATTAGCATGATGCACTACCTATATTGTGTTCTTATATGCAATTAGATACCGACCTCGATATCATATAATTTATTCGTATCTATAGATCTCTTTAGATCACTTTTAGCTTGCTAATCAGTAATGTATTGTTTGGAATACTTCATATATTGGAAGTTGTGAGTGATAATAAATGGGATTTCTTCTGTTATTGTTCAAGTGAATTGCAAACAGACAACCAAGAAAAGTAATCTGCTATTCCAATCAAATAGAAGAGAAATTCAAAATTCTAGCCCAAACCATAAGCAATTCATACTAGCATGGTCTATGTCGATCTTCCTACTCCGTAATTACTCATTTTCCTCATAAATCTAACTCAATTTTAATTTAGAAAACTAACCTAATTTTGACGCCCAATGTAATTTTTCTTGTAGTATTTCCATCCAATGCTATTGCAGAAAGTAGACACCCATTGTAATTCTTCTTCAAATGGCATCCATCAATACCAATTAATAGTCTACACCCCTTGATAAACGCCTGATATTGAGCTTCAAAACTAATCATCATTCTCCTAAAAGAGAGAGGTTTTTCAGGCCCTTCATAAATCCAACAAATTAAAGCAAATGCTTGGGGGTCCACATCTTTTATGACATATATGTACTATGGCAGCTTAGCATAACTTTCTGAATGACACCCTTGAATATCCTTAACAGCTGGTGCCCTAGCTTTGTACAATGTAGAGTCAGGCACACTCACTCCAAATCTCTCAAGCACAAGATCTGATAATGCTTTAATTGGAATCTAGAAATTGGCTCTCACATCCTCCAATATCTTTGAGACACACCATTTCTGTCCTGCCAATGGGTTGTGTTCAATTCTCTGACATGTGTGTGGCCCTTGTATTGTTTTTATAGCCCATGTAACTCCATCAGCAAGTACACTTGCATGAATCTTCCAATTACAATCTTCATTTGCACAAAAAACCTTGTACCTCTTATTATCAACTTTCTCTCTCACCAAATAAGCCCCCTGTTGGATTAAAAAGTCAATAACAGTGTCTATAAGGTGCTCTCTGTCAAGAAACCAATCCCACTTCAACAACTCAATCTGTCCAAAAATCATAGTTTTGTAGCTCTGACCATTCCTATACACCCTTTGTAGATAACTAACCTCATCTTCATCCTCATCATGTTCAATGGAGAAAGTGTGTAAGTTGTTTGGATTGTACAATTCATCTTCAACCTATGGTATTTCCTCATTTCCTACACTAGATCCATTAGATGGTTGTGATGCTTGTTGATTAGATGCACCCTCTTCCTGGTGATTAGATCCCCAATCTTCCTGTCCACCAAATCCATCCCTCTCTCTTGTTTTTGGAATGTAACACTCAGATCTCTTAGCAGTTGAATTTGGCACCCTCTTCCTTATACTACCTGTTGAGGGTGGCTGCTGACTTTCTGTTTGAGGCTGCTGTGTTTCAGAGTTTGGTTCACCAGTTGCATGATGTGTTTGAGGAGTTTCAGGTTGTGTTGTGTGAGTTTGTTCATTTTCAGGTTGGGTTGTGAGAGTTTGAGGTTGCGGTTGTTCTTTTTCAGGTTGGGATGTGTGAGTTTGAGGTTGTGGTTGTTCTTTTTCAGGTTGGGTTGTGTCAGTTTGAGGTTGTGTTTGTTCTTTATCAGGTTGGGTTGTCTAAGATTGAGGTTGTGTTTGTGCTTCAGAACAGGGTTGTGTTGGCTGGGATTGTGGTTGAGGAAAGGGATCATTAAATTGGGGAGTTTGGGGGACAAAGCTTGTTCTAGGACTCCTCCTAATAGGTGTAAGTTTCTTAGCTTGTTTTTCGGATTTGGATGGTGGAGGCTCAGATTAGGGTTGTTTGTCCTTTTTTTGGTGTACCCCATTGTTAGTATTACTTGACCCACCCACATCTTGTGGACCTTTGTCTTTCTTACCAAATTCAGGCCCAAAATCATTCATTTGCCTAATTGTTTTACTAGTGTTTAGATCAACATAATAATACTCTAGATTTGTGTTTATTCCTCCATCTTCTTCAACTGTGAAAAGGGAACAGATTTGGACAAAGGTGGGACTATTATCTCTTCCTCTCTCTTCTTTCTTTCCTCTTCCTCCCTCTGCCTTCTTTCCTCATTTTCCCTCTGTTTTTTAGCTTTCTCTTCCTTCTGTTTCCTAGCTATTTCCTTAGCAGCCTTCAAATTCAACCAACATTGCACACCTTTTGAAGGGTTCTCAGATTCTTCAATAAACAAGTCTATATCTTTTTTCCCTCTAAAACACCTTACATCTTACAAAATGCTACTTCGCCATCAATCTCAACACTCTTCTCAAAACCAGGCTCATAATACCTAAAAACTGGATACTTAGCAGGTATGACATTCTGTTTGTAACCCTCATTCTCCAAATCTTGAAGCAAGCATATAAAGCTATACTGATCAGGATCCTTTATACCAATATCATACCCCTGTTTATTGTAACTAACATTCAACCAATATACCACATCTGATCTGCCATATTCTATTCCTACATATAACAAACATTCCAGATTTAAAAATCCAACAAATAGCCCACAATTCAAGTCTATAATGATAAACCCACTGTAAATATCAAGTTTCAAATAGCAAAATGTAACACTTAACTACAATCCCAGTTCAATGCATGTTTCAAATAACCCTAAATTGCAGCAATTTAAATATCAAGTTTACAGTAAAACCCTAAATTGAAATAACCCTAAATTCCAGTAATTCAAAGATTCGAAATAACCCTAAACTCCATTTCACATAATAAAGAAGGATTTGAGAAACATATCTTTCAAATGAAGAACTCGAACCTTTCAAAGCAAATGAACTGAAGAGTCGACCCAAAATTTAGGGTTATGTAACCCAGAATAGCTTTTTAAAGTTCCAATTGCCCAGAATTTCGTAAATTTCGAGTGTTTGAACCCTAATTTTTGGGGGTTTTTTGATTTGGGGGAAGACCAACAGACTGGTGTGATGCAGTTCACTATGAACAACTTTCAAAAATAATCCCCTGATAGTTAATGTTTAATGAACACGCTTTTTTCTAACTGGAGTTAACGTTGCTTTAACGTCTGTTACCATTTATGGCATTTAACACACGAACATTGACTATAGTGGCAACTCAGCTAGCTCGAAAACGAGGAGGGTACCGAGGCATTCGCCGTAACCTCGGAGGTACCTCAGAAAATATCCGTAAACAAAATCAAAACGCTTCCTTTTCAAATTTTTTCTTGTCTTTAATGTTACTCCGAAAAGTTGCGCGATTTATTTTCCCCTTCATCCCCAAAATTTTACTTCCTCCGTTTCTAAATAAGTGACACATTTGAATAGTGTTTACTATTCACATTTTAGACTTTGATTAACTTTTGTGATTTACATTTTAGGAAAAACATAGTTATGTGGGATCTTGTTAGATTCGTCTCAATGCGAATTTTTATAATATCAACTTTTTATAATTTTTACTTATTGATAATTG
This sequence comes from Patellifolia procumbens, assembly GCA_947645195.1. Taxonomy (NCBI): domain Eukaryota; kingdom Viridiplantae; phylum Streptophyta; class Magnoliopsida; order Caryophyllales; family Amaranthaceae; genus Patellifolia; species Patellifolia procumbens. The sequence goes on along the minus strand of CANSGD010001379.1, from coordinate 818,257 downwards.
TATATATTAATGATTTAAATAATGCATTGGCAAGTGTGTAAACAAGAAGTGTGTCACTTATTTAGAAACGGAGGAAGTATGTTTAGTCTTTAATTCTCTTGCTCTCCTTTCTTTTTTTTTTGTTAAATCGCTTCACATAAACGAAATTCTCAAGTTTGTTCATGTCTTCCGTTCAAGACATCTGCAAATCAAAGCATCTGTTGAAGTGATATGTTTTGAGAATTATATAATTTCTAGGGTTCTTCATTCATAAATTAACTTAAATTTGTTGGTTCTCTAACTTAGTTCGTATGCTTCTAACTTTCCATTGTAAAGTATGCATTTAGATTCCCAATTTCAGGTTGCAGGAAGATCAATCAATTGTGTTGTCGAAGAAAGTTGGAAGATTTAAATTGGTAGACAATTCTTTCCTCCCCGGTAATCTTAATATTTTGGAACTCACAATTAGAGTTGAGAAAAATAGATCCAATTTAGTGGCATCAATGTCAATTTCGCGTAAGACGGCAATCCTGTCTCTTTTATATACGCTTCAGGTATCCATTTCCCTTTTTACCTGTTAATTTAGTGCATTAGATTTTTACTTGTTATCCGAGAATGAAGAGATTCATGTTCATGCTATTTTTTTTAATATGCCTTAAGTTGTAGGAGTTTTTGTTAATGATATTTTAGGGATTCCTTTATTGTTGGTTTGATTTGTTTTTTAAAGGCTTTTTGATTTTGTTATTTCAATCTTCATCTCCCATAACTCATACATATATACTTAATGGAAGAATTAAGAAAAGAAAGTAATTTGTTCATACATTAGTTAAAAAGTATAATTTTGAGGGCTTTGTATTGACAAACTTATTAGATGCATTTCTATAGCTGCAATTGATAATGATAGTGGTTGGATTTAATCCTCCATTTTTCAATCTCTAAATGTTTCACCTTTTAACGCATATCATGTTTGGTTAATTGGCTTTTTTTTTTTTTATAAAGAAATTGAGAATCTAAGCAGTAGTTTTGTAAGCTACCATACTTGTTTAACTAATACCTGTGAGTCTTAGTGGTCAAACTACTGGAGAAGAAAAGCGTTGAGGACCTATCATGAATGTTGGTGCTGGTCCTACAACGTGTTAGCCCCATGCTGGACTCACTCCATAAGAATATCATATTAAGGACCATCTTTTTTACTTTGTTAGGGTCTTCCTCTTGAACAGGTTAGAATCTTTAAACGAGAAGTCTGGAGTTATGCAGATAGTTTAAGTTGGCAGAGAAAGAAAGTGATGTCTTTGAGGTATTTATTGTTCTATGTTTCATAATAGCCTTTTCTGTTCATGCTCTATAAAGAGGCAAACTAAATTCTTTCAATGAATATGTACTCTATGACCGGCAGGATGTGAAAAATGAAGCTAAAGATTATATGCTTAAGGAACTATCACTGCTGAAATGGCAAGAAAAGGCTACAAAATGAGCTGCTGAAGGCAACAATGCTAAATTGGTTGAGCTGCAAAAGAACTTGTCCAGATTGGAAGAAAATTTGAAGTCTAAAAGGTGTTCCAGGGGATGTGGTTAGTATAGTTTTCTGAAACATCAATGTGATTGCTAAGATTATCCAAGGTGGATTAGTAAGTAATTAGTTTTAGTTTTTGTTTTGCCTACTTGTTTAAATTGACATGTAGATCATTATTATGCTCTTAAAACATCGGTGCCAATATAATTTATATTTTAGAGGTTACCTATTGGATTCTCACCAGAACCTGTTGTAATAGGTTCAAGTATGTACAAGTGTTATTAAATCAGGATATGGGTTTCTTCGACACATATGGAAATAATAGAGACATAGTTAGCCAAGTCTTGAGTGATGTGCTGTTAATTCAATCAGCATTAAGTGAAAAGGTATGCTTAATTGCTTATGGGTTCATTATATATTTAAGTGTCTTCTTCATTTCATTATTAACTTACTGACCTTTTAACATAATTTTGTACTCAGCTTTGAGCTCTTAAATAGTGTCGTTCGGGCTTGGAATAATAGTACTATTGTTGGCATTATCTTCCTTGCTGCTTCTAAACTTCACAACATATGTGGTTAGACTGCTCTCTCTTTCCCTTTTTGATTGTTTATGTGGAAGACTATAAGTTTTTCTTTTATTTATAATCTTATTATACTTAATAACTTTTGAATCTTTATTTATATTTTGCTTATGGATTTTTCTGCTTCTCCAAAATCTTTTGATGGACTATAAGTTTTCTTTTGAAAGAAAATGGTGAATGGATAATGTACATGACTTTGCTGACTTTATGTATAATAGTATTGTAATTTTTGATTTTTTTCTGAAAGAAAATCGTATTTGGATGATGTACATGACTCTGCTGACTTTATGTGTAATAGCACGTATATGTTATAGCGTCTCCTCTCCTGTTCTATAAGTAATAGATCTCAAAGAATTCTTATCCCATGTCCCAATACTACTTCGTCTGGTGTTCATGTTGCTTCTCATTTTATGTTTGTTTGGGGAAATCATTCTAACTAATTCACTAATTAAGTACTTCGAGACCCAAAAATGCATCTTCGTGGCCAAAGAACCAACCTTTCTCGAAATCTTCTCCTATCTTTACATGGTCAACTTCCACGCTTATCAAATGCATCTCGGGCTGCAGATAAATAGACAAACAAACCATCCTCCCGAGTCCAAACAATGTCTCTTACTTCCACATTAAGTATTTCTCTCCTCTGATTCGCGCCTGTATGGGTCTATAATGCTGCCATCTCTGGTGTTCTTATTGCTTCCACACTCGTCTTCAAGCTCACCGGACTTGCTGCCTCTCTACTCGTTGCTCTATTTTGGTCCTCTAATCGCCCCTGATGGTGGTGCTGTGATCGCCACCATGCAGCGTGGCTGCCTGCTGCTATTCATGGGCTGCAAGTACTGCAACTGCCAGGATCTTGTCTTAGTGCTGCTGTTACTCATATGAACCCCTGCTCAGGCGACCTATCTGCTGCTCTGATGACCCACTGCTCAGGCGACCTATCTCCTGCTTGCTCTTATCTGTTGTGGTTGTTTTTGTTGTTTCAGTCTGACTTGCAGTGGCTTTACAAGTTCCTCTTCCTGACTTTAGACGGATCATTTCACTCGTTCTCTTGCTCTCCTCTGATTTGTGAGAGGCATGGTCTGCTGCCATCTAAGATTGTCTAATGGTATTTATTGCTTTGATAATCAGGTTTAGATAAAGGGATACCACTGATATATATTGTCATTTCTTATTAAGAGACGGGATATAGTTAACTTAGCTTATGCTCTTACTTCAACCATTAATGTGGATATGGTTGATATATATTTTGTCATCTAAATTTGTTGTTATTCATGTGCTATGATTTGTTTTCAACCTTAAAGATAATTGTTTTATTGATGTAATAGGATTTAATTCTCTACTTCAATGTACTAATTAAAGTTTTAAATTTATTCTTCTCTTGGAAGGTTATTAATTTAGGCGAATAGAGTCAATCTGGATAGCTTTTTGGTTAGTAATAAGATATGGAACACAAGAAGCTTAGAAGTCAATCTCTTGTTTCTTGTAATTTTTTCTGTTCTAGTTCAAAAGAAAGTATGTTAGTTAGATAAATAATATTTTAGACTTCAGACTTATGTTTTGGAACTTTTGGTACAAGTACAAATGAAAACATTGCAAGCTTTTTTTGGGTCTCTCAATAAAGAGTGAGTTTACCTTTTATGTTTATTCATGTTTTGTTACTGTTGCAATAGATATTTTCGTTTATATAATAGTAAAAGCTATTTATAATGATAAAGTGTTTTGTCGTTGATGTTGTTGGAGGCATTTTACACTTATAATAAGGAACATTAACATTGAAAATTTTGGTCGTTATTGCATAACGACAAAAAAATTTCGTCGTTGTTCGAGGCATTTTATAGTTGTTATAATGAACATTTACAACGAAAAATCTGGTCGTTATTGCTTTTGGTTCGTCGTTATTATTGTAAAGACAAACATCATATTCGTCGTGTAAAATTAGACAACGAACAAGTCGATTTCGTCTTTTGATATCAATAATGACGGGACTAGTAACGACGAAATGTGTTCGTCGTTGATTGCCTTTAACGACGATTTCCTACCATTTTTACAACGAATTTTTTCGTCGTTAAAGATGTTAATTCTAGCAGTGAAAGTGGTTTCAAATTGTATATATACAAGACTTATTGAAGGAAAGTTGTGCCCAAATCAATAAAGATTCCTATTTACGCCCTGTTCAGTTCACCTTAAAATAATAATATTCAGTAAAAATAAGTTCAGTCCAACAAAAATAAGTTCGATTCTGTAAGAATTCAGTACTGCAAAAAAGAAAAAACAACATGAATCAGTAAAAAAAAAGTTCAGTTCAATAAAAATAAGTTTAGTTTATCAATTTAATATCTTTTAATAACCAGTAACTAATGAATCATCAATTAAAATATTTACATATTTATAATTACATTATCTGTTACATCCCGGCCCGCAGTCGAAACGGGAGGAGGATGAACGTTAAAACTGTCCCGAAAGTCTTCAGAGAGGATTAGAGGAAGACCTTTAGTAAATATATCAGCAATCTGGTACCAGGATGGGACATGTAAAACATCTACTTCACCATGTGCAACTTTTTCTCGAACAAAATGGATGTCCATCTCAATATGCTTTTTGCGCTGGTGCTATACTGGGTTGCCAGACAAGTGAATCGCACTCACATTATCACAATAGACCAAGGTAGCTTTCGACACTAGCAACGAAGTTCCAGGAGGAGATTTCGTAACCAATAAGACTCAGAAACCACATTAGCAACCCCCTATACTCGGATTCGACACTAGAACGAGAGAGAGTAGGTTGTCGCTTAGACGACCAGGATAACAGATTATCACCAAGATAGACACAATAGCCAGATGTAGAACGTCTGGTGTCAGGACATCCAACCCAATCTGCATCAGTGTATGAAATAAGAGTAGAGATGGAGGAAGGATACAGGTGTAGACCATAATGAAGAGTCCCTTTAACATATCTAACAATACGCTTTAGGGCATGCATATGCGCATGCTCCTCCATAGGCTGATGCATAAATAAACAAATCTTCTGCACAACATAGGAAATATTTGGTCTAGTAAAGGTCAGTTACTGTAAGACACAAACAAGACTACGATAAAGAGAGAGATCGGAGCATTGTACATCAAAACTGGGCACTAAGCTTAGGCTTAGTGTCAACTGGAGTAGGAGATGTCTGCAAATCGACTATCCAACTCGCTCGATAATCTATTCAGCGTACTTGCGCTGCGATCAAAACAAACCAACTACATGACGGGAATCAATCATTGAATTACCCAGAAAGTAACTCAAAAGACCCAGGTTCTTCATGGCATATTTTGAGCCAGGAAGAGTCATGATAGACTGACGGAGAGCAGCAGAGGAAGTAGTCAAGATAATCTCACCCATATACAGAAGAAGCTAAGCAATATCATTACCTCGACGGTAGATGAATAAAGAATTATCAGACTTACTATAGATTAGTGAAACCAATCTTGCGCACAAAATCAGCAAATCGTCTATACCACGCGCGTGGCGCCTGTTTCAGACCATAAAGTGACTTCTTAAGAAGGCACACATGATTCGGGAACTCAGGATCTTTGTAACCTATTGGTTGATGCATGTAAAACGTTTCATTCAAACAGATTGAATTTGTGCAATTTTAGGGTATGAAAAGTAAGGGTGAGGAAAAAGTTATCAAAAATAGAAAGTTTTTAATCTTTTTAAAACAAGCAAAAAAGAAAGTGATGCAAAATGTAATTAGTTATTCTATATGTTCGCGATGCGTACATAAGTATGTAGCAGACTAGCAGGTAAATTAATGGCAAAATCACATATAATAACCTGAATAATATGTAAAAAAAAGATCACATATCAATAATTAAAAGAGTGCATTAGCAAACGTGAGATTAATATGATAAAATAGAAGAAAAAAAATGAAGGAGGTACAAAATTAGAGTGATATGTAGATAACATGACAAAGAAATAAGAATGGTCCCCCTTAAGCTAAAAAATGTGTTTAGAAAATTGGATCATGGCAAGAAAAGCAAAATCTTATAACCAACAATCTTCTTATAGACACATTGTACTACACCGTCTAGTAAAAGTGTGGACTACAATGCCACTATATACATAAAAAGTGCCCAAATACAATCATTGAATATCTTGGTAATGCACCCGGAAGATTTTCAAAAGTTGTCCTTACAAACACCAAAATATTTATATCAAACTTCCACTCGAGATAAGTTGTCTCCTAATATTTTATTTTTCCTTAACGTCCAAAAATATAAAAACCCAAATATTTTTTTCTCGAGAGATGTGCAATATTAGTGACGCCATTTTGGAAATATGCAAAGATATTTAAACTATCTAATTGGAATTACATACAGTTCAAACTAGATAGACCCCGAAATAGATTTAAACAAAGACAACAATGTTTCAAAAAAAGTAGATAAAACGCATACCTCCAATGAGTCCAATATTAGTGATGATCTTTGCTTTTACCGACTAAATTGAGTAAAACTGATATACAAAAATAGGAATCAAAAGGTATAGGATAGGATACACAGAATTCGTCATTTGCACAAATTATTATGACATATTATCACTTGAGAGAAAGAAAATATGTTTTAAATATAATAAGCCAAATCAAAATTCCACAAAGGTCAAGCCCTTTGCATTGTAGAAGGAAAAAACGATAAAACTAAGTATTGAAGAGAATTAATGGAGAGAAACAATAGAACCTGTATCTTGTGGTGGAAAATAAACTGCTTTACTTTGTAGGATAATAGATTTACTAAGCAGATGGTTCGTGATCATAAATATGGACAATCATACAATCGTGTGACGAGAAAGATGTGTTATCATCAATTAAATTATAGAAAATAAAATTCTAAGATCAAGATTGAAACTTCCTAAGTAATAAACTGACACACATGTTCATCGAAACTAATATTGCAAATGAAATTCGATCCTTTTTGCCCTCTGTGTCCAACTTTTCCAATATTCAGCTATATTTCCGCAAATTCCAGTGAAAAAATAAATAAATAGAAAAACAAATAATCAACATCAGCATATTCAACTACAATTGAATCTTATTTGCAATTAGAGATGGAATAATGGAAAGTTATACAAGCCGTATAGAAAATTGAAAATACCAAAAAAGTGAGATTGAATCATGAAACCCTAAATCAAATTCACTTACAGATATAAGGATAATTATGAAGTAGAGATGAGCGTCATTAAAGGAATCAGAGAGCTTGTGAATGTCATTGTTGTTGCCATGATCGCTTTCTCACGCTATCTCTCTCATCCGAAAATTTTGAAGAGGAGAATGATTGAGACTGACTGCAATTTCTAAAAAAAATCAGCAGTTACCATATTTTTTAAGGAGAGAGATTAGAGAATTGCATAATTGTAGTGAAGGAGTTACAAAAATCAAAGAACTAACATAATTTCCAATAGTGTTTCTTATTTTTTGAAATTAGACAGTTAATAAAGTAATTTTTTTCTTTTTTTATTATGGGAAATTCCCAATGGTGGCCCTTAAATCTAAGAAATTTTCAGTGACGGAAATTCCAAATAAACTTTCCAGTTGGTAGCCCTACTTTACAAATTATTCCCAAACATAACCTTAATGAAGAATATTCCGTTAAATAATAAAGCATATTCCGTTAGTTAACAGTTAAGGCGGTCACTCGCAAATAAAACGAGGCATTTTGGGTCGTTTTTTGCCAATTTCGACCTCAAAATCAACACTTAAGGGCTAAAACTTGCCCACTAAAATCATCCCTTAAGGGCAAAAAACGACCCAAAATACCTCGTTTTACGTGCGAGTAACTACTTTAACTATTAACTAATATAATATGCTTTATTATTAACGAAATATTTTTCATTAAGGTTATGTTTGGGAATAATATGTAAAGCAGTGTTACTAGCGGAAAACTTTTTTTGAAATTTACACCACTGAGAATTCTTAAAACCTAAGGGCCACCATTGGAAATTTCCCATATATTGGTATTGCCCACCTTGCCTTATGGAATAGACATTAATTTAATTTTTAAAAAAAATACAATTATATAATCTATAAGAAATACGTTATCCATTAAAAAAGTCTATATTTCATATAAATGAATCAAAGTTTTTCTTTTTACAAAATCATTCAATATAGTCATTTAACAATTTGGCAAAATCTCTATTTGACCTTTGTTTCCACTATTAAAATTATGATAATAACCTCATATCCCTAGTTGTAGTAATAAATAGAAGAAAAAAAATCAAAGCAACAAAATATTAGGAGATACTATAATACTAATATTCTTATCTCATTATTGTTTCAAACACACTTTTGAATTTGAAGTTCAAATATTTCTTTAAAAATCCTCCATGAACAAGCTCCATAAAAGGGGAGGAAGACAATTTTTTGTACATATTAGATAAGATACAAGATAGTGTATTTCAACAAATAAGTTTTTACAAAAGGGAAGTAATTTATACATCTAACTGTAGATTTCCAATCCAGTTTCTACAAATTTCCCAAAAGTTGTCCTATCTCAAGTTGTCCTATCCGGTTTCCAATCCATTAATTACTCTTTGATGATTTTTACTTTCTATAATTACATCATTCACACATCGCCTTCATAGTAGACTAGTATTATTACTTCATTTTTATAGAAAAAAGAAATATTATGAATTCAATATAATCTAAAAAGGTTGATTTTTAAAATTGAAAATAATTAGTCCTGATTCCAATTTCTTAGCAACAAATTCAAAGCTCAAACGGTAAGGCTGACCAAGGTAACCACTAGTCCTGATTCCATGTTACATCAGATTTGGTTGCGCCTGACTTTTCTTATTTCTCCCACTACACTCAAAACTTATATCATCACTCATAACTCTCTAAGTAACCCTTCTCCCTTTTTCTCTCCAATAAATCTTTATATCAACACCATTCTTCAGGTGCGTCTGCAGTAATTAGTTATATTTAAGTTCACTTCTTGCTCTTTATTTGACTTTCATGCTTTCAATTATGTTTTATGATTAGATAGTTTCTGTTTTATTTTATTAATTTTAACATTTAACCCAGTTCATAAGACATTTGAACTATTTCCATCATCTTTCTCTCAGTGTAGTGTCAAATATACGTCTTTTACCATCAATATCTTTAATATCTTATGAAAAAGACATAGAGTCATTTTAATGCACTTGAGATATCATATATCTTTACATTGAGAATCTGAGGTGAACAATAATTACGTCCAAAATTTAGAAACTTTGACTTACAAAATATTTTGTTGAGTCAATAATAAACTAGCGCGACCTTAACACCAAAAAACTTAATTAAGTGCAATATCAATTCAATAGCTCTTAATCTGAGTATTTAAATAATGAACCCTATAGGTGATTTTGAATAATTCATATTGCTACTAATCATATTACACTGGTTAAAGAAACGGATACACTTATCATTAACGCTGTTTCTCAATATCATAAACAATCATCAAATCGTTGCTAAAATCTCTCCAGAACACAATAAGCAAATACAACAAACTCCCGTTTTGTTCCTAAAATGTAGGAAATAACAAAACTCATGAGTAAAACATTGAGCGCCAGTTTTGAAGATTTTGACTTGAGTATTTGTTTTAGCTTATAATTTAAATTATAAAAGTGATTTACTAATACAATAGCTAATTAATTAGGTTCATTTGCAGTCATTACTACAACCCTAGCTCAGCCGTCATTCTTTTCCTCTTCTCCTTAATTAAGCTTTCCAGAAATGTCATCTCTTTCTTTAAGGTGCGTTTACAGTAACTAATTATCTTTTTTATGTTCAATTCTTTTGATTATTTCAAATCCATGCCTTATTTTATCACTTCTAATTCAATAACTTGATTACGTGTGTTGATATAAACATTAACCAAGTTCATAAGGAATTTGATTTTAATGACATTATCTTTTTCGCAGTCTAATATCGAATGTACACCATTAACTATTATTAATATCTTGAATTTCTTATGAAAACAGGAGTAACATTTATGTAGTTGGTATTTCATAAATAGCAATTGAAATGAATAAAACTTACGGCCGTAATTCATAAACTTCGACCCACAAAATGTTTAATCAGTAGCTCCAATTTATTAAATCCTAGAGGTGATACAAAATCATTTACTTAATTTTAAGGAAAAATTGATTGGAATAATCCCAACTATGACCATTCCGATCAAAATAATCCCAACTATGGATTATTCTAGAATAATCCAAACTATTTGTGGTACCTTCGCAAAATAATTGAAACTTCATTTTTTCTTGCCTTCAATGATCCATTTTGGAATTACTATACATAGTAGGATTAAGAGTTTGGATTATTTTGAGAAGGTACCCCCAATAGTTTGGATTATTCTATAATAACTCATAGTTGAGATTATTTTGAGCGGAACGGTCATAGTTGGTATTATTTCAATTAATTTTTCCTAATTTTAATGCAACCTAATCAGTCAAATAACCCTTAGGAAAAATTGATAAGAATAATCCGACCTTTGGCCGGTCTTCCACCAATGGTACCACCTTCATTTAATCCAGCTATAATCCCACCTTTGATACCCATATTCTCTCAATGGTACGTTACCTGAAGGCAACCTGTTGGTGACCTACAATCATAGATAATCCTTTTAATTACGTGATTAATAGCTAATTAAGTATATTTAAAACTTAAAATTTTAATTAATATTTTAAATCAAAGTTATTAAAAAAAACTTAAAAAAAGGAAACCCAACACACACACCCCCCCTCCCCTTCCATCAACGCTGCCACCCCACCCCATCGGAAAACCGCTCCCCACCACCAGAAAAATGCTGCCATCAAAGAGACGAGCAGATCTTGGAGAAAAAAAATGAAGAATTTAAAGAAGAAGAAACAGGGGAAGAAAGAGAATTTAAGTTTCTTAAACTGTTTCTTCTTCTCATCATGATTCCACCGCCATTGTAGCATAAATAAGGTTGATTTTGAGGGCCTAATGGGTACCCATGATTGATAGTGTTTCTGTTGTTACCGGAAAATCCAGCAATTGAAGCTAAACCATCATCTTCTGCTCTGAAACAAGGTCTTCTGATGGATGAAACTTGAGATTCCATTTTTTATAAAGTTTGAAGCTTTGGTTTTGTTGTTGTTTGTTGTTAATGGCAGAGTTTTAGAGAGAAAATGAGAGAGGGGTAATGGGGTAAGAATATAGTGGGAAGAAATGGGAGGTTTCCGGTGGTGGGGGATTGGTGGCAGAGGTGGGGAAGGGGAGGGGAGTGGGCTGGGGGTTGGCTGGGGGATGGATTTTTTTTTAAAGTTTTTTTTTCAAAAGGTTAAGTTTTTTTAAAAGTCAACGGTTATTTTAGTCAGTCAAACAGGTTGCCATCATCCTATACTAATGAGAGAATATCGGGGTCAAAGATGGGATTATTGCTGGATTAATTGAAGGTCAGTGGTGGAAGACCGGCCAAAGATGGAATTATTCTTATCAATTTTCCCTAACCCTTATTCATTATTGCCTTTTCCTGCAGGTAGTAATCTGCAAACTCTATCTGATTGATAGCAAGGATAGTTTACTACAAGATGTCGCTGCCTAGAACTAAAGAATCATCATCTTGGTAATATATAACCCCCTCCCCCTCCCCCAATCAACAATATATTTCCTTCTATTCATAATACGTTGACACAATGATACTGGTCAAAATATAACTTGTACCAATAGTATCTTTTTTCTATATCATTCAATGATCCTAGTCCAAACAACAGTTTCGATGATAATATAGTATTTTAACATACTAGTTGTAAAATATGGTCAAATTTAGTATGTTAATAGTGTAAATGTTAATGTCTTATGTGTATTTTGAAATGCGGAACTAAAGATGAACTGAAACAATACTTTTGTTTCTTATGTTCATATTTCAGGTGTCCCAAACATACAACTCCATCAACAAGTAATCGCTTTGCTACCATCAAACTTGACACAGTAAGCATTTTCTACAATCTATTGACAAAATTAGATTCATCACTCGTTTGAATTCGTCCTTATATTCATTTATGTACTATACAGGGACTTCTAGCCAAAAGATCAGCCATGATAGCTTCCTTACTAGAAAATAATCCTAACGAAGACCTGTCAGCCGTCTTCAAAAAGATACAACCCGAACCGGAAGCCCTTGAACTCATAGCAAGGTTTTGCCATAATTTCGACGTCAAGATGACTAGTAACAACATCCTTTCACTCATCTGCCTCTCTAACAATCTCAAGATGACCGAAAATCACAGCCCTAACAACTTACTCAACAATGCCATTCTATTCCTGAAGGAAAAAATCCTACCTAGTTGGGACCAAATCATTAGAGCTCTTCGAGCATCGAGTGGACTGATATTCCAGCAGGCCGCGGAAATTGGGCTATTTGATCTCTGTGTGGAGGCTCTTATAGCCCATGTAGTATCCGACCCGACTCTCCTAGCCCAGCCCGTTATGGTTGAGTACACCAACAACAGAAACAGGCCCATAGTTGATACTAATAATGCAATAAGGAGGAAGCTGTTTGATGATGCTGATAGTTCAGAAGCATCATTGATATTTGATAGTACTTCATTGTTAGAAGATTTAGCCTCATTATCAGTGCAAATGTATGAACCAATTATTGAAAAGATGGCACAACGGCAAGTCCCACAAGAGAACATTGCAGGTTCGCTTTACCGGTACTTAATAAGAAATGAAGCTAACAGAGAAGCAATCGAGGCGATAGAGCGACAGTTGCCGGATAGTACTTACACCACAGTGAAAAACACTAGGTTCCCTCTTTACTCCTACACTCTCTTGTTCGAGATCTACGTTGACGCGCTCTCGGTAGAGGCGAGCTTGGAATGCATAGCCTCGTTAGAAAATCGGATTGGTAAGGATTTAGACCGCGTCACAGCTGAAGATCTCCTTGACTTAGACCTCGATTTAGAGAGCCTAAGACGGATATTAAAAGGGTATTATAGTAATTTCACGGACCCTAACCCTACGGGGTTAGTAGCCGTGGCGGAACTCATGGAGAGGTACTTGTTAGAGGTAGCTAACAAGAATGAAACCGACATGATGGGTTTTATTGAGGTGGCAGAAATGGCAAGCTCGGCATCAAATGTAGGGAGTTACCGTTCCTCCGATGGGATATACCGCGCCGTGGATGTTTTCTTGGAGAAACATAAGGAGTTGAATGAATTACAAAGAGAGGATGTTTGTAGGTTTTTGGATTTCCAAAAGATGTCATCTGAAGCTTGTAAGCACGCTGCGATGAACCGGAGGTTGCCTTTGAGAGTGGTGGTGCAAGTCTTGTTTGAGTCACAACTGCAACTAAAAGATAATATTAGTAAAGCTGTAGGGGAGTATGGTAGTAATAGTAATGTAGAAGAAGAAGGAAGGAACGCGATCGCGGATGGAGAGATTCAAGTGGTTGAAGATGAGGAATGGGAAAAAGATGAGAAAATAGAGATTGAAAAGAAGTGTTGTGGGAAGAAGGGTAAGAAGAAAGTCGGTTTATGGAAAGGAATGAAGAGGAAGTTTGGGTGTATGGGAAGTAGTGATTATGAGACTTTGCATGATTGCAATTGCCAAACTACAAGGAAGATTAAGAAGAACAAGAAGGGAGTATGATTTGTAATGTTGGTTTAGTTTTATTAATTAGTCAAAGATAATTCTTTTCAATTAACCTTTATGTTGGACTAATTTTGATTATGTCATGTGCACCTAGGGTTCAATGATGAATTGCCATTTTTCTTATGCAATGTGGTAAATACTTATTAAAATATTACTTATCTCTACCTTAATAATATACTGCTCGTTAGCTTTTTGCAGATTCCTAATTTTTTTATTTACAGATGAATTAAGACAATTTTAGCAAAGATGACTAGCTAGTATTTATATTATATACGAAAAATTGACTGGAATAATCCAAATTATGTCCGTTCCGCCAAAAATAATCCCAACTAAGGGATATTCCTGTATAATCCAAACTATTGGGTATATCCGCCACAAACACACCATAACCTGAAGGGAACATGTTAAACAGGTAAACATAACACGTGTCATGTATTGATTGGTTGTGTACAAATAATTTATTTTATTTTCAAAAAACAATTCCCACCCTTTCACCCATTTCCTTGTTCCTTCCCATCTGATTTTATCTCCAGCCACACCCTCCCCTCGCCACCACCCTCAACTATCAGCCCTCCCCTCGCCACCACCCACTGCCACTAACCCCTCAACACCACCCTCCTCTCCCATCCTCTGCAACCCACCCAACAACCAAAACTCCTAACCCACGCAACCATCCCAGCCACCCACTCGTTCTTCCTCTCTCTGCAGCCTCTCTCTTTCTCTCAGCCTCACCAGCCACCACCACAACCCCACCCAACAACCAACATGCAACACCACACTCGTCCTTCCTCTCGCCTCAATTCTTGTTCTCCCTCTCGCCTTCCCTTTTCTCTTCCACCCATCTCAGCCGTCGCTCCTTCCTTCCCTCCCTTCGACTAGCGCCAGTATCAACTGATTGTGGGTGTGAATTCAGGATGTCGGGGTGGTTGTTTCAATTTTAGATGGGATTTCGTTGAGGATGGGGGTGGTTTAGGGTGTCGGGGTGGGTGGTTTGAGCTGTGATATGTTTTTCGATGGGTGAGGGTAATCTTTCAAAGGGTTTTGGGCTGTTTCCGGTGACTAGTGTGGGCTGTTAGTTGGGGGAGACTGGTGTTTGGTGTTTAGGGAGTTTTTGGTGCGTGGCGAATTATCTATGGTGGGTGAAGGTGGAGGTGGCGGTTGCGTGGTCATTGTGGTGGGTTAGGGTTGGTCAAAGGGAGGGTGGGGTTGAGATAGGCGGTCAAAGGGGTGGCTGAATTGGTGAGGAGGGGTTGCGGTAACGGCGGAGGAATAGGTAGGGGAGAGGGTGGCTGAAGTGGTGGTGGACAGGTGGGAGTAGAAATTAAAAAGAAAAAGAAAAGAGAAGTAAAAATTTTTTACCTTGCTAGCAGGTTACAAGTCATCACGGTGTGTTTGTGGAGGATATACCCAATAGTTGAGATTATACAGGAATCACCCTTAGTTGGGATTATTCTTGGTGGAACGGATATAGTTTGGATTATTCTAGTCAATTTTCTCTATTATATATGGGTGAGAATTTATCGTCAAAGTTTATAAAATTTGACAAAAAAAAGCAAATGAAGAGTCTATCGGAAACAGAGAGAGCTTATGTCAAATTAAACGTTTTGAGAACACAATATGTTAACTTTTAAGGAAGGACTGAAGGAGGTCATATGCATCTGATGTGGCTGAGAGTATAGAGGAAAATGGATTGGTACTTCTACTGAGTCTGTTGACACACTTAACCTGCAAATTAACGCTTTCATTGAAGGTCAGTTGACAGAAATATACAACTCACTTGAAGCTTCGATGCGTAAGCATGAGACCGAATACAACCTCCTCCGTACTCAGCTTTGAACGGTGCCTGTTCGCATTACTGTTTAGAACTAATACAAGCTAAGCTAGGGAGGCTTGCATTGCTTGATTTTGACTTAGATAGATGCGGATGCGTTGTAGAAACTACGCACTGCATTCCATGTGCATGCACCACATTCATCTCTTCTCAAGCCGATTTATTGTTGTACGCACAGCAAGTGCATCCTTTCAGGTGAACACTGGTTGTTAAAGATGGTTTGGATACCGCTGAACTCTATCCAAACAAGATCAGGACCGGCAGTTCTTCCACGCAATGATGAGCAAGGTAGAGAGTCAGGATCCCTCCGTCATGAAAAGAATCTCTAGAATAATACACTCTGAATTACACCCAGACCAAACGCCTATTAAGGAGCCAAAAACGAACGCAACAATTAAAGGCCGGGGAAAATTACCTAGGGGTATGCAACGCGAAAAATCTAAGTGGGAGCACGAAACGGGATCTACATATTCACGTGGCCGTGGCAAATCAAATTCATTTTTGCGTGGCCGGGGGGAATCTAACAACACTGCGAGCATGACTGACGCTGATGATGGTAAATATTACTAAAGTACTTATAAAATAATCTATTATGTTGTTTTGTTATGTGTTGCCACGAAGAGAGATTACCATAGCTCATCTAGGCCCATATCAACATTTCATACGTGTGCAACTTAAGCGTTGACATTCGATCCCAATAACTCCCCAGTGTTGGTTTGATAGAGCATCCCCTGCTGTACTCCCTCGGACCACTCACTATGCACAACGGTTGGGAATATATGAATACATATAGGGAGTACCATTATTGCTAGTTGTGATATTTAATAAAACTTCCGATTCAACTAGTTGTCATATTTTATTATTACGTAATTCAAGGTCTGAAGATTTGATGTACTCCCTCCGTAACTTAATAATTGCAACAATTGAACTAGGGGGAATTCCTAGGCATAATATGTTAAGTATGGATAAGTGGATTGATTAATAAAAGTAAGAGAGAAATCACATGGGTTAAAGAGATAAAAGGAGGGAAAGAAAGAAAACAACAAAAAAAGAGTACAAAAGTGGGTGAGGACCATAAAACACATCATCATTTCATGTGATAAAATTTACCAAAATAAGAAAGATGGTAAATTGTTGCAAGTAATATGTTACACCCATTTTAGGAAATTGTTGCAACTATTATGTTACGGGGGGAGTATTTGAAACTGAATTATCAAACATAAACCCAAGTTCAAGCTTAAAAATCGTGAAAAAAAAATACAAATCAAACAGAAGGAAAGTATTCGAAAGCCACATGTCTAACAACAAAGTTCTTTACAAACCACAATGTCTAACAACAAAGTACTAGAAAACTACTCATCCCCTTCTTGTGAGTAGTAAAACACTTGGTTTCATTCTGTGATCAACTTGTCAACATCGGTGCAAGCATCCCTTGCATCGTTCCACTGATACTCATCCCGACAACGCATGAATAATGGTTGTACAACGTTAACCCACCTGCTCATCCACTGTAAAATAGAACAATTGGATAAGCGGAACGTGAATCATTAGTTTTCTGTCATTAATGAAAAAAATTAACAATTGTACCTGCTCGGTTGCAGTGCGGTAAGGTATGGTGTGAGTAACACTCAGTGCAGCATTCAACAGTTGTGGATGTGAGTATCGGACAAACCAACTCATATAGTCATCGCTAGCACTACATGGAATGTCAGCATGGGGCAATAATTGTATGTTAACACAACCTGTCAACGAAATTAAATATTAATTTTTCAATCCTTGATACGGAATAACATTATATATTACGTAATATAACAAATAACACTATGAAAAAACTAATTACCTGAAGGGAATGATGTCGAGCCCGATTCACAGTGCGCAATCGATGACTTACAGAGTATCTACCATTGCCAGGCCTACAAGTTGCCTCAGGAGTAATAATAGGTGCTGGGATAGTCTGCATCTCCCATCCCAACTGTATCAGACACCAGTCAGGCATGTAAGGATCAATGATGTCGCGGTACCGAATGCTACCTCGGAACAGTGTCCTCAAAACCGTGACGGGATCGAAATCATGGCCGTATGGAAACCAGTCCACCGGAAAATGTGCACAACATTACACCTTATTACAATTAAAAAACAAGTATAAATGGAAATACTTCCAGACGTAAATATGACGTATATATAACTTACATCTGTAGTAATCAATGTCTCAATCGGCCTCCTGAGCGAATGTAAACGGTCCTCAACATACACTGTGCACCCCTGTGCTTGTGGAGCGCCCGCACTACACGAAAATCTAGCACGGGGCCTAAAATTGTGAAAGTACTATATATCCAATCCTGTAACAATGTAAGACACCGACAGATTCCAACAGTGGAAATTAGCGGAGCCTCACCCAGCTTCCATTATAGGTAAGCTAGAGTAGCTGACCCCCTTGAGTACATGTGCATAAACTCAGGGACCTGGCTTCTAATATATCAAACGGTCTCAACCGCGACCTACTCTTATCAGTGAACAAGCTATACCCCAAAATCAACCAAATAATCCCTATAAGCTGAGCCTCGGGGTGCAACCGGAGCAGTCGAATCGGCAAGAATATCAGCCACATTTGTGTAGGGGTCCCACCATTTTCCCAATTAAACTCACCCCCTGTTCAATAACGCTGTAACTGCGGCCTTCAGATCCGGAGTGGACTTGGTGGACTGTACCAATGATCCGTCCACTGGAATAAACAAAATATGGCAGACATCATGCAACATGATCCTCATTTCACCAAACGGTAGGTCAAAAGAATTCGTATCAGGCTGCCAACGCTCAACAAAGGCTGAAATCAAAGGACCATCATGTGCGTCAACAAAGTGAATGGAATATGCCCTATCGACGAGGCACGAAGACGATCCTGTATGGGTGGAAGCAATGACCGGGTCCAGCGCTTAAAACGTGTGCAAATTCTCTCTCTATTCTGACACTTAAGCACCAACTTTCCCCCCCCCCCCAAAAAAAAAATTCACCGAACCAACATGACCTAGAAAATTAGGTAGAACTGGACTCGTGACGATCCAACTAAGGCCAGCAGCACTCTTGCCCTTCCGACTCTCTACAGTACATGACCTACCCTCAACCTCGTACAAACCTCCCTCCTCTCCGCTTACGGACTCTCCACTGGCTGGCCGGTAGGCGAAGGGTGTGATGGATCCTCCTCGGCCTCATCATCATCACCGTCAAATATAGTATTATACTCTCGGGGATCTAAAAATTGTGTGCCCATCTCATAAACCTCGGGGGACTCACTCACAAACTCATCCGCAAACTCATCGATAATGTCATCCTCAACCTCAGGCTCAGGTTCACCCTGATCAAAATCCTCATTTTCCCTCATGTCATTCAACCCCCGTCACCCTCATCTTCCAAATGAAGCTGATGATGCGGCCTTACTGGCCGTGACCTCCTAACAAAAGCCGATACCCCCCGTGAATGGACCTGAATCACGTGTTAAATAATGTATTGTCTTGCCAGCAGGTTGCCGAAACTGAGACTGGTAGTTACCAAAAATATATTTAATTATATAATTATATGAAAACTGATTTAATTATGTAATTATTTAGTAATAAAATTATATAACTATATGACTACAAGTTTTTTTCTATAACATCTAAATAATTTGTTCTACATTCTATTAACCGAATCCTAGCATATTATTTTCTGCTTAGAAATTCAAACCGAACAACATGATTAAAATTGCGAACATAAATAAGTAAATAATCACAACATAAACTCAAAAAAAAAATTAATTAATTTCTACCTACTAAGTCCTAATTAATTAGCATAATAAGTAACAATTGTTAAACATAATTATTTATTACAAAATCAAACAATTTCCAGATTATTGTTTATTACATTAATAATTATTTTCAAACAATCACATTTCTATTTTATAAAATAATTCAAATATTTCTATTTTTAATTTCCCATAAAATGAGAATTGTACAAACATTGTGAATTGGTAATTGCAAATTAAAAAAAAAACACAAAAGTCTGCCATAGACGTTTGCTCCAAAGAAGGAACTTCTGTCCACGACGTTCCTCCCATGGAGGAAACGTCTGGGACAAACGTTTCCTCTATGGGAGGAACGTCCTGGACAGACGTTCCTTCTACGGAGCAAACGCC
Source organism: Patellifolia procumbens (assembly GCA_947645195.1). Lineage (NCBI taxonomy): Eukaryota > Viridiplantae > Streptophyta > Magnoliopsida > Caryophyllales > Amaranthaceae > Patellifolia > Patellifolia procumbens. The sequence goes on along the minus strand of CANSGD010001379.1, from coordinate 798,550 downwards.
TGGCAGACGTTTAAAAAAAAAATTCACCTGCGACGCCGAAGTTGCTAGATCCGCCGCCAACTGAACTTCCTCTTGCCACCGTCTAGCCTCCGTCACCCTTAAAACCACGGCTGTTGTGTTCGGGTTCATCACCAACTTCCTCTGCCGCCGTGGGTTTTTAACCTGTAAGGAAATGGCGGTGTACCCGGTGGGATTGGTAAAATGTATGATAGAGGGATGGTGAATGAGATAGGAGGATGAAAAACAGAATAATGAAATTGAAAAGAGAAGTGAAGTGGGTTGAAAAACAGAATAATGAAATCGGGAAGAGAAGTGAAGCAAGTTGTAAAACAAAAAAGGGAAAAAGTTATGACCAAGGGAATTTTGGTATTTCTTGGGGCGAAGATTAACAATATTGGAGCGGTGTCTAACGTTTCAACCCTTATTCTCCATCTTTGGCTTCTATCTCTGCGAGAAACTCATCCACGATACTCTTCACAAAATCCTCGCCGTCGATGTTTACAGTGACAAGATCGCATCCAGTTTCATCGCATCAACATCAAACATGACTCTCGTCTCGAAGGCCTCGTCAAGATGTCCAATCTGGTATATTTCTCCTTTCCTTTTTCATTTTCTTCGATTTTGCTCTAGAATTTCGTCGTTTTGATTACCCTTGTTGGATTCGTCGAATCTTTTTATGTGTTGGTGCTGAATTTGTTGTGTTGTTTGATGCGGTTTTGTTGAATTTGTGCTTAATTCATGTCGTTTTGGCGAATAATTGTCATTTCAAAGTTGCGATGCTTTCATATTCAAAGAAAATTCTTCCAGGAAAACAAGTATTATTTGTGCTCAAATTGCTGTAGATTTTAAGTCGAATTATTGTCTTATTTTTGCTCCATTTTTGTTTGATTTTGTTCGAATTTTTAGTCTAGTTTATGCTCATTTTTTTGCGAATTTCTTGTTTGATTTTGCTCCATTTTTAATACTATATAAATTAAGCACATCATTTCTCTCTCAAAATTTCTCTGTGATCGTTTCTTTCCTTCCTCTCTGTACAAAATCTCTCTTCATATAAACTGCTTGTAGGTTAACAATAGCACTCGATGACACTCATCACATCACTGCATATTCATCATCTTTTTCTCCTCAAAGCTTGTAATCATGAGGAAGAAGAGTGTTGCATCAAAGAGAAAAGCCAAGACTTCTTACAATGTTGATTCTGACAACATTGAAGCAACTGCATCTCCTACCAAACCCTCGAGTTTGGCCCATGCTGAAAAAAGTCACACCCACCACTCCTACCGAATCACCACAATAACCATCACAAAAAGAGCCAAACCCAACTTGAACCTTATCACCCACAAAAACAACCACCAAAAAGAACTCAAAAACCCCAACTGCTTCAGAATCTTCTAAAGCTCCAAAGGATACTGTGTCAGAGGCCAAAATCACATGAAAAAGATCCTCAAACTAAGGGGGAACGGAAAGGCCGAGGATGATATTGTTGCAACCCTTAGGGATCTTCAATCTGATTTTCAAGAAGAAGAAGAAGATCTTCAAATTATAGGGGCGATAGTTATTGGTCCTGTTCAGATGGTTGGCAAAGGAGGAGTTCAAGGAGGGTCACTAAGAAGGAAGAAAAGGACATCATTGCCGGAGGGGGAACAACTGCTGTTACCCAGAAGAAATCTGCCTCTAGAACAATTACTACTAGTAAGGCTGTTGTTTCTAATGATTTTAATTCTAGAACTATTTTAGCTGGTTGTGAGTGTGAGAAGAATTATTGGGAAACTTATGCATAATCTGCGTTTTGAGATTTGATTAAATTTCAATATTGGTTGCCTATTTTTAAATTCGACAATATGGCTTTTGTTAATTATGTTAGGAATTCTATGTGAACCTCAAACAGACGCCTGATAGTTCATTATCTTCTGATGTTGTTGGTAAGATTGTGAATATATATGTTGGTTATTTGGCTAAGACTTTGGGTATTGAGAGGGATGGCTTTGATAAATACATGGTGGATGGCCTGTTGTTGCTGGTGTGTCTTCAAAAGAAATTGAAAAGTTTTTGTTCACCAAGGTTAATAAGAAGGAGGGCTATAAATCAGAGAAATTAAGGGAACCTGTTACGCTTGTGTTGCACTATGTAAGTAACAAGTTGCTTTTACCTAAGGCACAGGGAAGGGGAACAGTCAGGATCATGGACATGGTCCTTATGTACTTGATCATGAAGAAGGTTAAGATTAACCTTCCTGCTCTAATGTTGAAGCATATGTTGGTTTGCAAGAATGCTGCTAATAGTTGCCTCCCTTATGGTTCCATCATCTTCTACATCATGAAGAAGGCCAAATTTCCTTTGAATGGAGACATTGTTCGGCCGCATGTCTTTTTTAAGAAAGTTTTGTCGCAGAAGGGTCTAGATGTTAGGGGAAGAGTACTTAGGTTTAAGAGGGATGCTCCTAAAGTGGTAGTTGAACCTGAGAGGAAAAGGAGGAAGGTTGATAAGGCAAGTACTTCTGATCTAACACCTCTTATGAAGAGGATAGATGAATAAGAGAAAACCATGTAAGGGATGCTGAAGCTCATTGAAGGTCTTCCACAGTTGCAAGCAAAGGTGTTGGAGACTGAAAAGATGGTGCTTAACATCCCAGGTGTTTAGAGTACTATAATTGCTGCAACAGCTGATGCTGGTCCAGCTCCTACTAAGGATGAACCAGATGCTTCACCAAGGAAGAGTGGCAATTCAAGAGCTTCTCCTGACCCCACTGACAAGCTTGATGACCCTGCTGATGATGAAGAAGGTTCTAAGGAAGAGGATGAAAATGAAGACGCTGATGATGATGATTATGAGTGATTGCTGTTGTTAATTTGCATCTATATATCCTCTCCTCTATTTCTATCTGATAACTATCTCTATTTTCTCTGCTATCCTAGCCATATTTACAAAACATTGGTATGTAATATGGTTCTTGTTTAACTTTGCTCTAACATTTGCTTGAATATGTGTGTTGAGACAGGATTGTGAATTGCTAAATTCACTAGTTTGGATGATATTTTCACATTCGCTTAACTGTGTTTTTACTCTGTTGTCTTGTTTATCTTGTTATATACTTGAAACACCTTGTTCAGAAAGGCTTTTTGATAATGTCAAAAGGCGGAAACAGAAAGAAGTTTTAGTTGTCAATCCCTTTAAGTCTAACCTATAGATATTTGAGTTTGTATTTAGATAGATAAGGTTAAAGGCTTAGTGAGGATATGAGCTGTAATGTTCTAGTGTTGTCTTTAAGGTGCTAACTTTTCTGATGCAGGTATGTATAGAATAAACTTCTAATTTTGTCATCATCAAAAAGGGGGAATATGTTAGGATCCCCTAGAAAAATTTCTTAGAGTTTTAAATGATGACAAACAGTTGCAGTCATTGAAGCTGGATGCAGAACAGTTGATAGTGACTAGAACGTTATAGTGTTTATTACATCTTGTTTTGTTAACGTTAATCTATAACTTGTGTTGTCCATTAGAATATTTGTAGAAGGTACAGGTAAATAAAGAACAACTTATGATCTTAAGATGTTATGATACTCAACCTCGAATGATGATGTGATAGAACAGTTTCTACGAAGATCATGCTCAAAGAGATTTATGATGATTAGTGTTACTAAGAGGTTTTTGTGTACATAGTCTCTTATAAAGGAATATGTGATTGTTTCAATGATGCATGTTATAGTTAAACTGACAAGTAGTACTTGGCATTTTAATTAGAAGAGTATGATGCAAGGTAAAACAGTTGAGCAGAACAATTTAACCGTGCATGGTAGTGGTGAGTGATTTCGGATTTTGAAAAAAATCTAGAAGATATTGTTTGATTTCGAACTTATTCGTGTACGTTGATCTCTCCTCTAACTTGGACTCAAACTCAGAATTGAATTGGGACCCTGACTTAGGCTCGGACTCTGACCCAGAATTAGACCCGTCCTTCATTTTTCCTCAACCCACTATGATCTTGAGCTGGCAATCATCTAGTGTTGAGACTTTGAAAGACTTTCCCCATCCTAAGACCAGATTGTCATTTGGAGTGACGAGCTTGCTCAGATCAAACCTCGAATTCTAAGTTATCATCTAAATCTTCACTTCCTCTGGAAAATCCTTCTTCTTCTCCTCCACAAAGTTCATCCCTGGAACTAGGCGATCCATACAACCTTCCAACTTTGATTCCACATCAGGAGCTGAGTTCTCCCAAAGAAAATAGCAATCTTGGAACATTTCAATCCCTGGATACCTCTTTGAATGCTTTCAATTGAAGAATGGCTCTCGGAAGTCTAGGAAACCCTATTATTCTCCTTTTTTGAAAAATTCCCCATTAAGAGTATGGCAGTGCAAAGGTATCACGATCCTCTCGTGCTATTTCCCTTTCTTGATTGTTGGCGTCTTTTCTTCAGCAAACGGCTTGTATCCTAAGAAAAATAAATATGTCTTCCCAACAGGATCATGAGGCAAAGTATTACTTTTATTCTTCCTCCCCAAAGACATTCCTGGAAAGTGGCTTTACATTCTTATCATATCTTCGACCACAAGACTAAAAATATTAGCCTCTAAGATGTTGACTTCGGGTTGAAACCTCACAAATCTTCATTGTCCTCCCCATCCTCTTCTTATATGGCATTCACATGCACAACCATGGGGGGTGCTTCAATAGTCACATGGAATCCACTTAGACTCATCTTCAGTTTCTGGTGCAGAGTAGAGGCCACGGCCTTCAGGGGGTGTAGCCAGGCCATACCGAGCAAGAGGTTGAAGCTCAACTTCACGTTTATCACATGAAAAATTACTTTTCGAGTAATAAGGCCTGAGGTCATCATTAACTCCAACATCCCAAGAGATTGATGACTCTTTTTGTCATAGCCCTTGATACCTTGATTTGAAGAAGGAAATCCTTTTCTAAAAACCTCAAAGTATGGGTTGTATGGAAAGGACAAACATTCACCACGGAACCGTTATCCACAAGAGTGAGGGGCACAATCTTTCGACAAATTATCAATGTGAAATACAAGGCCTTTTAGTGGTGGGCTCCATCGAGAGGTAAGTCATCATATGAGAATGAGACCATATTTTTGAATTGATAGGTAGTCAATAAGTTCACTAGCTGATTAGGCGGTGTGTCTACTGGCATTGATATGTTGGATAATTCATTGACAAAGGTGTTCCGGTGCTCGAATGACAAAGTTATGAGCTACCATATGCTGATGTCGGCTTTTGTTTTGATGAGCTATGGGAAAAGAGAGACTTTGTTGGATGAGGCCACATAGGCATGTGCTGAGGCATTAGCAGAATTAGAGTTGGCCCAGGATTAGGCTGGTCTCCGGCCGGATTTTGCATCCTCTCTAAATGAGTCATGATATAGACTTCCTGATCGTCATCCTTTATGTACTAATTGGGATCAATGGTCACCTCTTGACATGCGGTGCCACCTATTCAATGAACACATCTTCTTCATCACTTCCCTAAACTCTGTTGATTTCCTCCTTATTTGGCCTGGGAAAGGAGTGTACCTACTTCTCTTCATAAGGGCGTAGTTCATTGCAGATTCCTTGGACAAGATCCATGTTAAGGACAAGGAAAAATGCTAACTGGGGGATACTCAGGCAGAGCAGATATCTTGGTTTCCTCAGTTTCAATTAGTTTTTCATACTTAATTGAAGACAATATGTCGAACTCATACACAAATGTTTGCATAGCATAGGCCCACGATCGACTTACCATCACCATCACTCTAGGTTCTCTGACTTCCAATCTTCTCCAAATCTCATAGATCACATCCCAAGAAGGGGTTTTAATGCTGGCTTCTTTTGAGGTTTCATGCTCCAATGGCTGTCATTTGCATAGCTAAAAGTTCGTTGATGAGGGAGGACATGAAATCCCACCTTTGGATCTTCATCCTCTCGATTTGGGCCCTCTTCCAATAGTCATAGGTCCTTTCAAACCTAGGAGGAGGGAGGTAATTTGAGGTTAGCTACTTCGGGTCTCACTAAGTAAAATTCAGCACAGTTTCTCAAATGCTTTTAGACACCACCACTAGATTAATTAGATCAGCAGGATTTGCCCATTTGTTTTATTCCTTATCTTCCTCCTATATCGCTGTAATCGCGAAAGGAGACATTTCTTGCTTAGACCCTAAAGGAAAAGGCAGTCTCTTATCATCTACCATGACCTAAAACTTTAGGAAATCTTCGATATCATGCCCATTACCTCAATGTTACTTACAATAGGCAATAGGATTCAAGAATTTGTACCTCTTCTCTACAAGAGGTTAGAGTAGGAGCGACTGGTGTAAATGCCCTAGCTTGGTCAAGCGGTAAAATGTCTCCAAGTATGTCATCCTCAATTTGGAGAATACTCTGCTAGGCTTTCTCTAAAAGTTATTTTGAATGTTGCCATTCTTTCCATGAGCTTCCACATCATTCACTTCCTTTACCACCTGAGTATTTGGCCTTCTTTCCTTTCCAACCTTGCTTGTTAGCGGGAGGATTCTTAATCAAATCATCTCCAATTTCAACCCCGATGCTATAGGCACTTTCAAAAGTTTCAAGACTAAGGTATTTCATATGATCCTTGTACACTTCATTGTTCCCTTGCCGGAGCATTTTCAACTCTCTGAGAGTAGTATGGAACTGGACATTAGGCTTATATTGGGACAAAAAAGCGTGGACAATATCTTCCCAGGTTGCAACATCATTTTCCTTCAGAGAGTAAAACCACTTCTTCCACACAGAGTCAAGAGCCATAGGGAAAATCACCGGTTATACTCTTCGTCTACTCCCTTCACGGATAAGGTGTCGTTGAGGCTTTTGAGATGAAACTAAGGGTTATTGGTAGACTTAATGATTGGCACACCGTTGGCTAAGAAATTTTCAGGCAAGTTAACCTTGTTTGCGAACTTATCCCTCTTAAAACTTTTAATATACCCGTCACTGCGGGTGAACTTCTAAACCAAGCTTTCAATTTCCTTTACCAGAGTGAGAGACTTATCCATCTAATTTAGTTGAGTTTGCGTGGCCTAAGGATTAGCATACAAGTCAGCCACCATTGTAGCTAACTGGTCATTGGTCATTTCAGACGTGGTTTCTAAGTTGGCTTTTGGAGATTCTGACGGGACTGGCTAAGAATCTGGCAAAAGCTCCGGAATTAACTAAGGACTGGAAGCTGGAGTAAGTTGAGTTTCCAAATCAAACAAGATTCTTGTGGCTACTAATGTTGTTATCCTATCTAGACGCTTTAACTTTATTACCCACAATTGGCTCCTGAATTAGACAAAACACTTCGAAGAATCTATTTTTTGTGGAAAAAGAAAAAGAAACAGTTTGCCCCCGATCCCTTTAGAAAAATTGCTAGAGTGCTATTCCAAATGCAGGATGCTAACCCCTACAAGGAGTGAGATGCAACCTATTGACCTATGGTCGTAGCCTTAACATAACATCCTTTGTCATGATCAGCCTCCCTTGAGTCTTAATTGGGAGAGGGACTTTGACTTGCCTATAACTCTAAAGAGCTAGGGGCCTACTTTGACTGGGCTTTGACCTATCGGTACCCAAATTGGTCGGACGACTTTGACTAATTTGACTAAGTTTTGACCAAAATTTGACTAAACTGTAACTGACTTCCCGCCTTGACCTTTTCTGGTCAAGGGGGCTAAGCTTTGACCGACCCTTCCTTGACCTTGAGTGGTCAAAAGATTAAACTTACACCAATTTTGACTTGCCTTGACCCTAATCGGTCAATGGACCGAGCTTTCACTAGCTTTGGCCTGACCAATCAAAGGACTGAATTTTGACCGATTTTGGGTTTCTTTGACCCTGAACTATCAATGGGCCGAATTTTGACCTACTTTGAATTCCCTTGACCCTGCTTGGTCAAAGGACCAGACTTTAACTAACCCTGAATTTTTAACCTTGATTGGCCAAAGGATTGAATTTTGACTAACTTTGACTTTCTTTGACCCCGATTGGTCAAAGGACTAAAATTTGACTCGTTCATTGGATACGGGCTTAGCCCTTAGTGGCTAGTCCCCTTAGCATCACCCTCAACAAACTTAATGGTTTAGTTTTTCCTAGGCCAGGGATGTCAACCATAGCTTAGCTTGAATCCCAAGGGCAAAGGGCTTTGAAAAGGAAATTATTGAAATGCTCCCTGAGTGTTGTCCATTGACTTCAGGCAACTCGACGAAGATTTTTTTGTAAAACATTGTTTGGCACATTTTTCTTTGGGTGCCAACCACTGATTTGGTTTTGCCAATGGGGAGAGTGCGAAAGTTTTCTCCTTGTGGCTAGACCTAAAAGGCAGGAGCCTAAGCCTTGCCCTCCTTGGTCCACTTGAGGTCTAAAAAGGCTTTGGAAAGTTTTGAAAAAGGGTGGTGAACATGTCTTGACACTTTTGACGACTTTGATGGCTTTAGACTATTTTGACACTTTGAAGACTTTAATAATTTTGATGATTTTGACAATTTTGACACACTTGAGTCCGGCGCGACTTCGGGCTAATTTTGACATTAGATGTGGCGAACAAATTTTTGACCAAAAGATGACCTACCCTAGAGGCATGGCTTATGAGGTTTCATGAATGGTGTTGGCACATAAACACAGCACGTGCAAATTCAAGGCATAAAAATCCTTACAGTTCGCCACCTATGGTCTAGTTCTAAGTTCACTAAAAATATACTGTCAGTTTCTGGTTTGAGTCTTCGGGTCCACCGCTAAGTGAGTAAGGTCCGGAGCAATTCCACCCGAGGGAGATGACTGAGGACCTCTTACTTTAATCTCAACCTTAGGGAGGAACCGGGAAACACGTATGTCTCGAATGACATCCGATTTGGCTGGGCCATTAGGGATGACCCGCAACCTCCTCTACACCATCTATGCCACGGCATAGAACATGTCTGTATAAGCCGGACGAGATAGATTGCTAAATTGAACCTTTAAATATTATGTTCCTTTGTTTCAATGGCTATCCACACATGTGTCCTTAGTGGATTTAGTTTTGAAAATGAAGTGGTGACTCCACCAATTGGGGTGGAGTGTTCTACTTGCTTTAAAAATTAAGGTGTTAATCCACCAAAGAATTGCTTGGGTCTCACCGAGCGTGCCAAGCTGTGGAAGGTTTTTTTTTTGAAAAACACTTTGAATGAGCGTGCCAGTTCTTAAAGGAAACCACCCTAAAACGATTTTAATGAGTTTGTGTTGTACCTAATTGGATAAGGCATCAAACATGGTCCGAACCACATGCCCACATGTGGCCCGAACCAAAGGACATGGGTTTGGGATAGCTCACTTACTTTGCTTAACACACTATTTTTAGGGCTCATTTGATTTTTGATTTTTTTTATCATGGATCATTTAGCATGCAATTTGGAATTTAGGCATAGTTAAGCAAGCATGATTGGTAGCATGAATGAATAAACATGGAAAGTGCGCATAATAAGCAACATAACGAAGGTTGAAAAATAAATTACACATCACCCAAAAGCCAAATACCGGGACAAACTAACTCAAATAGTTAGTGAACTATTCTTGGTTAGAAATTGCTAGAAATTAGTAACAATTAGTGAGAAAATTTGGTTTGTCCAATGAACACCAAATCTGGATAACGACTCTATGGTAGAGCCACCAGCAATATGTCCAGGTGGAAAAGGTTTTGAACAACCACAATTATGACACTCCCTCTGTTCTGTATTGTTCTGTGCACTTTCCTCATTCGGTCGTTCTGTATTGTTTTGTGCATTGTGCTTTATTCCATTTCGGGCACCCTCTCTCCTACTTTTTAACCCCACCTTCCCTTACTTACCTCACTTTCCCTTACTTTTCCCCCTTTTACACACTCTCTCTCTCCTACTTTTTGACCCCACTCATATTATAATACATTATCTCTAGTTTCCTCCCCAAATAGTAAATGCACATAACAATATAGAACGGAGGGAATAAGAAAATTTTGGTGAAATTGCTTGATTTTGAAGAAAAATTCACCCACAGTAGCTCATTTTATGGGAGACCACAAAATTTTGACACAAATTAGAAAAAACATAAAGGGATCCTATGTAAACCTTTCATAATCTCTCATAAAACATACTATCCGAAAAATAAAATTGAAAACAGAACCAAAAAGGTGTAAAGATTTATTTCCGAACTTTTATCCAGAAAGAATGGCCCGGATTTTGACAAAATTAGGGGACATTGGAGTAAATTATATGTAAAAATTTGAGGGATTCGTATGCAGAACGCGCTGTTAGGGAAGTTTTTCTAGAAAGCAACATTTTCACTCAAAAATTCACCCCAGGAGCTATACTTTGTAACTATAGACTAAAGTTTACACAATATACAACATAATATTCTAGATTTTATGCTTAAAAATGATCCATAGATATGAAATATTCTCGGAGATATGAATTTTTTTTAGTAAAAATAAGGAAAATACCCCAAAAAATAAAATAAACGGTGAGAATGTGAGATGCTTCCACTAGTACTGTACACTAAATTTTAACAAAAAAGTCCCCTCATTTTTTGAGTAAAAACAAGTTTTAGAAACCGAATTTAATGATTTTGTAGGATTTACACTTACAAGCTACCCTTGGAGGTGTTTGTGGGTGCTTTGAGACCTAAAAAATCATCCCCTAATTCTCAAGAGGTTTGACCTCTTTTGAGGAAATACTTGGTAGGTTTTGAAAGAAAATGAAAACGATTGCCAAAAACAACAAAAAAATATATTTAATGAATTTTTGGGTGCTCAGAACACTCACAAAGAATTGGAGCTTTGATTCTGCTTTGAACTTCTTGCTACGGGTATTTTTTAAAAAAAATTCTTGTTTCCTTTTTGAATTTTTTTGTGTTTTTTGATTATTTTTGTATTTCATTGGGATTTCTAAAATTAATTAATCCTCTCTAACCACTCAAGTGAAGAGAATTAAGTCCTAGATTCTTCTCACCTCACTCTATAATCACATACTACAGTTTTAACCATGCTATAAAGATTTTTGCCAAATGAGGCAAGGAAAGATTTTGTACCAAAAAAGGGGTGGGAACCTGCACTGGGCCAAGGCAGCCCACCTGTTTTTGGTAATTTCTCCCTAATTTCCGGCCAAATAAACTTTCTTGGAGATTAAGGCTTTCTAGAAACGAAATCTTTTGATTTTTATTAGCTTGGGGAAGCAAGAAAATGGATTTTCCAGCAAAGGTTTATCTTTTTTTAGAATTGTTTTGAGTTCTGATCACCGCAAAAGGCTTTGAAATGGATTTTGAGAAAAAATGCTCTGAAAAGCTGATTGATTGAGACTGGAATAAATTCTGAAAAGCTATTTTGAACAACTTTAAGGCTTTGCAAAACTTTGATTTGAGGCTGTGATTTTTGGAAGGGTTTTGGATTTTTTGGGGTTTTATGAGCACTGCAAGAAATTCTCTATTCATCCAAAGACCAGCTCGGGTCTGCAAAATCGTCATTGTACGCAAAAGAGGAGATGTCAAATTAGGTATCTACACGTTATGAAATTATGATGTATTAACTAACCCAAATTGATTATTAAACTTAAAATTACATGACTTATAGATGAAATACATAAAATATTGTAGAAAACTAGATAATTTGAGTTAAAGGGGGTCTCATAGATGATACCCTGCATGCTGGTAAAAAAACATACCCAAATATAGGACGCTCGAAGTGTTACTTGAGAATATAATTGTATAAGAAGAGCTGAGTTATGCGGCCAAAAGTGTAGTCGACCATACAATACAATAGACAAAGAAATGCATTCAACCATGTGAATACTCCCCTGAAACGTAAAAGTAGAAACATTAGAATTAGGGGGAAGTCCTATGAAGAAATTCCTAATCACCATATTTAACTTAATTAATCAACCACCTCACTCTTAATTAACCACCCTCACTATCACCCTCAATCCCTCACCATCTCCCTCAGTTCCTCACCCCTTGACTAACCACCACAACACGCCATCCACCATTAGCAGCAGCCCCTTGACTCACCATGTAGCTCCAATCCTCCACCAGAAACCACCCGTTGCATCGCCCCACCACCACGACTCTAATCATCAAATCGACGACTCCACGACCATAATCGAACCCACTACAAACCACCATGATGTTTCAATTCGTTTCTTGACTCCCAATTAGTTTTAATTCAAGTGGCAATGGTGGTCGAGGATGTCGGGAGACAATCACAATGTGTCAACACGTAGCAAGTGGAAGAGAACAAGAAAGAATAAGAAAGAAACGTGAAGATAGAGCACGACTAGCAGAGCAGCAGACGACACGCGGACTTTGCCGCAAGCTGTCCGCGAGTCGCGGCCCCTACCGCGGGTCGCGGGGCGCGACGTGGCTCGCGGTCCGCGATCTCCTGCTGCTCGCACGCGATGGCTATCCGGCGTTTATTTCATATTTATCTTGTTGCTTTATTTATTTTATTTGTTGTTTATTTTTTTTCCTATTTCTATCTTTTTCCTATTTACTAGAGGTTGATGTAATTAGGAAATAAGATAGATTTTGGTAGGAAATCCTTTTGGGATTTGGACTTGGAGAGCAAGTACTTTTCCTAATAGGTTTAGGGTTTATGTTTAGCTATAAATAGGGGAGTCTTTTATGCTAAACATGGAGATGTGAGACACACACATACATTGAGGGATTGTATTATTGTTGTGAGGTTGAATACAATAATATAATATTATTTGAGGGGAGGAAATTTAAATTTCCTCATTAAACACTTGTTCATATTCTACTCAATTCTTGTCATACTTTGCATTACAATTCTATTTTGTGTGAGAGAGTCTTATTCTTTTGTCTGCAACGTTTCTGATAATCCTTACGCCCACGTTTCCGCACAACAAGTGGCATCAAGAGCTTTAGGTTAGTTTCGTGCAATGGAAGATTTAAAGACTAAATACAAAGTAGATTTGTTTGATGGGAAAACTAATTATTCCTTGTGGCAAAGTACGATCAAGGATGTTCTTATTCATCAAGGTCTTCATAAAACCTTGTTGGACAAGAAGCCGGACGAGGTGGATAAAAACAAGTGGGAGGATATGCAACTTCGAGCTACTAGCACGATTCGATTATCCCTTGCGCCGGAAATCAAGTACAACGTGTTGGATGAAACAAATCCAAAAGATTTGTGGGACAAATTGACGAAGATCTATGCGTCAAAGTCTTTGGCCAACAAGTTGCTCTTAAAGAAAGATCTTTACGCTCTCGAGATGGAGGATGGGACATCGCTATAAGATCATGTAAATAAGTTCAATGGCTTGATCACCCAATTGGCGAGTTTGGATGTGAAAATTGAGGAGGAAGACAAAGCAATACTTTTGTTGGCATCTCTTCCCAAGAAGAATAACCATGTTATTGCAAGTTTGCTTGTTGGGAAGACTACTATTGCTTTGGACGACACTGTGGTGTCCCTAATCGAGGCGGAGAGGTTCATGAGGCAAGGAGCATCGTCAAGCTATGAAGGAGCGGGGTTAGTAGCCGAAGGAGGCAAGAGGAAAGGCAAGAAGAAGGCAAACAACACTAATAGTGTTGGTACTGTGAGGAGGATGGACACATTCAAACGAAGTGTTCAAAGTACAAAGAGGACTTGAGAGCATTGAAAAATGTGAGGGGTGGTGTTGCTGCTATTGCTATTGATGAAGAGGATATGTTTCTTATGGTGGAAGAATCAAAAGGTCATGAGGAGGAATGGATCTTAGATTCGAGATGTTCCCAACACATGTGTTCTAAGAAAGAGTGGTTTAGTTCTTAGGAGCATGTTGAGGAATTACATGTTTCTTTGCCTAGTGGAGAGGAGGTGAAGATTGAGGGGGTCGGTGTTGTGGAGGTTAAGCTCCAAAACGGCCATGTTGCAACTTTAGCCGATGTCAGACATGTCCCAAAGCTACGAAGGAATCTAATTTCTTTAGGGAGGTTAGATAAATTGGGTTATGAGGTTCATATGCGCAATGGACTTCTAATGGTTACCAATGAGGAGGTGGTAATCATGCATGGAAAGAGGAATGAGCAAAATCTTTTTGTGATGGAGCATGGAGGGATTTTGGCTCAAGGGGATACGTGTAACACATTGAGCTTGAGGGGAGATTTGTCGGGAGACAATCACAATGTGTCAACACGTAGCAAGTGGAAGAGAACAAGAAAGAATAAGAAAGAAACGTGAAGATAGAGCACGACTCGCGGAGCAGCAGACGACACGCGGGATTTTGCCGCAAGCTGTCCGCGAGTCGCGGCCCCTACCGCGGGTCGCGGGGCGCGACGTGGCTCGCGGTCCGCGATCTCCTGCTGCTCGCACGCGATGGCTATCCGGCGTTTATTTCATATTTATCTTGTTGCTTTATTTATTTTATTTGTTGTTTATTTGTTTCCTATTTCTATCTTTTTCCTATTTACTAGAGGTTGATGTAATTAGGAAATAAGATAGATTTTGGTAGGCAATCCTTTTGGGATTTGGACTTGGAGAGCAAGTACTTTTCCTAATAGGTTTAGGGTTTATGTTTAGCTATAAATAGGGGAGTCTTTTATGCTAAACATGGAGATGTGAGACACACACATACATTGAGGGATTGTATTATTGTTGTGAGGTTGAATACAATAATATAATATTATTTGAGGGGAGGAAATTTAAATTTCCTCATTAAACACTTGTTTATATTCTACTCAATTCTTGTCATACTTTGCATTACAATTCTATTTTGTGTGAGAGAGTCTTATTCTTTTGTCTGCAACGTTTCTGGTAATCCTTACGCCCACGCTTCCGCACAACAGAGGATTGTGAGTTCGCGGTAGTTTGCGATTTTTATTTTTTTTCATGGATGATAATGATGATGTAGGTGGTGCGATTTCGATGGTGTTAATGGAGGGTTCGATTGGACAAAGGATGATGGTGGTCAGGGTGGACAGAGAATGTCGGTTGTGTTGGTGGTGGAGATTGCATTTCGATGGTCGACTGAGAATGTCGGTGGTGTTGGTGGTGTCGATGGTGGAGTGGCTTAAGGTGGTAGTGGAGGGTCAGGGGTGTGGTGGTCATGGATGGGTTAAGTTGTGGTGGTGGAGGGTGTAAATTAGGAGGAGAGAGACCGATGTAATTAAGGGGTAATTAGTTTAAGTTAATAGTGTGGGGTTAATATACATTGAAAAATTATAAATGTATAATTTATGGTTTATTTAATAAGTAATGATATTTGTGTAATTTTTTGGGAAAGACTTTGCGAATGTAATTGTTGCTAGCATTATGTTACAACTAAAAATGAAAAATGTTACTAGTATTGCGTTACATAGGGAGTATTTTACTCTTTCACAGCACTATTCAAGGTTTTAGCATAATGTTCAAGTTTGAGCCAATATTCAACTGTTTTAGGGCAATGTTCAAAATTTTCAGCATAATATTCAATATTTAACCAATACAAAGTATTGCTAGCTATTCCAACAAATATAGTCTCACACAAGCATTTTGTTACATGTTTTTGCAAAACTTATAGAATGATACTATATATTCAACAGTTTTAGGACAACACTCAACATTTCAGCACAATATTTTACATATTAACCCAAATCTCCAACACTTTAAGCATAATGTTCAACTAAACCAATACGACGTGTTTAGGGAACTAATTGAATAGAATATTTTTCATCATAATTGATTATTCATGGCAGATTTTCAATATTCTTGTTTTTTTAACATAATATTCAACATTCATAAGATAATATTCAACTTTTTGAGAATAATGTTCAAGTTTTAACTTTAAACTACTATTTCAACTAATATTCGATTTTTTTAAAGATATTATGTAACCTTCTCACCATAATATTAAATTGTACTTCGTATCCATGTTGAACATTTTTAGAAACTATAATAAGGCTACAAAAAGATCATAATTTGAGTATAATTGAATATTCACTTAGAATTTAGTTAATACAAATTATGATCAATATAATAACATAATAAGGATTCCACAATCTGATCAACCACACAAAGGAATCTCACAGTCTTTGAATGAACTTTTCAATAAAATTTTCAACATGACCTTAAAGAAATTCACTAATACAAATAAATTTTAGGCTATGATACTGCACTTAAGGAGTACTTAGTTTTGATGAGCTTTTTGAAATGTGTTCACAGCTTTTTGAATAATTGATTATGGATCTTTTTCTCATATTTTCTTTGTTTCTTAAACATTTCATATATAATATCCTCTTCATCAATTAGTTGCAGATTTGTGCATTAATAATTTCATTAAGTATTCATTTATTTGTCAAAGATAATCAAAATTAAAAGTTCATTTCACAATTCCAACAATAATTTCCTAATTCGATACTTAATTTTCACAATCCTGCTACTGATTGCAAAATAAAACACTTTTTTTTTTACTTATTTTTATTTGTTCGTCTCTTGTTTAACTAATATGTCTCTTTTCAAGATCCAATTTACAAATTTTGATTTCTTCTTTTTTGTGTTGGGTTAAAAAACTTTGTTGTTGATTTTATGCTGTTGATTTTTACTTGATTTTTTTGAAATTTTGGTAGTTTTTTAGTTTTGAAGGAGAGAGAGAGGTTTTGGTATTTGATGTTGAAAGTTTGAGGAGATAAAATCGTTTTTTTGCGCAAATGCAATGTGTAGCCCTTAGAGCTATACATAAAATTAGCAAATGCATTGAAAATTGAAATATAGAAATATTATTTAAAAAGTGAAATACACATAAATTATATTAAAACGATGGAATCTTTTCATATAATAAATGTGAATTTCAATTCCCAGTATGTAATTATTGTATGTATTTATAATTTTTATGCACAGTATAACTAACATGGTTAAGGAATATTCACGGGATTCTTTATTATATTCACGGATTTTGCTTAACAATTTTAAGATATCTTCAAATAGAGGATCAATTTTCCAGAACGTTCTAGAACCTTCAGCTTTGTTGCAATTTTTGGAATATTCTAGATCTTTTCATTGTTTTCTAAAGAGAAAATAAAATAAGAAATAGAATAGAATAGAAAAAATTAAACTTTTTCATTAAAAAAGAATGAAAAATAAAATAAAAGTAGAAATATAATAAGACAAATTAAAGTAAAAGAAAATAAAAAGATAGATAAATAGATAGCAAAGAAAATTACTTCATCCATTCCACAAAATAGTGTATATTTTGCACTCTTCACGTTTGCCAATGAACATTTGTGTCCTTAATATAAATAATTATACAAACTTAAAAATTATAATGCTTAAATATTGATAATGTACTCAATAAATTCACCTGACTATCTTTTTTTCATATATATTGAAAGTTCTATAGGAGATTCTCTTGACTTGCATCGTGAACAGTAATAAAAAATCAAGTTTTCAGATTATTTTTCTGTGGAACACAAGGAGTAGTAAAAACAATATTTAATTAAATAATTAAAATAAAAAATTGAAATCAGAAATTGGTGGAAAAATCATAGAAATTATTTTGAAGAATTCTTTAAAATGTCTTTGAACTCGAAAAATTCCCGCCAACTCCTGCCTTTACTAGATGGGTAGGAAATGGTGAAAATGGGCTTGAAATGGGTATGAAATGACACTTGAGCTTACTTTTCAGGAGACCAATTACGATGTTGTACAATCTAACCATTGACTGTTGGGAACTAATTATAACACAAAATTATGTATCAACAGTATGTAAGAATTATTTTAAGTGAGGAAGGGTATTATAGTCAAGTGAAGTTTAATGATAAAACCAACCTTCCATACGATATGATATTATATGCCCTGTATGGTTCTCTTGAATTTTGATGAACAAAACTGTTAAGAATTGATAAAAACTTATTGTTACTATTTACAACTAATTAAAACTTATTAGAACTCATCTGATGAACTTATAACACTAAACTAACTAATACTGATTTTTAGTGATTTACAATAACAAAGTTTGATAAGTTTTACTAATTTTTATTGAATTTTTTAAAATTGATTTTTGCCAAATTCATTTATGGATTAAAACTGATATATACCAATTAAAACTTTAATGATTGGAAACTGAACATTAGTTATTTTTTTTACAGTTAAAGATGACACTAGGCTAGGTCAGCTCAGAACAACATGACCCAGCCCAAAAAAAACACAAGCTAGGCACAACACACCATTGTGCGTATCGGGCCATGGGCTAGGCTTGGGCCACACTTTAAAATTTCAAAGCTCCACATTCCACATGATTTACCACAATAAATGATTTATTTTTGGAGGAATAGGGGATGCTTTTGATGACTGATTTTATTTCATTTACCTTAGCAATTTATGCAGATGCCCTTCCACCAAATATCTCTAAAGGACCAGGAGCAGGAGCAGGAGCAGGACCAGGACCAGGACCATGACCAGTCCAATCATCATACTATAACAGAATAAGAATGTTGCTACTTTCCCTTGTACTCCACCGAGAGATAGCCCATCCCTGGCCTTGAACATATATATCCTGCTATATGGTGGGCTTAACCTCTTTTGAAGGCTGTTGGCAGAGTGGAGTAGTACTTGAACTTGATTACCCAGTTCATTTCATTTTCCAGCTGAGTTTGGCCTTGGATATGTTATTCGCGATGTGTTACATCTTTACACACAGCCCCCAAGAAGTTTTGGGCTACAGATCCTACACAAACTGATCAAGTGAACAATGTACAAACTAAAACTTGTAGAACATTCATGATTTCATGAAATAATCTGAAGTACAAGACAATCTTACAAGTTTCTTATATGGATTATAAGTTAGCAGCGAATTCTCTTAATTAATTTATAGTTTATACAGAGTAATAAAGAGCAGTGAGCCAAAAATGCATGCATAACTTCATAGCTCCTGAGCAAAAGACGTCATCAAACAGCTTGCTTCCATAAACTAGTGCTTCACGATTCAGTAATCTCTGATTTGCCATGGCAGCTAGAGGTATTCGTTTTCTTCAACGCTTTTACCTTTTTCTCCCTAAAGATAAATTTGGATAACATATCAGCATAGATTAGCACTGAAACACAAATACACAACATACAAGTGACCCTCAGTTTTGCCAATTGAGGGCCTCAGAAGTTTGTAGAAAATAAGCAAACAATTGGATGTTTCCTATATGCAATATAATGAAAGTGCAGTTTTCAATAGACCATCAAATCATATATCCATCCAATAATGAAGTTTCTGCAACTGCGTTCTGAGCTTGGAACACTAGCACAATTTTATAAAGACAATCACTATTTTTCAAACAACTCATGTATAGAGGGTAAACAAAAAAACAGAAGAAAAAAAATACAAAAACCGAAACAAGAAGAAAAGACAAAATAGAAAGATTACCAAGACAGTAAGACAAATAACCAAAGGAAGCTAAACACAGCAATTATAAAGTCACATTAGCATGTGTTACTACTGTGAACAATCACATCAGCATATCACCCCTTGCATAGTTGCGTATAAACATAACTGCCATGTTTCAATGATGAATCATACCACTGTAAGGAATAAGCTAGCGCATTGTTACAAAGGTACAAAGCCATACACAAAACACCCTATCAGCTTACAATTAAAAGAACTTTTGTGAACCAACTACCACCACATCGGCTGGACATTTGCATCAGACAATCAATCAAACTTTCAGTAAATCAGTTATAATGTCCTATCAAAAGGAGCACATATAATGAAACTGCTATATAGGAGCTCACCTTGAAATTCTTTCGAGAGATGCATCCTTATCAAACTCATCAACAGCAGGCTTTAAGGCCTTCTTTTCCTTTAGAGAGGCAGTTGATAGAGACTCTGCCATCCTGTTGTTCACAAAGCTGTTATGTACTTTGCTCTTCTGTGGAGGGTTCTTCTCTTGTTCCTTATCATTAATCCTCTTGCGCTTCTTAGTTTTCTCTTCACCAGTTTCCTCAATACCATTGAAATTGGCATCATTCTCTACGGTTTCTGGCACCTCAACAGAACCTCGACTGGGCTGTGCATTATTAACTTTCTTGAGCTGCATAAGGTGAAACATAACCCAAGAAGTGATGCCACAATTCAATGTCACACGTCCACATTTTATTTTGTAAACTGAAGATGTATATTGGCACATGTTTGCCCTCAGCAACTTCAATAAGGTTTACCAATTCGGTCAGTGCAAATATTATAGTCTCTACTACAAGGATGTTTTGTCCGAAACCACATTAGGGACATCTTTGCGTAAAACTTAGTTATGTTTTCTGATTTAATACTGCCTCAATAAGGTTTATTGTTGCTGATCGCTACCAATATATGGCATAAAAATTCGGAGTTGACTTACAAACTCCAACAACTAGAAGTCATTTGAGATGCATGCGACTTGTTTTATAACCTATTTTTTGTCTCCCATTCACATATTCCCTCTTTTGGGTTAGTAACCTTTTTTTAAAAATGTTATTGATTGTGTGATATAGACATAGCAGTTGAATATGGAAATTTTATTGATAAGACCTCTTCAATTGAATGTTATGGGTTAAATTGCGAGATGATGAGGGAATATGTGAGATAAAGCCAGGAAAAAAGTAGGTTAATAGCAATTCAAATGCATACCAAGTAACTTTAAATGCTGGGAAAAACAATTTGTAGTAGCCAACAAACAAAAACCAAAGTAAGGTAGTTAGTAGTTTCTTGCAAAAGGAATCTTAAGGTAGTTTTGGATGCCCAAAAAAAAGAAGAAAAAAAAAACACTTACTAACGACGCTGGAGAAAAACTAAACATGTATGGTTAGATTATATTATGTTCAAAAAGGTCTACCTTGGCCACAAAAAACCCATCCAACTTGTGAATGTGTGGATAGAAGCGCCTTGTCATCTTCAATGATGGATGAAACCGATACTGTCTAAAGCGATCATACCTGTAAAAAAGAAAGGGAGAGAGATTTGCTCTCATGCAATGTTTTGAACCTTATTAGAACTTTAAAATCCAAATGTAACTCGCTATAGTTCAGGACTTAGCATTACCCTTCACATTTACTTTTAAAATCAAAATCAATTCCACATGGGACTAGCTTTACATTCCGGCGCTTCAAGGCATGGTCAATAACTGCTTCGTTCTGCAAGAATCTATAATTAGTATAGAGCTGGTAAGTACTTTCAATTTCTTCTGAATCTATAATTAGATGTGGTGGTGCTACAAACCTCCATAACCATGATAGAGCACGTTGAATATACAACAAATCCTCCAGTTTTGGAATTTGCATCAACCAAATCAATAGCAGCTAGGAGAAGTTGCTGCATTACAGATAAACACGTCAGTGTCAGAAAAGATTAAGAACATTTAATTCTTCCCCAATGGCATACAGAAGTAATAGTACACTCAGCAAAAAAAATTAAAAATTTTTTTAAAAAAAAAACACCAACCCAATTTTTGTAGCAAAAGATGCTTCAAGTGTCCACTATGTTTTTCGCTACATAAGGATGTGGGTATATCGTTCTATTTCTTAACAATTTCAGTATATTGTTTATAATATGCAATGACCTTTTTATGAAGGTGCTAATTTTTTAAAATTACAATTTTCATAAAGTATTTCGCTACATAAACTCTTTCTTTATATACGAAATGACAGTCAGAAACCTTCTGCAATTGTGCACACTTCTGGACTTCTTCAAAGCTTTTGGTGTGTTTTACTGACTCATCTTTGGATATCACCTGGATAAACAAGGAAAACTATTGAACATCAGAGGATTTCAAGAAAATATAAAACATCAGCTCCTCAAAGAGGGACATAGATTACTACTGATTACAAAAAAATCACAAGTACTAATATTTTTTTTATATGGGTCTTGAATCATTCTAAGTGTGGATACATGGTCTATATATAGATTGGTAGTTGTCATATGAACATGTGCTAAGAAAGAGCACAAGACGGGAGTAAACGTCAATGGGATATAGGAGATAAAAGCCAGCCAGGTCCAGGGAGGTGCACACATTGTAATTAAACGAGCACGCACACAATGTAAGGAGTAGCTAACAAGAGTTATAGGATCCAGCATACGCCACCGATTTAGTACATTATATTGATTACAACCACATTAGAGACAGTGGGTGTGTTTCAAGCAAAATATAAAACTATTTCTATGTCCTCGATATTCAATGTGTTTTCTGTGTTACTATTGCCAATTTGCTATCTATGGAAAATCAAACTAACATACTTCTTGCAAAACAAAGTAAATGCTGATCTACAAGACCTATAAGCAAAATAAATTACTGTTAAGACCTATAAGCAGCAAAATTTGAACAAGCTATACTTACCCCAGTACCGCTGCAAGGGGCATCCAACAGCACTCTATCACATGAATTAATTCCTAGCACTTGTGGGAGCTAATTGCAAGAGATCCAGGTTAGGAAGGTCAAATCAAAATAAGTAGCAGAATGACATAGTCTATAAGGATCATCTATGTTAGGACCATAGAGTCAAACAAATACAGTGAGAAATTAACAAATCTACACAACAGCCATTTAAATCATTAAGATTTAAGAGATTGAAAATTAAGTTGAGCACAGACAAAAAATAAACCTCATTCAGTATCATACATGTTAAAGTCTCAATATAGTTCGATTTTCAATCCACATAATGTGTAAATAGCTAAACAATTACATAAGCAACTAGGTTTGAACTAGTAACTGAAGTGGATTGTCAGTTAATTAAGATCCCAATTAGAGCTGCTTATAGCTTGTTTGCCTATTGTTCATGTAGCATGACTGCTTTTTCAATCTCTGATCATAAATTCATAATTGCTTAGCCTCATAAGTCATAACGTAAGAATGCATCTTGTTTTATGCTTATATCAAAATTCTAATATGTACGTCGCCATCTGAATACTGAAAGAAAACGAGACATTTTAGATTTTCTTTATTACCTCAACAGTCAAACATGTAGCAGTATCTAGTGCAATGTTCTCGTCATAACCATTAGTTTAAATATTTGGTCAACCACTGATGAGTGAAGTTCTTTGAAGACAGGACTTCCATTTTGATTTTTATTTAAACTTTTTTTGTTCTACATGAATATATACTTGATCTATGCATAAAGCTAACAAGAAGCACTTTCATTTTTACCTTGATGTATCTACGATAATTAGTTGATGTATTTGTGATAAAAGTTGATGCACATACACTGATTTTTTGGTGTAACTATCCCTAAAACCATAATCATAAACCTAATATGTAAATATAGGTGATTGGTCTAAAACATCCTATTTGGATAGTTGCAATAGTGTATAATGAATAAAAAATAGAATAACACCTTGAAATTATAATCTGAACAAAACCAACTTTGTAAGTACAAGAATCAGACCTCTCTTCCATCATAGTTGATAACTGTTGTGTTTGTAACCCCCATGCGGCTAATATTTGCTGACAAAGAATGGAGCCTCTGCTTCTTCATTTCATTAGCAAACACTAGTCCTATATTTAGAAAAAAAATTATCACCAGGATAAACTTCGAAAAAAATTATACAGATAAAAGTGGTGATAAGAGGAGAGCCTCTCATCTCAGACATACGATAATGAAAGCACGAAATCCCGGTTCAGCAACGAGAAAGCATAATAGTCAATACATAGATAAGCCAAAGAATAGCTACTTGGAGTAAATGAATCAAGCAATCTAAAAAAGATAAAGATAAATCAAAACCACATCAGCTAGAAAAGAAATACAGCCATACCGGCATTTTTCATCAGAGCAGCAATATAAGTGGTTTTGCCGCCAGGTGCAGACCTACAACAACAACAGGATTGAAAAGGCATTACATTGTAGATAAACAATTTCAGTACCATGTTTAGCATCACTAGATGTTATTTATCTGGCCCACTATGTAGTAGAACTACCAACTGATCCAGTTCTGCCAACACATGAGGGGCACCCATACATAGATCAGACAGATGACAGAACCATGATTCATAACCATCTACCATTCCACACCCCCCTCCCCCCGCCTCTCTCTCTCTCTCTCACACACACATACACACACACAATGACACAAAAGGGAGCAGGACAAAGAAAGGGGAAGATGTATTCATTACTTTCCATGTAAAAGATGTAGCATCAATGATTACTTACGCCATATCCACGATTTTCTCTTTCTCTTGTGGAGCTAAGGCCACCACGGGCAAAAATGAATTAGCACTTTGAAGCTGCAGAAACACAGATGGTAGCCTAAATTTCTCATGCATATATATATATATATATATATATATATGTATTTATATATATTTTTTCAAACAAAAACAAACATAATGCAAAGCATAAGTTCATACATTACCATGTAGTGACCAGCTAGATATTCTGGAGTGGCACCAACTGGCACTTGTGAATCATACACAACCAGCCCAACCTGTACATGAGAGATGAACATTAATAATAAAAATAAATAAAAATAAAAATAAACTTGAGAACATAACTCATTTCCAAATAACATTAATGCCAAATTTACCTTAGACCACCTGCTAAAAGATTCTAAGTTCATTCCTCTGTTTAAAAGAACATCAGCCAGGTCTCTTCTACGTGTCTACGTCCAAAGAAACAAATATTTATAAAGCCTTACCATATGAGCACTATATTAGAAACTTTAACAGAGGGGGATAAGAACAAATGAAAATTTAAATAATGACCTTCAAGGTGTTAGTTCTTATGCAAATAGGGCGAGGCTCTTCGAAGGCTTCAATGAGGCTCAGTAGATTATTAACTGGAAACATCTGCTAAAGAAAAATGATAAAGTTAAGCAAAAAAAAATTAAGTAAAATCTAAATTTAACAAAGCAGTAAGGTCATTGCATAAAATACAGCCATATTAATGCACCTCCACCAACATCCCGATAAGGAACTCGTTGTAGCCATAGTAGAAGGACAAGTCCTTCTTCAGCTGCTCAATGCAATCACTCCTTCCTGCCCCTTGTTTTGGCCTCAAAGACTTAAAGTTGGAAAGCACCTGCACAACTAAAACCATTGAAAAAGAAAATAGGCGTAAACACTTGATGCAGAAAATTAAACCCAAATTGTTAAATTCTATACAAAGTATAATACATGCATCAGATATGGAGGACAAATGAAAATCCATTCTTGAATAACTCGGAATATTACAATGTAAATAATTCTCGCATCTATACATGATATGATTATAGTGTTGCTCAACATACTTTCTTTTATCCTCCTTTGAAGGCTTGGAAGATGAGGAGGTTGATTAGCTTCCTGTTCAAGCTCCTAAAATATTTAAAGAAAGCCAGTTAGACATTTATATCATAAAAAATGGCAATGCACTTGAGCAAAACAAAGAAAAACACCTCTTCAGTTGGCAGTATAAATCCATCTAATTCTTCTTCTTCTTGTTCTTGTTCTTGTTCTTGGATGTTGAGCTTCAGTTCTTGGGATGCTTCCCTTTCTTGCCTAGCTTGTTCCTCATCGATTGCCCTCGATTTTTTCACAATATCATCCGACTCATTATCTGAATCTAATTCTAACTCCAACTCGGAACTTGAACCCATATCTGAACCTGACCCTGAAACTTTCTCGACGTGGTCTATATCAGAATCAAACTCGAAACTAGAACTAGAACCCATGTACGACCCAGTAATAGTATCCAATTTCTTCCCTTTCCCTGCGACATACTACGTACTTAGTATTATATACTTAAGCACCATATTATGTATATACTCAACAAAATATATATGCCACCTAGACACTGTGTTCCGCAAGCATAACAGAAAGTAGCCAAAACAAAATTCAAAATCAAACTCAAACAAAACTGACCGTAACCTTCCAAAGTGACTATATGGAAATATCAAAACTTTATTGAAAATAATACTCCTAATAAAATTTTAAAACCAAACCAAGCAAAACCATCAAACACAAACAAACAAAAACCATATTAGAATAACTAGCATTATAACGCCTAATGTACATACAGAATAAATAAATAAATAACATCCAGAAGAGCAACGCATCCCAATGCCGATGTATATGCGTATATTATTTATACTTTATAGTGGAAAGTGTATTGAAAATTCAGAATAAAGAACTAACGATGGAACCCTATATTGAAAAGGATTGGACAAAAATTACCATAGAGTTGCTGTTCATCGCCCACGGCAGCGGACCGGCCATCGCAAGACTTTAACCCCAACGACTCCATTGAGAGAGCCAAAATTGCTCAATAGAAACAGAAAACTGCAATGGTAGTCAGAGCTGGGTTTGAGCAGAGTGTCGCCGGTGTGAGCAGGGTCGCCGGCAGTGAGCAGAACTGCAATGGTAGGGTTTCGTATCTGAGAAGAGTGAACGAGTGTTAGAGACTTAAAAAGAGTTAGACCTGGGCTTTTTGTTTGGGGGTCATTTTTAGTCAGTGTTTTTTTGGGCAAAAAATATGCGTTTTAATCAACGTTTTAATCGGCTTACCTCCGTTCTTTTGGCATTTTAAACGGGCTCACGTTTTAATCCGTTAACGGATTCAGCGTTTAATTCGCGAATTGAACCCGAATTAATCAATTAAGGGCATGTTTAGATTTACTGAAAACAGCTGAACTGAACTGAACTGAACTGAACTGAATTGATAAGAGCTGATTGGCGCTGAACTGAACTGAACTGAACTGAATTGAATTGAATTGAATTAAATTAAATTGAATTTAATAAATATATAAATATTATTTAAATAATAATATGAATATTAAATAATAATTATGATGATAGGTAATAATAATGAATAATTATTAATGAATAATAATAATTGTATTTTGGATATTTTTAAATGATAATTATAAATAAATAATATTAATAATCATAAATAAATAATATTAATAATCATAAATTAATAATAATAATGATTAAAGATTACAATGATAATTAATATTAATTATTTTATAGTCTTTGTATTAATATATTAATACCTGATGATGATTATATAATAACAATAATATCTAAGAATTAAATTAATATTAATCTTTTAATAATTAGATTTAATTATATGTTAATATTTAGTAATAAAATAATGATTGGGTCGGACCGTGCAAAATTACATCATAAATCGTTTTGACGTGATTTGATTGGATTATGGGCTGAAAACGTGGGTTTATTTGTGCCTTTAACCTAAATCATGTTCCTCCCTAATGATAATAATAATAATGAATAAAGCTATAATAAACAAAATAATATACAGATAATAATAATAATACTTAATAATAATGATATACAAATAAATAATAATAATAATATAATAATAATAATAAAAGGAATTAGTAAAATAAATTAGAGCAACATAATAATATTTAACAAAATGGTTATAAAAGAATGGAGCTGAACTGAACTGAATTGAACTGAACTGAACTGAACTGAACTGAACTGAACTAAACTGAAATTAAGCTGAAATGAACAGGCTCTAAGCCTCTAAAACATCACTTTCTTTCTCTGTCAACTTTAAACTATCTGCATAACTTCAGAATTCTCGTTTAAAGATTCTAACCTGTTCAAGAGGAAGACCCTAACAAAGTAAAAAAAAAAGGTCATTAATATGATATTCTTACGGAGTGAGGGCTTGTTTAGATTTATTGAAAACAACTTAACTGAGTTGAATTAAACTGATTGGAGCTGAATTGAACTGAACTGATTGGAGCTAACTGAACTGAACTGAACTGAACTGAACTGAATTGAATTGAATTTAATAAATATATAAATAATATTCAAACAATAATAATATGAATATTAAATAATAATGATAATGATAAGTAATAATAATGAATAATAATAATTGTAATTTGGATATTTTTAATGATAATTATAAATAAATAATATTAATAATCATAAATTAATAATAATAATGATTAATGATTATAATGATAATTAATAACAATTATTTTATGGTCTTTGTATTAATATATTAATACATGATGATGATTATATAATAACAAGGGTAATTCCAAATGGTACCCTTAAAGAATTGGAAATTCCATTTGGTACCCAAAAAATAAGTTTGTTCCAAACAGTACCTCTAAACTTTTCTATAAGTCTAAACCATGACATTCCGTTAACTTTTCCGTTAATAAAGTTTTTTAACTTTTATTATTAATATAATTTTCTGTTAATTATATAATTAGTTTGCTAATTATGATTAATCATCAAAAAAAATACCCAAAAATACCAAAAAAATACCAAAATTTTAAAAAAAAAAACCCCAGCCCCCCGCCTGCCCAACTGCACCCCCCCCCAACAACCACCCCAACCAACCCCCTACCTACCCCCAAAACCCCTTCCCCGACCCCACTCACCCCGGAAACAGCCCCCTCCCACCCCTGTCGCCCCCTACCCCCACCTCCAGCGACGCCCCCACCCCAATTCGACCAAACCCAGCCAGTTAGCCAACCCCCACCCCAATCCGAACCAGCCGAACCATCCCTACCCCATCCCCGCCACAGACCCCCAAACCCCCCAGCTGCACTCCCCCCAACCATTCCATATTTTTTTTTGTATTTTTTTGTATTTTTTGGTAATTTTTTGGTATTTTAATTAAGGTTTAGTTAAGGTTTAATGGTTTAATTAAGGTTTATTTAAGGTTACATTAGGCTTAGAACAAGGTTAAGAAACTTTATTAACGGAAAAGTTAACGGAATGTCATGGTTTCGACTTATACAAAAGTTTAGTGGTACCATTTGGAACAAACTTATTTTTTGGGTACCAGATGGAATTTCCAATTCTTCAATGGTACCATTTGGAATTTCCCTAATAACAATAATATCTAAAAATTAAATTAATATTACTATTTTAATAATTATATTTAATTTTATAAATATTTATTAATAAAATAATGATTGGTTGGACCGTGCAAAATTATATCATAAACCGTTTTAACGTGATTTGATTGGATTATGGGCTGAAAACTCGGGTTTAATTGTGCTTTTAACCTAAACCATGTTCCTCCCTAATGATAATAGTAATAATAATGAATAAAGTTATAATAAACAAAATAATATACAAATAATAATAATACTTAATAATAATAATATAAAAATAAATAATAATAATAATAAAAGCAATTAGTAAAATAAATTAGACCAACATAATAATATTTAACAAAATGGTTATAAAAGAACTGAACTGAACTGATTGGAGCTGAACTGAACTGAACTGAACTGAACTGAAACTGAACTGATTGGAGCTGAACTGAACTGAACTGAACTGAACTGAAACTGAACTGATTAGAGCTGAACTAAACTAAACTGAACTAAAATTAAGTTGAAATGAACAAGCCCTGAGTCTAGCATGGGGCTAACACGTTGTAGGACCAGCACCAACATTCATGATAGTTTGACCACTAAGAGTCACAGACTCACAGGTATTAGTTAAACAAGTATGGTAGCTTACAAAACTTCTACTTAGATTTCAGTTTCTTTATTAAAAAAAAAATAAGCCAATCATCCAAACATGATATGCGTTAAAGGGTGATACATTTAGAGATTGAGAAAAATGGAGGATTAAATCCAACCACCATCATTATCAATTGCAGCTATAGAAATGCATCGAATAAGTTTGTCAATACAAAGCCCTGAAAATTATACTCCCTCCGTTTCCTAAAAATCTTTACACTTACAAAAACACAAGAACCAAGAAAGTGGGTATAAAAGCATGACAATGATAGGAAAGTAACTTAGGAGAGAGAATAAAGAATAAAGAATTAACTTTATGAGAGCATAAAGAATACAAAATTGGTGGGGGCATATATCCCAAAATGGTAAAAGTAAAGTGTAACAATTTTTGTGAAACGTATTAAAAAGGAAAGCGTAACAATTATTGAGAAACGAAGAGAGTACTTTTTAACTACTGTATGAACAAATTACTTTCTTTTCTCAATTCTTCCATTAAGTATATACTAGAGTTATATGCACACGTTGCGTGCGGAATAATGTCAAATTTTGCATAAAGATATAACATTTAGTTTATTTAGGTTGTTTGGTATTTCTTTATTCAAAATTTAAAAATGTGAAAATAGTTAGGGCCTGTTCATTTCAGCTTAATATCAGTTCAGTTGAGTTCAGTTCAGTTGAGTTCAGCTCTAATCAGTTCAGTTCAGTTCAGTTCAGCTCCAATCAGTTCAGTTCAATTCCATTCTTTTATAACCATTTTTGTTAAATATTATTATGTTGGTCTAATTTATTTTACTAATTGCTCTTATTATTATATTATTATTATTTATTTTTATATCATTATTATTAGGTATTATTATTATCTGTATATTATTTTGTTTATTATAGCTTTATTCATTATTAATACTATTATTATTAGGGAGGAACATGATTTAGGCTAAAAGCACAAATAAACCCCCCGTTTTCAGCCCATAATCTAATCAAATCACGTCATGGGTGTATTGCACAAGTAAAATAAGAAGCTTATAAAGAGAGGGAATGCAATAGGACAAATATGGACATATCCCATAATAAATAAATAAATTAGTGTAGGACCATACTATTTTTGGAAGTGTATCAAGTAATATGGGACTGACGGATATGGGAAGCGTATCAAGTAATATGGGACGGAGGGAGTAATATTAATTTAATTCTTAGATATTATTGTTATTATATAATCATCATCAGGTATAAATATATTGATACAAAGACTATAAAATAATTGTTATTAATTATCATTATAATCATTAATCATTATTATTATTAATTTATAATTATTAATATTATTTATTTATAATTATCATTTAAAAATATCCAAAATACAATTATTATCATTCATTAATAATTATTCATTATTATTACCTATCATCATAATTATTATTTAATGTTCATATTATTATTGTTTAAATATTATTTATTTATTTATTTAATTCAATTTAATTCAATTCAGTTCAGTTCAGTTCAGCTCCAATCAGTTCAGTTCAGTTCAGTTCAGCTCCAATCAGTTCAGTTCAGTTCAATTCAGTTGTTTTCAGTAAATCTAAACAGGCCCTTAGTTATGGGGAGAGTTGTTCCATTTAATTAGGAATTTTTTTAAAAAAAATAAATGTTGATTTTTGGTGTCCCCCTCCTCTTCACTTATAAAATAGAGATGTAATCAAACCAGGAATCCCTAAAATATCAATAACAAAAACCCCTGCACACTTAATTGGCATATTAAAAAAAGGAAATTATCATTTTGGGTACCTGAGGTTTGACAAAATATTATTTTGGGTACCCAAGTTTTCAATAATATCGATTTGGGTACCTGAGGTTTGACAATAGGTTCAATTTAGGTACCTCCATACTAACGATGTTAACTTACCGTTTAGTGTGACCCACTTTTAAGATAATCAATTGTTCTAATCTATTTCAAAGATCTAATGACTGTTATTATTTTCAAAAAAGTGGCAATTCCAATATTACTCTTGAAATAGATGAGGGTCATTGATCATTTTAAGAAGCGGATCTGCACCTGTTTAAATTTGACTCAAAACCCGACCCAAAATAATGCGTTTCGAACACAAATTTTTTGACTCGAACCCGAGAAAACCGTTTTTTACTCGGCCGATTGAAAAATAATTATATTTATAACAATAGTATGAAATATGGGAATTTTTTACATATATGACACAAAAACTAAATGAAAGAACGAAAGTGCAAATTCAAATCCCTTAACCTGTTGGGTCTACCCGAAAGTCCGAAACTGACCATGCTGGGTCTTAAACAAGGTTTATTGGACCTGAACTCGAAAACATTTTATTCAAACCGGCCTGTTTGACAAATTCACATCCCTTAACCCGTTGGGTGTACCTAAAACCAAACACCAGGGTCTTAAACAAGGTTTATTCGGTCCAAACCCAAAAAAATATTTTAACCGACCCGTTTGACCGGTCTAAGTGGGTCACACTTAATGGCAAGTTAACTCCGTTAGTATGAAGGTACCTTAATTGAACCTATTAGCAAACCTTAGGTACACAAATTGATAATATTGAAAACTCAGGTACCCAAAATGATAATTTTCCTAAAAAAAAATAACATGAATCTCTTCATTCTCGGATAACAAGTACAAATCTAATGCACTAAATTAACAGGTAAAAAGGGAAATGGATACCTGAAGCGTACGCGAAATTGACATTAAGGCCGCTAAATTAGATCTATTTTTCTCAACTCTAATTGTGAGTTCCAAAATTAATATTATCGGGGAGGAAAGAATTGCTTACCAATTTAAATCTTCCAACTTTCTTCCACAACACAATTGATTGATCTTCCTGCAACCTGAAATTCGGAATCTTTTTTTTTTGGTGTTTGCACTCAGTTCACCATTCGGGCTACATCCGGATCGAGGCCAAGTTCGGGGTGGTTAGGTTCCATTCCACTCCCAAAGGTGTTGCGGGGATTCGAACACGAGTCCGTCCTACCAAATTCAGTCCCCATCACCATTGGACCAACACTTACTTGGTAAGAAATTGGGAATCTAAATGCATACGTTACAATGGAAAGTTAGAAACATACGAACTAAGTTAGAGAACCAACAAATTTAACTTAATTTATGAATGAAGAACCCTAGAAATTATAATTCTCAAAACATATTACTTTAAATTATCGTTTATGTAAAAAAAAAAATGAAAGAAACGAGAGCAAGAGAATAAAAGACTAGAACATAAAATTTTGGGGATGAAGGGGAAAATAAATCGCGCAACTTTTCGGAGTAACATTAACGACAGAAAAAATTTGAAAGGGAAGCGCTTTGATTTTGTTTATGGATATTTCCTGAGGTACTTCCGAGGTTACGGCTAATGCCTTGGGTACCCTCCTCGTTTTCGAGCTAGCTGAGATGCCACCAGAGTCCATGTTCGTGTCTTAAATGTCATTAATGGTAACAGATGTTAATGCAACGTTAACTCCAGTTAGAAAAAAGCGCGTTCATTAAATATTAACTATCAGGGGATTATTTTTGAAAGTTGTTCGTAGTGAACTGCATCACACCAGTCTGTTGGTCTTCCCCCAAATCAAAACCCCCCAAAAATTAGGGTCCAAAAGCTCGAAATTTACAAAATTGTGGGCAATTGGAACTTCAAAAAGCGATTCTGGGCTACATAACCCTAAATTTTGGGTTGACTTTTCAGTTCATTCGCTTTGAAAGGTTCGAGTTCCACATTTTAAAGGTATGTTTCTCAAATCCTTCTTTATTATGTGAAATGGATTTTAGGGTTATTTCGAATCTTTGAATTACTGGAATTTGGGGTTACTTCAATTTAGGGTTTTATTGTAAACTTGATATTTAAATTGCTGCAATTTAAGGTTATTTGAAACATGCATTGAACTGGGATTGTAGTTAAGTGTTACATTTTGCTATTTGAAACTTGATATTTACAATGGCTTTATGATTATAGACTTTAATTGTGGGTTATTTGTTGGATTTTAAATCTGGAATGTTTGTTATATGTAGGAATAGAATATGGCAGATGTGGTATATTGGTTGAATGTTAGTTACAATAAACAGGGGTATGATATTGGTATAAAGGATCCTGATCAGTATAGCTTTATGTGCTTGCTTGAAGATTTGGAGAATGAGGGTTACAAACAGAATGTCATACTTGCTAAGTGTCCAGTTGTTAGGTATTATGATCCTGGTTTTGAGAAGAGTGTTGAGGTTGATGGTGATGTAGCATTGTGTAAGATGTTTAAGTGTTTTAGGGGGAAAAAGATATAGACTTGTTTATTGAAGAATCTGGGAACCCTTCAAAAGGTGTGCAATGTTGGTTGAATTTGAAGGCTGCTAAGGAAACAGAAGGAAGAGAAAGCTAAAAAACAGAGAGAAAATGAGGAAAGAAGGCAGAGGGAGGAAGAGGAAAGAAAGAAGAGAAAGGAAGAGATGATGGTCCCACCTTTGTCCAAATCTGTTCCCTTTTTCACAGTTGAAGAAGATGGAGGAATAAACACAAATCTAGAGTATTATTATGTTGATCTAAACACTGGTAGAACAATTAGGCAAATGAATGATTTTGGGCCTGAATTTGGTAAGAAAGACAAAGGTCCACAAGATGTGGGTAGGTCAAGTAATATTGACAGTGGGGTACACCAAAAAAAAGGACAAACAACCCTACTTTGAGCCTCCACCATCCAAATCCAAAAAACAAGCTAAGAAACTCACACCTATTATGAGGAGTCCTAGAACAAGCTTTGTCTCCCAAACTCCCCAATTTAATGATCCCTTTCCTCAATCACAATCCCAGCCAACACAGCCCTGTTCTGAAGCACAAACACAACCTCAATCTCAGACAACCCAACCTGATAAAGAACAAACACAACCTCAAACTGACACAACCCAACCTAAAAAAGAACAACCACAACCTCAAACTCAGACATCCCAACCTGGAAAACAACAACCACATCCTCAAACTCACACAACCCAACCTGAAAATGAACAAACTCACACAACACAACCTGAAACTCCTCAAACACATCATGCAACTGGTGAACCAAACTCTGAAACATAGCAGCCTCAAACAGAAAGTCAACAGGGGGCTTATTTGGTGAGGGAGAAAGTTGATAATAAGAGGTACAGGACTGTTTGTGCAAATGAAGATTGTAATTGGAAGATTCATGCAAGTGTACTTTATGATGGAGTTACATGGGCTATAAAAATAATACAAGGGCCACACACATGTTAGAGAATTGAACACAACCCATTGGCAGGACAAAAATGGTGTGTCTCAAAGATATAGGAGGATGTGAGAGCCAATGTCCATATTCCAATTAAAGCATTATCAGATCTTGTGCTTGAGAGATTTGGAGTTAGTGTGCCCGACTCTACAATGTACAAAGCTAGGGCAACTACTGTTAAGGATATTCAAGGGTGTCATTTAGAAAGTTATGCTAAGCTGCCACAATACATATATGTCTTAAAAGATGTGGACCCCCAAGCATTTGCTTTTATTAGTTGGATCAATGAAGGGCCTGAAAAAACCTCTCACTTTTTGGAGAATGTATATTAGTTTTGAAGCTCAATATCAGGGGTTTATCAAGGGGTGTAAACTATTAATTGGCATTGATGGATGCCATTTGAAGGGGAATTACAATGGGTGTCTAGTTTCTGCAAAGCATTAGATGGAAACACTACAAGAAAAATTACATTGGGCGTCAAAAACATACTACCTCCGTTCTATATGTATTGCAACCTTTGACATTTTGCACTATTCATACACTACCCTTTGACCTTCTTTTATGATTTATACATAAGGATAAATATAGCCATGTGAGATCTTGTTAGATTCGTCTCGATATATGCTTAATTAATATCAACTTTTTATAATTTTTACTTAAATAAAATTAGAGATATGAGTGTCTAAAGTAGTGCGTTGGGAGGCGTAAAACTTCCTATGTTGCAATACATATGGAACGGAGGTAGTATAACAGAGGGCTTCCAAAAAAAAATTGTCGCACATGTTCAATTGAGGGCGACAATATTAAAGTGTCGCACAAAATGTAAAATTGGGCGTCAAATATGAAATTTCGTAGCGCAAAACTATATATGGGCTACATAAATTTTTAATGTAGCGCAAGGCAAGTAAATGGCTAAGGTTTTTTGTTTTTCGTGGCCCACATCCCAAAATTTTCAGTGAAATAACACCGCGAAATATCCCGCCTTGCACGAGAATTACGCTCTTTCATCCTCCAAACCCTATTTTTACCTTCTTCCCAAAATTTCATCTTCTCTCTCCCACTCAACTTCTATTCATCGCCATTAGAGTATAGAATCACGGTTTTGTTTTGTTTTTGTGGAGTTCGTCTCAAAGTTAAAGCCCTAACACTCAATTTCGTGTCTAAGTTTTGTGTCTAATTTAATCTCCGGAACTCCTCCTCTTAGTGGTAAGCTACTTTTCTTTTTCTCGTCGTTTAATTGGTTCAATTTTACTATTATGATATGAAATTAATAACCTTCATGTGCAACATCTATGAATTTGATGTTGTTTTTTTTTGGAAATTGTCTTCAAGTTGTAATCAATCGTTGGTTCAAGCTTTGAATATGGAAATCTCCTTTTCCTTGTGGCGGCTTGAGGTTCTTTTTACTGTGTCTGCTGGGTTCAACTCATTCTATGTAACAGCCCGGATTCACCGACCAACTTAATTAGAGCTAAACACAGCGGAAACCTTAATCCGGACTATTACCATCACACTCATCGTCCTGAAACGAAGAGTATGAAATCCTAAAAACCTGAACTTTTTAAAACTTTTAACTATAAACCATTAACACTAAATGAAGTTATCTAAATGATCTGAATAGTATTAATTAAATACTAGAAGTCTACAGAAAATTCGACAGAGTTCCGTTTGAAATACGGACCGCCTAAAATTTAACTTAGGACTTGCTTCCAAACTATGAACCTGTATAACATTTTAATATATTTCCAGCAACTATTTCCAGCTTCTATTTTACAAATTCCTATTTTAAAACTATTTACAACATAACTAATAACTATGTTGTTACAAAACCGATCGTCCTCGCCTCAATACATATAAAGACAGTTGTGATAATAATTCTTGCTCCAAGCTTCCACAACTTCATTGCATCCACCTGAAACTAATACGACACTGCCACCCACCCAAGAGACAGGCCACAGAAATGACAAAATAAACATTTGACTCACATCAGCAACGCGCTGAGTACTAAACCCGTAAAACAAGTAAAACATGCTTGGTGGTTTTTGTTTAAAACACTCTTCACATATATTCACAACAATTCACATAAACTCTATATATACTTTAAATAACTTACTCAACAATCCTTACAACAATATACAACTCTTATTCAAAACTGTAGTTCATAAGGAAATGTAATAGCGATATAATATTTATTTGAAAACTCGGCTTGTTTCCAAAACATTTAAGTTTCTTACAAAAAAACATTTATTTCCATTTCTTATCTCGGTGTGAACGTGAGTGGAGAGGGGTACTACGTACCGGCTGTCTCCAAACTGTTGAGGGTCGTCACCCCACCTTTTATGTTCTGCTTGCAAGACTTAAACTGGACATGTCCTTCAACGTCAGGATTTAGCCCCTCCTGATTGGGTAACAGCTACGGACTACCCGCCCTAACCCGGGTGCATGTTCACAACCTCATTTCACCATTCTTATTTATATTATATATATTCAACATAGTATGTGGCGACTCATTCACCTTATTTCACATATCACATATCACCTTATAACACATTCTCATAAATATCACACTTTATTATTCATAAATCAAGTTTCATATAAAAATAATCAATTTGGAAATCATTTCACACAATCTCAAAAAATATATATTCTTAGCATACATGTTACTTCAATATTAATATCCTCCACTTGATCCGCAGCCTCTAAGACCTTCATAACAAATGTCTTTCCCAAATTGATCGAGAGAGTTACCTTAATCTTAATAACTTCAACATAACTATTCAACAATCACTCACACACATAGACTTCAACGATAAACGAGCAATCTCAATATAACCTGGAACAACTATCTTACTTACCCTCTTCTAATTAGACTCCTATGTCAATCCTTTCCCATATCCTTTGACAACTAATCCTCAATTGCTGGATTCTAAATACCAATAGGATGTCCCCATGTCTTATTTATCTCTCAAAAAGCTATATTTATATAACTACCATTCTTTACCAAATCAGTGTGAACTAGTTCAATATTTTGTTTCCGAGTTCATGTAACCCTTACTAACATTAACTATTATTACTAGTGGCAGTAATTAAGACCAATATCAAGTTATTCTAGACAACAACTATTCTTAGGCTTTCATATTTGAACTATTAATTAGAATCCTATCACAATTAATGGACTTATTGAATCACTATCATGATAGACCTTAGCTCATTCACTAACCGGTTAACTTTGGTCACATTAGCTTTTAAACCATTTAGAATTAATCTCAATACTAATGACATATATAAGTTAATATTAAACTCTAAATGGGTCTATTCTATATTCTTGATTACTATTTGTTTGACACCTAAGTTATCATCGTTCTTAGACGAAAACCACAATTAATGACACTTATACAATATATACGATTTAACGAGAACTCTCATAGCTTGTATTCAATTCATATTTATAGCCTGCTACTAACTAATGTATATTTTTAGACTTGGACTTAAGTTTCTTAATTATACTGAACTAACTAACTGGGTTCTTTTAGGCCAAGACTAATTGACTTAATTCCATAAGCCGATTCAAATTACTTTCCAAATTAATTGTGATCCGACCCCTTACTCAATTTCTTATTATTAGAATTACTTAACTCAATTCAATAAGTGAACTTTGGCTATTTCACTAACTGATTCATAAAGATTATGAAATTATTGAACTCTGTAAGCATATTGCCTCCTATTTCAATCCATCCCTTTTTGTTATTAATCAACTTTTAGATTAGATATACGACAATGAATTATATATTAACACTAAGCAATCTGATACACCTTTAGATTATTACAAGATCTTACTTTTAAAGAAAAACCCAAGAATAATTCCTATTAACGTCATACACCTTGCAAGATAAACTAACAACCTTAAAACCTTCACACTCGATGATTATTTAGTCCTCATTTGTAATCAACCAAAAACAAATACTCGGCATAAACTATTCCATTTGACACTCTATGGGTTAAAACATACTTCGAGCATTCACTCAAAGCTAATGACTTCAATCGAGTCTTAGTTGTTCAAAGATTAACAAGTTTCATACTCCAAGCAATTTCATACTTAGCCTCATTATTCAGAAACCAATACTAATTTGGGATCAATCCTCAAGATGGCATCAAAGATAGATAAAATCTGATTGGAAACTCTAACTAAAGAACCTACTATCACAACAAAACAACGAGGCAGGAACAACAGCAACAGTATCAGACCTCATACAACAATAACAACATCCAAGTATCTTAGTTTATATCAACTCACTAATATAATCTTAAATCAGTAACTAAACAATCGAAATTCATTTCTAACTTATGACTGAACAAAATAAGATTAAACATCAACTAGGTCAACAATTGGTTTGAAACTGAATTGATGTTCTATAATCAAAAGTAGTGGTTTAGTACCTTAGTTAGGGTTTCAAGGTGAGCATGGGTGGTGGTCGTCGGTCACTCGCACAACCCTCCTCACGCGCAATCCTTCATCCCTCTCAAGAAAACCCCCAATTTTGAGTATAATCTCTGAATTAGATAGAGGGTTCAGGTATTTTGGATCTTACCCCATCTTACTCCTCCTCTAATCGCCGGAAAAGTGGCCGGAGATGGCCTGGGTTTCGCACCAGAACCGCTACTCGCACGCTTCTCCCTCTTCCTTTCCTCGTTGGCCGCCGTTAGTGGTTGCTGCTGCTCGCGGAGTGGAGAACTTGCCACAGGCGGCGTGCGCCACGCCGCTGCTCTCCCCTCTCTCGCCCTCTGCTTCTCTTCTTCCTCTTCCTCTGTTTCTCGCCTCCCCTGCTCTCCCTTCTCTCTCTTTCTCGTTCTGTTTCTGTTTGCACAGGAAACAACCCCTACCCCTTTTGTTTTCTTTTTTTTAATTATTATTTGCTTGATTAATCATCTCACTCTTTACTCCCTCACTTACACATAACCCCTTCCCATCTCTATGGCCTCCACGCCACTCATTCCTCTTTTTTTTTTTTTTATTTAAATCTAACCTATCAAATAAATCACCACCCTCCAATATATTTATTTTTACATATATATAAATATAATTAATTTGTCTATTTGAAATATAAATCTCATTAAAACTAATAACTCAAACCCATTTCTTATATTAATATATGAAGCTCTAAATTATTAAAAGTAATTCCATAAATATAATTTAAAATAATTACCTCAATAAATATAGCACAGCTTCCTACTATAATAATAAAATCAAATATAAGTTTTCATTTAAAACACAAGGGTTTCAGAAATTAATTAAGCTAATATTATAATTAATAATTAATAAAGGTGCTTCTAAAACAGGGCTATTACACTCTACCACCCTTACAAAAAGTTTCGTCCTCAAAACTTAAAACAATAAGATTTGAATATAGGAAGGCTTATCAAGAATCAATAACGAAATATTATAACACTATTCGATTTAATTTAACGAAACCAAGATCTCTGGACTTCACAATCAAAGTTCATCCCCCATTCATTAACATTTTTGTGTCTCGGCTACCCGATGCCTAGGTTCATCGAGGAGCTAAAACATCAAAATGGTAACCTTGTTGGCATCGAACTTTAGTCATTCCGTTTCAAGAGATCTCGTTTGAAAATCATAATAGCTATTTCCAAGTAATAAAACGATTTGAAATGAAAATGTTTTTAACGGGCTGAAGTAAGAGTTACGAGTTTTCCACTCATTTTGGATGTTTTCCTTGTTTTCTATTTCTTCTGTTATTTTCAGGTATATTATGGAAAGCTCGGAATGGTTTGTAGATATCAGGATGTTGAAAACTTCCATTTACAGAGTTGTAGAATAAATTTCAAGTTTTAGTTTGGGGCTTAAGCTAAGATAGTTCGTATCAGATATCATTGATTTATTGTATTGTTCTGGGAACTTGAGTTAAAGACATCGTGTAATTTGAGATTCGGAATAAAGGATATTGTTTTGTGGGCCCATAATCCACAGGTCCAGGATCGTGTATTTAAGGTGGTTTCCGCTGCATATTTCATCTAAACTATTACTTATTATTATGGATTCCATATTCATTGAAGTATGAGATTGCTAAGGGTGTTAAGCTAGCAGCTCGGGAGGCCGGGCTGTTACATTCTAGTCTGCCACGCTCTTGTTTGGTATGAATCTCTCATCCTCCCTTATGTTTGTGTTTAATACAATGAATATGATTTCGTTGGTTTTGTTTTTCGTGAGGTATGAATGAGAATCTGGGTTATATTTTTCGTGATGTGGTATGAATCAGCATTTGGGTTTTGTTTTTCATGGATTTCTAGCATCTGAGTATTTTTTTAATGTTAGTTGGTGTTGGATCCATTGTTACAGTAAAGCTTTTGATCAATTTTACTGGGTCTTTCATGATTGGCAGATTCTATGCATGTTTTTATTATTAATGCTTATGTTTTCTTATGTTTTTACTCAACTATTCTTATTCGTATCAATTTGCTCTCATTGCTAATTGTCCTTTTATGATCACTTAAAGTCAAAACTTGTGCGGCATTTGTATTGTTTGATCAATCTGTCTTGCTTTTGAACAAATACTAAAGTACCACTTTTGAGGGGAATGAACTCATTGTTGTTAATGTGTTTCCAATTACTGGGAATATGTTCTGTTTGGATTGGTTTTTTAATTTGAAGTTTGTTGAGATATATTGATCTAGCTCTAATTAGTGTTTTGCTTAAACG
The DNA here is from genome assembly GCA_947645195.1 of Patellifolia procumbens. Classification (NCBI taxonomy): domain Eukaryota; kingdom Viridiplantae; phylum Streptophyta; class Magnoliopsida; order Caryophyllales; family Amaranthaceae; genus Patellifolia; species Patellifolia procumbens. Next base: position 757,242 of record CANSGD010001379.1, on the reverse strand, counting down.
TCTCTCCATTTCTTTTCTCCCTACATTCACATTATGGGTAACATGCCCCTTTAATGCTTCATTATAGATGTTACATATGTTTTCACATAATTTAAGAAAGTAGTGTAGTTGTGAAGCTATGCTTATTACACATATGCTTTGCTTAAAATATAGAATATTTGGCTAACTTTGGATGGAGAATCTCTCTTTCAGGTGACAATTTCTCTCCTTGCCTACTTTTTTTTTCACAATAACAGATGTGTGTGTTAGTGTGTGCCGTGTAAATTTTTCATTGTGCACAAATGGTGTTGGGACACATTGTCCATGTGTATTTTGATGATGACAAACACAATTAGTTGATCTAACATGTTTGGTGAAGTTTTGTTGCAGATGCCTAAACGAAGTCTCGAAGAATCAATTGTCAAACGCTTTAGACTAAGGCCAATTTCCAAATATGTAAAAGTGTGTGTTCGTAAATAACGGATCAAAGTGCTAATGTGTAATATTAGAGATTGTAGGTATTTTACTTGAGATAGTAAAATAAATGCAATCTATAATATAACACCTAAATAAAACGATTTGCGAAAACAAAAAAAAAAAAAAAGGGAAAATCGTTTTTTGAAAAATTGTTTTAAAAATCTGGAATATCTTTTTTTTGGAAAAGATAAGTTTTTTTGGGAATAAAAAGGTTTTAGAAATTTCTGATTTTAAAGAAAAGAATCTGTCTACAAAATCAGTCCTAATACTATTAGGAAACAAATATCTTAAAGAAGATAAAATCTTCTTTACAGATAATTGCTTGCTTAAGTTTAGGAAACTATCAAGTGGACAATTCTATCTTTGTAAAGCTTAAAAACTGATTTGAAAAATGTGAGCCTTGACAAAGAGTAAAAAGATCAGAAAATATAAAAGATACGCGTTTCCAGAAATTGTTTTAGAGAGCTATTTTCAGAAACATATCTTTAACCTCTCTGAGATCAGCACTGAGATCTGTGACAGAAAAACACATACTTAAGCTCGATAAATACCTCTAAACTGCTGAACCCAGAAGACAAAAAAAAGAGGATTCAAATCTTTCAGTAATTTCATCTTTTATAGAGAGTGTTGAGTTGAGTTCCTAAGGGAATTAGACTTAATTAGGCAACACTTAGAGTTAAGTGTTGGGGGGCACTACTAGGGTTAGTAGTGAGGGAATCAAGTTGTATCAAGAGTTTGGTATTTTGTGATTCAATTAATAAAAGAAAAGGTAGGGTGGACGTAGATCTTAGAGGTGAGATTGAACCACGGTAAAATTGCTTGTCTCGTCTCTTTATTACTGCCTTTCTATTTACCATTCTAGAAATTCTTATCGAATTAACAATATTCATATACGCAACTCAAAAGCTCAAAGAAGGTCTCTGAGATCTCGAAAGAAAGTTCGATAAAATTTAGAAAATACCACACTCAATTCAACCCCCCCTTCTTGAGTGTCTCCTTGTGATCCAACAAATGGTCTGGTTTTCTGGGTTGGCTGCTGTTAGTTGTGAGTATGTTGAATGCATGCATCAGCTGCTAGTAGGTGTAAAAGATTTTCTCCCTGCAGTAGCTTGCTTAGATGTGTGAGGTTTTTTATTGTTTTTTTCTTTTAAGTGGTAGTATGTGTTGTGTAGTATTTTGGTTATGGCAGCAACTAATCTAGTTTGGTTTTTTGGTTGTAAGTTGTGAGGATGGTGATTTAGTATGCAGTAGCTGCTAGGTTCTCTCCCTTCCCATAATTTCATTTTTATGAATGCAGTAGCTTGCGTATAGAATATAGATTATTGATTTTTTGATTTTTTTTTCCTTTAAGTGGTAGTTTTGTCGACAATTGGTCTGCCTTTTGGGTTAGTTTCTGCTAGTTATGAAAGTGGTGATTTAGTATGCACTTTGTGTGCCAGTAGGTGAAAATGGTTCTCTCCCTTCTCACAAATTCAGTTTCAGGAATGCATTAGCTTGCGCATAGATGTTTGAGGTGTAAATGGTTCTCTCCCTTCTCTACGTGCTATCTATGCATGTTTGTTTGTTAATCATAATGTATGATCATCATTTGTTACTTTAATTAATTAATTTTGTGTAGGGAGAATGGAATTTGCCACGACTTAGTGGTGGCGTTAGTGCGAAGAGGGTTATGGGCTCTCAATGTGCAGCTTTTTATCGGGGTGGTATCACTTAATGCTTCTTTGTTAATAATAAAAGTTCAGACCCAATGATAGACACCTCCTCCCTCTTTATTTTAGCGCATAAGTGAGTAAAATAGAAGGATTAAACTAAGACAAAGAGTGCTGCATTTTAATGGAGAAAAGTCAACGACATAAATTTTAGAGGAATTGGTATGCTAAAAGATTGATCGTTTTATGTACAATGATGTGTTTTCTTTTGGACATGAGTATTGATTGTTAATCTTATTTCTTGCTTTTTGAGGAGTGCCCCTCAAGTTTCACAACAAGACATTAATGAAGTGTCTCCGGGACTTATATTAGAGCAACCTCCAAAACACCTCTATGTGAGACTATACATAGGTAAATACTTACCTCTCTTTGATGTTTGATTCTGCCTACTTGATTACACTATATATAGTGATTCTTAATTGTGCCTTATTGCCTTCTTGATTATGCCTTATTGAGTTTACATTATGATATATCAATTTATTGCATGAGCGGACTCTGCCGAATTTATGTTAGTTTTCAATAACTAATGTGGAAGCGAGTCCTTATAACGATATTCCTCGGTTCGCTCAATGTATAATTAAATCTTTAAAGTTTGAATTTTGTGAATGAAAGTTCTTGTAACGCGATGTATTGATTATGTCAGTTATATCATAGAATCTGTAACATCTTGTGTGTTTTTTTTTGTAATTGTTAAGGTTATTTGAGGACTCATATCGTGGTCGGAAGAAAGGAAAAATCGATGAGGACAACATTTTGGCTTTAAAAGCACTTTAAAGCACTTTTGTTTAGTTGCTGAACAAGCGTATAGATCAACATCTTTGCTATTTTTTGGACATATAGAAGTAGTTGAAATGTTACTTTTAGAATAACTATGTAAATTTTAGTATATATATAATAGTTGTTATTTTATGTATTATTATTGTTGATGTTTTTGATCTCATGAGTAATTAGAATGATAATCTTATGAATGTAGCGATACAGATTTACGGGATAAAATTATCTATTCAATAGGCCATGTATATAAAAAGTGTGGGACAGAGTTATGTGAAGGAGTACATGAGCTTCAATTATGATAAAACAAACTAGTATTTAGGCCCAAGCGATGCTTTGGGATTTATATGTATTATACTATAGTACATTTTTTTAACAGTCTCGGACCCACTTTAATAATTTAAGACAATTATTTTGTTGAAGAAAAAGATTAATAAAAGGTTATAAATTACTATTACTCATAAATGCAATTAATGTAACTTAATTATTGTTTTTCATTGATAACATAATATGATTATTGTTATAAAATGGAGAGATTATAGAAAGAGATAGAAGAGAGAAGATTGTTGTTTTTTATGTTCTTATTGCATATGAAGTGATGTGGATACATATATATATACATAAGTAGGAAAGTGAAAAGTCTAGGAACATCAAGAGACTAAGGGATGCAAAGAGCCTAGGTAATATGAAGGGGCCGGGTAATGGACATCCATAAATAATATTCGTAACACTCCCCCTTGGATGTCCATTATCGAAGAGTGTGCCTCGTTAACACCTTACTAGGAAAAACCCTGTGGGAAAAACCCTAGTGAACGAAAAAAAGTACAACACCTTCGTAATACGCTTTGGGATGCTGCCTCATTAAAAACCTTACCAGGAAAACCCAATGTGGGACAAAACCATGGTTAAGGAAAAAAGAGTACAACGCGCATTAACTCCCCCTCATGAAAACATCAATAGAAGTCCTTAAGGCGACACATTCCAATATGGTGAATTAGCTTCTTAAATGTAGCAGTGTAGTGCCTTAGTAAACAAATCCGCCAAATTTTCACTTGATCGAACCTGCTGAACATTTATATCACCATTCTTCTGCAGCTCATGAGTGAAGAAAATTTTCGGTGAAATGTGTTTTGTCCTATCACCCTTGATATATCCTTCCTTGAGTTGTCAATACATGCCGCATTATCTTCATACAAAACTGTTGGAGCTTGTTTCTCAGATGATAGCCCACAATCTTCTTGTATATGCTGGATTAGAGATCTTTACCACACACATTCACGACTAGCCTCATGAATTGCTAGAATTTCTGCATGGTTGGAAGAAGTAGCTACAATGGTTTGCTTCATTGAGCGCCAGGAGATGGCAGTACCACAATGTGTAAACACATATCCAGTTTGTGATCGAGCATTGTGAGGATCAGATAAATACCCTGCATCTGCAAAACCAATCATTGCTTCTTTCGATAGGTTAGAAAAGAATAAGCCCTTATCCTTTGTACCTTAGAGGTAACGAAATATATGTGCTTAATTCCATTCCAATGCCTTCGGGTAGGGCATGTGCTAAACCTTGCTAATAGATTAACAGAAAAGGATATGTCAGGCCGTGTATGACTAGCAAGGTACATCAATGCTCCTATTGCACTTAGATATGGTACTTCAGGACCAAGGATGTCTTCATTACTTTCCCGAGGACGAAATGGATCATTATTTACATCAAGTGATCTAACTACCATCGGACTGGTCAACATATGTGCTTTATCCATATAAAATCTCTTAAGGACCTTGTTTGTGTATGATGTCTGATGCACAAAGATTCCATCTTTCAGGTGCTCAATTTGCAGTCCTAGACAAAATTTCGTTTTTCAAAGGTCTTTCATCTCAAATTCCTTCTTCAAGTATTCTGTTGTAACCGAAATCTCTTTGGGAGTTCTGATGATATTTAGATCGTCAACATATACAACAACAATGACAAAACCCGACCCAAATCTCTTTATAAAAATGCATGGGCTAATAGGGCCATTCTTATAATTTTCTTTCAACAAATATTCACTAAGGCGATTGTACCACATGCGCCCAGATTGTTTCAATCCATACAGGGATCTATTCAATTTAATAGAATATTATCCTCGAGATCCTGAACTTGCTGATTCTGGCAGCCTAAATCCTTCCGGAAGTCTCATATATATCTCATTATCCAGTGGGCCATACAAGTAAGCTGTGACTACATCTAATAAGCGTAAATCAAGTCCTTCTCTTACTGCCAGACTGATCAAGAATCTAAAAGTAGTCGCATCCACCACAGGGGAGTAGGTCTCCTCATAATCAATCCCAGGTCTTTGTGAAAATCCTTGTGCAACTAAACGTGCTTTATATGTTACAATTTCGCCCTTTTCATTTCTCTTGCGCACAAAGACCCATTTATATCCCACTGGTTTAACACCCGCAGGTGTGCGGACTACGGGTCCAAACACTTCTCTCTTTGCCAGAGATTTTAATTCTGCATCAATTGCTTCTTTCCATTTTGGCCAATCATCTCTTTGTCTACATTGATCCATGTATCTTGGTTCTTGATCCTCTTCATTATTCATGACATCAAGTGCTATATTATATGCAAAAACATTATCGACGTCGATTTCATTTCGGTTCCACGTTATTCCAGACATGACATAATTTGTTGAGATCTCTTCATTTTCAGGTACCTGAATTCCTTCTGGAATTATATCCTTTGTCATGTCCACGATCTCTTCTGGAGATCCATCAGAATGTGTCAGTTCCTCGAATTGGCCATTGTCAATTGTTGCTCCTTTTCTTTTTCGAGGATTCTTATCTTTGGAACCAACCAGTCTACCACGCTTTAAGCATGGTTTTGAATCATTAGCAACTTGAGGTTGCCCTTCAGGGACATCAATTTTTATAGGAGCATTTACAGCTGGTATATGTGACTTAGTCACTCTATTTGGGTTAGAAAATGCATCTGGCAGTTGATTTGCTAAGTTCTGTAAATGAATTATCTTTTGAACTTCCATTTCACACTGCCTAGTACGAGGATCAAGATGAGATAATGATAATTCATTCAAACTGATTTCCTTTACCAGCTGTTTGGTTTCTCCCCCTAATGTTGGAAAAACAGACTCGTTCAAGTGACAATCTGCAAAACGAGCCGTGAATAGATCCCCTGTTAATGGCTCTAAGTATTTGATTATTGATGGGGATTCATACCCAACATATATTCCTAACCTCCTTTGAGGACCCATATTAGTACGTCGTGGTGGAACAATTGGAACGTATACAATACATCCAAAAATTCTTAGATGGGAGATATTTGGTTCCTGACCCAAAACCAATTGTGATGGGGAGAACTTATGATGACTTGTTGGCCTTATGCAAATGAGTGCTGCTGCATGTAATATGGCATGTCCCCAAGCAGAAATGGGATGTTTAGATTTCATGAGCAATGGTCTAGCAATGAGCTGAAGTCGTTTAATAAATGACTCTGCCAGACCATTTTGTGTGTGAACATGCGCGACAGGATGTTCAACACGTATTCCAATTAACATGCAATAATGATCAAAGGCCTTAGAAGTAAATTCACCAGCATTGTCAAGACGAATAGTCTTGATGGGATAATCTGGAAAATGTGCCTGTAATCTAATCAACTGGGCAAGCAGTCTCGCAAACGTCAGGTTACGAGTTGATAACAATGATACATGTGACCATCTAGTTGATGCATTGATTAAAATCATAAAATATCTAAATGGTCCACATGGTGGGTGTATTGGTCCACAAATATCCCCTTGTATGCGCTCTAGAAAATTGCTAGATTCAGAATTTATCTTGGCTGGTGATGGCCGAATAATTAACTTGCCTTGTGAACAGGCAGCAAAAAAATGACTTTGAAGAATCTGCTGGCTCTTCAAAGAATGTCCACATGAATTTTCAATGATTTTTCGCATCATCGCAGAACCGAGATGGCCTAACTGGTCATGCCAAATTGTAAAGTCATCAGTAAACTTCTGGTTTAATATAGAATGTGCTTCAATTGCACTTATCTTTGTGTAGTACAAACCAGTAGAGAATGCAGGCAATTTCTCTAAAACATTTTTGGTGCCTTGGGATATGCTTGTGATTTGAAGATATTCATCATTCCCTTCATTTATTGTCTCAATATGATATCCGTTATGACGGATGTCTTTCAAACTCAATAAATTCCTTTGAGACTTAGGGGAGTTGTATAATGCGTCAACAATTTCAAATTTTGTTCCTATAGGCATTAATATATTTTCTCTTCCGGAGCCTTCAATAATTTTTGTACTACCAGATATAGTACTCACAATGATGCTTTTCATTATCAATTGAGAAAAAATATCTCTTGCTTTTAAGTATAGTATGAGTAGTGGCAATGTCTGCTAAGCACACATCTTCACCTCTTAATGCTAATTGAGCTTGAGTACTCATGATCTTCAAAGAAATTAAAAAAATAAAATAAATTCACAATCTAATAATAAAACTTAGGAAAAATTATTTTAAATAAGCTAACCTTTGCTCTATCTTCAAATATTAAGTCAACCTACTCAAAATCCCAGAATAAGTAAAGCTTATTACTCACTTAAATTTAAACAAGTCAAAAAACCTACAACCTGTGTAACAAGTCATTTGATTTAATTTTACATTTTTTTTTATTAAATTATACTTTTTCAACACCCTCTTTGTCTCCGGCAAGTCAGCGACCCCACCCGACACCATTGTTTCCCACCGGCCAGAATCTCATTGGCCCAACACCCCACCCGACACCATTGTTTCTCACCAGAATCTCCTTGGTCCGGCGACCCAACCCGAAACGACAACCCTGCACCCACTTACACACCCACACTACATCATTCCCCCACCGTCACATCCCTTCCCCACCTCCATCACAATTCACAACAATAATCACAACACACAATAACCACCTACAAATCCACAAACCCACAACAACCACCTGCAAATCCACAAGCCCCAATAACCACCTGCAAATCTGAAAGGAATTCCGACAAGAAAGAGATAAAGATTGGTGGATGGTAGTCGGTGTGATTGATGAACGCCGACGTTCAAGCGACGCGACAACAATGGTTGTCTGAGAAGTAGGAGCGGAAGGTATTTCGCGGCGAGGGGGTGTATTGCAGGGAGGGAACATGTTTTGCGGGAGGAGGGTCTGTTGATGGTCAGGGGAGGTCGGGGTTTCGCTGCGAGGGGGGTTCTGTTGATGCAGTGGTTATACGGGGAAATGGGGTGTTAGACGGGGAGGGGGTTCGGTTGACACAGTGAGGGCGTTAGACGGGGAAGGGGGTGTTAGACAGGGAGGGGGGCTGTTAGGGTGGGGGGAGTTAATAAAGTGAGAGTTTTAATTTTATTAAAATTCTTTAGAATGAATTAAATAAAGTAAATTTAATATAAAAAAGGCTGACCAATTACATATCGACATGTGTTATGTTTAACCTATCAAACAAGTTACCAACCGGTCATGACTTGATTTTAGAAGATTAGTTTACAAGGTTTACTTATTCCAAAATTACTCAAAGGTTAACTTAATATTAGAAGACAGGGTAAAGGTTGACAAATTAAAAACAATTTTTCCAAAAACTTATTGAGAAGTTTAAACCAAACAAAGTTCATAAAGTCATAAATTGATGCCAAAGTATGATAGTAGAGTCCATACTTCAAATAGATTAATAAACGTAAACTATTAGAGTTTTATTCTTAAAAGTTCAAAGTTCATGTCTCTCAAATCTCAATTATTCCCTTCGGGGGTGGTGAAGAAATCAGCAACTTCCAAGTGCGTTGCATTGTCATGATCAAAATCACCTTCGCCGTCCTCGAACACAAGATTTGTCTCTACCTTCTTTCCTTTCTGCTTCAATGATTGCTGGTAGAGATCAATAAGATTCTTTGGGGTACGACATACACGAGACCAGTGACCATTTCCTCCACAACGGTAGCACACATTGGTCGCATTATCCTTCTCATGTTTGTTACCATTTTTATTGTCCCACTTCTGATGAGAATAGGAGTTCTTGGAGTAACCACCTCGACCTCTACTAGGTCCATAACCACCTCGACCCACACTAGGTCCATAACCACCTCGACCTCTAGCAGGTTTATATCCTCTTCCACGGCCACGACCTCTACCACGGCCTCGACCACTGCTACTGACATGGTCTTTATTATTTATTGTCTTTCCATCATGGGATGCAGCATTCGCTTCAGGGAATGGTGCAGAACCAGTAGGTCGTAACTCGTGGTTTTTTAATAATAACTCCTCATTTTGTTCAGCCACAAGTAGATAAGATATGAGTTCAGAGTATTTCTTGAAACCCTTTTCACGATATTGTTTGCTTTGGAGGAGATTATCTTTGTGAAAGGTAGTGTAAGTCTTTTCCAACATCTCCTCATCAGTTATTTTTTCCTCACATAGTTTCAGTTTAGAAGTTATTCTGAACATTGCTGAGTTGTAATCACTTATAGATTTATAATCTTGCAATCTTAAATTTAGCCATTCATAACGAGTTGAGGGAAGTATCACAGTTTTCTGGTGATCATATCTTTCCTTTAAATTACTCCAAAGCACCTCTGGGTCTTTAACAGTTAAATATTCATTTTTTAGAGCCTCGTGAAGGTGATGGCGAAGGAATATCATAGCTTTGACTTTTTCTTGATCCGATTCATTATTTCCGGCCTTGATAGTATTACCAAGACCCTTTGCGGCTAAATGTATTTCAACATCTAGCACCCAAGATAAGTATGTTTCAAGTAATATCAAGTGCCACATATTTAAGCTTAGCAAGATTCGACATCTTTCACTATAAAACAATTTTACAAAATAGTATTATAGTCAAAATTTAATTAAACAAGTACGGCAGACAAACATAAGTATTTACTCAAACATATAAAGTATAGTATAAAGGTATTATAGCCATTTATTTATTTGATTTGAAGACACTCATTAGTCTTCACTTGGTGCAAAATGGTGAATATATTAAACAAGCAAAAGCCTTATATAAAGGGTACGGTTGCAAGAAAACGTTAATAAAAGTACTAACATTATCAATGTATCATAAGATGCAGTAATATATTATATCGCATAACTATACCAATACATCACATAAACATGCAAAACTACTATACTAAACCAATATGCTCAAACTAAACCAATATACCAATATACTACTATTTGTGCAGTAAAAAAAAACCTACTAGATGGAGCCTGCAATGACAATCCTCAAACTAAATTTTCAGGCGACTAAGTGTCCTACTCTATGCCGCAGCAAAACACCCTACAACTAGATTTTAGTAATGATGGTAACAAGAACATATTGTGAGTAATACTCATAATTGGTGTACGAAGACCAAGCAATAAAGAAAATCAATTATTCAATCAACAAAGCGAAGAGGAAAGGTAAGATATTATCAAAACAATTAATCATATCAAAGCAATTAACAAGCTGTGTTTACCTATCATTGATAGACATAATTGCAGTTGATAGAATTCAGTTCAATAACGTGTAAATCAATGGCAGTTGGCAAAATAAGACATAATTATTGATAAAATTACTTACAGAGGTGGCGGAGAGGCTGCTTTAGTTCCCTTGCGGTGTTCGACAGTGGCGCGGTGGTTTGAGAATTGGGTCTTTGTTGCAACCAGCGAAACAGTGGGGGGATCCCAAATCTCGTCGAAATAGTTATACGTCAACAATCGAAACTTTAATTACTAAATTGGTTGAAGTTAAAAGTAATTTGATGAAGGGAATCCAAATCGCTTTTGATTGTTTACTTTACAGATGGAATTGCTGAAAGGGCTTTGGATGTTGTGAAACTATTGGGTCAGACCGTCTGACCCAATAGTTTTCGTCGGACGAAGCCGCGAGAACGGCGCCGCTACTCCTTCTTCTTCATCTTCTTCCTCCGCCGCGCGCTGCTCCTGCTCTATCATTGAGATGCTGATGTTTGGAAAGCCATTAATTATGTTCAACTTCTACTTCTACCATTGATGGTTCAACTTCTACCATTGATGGTTCAACTTCTACCATTGATGCCATTGATGCCATTGATGAAGAAGAAGGAGAAAGTGAGAAGAAAGAAGATGTTAGTGTTTTTTATTTTTTTATTTTTAGTTAGTTGTTAAATGAAAGAAAAATAAAACCAACGGAAAGAAAAATATAAGTAACTGAAATAACTATATACCTTCAGTTAAAAGGATGAAGGTATGTAGTTACTCCCTTTTTTTTTCATTTGATTCTAACTTGCTTTCATTTACTCCCTTTTTTTTTTAATTTGCTTCTTAGTTACTTTTATTTACTCCCCTTTCTTTTTCATTTACTCCCTTTTTTTTTCATTTGCTTCTTAGTTACTTTCATTTACTCCCCTTTCTTTTTCATTTACTTCTAACTTGCTTTTATTTACTCCCCTTTTTTTCATTTGCTTCTAACTTACTTTTATTTACTCCCTTTTTTTTTCATTTGCTTCTAACTTACTTTCATTTACTCTCCTTTTTTTTTTCATTTGCTTCTAACTTGCTTTCATTACTCTACTTTTTTTTTCATTTGCTTCTAACTTATTTTCATTTAGACTAAAACACGTAAATGAAACAATAAGATAACTAACTGAACTTAAAAGACATCCAACTGAAATAAAAAAGATGAACTGATGAAACTTTGAAACTAACTGAATAAAAATTGAAACCAACTGAACAAAAATTGAAACCAACTGAACAAAATTGAAACCAACTGAAACAAAAATGAAACCAACTGAAACAAAAATGAAACCAACTGAAAGTCGTCCGACCAAATGTTATGGTCGGACGCGTCTGACCCAATACCTTCTCTTGGATGTTATAGACTGTAATTCGTAATTGTCAAGCAATTCACGAAAGGAAAAATCGAACGCTAGAGTGTGGTGCTGATAACGTGTTATAAAATGGAGAGATTATAGAAAAAGATAGAAGAGAGAAGATTGTTGTCTTTTATGTTCTTATTGCATATGAAGTGATGTGGATACATATATATATACATAAGTAGGAAAGTGAAAAGTCTAGGAACATCAAGAGACTAAGGGATGCAAAGAGCCTAGGTAATATGAAGGGGTAATGGACATTCATATATAATATACATAACAATTATTAAAATTGATAAAAGAAGCAACAATAATGTAGTACCGCAATGGTTGGAGCATTTATATTCTATACTCAAGGTCGCGGGTTCGAAGCTTCTCATGGACAATTTGCACTTTTTTATGAGAATAACGTTGATAAACATATTGTTTAAAAGAAGGGAGCGTGACACGTGGCGGCAATCTATGCTTACGCTTTTTAATATATATATATATATATATATATATATATATATATGGGCTTCATAAGCAAAAAAATGTGGCACAAATTTGTACTTGGGGCAACGAAATAACTGAAATAGACGCCCAAAACATGGGTTGTTAGTCTACGCCAGCACACACATTGGCGACGAAAATTTCAATTGTGACGCCCAAAACATGGGCCATAAGAATATATTTGATGCCCATTTTACACAGATGGGCAACGAATTTTACGGAGTGACGCCCAAAAGCTGGGCCCCAAGAATATTTATGTTGCCCATTTTGACAAGCATGGGCGGCAAAATTTTAGAAAGTGACGCCCCAACTAAGGGCGACGCCGATAGGGCGACAATTCTTGCGTCCCTTTAGTTTTCGTCGCCCTAAGTTTGGGCAACACTTTTACGGCTTTGGGCGTCGAATGTTTTTGTGGCCCAATGTTCTTTTTCTTGTAGTGAAGAAAGTATTGACAATTGAACTTACTTCTTCAGGTGTTTGAGGCACACTTTGTCATCCTCTATCAAGGATAATTGGATTTTTATGAGTGACAGAATGAGGGTAATAACACTCAACTTACTCTCTTTTTTTAACTATATTTTCTATTTGCAATTATTATTACTTTTGAACTAACTGTTATTTCTTAATAGGGTGTTGAAGGTTGCATACAGTCAGAGTTTACTAGAGCATCTAGGAGGATATATTGTAGGCACCTATTCAAGAATTTCAAAAACAAATTTCGAGGGCAATATTTTGAAGCTTATTTTTGTAAGCAGCAGATGCATATAATGAACGGGTCTTCAATGAAGCAATTAAAAAGTTGAAGAAGTTGGATGTTGCAGCCTATCATTATCTGATGGACATTGATTTGTCTCTTTGGACTAGATGGAGATTTGATCCAACCATCTGCTGCTCAGTGATAAGTGGACTTTAGGTTCACTTATTTGCATTTAGTTTTAGGGCATTTAGATGCATTTTAGGCTATTTAGTTTCCTTTTCTTTCCCTTTTTCATCATTTCTTATAATCTCATGCTTAGCATTTAGTTTTAGTTCATTTGCATATAGTTAGGTTGCATATAGGTCATTTCATTTGCATATGCATCCCCCCTCCCCCATCTAATATTTTCTTGGAGTGTTTTGAAGATAGAAAAGCAAGGAAGAGGCTCCAAGCAGGGGAGCGAGCGCTCCATATGTCAAGAAACGAAGACAAGATGACAGTGGCTTGGAGCGACCCTGGAGCGTTCCAGGAGCGGGCGCTCCAAGCCTGGAGCGCGCACTCCATGGCCCAGTCTCCTTATGTTTGTTTCGTCTTTTACAGTTTTGCCCTTATTTCTACGAGGTATAAACCCAATTTTATAATAATCCTAATACTATGTTTTTAATTTTCAGAGATTAATTAGTTTAATTAAAGAGAGTTTTAGAGAGAGAAGTAGAAGTTAAAGAGATAAAGTAGATCTAGAATTTGAGAATTGAAGCTTTGAAGCTATTTCAATGGAGTTTGGCAATTGATTTTCATCAATTTTTGAGTATTTGTTCTTACTCTTCTCTTTATTTGCTTTATTACTTGCTTTATTTTATTTTAGCATTTGATTAGTAGTGATTAGTTGATGATTAGGTCATTTATGTTGATTTTCACCATTGTTGAATCACATGTGGTGTTTGAAGTGTTTTATTTTACCTTTTTATGGCTAGAGAGTAGTTCTTTAGCTAGGGGAATGGGATGACCTATGTGATCATTAGTTGACCTTAAAAAGTCAAGCTTGGGGGTTAGACTTAAGGTTGTCTAGCCTATTTATTTGCTGGTTTAATTGCTTGATCACCATTTGAACTTGATTTGGGGATCAAAGTGAAGGATTGAGAGATGAAACTTTTGATGGACCTTAGGCTAGTCAATAGGTTGACTACACCATGAAAATAGGTGATTGGCTTCCTAGGACCTTAATTGAATCGCTATGAGTTGTGGAAATACTTGATTGATTGATTTTACCATGAGAATAGGTAAAATTGGTTGATTAAGTCCTCCTAATTAGCTTGAAAGAGTAATTAGGAAACATATGAGTGACTTAGTCCCTTAGTTGACCCTAATGAATCCCCTTGGCTTGACAAATAGGTTAGCTAATGGTTAACTAATGACTCCCCTATCCCTAGTGTCCTATTATAGTTTAAACCCAATCATTTACTTTAATCATTAGCTAAATTCGTTTACTATTTCTAAGTTAATCATTAATCTCAAAAACCCCCAAAAATAGGTTAGCTCGCTAAATCGCTTTCAAACTTTAAAACCTTGCTTCCTCTTGGATTCGACCCTTTTTTACCCTATATTAGGCTAAGTTAGGTTTATTAATTTGGCACGTGCAACGACCGTGTCAAATTTTGGCGCCGTTGACGAGGAAGCAACGGATCACATTGCATTAAATTGTGATTTTTGAGTCTAAGTCAACTCTATTTCCCCTCCCCTTTTCTATTTTTGTTTTTCTTTGGTACCGATTGGTTGCTTACTACTTGGTAGTAAGCCCTTGTGTTGCTAATCTTTCCCTTGAGCTTTTGTATTTGCATGTCAAGAAGGTTACGTGGAGATCCATTGCTTCCAATTGACCACAATCTTAAGGGCACTTTACGGGAGTTGAGGAGGATTTTTTCGGGAACGAAGGGTACTAGCTACTAGTGAGGAGCAACCAGGGGAGGTGTTTGAGGAAGTTCAATCTCATTCTTCTACTTCTAGTATAATGGCAGAGGATCCACCCGTTCTTAGAGCTTTGAGGGACTATGGTCATCCCGAAGCATTTGAGCTCAAAAGTAGGATACGGAGGCCGACAGCAACCGCTAACTTTGAGTTCTCTCCACACTTGATTAGAATGATCAAGCAAGAACCTTATGGAGGATGTACTCATGAGTGTCCACTTGACCACTTGGCGAACTTTCTGGAGCTTTGTACCACGGTCAAGCAAAATAATGTTACTCAAGAGTTTGTGAGGCTTAATCGTTTTCATTTCTCTCTCACAGGGAAAGCCAAGAAGTGGTTACAATCTCTACCTCCCGATTCCTTGACTACTTGGGCACAAGTAACGGCGGCTTTTGTTGACGAGTTCTACTCCCAAGAGAAGACTTCCGAGGCTAGGAGGAAGATCTCTAATTTCATACAAGATGAGGATGAGAGTTTTAATGAGGCATGGAATAGGTTCAAAGACCACCGACGGTCATGTCCGCACCATGGGTATAGTCAATGGATGTTGATGCAAAGTTTCTATGATGGGTTGCTTCCCATGACTAGAGCTAGTCTTGATTCCGGAGCGGGGGGTCAACTCATCAAGCTACGGGTTGAAGATATTGAGCCCACCATAGAAGAGGTTGTGAGGCATTACTCTTGGGGAAACACAAGGTCTACAAGCAAGAAGGTTAGTTGTAAAGGGAAGTATGATGTGCAGGCTATGGATCATATCCATGCTAAGCTAGACACTCTAGCTAAGAAACTTGAGAAGGTGAACTTGACATCCCCAAGCCAACCACCTTCCCAAGCTTTCTCTTGTGAAATTTGTGCAGGCACCGATCATGCAAGTTCTTATTGTGGAGGATCTACGGAACATGTAGCATGGTTGGTGCAAGGGAAGAGGGGCCTTCAAACTTCAACAACCAAGGGAGGTGGAGCAACACCTCTCAAGGATCATGGAAACACCTTCCACCATAAAATCATAACAATTACACCTCCAACTTTCGACCACCCGGTTTCAACCAACCACAACAAAGACCACCCTTTGAGCCTAACCCACCAAAGCCTTCATCACTTGAGTCTACACTTCAATTTTTCCTTGCCCAACAAATCAAGACCAATGCCGATAATGATAAGAAGTTTGGAGATATTCACTCTTCCTTACAACAAATGCACGCTCACAACAAAATGATTGAGACCCAACTTGCCCAAATTGCCCAACAAGTAAGCAATTCCACTTCTTCTTCTACTCAATTCCCAAGCCAACCCGTGATTCACGAGCATGCTAAGGTCATTACTTTGCGATCCGGAGCAAACTATGAGGGGCCTAAGATGCCAAGTGAGGTGAATGAAAGCCCGAAAGTTGAAAAAAGGGGGAGTGAAGGGGATGTTGAGAAGCTTCTTGAAGAGGTAATAGTAGAGGATGAAGGTGATGTTGTACCACGCCAAGAGAAAGAAGTTCATGAGCAAAGCAAATAGGCTAGTCAAGCGGCACCCAAGGCTTATGTGTCTCCGGTTCCTTTTCCTCAAAGGCTAGCTAAGAAGCAACTCAATAATAAATTCATGAAATTCTTAGAAGTCATGAAAGGACTTCAAGTGCACATCCCTTTTCTCCAAGCCATGTCTCAAATGCCAACTTATGCCAAGTTTCTTAAGGAGCTCCTCTCCAACAAGACCAAGCTCGAGGAAAGTGCTACCATTGCTTTGACCGCCGAAGTTAGTGCCGTATTTCAAAACAAGCTCCCCAAGAAGCTAGAAGATCCGGTGTCATTTTCTATTCCTTTGAAGATTGGGGACTTGGAGCCCAAGAGGGCCTTGGCGGATTTGGGGGCAAGTGTGAGTTTGATGCCCTTGTCCATCGCTAAGCAACTTAATTTTGAACTCAAGCTACAAGGAGGGTCATTCAACTCGCCGATAGATCGGTGAAGGTCCCGGTTGGAGAGTTGGAGGATGTGCCGATCCAAGTTGGAAGGGTCTTCATCCCTTGTGACTTTGTGGTTATGTATATGGAGGAAGACTCCCAAGTCCCTCTTATACTTGGGAGGCCTTTCCTTAAAACGGTCGAGGTTCTTGTTGATATGAAGCGTGATGTGCTTATATTGAGGGTAGGCGATGAGAGCATGGAGTTTGCTTTCAAGCAATTGATGAAGTCTCCAATCATGGAGGAAGTGAAGAGGATAGATAGTTTTGATGAGGAAGTCTTGAGTTTGAAGGGTATGAGGGGTAAGAAGGACCCCTTGGAGGATGTACTTTTGGGAGAGGATTTGGAAGATAATGAGGAAGGGAAAAACTTCAAACTTGCCATGGATGCCTCTCCAACCTATTGTGCTAAGGAAGAGAAGATCGAAGCCCTTAAGGTACCTTCATCTAAGGAGGAGAGTTCTAAGCCTCATCCCAAGGTAGAGTTGAAACCCCTTCTCCCTTCTTTAAAATATGCTTTTCTTGGTGAGGGTGAGACTTACCCGGTGATAGTCAATGCTACACTTGAAGGCACTCAACTTACTCAACTTCTTGATGTCCTTCGGGAACATAAATGTGCCATTGGGTATAGCATTGTAGATCTCAAGGGGCTAAGTCCTACCCTATGCATGAATATAATTCATCTTGATGACAATCATGCTTCTTCTATTGAGCCTCAAAGGAGGTTGAATCCCAATATGAAGGAAGTGGTCAAAAAGGAGGTCTTGAAGCTCCTTGAGGCGGGGATAATCTACCCTATCTCCGATATTCGGTGGGTTAGTCTCGTCCATGTTGTCCCTAAAAAGGGAGGCATGAATGTTATCACCAATGAAAAGGGAGAGCAAATCTCCACTAGATCGGTGACCGGGTGGCGTATGTGCATAGAATACCGGAGATTGAATAAAGCCACCCGGAAAGATCATTTCCCCAACCCCTTTATAGATCAAATGTTGGAAAGATTGGCGGGCCATTCCCATTTTTGTTTCCTTGATGGTTATTCGGGGTTCTTTCAAATTCCCATCCACCCCGATGACCAAGAAAGGACTACATTCACTTGTCCATTTGGTACCTTTGCTTATCGAAGGATGCCATTTGGCTTGTGCAATGCGCACTCTACATTCCTAAGATGTATGGCCGCCATCTTTTCGGACATGTTGGAAATACCATTGAGGTATTTATGGATGACTTCTCCGTGATAGGTTCATCTTTTGACGATTGTCTCAAGAACTTGAAAAATGTGCTTCAAAGATGTCAAAAGATGAATCTAGTGCTTAATTGGGAGAAGTGTCACTTCATGGTTGAGGATGACATTGTGTTGGGACACAAGATTTCCCAAAAGGGAATTGAGGTAGATAGGGCCAAGATTGACGTTATAGAGAAGTTGCCCCCACCTACTACGGTGAAAGGAGTGCGATCCTTTTTGGGACATGCCAGTTTCTATCGCCGGTTCATAAAGGACTTCTTTAAGATTGCTAGGCCTCTATCTAGCCTCTTGCAAAAAGATAATGAGTTTGTTTTTGATAATGATTGCATGAATGCTTTTGAGACTTTAAAGCATGCCCTTATTTCCGCCCCCATTGTACAAGCTCCGGATTGGATCTTGCCTTTTGAACTAATGTGTGATGCTAGTGATTATGCAGTGGGAGCCGTTTTAGGGCAAAGAAAAAAAAGGAAACCTTCATGTTGTTCACTATGCGAGCAAGACACTTGATTCATCTCAAAAGAACTACGCCACAGCGGATAAAGAGTTGTTGGCGGTTGTGTTTGCTTTCGAAAAGTTCCGGCCTTATCTTGTGTGCTCAAGAGTGGTATTGTACACGGATCACTCGGCAATCAAGTATCTTATGTCCAAGAACGATGCGAAGCCACAATTGATTTGTTGGATCTTGCTCCTTCAAGAATTTGACATTGAGATTAGAGACAAGAAGGGAACGGAAAACTTGGTGGCCGACCACCACTCCCCCTCTCATGAGCTTCCCATTGATGATAGCTTAAAGGATGATCTCCTATACTCCATCAAAGCCCTTGATACCCCATGGTTTGCCGACATGGCGGAACTACTTGGCTTGTGGGATTATTCCTTTTGAGTTTCAAAATCAACAAAGAAGGCGATTCCTCCATGATTCTAAGTTTTGTGCGTGGGAGGACCCACTTTTGTTCAAGCGGGGGGAGGATGGTTTATATCGGAGATGTCTTCCCGATGATGAGATCGCAAGTGTTATTGAGAAATGTCATTCATCCCCTTTTGGAGGACATATGGGCGCCGACAAGACCGTTGCCAAGATCTTATGTTGTGGATTGTGGTGGCCCTCGATGTTCAAAGACGTTTGGGGATTTGTGAAAGCTTGTGATAGGTGTCAAAGTGTCGACAACATCTCCAAGAGGCATGAATTGCCCCTCACTAACATTTTAGAATTGGAAGTCTTCGACGTTTGGGGGGTAGATTTCATGGGACCTTTCCTTTCTTCGTTTGGTAACTCCTACATTTTAGTGGCGGTTGACTATGTCTCCAAATGGGTGGAAGCAATTGTCTCTCCTACAAATGATGCTAAGGTAGTTACCAAGCTCTTCAAGTCCGTGATATTTCCGAGGTTTGAGGTTCCGAGAGCCGTGACTAGTGATGATGGGTCCCATTTCGTCAAAAAGAGTTTCCAAGCACTCCTCTCCAAATATGGGGTGCATCATAAAATGGGGCTTTCCTATCATCCACAATGTAGCGGCCAAACGGAAGTGTCAAATAGGGAGGTGAAGCTCATCTTGGAGAAAACCGTGAAACGATCTCTCAAGGATTGGTCATTAAAGCTCGATGATGCTTTATGGGCTTATAGGACGGCTTTTAAGACACTAATTGACACAACCCCCTACAAGGTTGTGTATGGAAAATCATGCCACTTGCCAGTTGAGTTAGAACACAAGGCATATTGGGCCATCAAGCTTTTGAATTTTGATCTCAAGTCATCCGGGGAAAGAAGACTTTTGGATGTTCATGAGCTCGAAGAGTTTAGGTGGGATGCCTATGAAAATTCTAGGATTTACAAGGAGAGAACTAAGGCATGGCATGATCGAAGGATAATGAAGAGAGAGTTCAAGGTAGGAGACAAAGTCCTTCTCTTCAACTCTAGGCTAAAACTCTTTCTGGGGAAACTTAAGTCTAGGTGGAGTGGATAGTTTGAATTAAAAACAGTGTTCCCGCATGGAGCGGCGGAAGTGTGGAGCGAAGAAAAAGGGACGTTCAAAGTAAATGGGCAAAGACTCAAGGTCTACCACGATGGAACCCAAATTGAGCACATTTGTCACATTGCTTTGGATGACTACCCTCTTCCCCTATGAGAATTTTAATCGTAGGAAGGTCAAGATAATGACTTTAAAGAAGCCCTTACGGCAGGCAACCCGGGTTCTTTACTTTTCGAAAAAGAAAGAACAAAAAAAATTGAGAAAAAGAAAGAAAAAGAAAAAAATGAGAAAACAAAGTATGAAATATATATGAGAAAAAAATGAGGAGTGAAATAAGAGGGTTAGTATGAGGGAAATTAGAGTAAGAGTGCAAAAAAGATAGAAATTTGGCTAAGTATTGAAGAAGAATAGGAGGAGCGAGCCAAAAATGACCGGGGGGGTGTTGGGGGGTGGGGGGCTCCACAAGAGGAGCGGGAACTCCTCTATAGATGGAGCGGGCTCTCCATCCCCCGCAAAAATAACATGGAGAAGCAGTGAGTTGGAGCGAAGGGAACGAGTGAAGAGCGCCCTGCTCCAGGCCTGGAGCGCTCCGTTTTTGCTGGAGCGCCACAGGCACGCTCTTTTGTTCCTTTTTTTTGGTTTGGCACGTGATTCATATCATTAAACCCCCCCCAATCCGTCCACTTCCCTTTCACTCATCCTCACATGTCACATCACCCTCATCTTTTCACTCTCATTCACTCATTCAAACCCCCTTTTCTCTCTCTTAACTCCATTAAAACTCAACCTTCAAACCTCCATATCTCCTTCATTTCTCAACATTTTCAGTCACTTCCTTCACAAAACCTTCATCTTTTCTCCTCCTCTACACAAAGAACCCACTTTCGTCAAAAAGCCCCAAATTCAAAAATTCATCATCACCTAAAGGTTGAAGTTTGGGGGAAATTTCTTGAAGGAAAAGGTTTTGGACCGCGGTTAAAGCTTGAAGTCACCTACATTGTTCGCAATTGTGAAATTTCTTCACCCCTCTTAAAGAGGGAGGTAAAACCCTAATCTTAAATTTCATTTTTCTTCTAGATTTGGACTAGGAATTTGAATATATGATGATTGTGGTGTTGCTTGTGGACTTAACTGGTAAATTTAGATAGATTTTGATTTTTATTTGATTTTTGGAATTTTTGTGTGATTTCTTTCATTCTTTTCTTTTTAGTTGCTTACTCCTTTTAGTCTAGTTTTTCCTAGTTTCTTTTGTTATTAATTTTTCTAGTTTCTTTTCAATTTTCCTTAATTTTTACTTTGATTTTTGCCTTAGTCGGTGCCATTCTTTTCGTGCTTATTTGTTGGGATTGAGCTCGTGGTCTTTTGATTTCTTAAAATCATCACTTGGTTGAGATATTCTCTGTAAACTCTAAGCATGTTTTGTTTGCGCAAAAAAAGTAAAAAAGAACATGGCTCTTCTTCCCAAAAGAACCAAAAGGGCACCCTTCCGGCCCTTAAGTTCGTCAACCCCGAACATAAACGTTGGTATGACGAACTTAAGCACTGGAAGATTAAAGCTTAAAAGTTCTTCCATGGTGACGCCCCTGAAAGTCTCGGGATAAGGAGTGATGTAAGGCGTGCCTTGTTTGTTTTAGGCATGGAACGCTTTTACACGTTTAGCGCTTTGACGTATGAGCGCCCACCTTGGAATTCTTAGCCTCTCTGGAGAGATGTGAGGTTGAGGGACATAAGGGGGAGTAAGAAATCTCCTTCCAATTGTTCAATCAACCCCAATGCATCTCTTTGGCGAGGCTTAATCAAATTTTCCAAAGTGATGCCTCAAACGCCATTCGCAACCCCGAGACTTGGCAATACCCCGTCTTCTATCAAAGGGACGTATTTTGACGTGACATTGCCGGATACGCCCCCTTTGATCTAAAAATGGGTTACTCCTCTCACATGCATTCCCCCATCCTTAGATACATTCACCGCTTCTTGGTTACCGCCATTTTTTCAAAAAAGGAACCAAGTAATGTAGCCTCGGAGGAGGTGATTGCACTCTTCATTGCCTCCCATCACCCTAATGACATTGGGGGCAAGTTGAATTTTGGATTTCTATTTCTCCAAATGGTGTCTTGCTATACGCCGAGGGGAACTATTCAAATCCGATATTCATTGTGGGGGGATGGTTACTATCATTGCTTCCGCTCTTGGGTTTGGGGAACAACTCACTTTGTTGACTCCAGTTGATGAGAACCTCTTCCTTGATTTGAATTATATTAGAGCTGCCGGGTGGATTGATTTTACCCCCGACCCGACGCGGTTTGTTTGGAAGGTAAGGGGTCGTCATTATTGTTACCTACCAAACCCGGCGGTGACCGGATTTGACCGCGACAGAGAGGATGATGATATTTTTCTCATCCCTTATGAGCCCCCCGTCGGGGAAGCCCAGGCCGCACGCGTTGACTTAGCTCCTCCTCTCCATCAAGAGGAGCCGAGTTCCGGCCATCGTACCTCAGTGTCAACCTGCTCTTTGACTACGAGGGGGCCTAATACAGTCTTGTTCTCAACCAAGATCGTATGATGAATACGATCCAAGGCATGAGAGAGGACTTGAGTGGTATGATGGTACAAACTAATGCAATGTACCATCACCACGTCGAGAGTGGAAACGTTGACCCCTATGTCAACTTTCCAAATTCGCCTCCTCAACATGGGCCGGTACTGGGATGGAATGAACGCCAACCCACGTACCCGTATTGGCCCCACAGCGACCCACCCAATGATTGGCGAACACCCGGGGTTCCAACCCCATGGGTGATCCCGCCTATCCACACCCCTACGGCGCTTGGCCGTCGGGTTACACAGGCGGTTGGGAGCCTCATGGTCCTGCCCCTTCAGCTTTCTACGGCTCGATGCCGCGCCCTCCCCCTTCGAAAGACATGCCACCACCTCCCCTTTCGAGAGAAGGTCCATCTCACATGGACGAGGACTAGTTCCTCTTGCCCCGCTCCCCATTTACTTGTTTTGCATGATTGCACCGAGGACGGTAGCATAAGAGCCCACAAGGCTAGTAGCCTATAGTTATAAAAAAATCATGTTTTGGCCCCTAGAGATGCTCCAATGCCTTTGGTATGAGCTACCTTACCCTCTTATCGCGTCTCATACCGAGTGCTCAATACCGTGCCTCATAAACATGACTATCGAGTGAGAGGTAGACAGCGTGAGGAGGTAGTCTAGGGCCCTTGCAATAAAAAAAGAAGTTAACTAGTGAATAAATATGCTAGCTTGGGGGATCTTGTGAGCTTGTGGGGCGTGATTGGTACAAGGTTGAGCGAGTTTTTCCATTTTGTAGGGAAAGGTTTCACTTAGGATCAATGAGGGCTTGTGTGATAGTTGAGGGACCTCTAGGACGATCATTTTCTTTGCACACTAGCTTAGACCACTCATTTGACCCCTAACTTGTGGATAAGGAAGGACGGCTATAAGCTTCGAAAGTTGGTCGAGATCTCCCATTGCCTTAACACCTCTATTAGGACGAGGACCTTGATTTCGTGATGCCCTTTTTAGTTTTTATTATTGCATTGGTTTCCTTGAGATTGTTAATTGCTTGAGCACAAGCAATTGGCAAGATTGGGGGAATTTGATAAGTGGACTTTAGGTTCACTTATTTGCATTTAGTTTTAGGGCATTTAGATGCATTTTAGGCTATTTAATTTCCTTTTCTTTCCCTTTTTCATCATTTCTTATAATTTCATGCTTAACATTTAGTTTTAGTTCATTTGCATATAGTTAGGTTGCATATAGGTCATTTCATTTGCATATGCATCCCCCCTCCCCCATCTAATATTTTCTTGGAGTGTTTTGAAGATAAACAAACAAGGAAGAGGCTCCAAACAGGGGAACGGGCACTCCATATGTCAAGAAACGAAGACAAGATGACAGTGGCTTGGAGCGACCCTGGAGAATTCCAGGAGCTGGCGCTCCATATTGCAAGGAGCGGGCGCTCCATGACCTAGTATCCTTATTTTTGTTTTGTCTTTTACAGTTTTGCCCTTATTTCTACGGGGTATAAAACCAATTTTGTAATAATCCTAATACTATGTTTTCAATTTTCAGAGATTAATTAGTTTAATTAGAGAGAGTTTTAGAGAGAGAAGTAGAAGTTAGAGAGATAAAGTACATCTAGAATTTGAGAATTGAAGCTTTGAAGCTATCTCAATGGAGTTTGGCAATTGATTTTCATCAATTTTTGAGTATTTCTTCTTACTCTTCTCTTTATTTGCTTTATTACTTGCTTTATTTTATTTTAGCATTTGATTAGTAGTGATTAGTTGATGATTAGCTCATTTATGTTGATTTTCACCATTGTTGAATCACATGTGTTGTTTGAAGTTTTTTATTTTACCTTTTTTATGGCTAGAGAGTAGTTCTTTAGCTAGGGGAATAGGATGACCTAGGTGATCATTAGTTGACCTTAAAAAGTCAAGCTTGGGGGTTAGACTTAAGGTTGTCTATAGCCTATTTATTTGCTTGTTTAATTACTTGATCACCATTTGAACTTGATTTGGGGATCAAAGTGAAGGATTGAGAGATGAAGCTTTTGATAGACCTTAGGCTAGTCAATAGGTTGACTTCACCATGAAAATAGGTGATTGGCTTCCTAGGACCTTAATTGAATCGCTATGAGTTGTGGAAATACTTGATTGATTGATTTTACCATGAGAATAGGTAAAATTGGTTGATTAAGTCCTCCTAATTAGCTCGAGAGAGTAATTAGGAAACATATGAGTGACTTAGTCCCTTAGTTGACCCTAATGAATCCCCTTGGCTTGACAAATAGGTTAGCTAATGGTTAACTAATGACTCCCCTATCCCTAGTGTCCTATTATAGTTTAAACCCAATCATTTACTTTAATCATTAGCTAAATTCGTTTACTATTTCTAAGTTAATTATTAATCTCAAAACCCCCCAAAAATAGGTTAGCTCGCTAAATCGCTTTCAAACTTTGATTAAACGTTGCTTCCTCGTGGATTCGATCCTTTCTTACCCTATATTAGGCTAAGTTTGGTTTATTAATTTGGCACGTGCAACGACCGTATCACTCAGACAACACAAGCAACTTCACTGAGTCTTGGAATGCTACATTGGGATTGGACAGAATCCTGACTATATTGGGACTGTTGGAAGGTATATCAGTAAACCTAATCAAATACTTTCATTGACTATATCACCTAATTGTTGGCTGCCTAATTAATTAGTAAACTTGTAACAATAAAATGCAGGGATTAGAAGGAGTTGTATGGTGAGAATAGGGAACATGCAAGCTTTATGTGAGACACGGGTTGCAGGTGATGTCACACCCTATGTAAAGGATTAGATTAGGAAGAGAAGTGAAGAAGCTAGATTTTGTAAGTCGTATGTGTCAGGCAAAGGAAAGTATGAAGTTGTTGAGGGGCACACATCATTCCCAATTAACTTATTGGAGATGTGGTGCAAATGTGGAAAGTGGCAGATTTTTGGGATTCCATGCAAACATGCACATAGGGTTATCAATAACTGTAGATTCAAGCCTGTTTTGTATGTCAGTGACTACTATAGTGTGGAGAAGTACAAGCTAGCATATCAACTTAGCATCCAGCCTATGCCAGATCATATTCAGTGGCCAGAAAGGCAAGTTCCTGACATACAACCACCTGAAGTGAAAAGAACAGTTGGGAGACCAAAGAGAAACAGGAGAAGAGAACCTGGTGAGCAAGCAAAAGGCAAAAGGCCAGTCACACTCAAATGTAGCAAGTGTGGTACTATGGGCCACAACAAAAAAGGATGCAAAGGAGGGTTGACAGCATCACAAAAAAGCTCACAAACTAGTAAAGGAGATAAGCTGAAGAAAAAAGGCAGGGAGAAGAGGTTTCCACCCAAGAAGCAGCTGATGTGCTTGGGAGTCAGAAGAAAGGAAGAAAAGGAAAGAAAGCCAAAGAGTAGCCAATCTGCTTAATTTGTAGCCAAGGAACGTGTTTTAACTCTGTTTTATTTTGGGTAAATGGTAATTACAAAACAGTTGAACTTATGTTGATTTTGGGGTACTTAATGAAAAGATGTTGAATATTCCCTTTGGTTCATTTTGAAAACTGAAATAAAGTCTCGATTGCTGTTTATGCTCATTATTGTTGTTGTCGTTCTATGATATATAAGTGTGTTGCTCATTTTAATTGAAAAACACTAAAAAAGCTGGAAAAAAAATGGACCACAATTTAAGAAAATGAAGGTTTACCCATTGAACTTCATATTCAACCAAAAACATACAGCCCTACATCTTAAGAATATCATCTTCATCTGAAAAAGGTATAAACCTTTTCTCCTACAATTACTAAACCCTACATCTTAAAAAAGGTAAATTACAATTAGGCACATGCACCACCCAATTAATTTCACACCCCAATTAATATCATCTATTTCCTTCACCATCTTCTTCAACATCTTCTTTTCAGCACCTCCTTCCCCAATCTGATTAATTCTCATTCTCAAATCTTTAGGTACTCTTGGGATAGCCCAATCGAATGTGTCATACACATAGCATTTGTAATAAAAAGTCTTTGAGTTGTCCTTCGACTCTGAGACCTTGATATCCATCTTCTTCCTACACTTGCATCTTCTAGGCTCATATATGAGAGAACCTAAAATCTCATCAACAATTTCATTGGCCATTAGGGTTCAAATGGAATGAAGAGAGAGAATGAGAGACGTAAGGGAAAAAAAGCAGAGAGATGTATAATTTTCGAATGGGATTAGGGTTCGTATGAAAACTCAAGAAACCCCCTTTTATTTGCTCAAATTACAGTAATGGCGGGCTTTTAGACCTTGTTCTAACTGGAGTTAACGTTGCTTTAACGTCTGTTACCATTCATGACATTTAAGACACGAACATTGACTCTGATAACATCTAAGCTAGCTCGAAAACGAGGAGGGTACCCGAGGAATTAGCCCTAATCTCGGGGGTATCTCAGAAAATATCCCGAAATTTCGAGAAGCCCGCTCAAGGTTTTTTGTAGTAGTTTAAATTTTGTAGTAGTAGTAGTAGTAGTTTATTATTATAAATATTATCATTATTAAGTATTATTATTATCATTATAATTATTATCATTATTATGTATTATTATTGTTATTATTATTATGTATTATTATTATTATTAGTAGTAGTAGTATAAAAACGGACAAAAATCATACAACCTACAAAAAATTAGTGAGCAATCGAGATACAATCTGGGCACCCATTTCTCTAGCTATAGCAAACCCTATCCTAGTGATAATATGGGCAGTACCACATGCCCCTATGTCCTGAGTCTTCGAGAAGTTCTAAAACCGCTTCGGCAACACAACAGACTTCTTATCCATTTCCAGCTTATCATTATTATTATTATTTTTGCCACAAAAATTATTATTACTTCCTCCGTTTTAATATAAGTGATACACTTTGTTTTTCACGCTTATCAAGGAAGCAATTTAAGGGTGTAAACGACTAAATTTTTCGATGAAATTTTAATACAAGCAAGAATGAGACTCTATATTACTTGTGCTAAAATTTCATCGAAAAATTTAATTTTTTACACCCTTAAATTGCTTCCTTGATAAGCGTGAAAAACAAAGTGTGTCACTTATATTAAAACGGAGGAAGTATTATTATTAAGTATTATTAAGTATTATAATAATAATAATAATAATTATTATTATTATTATTAAGTATTATTATTATTGTTATTATTATTATTTTTATATTATTATCATTATATCTGTGTTTATGCCAAATTCTGCGAGGGTAAAACTTAGCTGGGAGCTACTGCTAGGGGTCTATCAGGTTGCTGGGAGCTAGCTGAAGCAGCTAGCACGTTCTAAGTAAAAGAGAAGTAAAAAGAAATAGAGACAAGACACAGAGGTGGTGACGCGGAAACCCGTGGAATAAGGAAAAAACCGCGGGTGGCTTTGAGTCCACCAATCCACTATAATCTTGGTTACAGCCCTAGTATTCTTGCGATTATATAATTCGTAGTTTGTAAACTAATGAAACAATGCTTATGCTTTTGTATGAAATTGTTCTAGTTGTGCTTTCAATCATTGTGATTACATCTATATATAGCTAAGATCCTTCTGCCCGTTTGTCCCAGTAACGTTCTTCAAGAAGCTCCAAATCTTTCATTTATGTCCGCCATTAATGCTAATTACCATGATTCTTGCTCGTTTATTGCCTTTGCTTTTATGGCTTTAATCATTATGCGGATCTTCAGGCTTTGATGTTTTTGACTTGTAACGTTTCTTTGAAGTGAGGCTACTGTTCTCAAGCTGGACGATATTTAGCTGGTTCTTCTTTAGCTGGTTTAATCCAAGCTGAATTTCCTTAGCTGGAGGTTTCTAGCTGGAAGACCATAGCTGTAATAACTTTCAACCTGCATCAATAGCTATGTAAATTTCATGATATAACAATTGCCCCTAATTTGTAGCTTATGCCACTGTCCTGGCGTAGCTAAGTTGCAAATTAATGTCAGCGTAACGGTTGCTATGAAGGTTGGACTTCCAAAAGGCGCAGATATTAAATCGAAGACACTATAGCTTTTACTTAACTAGGCGTAATTACACAATTAAGTACATTTATTCTAAGTCTTAAATACTAGCCGTTTAGGTGTCAGAGTTGGTTTAAAAATCTGAAGATTGCGTGAAGATCCTCATTTCCGTTTATTGTTTCTCTCCTTTGGTAAGTCTTATCTCTCTCTCTCTCTTGCCTCTTCTCGACTTTTTGCATGCCTTTTAAGCAATCTGCTAGGAAAAAGGTTTTTATTCCTAAACCTAAATCAATGGGAAAGGCTAAATATGACGTAGCTTCTTCTGTTACTTGGGAAGATATATAAAATATTAGGTTTAGAGGTGGTTTTCCTGATAGTACCGAGTTTGTGATACCTGAGGAATTCGACCGGCCAGACAATACTCCTGAGGATCTGATTTGTTTTTATGAGTATCCCTTCCTCCTAGGTTACAGTTTTAATTTCACTCCTTTAGTGCGTTCCTTTGTGGAAGTTCTAAACTTTTCCCCTGGCCAATTGATGCCAGGTTTCTGAAAGATTTGTTTTACTATTGAATCTGCTACTAGGGATTGGATTCCTCCTTTCGCTTTAGAAGATCTACTCACTCTCTACATCTTAAAAATTATTAACCGTAACAAGGTTACCCTAAAGCAAAAACCTAAGTATCCCAGCCCTGTAGAAGGGACTGGTGCCTCTGAATCTTTCTGGAAAACTCATTTTTTCTACGTTGCCAAGGACTCTCTTGGTGAAGCTGGGGAGTTTCTTCCCTCTGGCTGGCCTGCTGGAGGTATTTTACCGCTTTTCTCTTTCCTTTAGAATGTTCTATTAACTATGATTTTAACCCTGCTTTTACTCAGGTTCGTCTGAAGCTGTTGAGACTTTAGAGATATGGGACGAAAGAGCCAAGGTGTTTCTTAGCATTTCTTTGGAGAAAAGGTCTTACACTCCTCCTTTCAAGGCGATTCCTATTTTCTCTTTGACTCCTACCACTTCCGGAACAGATTCTATGACTTCGGGTAAGACAGTCTTACTATTTCTCATTTTTAGGGTTTCCTAGGTGCAAAAAACGCTAAACATGTTTTACTGTTTCTGTACAGTTAAAGGTAGTACGCTATCCCAAGCTGAAGCTGTAGCTCGGTTGAAAAGAAAGAGATCTGGGTCCCTGCTAGTTCGAGCCAACCTAAGGCAGCTACCCCTGCCAAGGTGGCTGCTCCTACTCCCAGCATGCAGCCTCCTATAACCAAATTGGACTTGGATCCTCCCCCTCCTCCTAGTACCTCGACGGTCAACCTAACCTTGACAGCGAACTTCCTATCCGAAGAAGGGTTAAACAACGGCATATGGACGCACGCTGATAGGCTGTTCTTCCCTGCAGCAGCTAAGCGCCTTAGGTCTGAGGATCCTGAGGTGATTGTGAACCATGCGGTTCAACACTCTCTGCAGGTATGTCCTTCCGCTCTTTCCCTTATCCTTTGAACTTTTTATTCTTTAGCTGTCCCCTCTCTTATACGTTTTTTTTTCAAAAAAATTCGCCCTAGGCCCTACAGAACTGTCTTGCGGCACGCTCCAGCTTGAGAACAGTTGCCACGATGTCATCCCAGCTTAAGGCTTCTCAAGCAGAGGTGGCAGCCCTAAAGGAAGAGGTAGAGAAGGCCAAGAGGGGGCAAGCTATAGCTGAGGAGCAACGCAAGGTTGAGACGTTGCTCTTGGATAAAGAGAGGGAGGAGGCTAAGGTGGCTAGCTTCAAGCTGGCGAAGGTGAAGAAGGAAAAAGAAGCTGTGGATGCTCATCTGGCTTATCAGAAGGACATCCATCTGGACAAAATGGCTGAGGTCCAAATTGTCGAGCCTGCCAAGCTGGCGTACCTGATGCTCTTCAAGAATCTAGGTACTAAGGAACTGCACAAGTATACTGACGCTTTTACTATGGGGAGCATTGCGGATCTCGAAGCCCTAGCCTTGATTTGCTTCCTGCTGGGCAAGAGGCTTCTACTGCTGACTCGTCAGCTAAGGATTTAGCTGAACCTCCGGCTAAGGACGCAGCTGACACCGTAGCTGAGCCTCCTAGCGGTTCTGCCCCAGTAGCTGAAATGTCCAAGCCCATGCCTGTAGCTGAGGGAGCCCCAGCCGAAGATGCAGCTTAGTTTCAGCTTTTTCCAATTTCGTTGCTTTGTCGGATAATTTTAATTTCTTTATGCTTCGGATTAATTTTACCTCCAGCCAAGGGGCTGGTGTGTCTTTTGAATACTTTGACTTTGACGTATATGCATATTCTTAGTACAAATGAGCTAGCTGCTTTAGATCTTTACCTGGCGTTTTATGATGCCAATGTCTTGTGTGATAGGCCCTGTTACCTAGGCGTGTAGCCTTTAGCTAATACAACCTTGGTAGCTTAGTTTTCCTTTGTAGCTGTTTTCCAAGGTGTCTAGGTGTTCTTGCGTCTTTAGATAGCTTAGGGAGCTAAGTAGTGCTCCACTTGTAGCTAGCCTTGCGGTACCTGCGTATGTGGCTAGGCCAAGATAGTTATTAGCATAACCAATGACTCTCCGATGCCTAAGTTAGTGTAAATTCTAGAGAAAACCTTCACATGTAAAAAATGCAAGGAGGAGGGTCTAACCTGATGTTCCTTGGCTTTGCTTAATAGTCTGTCCTTACCTGGTGTGACTGTTTTGTACTTGATGTCTTTTATTTTCAAGCTGATTGCTCAGCTTTTTAGAAGTGGTACAATTTAAGGTGTGAAGCATTCCAGCTTCTAGGTACAGCTTTTCCTTCTACCGTAGCTAGACGATACGCTCCTTTGCCTACCACCTGTTCGATCAGGTAGGGACCTTCCCAGCTAGCACCCAGCTTTCCTGCATTCAACTCCTGGGTATTTTGGAAGACTTTCCTTAACACCCAGTCTCCCTGCTTGAAGACTTTTGCTCTCACGTTTTTGTTGAAGCTACGGGCCACGATCTGCTGCTGGGCAGCCATCCTGACCAGTGCGTTGTCTCGCAGCTCCTCTATGGTATCTAAATCATAAGACAATTCAGAGTCATTTAGCTCAGGGGTTAAAAGTCCATACCTGGCAGTAGGCATGGCTACTTCTGCTGGTAACACAGCTTCACAACCATAGACTAATGAGAAAGGGGTTCGCCCTGTTGCTCCTCTAGGTGTTGTCCTGTTGGCCCAGAGGACTCTAGGCAGCTCCTCCACCCATTTTCCTTTTTTAGCTTTTAACCTCCTTTTGATACCGTTGATGATTACCTTGTTGCTGGACTCAGCTTGTCCGTTAGCTTGAGGGTACCTGGGTGTCGATGTTATCAGGTTGATGTTCCATTCGTGGCAGACTTGCCGTGTTTTATCACTTATAAACTGTGATCCATTGTCGCAAACAATCTCACTAGGTACTCCAAACCTGCAGATGATGTTAGTATGTATAAAAGCAATCACCTCCTTATCTCTTACCTGCTGGAATGCACCAGCTTCAATCCACTTAGAAAAATAATCGGTTAGGGCCAGCATATATACTTTTTGTCCTGGCGCAGCTGGCAGCTTACCTACTATGTCCATGCCCCACCTCATGAATGGCCAAGGTGTCAATGTGGGGTGCAATGGCTCGGAAGGTTTGTGTACCATACCTGCGTGTTTTTGGCAACTCCCACACTTAACTACGTACCTCTTGGCATCCCTACGCATAGTTGGCCAATAATAACCATAGGATAGTATCTTGTTAGACAAACTTCTTCCTGCTGTATGTGAGCCGCATTCCCCTTCATGAAATTCTTTGAGGGTGGCTTCCCATTGTTCTTTCTCCAAGCATCTCTGCAAAATGTCATGCTTAGCTGCGCATTTAAACAAGACTCCAGCTATTACCTGGTACCTGCTGGCTTTCATGCGTATCCTTCTTGATTCCAGCTTATCACTTGGTAGTACATCCCTTTCTAGGTAATCCAACAGTGGCTTTGTCTAGCTATCAGCTCCTGTCTTATTACTAATGCTAAGTATGTGACTCGCCTTTTTGTCAATGGCTGGCGCAGCTAGGTGGGCAATTGGGACGTTATCGAAGTTACATTTCCTGAGTGCGGAGCCCAGGTTAGCTAGTGCGTCAGCTTTCGTATTCTGATCCCTTGGCACCTGTTGTATTGTGAACTCCTGGAAGAGCAATATCTTTGATTTGACCAGCTCCAGGTACAGGGACATCTTCGAATCTTTAGCTACATACTCACCTTTTACCTGGCTAACAATAAGCAAAGAGTCGCTATACGCTTATAACCTGGTTGCTCCCAGATCTTGGGCAACAGTCATACCTGCAAGCAGGGCCTCATACTCGGCCTCATTGTTAGTAGCTTTAAAGTCACAACAAATAGATCGTACTATTATGTCCCCTTGTGGCGATTTTAGGACTATACCTAGCCCAGCCCCTCTAAAGTTAGAAGATCCATCCACAAATAGCTTCCAACTACCTGCAGGGCTTACCTGATTAATATGTCGCACCTCCTCATCTGCTGAAGTAGCTAGATTAGGACTGAAATCTGCCACAAAATCAGCTAGAGCTTGTGACTTTATGGCTGTTCGTGGTTGGTACCTGATGTCATAGGCACTAAGCGATATGGACCACTTACTCATCCTGCCAGTATACTCAGGTTTGCGTAACACAGCTTTTATAGGATAATTAGTTAAAACACAAATGGGATAAGCTTCGAAATAGTGTCGGAGTTTCCTTGAAGCTGTATATAGAGATAACACTAGTTTTTCCAAAGAGGTGTACCTGGTTTCTGCATCTAGTAAAGATTTGCTGATATAGTACACAGGTAGCTGCTGGTTGTTAGCTTCCCTAGCTAGTACCGCACTAACAGCTGTGTTACTTACAGCTAGATAAAGCTGCAAAGTCTCTCCTGGCTTAGGTTTAGATAGGACGGGAGGCGTAGCTAGGTACACTTTTAGCTTTTGTAGAGCTTCTTCATGTTCTGTAGTCCAATCAAAACCTTTATTTTTCTTAAGCACATGATAGAATAGGTGACACTTATCTGATGACCTGGAAATGAAACGATTGAGCGCTGCTACTCGTCTTGTCAGCTTCTGGACCTCTTTCCAATTTTTGGGAGACTGGATATTGATGAGTGCTTTGATTTGATCTGGGCTAGCTTCGATCCCTCTTTGGGTCACTACGTAACCTAGGAACTTGCCAGCTGGTACCCCGAAGGAACATTTCGTTGGATTCAGCTTCATGTTATACTTCCTCAAGACGTCAAATGTGTCCTGCAGATGTGACATATGATCCTCAGCTTGTTTGGATTTGACCAGCATATCATCGATGTAGACCTCCATCGTGTCCCCAAGCTGCTTCTCGAACATCTTGTTCACCAAGCGTTGATAGGTAGCGCCTGCGTTTTTTAGACCAAACGGCATAACTTTATAGCAATATATACCTCTTTCGGTCATGAAAGCTGTTTTCTCTTGATCTTCTGGGTCCATCAGAATCTGGTTGTAACCTGAGTAAGCATCCAGGAAGGTGAGCCTCTCATGCCCAGCTGTGGCATCTACCAAGGCGTCAATGTGAGGTAGAGGGAAAGGATCTTTTGGGCAAGCTTTATTTAGATCGGTGAAATCGATACATACTCGCCACTTGCCATTCTTTTTACCTACCACAACCACGTTAGCTAGCCAATCAGGGTATTTAACTTCTCTAATTTTACCTGCTTGTAGCAACTTTTCTACTTCCTCGTTGATGATGAGATTACGTTCAGGTGCGAATTTCCTTCTTTTTTGTTTAATTGGTTTGTGATGGGGGTCCACGTTCAGCTTGTGAGTGCAAATGGAAGGATCGATCCCAACCATGTCTTCATGCATCCATGCGAAGCAGGTGATGTTGTTCTTGAGGAACTCAATGATCCTAGCTTTCTCTTCTGGTGGTAGGGATGCCCCAATCTGTACTGTCTGTTCAGGTTTCGCAGGGTCCAGCATCACTTCTTCTATATCTTGCTCTTTGCTGGATGCTGGATGCTGCTGTAATTGCTAGATGTCTTCCTTTTTGGGTTTGAGAGAGATGCTGTAACACTCCCTAGCTATCTTCCTGTCCCCCTTGATTTCTTGTACTCCCCACTGGGTAGGGAATTTGATGGTTTGATGGTAGGTGGACGGCACAGCTTTCATCCTGTGAATCCAAGGTGTACCCATAATAACATTGTAAGCTGAAGGATAGTCAACGACACTAAACCTGGTTTGCAGATTGACTCCTTTGGCATAGGTGGGCAGGGTGATTTCACCAATGGTGACAGCTGGTTCTCCGTTGAAGCCGTACAGGACTGTTGACTTTCTAATGATGTCTTCGTCACGTAGCCCCATGCTTTGTATGGCATTTTTGAAGATGATATTAGCTGAACTTCCATTATCTACCAATACTCTCTTGATTAGACAGTTGCTGATGGTAAGTGAAATAACTAGTCCATCATGATGGTCAGCTTCTTCAGCTTCCTCTTCTTCAGCTTCCTCTTCTTCTTCAAAGCTGATGAGCATGCTACGTAGCTTTTGTTCCTCCTTGCTTCTGTGCTGGATAGGTGCGGATTTGGATCCTTCCCTAGCGAATCGCTTAGCTGCAGAATAAGTTAGTCCACAAATTTCTGAGCCCCCTGAAATGAAGTTGACTACCTTATCATGTGTTGGATCAGGTGGTGGTCCAGCTGGTTTGCTGCTGCAACCCTTGCTAGATTCATCTTTCTGACCCTTCTTCCCCATCAGATGCTCTAGGTAGCCTTTCTTCAGCAGCCAAGCTACCTCTTTCCTGAGAGCTTTGCAATCCTCAGTCAGATGGCCATGGTCTCCATGGTAGCTGCACCATTGGGAGGTATCTTTTCGTCTATCGGGTTTGTCAGTTTTCCTGGGCCATCTAGCTGCTGAACCCAGCTTTTCCAACGCGTTCACCACGCCACCTGCATTAACATTAAAACAGTAGGAGGATATAGGAGGGAAATCCGTATTGTTAGTCTTGCGGGGAGCTTCCCTAGCTACATTGCTAGCTTGGTCACGCTTCTGGTACGGCTGGTGACGCCAATCGTTCCTTTTGTTGTTGCTGTTCTGAGTCTTCTTCTCGTAGCTAGATTCTCCCCCATATCTGGATGCATCATCTTCTTCTACGCGAATCTCAGCCATAGCTCTAGCTCTGACTTCCTCAAAGGTACTACAAGGGTATCTAGTTAGTTCATAATACAAGCGGGATTTAGGTATCAAACCTCTTCGGAATGCTTCGATAGATGTAGGAATGTCCAGGTTCTTAACAGAGATCATCTCCCTGTTAAACCTGTCTAGATACTGACGAACAGCTTCACCTGTTTTTTGAATAATGCGGTACAGGTCGCCTGTATGCTTCTCCAGCATCCTGCTGCTAGCAAACTGTTGATAGAATTTGTTAATAAGAACAGAAAAATTAGGGATAGTACCAGCCCTGAGGGTGATAAGCCATTGTAGGGCAGGTCCACCTAAAGTGGCTCCAAAGGATTTGCACATTGTAGCTTCGAGGAGGTCCTCTGGGATGGGGATAGTCCACATCTTCTGCTTGTAATGGTTCACGTGATCATATGGATCCGTGGTCCCATCATACAGCTTACCAAATGGGGCTAGATGCAGCTTTTTTGGGATCATGGCTCTAGCTATCTCTCCTATGAAAGGTGATTTGGTGCAACCATCAAGCGTCTCCTCAGCTACAGGTGTTGGTGCCCCTGACATCTTTGCTAACATTCGCATCATTTTCCGATTTTGGGACTCAAGGAGACCCAGCTTCGAAGCTGTGGGATCCGAGTCCTCGTGGTAAAGTTGTTCTGGTACATCCTCAGCATCTTCCTTAGGACTGGCTTCTGCGTCATCCAGCTCCAGAACTCGAGGTGTCATACCAGGAGGTCGTCGCGAGGACCTTTTAGTGTTGCTCTTTACTGATTCAAGCTCTTTTTGTAAGTTTTCGATGATTTCATTGGATCTCGTTTGAGCCTCTTGCAAAGATGCTAGAGCTTCTCTCATCTGCTCGGGAGTTAATTCGGCCATTTGGTAGTTAGGTGTCTTTCCTTCTGGGAAGGGATTGATTTTTGGAAGTTTAGATATGAAATCTAGCTGTAGGCCCCACGGTGGGCTCCAAACTGTTTATGCCAAATTCTGCAAGGGCAAAACTTAGCTGGGATCTACAGCTAGGGGTCTATCAGGTTGCTAGGAGCTAGCTGAAGCAGCTAGCACGTTCTAAGTAAAAGAGAAGTAAAAAGAAATAGAGACAAGACACAGAGGTGGTGACGCGGAAACCCGTGGAATAAGGAAAAAACCGCGGGTGGCTTTGAGTCCACCAATCCACTATAATCTTGGTTACAGCCCTAGTATTCTTGCGATTATATAATTCGTAGTTTGTAAACTAATGAAACAATGCTTATGCTTTTGTATGAAATTGTTCTAGTTGTGCTTTCAATCATTGTGATTACATCTATATATAGCTAAGATCCTTCTGCCCGTTTGTCCCAGTAACGTTCTTCAAGAAGCTCCAAATCTTTCATTTATGTCCGCCATTAATGCTAATTACCATGATTCTTGCTCGTTTATTGCCTTTGCTTTTATGGCTTTAATCATTATGCGGATCTTCAGGCTTTGATGTTTTTGACTTGTAACGTTTCTTTGAAGTGAGGCTACTGTTCTCAAGCTGGACGATATTTAGCTGGTTCTTCTTTAGCTGGTTTAATCCAAGCTGAATTTCCTTAGCTGGAGGTTTCTAGCTGGAAGACCATAGCTGTAATAACTTTCAACCTGCATCAATAACTATGTGAATTTCATGATATAACAATCTGTATATAATTTACAAAAAATAATTTCAGTTTACTTCAATTAAGTTCCATTAATTTCAGTTCCATTAAGTCCTTTGCAAGCAAAAAAACAGAGTGTCACCCACTCACCACAGCTAATCACTGCCGACGTCAGCTACATCATCGTTGAAGTTGCAACCTGGCAGTGGCAGCCATCGTAAAACAGCTTGTTCCACTCGCAACTTTCTATCTTTCATATCCTCCTGCTCACAGCAAATCGTAATTAAGTATGGTTTTCACTTAAGTTGTTTCAAAGATCCATTTTTTCAATTAAACTTATCTTAGGAGAATGCTAGATTATTATGGATGCTTGTTGTCATTAGAATTGTTAAAGTATGAAGTTAGCTATATATAGTTTCTAGTCGAATTTAGGATTTTTTTAAGTTTGAAGTTGGGACATTTCGTTTTTAGTTGATTAAATTCGGTTTGCTGACTTTGCTCTGTGTAGTGTAGTACTGGGCAATCTCCTGCTTGTGCTATTGTGTGTTTAGTACCAACTGCCAACATGTTAAATTTTTGGCTCATGGCTGCTAATTGTAGGCATACTTTTAAGATCCGTTTGGTATCACTATCAATCATCAATTTTGTTTTTTTATTGTATGGGGTCTGCCCAGCAGACCTCCAGCTCGCAGCAAACCACTGATCCCGCCACTCCATGTCAGAGCGCCTGGAGCAGAGCATACCTCCTCAGGCAGACCGCTCCAGACATAACCTCTAGGCTGGAGTTTAATGAATGCCTTGTTCCACCTTGACCCACTTCCAAAGAGACCCACTCACTTTACTAGGTCAGTTGTAAGTCCATGTCTCATATAAATACCCATGCCCATGCATGGGTAAGGTACGTTCAATCAAACACTCACAAAATACTTGCACTTGATACTCGTTTTCTCTCTACTAGAGATCTTGTGCTCAACTTGGACTGACTTAGGCATCGGAGAGGCGATCCTCGGAATCACCCCCGAGGTTTCTCCTTGTTTTGCAGGTAACCACCACCACGAAGGACGTTTGGGAGCCACGTTCCAACAAGTACCCACCACCACATACACTGTTGCTGTCTTGGACAAAAACAATTTGGCGCTAGAAGGAGGGGAAGAGTAGAAAAGCCCAATCTACAACTTCGCAATGGTGGTTCCAACCTCAGAAACGCTCGGTTCCGACAGTTCAGGAGGAGAAAGCAACTCTCCATTGAGAGAAACAAACACGAGATCAACTAGAAGGGGTAGTGCTGCTACCACCAGATCAGGCAGGAGGGATAACACTATCACCCCCCGCCAAGAAACCAGGCAGACCCCACAGCCAAGCAGCTTAGTGGTCATGCCCACACCGGAGCAACTCCAAGCAGCCTTTCAAGTGCTGCAGTTTGCCCAGCGGTTTATGCAAACTGTTGGAAGACAACCTGCTCGAAAGAGGAAGAGAACTAGAACACATGGTTCAGTTCGAAGGCACCTGCAGCTGTCATCTGAAGAGGAGACAGCCACAGCAGACCCCCTATGCGGGTACAACATGACAAACATCACACCCACCCCGACGTCAGAGTATGGCCTATCTAGCCGCTCTGGACCTGGGTACATCAAGAGGGGTTGGCAGGAAGCAGAATGGGATACTGAGATGATGCAGGATGATCATCCCAGCATGTTTGAGGAACTGACACCCACAGGGTATACGGCAGGCTCAAGCAGGAGATCTTTCCACAGAGGAAATCCAGGGGGCGTGGCCCAGAATGTCTAGCCCCGGCCCAGAACCAGGCGCACCTCAGGAGCTGAAGAGGCCCTGTCTGCGCCTGGTGGCGGAACGATCAGAAGGCATGTCAGCCTGAGATTGGGAACAATACCAGAGGAGGGCTCCGACGATAATGGAGCCCCCATAGATCTCAGAGGACTCATAATCCACACAGTCAACTCCAGACCCATTGTGGTATCACCAGCAGAGGAGATTAGGTCTCATTCAAAATCTCCTTTCACACCCGAAATCATTGCGGCCAGAGTGTCGAAAGCGAAGCTCCCACCCAATCTCAAGTTTGAAAGGGAGGGAGACCCAAAGGAGCATGTGGCAGCCTTTGAGACCCACATGGAGCTAGGAAACTACAATGAGGCCACATGGTGCAGACACTTTCCTGCCAATCTGTCAGGGATAGCTCAGACTTGGTTCAGGACTATCCCCCAGGGAACTATTGCTAACTTTGATGAACTGAAGAAGAGATTCAAAGAGCATTTCGTTAGCGAAAGTAGGAGGAACAAATCCACACATGAGCTGTTGTTGCTGAAGCAGACTCAGAATGAAAGCTTACGGGATTTCATAGGGAGGTTCAACAAATAGCTGGTGCACATCCCAGAGCTGGAGCAGAAGCTCGCTCTGCACACTCTGAGAAACGCCCTACCCCACACCAGTAAATTCAGAGATGACCTTAAATGGGTCACCATGAAGGAGCTCAGCGAGGCCCTGGCCCTGGCTGAAAAATACATAACTGTCGAGTACTTCAACAAAGCATCGACATACGGAGCAGAAACAGGCAGACCTGCCAGACAGGATACCAGGCAGAATGAGCACCAGTTCATGGGAGGCAGACTGAATTTCGGAGGCCCCAGGCTCCATCAGAGCAGAGGGAGAGAAAAGCAAAAAGAAGCAGAGAGGGAAGTGGATCGGCTGAAGGCTAAGGAGAAATATAACAACTATAGCAACCTTAGCGCGCCAAGGGCTGAGATCTTTCTGACCAACAGAGATGACAGCAGGTGGCACCACCACCCACCAAGAAGAGAAGCCTAGGCCCCAACATGGCAGAGTTCTGCGCTTTCCATGAGGCGCTAGGCCACAGTACAGAAGACTGCATGAGCCTGAAAAATGATCTAAAAAGCCTGATCAGACAAGGCTACTTCAAAGAGTACCTAGCCTGGAATTAGGGGATCAAGGAGAAGGAGCAATAGAGCGAAGGGCAGAAATTGCAGGACAAGCGGGCAGAGATCAAGGAAGGAAAAAAGAAGACGGTATACGTCATATTTGGTAGTTCTAGTTCGATGGGGGGAGAGAGGGCTCATCTGAGGCAGCTCACCCACCCCAAC
Source organism: Patellifolia procumbens (assembly GCA_947645195.1). Taxonomy (NCBI): domain Eukaryota; kingdom Viridiplantae; phylum Streptophyta; class Magnoliopsida; order Caryophyllales; family Amaranthaceae; genus Patellifolia; species Patellifolia procumbens. The sequence continues at coordinate 716,710 of CANSGD010001379.1, read as the reverse complement.
CTCTACTCCATCAACCAGGCAGAGCTAAGCCCAGACCTGCCAAACATGACCTTTACGGCAGAAGACTGCAAAGGCATCAGTTTCCCGCACTCTGACCCTCTAGTGGTCACTCTGGAGATTAGCAGAGTAGATGTGCGAAGAATACTGTTAGATGGCGGGAGCGCCGTGAATATCCTTTATAAGGACACCTTCGATAAAATGGAGGTGGATCGTTCAATGCTGAATCAAGGAGGAACTCCAATCGTTGGATTCACTGGGAACTCCATCATCCCAGAGGGGAAAATACATCTGACAGTGACCACAGAGGGGAAGAACGGAGTGAAGAGAACGGTAGTGCAAGAGTTTCTGGTAATAGACCTCCCGTCACCGTACAACGCTCTGATGGGAAGGAAGTTCATTGAGGCAGTACAGGGAATCCCGTCAACCCATCATCAGACCATGCTTTTCTTAAGCAGCACTGGAGAGGTGGGCAGACTGAGGGGAGACCAGAGAGCAGCTAGGTCATGCAATCTGACAGCTCTGAAGAAGGATAAAAGACCTCCTCCTCCTGACCATTCTGGGCCCAGGAGGAAGAGGAGAAAGGATAAGAAAGAAAGAAAGAAGAAAGGGGCCGAAGAAGCCAAGAAGGACCAGGCCGAAGAAGCCGGGAAGGAAAGAAAGGAAGGAAAGGCCAAAGAGGCCAAGGAAAGAAAGGAAGAGTGTGCTGCTGTCAGTGAGGCCGATGCTCGGCCAGAAGAAGAGCAGGAGGCAAATAAGCCTGAACCGTGGGAAGAGATCGAAGAGGTACTCTTGGGATCGGAAGAAGGCAGGGCAGTCAGAATAGGTAAAGACCTGGATCCTGAAACCAGAGTCAACCTAATCAGTCTGCTGAAGGAGAATGCAGATGTGTTCGCCTTCTTAGCAGCTGAGATGCTTGGGGTACACCCCGCCACCATCAACCACAAGTTAAACACTGCTGCAGGATACAGACCTGTGAAGCAGAAGAGGAGGAACTACTCTGCGGAGAAAAATAATGCCATCGAGGAAGAAGTTCAGAAGCTGCTTGAGGCAGGGTTCATAGAGCCCTGCAAGTATCCAGATTGGCTGGCCAATGTGGTGATGGTTAAGAAGGCGAACGAGAGCTGGAGGATGTGTGCTGACTTCACAGACCTCAATAAGCCCTGCCCCAAGGACTGCTATCCCTTGCCAAGAATCGACCAGCTGGTAGACTCTACCAGTGGTCATGCTCTGCTCAGCTTTATGGACGCGTTCAGCGGATACCATCAGATCTTCATGGATCCTGCAGATAAAGAGAAGACGACATTCATCACCCCTATCGGGGTATTTTGCTATGTCTTGATGCCCTTCGGGCTGAAGAATGCAGGCGCCACATATCAAAGGCTGATGGATCAGGTCTTTGCAGGTCAGAGGGGAAGGAATTTGGAGGTGTACGTGGATGACGTCATCACCAAGAGCAAAACTGCGACTGACCATATAGCAGACCTCAAGGAAACCTTCGCCAATCTCCGCAAATACAGCATGAAACTGAATCCTAAAAAATGCGTGTTCGGAGTACGGTCAGGGAAATTTATGGGCTATCTGGTCAGTGAATGGGGGATCGACGCGAATCCCGATAAAGTGAAGGCAACTATGGATCTGCCAGAGCCTAAAAGCATCAGAGATATCCAGAGGCTGACAGGCAGAATGACAGACCTGTCCAGATTCATAGCTCAGTTTGCGGAGAAAGCTCTCCCGTTCTTCAAGATATTGAAGGGGAACAAAGAGTTCAAGTGAGAAGCAGAGCAGAGGGAGGAATTCCAGAAGCTGAAGTCACACCTCTCTGGTCTGCCAATACTGGCCAGACCCAGGACAGGGGAAGCTCTCTTCCTGTACATTGCCGTTACTTCTGCAACTGTGAGTGCAGTCCTGCTGAAGGAAGAGAACAAGAAGCAGCAGCATCCGGTGTACTTTGTGAGCCACACCCTCACGGGTGCAGAAACACGCTACCCATTGATAGAAAAGGCAGCCTACGCAGTAGTGCTGGCCACCAGAAAGCTGATGCCATATTTCGACGCACATCCCGTCACTGTGCTGACAAATATGCCTCTGGAAAAGGCAATGGAGAAGGTAGATAAATCGGGGAGAATCATGAACTGGGCCCTGGAGCTGACAGGGTTCGGCATCAAATTCGCCCCACGAACCGCCATAAAAGCACAAGCTCTGGCTGATTTCCTAGCAGAGTGTGCCTATCAGGAAGCAGTATGAGAGCCCAGAGCCTGGGAAGTCTTTACAGATGGGTCTGCAACCATCAACGGCTCTAGGGCAGGCGTGGTCATCAGAACCCCGGAAGGGAAAATCATTGAATACGCCTTGAAGTTCATGTTTTCAGCAACCAATAATGAATCAGAGTACGAAGCGGCCATCGCTGGACTGCAGCTCTGCCAGACCCTGGAAGCCAAGCACGTCCACCTCAAAATTGACTCTCAGTTGGTAAACAACCAAGTCAAGGGGGAATATGAGGCTAAGGAGCCAACAATGCAGCGCTACTTGGTCAGGATGAGGTCTCTGATTTCAAATTTTGAAAGTTTTAGAATTGAACAAGTGCCTAGAGAACAGAACGCCCAGGCAGATGCTCTGTCCAAATTAGGGAGCAGCAGCCTGCAGGAGCTAAACAGGTCTGTTTTGGTGGAAGTTAGACCCACCAGTGCAATCTGCGAGGGTGCAGAGCGAGTTTTGGAGTTGGAGGATATGCCAGAGTGGATCAGGGAGATCGCTGAGTATAAACAGACTGGTAAATTACCAGAGGGGAAAATGAAAGCAAGAAAGCTCAAGCTGACAGCATGCAGATATTGCCTGTTCGGGGACGAGCTGGACAGGAAGTCTTTCTCCCTGCCCCTACTCAAATGCGTAGGGCAGAGAGATGCAGACTTCATATTGAGAGAGATCCATGAGGGACTCTGCGGACACCACATCGGACCAAGAGCTCTGGCCCATAAGGCTCTTAGAGCCGGTTATTATTGGCCCACAATGAAAGCTGACTCTGAGACTCTGGTGAAAAAGTGCGACAGCTGCCAGAAGTTCGCGCCAAACATCAAGCTGCCAGCAAACGACCTCATGCCGATCTACAACCCTATCTCATTCGCCCAATGGGGCTAGACATTCTGGGACCCTTCACAACGGCCCAATATCAGAAGAGATGGCTAATTATGGGGGTAGAATACTTCACTAAGTGGGTAGAGGCAGAAGCCCTATCCACCATCACAGAAGCAGTCGTTAGAAAGTTCTTATGGCAGAGCATCATCACCAGATACGGGATTCCGAAGGCTTTCGTCTTCGACCACGGGAGACAGTTTGACAACATGCCCCTGCTATCAGGGTGGTTGGAGCAGTTTGGGATCAAATATGCCCTATCTTCAGTCTGCAACCCTCAGTGCAATGGTTAGGCCGAAGCCGCTAACAAGCAGATCCTGATAGGTCTGCAAAAGAAGCTGGAGAAACAGAAAAGCAAATGGCTAGAGGAGCTGCCTAACACTCTATGGTCAATCAGAACCACAGTCAAAGAGTCAACTGGGCAGACCCCCTTCAACCTGGTATATGGTTCTGAGGCTGTCATGCATGTTGAGATCGGGTCCGAGAGTCTGATGATCAGCCTATTTGAGCCAAGTCTGAACGACGAAGCTCTGAGAACATAACTAGATCTGCTGGATGAATACAGAAACGAAGCTAGGCTCAGAATGGAAGCCTACAAAGCCAGAGTCAGCAGATACTATAACCGGAAAGTGAGGGCTAGGCCTCTGGAGGTAGGGGATCTGGTGCTCAGAAATGCAGCCGCTGTGCAGAAAGACAAAATACAAGGAAAGCTGTCGGCTAAGTGGGAGGGACCCTACCAGGTTAGTGAAGAGCTATACCCTGGAACCTACAGACTGAAAATAATGGATGGAAGCGAACTGAAAAGCAACTAGAACGCTCGAATACTGAAAAAATACATCATGTAACACAGATTGTATCAAAAAACTCCCATGAATGAAAGGCCTTTGAGCCACCCTTTATCCTTCGCGAACTATACACTCTCCATTTCGCATTAAACCCCCATCCCCTTATCTATTCTTTATGAAATACAAAATATCAAAATCAGACAGACCCTTAGCAGACTGAGAAAAAATACCACAGTCTGGCAAAAGAAAACAGGGTCTGAGTCAGACTAAGGGCTGAAGAGGCTCTTCAGACACAAAAGTAAACTATATAATGAAGAAAGGGAGCCAGCCGAAAGGTCAACTCTGTCCAGAGCCCATGAGGCCCGCAGAGTGATCGGATGCCGCCTCGACTTAGCGATGTCATAGACCTCTACCTCTAAACCTGCAGGGTCGAAGGCCCAAAAAGCAGCAAGGATAAGTCATAGACACCTAAGGTTAATGGGGACGCCAGAGTTCCTAAAAACCAAACGTACCCCAACACGAAAAGGATGGCAGAAGGAGTTAAAGGGCGAACCCCAAAACTCCCAGAATCATCATGACTTAGGGGGTCAAAATACCTCATTTGCTCTGCTATTGATGAATTTTTGTCACGCATAAGGCAGAGCAGAAGAGTAAAGGGTCCCTAAAGTCGCAGCTCTGAGCAAATCTCACCGGCCACCAAGCCAAGTAAACGAAAACGCTCAGATATGTTATATGATAGCACAGCAAACTCAGCATCAGAGCAGAATACAAGACGTGCCAGGAAAAAAAGGAGCAGAGCGCAAGCACTTAGCAAAAATAACAAAACTTGGCATGCACAAGACAAAAAAACAAAAGTCAACAAAAGAATACAACTTGCATTCCTGAAAAATCATCATATCTTACATGAAGGATCTGGCTATAAGCCAGATCAGAATGCTACAGAATACTACAACAACGGCGGCTACCTATCCAAAAGAAGGGAGCAAATACAAATGAATAGGAAATGTTTGACTATTTAATTACAAATATTACAAGATAAGTCAATTAGGATATCATCGGAGGGCAAAAACGGAGGACTGCAATCAGTTCAGCACAGGCTCCCAGCTCATCCACCTCAGCAGCTCAGACAGGAGTCACAAGAAGACTGAGGCTAAGCGTGAGATAGCCGCCCGAGTTCCTATTGCTTAGGAACGGAGCTGCCATCTCTCGCAGAGCTCCCATCAGCTTGTTGCTCTGAAGACTCTCCCTCTGGAGACAGAGAGTAGAGCAGCTCCAAGTCTCTGAGCTCCTGGGTAGCAGGAGATCGCATGTGCACCTCACTGGCGTAGGCCTCCTCGAAAGCATCCCAGTTGAAATAGGGCTGCAGATGCCAGAGGACCCTACGGACCGCAACTTTGCCATCCTCCCAATACTTGTGCCCGAACGCCTCCTCCATCTGCGCAGCCCGGGCTGTCTCCTCAGCAAGCAGCTGGGCCTCTTTCTGCTTCAGGGCTTCCTCAGCCTCCTTAGCCTGCTGAGCCTCCCTCTCAGAAAGCAGCTTGGAGAAGTCTGCCCCTAGCTCCTCCTCCCTCAGTCGCAGAGCCTCCTCAGCCTCCTTGGCTTGCAGAGCCAATTTAGCAGAGCAGCCTTCATGTTCAGCCTGTACAACAGAGAGCTGACCCTTGAGCTGCTCCTGCTCCTTCAACGCTGCCTGCAGCTTGGCGTCGGAGGTCTTCAGCTTAGTCTCCGTCACTGAAGCGCGAGACAATGCCTCACTAAGCTGGGAAGAGAGCCTGGAGTGCTCAGCCGCAATAGCCTCTGCCTGCACCGCCTGACCCTCCATGCGTTGGTTGGCGGTCCGCAGGGTGTCGCGCTCCACAATCAGAGCATCCCTCTCCTCCTCAGTTTCGCGGCAGGTAGACACAATCAGAGAGTTCTGAGCCTTCAGCTTCGTATATTCTTGACTCTGTTGTGCTACCTGAGCCTTAAGCTGCTGCAGTTCAGGGAGATCTGCCTCATGTCTACCCAGCCCTACAGCATGGCAGAACTCCCCAATGAAGGCGCCAGCCCGTGAAGCCTATATTCAAAAGGAAGACAGATCAGATTAACCACAAAAATACCACAATCTGCCGAGGCAGAAAAGTTGAAGAACTCACCAAAGGAACATCCTGGACGACGTAATCCCCAGAGAAGCGACTAGCCAGAAGCTTCAACCACTCACTGGGGTCAGGGAAGGCCACGGACATCTGCTCCTGCCCCTGAGCCTCATGCTGGTCATCCGCCGATTCCCTCTGCAGAGAACCTGAGCCAAAGGAAAGACCAGTCAGTTCCACAGAAGGGAAAAGGCCGGAACTGAGGCCATGTAAGGGGTACACACCTTTGGTGACGATGTCGTCCTCAACAACAATGATCCGAGGGGAGTCAGCAGGGAGACGAGTCTTCTTCTGAAGGGGAGCTTTTTCCTCACTCTGCCTCTCCGCTGGTCTCTTTTGAGAATGCGAAGAAACCTCAGACTCAGCTACAGGCTTCTGAGCAACCTCTGCAGGAGACTTAAGCTGGCCTGCAGTTGGAGCAGAGGTCTGAAGAGCCTCAGCAGGCTGCGCCTTCTTGGCCCGCAACTGCTGCTGAAGAAAAGCCTAGGTAACAAGGTCGTCAGCAAAATGGGGCACAGATCGATTTGAAAATTGTAACACAGAGGAAAAGAAAAGAAAGCACTAACCAAGCGTGCCAACTACTCAGGAGTAGGAGCAAGGTCCTGCTTGAAACCTCTGGGAGGAGGAGGGGCAACCTTCCTTCCAGGCGGAGTAGGCTTCTGAGCAGGGGGAGTAGACTTCGGAATAGGGGAGACACGACAGTCTCCACCACTAGGACAGCAACAGAGCTCTGCTGCTCCACCCTCTCATGTTGGAGAGGCTCCAGCACCTCCCCCTGGCTAGTCTGAGCAGGCGTAGGGATGACCTGCCCAGCGGGACCTATCATGTCAAAATAAAAATAACAAAGTCAAGAAGGTCAGATAAAAAGAAATCTGTAAGAAAGAGCAGTCTGGGTCTGAAGAAGACACTTACCTGATACAGTCTGGCCCTCACTCTGGCCCTCAGCAATCTGAGTTATGACAGTCTAAGCAGTCTCTGCCTCAGTCCTGTCAAACTCGATCATCGCTTGGTCAGACTCTCCCATGGGCACATCCTCCACCACAGGTGGTTCTGGAATTAAGCAGAGAAGATGAGAAATCTACGGCAGAGTGTACAAAAGCAGAAGGAACATATTGACCATCGTAAATAGTACCTGGTTGCACAGGAGGAAGCTGTTGCAGGGGTTCAACAACCAGAACGGTCCCTTACAGAGTGCTGGCTCCCTCTGCATCATCATCATCATCGTCTTCCGGCAGATGCACAGCACGCCGGGAACGTCGAATCTGCAGAGGAACAGCCGCTGCCTCCTCCTCGTCACCAGACTCAATCTCGGTGACAGTGGCAGAGGGGCCCCCTTGCGGCTGGGACACCCCGGTAAACCTATCTACAAGCTCTGGGCGCTTAGTCCGGAGGGAAGGATGGTCCAAGGAAGTAGTGTTAATTTCCCTAATGAAGTCAGGGACGGTATAGGTCCCTGGGTCTGGTATCGGACGATACCTCCGGCACACTGAAGACTGACTCAGACCCAGCTCCCAAGGGATGGCAGACCCCAAAGTCTCTGCAAAAATCAGAATATTCATTAACTACAGCAAGTCAGACAACAAACATAAAATAATGGAAAGGGGCAGAGCATGTTCACGAGCTCAGGACCCACCCTTAATCACATCACGAACAAACTTTCTGCACGGAGCTGCAGAACAGCACAAACGATGAATGCCATGGGGCATAGCAGAAAGGAAAATGAAATTGGGTGGGAGCTGGCAGAACGCTTACTAGTAGTATAGGCGGGGGACAACTTTCCTATCCTCAGGAAGGCATTCTGACACATCACATAGTGATGCGGCAGCCAATACTTGGGAAGAAACTGCTTCCCGGTAGTAGGTTTGGATTTGGACTTGAAGTAGTAGTAGGCTACCCTCTCATCCCAGTTCAGCACATGATGGTCCAGCTGCTTCTGAAAGTCAGGCGCCACAGGGCGCAGAGGAGCCTTAAATTGATAAGGGTGCCCCTCATCCGTCGGTACCCTAACGAAGACGAAACTATCCCGCCAATCCTTCAGAGTGAGATCAACAGGATAGACCGTCAGATGGTTGGCTCGTACCGAACCTGTGAAGTAGCCGTAATCCCCCCCTGCCTCTTAAAGTAGAACAGACACTTGAAAAGGTTCATGGTTAGGGGGAAGTCCAAAGCTTCACAGACCCAAATGAACCCCAGAACCTTCTTCAGAGACTAGGGATTAACCTGGCAGAGCGCCATATGATACTCACAGAGAACCCACTCCAAAAACCAGTGGATTGAAAATCTAAGCCAAACTCCAACTGCTTAAGATAAACAGCAGTGTACCCCTCTAGTACATCTGCCATGCTCTGACCCTCCTTGGGAAGTACTACCCAAGATCCGCGAAGCGGCTTGATCTCCGCAGCAATCTCAAGGCAGTACGCAACATGCGCTCGTTTAAACGCATCTGCAGATTTCTTCGCCAAGTAAGGCTTGCCCTTGCTGTCATAAAGGGCAGTAAGCCGCATCTCATTGTCACTGTAGTCCCGTTTGACTGTGGGCAGAGTAGGCTTAAATTTATAATTGGGAGGGAACCTGTTGGTTTTTGGACCCAACACCTCCTTGCGTAAGCCGTTCCAGGGGTCAAAGACCTCCCATTCCTCTGGAACCACCTCGTCCTTACACCGAGGCAGATCCAACTTCAAAAACGGAGACTGAGTGTCCATCGGGTAAGGCTCATCCGGCTTAGATGAAGAGGTAGATACCGCACCCTTCCCACGGGAGGCAGCAGACTGAGAAGTAGACATTCTACACAACACAAGAAGCAGAAGACAATACATCAGACTTGAAGTCACAACACAAGACAGTCTGGCACCTCAGACCTACAGACTGAGCTACCAGACTAGGGGGCAAGGATATGTATGGTATGTGAAGATCAGAGATAGCCAAGAAATAGGATATTTTCTTGCTTTTCTTACAAAAAGATACATGTAAAAGTAGTCTGGCACCTCAGACCTACAGACTGAGCTACCAGACTGGGGGGCAAGGATATGTATGGTATGTGAAGATCAGAGATAGCCAAGAAATAGGATATTTTCTTGCTTTTCTTACAAAAAGATACATGCAAAAGTAGTCTGGCACCTCAGACCTACAGAATGAGCTACCAGACTAGGGGGCAAGGATATGTATGGTATGTGAAGATCAGAGATAGCCAAGAAATAGGATATTTTCTTGCAAATGACGCAAACAAAACAATGAACGCACATCACAGGCCTATAACCCAGCAAATAAAGAGGATAACAGGGTAAACAAAGCAAACCCTAAAAATCCCACAAACAACAGTAGAGCAGAGCTTAGCTGAAGAAGCAGAGCAGAGCCTAACAACCAGAGCAGAGCCCCGCTGAAGAAGCAGAGCAGAGCCTATCATCCAGAGCGGCAGAACGGAAATGAAACAACGCCGAACAGATCTATGAAACAAAGAAATAAACAATCGCATCTGAAGACCAAAGGAAAGAAACCCTAACCTCAAAAACACAGGCAAATAAGTGCGTACAGAAGGAAAAAGGGGGAGAAATCCATAAACACAAAGAGGATCACATCCAAACCATCCAAGAAGGAAAAAATCAAAAGTAGATCGGGGAAAAAGAGTTTACCTAGATGGAGAACGGAAGACGCCGACAAAAGAGAAGACGAAAGCCACATACGCAACAGTATCAACACTCTAAATTGAGCTCCAAACGCAGACAAATCCCAGGAAAATTGAGAAAAATCACTTGAAAATGGCTAGGGCGAAAAGAAATTCTTGAAGAACAACAGGAAAGTTTGAAAGCAAAGAGTTCGAAGGAGAAGAAACTGAAAAGTTTCACAAAAGGTCGATTCAGCCTTTAAATAGGCATAATTCGTCCACTCAGCACCAACTTGTCATCATTACATTCCTTGGGAACCCAAAGAGTCACATCAATTAAATTCAATTCAAAATGAATTAATGATCCTTGCTCAACACCCCAATTAAATGGGCGGGAAAAATGGAAGCATTCTGGAGTTTGTGAAGAGCAACTCCCAGATAGTCACGTACCAGTCTGCGAAAAGCAGAACGCCAGACCAAAAACAAATGTACCCAGCATATTGCAGTCTGCAAATACTGGGTCCGGGGGGCAAATTGTATGGGGTCTGCCCAGCAGACCTCCAGCTGGCAGCAGACCACTGGTCCCGCCACTCCACGTCAGAGCGCATGGAGCAGAGCAGACCTCCTCAGACAGACCGCTCCGGACATAACCTCTAGGCTGGAGTTTAATGAAGGCCTTGTTCCACCTTGGCCCACTTCCAAAGAGGCCCACTCACTTTACTAGGTCAGTTGCAAGTCCATGTCTCATATAAATACCCATGCCCATGCATGGGTAAGGTACGTTCAATCAAACACTCACAAAATACTTGCACTTGATACTCGTTTTCTCTCTACTAGGGATCTTGTGCTCAACTTGGACTGACTTAGGCATCGGAGAGGCGATCCTCGGAACCACCCCGAGGTTTCTCCTTGTTTTGCAGGTAACCACCACCACGAAGGACGTTTGGGAGCCACGTTCCACCAAGTACCCACCACCACATACACTGTTGCTCTCTTGGACAGAAACATTTATGATTTTACAATCATATGATATAAGTAGTTTTATATAAATTTAAACTTGCTCATAATGATAGTAATCATCTATATATAATATATATATATATATAGAGAGAGAGAGAGAGAGAGTTGATCTGGTGTGAAGATTCTTAAAATAAGAAGGGTGAGAAGGGTCGATGTGCATATTTTTTATACTGAATATGCATATTTCATATTTTGGGCTGTAAGTATATGCATATTTCAAAAAAAAATACACATGACAAAAAAGTTGCACATTTAGTTCGAAAAATATGCACATTCAATTAAAAAAAATGCATAATAAATCCTTCTCAACCTTCTCATTTTAAGAATCTTTTTGTTTGATCATAATTATATATATATATATATATTAAAAAGCGTAAACAAGAGTTGCAATCCGCCACATGTCACCATCAATCTTCCAATAGTATTTTATCTATGCCATTCTCATATACTACCTCCGTTCCATATGTATTGCAACATAATGAGTTTTACGCCTCCCAACGCACTACTTTAGACGCTAATATCTCTAATTTTATTTAAGTAAAAATTATAAAAAGTTGATATTAATTAAGCATATATCGAGACGAATCTAACAAGATCCCACATGGCTATATTTATCCTTGTGTATAAATCACAAAACAAGGTCAAAGGGTAGTGTATGAATAGTGCAAAATGTCAAAGGTTGCAATACATATGGAACGGAGATAGTATTAAAAAGAAATTGTCAATATGAAGATTCAACCTTAGACCCTAGGGTATAGAATAGAGAGCTTTAACCACTCCTCCATCATCCTGTTATTGCTCTTTCACCAAAATTTATGATGATATAAGAAACTAAGGGTTAACTCATAAATTTTGAAATTTAGACTATGAATGATTGTTTTGTAAGTGAACTTGAGTTACTTGACACAAGAAGTATGGAATAGGATGAACTTGCCTAAACAAAAGTTCATTCTTTGGCTAGGAATTCAGGGCAGACTAAGAACAAAGGACAAATTATTTTTATACAATTTCAGCTGTGACAACCTATGTTGCTTATGGAGGTTCAGTGGAGACTTATGATCACATCTTCTTTGAATGTGATTTGAGTAAGCAGTTCCTTTCCAAGCTTCTTGAATGGATTGGTGTGAACTTTTGGGGAAGGAATTTGATCCAATGGATGAACTGGATCGACGAAGATATACAGGGACCAAGGTGAGAAAGCAACTTATATACATTGTAATCTCTGCAACAGTGTACCAGATTTGGTTGGCAAGGAACGAAGTTTTCTGGCAATACAAGGTTAGTAGACTAGAAGGTGTAACAATACAAAATGTATAGTTAAAATAGAATCCATTTTTGTTCTTCTAGGAAATGGAGTAGAAATAAGTGTGAATGGATTGGTACTCTGTAAAGGTTGTAGTTTTGGCTAGTTATGGCCTGTTTGTCTTCCTCTCCCTTAAGGACTTAGGTTGTTTGTGAAGTTGTTTGGAGAAGCAATATACTACATACTTACTAAAAATAATGATTGTTTTATAATGACATTTTTCCACATAAAATAACGTTAGTTATCTTTAATTACTAATAATAATGATAAATAATTTGCAAAACACTAAAACTCTGGAGGATTGCCCGGGCCTAATACTAGTGCTAATTTTAAAAAACGACAACTAAACACTAGAAACTACTTATTTTGGTTCCCATATCATGGTTTTGGGTTTTCAAATAAACTGAAAACTGAAAATCATATTGAATGGGCCCTAAGAGAAGAAATATGCTGAGTGTTGTTACCAATTGTCAAACCATTCCCAATTCGGGCTATTCATAAATATCCGATTCAAAATCAGGATTATTTGGACCAAAATAGATAGCATATTTCATTATCCGAATTTTAGATTGGATCCGCTATTTGATTTTGCACACACCCACTAATTACATTACTGAAATATGAAAGTTTATTCAAACAAGACTATATTCGAGTTCGATTCAAATGGTGTTTGGATCTCTCTCAATAACTTCAGATTAGATTTGTTGTTAAATAATCAGGTAGTTTCATGAGTTAGTCACTCTAAGTTCTAAGGTGATATGCCATCATAATAAATATAGATAGCAACTAAACATGAAATATAACAAGCAAAAAAATGAAGGGAGCAATTGGGTTGGTTTGTAGTTGCCGCATATCTAACTTTAGATTGCTATCATAACTTCAAGGATATAATGGTACAAATACTTGGTGAATTTAGTGTGCCATACGGACATCATACCGGCTAATTTGAGTTTTTCTTATTATGCGGTTTTGTCATCCACACTTTAGGGTAACTACCACCTCTGGACCCTGCATCCTTGGGAAAAGCGACGGGAAATTTATCTTAAATTTAAGAATTAATGCAGAAAGTAGATTGACTTGTATTATGAGTCGTGGCATGGTCGAGTTCACAATTTCACGTACACAGTACACTGCATTCATTACAAGTTTCTCCAATACTCATACTATATGAAAGGCTTTTTTCGATTCACCTTTTTTTTATTAAATTAAATTTATTTTTATTTAATTAAATTTAGTTTTTCGACATTAAACTTAATTTTAGTGAATTGAACTTATATTTGATAAACTCAACTTATCAATGATGAACTTATTATTACTAAACTAAACTTGTTTTCTTAATTCTTTACAAAAGTAAACTGATTTTTAGTAAGCTGAACTTTTTCTATTGAACTGAATTCATTTTTGTTTAACTAAACTTAATTTTACTCAATATTATTAGCATTTTTAGAATTAGAAGGATATTATTAGTTTGAGGTGAATTTAACAAGCATAACTAATAAAAGTTTGAACTCAATTATAGTGTGCATGGAGTGATTTGGTGTATAATAATTAATGCAAATAAATGCAAACTTTTTGGTTGGCAAAAAATAAATGCAAACTTTCCTCAATGCCTCATATAGTATGCTACCCGTGAAACCACAAAGTTGGATCATCATCACTTTGTAAACCTTGTTCTTTATTATCTACATAACTTCCTTCATCTTCACCTATCCTTTTCAAGAAATTCATTCCTTCATATTTGGCTACTATCTAGCTACCTGAAGAATCTAAGAACAATTAAAAATAAAAATAAAAATTGCAAGATGAGCACCAAGATAATAGAAACCGCAATTGTGTGCCCATCAGAGGAGACACCAATAGGCAGTCTTTGGCTCTCAAGCATAGACTTAATTACACGATCACCTTACACACATACTCATGTTTTGTTCGTCTATGAACAAAACAAAACCGAAAACACAAACACATCTCCATTTTTCGAAACCGATTTACTCAAGAAGACTCTTGGCAAAGCCCTAGTAGCATTCTACCCAATGGCAGGCCGATTAACGACCAACAAAACTGGTCGAATCGAGATCGATTGCAATGCGAACGGGGTCACATTTATTGAGGCCGAAACGACACACGTACTAGCCGATTTCGGAGAGTTCAAGCCGAGTCCCGAGCTACGTAAGGTGGTGTTTCCCACCTATGATTACTCAGGTGGATTGTCGTCGTTCCCTTTGTTAATGGTACAACTTACTCGATTCAAATGCGGTGGGATAACGCTTGGATATGTGCAGCACCATCATGTAGCTGATGGTGCTTCGCATGTACATTTTATCAATTCGTGGGCTCGGCTAACGAAAGGGCAAGAGCTTGATGTTATGCCCTTTCATGATAGGTATAGCTGTTTTGCTCCTCTTGACCCACCTCAAATTATGTTTCAGCATTTGGAGTATGAACCACCTTTGCCACCATTGCCACTTAAGGGGCTTTCAGGTGAGATGGTTATCTTACCTTATCTTAATTCTTGGCATTTTTGTGACTCCCCCTCTTTTTTTGTTTGTTACTCCTAAAGGAAATACAAGTAGTACAGAGTACAAGGTCTAATCGCACTGCGGAGAAAAAAAAAAGTGTTCTTAGTAAAAAGAATTAATTTGACCTATCGAATAAAGGATTGAAAAGGACTTCGTCCTTTGAAGTCAATTCGGGTTTGTACCCAATTGGTAATCGGTAATAAGTAAACCGGACAAGTATGCCCCGACCAAACTTGAAATCCAAAATGAACTAAATAAGACAAACTAAACTCGAGCTTGACCCCACACAAAATAACCCTGCGAATCAACTCGAGATATACCATCAATTATGATTCCCCGGTGTAAAGTGAACCTAATTTTATATTTATTGATTTAATACTTTGTTATTTACTTTTATATTATCTCATATCTATGACTATTTACAATTATTGACTCAAAGTACCTTATTTTAGGTATTACAATATATTTCAATTAAATAAATTACTCAATTATTAAATTGACCTAAAACATAGGTGACAATCTGGTCACTAGGATCGGGTATGATTCAAGTCACTTAAGGTCCGATCTATTTCGGGTCTTATTATATTCAGGTCTACTTCGGGATCTATGCATTGGGGTTCGGATTGGGTTTGTTTGGCGTTAAGTCAATATTTGAATTATATATACTAATAAGTAAAATAAGATAGTTTCAGTCAATAATTACAAATAGTAAAGAGATAAAAGTAAATAAAAAGGTATTAGATTTATAAAAATGAATTTTGGTTGATTTTGCATCGGGGTATAATAGTTGATGCTACTAGGGTCAAGTTTAGATCAGCTCGATTCGGGTCAGATTTGGTTTGAGTCGTGCATTTCGGGTCAAATCACTGTGTGCCTAATTCGAATCGGTTTGGGTCGTGTATGTCTAATGTAGCTAGGTCTGTAGTCAGGTCATTCTCGTTCGACCATTTTTAACAAGTCTAGACCCGACCCAAGTCAGACCCAAAAATAACCAGACCTCAAAACCGACTTTGATCAGATTACCAACTCTACTACTAAATAACTGTAACGACCATTGTTATTGAGGATAATGTTGAAAATCTTATTATGCATGGTAACGCATAATATGATCATTAAAATTGGTCGTGAGGGTGTTTGGTGAATGGCTTTTAAGTGACTTTTTCACTGACTTTTTCCTTTTATATATTGCCAAACACCAAAAAAAAAGTGTTTGGTAAATGACTTTTGAAATGGTTGAAAAGACGGATTTTCAACCAAAAGTCAAAAGTTGTTTTTACCAGCTTGTTCTAGTGGCTTTTGACTTTTCCTTCTATTTTGTACTTAACAACCAACACTAATAATCATTTTTATCAAACACTTTTATAAACAACCAATATTACACAACCATTCAAAAAAGGTACTAATAAAAACAATCGGTCAACCCAGTCACAACATAAATGCACCAACCAACAACCACTATCCACCAGCCAATTGTCGTATATTTTATCTTAATGGAGTATTTTCTTAACTAAAATAATTTTATTGATTAAATTTGACTGTAAATGGTTGAAACTCATTTTGATTGATAGAAGTGAATTCGAACCACAAAAAAAAAAGTGCTTCGAACCACTGACACAAGAATTTTCAGTCATTTGCTCTCATCCACTGAGATACTTGAATCACGTTTCTAAAGTCTCATTTTTACTACTATCTCCGTAATATAAAAAATATAAGAATTAGACATTTTTTACTTATACTTTATGCCAAATCGTTGTATTTTTATATGTTACGAAAGTAATAGGAATATTATTTTTTTGGAAAGTTCCTTTAGAGTGGTAAAAATGAAACTCGACCATCGAAAAGTTATACACATATAACTGAAACTCTTTCTAATAGAATGTGAATGATTTAATCACTAAACAACATTCACTATAGATGTATCATATAATGCCTTAAATTTGAATTTCTAGTTTCTACTTACTCCCTTTCTATTTTCTTTTCCTCCCATTTATGTCTGGAAGTTTGTCACTAGTGTTCTTTTTTTTAATGTTATCTTTTTTTTTGCCAATTATTTTTCCATTCTTACCGGATACTCAACCTCATGGTCTTACAAAGGATGAAATTTTATTAAAAATATCCGATTATTTGATGCACTTGAGATTGGTAAATGAATGAGAACTAGAAAGACTTGGATGAGAAGTGGTGATAGATGAAGCGCTGATCGGATTCATTCAATTTGTCACCCACCAACCCATCCATTTTATATTTTGTATATTACTTGATTTACTTCTATTTTATTAGTAATTTATATAAATTATACTCCTTCTTTTCTAGATACTTGTTACACTTGTTTTTTATATTTGTCCTAGAATTCTTGTTACACTTTTTTATTTGGAAAGTTCCCACTATTAATTGATTATATCCCTCTTACACATTTTGGCCCACCTTTTCTCTCTTACACTTAGAATTATTCTCCCAATAACTCTTATCGCATCTACTTTTTAGATAAAATAATACTAATTGATAACTAACCCACCACTTATCACATAAAACTCTGTGCCTTGATAAGTGTAACAAGTATTCCGAGATGGAGGGAGTATAATATAAAAAAAAACATTTCTTAACTTTTAACTTTTTATAGCATATGTTCCTTTTATCTGCTTTTTTTTTATAAACTAATAAAGTGTTTCTTGTTGAAAATTGTTATTTTTTTACGATGATACGAAAGCATTTTTATTAGAAAAATGTACCGATTACTCACCTAATCAACCTGAATTATTCAAGGATAATGAGTGGACGGATATGGATGATGGTTGATGCGGGTGGCGGATGGATCAGGAGTTATTTGTCCATTTGTTCCCAGGCCTTTTTTAAGCGGGGTAGAGCAGCTTGGCAGCTTGTAAGGTTCATAACCTTGAAATCACGGGTTCAAATCCTGTCTCCGCAAAAATATTGATTGGGAACAAGTGTGGAATATGGGTGAAATTGCATCTATTGCAAATTCGCGCATTAACATCCATAGGTTTCAATTCTAGTATGCACCGGGTGCAAAATGATGTTATTATGCACCCATTTCTCAAGGGTAGATTGAATGAAATAAATGGAGTAATAAATTAGTGAGAGAATGAGTACCTCTACTTATAGTAAAGGAATCACTTAAAATTTACTGCATCACGCTCACAGCTCACTAGTTAAATGGATTACTTTAGAGTTGACGCATTTGAAGTTATTGACTTATTGTGCACTCAATGCGAACAAGACTTTTTGTACCTCATTCACCATACTCAACCCCTTTTTTAGTTTTCTTGGGACAATTGGAAAATACATTTCTTAGAATCAACTATTAATTTCCTTGGTCTCGTTCCTCATCCCTTATGGGCTTGCTTGTTTAGGGGATAAGAGGTAGGGATAAGGATTTCTTGTCCCTCCTTACCCTTATCCCATGTTTGTTTAGGGGAATTAGTAAATTTTGGTAGGATAGGGATAGGGATAAAAACCCAAGTTATCCCACCAAAATTATACCTAAGGGGGGTGGTATAAGAGATGGGGATAAGGATATGAGGTGAAATTACAAATATATCCTTAATGAAAAGGGATGAAGGAGGACAGCATGAGAAAATTAGTAAGGTTATTTAAGTAACTTCATTATTTATCCCTAATCTTATCTCAACCTATACCAAACATGGGATTACTCTAATTTTATCCTTATCCCACTTACCAATTCCTTATCCCTATCCCAACCTTTATCCTTATCTCTATCCCCATGACATACCAAACGACCCCTATAGGTAAAAGAAAGGAGTATGGAGTGTGTGTATAACAAAATTTAGTCCGGCAAATGTGTTTAATAACAATATGAAATCTAAAATTAATTAATTCAAAATTTAGAATGTGGAATACCAAAATTAGGGCAGTGATTGGATATTCAATATTCTACAAAGGGCGGTGATAGGATGTCCTTGAGGGCAACCCTCATAAGAGATATAGAGTGAAACCATAACAAATGAATTATAGTCGTAAGAGATCTTATGAGATTCGTTTCAATCAGTAAATTTCAATAAAAGTTCTTATAGGTGATTAAAGATATATATTGATGGTTAGATTACGAGTTTGTATTTTTTTTTTTTGCAAAAAGCAAACAACAATAACATTTTGAAATTGATGGAATATTAGTTACTAATCTTTATTCCAGAAAAAAAATTAAATGGGGTCATGTAATTGGAGAGAGATAGAGAGAAATTATTTTTGACGGAGAAATTATTAAGATTGACTTTCATATTTTACTTCTCCATAAAATCTAATACTAATCTTCAGAAATTTATATCAGATGAGGCGACCACAATTGTAGAAGGTCTCTTTAGATTCTCCAAAGAACAAATAAACACCTTAAAGCTACAAGCAATGTCCCAAGAAGTGATGAACAGCAAGCCAAGCACATTTGAGGTATTAGCCGGGCATGCATGGCGCACGGCATGTAAGGCCCGTGCATTAACAGACGATCAAGAAGTAAAACTTTACATGCCAAGTGATGGACGATCAAGAATGAAGGATCCAGCATTGCCACAAGGTTACTGTGGGAATGTAATATTTTTTACAGCATGTATAGCTAAAGCAGGCGATTTGATGCGCAAACCATTATGGTATCCCGTGCGTAAGGTTCACCAAGCAGTAAATAAAGTAAAAAATGAAGAATACTTGAGATCAGCCGTTGATTACCTTGAATCACAGCCAGATCTAACGGCTATGGTTCGTGGAGGACATACATTTACCTGTCCAAACTTTCAAATAAATTCTTGGGTAAATATTCCCTATAATTTATCAGATTTCGGATGGGGTGGGCCCAAGTATTTTCGCCACGGTGGAATTAAATATGAAGGTCAATCTTATCTGATAGCAAGCCAAAATGGTGATGGTAGTGTATCATTGGCTCTCAAGCTTTTTAAAGTTCACATGGATCTCTTTGGAAAATATTTGTACGATTTCTGAAGAATTAAAATGAGGTATTTGGTAATTTGTTGTATTGCCATTCATTCATAAATTTGATGTTCACATTGTCTGTGTGCACTGTGCACCTTGCTTTCAAGGTATGGTTGTCCTTCAGCCGTGTCAGGGCCACCTTTGAACTGACATAATGGCTATTCATATGTAACTTACCTTGTGATTGTTTTGTTTAGTTATTTTTCTTGTATGGAATGTTGGGTTCTCTTGTGCTATCTCTACTTTTTGTTTTATCATTCTTACTTTTTGTTTTATCATTCTTACTTTTGACTTTATTTATCTTATCCACTTTGACGTTCTTACATTGTTATAACTAGTAAATATGGGAAAATATAGCTAATTAAGAAACCATAATTACGAAGTATATGGTTCTAAATTCTGTTCCAACGGATACTCATTTGTATACCAAGTCTTAGAAATTTGTAACCGAAATTGAAAACAAGCTAAAGGTCTAGTTTTTTAAACCCAAAATGGGTCCTAGTTTCAAGTTCCAAACCTTAGCGAGTTTGGATTGAAGATTGGATACCCATTTTTTCTCACCCCTACTTTTGATTGCGCATGTGGAGGTTCAATTATTGTAGTGGAGAAGAAGTATATTAGAGTAATAAAAGATATATTACATTCATAGAGTGATAAGAAATTTTCCTTATGGTATTAGCCATTAGGTAAGTATATAGTTAACTGATTGTACTCATATCATACAATACATGAAGTAAATTGTTTCAAGTTAGCCAATTTATATTATTATCAAATTCTTAGAAATGGTATTTGAGCAATCATGACAAGAAGGTCACGAGTTCAAATTTCATTCACCCTTCATTTCCAGGTGGAATATAGCGTTAAGTATGTGAAGGCCCAATGAGCTCTTGTATGAGAGGGCGTGATAGAGTGTGAAACTATTCTAAAGAATTCAACCATGAGTTTGGGATTTTGGTTGAGTTGGTTACTTAACATGGTATCAAGAAAAGCTGGTTCCGATTTTTGGGGGAGCCTTGTAGTTTTCGTACCGGTGGGTAGATTACTCTTCCTACCCACCACCAACTTGATTGTTTTTGCTAAATTTGGGGTTTTTTAGTTTCTAATTCATGTGCGAGTTGTTGTTGATCAAGAAGTGATATTGATCTCGTTAATATTTCACTGTATTTCACGGCATGTTCATGGAGGTAATTCTGCAGCCTGACATGTTGCACTTTTCAGCCTAGTTGGGTTTGTTTTTGTTTCGTTCATACTTACAACAGATGTGGTTTGGTGTTATTACAGTCAGTTTTATGTTATTCTTTTATCAATTGTTCTAGAACTATAAATATCAAATCTTGGTGATTGATTGAGTGGATTAGTTGTTCCATTTATGATTTTGCAATCAGTTTAGAGTTGCTTTTGCTTTCTTAGTCTTGGGAGTTATTAGGCAAGCGATGTTGAGTAATTTGTTGTTCTTGTTGACAACTGTGGTCTGCTTTTGGTGGTAGAGTTTAGTGCTGAAATTTGTGTGCGTGCACATTTGTTTGACAAGTAGCTAGAGATTGCTGGAGTGTGATGCAGAGTTATGTGTGTGTCTCTTATATATGTGTTATTTCTGGTATCACTACTACAAAAAGGCACAAACATAATGTTTGAATAAGGCTTAAAATAACACCTCTTAGGTGTTGTTAAAGTCACTGATGTGTAAAGTAAAGATAACACCTTATAGAGGGTGTTATTATTGGTATATCAAAGATAACACCTATCTTACATTGTAGTTATCAATATGTAGAAGTAAAGATAACACCTTTATGAAATGAATGTTATCTGTAGTATAGGAAAGATAACACCTATCTATAAGAGGGGTTATCTTTGGTTACAATTTTACATAACACCTCTGTCACTCAAACGTTATCTATGTTGCAATTTTCTTTTTAAATATATACATACAGTTACGGTTTTCAACCTATATTATTCTTTCCCAAATAATCTGTAATATACAGAAACATGCCCAGATTTAGATAGCAACTCATACAAAAAATTTAAATATAAAAATATATATATATATATAAATATCCATAAATATCTCATCGTATTCTCAAGCGTTGAAGACAGAAAATAACCAAAATTTCAAATGCTATACATCAAAAATCCAAGCTTAAAAGTGCGAAGAACGAAGTTACAACTCAATCATCATCTCTTCTTCGTCATGTTGTTCCTCGACATATGAAATCCATAAGTCCCTAACTTCATCAATTTTGTCTTGAGAAAAGTACGAGGAACGCCATGATAATATTGCAAGATGTTTTTAAAAATAAGTCACCATAAAAACTACAAAGCAGAACACTATGTTCATTATAGTAACAAAAGAGATTAATTAAGCACAAGGGACATGGAGCATAAGAGCTCAGGCATAGAACTCTTCTATGTTCGTGTGTGTGTGCAATATTTAGGTCTAAAAGATTGCATGTCTTTTAAGTTTGCCTTATCAAGGTAATTCCAATAATCACCAATACCGTACTTTTTTGCCACACGTACAGTCCCCGTGCAAAGAAAAAACCCCCTACACCAACCCCCTTCCAGCCCCCCATGTTTTCCCATCACATATTAGATCACCCCCCTACACAGACCCCTCATACAACCTTCACAGAACAGACTCCCCCTTTCCCCTGAGCTAGCCTAAATAGAACGGAGCAACAGTCCCCCCCGTCCCCCAAACCAGTCTGCACATAACAGACCCCCTACAAGCCTGCACATAACAAACTACCTACCAACCTGCACAACACAGAACAGACCCCTCCTGCCAGCCCCCGTACCTTCAAGGACCTGCACAGAACAGAACACCCCCTGCTATTCAGCAATGCTGCATTCATTTGAAGTCCAAAATAATGAAGAGAATTTGGGCTAGGGAACAGCAGGAAAGAAAGCAAAATATGAGCAAGTTAATATCCTTGTCTCGTCCCCCTGATAAAGAACGACTTTGTCGAGGAACTCTGAGTAAGGCAAAATGCTCAAATTGAACCCGTGTTTTTCGAATAGTTGAGATCACTCTCTTGTGATAAAAAAAAACCGTTTGTCATTTCTAATGATGGGATTCTAAAATGATGGTCCTGATCTACTTTCAGAATTCAATTCAGGTACTAAACATGTAGAGTTGTCTTCAACCACAAATAAGATCACGTACTAAACATCAAAGTCAAAAACCAAGATCTTTGGTATTTTCAATGTATGCTAGACAATCGTCGAAACACGTTAATATATAGTTGCAAGAGTGAAGGAGTGCGACAAGTATATAATTTCACATGTAAAGAAACAACAAATAGATTTAAATGGGCTCAAATAACTTACAATTTTCTCCTCAAAATGTTGATACCCAAGCCGTCCTCCACGATAGCTCAGATTCCTAAAATTTACCTTTTCTCGATTTTTTTCACTCATTTCCTGTCCATGTTAGAAGATTCATTCAACTTAAGTACCACAAAAATTCTAGTAATAATTAAGATATATATATAGAATTAAAACATTAAACTTAGGACCTATAGAAGTTTTTATAAATTTATCCCAATCGCACTGAGTTATTCATGGGTATATATGTGGTGTCTCCTTTATCAACTTTCTGTCGAGTGTGTACATCCATTCTTTTCGCAATCTAGCTTTAAATGATCGGAAATTCATGGAAGCTCTTTGTAAGATGTAAAGTATACGATCTCCTGAATTATATATAAACCCCTTCTTCACAATTAAATGTTCAACTCATTAGTGGCAAGCATTGTACAAGCTTTGTATGTATAAGTATATGAAGCTTACTGTGATTAACTCGTAGATTACAATCAATAGTTCTTTAGGAACACCACTCCACTCTTCGTAGTTGATGTTTACTCCTTCCCGAACAACCACACCAATGTAAGTGGAAAAATTCATTCGGTGCTTCCCACATGGAACTTGTCTCACATTTCATTCCAATTCAATCTTCTTGCCCTCTTGAATTGCCTTCCCTATCTACCAATGCACGTACCGTATGACCCATTCGGCACTCACTTTCAATCGCATTGTTATCTTCCTCATTGCTACCTTCCTCATGCTCAAAACAGAAAGAGGGACAAAGGTGCAAAGATTCAAAACATAAAAATTTGAAAGTATTAATTAACTTTGAATCAAAAATAATGCTAGACACCTCGAAAACTGAGTTGCGTGGGTAGACAAGGCCATGTTATTCATGTACTGCCTTCCTCCAGGTTTAAGTGATTTACAATGTGTCTTTTCTAAACTGAAGCCATATAACATAACATTGTAGTTAAACCACATTATTCGAAGTAATCTATTGTGTGAATCTTCAATTGGCATGACAATAGAAAATAGTTTAATTCTCAAATGGAATACTGGTAATATAGAAATATTGCCAACTGACCTTGAGTTCTAATGATCTGTATATTTATAGCAGATTCTAAAAAGTTAAGCATAGAAAGACTAGATATATTTAGTAATATATATATAGTCATTTCACATCAGCTTCATGAAGTAATATATTTAGTCACCGCTGAAGAAGATTTCCAAAGGCAGCACCTCAACTAAAGTAATATATTTAAGTCATTGTGCAGCAGCTTCAGGCCATTTAGCCGTAACTAATTATTAGCTCTAACAACAAATTCAAAAGTCATCTTCCTAGTTAAAACAAAACGAAAACTTGCATGCTCCTCCAAAATTGCTTTGTTTGTAGCTTGCCAAATAAAGTAAACACTAGCAGCTAGGCAACTTAAAGCACACTTCTTCTGTACTTTGCCTTTGGAAATCTTATTGTCCACTTTTTTCAACAGCTATGAATGGAATCGACAACATTTGATCCAACTTTTATTAAAGCAATCCGAATTCTGATTTACATAACTAAAGATGTGTAATGTAGTTCCTGCAAGTAGACGACACATTTATCGCACTGAGAACTAATTACCATTATAAAAACTGAGTCAACTATCCAATGTACTACTTGATAGCAAGAATGCCACTTTGGCTGACATATGATCAAACACCTAGAAGGGGTAACCAATATCTCTATTATATGAGGGAGGGGGAGGATTTGGTGTCCACATAAAATTACAATCCTATCCCATTATTTTGCTAAAGTTGGTCTGGGTTTGAAATCCTAAAGATGTATCCTAAGCTCATCTACCAGGTCGACTTAGGTGTTTTCTCTCTTCTTCTAGTTCTTATCAGTTTACACTATGTTATCTTATCTTAGATTGGGAGTTGGAACTCAAAACTACATTTCTTTGAAGCATTCCATCAAACATACACCTTATATGTCCAACTAAAATCACAATCATACTACTTAATTACAAGATGAAAATTGAATGAGTATATGGTGACCTAAAAGAAGCCATTGGCAGTCGGTTTGCTCTTTCAGACCTCAAACCCATGAAATTCATAAGATATTGAATTCGACCATGTACAATCTCACCAAGCTAGAATTTTAGTGTGCCAGATTGAAAATTAATTCTTTTAAGCAGACAGATTAACAATTGAAATCAGAACAATCAAGCAAGTGTCAATGTAAACAATGAAATTGCACAAAAAAACAAATTAAACAACAAATTAAGCAAACAGAAGAACAATTATAGTCAGTTTAAACAACAACTTAAGCAAAATAAAAGAGTAATTAAATCAGGGAATAAGAGTAAGGGAAGAAGCCGAAGAACCTTGTTGTTACTGTTGTCGAAGAGAAGGTTGTTGTAGGTTGAATTCTAATGAAGTGCCTGAGGATGATGAAGATTAATGGAGGAATTTTTAGGCGTGAAAGAGTGAAACTCTACAGTACTCATGAGAAGGTTTTCTATTGCTGATGTTTTTGTTTGGCGGTTACTGCTAATCCCTAGTATCTCTTTGTTTAAAAATAAAAAGAGTATTTGTTGGGAGATATTAAAATAAAATAGGGAAAAATAAAACTAGGGAGAAAAATATAGCAGTGGTGCATTTAGGTGTTATCTTAAATATTTTGTATTTTCTAAATTATTTTTTCTCTCCTTATTTTCAACCTAAGATAACACTCATCTTAATAAGAAAACACCTATTGTATTTAGGTGTTATATTTGAGGTGTTATTTCTAGTATATGCATATACTGAAATGACAAAAATAAAATCAAAAATTGGCTTAAGAATAACTTACTGAACAAGGAGATAAAAATATAAAATCCAACGTTTTAACCAATTAAAGCAATTTCCCACAAAGTTAAATAAAGAAAACTGGTTAGTGGATCGTTGTAGTGACTGAAGTGGATGTATGATAGTATGAGTGCATGAGGGTGGAACCTAACCACGTCTCCAGTGTCTTCATGATCTCAATCTATAAAATGGGAATCATGTGTGCATAAACAACACACATTCCTGGAAACAAAAATGCAAAAATGCAAAGAAGCGTAAGAAGATACAAGGCAAACCTAATGGCCATAAACTTTCCTGATAATTGTCCAATATCAATTGCCCAAACCATTATCTGACTTTTGATGACTAAGAGAGAGATACGATAAAATTAGTTTGTTGATCTGAAAACGAATCGATAGAAAAGAGTTATCCATACAAGAAAAGGTAGGATTGTATTATTAGAATTCCCCATCGAAACGCCTGGTTTCAAGGTAGTATCCAATCCAGACTTATTAACCACAAAGATTTCCCTAAAGCTAGAGGACCCAACTAGACAAAAAGCCACAGTAGTATGCAAGGTAGGGAAAACTAATAGTGGAAGGTTACAGACAGCTCCATATTGAATGAAAGTACAATAAACTATTAGGGTACCAATTTACCCCATCTCATATGAGAATGTCACGGGAAGGTAATAATTTCTAGGTGTGAGAGTATGGGATATCGTTACAAGAGAGCATAATACCTCAATACATTGCAAATGGTGGTCTCTTGTATGAAGATAACATCTTCATTTATAGACTGTAAACACCAGAAGCACGTTCTCAAAGTGTGTAACCGATCCTAACAAAGGAATCCCACCTCTTAATGGATGGGGGTAACATTCTCATAATCTTTAAAGAGCTAAAGATCACAGAGTCTCAACAACAGATTTGAGACTCACAAAATCTCAAGTAAAGAAAGGTTGCCAAAGCTTCCTATTTGTTTTAAGTTAAGTCTAAATTTAGCTTTATATTTCTGGCTTAAAGGAAATGTAATTTCAAATTTAGTTAGGCATCATTACTGAAATTTGTTTGCTATATCCTATTATTGTGTACCTAGTCCAACCAATGGTCTTAATTTGCAAGGGGTCTAGTCAAACAACCTCACAAATTAGGGGGGCATTTGTTACTACCATTTTTTATTTTGGATCCAAACAAAGGTAAAAGTCAAAACACAGGTCCAATGGAGTCAATCGGATACGCTATTGACCAAAGTCATGGTTCAGTAAGCAATTAATGAAGTCTAAATAGATAAAATCTCAAAGGGTACGCGAGATTGCGGAGACACAGAGCTCAAAATCTAGAGAGTCTAAGAAGATTCAAAGAACGTGGGTTTAGCATTGTTAGTTATTTTGAAGACTAAAGACCATGATATATAGTTGAGTAGACCAACAACCGCCATCAAGCTCAGCTACAAAAGTAGTACTTCACCATACAGCGAGACACACAACAAATCAACTCAACTTATTCCACTTAGAATCTCATAACAAGCGGCTTAGCATAGTTAGGTAATTAGACTCAACATTATTTCATGTTCTAGGGCATACTTTATTTCTTTCATTGAGCGTGAGAAAGATGACGGTACACCTCTCCTTTTTCCTGAATTAAGCTTGTTTGTTACTTTTTATTCAATCAAAGTTTGTGCAAAATTGAATATAAAATGATTTGTGAAATGTAATTTACTACTTGTGTATATCTTTTTTCGTATCCTCATTGCAATCTATTTTAGCCATTAATATATAGTCGTGTCTGTTAAGTTAGAGAGGATCCCTTATTTCTAAAGGTCGGTGGCCTTTAGGAAAGTCAATCACTTTCCTATTGTTTTCTACCACCTTACGACATCACATGGTTGCTTGTATTCCTTTTTTTAACCAACAGTAAAGTAACACCTCGGATTCGTCCGTGGGGGAAAATCATAGTGCTACAATGATTTTTTCGCTAAAAAATGAAATCAATTGATGGCATTATGCCACGCTCCTTAGCGAGAAATGATCATCTACTAACAGTTAGATGTTTGCAACATCTAACACATTTTCATAGAAAAGACTATATATTATCATGTAAAGACAACATATTACCATGAGAACAATATATTACCATACAAAGACATTAAATTTATAAATACCATTTAAAAATGATTAACTTGATTTCACCATTTTACCTTTCATTTAACATGTAAAATGAGCTTTTTACCCCTCATTTAACATATGAAAAGACTATTTTACCCCTATTAGAAATCTTGAAAATATCAACGGTTATTTCTAATCACTTCTCCTCCTTAGAATTCTCTTTTCTCATTTGGTGATCCCCATGCCTTGCTGAAGAGGTAGCATCAACCAAAAAGATGTGAGGTTATTTTCCAATAACCAAAATAATTTGCATTATCCCACTTGATAATGATCATTAATTTGTCAGCCTATGTGCAGTAATTATCAGCACTTTCCTTACCACGCACACTTTTCTGAAGATATTTAAGCAAGCAAGTTTTTCTTTTTGAGGATGTGTAACTAAAGATTTAACTTTTTTATGGCTAATGGGAGGGAACTAGAAAGATATTCTAGTTTCATCTTAAAACATATCTAAAAGCATTAGTTAAAAGACTTGCACGATAACGTGAGAAGGCAAAGACCAAAGCTCTATCCAAACCGCAAATATTTTTTCTTTCGTCTATCACTTTTCTCTCTCTTTTCTTTATGCGACCTGCCGAGACCATGTAGCCGGGTGTACCGTGCACACGATACACCCGGTGGAAATCTTGTAATAAACTCGAAGATCAGGTTCACGAGTATGTTCATCCCCAAACCCAGAAAAATGCTGCTTTCAACCAAAAAAATTCCAATAGATTCATGTCTTATTATTTATCAAATCACTGTGATTTCGACAAATTCATACAACAATTTAAGAAATTCGTTGCAAATTTTTGAACTTTTAGGATAATTTTGGATTTTTATAAGGTGAAAAGTTGAAGTTTTGAACTCAACAACGGCAGAACTACAATTGTAAAACCAATCAAAGAATAACATCAACATAATTCATTGCTATTTCTATTTATTTCAATAAGTGATTATTTAGGAAGATGAGCAGTTGTTTCATGAAGTGAAAAATAAAGGCTTAGATGAAAAAGTAAGGGTTTACAATAAAAAATGCCGGAACCTATAATAGTCACTCATTTCTTAAATGAGCTTATTTATTTTAACTCACTGAAGATCATAATATTTACTGATCTTCCTGTGCAAAGAAGATTGCTCATTTGATCAAATGAGTAAAATGAAACAGCTCATTTTGTGAATGAACAGATTTATTTTAGCTCACTCAAGATCAGAATGTTTACTGATCTTCCTGTGCAAAAAATATTGCTCATTTTTCAAATGAGTAAAATAAAACTGCTCATTTTGTGAATGAGTAGATTTATTTTACCTCACTTGAGATCAGAATGTTTACTAATCAAAACAAAAAAAAAATGCTCATTTTGACAAATAAGCGGATTAATTTCTCTTCAAGACAAATAAACTGCTCATTTGATCAAAATGAGTAAAATAAAACTGTTCATTTTGTGAATGAGCAGAGTTATTTTAACTCAATGAATACCAGATCATAATGTGAACTGTATATAAGATGTTTTTCAGGATGCTCAAAGATTTAAGTTTCTGCTCATTTAGATACAAATTTCTCATAAGGGTTAAATGTGTACTTTTAGAGGTGATGACCCAGGCAATGAGGCTGATATATTTGTTTTTCACTCTTACAAACTTTAAACGACTACAATATATGTTTGTTCATCTTAAGATACATTGCTCATTATAGTGAAAAAATCATCAATATGTAATAGTATATACATATTCACTTAGAGTAAAGAATAATATAATCGCTCATTTGGATATTTATTGCTCTTTTTTTATCACATTCTAGTGTGATTTTCATACCGTTTCGATATAAAGTTTTTGTAAGAAAGTAAAAAATCATAATAACCCATTAAAAATGGACTACTAATTATCAAATATATTATAACAAAACATTCTAAATCCATTTTTAAAAATATTTTAGTAATATTAGAGACAAAATAAAGAAAGTGAAGAAGATGTTAAAATAGTAAACATCCTATGAATCAGTTAAAGTTTATTAACTTTTCATTTAAAAAAGAAAGTAAAAAGGGTAAAGATAGAAAAAGAACATGTGAGGTCTAAGCCTCGAACCGCAACCTCAAGCAATGCCAATTGAGCCCTGAGCTAAGTTTTTTTTTTTGGTAAATGAAGAAATATATAGATCACCAAACACTTTATACACTTACTCAAGGAAGATGACAACCCTTCTAGGAAGGCTCCCAAACAACCAAGAGTAATCAATTACATTTGAGTTCATCTAGCCAAGTTTGTATCTTAGTAAAGGCCTTAGAATTATAAACTAAGTTAATCCTAGTCCTAATTACAAATTTAATGGAAGACAAAGAACTAGGAACACTTGGAACACAATTACTCCAAATAGCTTTATTCCTAATTGTCCATATGGTGTAGATCACAGCATCAATCTCAACAAACACCACTCTTCTTCTTGCTTGAAAAAGACCACCTCTTCTACTTATCCAGTTTATACACTCATTCAAGCTATTCCATCTATTCCTGATCATTACCCGAGCCAGGCATTTATTCCAGATCCTCCTACTGAAATCACAATGAAATAGCAGGAAGTCAACATTCACAGTATGAGTGTCAGAGATAGCACAAGTATCATCATTACACACTCCATACCTCTTAAGCCTAGCTCTTGTCATAAGTCTCTGATGATCTGCTAGCCATAGTATGAATCTGTGTTTGGGAGTATTGAGTCTATTCCAAACCACCATATCCCAGCTAGTATCCATTTCCTATGCTTGCTTATACAATTTCCCAATTGAAAAAGTTTGGCCAGGTTGAGGCAACCAAGCTGCTTGCATGATTTGCTCCTTAACCTTACAAAAGTAATTCCAAACCCAACTAACATTTGAACCTGGGTGGTACTGCCACCAATCTTCATCATGGATGTAAACTGAATTCACCCATCTAACCCAAAGAGTATCCTTCTTTTCAGCAATAGTCTATACCTGTTTACTAGCAGCCAACAAGTTCCAGAGTTTGATATCCCTCACACCCAAGCCCCCATATTGCTTCTCGCTGCATACTTTATCCCAATTCACATATTCAGGCTTCATGTATTTATCATTTCCTTGCCATAGGTATGTTCTGCACACCTGATTAATCCACTTGATTATTACCTATGGCAAGATAAATATTTGCATCTAGTAATTACAAATACTCATCAACACTAAGTTCACTAATTGTAGTCTGCCAGCAAAAGAGAGACTCCAATGTTGCCAAGATTTGAGTCTACACAACATCTTGTCCACCAGCTTATCACAATCACTTGTTCTCAACTTCCTTGTGCTTATCGGTGCACCAAGATACTTAAAAGGCCAACTGCCAATACTAAAGCCAGATAAATTTACCTTTTTTAGCTTTTACGAATCATAAACAAGGATCATCGAGAAGGTGGGAAGGGAAGAGTGGGAAGGTGTAGTGGCATTTTGTTGGGCTGTTTGGGGGGCGAGAAACAACTGGGTGATTAGGGGCGAAGTTGTGGTGCCTGCGGAGGTGTGTGCTGCGGTTACTAAGCTGTGTGCGGAGGCCAGGACTGCTGATGAATATGAAGATGCAAGAAAGGAGCGGGTTGCGCCTAAGGTGGTACTGCCATGCGTCTGGAATAAGCCACCAACGAGCTATATAAATTGGAACTCTGATGCTGGTCAATTAGGGGAGGCAGGGACTGGTTGGGGTGTCGTCTTTAGGGACGATGCGGGCTGTGTTTTGGCTTGTGGTACGTTTCAAAATCCGAATGCTCAAGAAGCGAGAGTGGCTGAGGCTCTTGCTATCCGTTGGGGGCTGCTAAAAGCGATGGAGATGGGTTATGAATTCTTGGAGGTGGAGAGTGATTGTTTAGTAGTTATCGATGCCTTGCGGTCGAAAGCCCACGGCTTTAGCTACTTTCATTTAGTTATTGATGACATCTTATCTTTAGTTCCTAATTTTTCTTGTATTAAGTGGTTGTTTGTTAAGAGAGAAGGGAATAAGGTAGCTCATGCGTTGGCTCATCTCCATCCTTTGGAAGTGGGGTCGCGTTTTTGGGTCAACGAGTTTCCGGAACTTGTTCTGAATTTCGCTAGTGATGATATAATATTTTAGTCCCCTTGCTTTGGGACTTCGATCAAAATATATATATATATATATATAAAATCATTTCATCACACCTCCTACGTTTGTCAGAATTCTAACTATACATTTTAGAGATACAAATTGAGAATCTATTATTTCTTATGTATGTATGAATAAACTAAGTGGTCAAAGTTAAACTCAAGAACATTGTAAAAAGTCAATATAACCAATAAAAGGAACAGTTGAAGTATATATTTGGTGGAATGCGATTCTCTAAATAGACTCGTTAATTAATTGGCAAAAGAAGGCTACATAAAATGTTATTATCTTTTCTGACCATTATAATTAATTGAGAAATTCCCAATGGTATGCCTGTGCTTTTGGGAATTCCCAATGGTATACCTAAATTTTTTTTAATCTCAATGGTATACCTAAACTAATGCCAAGTTCCCAAATGTGACATTATGGATGGAATATTCCATTAAGTAACAGAATATTCCATCAAATAAAAAAAACCCACCCCTAATTTATCCCTGATCCACCTAGCACCGCCGGCCATCACTAAACCACCTCCACCACCTAGCCACCTCCACCACCAAACCACCCCTAAACTGCAAAACAACCCATGAAACCATAATGCTACCCATTTTTCCATTCAGATCTTCCATTCTCAAACTCAAAAAAAAAAAACACTCATCATCATCATCATCATCTTGTTCCATTTTCCAACCTCCATTGATCTTCAATCTCCATTAATCAACTACAGCCACATACAATTACCTCCATAATGCCACCAACTACCGCCACATACAACCACCAACAACAAAACGAAATTTAGGCAAACCACCTGATTCACAATCAAACCAGAAGCCACCACTACCAAGGCACACCAACAAAACTGAAATCCTGCCATGACCACCATTTAACTAGAAACTCACCACGAAAACCACAATATTCCACCACCAACACCACCGAAATCCACAACTAACACCACTGAAATCATAATCGAAAACATCCGGCGAAAACCTAGCTTTGGTGGAAATTGAGGATGATCGAAGTTGGGGGTGCGAAAAGAATGAAAGTCCGTGAGAGCGAAGGTCGTCATGGGTGACGGTGGTGGTGGGTAATGGAGATGGAGAGTAGAATGTGGTGCGTGATGGTGGAAGTTGAGGAGAGAGAGGATGGTGGTGGATGATGAAGATGGAAGTCGGTGGTGGTGGTGATGAAGATGGAACATGGAGGTTGGTAATGGTGGGTGGTGAAGATGAAAGTTGGCACTGATGGGTGGTGAGTGAAACTGGGTAATTGAGTATTGAAGATCGATAGAGATGGAAGTATGTTTTTGCAATTAAAAATCAGTTTTGGAAATAAAAATCAGTTTTCGGTGGCGGCTTGCGGTGGTTTGGAGTGGTTGTGGTGGTTATAAGGTGGCTTGATGTTAAATTTTAACGGTTTTAGTTAATAATGCCACATTTGGGAACTTGCTATTAGTTTAGGTGTACCTTTGAGATTAAAAAAAATTTAGGTATACCATTGGGAATTCCCAAAAGCACAGGCATACCATTGGGAATTTCCCTAATTAATTCTACTCCCTCCAATTTTGTTACTTTCTGTTTTAATATTATTTTATACTATTTACATATTTCATTTTAACTAGACTTGTTCTAGTAGAAAGGAGTGAGCCTTCCAACCTCGAGGTTGGGGGTTTAATTCCCACTAGAAGCACTTTGATAGTAGAATTTCCCTTATCATTCCCAATCTTTTAAAGTGTCTGACCCAATGGAATTCGAGCGGTATCCGGACCGCTTCTTCTTACCAAAAAAAATCATTTTGACCGTACTGATTTAATACTATATTATAGTGTGATAATACAGAAAAAGAATGTCTGCTTATCTGTCTTTAATGTAGAGTAGAGCTTAATTATTAATAAAATCTTCGTACTTTATAACTAAACTAAATTAATCCACAACTAGCATAGAGAAGGTAGGTAAAAGTCATTTCTTAGTCCTGTACCACATTATTATATTATAAGGTACCGAAGATACGACTCAAGGAGACAAAAAAAAGATGATTCTTAATCTGATTTACTCTTATTGTTTAAGATAATCCCTTTTTCTAAAACAGGAAGAGCACTAAGACAGGCACCTTCTTTAGCTGATTTCACGTTATCGATATTATATCATAAAATGGAATTTGTGCTCTCTGAATCTAGATTAGTAAAATCTTGCAGTAATATAAAACTTCAGCATATAAATTAGCAGATTTGGTCGTGTTTGTGTTTAGTTTGTATGAATTGCGGCTTGTAAACCAATTATATAGAGAGGATTATAATGGCAGGATATAGCGGTACTATACGAAAATATGATCTAATTCGGTTAGCGTCAGGTTTAAGTTTTTTTTTTGTGTCCTGTCAAAGTTAGGTTTTGAAATGTATAATCTCCTAATTTGGGTTATGCCATTCACTAACATAACGTAGCCATATTCAAGGAATCATTGCCATCATTATACAAGGCAAGGCTAATGTCAATCATAATTCATAAATAAAAAGATATAGAAATATAATCTAATACAACATTGCAGTCCGACTAGGAGGGGAGCATACGCTCAGGCAGGAATGGGACATAGTAAAGAGGTGTCTAGGCAAGCCTTTGGAGAAAATTTCAGCATATTGATAATTCGCAGGAACATGCAAAACACGAATAGTACCAATCTCTAAACCTTTTCGTAAACAAAATGTATGTTAAGCTCAATATGTCTTGTACGCTGGTGTTGAACATTGTTGCCAGATAAGTAGACGACATAGATGTTATCATAGAAAATCATAATGGTTGTGCATGCGGACCGGCAAATGAAATTCAAAGAGAAGATTATGTATCCAACTAGTCTCAACTACAGTATTGACGACACCACGATATTCTGCCTCGGCGCTAGACCGCGATACATTAGCTTGTCGTTGTTTGGAGGACCATGAGACAAGATTATCACCGAGATATACACCTCATAGGTTTAGCGAGGGGAAACAGGACATCTGGCCCTTCAGAATAGGCAGTTAAGGAATGAGACTTAGAGACAGAGAAACTAAGTCGATGATGAAGAATGCCTTTAACAAATTATAACATATGTTCCAAAAAGTGAAAAATGCAGTTCACGAGGGTCATGCATAAACCTGCTGATCAAACTGCATATGCGATGTTGGGTGAAGCTAAAGTTCTGTAGAACCCAAGAAGGCGGCGATAGAGAGTGGGGTCTTTAAGGGGAGGATCATCAATAGTACTGAACTTGGAGGATATATCAACAAGAATGGTCATAGGGTTACAACCCGTCATAGAAGAACGTTCCAAGATATCCTTAGGCTACTAACTCAATGATAAAAATAAATGAGTCGTTGTGCGAGTATTAGTAATACCAAGGAAATTATGTAATGCACCAAAATCAGTCATGGCAAAATCAAAAGTGAGTTTTGTCAACAATGCATGTAGAAGAGTAATATCAAAGGCAGTTATGATGATATCATCAACATAGAGTAGTAAGTAAGACATGTTAGACCCATGTCAATAGATTAATAGAGATGCATCAAAAACACTGCCAGTAGAGCACTACGATCAACAAAGTTAGAAAACCGCTGATACCAAACATGAGGTGCTTGCTTAAGGTCATAGAGAGATTATTTAGCTGGCACGCATGATGGGGCATAGAGGGGTCAACAAAGTCAGGGGGCTACTAGTGCATAAAGACAGTCCCCTGGAGGGTCACCATGAAAACACGTTCTTGACATTAGTTGATGTAAGGCGAAGAATGAGAAACTAAAAGACCAAGAATTGTGTGTATGGTAGCCTATTTGACCATTGGACTAAACTTCTCATCACAATCCATACCAACCTGCTGATTTTTGTCATCACGCACCAATGAGGCGGGCCTTATAGCTAGTGGCCAAGGAACTTTTAGAGTTGAATTTATGACGATAAAGCCACAAACTCCGAATCACATGACATTACGAGGGCGTGGAACCAAATTTCAAGTATGATTATCAAGAAGAGTATGATATTCGTCCTATATGTCTTGGACACAAAGGGTAGAGCGACGAGGATTCATAGAGATGGGAAATATGGAAGGGAGAATTGATGAGGGGGTCACGGGGTGACAGGGTGTAAAACTGCCATGTTCGGCATGAGTGAGCATGGTGTGACAAGATCGGGACGGTGTGGGAGGTGGTGTAGGCGGTGGTGGTGTTCCGATGTGAGTCGAAAGTGGTTGTTGGGTTGTAGGGCGGTGGTCGCGACTGAAAGGTGAGGGTTTTGATGGGTATTGAGGGGAGCTGGGGTGGGAAGATTTGTGGTGGAATGGAAGGATGGGCCAAGAGGGGAGCGGGCTGATGGTTAACTGGGTTGTAGGAAGTAAAATCGTGGCATGGGGGGTGAATTAAGTGAGCTTATGAGGAGTGGGCTGGACTAATGGGGTAGTGGTAGGTTTGTGAGGTGGCGAGTGGATTGGTTGGGCGTGATTGAGGAGAGGGGAATTGGGATCAGACTGGCCTGAGTGAGGAGCGAATTTGGTGAAGAGGAAAGAGGATTGGGCTGGAGGCAAGAAAAAGGAGTAGGTTGAGGGGTAGGTGTGTTGGTTGGGTAGTTAGAGTGAGTGAAGGTCAAAGGACAGAAATCAGTTTCCAGGAAGTGATAAACTGAAATAGGTAGAGTAGGTTGATCTTTAAAAGGAAAATTTGTCCAATGAATGTAACATGTGCAGAAAGAAATACTTTACTCGTCACATGATTAAGACAATGATGATAACCTTTATAATTAGATGGAGATCCAAGAAAATCACATTTAGTGGATCGAGGGTCAAGTTTGTGTTTGCGTATAGCACTAAGATTGGGATAGCATGCACAAGCAAAGACGCTAAGACGATCATATGATGGTTGTTTGAGGTAAAAAAATAGAAGTGGGAGAGCAGAAGGAGAGAAGTTGGTGGAAAGGATATTGTGTAGGTAGACGGTAGTGTAAAGGGCATCACCCAAAAATTATTGGGTAAAGAGACATAATAGAGAAGGGAAGGAACAATTTCATTGGTGCCTAATCATACGCTAGGCTTTTCCATTTTGAGAGGAAATTTGAGGACAAGAGGAATGAAAATAAGACCATTGTCCACAACAAACATATGCAATATAGTAATTTCAAATTCGCGATCCGAACTGAAATGATTTTATATTGCAATTTAATCGCGTGCGGACAAATGGGTATACATCCAAACATAATGGGTATAATCATCAATGCGAACAAAATAATACTTATAGGCATTTTATCTTAACAACGGTCAAGACCATAAATCGGTGCGAATTATATCAAAAAGTGCAATAGTGGAAGAAGTAGAATCATAAAAGGAAGTCTTTTCTGTTTACTAATTTGACATGAATTACAAAGATAGAAACTACGTCCTTTATTACATTTGATGAAAAAATTTACACGAAGAAAATCCATGACAAGAGTATCTAGATGTCCAAGACATTCTTGTCAAAGATCATGAGAAGTCTGAGTGATGTTGACACTAGGTGGTGAACGAGATGTGTTGGCGGATGGCAAAGGATAGAGGTCCATATTATTGTTGTTCCTCATAATGGTAGTCCCACTCTGAAGGTCCCTTACAGAAAAACCATTAGGATCAAATTCAACTG
Organism: Patellifolia procumbens; assembly: GCA_947645195.1. Classification (NCBI taxonomy): domain Eukaryota; kingdom Viridiplantae; phylum Streptophyta; class Magnoliopsida; order Caryophyllales; family Amaranthaceae; genus Patellifolia; species Patellifolia procumbens. The sequence continues at coordinate 679,269 of CANSGD010001379.1, read as the reverse complement.
ATACATTATTGTTGTTCCTCAAGCTAACTTTTTGTTCAATTTTTGTCAATTTTAGTTGTGTTGTCATTAGGGTGTGAAAAAAAGTTGAGGTAATAGCGGCCTGCCCGATTCCAAGGTACCTAAAAGCAAGTGTACTGTTTAAGTGTTTAGATTTCTAATCCGTCTAATTAAATGTTTAGCATAATCAACCCACTTAATTTAGAAGAATTAGTTTAGGGTTACATTTTTAGCTTGAGATTATCTTGTTCAACCCATCTAACACTAAAAAATTATTTGATATTGTGAATTTGGTCAAATAATATGCAAATAAATTAAAGGTAGGTAATTATATTTATTTAAAATTTCTTTTAAACATGCATACTTTTCTCAAGGAATGTGTTCATTAGTTATTCTAAAAAAAAAATTTATCTAAAAGAATCGTGATTATGATTGGATGGGTTATGCAAGTAACCGGTTTACTAAATAGTTTACGCCAAAATTGAGTTTTCCAACCCATTTACTGACCTTTTGGGTTCAGGTGAAAAGATTACTAACATGTATATTATTGACCCAATTGTTGTTAGAGTTAGACTAGGTACAAAGATACCAACAAGAATAAAGTCAATGAAAAGATCTTCTAGGCGTGAGTCACTTTTCCAAAAGCAATATTCTGATCCTTGAGAATGGGTTGCACGGAATTCACCTTCGAGATACAAAAGAAACAACAACTGTCACACTCAATGTAAATTGATGTTCAATTAGATCAAAACGTGTGTGAGATTTGAAATGATACCTTGACTAACTATCGTAAAACATTATATAAAGCATAAAAAGATATTTTCGTGCTGAGAAGATAAAGAAGCCAAAAACTGTCGCAAACAAGCTGACATAAGCACAGGGACTTTGCAAGAAAGCCTGATTAAAAGTTACTATCAGAAGTAATAAAAATAAGTTGGACCCTTTTGCAACTGAAATGGGTACAAGCTAGGAGCATTATGATGCTATACCTTGTCACAATTGTTAACTAATAGCTAGAATTATGCATTCCACTTTTGCAAACCCTGATATTACCACATTTCCCAACAAATTTGGAGTTACCAGGTTATGGAAGCAATTTTTTCATATCAGCTAAGGGTTCGTTCTTTTCATATTATTTGACGAATTTTCTGAACTAATCCGAATATTTCTGATCTAATCTGATTTGAGTTTTTCGGATATGATCTTTGAACTTATTATAGTTGTCATTTGTTCTTATTATGTTATGATCTGATACGAACATTTCTGATCTAATCAAATCTAATCTGAATTTCTAATCTAATCTGATTTATTCTAATCTAATATGATCTGATCATTTATCAAAAAAAGCACTAGAGTGGTTAAATAAGTTTAAAAGAACATAGCCTAAATACTCTTGTGTAACAAATTTTGTTCGTTAACTATATAGTTATATTTGAAAATTTTAGTATAAACTTCTTTAAAAAAGGCCACTGTAGTGGATTAATGTGAACCACACGTTTTGCCACGTCAGCAATGATTATTTTGGCATTTACTTAACTTTCTTTATTTAATTTGTTAAATTAGTTATCGTCATTTTTAGTTTTTGGACAACACCATAACATGTTTTAGTCATAGCCGAAATTTGGATAGTGAATTTGGGCGATATCCAAATCAAGCTATGGTCATAGCCAATACCAATTTCATTGTACATGTCTAAATTATGGCTATGACCAAAACATGGTATTTTATTGTCCAAAAAACTGACGACGACTAATGCAATTCAAAGCATAATGTTCGTATATTATGAACTGTATTATACTATATAGAGACATATGTTGTTGCATATTTAAGTATATCTTTGATAATTAGTCATAAATATCGTATGTTGAATTGGACAAATTCGTGGCTATTATTAATTCTTTACGGTAGCCTTTTTTCAAGAAGACAACCATAAAAACATCCAATTATATTGCGGATGTTTTGGTTACATCAAACTTGTATTGATACCATTAGAAGTGTCAACCAGTTGAGGTTAGCTGAGTACCACCTTATTTGTGTTTGAACTCAAACTCGAGCTAATAAGGGAGCTCAAAATTTTGTTCAAACAGGCTTGCCTCATGTTTGGAAATGGCTCATGTAGGAGAAAAAATTATTTTGTTAAACAAATGTGCATAAAATCAAATCCCAATAGGGCCAAATAAATAAAGTTCAAAATGGTTAGACTTTTTAGTTAGTCTTATAATATATCATCTACTTTTAGATTAAAATCAGGCAACAACCTATATACAATATTAAGAAGAGAATATATCACTTTCCAACATAGCGACTAGTTTGTTCCATTCATTGTTCAGTTTAATTTATTCAGTGACCACTTTAATCCATCTAATAACGACATTTTTTCTTTTAGTTACTATTTTAATCTATTCAATAAGTCTTCTAGCTAGGCTATTTTAGAATTTGCATGTTGTAGTTTGAATTTCAAAGCGGGGAAAAGAAGTAGAGGAGAAGGGACGAGTAGGTTTGCGTGAGATGTCTAGAGATAGTGTTGAGTTAGAGTGTTGATGGGGTGGACCTGTTAGAAGAACAAATATGCACTTGATACGGTCTAGTTTTTTGTTAAGATTACTTCATCTATTCTAATAATTTTTTGTTTTTGATGAAATTATCCGTTGTATTAAACATAAGGAAAATTTGCCAAAAAACCCTTTAAATGTTTATTTTTGCAAAAAAACATTTTAAAGCATTCTTTGCACTCAAAAACATCAAACTCAGTTTTTTTTTGCAAACTCTCCGGCATTGACTTTGGTTTTTCTGGCGATGACCTCTTTTTTCCGGCGTTTTTACGTAAAGTAAATGAGGAAAACCTAAAAAAGCTCAATTTAACAACAAAAACACGTTATTTTAGGGTATTTCCCAGAAAAAAATCCGCAAAAAACGCCGAAAAGGTTGTGAGTCAACGCCCGAAAAGTGCAAGTCAACGCCTGAAAATGAAGAAAGGTTTCTTCTTGCAAAAAACTAAGTTTAAGGTTTTTTATTGCAAAGAATGCTTTAAAAGGTTTTTTTCGCAAAAATAAACTTTTAAAAGGTTTTTTAGCAAATTTTCCTAAATACTATGAGCAGCTTCTATGAAAAGTCAACCAACATAGAAACAGATTGCCCATTAGTATATAGTGTTGTATTCATGTTCAAACTCGTGTATTAACCGAGCTCCAAAATTGTAAACATTTTGCACATCTATCAATTAAATAAATGAGTAAAATAAGTTCTAACCAGTGAGCCTCACCTCACTTACTATTGGCGTGTAGGGTTATAAAGAGCTAGTTTTCACTATTCTAGATGGTTAGAAATTCTGCTATTAAAATTCTAGTAAGTCTAGTTGAGTTATATAAAAGTTTTGTATGAAAACACTTTTCCCACTCTTATAATAAATCTTAGGAAAAAATTATCAAGAATAAGTTAACAGAAATGAGTTTCCCTCTCTTACATTTTCATTTTTTTCTCCTTTCTTTGTCTAAGGGGTTGTTTGATTGACAAACAAATTCATGGGCAAGGATGCTTATCAAACGAGCCGGCTCACGAACAGTTCGAACTCGGCTCGGTTAAAGCTCGATCCGTTATGGCTCGGCTCGGAACCTTCACGAGCGAGCCTGAGAAAAACTAGGCTCGGCTCGAAAAGCTGGAGAACAGTTCGATAAGAAATAAATACATTATATTTTTATAAAAAAATATATATATACATATAAAGAAAATTCGTCATTCTTACACTCATAAGCAAGTGTTGAACCTTGAAGCTTTCAAACTGTAAGGAAAGCTCATTAGTGAAGCTGTCTGTGATAGTTTTTATTATGTTTAGAATTGTGAAGCTGTTAAAAAAAAAAATTAAACGAGCTCGAGCCTTACATTTCCGTATCGAACTCGAGTCGAGCTCATGAAGATTAGGCTCGACGAGCTATCGAGCCGAGCCGAGCCCATGTATAATATAAACGATCCGAGCCGAGCTCATTAGGGCTCGGTCTCGGTTTGTGCGATAAGCATCCCTTTTCATGGGAATTGGAAAATCCTAGGAAATACAATATTGATAAGTTGTTTGGTTAACCAAAACACATGAATTTCTACTTCGAAATTCCCATATAATGGGGGAATTTAATTACCAAGTCCCCTTTGGTAAATAGAAATTTCCACAGGAATTACAATTTCCTGCATTCAACCAAACAACTTTTCAAACTTCTTAGAAATTGAAAATTTATAGGAATTGCAAATTAATGGGAAGATTTACTTCCCACATATAACAAAACAACCACTAAATATAAGCTCAAGCTGAGCTACTAATACTATGTCTAAATTTGCTCAAGTCCATAGGCATAGCAATTAACACTTGCACTCATTCGATGTAATGTGTGTCACTTGTACCGAAACCTTGTAGTATTAGAGATTGTTCATAGGGTTAACATTGTTAATGTCCCAAAATTGATTATTTCTCAAGTTCAATGTAACCCTCCTTTTTGCAATTTGACAAATTTGTTATGAATTTTTCTGAAATTTCAACATATCATCAACATTACAATAAATTGAATTTTCACAAATTCATAACAAATACGTCAAATTTCACATACTTCTAAATTGTGGAATTGTTTTTTAACTGCTTGAAAAAGTACTAAAATAATTTTAAAATATGAAATTTTAAACCCTTTGTATCTTTTTTTATTTTGACGTGAACCCTTTGTATCTTAATTCAAGTATAAAAGGAGATCATTGAGGCTAAACAGAAAGCCTTTGATCATAAAATAAACTGGATGTAATCACTAAAAATTATGTGTATAACCATGAACTAGATTTATACCCGTGCAAAAATGTACGGGATACCAAAAGTTCTCTCTAAAAGATTCAATTTATAAGTTATTGAATTTTTTTTTTATAATAATTCAACCAATTGAAACTTGATCAAGAATAAAACAAATTACAATTATTTGAGAAATTTTATTCTTAAATTAAAAGTAATGTCCAGAGTCTAGGAGTTTTCTTATATTAGTACCTATTTTGTTCTATTAACCCGTGAAATTCAAACTTATTGTTTTATTCTATTATTTCTTATTTTAGCCAACGCATGCAGTTGCATAAAAGTTATAAAACTTCACGTGTCTATCCAATAATATTTGAAAACTACCCGTATTAGACCCTCACATGCACATTGTTCTAATTTGTATTTTCAGCGTTCAACCTCGTTATAAAAAAAAGTTCTATTTAAAGACAATTATCCAATAACATATGTAATTAGATTATTTAAACAATCAACCCTAAGTGAAAAACAATAAGAGCATAAACATAAGCAAAGTCCCTCAATTTTTATTGGTTTCTATTTATTAGTAAGGGGAATACCAAGGTAAATCGAAGAGGGTAAATTTGTGTATATTATATACTATTTGTATTCTACTTTTTTCTAACTAAAAGTGTGAAAAGTGAGCTTTATTTTGTGATGAACTGGTTGGTTCAATAGTAAAAGTTTCTAATGTAAACCCATGTTCAATAGTAACTATGTGGTTCTTGGAGGGTAAAATAGAAAATAAAACAACAAAATATGGAAAAGATTCAAAGTAGGAAGAAATGTTAGAAATGGACCAAAAAGGAATACAAGAAACACAATATGAAGCAGTGTAAGTATAATTATAGGAGACTATTTTAGTTATGATTCTAGGTAAGTCCACTTTGGAGGAACTCATCAGATTAATATTCATGTTTAATAAATATCAAAATGAGAAGTTTTCACTTTGTATTTTTCCCAAATACATCATACAATAGTCTAAATATATTTGAAACTTTTTTCTTTTTCTCACATGATTTCCTATCGATACTTTAACCTAATAAAATATAATTTAATCCATATCTTTAATTCTAACAATTATTTGCTTAACACTTCAAGTTCAAAACCGCAAGCTCTCATTTGAAAAACAATATTTTCAATATTATAAGCTATGTTGTTTCGCTCTAGATTACATTTATATTTCATCAAAATATGATGTATCAATCTTGAGCCAAAATAATCATGAATCCTATGTGTGAAAATATCATATTTGCTATTTGTTATATTACTATGATATGAAAACAACATCATTAATTTGAATAAAAATATTGGTGATGGATTGATGATCATGATTTTAATCTCAATCACTGACATTTTGAGTAATCCAATTTTAAGAAAATTATATTATTTTATTTACTTAAATTTTAAGATCTATATATTCTTATTTTTATTATATGAAATCTTATTGTTTCAATTATAGTGATTTGTCATATTTGTAGGAAATGAATAACTAATGCCAAAAGTGACTATTTATTGACAGATTCAAAGGTAATTTTTAGGGTAAAAAACTATGATAGATGATTCTGTTAAATTATTAACAAAATACCCATGCTTTTTTCGAACCCTTGAGAGAAGAGTCACCTAATACTTTTCCTTCTATCTTTTACAAAAAAAAAATTTATTAACAAAATACACATGCTTTTTTCGAACCATAAGATTTTATTATAAAATCTTTTAAAAACTTTTGAAACAATTTTGTAACAATAAAATCAGATTATATTTTGCACTTTGTAACAAAATAGTAACTAAATATTTTCCATAATGAAAATTAAAATCTTCTATGAGCAAATGAAGAGATTACACAACGTACACCCGGCTGTATAATAAATTTTTTAGCAAATGAACGATGTCCTGATCTTTCTCAGTGATTAACAAATTAGATTACAATTTGGGAAGCATTATTACCTAATATATTAAGAAAAATGAAACTTTACTTAAATATTTCCGATTATCAATATCACTAATTAGCCACAAAAATATCAATATTTAAACACAAAACATGTATCTTTTTTTTCCCGAAATATTTTCAAATAGTCAAAACTTTGTAAGCTTGACATGTAGGCTAAATTAACATGTGCTTGACACATCGCCTAAATGCTTGTATGACTGCCACATCGCTTTTTTTCTTGTTTTATACTACCTCCGTTCCAAATGTATTGCAACCTTTGACATTTTGCACTATTCATACACTCTCTTTTGACCTTCTTTTGTGATTATACATAAGGATAAATATAGTCATGTAGGATCTTGTTAGATTCGTCTTGATATATGCTTAATTAATATCAACTTTTATAATTTTTACTTAAATAAAATTAGAGATATTAGCGTTTAAAGTAGTGCGTTGGGAGGCGTAAAACTCCCTATGTTGCAATACATATGGAACGGAGGTAGTATATTAGTAAAGATGGATAGATCGATAGATAAATAGATAGATAGATAAACACTTACATGGAAACTCGGTCTAATTTCAGATACCATAATTCAACAAATACAAAACGGAAAAGTAAAGTTTGGCGAAGATTGGTCTATAAAACTTACAAGGTTGGCTTAAAAGATTTGATGAAGCTGCTTCCAACACAAAGTTTGCCCAGGCAGTGAATGGGCTTTTGGAAGTTAAGACTGGCCCAAATTGCTACTCACGGGCTGTTGGACATCAAGTTTTGGAGTACCAAACTTGGGAGAACTAAATCACAAAGTTTAACCAAAATATATTTGAATAAACACCTAGCCTTGTGAGAGAGGTTACTATTAAATTAAAATTCGGCAGTATCAAATACAATAAAAATTATAGCCATTGTAATTAAGGGTGTTCATCGGTCTAGAATCAGACCGTACCGGACCGAAACCTGAAAATTTCAATTTTGAAAACTAGAGATCAGACCAGTTATTGTTTGGACTGGACCGGACCGGACCGATAAAACAAAAATATAAACGAAATATAATAGTTTATGAGTTAGCAGTTTTAAACAAATGAAAAATTTGAGGGGAAAAATCATTTTTCTACATAATAATTATTAATTATTGGTAATTTTGCCCAAATATTAGTATGTATTTGAACATATTACGAAAGAAAATATTTTATTATGACATAAAATATATAATATGTAAACAAAGGCTAAACAGGTCCTGTTCGGTCTAAACCCGGCAAATTAACCGGACCGGATACCGAAAAATAGAAATTGGAGAGCCGAAGACTTTCCTCTTTTTAATTGTTACACTTTCACTTTTACTATATTTGGTAAACTTTCACATCTCTATATTTCAATTTCTCACATGTTTGGTGCCCACTTATCCTTTTATTTTCCTATTAAACACCCAACCACCCCATACTTTTTACTCCCTCCCCCCCCAAAAGATTTCCCATTTGCTTTTTGCACGGTCTCCAATGCACATCTTTGACCGCTTATATCTCCTACTATTTATTAATAAAAATGATAAAATGTTGATATTTTGAATGTACCTATTAATACAAATCTAACAATATCACCTATGACAATTATTTATATTATATACTACCTCCGTTTCCCAAAAGATGTTACACTTTTTTTTTTCACGCGTATCAAGGGAGTGATCTAAAGGTGTAAACGAGCAAATTTTTCGACGAAATTTTAATACAACCAAGAATGAGATTGTATATGGCGTGTCCTAAAATTTCGTCGAAAATTTTGCTCGTTTACACCATTAAATCGCTCCCTTGATATGTGTGGAAAAAAGTGTAACATCTTTTGGGAAACGGAGGTAGTATTAGTTATAATTTATGGTCAAAGTTTACAAAGTTTGACTTCAAGAAAAGCAAATGGGAAATCCTTTAGGGGACGGAGGGAGTACTTTATAACATTCACTTTCATACTTTATCAATTTACCATGCAACTTTATTTATTCCCCAAACAATTATTGCATGGATTTTACAAATTTCCTTGGTTATCCCCCAAAGTGAAATGTAACAATTTAAAACAAACGGAGGGAGTACCTAATAATACATTTTTTTCCAGGAAACGACCGAATTATTATCATTATTATTTGTCTAAAAGACCTAATAATAACTTTCTTTAGTTAACAACGAAGACATGAATAACTTCCGACCAAAATTCCAATTTCAGTGTTGACATTTTCCCCTGCATTTGCTTACTAAATACAACTACCTATGTGTCCTACTCGATCTTAACTTATCCCGATATCTCTCTTACTTCACTTTACTCTTTTCAAAAATTCTAAAGCGAGTGTCAACTACCGTTAATCACCACCAATATTAGACACTTTAATATTTTAATTTTTCAAATTCGAACTCCAGCCTTTCACTCTTTTTCATCACCAAACTTAACATTCCCCTTAACCGCAAACAACCACCCACAACCATGGCCAACAACGTAGGGGTCGACCACCACAACCCACTTTTTAATGACAGCGATGACTTTCTTCTCCATCTTGTCCAAAACCACTACCAACACCAACCATTTTAACCCCCTCACACCAATTTCTCACCTTCACCTCCTTCTTCTCACACTCTCTCTTGATCCCACTGTCACCGCTATAGGTCCCTCCACCCCATCTCTAATCTAGTCAATCACCACCACTTTCACTCTCCTTTCTCTCTGTCTCCTTAATCGCAAAAACCCCTTCTTCTTCCTCTAAGGTTTTCTCGACCTTCTCCTTCTTCTATTCATATACCATCGTTTTACCCCGCCCCTCACAAACATATTGATCCCATCCGTATTCAGCACACCAATAGCTGTTGTAATATGGTCTTGGGAAATTAAGTAAGGGTTTGTTTGGGATTAATCATTACCGTAGAGCAAGAAATTCTGCTACTTGTAGACTTGTAGAGAAGGGAAGGGAGTTAACACACAACGGGGTTAGGGGAGGAGAGGTTTCCAGGCGGGGATAGGAATGGGGAGAGAGAGTGGAGGGTAGGTAGACCATTTGTAGCATCCCTTAATAATAAACATTTGTAACTTTATTTTGTAAAGCTGTAGAATGGATAACTTAGTAAAGGTATGATAGTATTTTTTGCATAAAAATACTTATCAAAAGCAAGTTGATATCCTATGTTTTGGTGATATTTGAGATCAATGATTTATAATTATTAGTAGGGTTGATTAGCAATAACTGACACTACTTGTTGTATTGTTTTTCTTCCACTTTACTCTTCATAATTATCGGAGCTTCACTTCTTCCCTCTCAATCATGTCTACACCCCCCCCCTAAAGATGGAGATTTTTTGGGAATGGAACTGAATTTTCGGTCTTGAGGAAAATGGGAGGGCCTAAGACCTCACTTTTGCAATTGGGGCACCACAACCACATTTGGTTCAATGTTTATTGGTTGAGACAAAATTCCAAACTCTTTTCTTTAGATTCAGAAAAAAGGAGGAAATGATAAAGGGAAATAAAAGCCTAATTTCCGAATTTCTAAAACAACAAAATTGAGGAAGATTTGCTTATAAATCCTAAAATTAAAAAAATACTAGAATAAAGAGAAAGAAATTAAATTAGGAAACGTACCTTAACTTCTTGGCGCATCAACAAGGAACCTTTGGTTAAAGATTTAATGGACATTAAAAACTCTTTACTATTTTTTCGTTCAAGAAGACTAAAAAAGGGGAAATAGTTCTGTTCTTTTGGGGTGAGGGCTTGTTGTAGCAGGTTTAAAACTAACAAGTCAAATAGGAGAATTAGTAGTCAAAGTCAGGAAATACCTATTTGGTCGAAATTACGTAATTTAGTCATTGAACAAATGGTTTTAGGTTTAACTACCTTTTCTAATTTAGTCATTGAACAATAATAATAAGGTTATTTGTCAAAATAATGAACTTAATACAACATGTTGTTTGTGGGAGAAGAACACATTGTAGGTTTAGCTACCTTTTCTAATTTCTTTTACTTTAACTACCTCTTATAATTAAAATCAGTAGGTTTCACTGCCAAAATCGCTTTCAGGCCAACAAAATTTATGACGATTTTACCCTTTTGTGGTTTTCTGTGATGTTCTTCATTCCACCCCCCCAAATTTCATTCAATTTTCTTATTCAATCCAACCCTAGTTCATCAATTTGAGGGAATTTTAAAGATTCTTTTTAATTAATCATTTAATTGGGCATTAATTTGTGAATGAAGTGCCCAAATCTTCAATTGTAGGCGTATTTTGCAAACCCTATAGTCCAAGATTTCGGCAACCACAGCGGGCAGTAAAGATTCTACCGGTGATAGGGTAACCACCACCAAACAACCCAGATTTCGCCGGCGAGAAAGGTTGCACCAGATTCCGATAACAACAATGGGCCACCCAGGTCTGTTTTGGTGGTCACCGGAACCTGGGTTTATAAAAAAACATCCAATTGAAGATTTGGTCACTTCATTCACGAATTAATGCCCAAATAAATGATTAATTGGAAAGAATCTTTAAATTTCCCCCAAATTGATGAACTAGGGTTGGATTGGATGAGAAATTAGAATCAATATTGGAGGGAAATGAAGAACATGAGGGAAAACCACTTAAATTTCGCCCAAAGTGAAACCAACTGGTTTTAATTATAAGAGGTAGTTAAAGTAAAAGAAATTAGAAAATGTAGTTAAACCTACAATGTATATTATTATAAAAGGTGGTTTTTGACGAAATTGTATCCCCTTAGAGACCATATGTAATAGGCTTTAATTTAAGATTTATCTATCATGTAGTTGTACCACCTATTAAAATATACATTTTAGATTAAAAGTAATGCTTTTTAAAAAAATTTAATGTGTGCCCAAGAGCATATAAGAATAGATTTTTAAGTTTAACATAATATAGAATGATTGTTTTGTAAGTGAACTTGACACAAGGAGTATGGAATAGGATGAACTTGCCTAAGCATAAGTTCAGTCTTTGGCTAGGAATTCAGGGCAGACTGAGAACAAAGGACAAATTGTTTTTATACAATATCAGTTTTGACAACCTATGTTTCTTATGTGGAAGTGCAGTGGAGACTCATGATCACATCTTCTTTGAATGTGATTTCAGTAAGCAGCTCCTTTCCAAGCTTCTTGAATGGATTGGTGTGAACTTCTTGGGAAGGAATTTGATCCAATGGATGAACCGAATCAGAAGGAGATATACAGGTTCCAAGGTGAGAAAGCAAATTATATACACTGTGGTGTACCAGATTTGGTTGGCAAGGAACGTAGCTTTCTGGCAAAACAAGGTTAGTTGACTAGAAGGTGTAATTAACAATACAAAATGAATAGTTAAATACAAAATCGTTCTTCTAGGAAATGGAGTGGAAATGATTGTAAATGGATAGGTAGTCTGTAAAGGTTGTAGTTTTAGCCAGTTATGGCCTGTTTGTTTTCTTGTCCTTTAAGGACTTAGGTTGTTTGCGAAGTTTTTTGGAGAAGTAATATACTACTTATTTACCAAAAAAAAGATTGTTTTGTAATGAGATTTTTCCACATAAAATGACGTTACTTGTCTTTAATTACTAATAATAATTATAAATAATTGGAAAAATATTAAAACTCCGGCGCATCGCCCGGGCCTAATACTAGTGCTAATTTTTAAAAATTGACAACGAAAAACTAGAAACTACTTACTTTGGTTCCCATATTATGGTTTTGGATTTTCAAAGAAACTGAAAACTGAAAACTGCAAATGATATTGAACGAGCCCTAAGAGAAGAAACAAGTTGGGTGTTGTTACCAATTGTGAAACCATTCTCAATTGGGGCTATTCATAAATATCCGATTCAAAATCAGGTTTATTTGGAACGGATTAGATAGCATATTTCATTATCCGAATTTTCAGATCGGATCCGCTATCCTATTTTGCACACTCCCACTAATTACATTAACGAAATATGAAAGTTTATTCAAACAAGACTAGATTCGAGTTCGATTCAAATCGTGTTTGGATTTCTCTCAATAACTTCATATTAGATTTCTTATTAAATAGTCGGGTAGTTTCATGAGTTAGCCACTCTAAGTTCTGAGGTGATATGCCATGAGTAATAAATATATATATCAACTAAACACATACAGAAAATTTCAGTATAAACTTCTTTAAAAAAAGCCACAATAGTTGATTAATGTGAACCACAAGTTTGGCCACGTCAGCAATGATTATTTTGGTATTTACTTATTTTTTTTTTAATTTGCTAAACCTCCATACGAAAATTAGTTATCGTCATTTTTAGTTTTTGGGCAGCACCATAACATGTTTTAGTTATAGCCGTAATTTGGATACTGAAATTGGGCGATATCCAAATCAAGCTATGGCCATAGGCCAATACCAATTTTACTGTACATGTCCAAATTATGGATATGACCAAAACATGTTATGGTATTGTTCAAAAAACTGACGACGACTAATGTAATTCAAAGCATAATTTTCGTATATTGTGAACTATATTATACTATTTAGTGATATATGTTGTTGCGTATTTAAGTATATCTTTAATAATTAGCCATGAATATCATATGTTAAAGTAGACAAATTTGTGACTGTTATTAGTTCTTTAGAGTAACTTTTTTTAAAAAGACAACAATAAAAACGACCAAACATAAACTACATAACAAGCAAAAAATGAAGGGAGCAAGTGGGTTGGTTTGTAGTTGTAGCATATCTAACCTTAAATTGCTATCATAACTTCAAGGATATAATAATACTTGGTGAATTTTAGTGTGCCATACGGCCATCATACTGGCTGATTTGAGATTCTCTCATTATGCGGTTTTGTCATCCACATTTTAGAGTAACTACCACTGCTGGACACAAGCGACGGGAAATCTATTTAAGAATTAATAATACAGAAAGTAGATGGGCTTGTATTATGATTCGTGGCGTGGCCGAGTTCACAATTTCACGTACACAGTACACTGCATTAATTACAAGTTCCTCCAATTTTCCGCTCGAAACAGAGTGAGTGTCTACTAATACTATTAAGGCTTTCTTTGATTCACCATAATTCTACTATACTAACCTTATATTTATAAACTTAATTTTGGCAAATTGTACTTCTATTTGCCAAACTGAACTTATGTACTTCCTTCATTTTTTTAGATGTAACAATTGGGAAAATTTGTGAAAGGTAAAATATTCAATTTTTGCTACTAAAAAAACGGAGGAAGTATGTCGAACTGAACTTATTTCTAAATTGAACTTGTCGTTTTTTCTTTTTGCTGAACTGAACTTATTTTTAATGATTTGTCTTTTTCTGCTTAACTAAACTTATTTTTGCTTAACTGAACTTATCTTTACTGAAAATTATTAGCCTTTTCAAATTAATTTAAGGTGAACCGAACAAGCCTAACTAGTAAAAGTTGAAACTCCAATATTGTGTGCATGGAGTGATTTGACTCCAATATTGTGTGCATGGAGTGATTTGGTGTACAATAATTAATGCAAATAAATGCATATTTTTTGGTTGCCAAAACATAAATGCAAACTTTCATCAATATGCCTTCATATAGTATGCTACACGTGAAACCACACAGTTGCATCATCATCACTTTGTAAACCTTGTTCATTGTTATCTACATAACTTCCTTCATCTTCACCTATCCTTTTCGAGGAATTCAGTCCGTCGTATTTAGCTACAATCTACCTGAAGTCCTAATCTAAGAACAAAAAAAAATTTAAAAAAAATTGCAAGATGAGTACCAAGATAATAGAAACAGCAATTGTATGCCCATCAGAGGAGACACCAAAAGACAGTCTTTGGCTCTCAAGCATAGACTTAATTCCACGATCACCTTACACACATACTCATGTTTCGAAACCGATTTACTAAAGAAGACTCTTGGTAAAGCCCTAGTAGCATTCTACCCAATGGCAGGCCGATTAACGACCAACAAAACTGGTCGAATCGAGATCGATTGCAATGCGGACGGGGCCACATTTACTGAGGCCGAAACGACACACGTACTAGCCGATTTCGGAGAGTTCAAGCCGAGTCCCGAGCTACGTAAAGTGGTGTTTCCCACCTGTGATTACTCAGGTGGACTATCCTCGTTCCCTTTGCTAATGGTACAACTTACTCGATTCAAATGCGGTGGGATAACGCTTGGATATGTGCAGCACCATCATGTAGCTGATGGTGCTTCGCATGTACATTTTATCAATTCGTGGGCTCGGCTAACGAAAGGGCAAGAGCTAGATGTTATGCCCTTTCATGATAGGTATAGCTGTTTTGCTCCTCGTGACCCACCTCAAATTATGTTTCAGCATTTGGAGTATGAACCACCATTGCCACCATTGCCACTTAAAGGGCTTTCAGGTGAGATAGTTATCTTACCTTATCTTAATTCTTGGCATTTTTGTGACTCTCCTATTTTGTTGTTTGTTAATTCTAAAGGAAATACAAGTAGTACAGAGTACAAGGTTCTAATCGCACTGCGGAAAAAAAAAAGTGTTCTTGGTAAAAAGAATTAATTTGACCTATAGAAAAAAGGATTGAAGTCAATACGGATCTCCCTCTGTCCTAATTTAACTGCAACATTTGACCAAATAAGTACTCTATTTTATTTGTCAAATGTTGCAGTTAAATTGGGACGGAGGAAGTAGTACCTATTTTGTAAGTAGTTTATTGTCTGTCTTTTTCAACTTATTTTTAATTATTATTTATTAGACCTTATTAGATAGACCTTATTAGATGAAACCTTATTTGACCTTATTCGAACTTACTAGACATTATATGAACTTATCTGAACTTATAAAGATTGAAAATAAGTTGAAAAGAACAGATCCTCAGTAAACCCAACAAGTATGCCCCCGACCAGACTTGAGACTCGAAAAGGCCTAAATAAGGAAAATTCGAGCTTGACCCAACACAAAATGACCCGAGTCAATCAACTCGAACAATATCATCAATTGTGGACCCCTTGTACAAATTGAACTAAATTTAATATCTATTTATCTAATAATATTCATTTACTTTTATTTTATCTCAAATCTATTACTATTTTAAATTATCGGCTCAAAGTACCTTATTTTAGGTATTACAATATGTTTAAATTAAATAAATAATCAATTATTATATTGACCTAAAATATAGGTAACAATCTGATCACTAGGATCGGGTACAATTGAGGTCACTTCAGGCCTGGTCTATTTCAAGTCTTATCATATCTAAGTCTGCTTCAGGGTCTATGCATTGGGTTCGGATCGGGTTTGTTCAGGGTCAAGTAAATATTTCAATTAAATATACTAATAGCTAAAATAAGATAATTTCAGTCAATGATTATAAATACTAAAGATATGAAAGTAAAAAAAAAGGTATTAGATTTATGAAAAAGAATTTTGGTTGATTTTGCATTGGAGGATAATAGTTGAAGCTATAATACAGGTTGATTCAATTCGGTCAAGTTCAGATCAGCTTGATTCGGGTTGGATTTGGGCTGAGTCGTTCATTTCGGGTCAAATCCAAGTCTACCTAATTCGGATTGGGTTGGGTCAAGTCTAATGCATGTCTCTGGTCGGGTCATTCTCGTTTGGCCATTTTTAACAGGTCTAGACCCGACCCAAATCAGATCCAAACATAATCACACCTCAAAACATACTCTGATCAGATTACCAACTCTACTAATACGTAACTGTAACGACCATTGTTATTGAGGATAATTTTAATAATCTTATTATGCATGGTAAAACATAATATCAATATTAAAGTCGGTCGTGATTCGTGAGGGTGTTTGGTAAATGGATATTTGGTGACTTTTTCACTGACTTTTGGCTTTTATATGTGGCCAAACAGGCAAAATAAATGTTTGGTAAATGGCTTTTGGAGTGGTTGAAAAGCCGTTTTTTCAACCAAAAATCAAAAGTTGCCTTTACGAGCTTTTTCTATTGCCTTTTTCTTCTATTTTGTACTTAACAACCAACACTAATAGTGATTTTTACCAAACACTTTTATGATAAACAACCAATAATACACAACCAGTCAAAAAATACTAAAAACAGTTAGTCAATCCAGCCACCAACCAACTATCACTATTCACCAGCTAATTGTCGTATATTTTATCTTAATGGATTATTTTCTTAACTAAATTTAATTTTATTTACTAAATTTTCTATAATTGGTTGGAAGTTGGAACTCATTTTGACTCCTAGAAGTTGATTCGAACCACTTAAAGAAGAATTTTAAGTCCTTTGTTCTCATCCGCTGAGATCTTGAACCACTTTTCAAAAGTCTCAACTTGGTAGAACATATTTTTTACTAAAAATTTTCTTTTGAAAAGTTCCTTTAGATTGGTATAAATGAAACTCGACCATTAAAAAGCTGTACACATATAGAAACTCTTTCTAAACTCTTTAATTATTGTCCCAGTCACATGACTATGACATCTTCTTTTTGGGCATTTGGGGCTACAGTAAATGAGACAAACAAGAAGAAACAGAGAGGTTAATGTGAATGATTTTAGACAATTAACAACTTTGAAATCACCATAAATGTATCATATAATGCCTTAAATTTGAATTTCTAGTTTCTACTTCCTTTGTATTTTCTTTAACTCCCATTTACATCTGGAAATTTCTCATTATTGTTCGTTTCTGTAAAGTTTTTTTTGTTCGCCAATTATTTTCTCCATTTTTACCGGATACTCTGTAACACCCCGTAATTTCACTAGAAATTTCGCGCGTTAATTTATATGGTTTACATTGTTATTTATAAATCTAAATATAATTTCGTTTATAAAAACTATATCTTATTAAATAAATGGTCGTATTTGAAACCGGAAAATATTTCGGTGGACAACTGCATACGTACCTTAATTTCAAAATGTGTATAGTCGGTGGACGCCTAATTATTTTACGATGCTCATAGTATTTTTATTTTATAAATTTGCATAGGTTTTACCTATTAAGCTAAATTATATTTAAGACTACTAATTTTGATTTAGACCCTTGCTTCTTAATTTAACTTGTGTTCTTTGATTTCATTTTATGTTTTTATTAATTTATTTAGTTATATCATATTTCTTTAAGCTTATATTTTATACGGAGTAACTATCTATAATATTGCTCCGACGATTTGATTTGTAAGTTAAGCTATAACTTAATGTTATTTATTATAAGTTGAGCTTATTTTGATATATGATAATGTGATCATATATTTTACTATTATTATTATTATTATTATGTATAATTTCTGAGCTAATCTTAGTTAGGCTAATATGTTGATTTAGCTTAATCGTTGTTTTTGCGGACCAACCATGTAACGAACTTTAGCCCACCATTTTTATTCCTATAAGGCCGAAAGGTTAACCATCTAGATGCTTCTAGAAGACTCCAATAAGACGTTCATCCTTTACTTTGTAACCATGAAAAGCTAAGGGTTGTGTCTCTTCATCCCCTCCATTAAACTCCCTCATTATACCCCATAATGATGACTATTAAGCCACCATTAACTCCCTCCTTAATAACCCCATTAAACACCTCCCTTTTTCTGTCCATATAATCAGAATAAGAGAAGCATTCTCTTCCTCTTCCTCTTTTGCCTTCCCACACGCAACTCCTCAAGAAAGAAAAGGAAGAGAGAAAGTCTCCCCGTTTTTCCCTTGCACACCCTCACAAAAATGAAGATCGCCGAAGATCTAACCGTTGGATCATCTTCAAATTTGGACAGCATGTTCTTAACATCTAGACCTTCACTTTGACCAGAGGAATTTTTAATCCGAGCTTTAGAGCACAGGAAATCAGGGTCGGAACGCCACTGACTGTTTTAGAGTACCCTAAAGTTGTTTAAGATGGATATACTTTGTTCAATGGAGGAGAAGTCTTCAAAGGAGAAGAAGGTTTTGATGATCCGCACGTTTTCTAGGCTATGGTATTATGTTTTTCGGGATTCCTCTCGAAGATCGAGGTAACTAGCGTTTTTCTAGTTCGATAGGGAATAGATTTTGAACTTAGGTTGTTAGAATCGCGTTAGGGAACCTAGATTCATGTTAGGTGGAACTTGGATGATTGTATGATTATGGTTTAGTTTAGTATCATGATTAGGAAGGTTGTGTGGTGGTATTTTCATGTGTGAACGAGTTGTTATGTTCATGTTGTTAGTTCTTGTTAGTCGGTTTGTTAAGTTTGATGTTGGTTTTGTTATAGTATGATTTTGTGATTTGTAAGGAATTGAGTAATTGTTGGATATGATGTTTAGTATCATGCTAGGGTGTTGTTTTGGTTGAGTTGGATGTGATTTGGTGTTGGTTTGGGTGCTTGAGACTTGATGTACGTTTGATGGACGAAGCGAGTGCGTACGAGCACAGCCCGCAAGCCACGAGAAGTGGCAGCTCGCGAACCGCGACCTCTGTCGCACCTCGCGACCAAGGCCTGTCCTCTTGGTTGCGTTTTGTTGTTGAATTTTCCCTTTGATCTTACAGCATGTTTATATGTTGGGTGTTGGGTTTATGCATGTATGTTAAGCATTTTTGAGACGTTGAGTTGGTTTAAGTTGTTATATTAAGGGATTGTACCCTAGTTTGTTGGGTAGTTTTGTTGTTGCTCGGTTTGTTGGTGTTGTGGGCCTATACTTTGAGTTGTCGAAGTCGAAATGATTGGGGGAGGATAATACTGTCCTTAGCATCTCTTCGCCAAGAGTTATGTACGGGGAATATTGTGACTTAGTCATAATTGACTTCGTACCCAAACTCAGATAACGTTTTTGTGTTATACGCTTCAACATGTTTGACTTGTCTTATGAAATTGTTTTGCATGTATACCTTGCCGTGTATACCTTGAATGTTGTTTGGTCTGCCTCGTATACCTTGACGCGTATACTCATGATTTGGTTAGATGGATTTGGTGTATACCTTGTCGTGTATACCCATATTTGTTGTTGTTTGGATTTACTATGTATACCTTGGCGTGTATACGTATGTTGGTTGTTTGAGTTGCTTGGTATACCTTGTCGTGTATACCCATGTTTGTTATTGTTTGGATTCCTTTGTATGCCTTGGTGTGTATACATTGCTCTTTGTGTTTGATTGATCCTATGGACGGTATGGTCCTAGGAATTTGTGTTTGATTGATCCTATGGGCGGCATGGTCCTAAGAATTTGTTTGTTTCTTGAGGGCGGTATGGTCCTAGGAATTTGTTTGTATCCTGAGGGCGGTATGGTCCTAGGATTTGGTTACTTAATCATGGGCGGTATGGTCCATTGGTTCACTCACGAGCGGTATGGTTCGTTGAGTATGCCATTCGGCAGGGCGGTATGGTCCTCGAATGTGCATTGCTATTCGGCAGGGCAGTATGGTCCTCGAATATGCATAGTAGTCCTTGGGCGGTATGGTCCAATGAGTCTACTCACAGGCGGTATGGTCTGTTGTCTTTGTATTGATGTGTACTTGATTGTGTGTGCGATGATTTGGTTTTGGGGTACTTAGTTTTCTCTTCACGCATGTTTTGTGTTTATGCTTGTCTTATCATGTTTCACATGTTTTGGTTACGTTACTTGTGGTGTTGTCTTTGGCGTGTTTTCTACCTTCTTTAAGTTTATTATTTGTTCCTATTTGTGCTGGGAGAACTGCTAGTTACTCCCCACTGATTGTGGAAGTTGTTGATTTATTATGCAGATGACGATGCTGTTTAGGATTGTTATGGTTTGGACCGGGAATGTGCGTTTTGGCCTTGTGAGCAAGAAGGTGGTGCTTGTCATAGTGGATGAGCATTTTGAGTCAGGGATTAGGACTTACTACTTAGAGGGTCTTAAGTAGTTTTCCTTTATGTTTTGTCTTGCGTTTTCAACTACGGATTTGGTTCGTTTCTTTGGATTTTGGATCACGTTACCTTGAGGTTTCTTTTGCAGTTTTCTTGGATATTTTGGAACTTTGGTTGGAATGAGGGTATGGGACCTCATTTCCCTTTATATATGATTATCAGAAGTTGATTATCTTATTTGGAGGATTTATGTTTATTTATAGTTTAATTCTACTCCTTAGAGTAGCATCTCCGTCTTAGTGGTATTTCCGCTACCACTAGTTGCTTTATTTTATTTAATATTGTCTCTTTTGTTCTTTATATCGGACGGGATGTTACATACTCAACCTAATGGTCTTAAAAAGTATAAAATTTTATTACATACCCGATTATTTGATGTGCTTGAGAGTGATAAATGAATAAGAACTAGACATAATTGGATGAGACGTGGGTGATAGATGAAGATGGTGATTGATCGGATTCATTCAAATCTGTTACCCATTAACCCATCCATTTTATATTATGTATATTATTATATTAGTTAATGATATAAATTATATAATAAAAAAATATAAAATATTAAGTTTTAACATTTTTTAAAGTATATTGTTCCTTTTCCGATCTTCTTTTATAAATTAAAGTGTTTCTTATTGAAAATTGTAATTTTTTTTTGCGATGATACAAAAGCATGTTTTATTAGAAAATGCACCAATAACTCACCTGATCCACCTGAAGTATTCATGGATAATGGGTGGACGGATAGGATGATAGTTGATGCGGGTGACATATGGATCAGGAGTTGTTTGTTCATTTGTTCCCAGGACTTTCTTCAGCGGGGTAGAGCAGGTTGGTAGCTCGCAAGGTTCATAACCTTGAGGTCACGGGTACAAATCCTGTCTCCGCAAAAATTTTAATTGGGAACACGTGCGGAATATGGGTGAAGTTGTAGCCATTGCAAATTCATGCATTGACATCCATAGATTTCAAGTCTAGTATGCATGGGGTGCCCAATGAGTTATTACGCTCCCATTTCTCAAGAGTAACTTCAATGAAATAAATAGAACAATAAATTATAGCATCCTAACCCTAAGATTAAAAAACATTCTCAACCTTTTATTTTCAGATTCTCTCTCCTCCACATCAGCAATTGAGATTTTTCCTTTGAGAATTTTTTTCACTTCTTAATCATGATGTTTTAAAAATTCTCAATTCTCCTCTTTCTCCTACTTTTTGTCTACCTCTACTACATTTTCTCTCTCTTCCAAGATCTCAATATTATACTATATATTAATTGATTAAGTTGGTCAAAATATAGTAATATGAGTGTCTATTAATAGAGAATGAAAAATTATGATTTTTGATGATTTTTTTTAATTCTAATTTTCAAGATATTAATTGTGAAAGGATGTGATTCATAAAGTAAAAAAAGGTTGTTGCTAGTCTAATAAAGTAGTGCCACGTGGCCTGAAAGTATAAGCTGTTGATTTTTTTTTGGATTTTGCTGTCAAACGACACTCTCACTTTCTCTACCTTTGTCGTTTCATTTTGCTTTGGCATATGATTCCTGCTTTTCTCTCTCTTCCATACCACATCACTTAAGTTGAGATTTCTCAAAGAAATCTCGGTTCACCGAGATTTTCTCAAAAATCTCAACTCTCGAGAATTCCCATTAAACATTTTTCTTATTCTCAAACAATTCTCAATTGAATTGAGATTGAGATTATTTTGAGACACCTATTAATAATGCTCTTAGTGAGAAAATGAGTTACCCTAATTATAGAAAAGGAGTCGATTAAAATTTACTGCATCGCGCTCACAAGTTAAAGGGATTACCTTAGAGTTGATGCATATGAAGTAATTTGTGCACTAAATACACACAAGGCTTTTTGTACCTTATTCACCAAACTCACCCACCTTTTTTTAGCTTTCTTGGTTATTGTTCCAATTTCCTTATTGGTCTGGTTCCTCATCCCTTATAGGTAAAAGAAAGGAGTATGGACTATGGAGTGCGTGTATAACAAAATTTAGTCAGGCAAACGTGTTTAATAACTATATGAAATCTAAAAGTCCCATCCAAAATCCATTAGTTATTTGGAACCCGATCCCAAAATTACTTCAAAATTTAAAATGTCGAATACCAAAATTAGGGCAATGATTGGACATCCTATATTCTACAAAGAGAAGTAATAGGGTGACCTTGGGCAACCCTCATGAGAGAGATAGAGTGTAACCTTAACAAATGAATTATAATAATCGTCTGAGATCTTATAGGTTTCAATCAAAGTTCTTGTGATTAAGGACATATATTGATGGTCAAATTATGAATTTGTATTTTCTTTTATTGCAAAAAGCAAACAACAATAACATTTTGAAATAGATGGAATATAGTTACTAATCTCATTCAAAAATCACACAGCTTCCTTCCTTGTTCTAGATGTTACCTTTTTTCATGGACTCCTAGACAATTTGTACACAATTGATTTTCCATGTGATTGATTTGATGGAGCCATGTAAGTAGTTCGTTGATGCAAAATTGACGTATATATTCTTGTCTACGTGACTCCATCGAAACAGTCACGTGGCAAAATCAACCCCACTTTTTTGGTAAGTGAGAAAATTTAAACGTGGTCATGCATTTGAAAAGAGATAGAGTGAAATTATTAAGCGAAAAAGAAATTGCACGTCTAATCCTAAACTTCGTAAAATAAAAAATATAACATCTAAAAAAAGGTATATATACTCCCTCCGTCCCCCAAAGGATTTCCCATTTGCTTTTTGTACGGTCTCCAATGCACATCTTTGACCGCTTATATCTCCTATTATTTATTAATAAAAATGATAAAATGTTGATATTTAGAATGTACCTATTAATACAAATCTAACAAGATCACCTATGACAATTATTTATATTTTATTTAGTTATAATTTATTGTCAAAGTTTACAAAGTTTGACTTCAAGAAAAGCAAATAGGAAATCCTTTTGGGGACGGAGGGAGTATAATTTATATTTCCATAAACTCTAATATTAATAATCATAATTTTTCACCAGATGAAGCGACCACAATCGTAGAAGGTCCCTTTAGATTCTCCAAAGAACAAATAAACACCTTAAAGCTACAAGCAATGTCCCAAGAAGTGATGAACAGCAAGCCAAGCACATTTGAGGTATTAGCCGGGCATGCATGGCGCACGGCATGTAAGGCCCGTGCATTAACAGACGATCAAGAAGTAAAACATTACATGCCAAGTGATGGACGATCAAGAATGAAGGATCCAGCATTGCCACAAGGTTACTGTGGGAATGTAATGTATTTTCTACAGCATGTATAGCTAAAGCAGGCGATTTGATGCGCAAACCATTATGGTACCCCGTGCGTAAGGTTCAAGAAGCAGTAAATGAAGTAAAAAATGAAGAATACTTGAGATCAGCCGTTGATTACCTTGAATCACAGCCAGATCTAACGGTTATGGTTCGTGGAGGACATACATTTACCTGTCCAAACTTTGATATAAATTCTTGGGTAAATATTCCCTATAATTTATCAGATTTTGGCTGGGGTGGGCCCAAGTATTTTCGCCCCGGTGGAATTAAATATGAAGGTCAATCTTATCTGATAGCAAGCCAAAATGGTGATGGTAGTGTATCATTGGCTCTTAAGCTTTTTAAAGTTAACATGGATCTCTTTGGAAAATATTTGTACGATTTCTGAAGAATTAAAATGAGGTATTTGGTAATTTGTTGTATTGCCATTCATTCATAAATTTGATGTTCAGATTGTCTGTGTGACTGTGTGCACCTTGCTTTCAAGGTATGGTTGTCCTTAAGCCGTGTGAGGGCCACCTCTGAACGAACATAATGGCTATTCATATGTAATTTAGCTTGTGATTGTTTTGTTTAGTTATTTTTCTTGTTTGGAATGTTGGGTTCTCTTGTGCTATCTCTACTTTTAATTGTATCATATTTACTTTTGACATTATTTTTCTTATCTACCTTGACGTTCTTACAATGTTATAACTAGTAAATATGGGACAATGTAGCTGATTAAGAAACCAAAATTACGAAGTATATGGTTATAAATTCTCTTCCAATAGATACTCATTTGTATACCATGTCTCAGATATTTGGTACCTAAATTGAAAACTAGCTAAAGATGTGTATTTTTTAAAATCCCAAATCGGTCCTAGTTTCGAGTTCCAAACCTTAGCGAGTTTGGGTTGCAAATTGGATACCCATTTTTTCTCACCCCTACTTTTGATTGCGCACATGGAGGTATAATTATTGTAGTCGAGAACAAGTATATTCGAGTATTAAAAGATATATAAGAGTCATAGAGTGATAAGGAATTTTCCTTGTGGTATTAGCCATTAGGTAAGTATATACTTAGGATTGTCCACTATAAATAGGATTGTACTCATAATATATCATTCAATACTAGAAGTAAATTGTTTCAAGTTAGCCAATTTATATTATTATCAAATTCTTAGAAATGGTATTAGAGCACTCGTGACCTTCAGGTCACGGGTTCAAATCTCATTCACCCTTCATTTGTAGGTGGAATATAGCGTTAAGTATGTGGATGCCCAATGAGCTCTTGTATGAGAGGGTGTGATAGAGGGTAAAACTATTCTATGGAATTCAACCATGAATTTGAGTTGGTTCCTTAACATGGTATCAAGAGAAGCTGATTCCAAATCTTGAGGGAGCCTTGTAGTTTTTGTTTTCCTACCGATGGGTAGATGACACTTCCTACCCACCACCAACATGATTGTTTTTGCTAAATTTGTTTTTTTTTTTAGTTTCTAATTCATGTGCGAGTTATTGTTGATCAAGAAGTGAACTTGATCCTGTTAATTTATCACTGTATTTCACGGCGTGTTCATGGAGGTAATTCTTCGCCCCGACATTTTGCACTTTCCTGCCTAGTTGGGTTTGTCCTTATTTCATTCATACTTACAACATATGTGGTTCGGTGTTATTACAGTCAATTTTATGTTATTCTTTGATCAATTGTTTTAGAATCATAAATATCAAATTTTGGTGTTGATTGAGTGGATTAGTTGTTGCATTTCTGAATTTTGCAATCAGTTTAGAGTTCCTTTTGCTTTCCTAGTGTTGGGAGTTATTAGGAAAGTGGTGTTGAGTAATTTGTTGTTCTTTTTGCCAAGTGTGGTACGCTTTTGGTTGTAGAGTTTAGTGCTGAAATTTTGTGTGCATGCATGTTTCTTTGGCAAGTAGCTAGAGATTGTTGGAGTGTGTTTCGGGTGGAAGAAACGCAGCAGAGATTTGTTAGTCCAAATCCAGCTAAGGTAGTAACTAGTAACAGTCTAAGGTCTTCGAATTCCGGGTGCCTGCAAAATCGAGCACGGTGAACTATCCCGGGAATGTTTCCGGGATCGTCTCTTCGATGTTTAAGTCGGATATGATCTTAGAAGGTTAGAAAATAGTACGAGTAAATGCTTTGGACTGCGTAAAAAAACGTACCTGAATGATCAAGTGAAAGTACAATTTATAGGTAGTACCGATGCGATGTCACCTGGTGAAGGTGATGATGTCATGAGGGCCTTTTGTCAGTGGGCTTGACTGAAAGCCTGTACTTTCTGGCCTTTGAGGCCTCAGGGGTAAAATGGTAATTTTACGCCTCAAGGGTATTTTAGTCATTTCACTGGTAAAGTGGTCATGACTGGAATGGGCCCACACAGAGTGTGAAGCGATTTATGTGTGTCTCTTATACGTGTTATTTTTAGTATATGCATAAACTGAAATGACAAAAATAAAATTAAAAGATAAGAATAAATTACTGGACATGGGGATAAAATTCAACGTTTTTAACCAACGTAACTTAATCAATTTCCCACAAAGTTAAATAACGAAAACTGGTTAGTGGATGGTTGTAGTGACTGAAGTGGATGTATGATAGTATGAGTGCATGGTGGAACCTAACCACGTCTCCATTATCTTCACTCATCTCAATATATAAAAAGGGATTCATGTGTGCATAAACTGTAGGGTATTTTTGGGGTATTTTATGTAGAAGGCTAAATTAATACTCCCTCCGTCCCATATTAGTTGCAACACTTTCCATATATGGCGGTCCCATAGTAGTTGCAACAGTTCTATTTAGGCATGGATCCACCAATATTTTATTATATATCACCCAACTAATATACCGCACTCATTCATTGATTTATGTGAAAACATTAAAATATTATTCCCCTACTCTATTAACTTCCTAAAAGTACCACATCACTTTCTATCGCATCAACTTTTACAATAAATTAATATAACATATACCCTACTCCATTAACTCCTAAAACTATGTACACAAGCTATTGTTGCAACTAATATGAGACGGAGATAGTAATATTTAGAGTATTATTGTAGTAATAATAAGTTGTAGAGTAATTGAAGAATATAAGTGCAAGTATTACGTACTACACAAACTCACACAACATTACTATTATTACTGACTCACTCACATAATTTGTTTTACTCAAAGAAAACTCAAGGATTGGGGCACACTTCAACTAAGCTATGCATCATCTATTTATACTACAATTATGTAGAACTATATTAAATGCTTCTAGCCCACCAGATAAGACTTTCACATCACCACTCAAACCACCAACTAAAAGTAACTGGCTATTACTACACATTTCATCAAAGATGAATTCATTTTGTCAAACAAAGTGAGCTAGGTGTAGGAAGCTCATAGCCTAGGGGTGGAAAATTTTACTTCGACATTTATTTGCTTCTTTTACCATTGACTTCATGGCATTTGATTAGCTTGCACCTAAGACTAGAGGGGAGTAGTCCGTGCTGCTTTAACACTCCCCCGGAACAACTACCCTCTCTCAGAGTAAGCCTCGAGGTCATACCAAGCTGTCTTCACAACTTTTCGAACTTTGGTTCTCCAAGACCTTTCGTGAAAATATCAACAACTTGATTATCTGTCTTTACTTGTTCAAGTTGAATTTCACCTCATAAAACCTTCTCACGGACAAAATGATAGTGTACCTCCACATGCTTTGTCCTGGCATGAAATACCGGATTTTCAGCTAAACGTATTGCTGACTGATTGTCACATGATAACTTGATTCCACGATCCATTGGTTGATGTAGATCCTTCAGTAACTGAGTCAGTCACACACACTCTTGTGTCGCCATAGCCGCTGCTCTATACTCTTCTTCTGTACTTGACAATGACACAGTTGGTTGTCTCTTGCTATACCAAGAAACTGCTCTATACAGTAGTTGATCGACGAGTATCATGATCTCCAACATAATCAGCATCCCAATAACCAGCAACTTCAAGTTTACTATCATTGTGGTATAAAATACCATGGCTAATGCTTCCCTTGACATACCTCAAAATTCGCTTCACAGCTTCTAAATGAGGTTTCTTCGGATTCTGCATAAATCGGCTTACCACACTGACTACATATGCAATATCCGGTCTAGTAAGTGTGAGATATATTAGACTTCCCACCAATTGTCTGTACATCATCACATCTTCTAGATCCGTGCCTACTACCGAGCATAGCCTTGCATTAGCCTCCATTGGAGTTGAGATTGGCTTGCAATCGAGCATTCCATACTTTTCCAAGAGATCTCGGGCATATTTCTGTTGGCATAGAAATATCCCATTCTCCGTTAGCTCCACTTTGAGACCAAGAAAATGCTTCAATTCTCCGAGTTCTTTCATCTGATCGAACTGAGAGATTTGCCTTTGTTTGTTGAATCTCGACTTCATCATCTCCCGTGATGATAAGATCATCCACATAAACAAGTACAATTACCAAATTTCCACCTTGAGCTTTCACAAATAAGCTCGAATCAGCTGGAGCGACAGAGTAACCACTTTGTAGCAAGAACTCTGCAATCTTGCCATACCAAGCACGTGGTGCTTGCTTCAGATGATAAAGGGCCTTCTTCAACTTGCATACATAGTGTGGATGAGATTGATTCTCGAACCCCTTAGGTTGATCCATGTAAATATCTCTATTCAACTCTCCATGTAAAAATGCATTCTTGACATCCATTTGCCAGGGCTTCCAAGAGTTACTAGTTGTAAGTGCTAGTAAATTAAAACACTCTTTGTGGTGATCTTTGCAACTGGACTAAATGTTTCATCATAGTCCAGCCCGTACTGTTGAGGAAATCCTCGAGCCACCAGCCGTGCCTTGTACCTTTCGATGGAACCGTCAGGTCTAGTCTTCACCTTGTATACCCATTTGCAGGAAATGGGTTGAATTTCTTTGGGCTTTGGTACTAACTCCCAAGTCTCACTACTACAAAAACGTCCAAAGGAACCAAAGAAAGGGAATGTGTTTGGTAACATAACCGATTTCTTAGCTTGTGAAATCATTTATCACCCAAAACTGGTCTCTTAGATAGAGGGCGGGAAATCAAAATTTCGTGCTAAAATTAAAGAATGTGATATCTTTTAACTATTTTATTCAAATTTTGTTATTTTTACTAACCCACTATCCCTAATACCCTCTATCCCATCATCTCCTCCCTTTATCCCATCATCTCCTCGATGCTTAACCAGTTAATATTTTCATCTTCCCCCAAAATCCCTTTCGTCTACTTTAACCCTAGCTATTCACCACCAGCGACCCTTCACATTGAAGGTGACCAATTCGCCACCGGAGATCCAGTTACTACCGTCGACCACCGAAGACCCTTCACTCGAGCCATTGAAGAGGTATAAATCCTTTGTTTTCCCCTTGTTTTATTATATTTAGGGTTTGATGTCTTATTGAGTTTGTGTTTGGATAGTTTGGAATCAGCAATACCTGAATTGGTGATTTAGATGGCTTTATATTCTTTTCGCCGGAAAACAACAGAATTGAACTCAAATGAACTGAAGCGAAAGGAGTAATGAAATGTGAGAGTTAAGTATTGCTAACTGAACTATATTACGAATAAATGAGTGACTGTTTGTGTTTTTGGTGTGTCGATTTCGATAGGGCTTTGACAATAATTGATGTGAAAATAGTTTTGTGCTACAGGAAGATGAATTCCATCGACTATCTGATTCCACCATTCATTATCTTCTCGAGAAATTGGAGGTAATATTCTATATGAAGTGTTAATTTTGTCCTTCCAAATAAATTTTGCAATCTAATTAAGAATAATACCATTATGGTTGTATATTAAGTGGAAGAGTAAGTTGAAAGGGGACATATTTATGGTTAGGAAGGTCCATCTTTGAAGGGTGGTTTGTTTAATCTAGTGGACATCTATACTTTGTTAATGACTTGATTTAAGTAGTATTAGCGGTGATATTGCAAAAAGTGATATCTAGTGTTAAATGTGACTGTTGTGACATAGTAGAGATTGTCCATTTTATTAACTCATAAATTTAGATATGAGAACTCCACTGTGTATTCTTCAAATTTGTTGCAAGTCTTGCAACTATAATGATGCTTCAGTAGCATATGCTATGATGTAAATTCCTTTGATAGAGGATGTAGTTAGTGTAGTTGATCTTGGGATTTTACTACTCCTTTACTTTAAGAGTCAAACAAAGTTGAATAGGTTGTTATGCAACTTGTAAGGAGATTTGAAATTTACATTCTATAGTCATAGTGTATATTGAAAAAGGATATGGGTAAGGTAAGAGCGTGAGAAGAGAAAGCACATAGAGTAGGTGAGAAGGTCTAGGCGAAAGAGAAGATTTATGGGGTGTGTTTGTGCATTGTCAAAACCAAGTGTCCAAGAGTCATAGTTTGTAATGATCTTAATATACTAAGCCCTCTAAAGAATAAACAACCATACATCATATTATCCTTCTCGAATAGCGTGTTTTACAATGGGTAAGAAGTTAGCATTCTTTATCGAAAGGATATCAAGAAAATAAAAAGGAATCCTGAGATTAGTTGGATCAAAGTATTGGTATGTGCAATTCATTACACCTAACAATGTGTTTCAATCCATATCCTTAGTTATGTGAAAATATTAATTGGTTTGAAATTCATTATGATTATCGTAAGGGTTTTCTTAATCTTAATCTGACATGGACTCTTCGTTCACTTCCTTAGTTTGATTTGATTGTGGTAGCATGTCATATGAAGAATTAATCTCAAGAATTTAGGGATTGCCCAAACTTTTGAGATAAAACTAGAAAAAGGAATCATATATGTAGCCTACGGATTCAATGTCAAACAAAAACATGTGATGGCTAGGTGAGTGTTATAAAGTGATCAGTAACCCATACTGGAAAACATGATCCATAAAGAACAATAAATACCATGCAACTTATCGATGTCCTGATTTGAGCCACGATTTTTTTTGTATTTCCAGAATCATGACACTACATCATCAGCTATAAACCTCTGTAATTTAGTTAAAGTGGTTACAACTGCATAAAGCAAAATGGCAATAAGTCAGTCTAAAGTATCAATCGTAAACTTGATCTAGTTAAAGTGGTGGCAACAATATTTTATTGTAATTAGTCAATTTCCTCTTTGAAAATGTTTTAAAAAATATTATTATATACCTCCATACTTGGAGGATGGAGGAATTTTATGGAAAAACCACTCCAAGAACCTGCAGGTGGCATATTGCTAACCCTTGATCTCCAAGTCAGGAGGTGTGAATCCCTCTAAGGTTATATGTGAGTGTGTTGAGACCTGTGTCCGAGCTTCAAAAGCATTGTTCCAAACTTATTTGATCCAAAATCCCTCTAAAGTTATATGTGAGTGTGTAGAGGCCTGTGTTTGAGTTTTGAAAGTAGTGTTTAATTCTTATGTTGATTGCTAAATTGATGTTGGTTTTATCTTTTTTACTTTCCTGATGTTCGTCATCAATAATGCTAGGCCTTGATTTTCAGCTGAGCTTCATTTATGGCAGATTTTCTAGTGATTAAAGCCTCATATAGAGTTTTTCTACTTTGAATAGTGAAAGAGTACGTGGAAATTTGATGTTTGCACATTCTTTCGATGAGGTTGATTAAATTGAAGAAGCCTACTGAATTTGCGAAAAACTTTTCGATATGTGGAACTTTTCTTTTTACTAGACACGTTACTAAATTGGATAGTTTAAAGAATATGTGGAAACGATGCTGATTCATATTTTACTTTCATGATTGTTGTGACCAGTAATTTTGAGCTTGCCTTTATGACAAATTTTCGTGTGATCGAGTTTCTTATTCAATTTCTTGTTGCCTGAAAATATCGGTTTAGATTCTAAGAATATGTGGAACTTTGATGTTTCGGCATTCTTTCAATAAGGTTGATTACGATTATGTTGAAGAAGATTACAAAAGTTGCAAGCTCTTTTAGCTGAACTAAGTATGTGAAATTTTGTTAACAAATGCTTTTTGAGTCTAATTGACATCCTCCCTTTTCTGCTCAATGTTATATAATGTTTTTCGCACATTCTGTCCTCACTATCTCTCCTCCTAGATTCGAAGGAGTTCGTGTGCTTTTTTTTGTTCGGGGATGCCTCTTGCTTTTGCTTAAGAGAAGTAAAGCATTCAGGCTTACGCCTTTTAGGTGACCTTAAAGTAGCTCACTTGTATAACAAAGGAACAAAACTGACATGTCTATCAAATCTTTCATGTGTGGTCAAAGCTGGATCTAGAATATTAGGCAATTTTGTCGCAGCAATCAATATTATGTCCTGTCGTCAAGTTAAATTTTAATATTTACAGCATATTATATAATTATATTGCATCGGTACTAGTTTCATGTTGATCATCAATTGCATCAATAAAAATGATGCAGGGCCTGTTGTTCTACCGGAAGATATAATGCATATTACGTAATTACACCTTTTAGATAAGTATTGTTTGCAATGCATTCTTGTGATAAAATGCCTCCAAGGGCCTTGTCCATCTAGTATAGCGTTACCATATATTCAATTTTTCTTTATTAATTTTTGACTCTGTTTTATAGTACTTTTCCGGAGCTCCTGGAAATTATTTGCAAAAGATGATTGATGAGATAAGGGATATGTGGATTACATATATTTTCCAGCAAACACAAGATGATGAGGAAGTAGAAGATTTGTGAATGTGTTCATAAGAAAGTAATTGTGGTAGATATTTTGACTTTCCATCGCTTTTTTGGAAGTAGTATTACGTATTTGTACGTTATTATTTAGGAATACTTTAGATAGCAATACTTTTGATCGACATTTTGTGTAATGTATCCGAAGTTACTTACAAGTTTAAGACATCATTATTGATATATTAATTTTCTTATCATCAACCTCTTGATATATATAAAGCACCATACACATATTGCATTAGGTATTGTTTATATTAATTTTCATAGCAACATGCAGGTATTATACAGAATCATATATGTATTGTAGTAGGCGTATTTGTACAGCAGCAGGTGTATCATTGTTACACGCTGCAGCAAATTATTTTTTTTAAAAAAAAAAGCTAAGAAACCGGTCATTGGTTTCTATGATTCTGCTCAAAGAAACGTGTGGCAGGCCAAAACTGGTTTCTTAGGCTATTTTTAAAAAAAAATTATTGTTGTTGTAAGACACCTGTTTTAATATACAACTGGTTTCCTAGGGTATACTAAGAAACCAGTTTTAAAAAACTGGTTTCTTAATCAACGAGACCTATGAGATGTAGACCGGTTATAATCCGGTTTCTTTGGCTATTTCGGACCGGTTTCCTAGGCCTTTTTTGTAGATCTCATTCTGGTGTAGAGCTTGGATTTCTTCCTCCATGGCTTTTCTCCATTCTTTGCTTCGAGTTGCTTCATCATAAGTACTTGGCTCTTTAACATCGTCGACTACAACAGCATTTGCATACGGCTTCCAAGGCCTAGTGCTTCTGCATAATGCTGGACGAGGTTCTTCTTCTTAAAGATCTTCTGTTTGACTTGGCCTTTCTTCTTCAGGACTCTTATGATATGCTCCTGTTTTCCATGGACTTTTCTCCTTCTGTGTTGGTGAAGTTTGAACTCTTGCATTTTCATCTCCTGCACCATCCTGACTAGACTGACCTTCATCTTTCTCTTCCATCTTCTCTTGAAGCTTCCCCTCGATCTCCTTCGAGTCTGGCAATAATGTGGCTTGTGGTGACCGCCAAGATGATGCTTCATCAAACACCACATTTCTTGACACATGGCACTTACTAGTAGTTGGATCACAACATCTCCAACCCTTTCTTTGATCATTGTATTCGACAAAGATACATCGAATCGCCTTCTTGTCGAACTTGCTGCGAAGGTGTTCGAGAACGAACACATAACACACACATCCGAAAACTCGAAAATGACTAACAGCTGGCTTCATTTTCCACCACTTCTCAAATGGTGAGACAAAACCTAGTTTCACCTGAGGTAGCCTATTCGTCACGTGTGTCGCCGTCTTCATACACTCGACCCAAAAACGTGGTGGCACGTTCTTGGCATGTAGCATGCTTCTACATATTTCGGCTAGGTGCCGATTCTTCCTCTCTGCTACTCCATTTTGTTGTGTAGTATTAGGACAAGTGAGTTAGCGTCGAATCTTGCAAACTTGCAAGTACTGGGAGAACTCTATGGATGTATATTCTCCCCCGTTGTCTGTTCGTAGACACTGAACTTTTCTGCCAACTTCATTTTCCACTGCTTCCTTGAACTGTGAGAACTTGACAAATGCTTCTGATTTCTCCTCCATTAATTCAACCCAGACATATCTTGAAAAATCATCAATAAAGGTGATCATATATCGTAGGCCACTTACTGAGTGTTGCTTTATTGGCCCGAATACATCTGAGTGAACAAGTTCCAAAGGTGCTTGAGACTTGAACTTTGAATCTTCACAAGGCAACTGATGTTCTTTGCCAAATTGATATCCAGCACAAATTATGTCTTCCTTGACATCCAACTCAGGAAGACCCTTGAGCATCGACTTCTTCATCATCACTTTGAGCTTTGTACAGCTCACGTGACCCAAGCGTGCATGCCATAAATCAACGGTCTCATTCTTCCTTGTCTTGTCTACGTATGCCAATTGAGCAGTCATAACATTGACTGATTCTAGACATTGTCCCTCCAAGATTGGAGTTGATTTGTCTTCAATACTCCGATACACCTTCACATTACGAGGTCCAAAAACAACATAGTTTCCGGAAGCCGTCAATTGTGAAACAGACAACAAGTTCTTTTTCATGCCAAGAACATGGTAGACATTATCATGCTGAACTTGCTTGTTACTAAATCGCGGAGTCACCACCGCCTTGTCAATATGGGTAATTGGCAATTCTGAGTTGTTTGCTGTAATAACAACTCTATCATGCTTGTACTCGGACATGCTTAAAAACTTCTCCTTATCTCCAGTCATGTGATTGGAGCAACCTGAATCAATGATCCAATTATCCCTGCAATTGATCATTTTTTCATTGGTTGTAGCAAATGCAACTTCTTTTGGCTCGGAGTTGCATGCTAACAAACCCTCCATGTCGAAAATCTGATCTTCACCTTCTAGTTCGTCTTTTGAACTAGACTCTTCAACTGCATAGGATGCTTGTAGATCCCACTCTTTCTCACTTCGGCTTTCATGGTCTGCCGATGTTGCAGTGTTCCCTTCTGCTGGCTGGGACTAGCATTCTCGAGCATAGTGTCCCTTCTTCTTGCAATTGTAACACACAACTTCTCGTCGTGCTTGAGATTTTTCGTTATTCTGATTTTATTGTCGATCTCGAGCTCCCCCTCGATGGAAGCCTCCTCTTTTATAACCTCCTAGTTTTCTGTTTGATTTTCCCGGTCGATTACTGAACTCACCTGTCTTGTCATTACTCTTATTTCGCTTTTTGTTTTCAAATAGAGCTGTTTCTTCATCTTTGACAGAAACTCCTGACATTTGATTATCTAGAGCCTCCTGGTTAGCCAACACATTTTCAAACTCAATTAGAGTTGGTTGTTTGTCCCAACCTCGGATTGCCGTGACAAGACTGTTGAAGCTTAGCCTCATCCCGTGAACAATCATCCTTCTCATCCTTGTCTCTGTGATAGGATTTTCAGGAACCAACTTTGTGATTTGTTCGCACAAAGTCTTTACCTTGGTGAAATATTGATTCACCGATAGCTTATTCTGCTGGATCGACATTAGCTCGTTCTCGAGCAACTAGAGTTGAGCATCATTCTTCTTAAAGAACAACTCCAATAGGATGTCCCACGCCTCCTTGGGTGTCTTTGCATCCTTGATGCGATATAGCAACTCGTCCTCGATAGTCGCCGCCGCCAACACGTACATCACCTTCACGACCTTAATCTTACACTTCTTTAACTCTTCTGCATCGGTAGGTATTGTGATAACACTACCACCGACTATACCCCAAAGATCTTGACCCAACAAATAAAATTTCATACGTGTGCTCCACGTATTGTCATTATTATTGTTGAGTTTCTCGATATTACTAGAGGTACTAGCAATATCAGCCATTTGTGACTTGACTACGCCTCTCAGTTACCAAGTAAGCTTGACCTCTCACCAAAAGCTTTGCAATCCCAGATTGTGCACCAATGGACAATCACCTCACAACGTGATCCACGATAACTAGTGTAGTCAGAAAATATTTTGACTATACAACGACAAAATACCAGTCCAGGACTGATAATTTTGGCAAAGTGGATCCCACAAATCGTTTGGCTATGGTATCAAGTGTAGGGTATTTTTGGGATATTTTTTTGTAGAAGGCTAAATTAATAATATGTAGAGTATTGTAGTAATAATAAGTTGTAGAGTAATTGAAGAATATAAGTGCAAGTATTACGTACTACACAAACTCACACAACATTATATTATTACTCAGTGACTCACATACATAAACCCACTCTTTGTTTTACTCAAAGAAAACTCACGGATTGGGGCACACTTCAACTAAGCTATGCATCATCTATTTATACTACAATTATGTAGAACTATATTAAATGCTTCTAGCCCACCAAATAAGACTTTCAGATCACAACTCAAACCACCAACTAAAAGTAACCGGCTATTACTACACATTTCATCGAAGATGAATTCATTTTGTCAAACAAAGTGAGCTAGGTATAGGAAGCTCATAGCCCAGGGATGGAAAATTTTACTTATGCATTTATTTAATATCTGAGAAAATTAAATGTTTTTAATTAAGCAAAACTAATAATTAATTAAAATTTTCTTTATTTATGTAGATATATGTTTATATAATGCGACATATTAAATTTATTAACGTTAATTGAACTTAAGTTATTATGTTCATATTTCCCAAATATGAATTTCTAAATATAAATTTTATAATTTTAATGTTACTAGTTGAAAGGTTAATAATTAGAGTGTTAGTACTAGCAAGTTATTAAAACAAAAAGGGAAATTAATTTACAAAACAATGTGTTGACTTTCCCCCACCTCCTTCTTCATGAAGCTATGGAGTTTTTTCTACCTCCTTAAGCAAACCTTTCCCCAAACAAGCCCTTCTCCAAGCAAATTCAGTTCTAGGCCCTTCTACAATGGCTATAAATCACTATGTTTACACTCCAAACAACTCATCTCAAACTCAAACTCACACTCTTCTTCCTGCCACACCATCTGCCTCTCCCCTGTTTATTTTCTTTGTTTCTTCCCCCTCCCCCTGCGTCTCTTTTCTCTGCCGGCTGCAGCCACCACCGCAAGACTTCCCTCCCCTTCGCTTCTCTGTTCTCCCTCTCGCTGCACTCACTCCCCCTCCTGCTGTGTGCTCACTGCTGGCTCCCAACGCAGCGCGGCAGCACCCAGACACCACCAGAAGCGCCGTCGGAGCACCACCACCAACACCCGCCTTCGCTCTTCGCGCCTCGCTGGAGCCGACCACCAACGCTCCTCTGCTTCCTTTCCTGATTAGTGAGCAGAGGTAACAACAGTTACCTGTTTTCATTTTTGTTTTTTATTAAAATTATTTTAAGTTAGTTTATTAGTTAAATAGATTAATTAGCCTAAATCTGATTATTAGTTTAAGTAAAGATAACTTTGTTAAATTTATGATTATATATACTAAGTTATTAACTTTAATTAAACTAGCTAAACTTTATGAATAAATTTTCTTAGTTTGTTTACATTAAGTTATTTTTATTTTAGATCCTTTATTTGTTAAATACCTTATGTTAATTAGTCTAAATCTTATTTTAAGTTTAACTAAAACTACTTTAACTTATATTTATATATATGTATGCTAGATAATAATCTTTAATCAAAATTAGCTAAACCTTATGGATTAATTATTTTAGTTTGTCTATTTTAAATTAGTTATTTATTTTAAATCCGTTATTAGTTACTCTATATTAGTATTGGACTTAAATCTGATTTTTAATTTAAGTAAATCTACTTTGTCCAAATTATGTTTATGTATATACTATATTATTAACCTAAATTTAATGGATTAATTATTGAAATTTGTCAGTTATTTCCTTGAAATAATTACTTAGTTTGGGTTAGAAATATTAAGTTAATTTTTTTTCAATAATAGTTATTTATTTTAAAGTTTAGTTAATAAAACTAAGTTATGTAAATTAGTCACTAATTTCATGTAATAAGTTATGTTCATATAATTATTTTAGTTAATAATAAACATTCATATTAAATGTTATGAGTAGTTTTCATATTGAACTATTAATTAAGGAATCAATCTAAAATTTATTAATAGTAGTTACTATGTATTTTAGAGTTTGATAATAGGATAAATTATTATGTTTATTTTCTTTTAAAAAGAAAGTAAATTATGTTGAAATACTTATAATGAATTATTATTCACAAACTATTTATGACTTGCTAAATACTATTTGATACAATATATGAATTCTTTTATATTGT
Source organism: Patellifolia procumbens (assembly GCA_947645195.1). NCBI lineage: Eukaryota > Viridiplantae > Streptophyta > Magnoliopsida > Caryophyllales > Amaranthaceae > Patellifolia > Patellifolia procumbens. The sequence goes on along the minus strand of CANSGD010001379.1, from coordinate 640,989 downwards.
TTACGTAATAAAATTAATGAATAATATTTTAGTTTATTTATTAGTTTAATAATAATTCTAGTATTCAAAGAGTATATACTTCTTTTGTATAGATTAAACTTTCAAGTCATCAAACATGAATTTTATATGAATTATAAAGTAGTAATAGTTTTACTTAAGTGAGACGTAGAACTTACTTATATCGTTTTTACCTTTTAGTATAAAAAAAAGGAAAAATTGTCAAGAATAAGTCAACTTTTGCGTTGACCGCTTTTAACAAGTCTAGCTTCGTTTATTCCAGTAACAAGTTAACCTTGTATACCCTCCGCTTTTAACAAGTTTTTTTTACAGGTTACCTGTTACTAACTTGTTAATTTGGATCATTTGTCCACGTGGCTTGTTTTAATTTATTTAAAATAATAATTTATTTTTTATTTTATTTCACTCTTTTCTCTCTCCCTTTTTTTCCTTTCCCTAACCTTTGTTCTCTGCCCACCACCACAAACACAATCCAACACCACCACATTAGCGTCCAACAAAAGAGAGATGCAACACAAGTTATCACAGAAATGGAAGGAGGAGGAGGAGGAGAGGAATGAACAGAGTCATATGCTCATATCACATTCACACTCACAAGTCACAACTCAACCTGATGATTTACAACAATCACAAAATACTCAATCTCAATCACAATATCATGAATCTCAAAGCAACGATGATTTCCTAGAACAAATGTTATCCACCATTCCTAACTGTTCATGGCCACCAACCCCTTATGATCTTCCTTCACCTTCTTCTAACCCTAATAACCAAAATTCAAACCATAATCTTGCTCTTAAATCCGGGTATTCACCCCCTGATGCTTCCGCCGCCGCCGCCACTTTTCATTACCCTTTTGATGAGGCTTCTTTGGTTGCTAAACTCCGCCATCAACAATAGTCCCTTTTCTGGAGGAGGCTCCTGGTGTGGGAATTTGTGGGGCTGCCGGCATTAAGAAGGGATAAAGAGTGCATGACGACAGTAGTCGGTCTTGGCTGTTCGCGGGGCTGACGGCAAGAATAAGGAAGAGAGGACCGAGGAGTTAGTTTTCTCATTGTCAGAGCTCATCAATGGAACCGGCGTCGTTTAAACATGGGCGGGGCAGTGGTTTCGGGTGGGGTGTGTGTGGGGGGGTGGTTGTTTTGGGCTTTTGGCCTTTCGGGTGATCTGATTTGGGGTGTGGGTGAAAGGTGGGGTGAGGGGTGGGGGTGGGGATTTTGCTTTGTTTTGTTTTATTTTTTATTTTTTAAAATATATATTTTAAATTTTAATATGTTTAATAATGGAGTGACATGTGTTACTTTAACCTGCTAAAAAGGTTAACAAGAGGTCATAGCCGGTTTTGACTTGTTAAAAGCGGAGGGTATACAAGGTTAACTTTTTACTGGAATAAACGAAGCTAGACTTGTTAAAAGCGGTCAACGCAAAGGTTGACTTATTCTTGACAATTTTTCTTAAGAAAAAGGATTTTGTTACCAAGTTATAAGCCCATAAATCTTAGCTTATAATATTGAGTTATAAAGCGAGTAACTATTATACTACTAATTATTAATAATGAACCTTATGATAAAACCTTTTTGGAACTTAGTATGTTTAAATAAAATATATAGTTAAAAGGATTCACATGAAGGAAATGGTTCGTAAAATTTAGAATATATATTAATGAATACTTATTAATTCATGAATAGATTGGAAAGGAAAAGGATATTACAAGCCTCCCCTGGCAAACAAGGTTAGGACTTGAGGTAACGTCTACTGCTAACACCCGCGATCCCCTTCCAACTATGTTTTATGATAATGTTTTGTTTTAATAATGTTATTTATGGATTGCGGGATATCAAATGTTATTATGCAAATGATGTTATAAATGCTTTCTGTAAATGGTTTGATGAAATATGACTATAATAAGATATGAAACATGATAAAGAAAAGTGAAAGATGGTTCTTGGCAGTATTCTCTTATGTTGGTCGTGCACGTTCCATTACAGCGGCTCTGTCACCTTCTGTTTGGGGATAATAATTTCCTGTGACATCCGTGTTATGTTATTATGCCACCCTATGTTGGGAGATAATAATCTCTCGTGGCGCGCCACCTTATGTTGGAGGACTTCTGTTCTCCGTGGCCTATGTTATGTTATACTTGCCAAGTTACCAAAACGAATGATATATGTTTATAAACCTGATAAGGAAGATGTTGCCACATGCTATACCTGAATGTTTTCAACTGTAATGTTATATGTTTTCAAATGAATTTACGATATTCCATATCCCTATGTTTGCAAATAAAATGAATTGAAATGAATTTACGATGTTAGGGTAGTATGTTACTGAGCCTCGGCTCATGACGTTTTTTTTTATGTTTTAGGTACTGATGGGGATGACGGCATGGAGTAGAAGAGAGGATTAACGTAGTACTAGGTTTTGGAAGTCTCACAGTTTTTATTATATAATTTACCTTTTTGTAAGACTAAGACTTGTTAGCTAATTAACACTCCCTTTTAATATATTATTGTTTCCCATCACTTAAGCTGTTAATTATTAGTAATGTTATGTTTTATGTCGCCTTGTACTTTCCTAATGGAAAGTACGGTAGTAACGCACCGACTACCTAGGTCTTCCGCTGCTAATGCCAGGTGAATTAACCTAATAATTATGATTAGAAGTCGGGGCGTTACAATTTATTTGCTTCTTTTACCATTGACTTCATGGCATTTGATTAGCTTGCACCTAAGACTAGAGGGGAGTAGTCGGTGCTGCTTTAGCATAAACAACACACATTCCCAGAAAAAAAACGCAAAAATGCAAAGAAGTGTAAGAAAATACAAGGCTAACCTAATGGCCATAAGCATTCATGATAATTGTCCAATATTGATTGCCCAAACCATCATCTGAGTTTTGATGACTTAGAGAGGGATAAGGTAGAATTAGTTTGCTAATTTGGAAATGAATCTATAGAAAAGAGTTATCCATAGGTATTTCTTAAGAAAAGCTAGGATTGTATTAGAAGTCCCCATCGAAATGCCTGGTTTCAAGGTAGTATCTAATCCTGACTTATTAACCACAAAGATTTTCCTAAAGCTAGATGACCCAACGAGACAAAAAGCCATAGTAGTATGCAAGGTAGGGAAAACTAATAGTGGAAGGTTACAGACAGCTCATATTGAATGAAAGTACAATAAACTATTAGGGCACCAATTTACTCCATCTCATATGAGGATGTCAAAGGAAGGAAATAATTTCTGGGTGTGAGAGTATGGGATGTCGTTACAGGATAGTGTAACCTCAATACATTGCAAATGGGGGTCTCTTGTATGAAGATTGCATCTTAATATATAGACTGGAAGCACCAGAAGCACATTCTCAAAGTGTGTAACTGATCCTAACAAAGGAGTCCCACCTCTGAATGGATGGGGGTAACATTCCCGTAATCTTCAAAGAGATAAAGATCACACAGTCTCAACATCAGATTTGAGACTCAAAAAATCTCAAGTAAAGAAAGGTTGCCGAAACTTCCTATTCGTTTTCCGTTAAGTTTAGATGTAGCTTTATATTTCTGGCATAATAGAAATGTAATTTCAAATTTTGTTACGCATCATTGATGAAATTTGTTTGTTATATCTTATTATTGTGTACCTAGTCCAACCAATAGTCTTCATTTACAAGGGGTCTAGTCAATCAACCTCACAAATTATGAGGACATTTTGTTACCACCATTTTTAAATTTGGACCCAAATAAAGGTAAAAGTCAAAATGCAGGTCCACTGGAGTTGATTGGATCCGCTATTGACCAAAGTTATGGTCAAGTAGGCAATTGATGAAGTCCAAATAGATAAAAGCCCAAAGGGTACCCGAGATTACGGAGACCAAGAGTTCAAAATCTGGAGAGTCTAGGAAGCTTCGAAGAACGTGGGACATTGCAGAACTGCTCTCCCATGATCGATCTTGGAGGTTGCACCCCCTATCATGAAGTTCATGGCGTGTTATTTTGAAGACTGCAGACCATGATAGTTGAGTAGACCAACAACCGCCATAAAACTCGGCTATAAAAGTAGGACTTCACTAAACAGCGACACAGAACAAACCAACTCAACTTATTCTACTTAGAATCTCATAACCAGCTTACAATAGTTAGTTACTTAGACTCAACATTATTTCATGTTCTAAGGCGTACTATATTTCTTTCATTGAGCACGAGAAAGATGGTCTCCTTTTTCCTCAATTATGCTTGTTTCTTACTTTTTATTCATCCAAAGTTTGTGTAATGTTGGAAATTGATGCATAAATCAATGATAAAAAAACAGTTTATGAAATATAATTTACTACTTGTGTCTATTATTTTCTATATTTTCATTTGCACTCTATTTTAGCCATTAACAGTTGTGCCTGTTAAATTAGTGAGGATCCCTTATTTCTAAAGGTCGGTGAACTTTAAGAAAGTCAATCATCTCCCTGGTATTTTCAACCACCTAAGGACATCATATCGTTGCTTGTATACATTTTTTATACCAACAGTTACACCTCAGATTTGTCCTTGGGGGAAAATCGGAGTGCTACAGTGAATTTTTCGCTAAAAAAATAAAATCAATCTTGTTCCAATGGTATTATGCCATGCTGCTTAGCGAGAAATGATCAGCTACAAACAATTAGATGTTTGCAAACATCTATCACATTTTCATATAAAAGACAATATATGATCATGTACATAAAACATATTACCATGAGAACAATATATTATCATACAAACACAATAAATTTATAAATACCATTTAAAGATGATTTTTTAATGTACTAGATTCCACAATTTTAACTTTCATTTAACATGTAAAATGACTATTTTACCCTTCAGTTAACATATAAAATGACTATTTTACCCCTATTAGATATTTTGAAATATCAACGGTTATTTCTAATCACTTCTCCTCCAATCCTTAGCATTCTCTTTTCTCATTTGGTAATCCCCACGCCTTGATGAAGAGGTAGCATCAACCAAAAAGATGTGAGGTTATTTTCCAATAACTCCAAAATAATTTGCATTATACCACTTGATAATGATCATTAATTTGTCAGCCTACGTGCAGTAATTATCAACACTTTCCTTACCACGTGCACTTTTCTGAAGATATTTAAGCAAGCAAGTTTTATTTTTGAGGATGTGTGACTAAAGATTTAATTTGTTTGGCTAATGGAAGGGAACTAGATTGATATTCTAGTTTCATTTCAAAACATATTTAAAAGCAAAAGTTAAAAGACTTGCACGATAATGTGAGAAGGCAAAGACCAAATGCAAATTAGATGGTGCAGGGAGGAGCACCATCCATGAGCATGGTGCTCCATGCCCACGTCAGTATTTATGTCAGCATATTCGCAATGTACATAGGACTTTGTATGTGTACAATAAAAGAAAAAACACTCTAAAAGTACATTAACCTCCCAAATGTATATCAGAGTCATTTATTTTTCCCACAATTTTGAAAATATACATATTTTGAATTCGTTTTACCACCAATTATGGTTATTCAATATGTTCATTTATTAATTTCAAATGTTCATTGTAAAATCAACTCAATTTCAAAAAAGTTTTTGTTCCAATTAACTTTGACATATGTTCTTTTATATAACCTTTTTTGTGCATTATGGTTATCATATATGTTCATTTATTGATATCTCCCATTTAATTTTGACGTATGTATTTTTACATAATACTAATGTTCATATGGTTATTCAAGTTGTTCATTAATAGATATCAAATGTTCATTGTAAATGAATATTTGATTTATATAAAAAAAACATATGTCAAAGTTAATTGAAAAACTGAGTTGATTTTATAATGAACATTAATATCAATAGATGAACATATATCAATAAATGAACATTTTGAATAACCATAATGAACAATAAGGTTATATAAAAATAACGTATGCAAATTTTACTCTAATATACATCAGGTGTGTATAATGAACATCAATTCAAATGAAAAGAACATCATCAATATTTCCATTGAACATTTCCAAAAATATTATGGAGGTGAGATAAATAAGGCGAAAAAAGTTTTTTTTTTGGGGGGGGGGAGGGGTTGGGGGGCGGGTAAAATAAACTCAAAATGTATATTTCCAATTTAAGGAGAAAAAATAAGTAATGAATTTGATATTGGGGGGTTATGTTCTTTTTATCGACATTGGTGTTCTTTAGTATAAATCTAATCTTCGATACATTATAATTTGAAAATTATACATCATTGCGAATTTATAAGAATCTGACTTCATTTTGTGATGTACACTTGTTGTCAATGATTGAACATTTTGAATGACTTAAGTGAATATTTGCGTAAGTTAAAAGAACATATGTCCAAGTTGCCGTGAACATTTTTAAAAAAAAATTGATTTTATTTTATGATGTACATATGGTATTTCTAATTGATAATGCTCAATATCGAGAATGAACATTAGCATAAAGTTAGTGAACAAATTTCAAGTTTAGTAGCTCCAATTAATTATTTGAATTTCAAAATTTTATTTATGTACATTAAAATGCTTCTACATCGGAGTACTATATTGACGTACATGATGACATGGTATGGTGCTCATTTGTTTTTTTCATTTGTTTTTTTCAATTTCAATCTTTGTAAATTTTGATAATATATCTCATCAATACATGACGTACATAATAGTTATATCGGATTTTGTTGAGAGTGTTGGCAATTAATTAGTAGCTGTTAACTAGTGGCTTTTTGTGGTGGTTAGTATAACAACAGATTGTTTTTTTTTCCGCTTTTTTGACTTGTTGTGTCACTATTCCAGTTTAGGAAAATATTTGGTAAAAACAGTTGTTATTGTTGGTTGTTTAATGCATGATGGAAAATACGATTTCAAAAGACAATACCAAAAGCTCGTAAAAACATCCTTTGGCTGAAAAATCGGCTTTTTAGCTATTCCAAAATCCTCCAATTGCCAAATACTTATGTTGAGTGTTCAGCCACACAAAAAGGCAAAGGAAAAGCCGCACAAATACTACCCCAAAATTATAAATTTACAGCGGCTAACTTATAGCGCTTTAGTAAAAGTGCTGTAAAATGTAGCAATTAACAGCGTTTCTTTCCCAAGCGCTGTAGAATCCAATAAGAAGATAGCGTTTCCTTAATAAGGTTTTCAAATTACAGCGCTAATTGAAAACGCTATAGTTTGAGCGCTAGCAATAGCAACAACTCAGTCGGTTTTTTCTAATTTCAGTTTTGCTGTGCAAGTTCCCCTTCACAAATTTTCGTAAATCCAAACCCTAAAACTCAACTCAATAGATAGAAGTGTTGAGAAATCTTCAAGCATTAATATGAGGTTTGCGCTCTCGTGCATTTGGATTACCTGCCTAAGATCTATTGGTTAGAGGTATGCTCAATTCTCCCAATTTGGTTTCTTCCATTGGATGTACTCAAAGATGAACATGGCAAAATTGGTAATTTCGACTAAGTTTTATTTGAATTTCCATTCCTTCAAAGCGAAACAGGCTCTCAATCTCAACCTAATAAACTCAAAGTTGCTCCCCTTAACACTGGTTTGTTTCTTCCTGTTCTTGTTCTGGTACCTATCTGTAAAGAATTTTGGAGTTAATTTTTGTGAAATTAATGATTGTAGGTCAAGTCTGCGAAGCAGGTTGAGTAAGGTGAGTCTACAATTTGCCAAGAGTATGCAGTTTGCACTATTTAGGATTGTCTGCTATGTTCTACCAAGGTTTGTGTGAGTTTACATTTCCTGACTGACTTCACTCAAGCATTTTGTCGAACACTTTTCGTGCAACAATTTTCACTTGAGAAGCTTAGCTTATTGCATGTTTCTCACAACCTCAATTTTTAGAGCATGAAGATTGGTGCTTAGAGTACAATTTACCAGATCCCATCAGTACATTGATATGAAAGTTTCAAAATTTTAGTGGCCAATAAAGAGTACTTAGCTGAATTTCGTGAATTCAATAACAATATTGTCGATTCAATTACTTCCGGTATATTTTGAGATTGCTATTTCGTATTGAGTTTGATACTTAATTTCTTTTCTGAATTTCGTTCAGATCAAACAGCTCATTTGCATACAACTTGGTTCATCCTTTGGCATACTAAATCACATACCAAAGAGAGGAGAAAAAAAGCATCAGAAAGTGTTGAGTTTAAGATATAATATATCGAAGCAAAACTTTAATGAAAACACTACTTTTGATTTTTGCTCTTTAGCTATTGCTTCAATTCTCTCTATGCATTATTGGGGACACTTCAAGGATATTCTTCACTGTAGCTGCTAGCTGACGGATGAAGTCATAAAGATGATGAAAAATGAATGAATAATCAAGGATATTCTCATCATATTGGTTGTAAGCAACATCCATAAAAGATTATCAATTTTTCAGACTGTAATTGACTAACTGCAACTAACTATAACTTATGTTGTTTTGTTATCTAGGTCTTAGTTAAAATAACTATTGAGTTCATAAAAGAAGCTCTGGATCTTGATGCCTCTGGGTTCAATGTGTATCATCGCCTCATAAGGGTATGCTTGCTGCTGCTGGTTGTTTTTCTTTTGTACTTTATATGGCATAATATGCTGCTTTTTTGCAACCTTATTGCACCTAGTAGTTGTAGCTGACTTTGAACTCATACAATCTATTGAGTACACTACCAACATAGACGTGCTTAAGTCTTGAAAATAGAGATGCTGAAGTCTTCCAAGCACTATAAGGAAAAGGAAAGCAATAATATATTTATCAGTAGCAACCTATAGAAAGATGAATAGGTTAGTAGCAATAAGACATGCAACATAAGATTTCAAAGAAAGAAGATGGGCGCTGAAACCACCTGCCTACCAATTTCCTTGACTAGCTTGGAAGATTTATTGAATGAGAAATGAATTGAGTCCAATTCGTAAACAATCCGACTCATTTGTTCAGTCTGGATACTCCCAGACGTTAAATTATAATCTTTAAGCAAGTAAACTTAGCTTTGAGAAGGCCATTAGAAATAAGTAGAAAATAAAGCTCCATTTCAACCTTGATAATGACTTCCATTAAATGGCCCACCTCGGCTTTATGAGCCGCTGCAGATTTTGTTCCAACACTAAAAGTCTGTTGAACAATCTGCCTTCAGCTGCAGGTGCTCCCTTTTCAGAACACACTAAGAATCTGCTCAATTTGGGACAATATAGAAGTTTAATATAAGCATAATTTTCTTGGACCTTCAGCTTTCTTTAGTAAGCTTGACTTATTATTTTTTGGTGGATGACTTATTTCTAACCTGGTCTTCTTTACATGCATATATACATTTTTAGGCATCAATTAGAAATCTGCACTTTTAGTGCTAACTTTGTTGCTCTAGTTCATTGACACATGTTTGCTTTTTTAGTCCTTGAGGCAAGTATGCTAGCGTTAGCATATTGGCAGGATGGTGTTTTAATGCAATTAGGATCAATAGCAAGTTACTTAAGTTTATTCTACAGTTTGAGAATATTGAGACTTGATGAACAATTCATGGATTACTTAATTCTGTTTGAGCATATAGAACCAGTGATTACAGAACACTGATTATAACACCTAGAACTGCACGAGGACAAAAAATCACATCAGAATTATTTTCTAATTTGTTTAATAGAATACTTCTATAATGTTTTTCCCCTTATATTTAAAAGTGAAAACTATACCGTTGCAAATGCAGGTAAATATCTTCTCTTTCTTTATGGGTTTCTAGAGTTTAAGAGAATCGTAAGTTAAATGGACTGTTATGCGGTGTCATCGTCAATGAAACAATATTGATTGTCGTTATTTGGTGATGAGCTTTATGAAAGACATCCTCGAGCACAAACAGACTCAAATCCCTGAAGAGGTATGTAGTATATTTTAATTTCAATTATTACTCCATTATCTTTATTTACCCCCCATTATCTTATGTTGTCACTAAGGAAGTTTTTTTTAAAATATGCAGTACTTTAGCGATGTTTCAAGCTATGATCAAGGACAGATTGATGAAATAAGAGAACCGGCGCGCCAAATTTTTCTGCTCAGCTGATTGCCATGAATATAGTTTTAGAACCTAAACGTTAAAATGAATTTTTTTAAGATGTATTCGATCGACGATTGTTGAGTATAACATTGTTCATTATTGAGTTAATTGTATAAACTGCAAATTATTATGAATGAAATCACATGTTTTGAAATCATTGGTGCAATTGAATTTATTATAGCAAAATAAATATTTATATGGAAGCTGTTTTTTATATGAATTAAATTTTCTTAGCCCAATTTACCACGGTTTACAAAAGCGCTGTGGAAAAATCCAAAAATACCCGTCAAATAGGAGCACTAGTAGGCGTCTTATTTTTGAACAATTTTATAGCGCTTTTGAATGAGCGCTGTAAAATAAAGTATTAAACTAGAGCGCTTTTAATAGCGCTGTAGATGTTTTTATAGCGCCCCTATTCAGTAGCGCTTGAAAAGCGCTATAATATAGGGTAAAAAAACGCTATAGTTATGCATTTGTGGCGTAGTCAATTGCCAAATATCCTCACAAATTATATAATAAAAAAAATATAAAAGTTAATATTATGAATGTATTCGTAGAAAAGAATCAAAGAAGTTTCCACATAACTAGGAAATTTTGTCAAAAAAGACCTTATAAGTTATAAGCATTGTGAGAAAACACCTTTTAAAATCTTTTTTTGTGAAAAAACATCTTATATGTCATTATTTATCAAATCATACACCTTATTATCATATTCTAGCAAAAAAGTCAACCTTTGAGTCCATTTTTTCATCCATTTTTGTGTATGGAAGCCACACATATAAACCCAAATTTTTAGACAAAATTCTAATGCACAACAAGGGAGAGAAAAAATGAGAGTCAATGACCTGAAAGTTAACTTTTTTGACCAAAATATGATAAAAAGGTGTGTAATTTGATAGATAATGTGATATAAGGTGTTTTCTCGCAAAAAAAATTATATAAGGTGTTTTTTCACAAAATTTATAACTTATAAGATCTTTTTTGACAAAATTTCCACATAACTATGTCGTTTTGTCATATATATTGGAAAATTAGAAGATCACCTTCGCCACTAAATAGAAGCCAAGGTTCCAAGTAGGAAGACGCTAACAAATCGAAGGAAATGTATATCAACAATCAAATATGTACATTGTAGATTTATTGTTCAAAAAACCAAATAGATAATTTTTACTTATTTTAACTTGCCTTAACTTATGTAAACTATTCTGAATTTATTTTAATTTACTTGAACTTGCCTAAACTTATTAGAACATATATAAACTTATAATAACTTACCCAAATCATAAAAGTGTTAGAACTTATATGAACTTAGAGGAACCTATACGGTCTTATATGAACTTATTTTATTATTGAAACCACTCAAAGAAAGTTGAAGATAATAGAGTCCTAATGATTTGTGCGATTACAACTAGTTTATCCTAAACAATAAAATTAGGAATGTCAATGGGCAGGGAGAGTGCGAAAGATAGTCCCACCATACTCATACTCGCTTAAAAATTTTGTCCCCTTCCCATTACCCATGGCGGAGAATTTTTTTATCCCCATTATATTACCCATGATGGTGGGTAAATTTTTTATCACCATCCCATCCCCTAACAGGTACGCACTAAAAACCATTCCAGGCTATCACATACATTGGTGTCCGCACCCTTCTTATAGGCCTCCGACCCTCTCCAACATCTGCCATACCCACCTTAACATATGTCCCATGTTTATTTAAGTATATGTTATTAACTCTGCCCCACATACGATACTCTTGACACTCACTTGAACATATAATTTTTGGTGATAAGTTGTTGTATGGTTATCAATTGTTATTTTATTATAAAGTTAGATGTGATGGGATTTAGTGATATTATTTTATTTTGGAGAGAGATTGTGTGAGCCCAAATTGTAAAAATAGATGTGATAAGAGATACTCGAGGGATTAATAAAATATAATAGTGGTAGGCCACCTTTGTATAGGTAGATGAATTAAAAATAGGAAAAATTGATAAGAATAATCCGACTTTTGGCCGGTCTTCCACCAATGGTACCACCTTCAATTAATCCAGCAATAATTCCACCTTTGACCCTCATATTCTCCCATTGGTACCATACACCTACCACTTGTTAAAGCGGTAAACAAAATTGTTTACCAGTTATTTCCCCCCCAAATCTACTCATCCTCTCTCCCTCCCTCTCAGACCACCATTATTAACGTCAACTATGGCTACACTATGACTGCTCCACCATTCAAATCGGTCTGCTGCTCTTTAATTTCACAGGCCGCCAGTGTTTCTCTCAGATTACGTTTCTCTTCTTCTTGTGGTTGTTGGTTTCGTGTTCGTTGCAAATCTGGGATGTGGTGGGTCATGGGTCGTGGTTGTGGGTGGCAGTAGACGAGTGAGGTTATACTCAAATCCCCTGCTGTTCATATACTCAAATTCACGCATCGGACGAAATCATCAACAAAATTCAACTCTTAATTGAGCAAAAACTAATCAAAATTCAAACAAACAAATAAGATCATCAACTGTAACTTTACTAAAACAAACTTAAACAAGATTAATATTTTTTTACAATCAATGGCGAAAAAACAAACAAAATCATCAACTCCTTTATTTGTCCTCCATTTTTATTGCCTGTTTTGCTTCATTCATTCTCATTTGCTCTTATTCAACAGCTATAATTAGTGAAATCATTGTAAGATTATCTAATTTTGAAGCTATTCACTCTAATGATTGATTAAATTGCATTGTAGGGCAAAGGATCAACTAAGAAGAATAAATCATCCTCGACATCGGAAGACGAAGAGAAGCTTCCCTATGTTCATGTTCACGCCGTGGTCAAGCTACTGATTTAAAACTAAGAAGAATAAATCATCCTCGACTGGGGAGGGTTTTTGGGGGTGGGGGAGTTGGTGACGGGGGATGGGGAGTGGCAGGGGAAGCGGAGGGGAGGGGCTGGGTGGCAATAGTGACGGAAGGGGGGTGGGTTCTTTTTTTTTAAAAAAGTTTTTTTTAATAAATTTGATTTAAAACATTTAATTATAATTTTTAGTTTAAAAATATACTTAATTAGCTATTAATCACGTAATTAGGAATATTACCCATGATTGTAGGTCACCAACAGGTTGCCTTCAGGTAACGTACCATTAATAGAATATGGGTATTAAAGGTGGGATTATTGCTGGATTAATTAAATGTGGAACCATTGGTGGAAGACCGGCCAAAGGTCGGATTACTCTTACCAATTTTTCCTTAAAAATACAAATGAAAAAGAAAGTGTAGAGAGTATTTTGGAACCGATGAAGTAATTTTTTAAAAGAATAAGGGACAAATGTGAGAGGAGAGAGATAGAGAAAGTTTATGACCAAAAAAGAAAGTGTAACATTTAATTTAAACTTTCTATTATAGAAAGTTTCACATTTTATTAAAAAACGGAGGAAGTCTATGTTTTTACTTGTTAATGTTTATCTTAGATTGAGGAATACAGAAGAATGCTATGGAATCATAATGATAAATTCATGATGTTATGTTTATTAAGTACGAAAGAAATATAATGATGATGTTACTTTGTTATGATTTCTAATATCCCAAAGAAATAAAAAATGGTTCTTATCAGTATTATGTTATGTTGGTCGTCTACATACGGTTCTGGCAGAAACACCACTCTCTGTTGGGAGACAATATCCTTAGTGGCACCCACGACATTCTGTATGACATTACACCGCCTTTTGCTGGGTGACATATGTCCTTGGTGGCCTTGTCTTCTGATATGATATATGTAAGGAGACATTCCTTTTTCTATAATTGCCAAGGTACCAAAATGTGTGATCATCATTTCGAAATATTTGTAAGTGTTTTTTTTCCCTGTTTGCAAATAAAATGAATTGAAATGAACTAACGATATTAGCGTAATTCGTTACTGCAGCTTTCCTATTTTTGATATGGACAGAGACTCAAATTTAGAAAAGATAAAGCATGACGTGAAGAAAGGGAAGTCACTAGGGTTTATCGTGATCTCACATAAACATAAAGCTGAAATTGATCCTGATACCAGACGGCAACGGAGAAACCCAGTCGCCACCACTATTTCTCCATCGCCAAGATGGTTTCCCTCAGCACACACATCTTTGTCCAACTTTCCTCTGTTTTCCTTGCTTTAGTTGAAGCAGTTTGGTATTGATATATACTACCTTTTAATCAAAATTGGACCTATTAGGGCATGTTATTTTCGTCTAATTTTAGCTGAACTGAACTTATTAGAGCGGAACTGAACTGAATTGAATTTATTAGAGCTGAACTGAACTGAACTGAACTTATTGGAGCTTAACTGAATTGAACTGAATTGAATTGAATTGATTGTAATAAGTTTTTAAATAATAATTAAACAATAAGGATTATGAATATTAAATAATAATTATACTTCTAAGTAATAATAATTGATAATTGATAATTTAGAATAATTAATGAATAATGATAATATTTTTTTTGATATTATAAAATGGTAGTTATAAATAAATAAATAATAGTAATAATGATAAATTAATTTTAAAAATAATAATTACTGATAATAATAATAATAATTAATGAGTGTTTAAAATTATTAGTATTGATTTATAATTCTTGATGATGATTGTATAATAAAAATAATATTTAAGAAGTAATATTACTATTATTATAATAATGAAGAATTATAATAATAATTAGTTTAAAATATTGGTTAGTTTGTGCTTCTAATCAAACCATAATTTGCAGTCAGTTGGTCTATAATATTAATAAACCAAACTCCACCACAAACCGCGAAAGTATCTTTAATATTCAACTTATGACGTTGTTGTACCTTTAATAGTACTCCAATATTATTAGTGAATTTATAATTTTTTAATATCTTCTATCGTTGTGTAGCTTATTTGTATAATGTAATAGTTAATATTTAGTCGGTAAAATAAAACAACAATTGAAAATTAGAATACTCGTATTGAGATGAAACAAGGTTAAATCGCACACCAACCCAACATATGCTCAGCTATAGGAATAGTAGTAATAATAATGAGTAAAGGTATAATAATAAAATAATTTACAATAATAATAATCATAATAATAATAATTTTCGCAGATAGTATCTCGGCTTTCCACTAATTTTCTGTAAATTTTTTAAACTTATATATAATAATAATAATAATAATAATAATAATAATAATTATAATATTTAATAATTATAATTATAATATTTAATAATAATAATACTCCCTCCGTTCCCTTTTGACGTTCCATTTGGAATCTTACACTATTTGAAAGAATAGAGAATCTTCTAAATGGTTTCCAATATATAAGAAAAAGCATAGTCATGTGGGATCTTGTTTTATTCGTCTCGACGAGTACATCAAGAATATCAAACTTTTATAATTTTTATTCATAATTTTTATTAACGTGAAAAACCAAATGGGAACATTAAAAGGGAACAGATGGAGTAATATTTAATAATAATAATAATAATAATTAATAATAATAATAATAATAATAATAATGACAAAAATCAAACAACCTACAAGAAATTAGTGGGCAATAGAGATACAATATGGGCACCCACTCCTCTAGCTATAGCAAACCCTATCCTAGTAAAAATATAGGCAGCAGCACGTGCCCCTATATCCTGTGTCTTCGATAAGTTTTGAACCCGCTTCAGCAAAGCAATAGCCACCTTATCCAATTTCCCAAGAGAAGAAAAGGAAAAGGGAAGGAAGCCATACCCAATAGCTTGACAACGAGCTTCATACTTGACCTGCTTCCGATGATCCGCAACAACAACAACACGTCCAGGAACAAAGTCAGACAACCCAGACTGTGTTAAGAGAGAAGACCCCGTCAGGTTGACACACACATCACGACCACGATCCCAAGAATAAAGAAGCACATCTGTTGGCCGAGGGCCCCATCATTCCTCCCAGACAACCCAATGTCAACTTCCTTTCTTACCGAAATCCCAGACCGATAGCAAATATTAACAAGGGTATCCCGAACAATATTATGCAGATGTTTAATACCCACAATACCGACACACGACACTGCATGATCACCGAAAATGTCCCTAGCAAAAACCCTAGAGCAAGTAGAGCACGGCATCGAAGAAGAGAACAAAGGAACACCCAACCGGTAGCACAACACACTACGATAAGTCTTAGGGTTCATCGTCTGAACCAAACCCGAAATAGGAACTGCTCGAAGCCAATCTGAGGTGTGGTCCCCCTGCTGTGACTTCCACAAACCCAACTGTCGGGAAGATAAAGAAAAAGTAGATTTTGCAGATGTAGTAACCTTTGTGAAGTATATATCTACCAATTTTTTCATAAGTTTAGGGGCAGCGACTACACTAGGATTACTTAATATGTCAGACTCCACAGTTCTACTAAAAAGACCCAACGCATCTTCAAAGGCACGACTAGAATCAACAATACCTGCATGACGTAGAAGCTTATCCTGTAAACCAACAGACTACAAACGAGACGCGAGATAAGCATAATGTCGAACATCACTCATGCAATAAACACCAAATCCTCCAAAGGCAAAAGGCAAGGTAGCAAGACGTCACTGCCAATCACCAAAATCAGGCCCCGAAGCAGTAACAATACGCTTCAAAGAAGACCGAAGAGCCCTATCAAATGAACAATAAGCCGCATCAAAGACACAAGGAGGACAAGTACGCAAAGCAAAATAGAGTTTGGAAATACCTGCACACGAACTAAGAAGCAACAACTCACACTGCGCATCATCAAGGTTAGCAACCTTATCCATAAGCCTAATGGTCTTAGAAACTCTCTGCATCACAAGCTCCCCACTGAAAACAGAGTCGGAACTGGCGGGACCACCAAGCAATTTTACACCATGCAAAGGTCGTGCAATGTCAGGGGGTAAGACACCAACAAGCCTACTACAAGGGTCTTCGATAGGTCAGAAAAATTCAGTTTTTGCCACGTTAAGATGTAGCCCGAAACTAGGCACATCCTCCATAATCAACTCCAAAATCCTCCCCACCACCAAGGTATCACCAATAATGGTGTCATCATCCATATACCACGCCTGAAAACATACATCAAAAGAGTCCCTGATTTTACACACTAAGGGATGTAAAAACCAAAGCAAAAAGCAAAGGACCAAGAATAAATTAGACCAACAATAATTATAATATTAAACAAAATGGTTAAATAATGAATGGAGCTGAGCTGAACTGAACGGAACTTATTGGAACTGAATTGACCTGACCTGAACTGATTGGAGCTGAACTAAACTGAACTGAACTTATTGGAGCTGAAGTTATTGGAGCTGAACTGAACTAAACTGAATTGAACTTAAGAGCTGAACTGAACTGAAGTGAAAATAAGCTGAACAAAACAAGCCCTTAGTATTACTAATGAATTTCAATTATGGACTGAAATGGTTTGGTTTAGTGAAACACCTTAAACATAATGTTGGTAAACCCTTTCAAAATTTTAATCATATCAAATCTTAACTTAATTTATAGTTGTACTAATGAAATCCTTCTTGGAATCATTAAATTAATATAGCATTTTAATCGAGAAACCAACCAATATAGGAGCTACATTTACTTAATGAATCTTTATAAAACTTAGATTAGAAAATAAAGGTCATAATTCGGGCCCCTATGCTGAGTACCCAAACAAAACAGAAGAAAAAAAATCTCCAACTTCATAAACCGGACAAAATGAATGTGGGATTGTGGTCCTCTTTTCTTTTGATTCTTAAAGGATCGTGATAATGACGTAGTAGTTTTAACACAGAGATGTTAATGTCATTGGGTGGGACAAAAGCTCCTGCTCTTTGGTGACATGGCTATGTTTGCTTCAAAATCGCCAATCTTTTAAGAGCTAAATCAATTATATAATTCAAAATCAAATCTAGCCTAAAAAAGAATCTTCGCACTTCATTTTTTTAGTGTAAGATTGATGATGCCTAACCTCAAACACTTTCAAATGTTTAATGGTAGATAGCTTGCATAGATGCAAACTAGCTAGCTTGATGCACTTACCTCTACGCTCTGCCTGTCGATATAGCTGTAATTTGAAATGGTCACAAACATCGTCGTTGGCCAATTCATGTTAAGTAAGGACTGGTACTACACCTGTTGGATCACAAGGAGACACTCAAGAAGGGGGGGTTTGAATTGAGTGTGGTATTTTCTGAATTTTATCGAACTTTCTTTAGAAATCTCAGAGACCTTCTCTGAGCTTTTGAGTTGCGTATATGAATATTGTTAATTAAATAGAAAGGCAGTAATAAAGAGACGAGACAAGCAATTTTACCGTGGTTCAATCTCACCTCTGAGATCTACGTCCACCCTACCTTTTCTTTTATTAATTGAATCACAAAATACCAAACTCTTGATACAACTTGATTCCCTCACTACTAACCCTAGTAGTGCCCCCCAACACTTAACTCTAAGTGTTGCCTAATTAAGTCTAATTCCCTTAGAAACTCAACTTAACACTCTCTATAAAGATGAAATTACAAAAAGATTTGAATCCTCTTTTTTGTGTGCTTCTTGGTTAAGCAGTTTAGAGGTATTTATCGAGCTTAAATATGTGTTTTTCTGTCACAGATCTCAGTGCTGATCTCAGAGAGGTTAAAGATATGTTTCCGAAAATAGCTCTCTAAAACAATTACTGGAAACGCGTATCTTTTATATTTTCTGATCTTTTTACTCTTTGTTAAGGCTCACGTTTTTCAAATCAGTTTTTAAGCTTTACAAAGATAGAATTGTCCACTTGATAGTTTCCTAAACTTAAGCAAGCAATTATCTTTAAAGAAGATTTTATCTTCTTTAAGATATTTGTTTCCTAATAGTATTAGGACTGATTTTGTAGACAGATTCTTTTCTTAAAATCAGAAAATTTCTAAAACCTTTTTATTCCAAAAAAAACTTATCTTTTCCAAAAAAAGATATTCCAGATTTTTAAAACAATTTTC
The DNA here is from genome assembly GCA_947645195.1 of Patellifolia procumbens. NCBI lineage: Eukaryota > Viridiplantae > Streptophyta > Magnoliopsida > Caryophyllales > Amaranthaceae > Patellifolia > Patellifolia procumbens. The sequence continues at coordinate 621,972 of CANSGD010001379.1, read as the reverse complement.
AAAAAAACGATTTTCCCCTTTTCTTTTTTTTTGTTTTCGCAAATCATTTTATTTAGGTGTTATATTATAGATTGCATTTATTTTACTATCTCAAGTAAAATACCTACAATCTCTAATATTACACCTTAGCACTTTGATCCGTTATTTACGAACACACACTTTTACATATTTGAAAATTTGCCTTAGTCTAAAGCGTTTGACAATTGATTCTTCGAGACTTCGTTTAGGCATCTGCAACAAAACTTCACCAAACATGTTAGATCAACTAATTGTGTTTGTCATCATCAAAATACACATGGACAATGTGTCCCAACAAATTCCCCCTTTTTGATGATGACAAACACATAATAGTTCCCCCTCAACATAAGCAAATATTACATTGGCAAACATGATACGATTTCATGAGAAAGAACATCTAGCATTAACATAATGCTATATAACAAATCTTCCCCCTTTTGGCATTATCAAAAAGGAGGCATAAAAATCCATAGTACTTAAATAGTTCGAAGTCAATTGTCCATGCAAAATAGTAGCTCAAGCAAAAATCAATCTAGTGATGCTGGTGCTACGTCAAGATTCAATTCACAATCCAAAATTTTGAAGCAAGAACTAATCCAACTCACAATCCGAAACTATAAAGCAAGAGTTAATCCAATTCACAATTCAAAGTTATGGATCATAAGGTAAAAGTGAAGAATTATGGTAGGATAAAGAAATAAGGTAAGCAAGCTTGAATTATTGGAATGGAGATATGCTCAACAAGTGCTCAAACCTTATTCACCTTTTTGACATCATCACGCATAGATTTTGGAACTTTCTTCACTTCGGCACTGTATATGTTACTGTGCCATTGGACAATCTCTTTCCTTCAAAGACAGCTTTGCTTCGTATATTCAATAATCCAAAGACATGGTAATCACAACTCTTTTCATCATCTCATAAATAAACTCTAATATGAATTGTCTCATCTCATTTTTTTTTGATGTCATGGAAGGATTTTTTCTTTTTCATTTTTTTTTCTTATTTTCCTTTTTTTTTTTTCATAAAGAGATGTAGACTATATAGAAATCATAGAGTCAATTAATGAGAACCAGCAAAGAATATTAACTTGTGAAACGTGATCTTATCTTCTTTCAAAAAATGTCCATGGCACTGTGCCTTGTACTGTGCCCCACTGATTTCTTTCTTTCACTTATAGAATTTCATTGCCGACCTCTTCAAGTTCCCCCTCAACTCATGACCTCTTCTTTCACCATTTTTACAGAATGTCTTTGCCCCGAACATAATCATAAATCAAGGTTAAAAGCACTTGTTGTTTGGAGCAATAGGGGATGAAAACAAGGATGTAATGGGGAAGTAAATGAAGAATAAGTAAAGAAGAAATAATAAGGCCAAATGTCAAACTCAAAATAAGCAAATCAAAATTATCGGGCTAAAGATCAAGCTTGCCATAGAAAAGTGAATTATCATTTCATAGCCCAATAGTTCAGCAACTTAGGATCATTTAGCTTAATACTTTGGCAACTTAGAATCAAGACATCAGGACAACATCATTAGACCTTGCGAGTCCTAAATCACAATTAAAAGACTCTTTCACAAATTTTCACATGGATAAATATTATAGACTCCGATTCAACACATCTATGAGAGAAGATAAGGCATATAACACAAATCAATTGCTAGAAATATATCTCAAAGCCAATAAATTCACCCTTTTTTTTGTTGCCAAATGTAACACACCCTCCATGGTAAGGCTACAAGTGAGAGGAATTGAATTTTCACTAATCATAGGTCTTAAGCAGCTAATGCGGAGGATAATAGGCTGCTTTCTCTCACTTTCACCTGCAAAAAGATCACTTGTTAGTTTTAGGAACCCAAACTTGCTTGGGTCCCTTCTTCTTTCGTTGAGCATCTAAGAGATCCTTTCTAACCCATATTTGATTTGCATAATTTGCATTCTTCTCAACATGTTTTTTCTTTGCATTACAGTCATTCATGAGATGTCCATTCTTTCCACAGAAGTAGCAAATCAAATATTCGGGAAGATCAACATATTTTCGCTTTCGAAAGTCTCTTTCACAATTTTTAGCTCTGAGACCTGTACTGAGCTTTTGGTCAATATATCCTAAACCATGTCTGTTTCGATTTTTTGTTTGAGAGATCATATGGTCTAGGATATTACTACCAGGTGAGGCAATTTTTGACTTCTGCAGTTGCACCTTCAAAGACTCAATTGTTGCTTTCAAGTTTTCATTTTTGTCATTTAGGGTGTTTAAGTCATGTTTGGCTTTTTCAAAATCTTCACAAAGTTTTGTACCTTGTCCTTCATTTATAGGGTCAACCCTAGGGTTTTCCTTTTCATTTTTCGGTTCCAGTAGTTCAAGGTTCAAAACGTTTATTTGTTTTTCAAAGTCAAGATTCTTTGCCTCAAGCTCAGTATAGGGCACAGTGTTGTTTACAATTTCTTTAGCAAGAGCTTTTTCATATTTTAGCGCACTTATCTCAACGACTTGGTCATTTATCGTTTTGTCCATTTCTTTATTTCTTTTGACCAAGTCCTTTTTATCATCTAGCAATTCCTTATATTCCAATTCCAACCCAATTTTTTGCTTAGTGATGTTTTTCAAATCTTTTTTCATGTTTATAAATTCATCACGCATTTCTTGACAATCGTCAATTACATTACTAAACAAAGCAATTAGTTTGTTTTTGGATAATAGAGGTATCTTAGATTTCAAAGAAGTGAGATTTACCTCTGCATTGTCCTCCTCATCTTGGGAGGTGGGTGTTTTCGCCATAAGACATAGATGCGAGTCATCTAGGTACTGAGACCTTCTCTGAGATCCTTCAGTTGCATTTAGGCAAAGTTTTGCCTCTTGGCTCAGTGCCTCTGACTGTTCCTCATCAGACTCGGATTCTCCCCATACGGCTGCTACCATGGCCTTCTTGAACTCCCTTTTTGATTGTTCTCTTTTATCTTTGGGTTTCTCATTTTCCCACAAGGGACATTCCTTGATCCTGTGGCTATATTCTCCACACTTAAAACATCCAGAGTTAATAGCACTTTTCTTATAGTTAGATGTAGTACTCTTACCTTTGAAATTCGCATTCTTGCTAGGATTACTATTTTTGTTCTTTTTAAGAAAAATTTTGAATCTCCTAGTAAGAAAAGTAACATCTTCATCACTATCACTATCATCACTTTCTAATTCAGTTTTTAATGCTAGACCTTTGCTCTTTGGTGTAGAATTTTTAGCATCTAGAACAAGTTCATGAGTCATTAAAGAACCAATTAATTGTTCTAGGGGAAGTTTCGACAAGTCCTTGGCTTCTTGTATAGCAGTTATTTTTGGTAGCCAACTACTTGTCAAACTTCTTAACACTTTCCTAACCAATTCTTCTGAAGAATAAATTTTTCCAAGAGAACGCAATTCATTTGTGATGATAGTAAAGCGAGTAAACATTTCATTTATTGATTCATCTTTATCCATGGTAAACAATTCATATTGTTGAACTAACAAATCAATGCGAGATTGTTTTACCTCATTCGTGCCTTCGTGGGCTAACTCGAGAGTATCCCATATTTCCTTTGCTGTTGAGCAAGCAGAGATCCTTGAGTATTCATCAGGTCCAATTCCATATTGGAGAATATTCATAGCTTTAAAGTTCTTCTCGGCCTTTGCATAGTCGGTTGAATCATAGTTGTCTTCGTCTTTGTCAACCAACTTTCCCTCATTATTTTTGACTTGGATGAGGATGAGTCCTTTTCTTATGATTTTCCAGCATTCATAATCCGACCCTTGGATGTAAATCCTCATCCTAGCCTTCCACCATCCATAATCTTCTCCATTGAAAACCGGGCACTTTGAGTGTCTTCTTTGAGAGTCATCTTGTGAATTCATGCTAGCTATTCTCTAGGGATTAACCTTACAAGAATATTAGGCTCTGATAACAATTGTTGGATCACAAGGAGACACTCAAGAAGGGGGGGTTTGAATTGAGTGTGGTATTTTCTGAATTTTATCAAACTTTCTTTAGAGATCTCAGAGACCTTCTCTGAGCTTTTGAGTTGCGTATATGAATATTGTTAATTAAATAGAAAGGCAGTAATAAAGAGACGAGACAAGCAATTTTACCGTGGTTCAATCTCACCTCTGAGATCTACGTCCACCCTACCTTTTCTTTTATTAATTGAATCACAAAATACCAAACTCTTGATACAACTTGATTCCCTCACTACTAACCCTAGTAGTGCCCCCCAACACTTAACTCTAAGTGTTGCCTAATTAAGTCTAATTCCCTTAGAAACTCAATTTAACACTCTCTATAAAGATGAAATTACAGAAAGATTTGAATCCTCTTTTTTGTGTGCTTCTTGGTTAAGCAGTTTAGAGGTATTTATCGAGCTTAAATATGTGTTTTTCTGTCACAGATCTCAGTGCTGATCTCAGAGAGGTTAAAGATATGTTTCCGAAAATAGCTCTCTAAAACAATTACTGGAAACGCGTATCTTTTATATTTTCTGATCTTTTTACTCTTTGTTAAGGCTCACGTTTTTCAAATCAGTTTTTAAGCTTTACAAAGATAGAATTGTCCACTTGATAGTTTCCTAAACTTAAGCAAGCAATTATCTTTAAAGAAGATTTTATCTTCTTTAAGATATTTGTTTCCTAATAGTATTAGGACTGATTTTGTAGACAGATTCTTTTCTTAAAATCAGAAAATTTCTAAAACCTTTTTATTCCAAATAAAACTTATCTTTTCCAAAAAAAGATATTCCAGATTTTTAAAACAATTTTCAAAAAAACGATTTTCCCCTTTTCTTTTTTTTTTTGTTTTCGCAAATCATTTTATTTAGGTGTTATATTATAGATTGCATTTATTTTACTATCTCAAGTAAAATACCTACAATCTCTAATATTACACCTTAGCACTTTGATCCGTTATTTACGAACACACACTTTTACATATTTGGAAATTTGCCTTAGTCTAAAGCGTTTGACAATTGATTCTTCGAGACTTCGTTTAGGCATCTGCAACAAAACTTCACCAAACATGTTAGATCAACTAATTGTGTTTGTCATCATCAAAATACACATGGACAATGTGTCCCAACAGGGTGATCCACTTCACAAGATTAAAGGAGATTCTACCTCAAAACCGTATTGTAATAGTTAGAGTAGCCCACGAGACTTATATGTGTATTATCTTTTCTCTCATTCACCGACGTGGGATTGCATATGGGTATTTCTCCTCCAAAGTAGAATTCCGATTTTAACGGCCTTACTCATAATCAATCGCCAAACACCCCATTGCTCCTTATTCAGGCATGGAAGAGACAAACATAAAAGGTGAAACTGGATGGACCCATTGAAGGATGGGCGAGTGCTATGTGTGCGTAGCTAAGTTGGACTTAGTTCCCGTACATTGTCATATGGCTTACATTCTCAATAGTATGTTGTAGGCCTCACAGGCTCACACTTATTCTTTTATATATCAACTTTCCTCTTAACTCAAATACATCTTCAATTTCAATCATTAAATACAAGTACATTTGTTTATTCTTACTCATCAAAAAAAGAAAAAAAAAGAATCACTTGAAAATTTGAACCTAACCAAATATGGGACTTCTCCAATGTCCACAACCTTCCCATTTAGTAGAAGAAAATTATTCCAACTCTCATGTCCTTCAATCCGGATACTCATCTTCTTCTTCTTCTTCATCTTCCCTACAAAGCATTCAATCCCTCCCTTTTCTCTCATCATCTCAACAACTCGATCCGAACCCAAACACGGCCGTGCACCACCAGTGTATTTCCACCTTCAAAGCCCACAACTCCTATGTCTTCTCCCTCGTTGTCTCCGGTAAACACCTCTATAGCGGTTCCTACGATGGTGGAACCCGAGTTTGGCCTAGAGAACTGATCAACCAACACCACCAAAAATTAGCTGAAATTAATTCCAATGGTGCGGTCAAGTGTATAGTGGTTTTAGACGACAAACTGTTCACTGCACATCAGGATCATAAAATTCGTGTTTGGAAAGTCGATAGCAATAATAATGAAGTACACCAAATGGCCACTCTTCCTACGACGAGTGACCGATTCCTAAGACTTCTCTCGGCCAAAAACTACGTACAAGTAACGAGACACAAGTCACGTACTTGGGTCCATCATATTGATACGGTCTCATCACTAGCCGTGTCAAATGATGGATCTGTTTTATACTCGGGGTCATGGGATCGAACCTTTAAAGTGTGGCGAACCACTGATTTCAAGTGCCTGGAATCAGTGGCTTCTGCTCACGACGATGCCATCAACGCTCTTGTTTTATCTCGAGACGGGTATGTCTATACAGGATCAGCTGATAAGAAAATCAAGGTGTGGAAGAAGCATGAAGGCGACAAAAACCACTCTCTGCTCGAAACGTTACAGAAGCATAATTCAGCTGTCAATGCATTGGCTTTAAGCAGTGATGAGAGTGTGCTTTATTCTGGAGCATGTGATCGGTCAATTATAGTGTGGGAAAGGGAAAACGATGGCGTTCGAAGTGGAAACATGGTGGCAGTGGGTGGACTTAAAGGCCATAGTAAGGCAATTTTGTGCTTGGTTGTGGTGGCGGATCTGCTGTGCAGTGGCTCAGCTGATAAGACTATCAGAGTATGGAGGAAGTCGAGTTTCAATACGAGTTATGATTGTTTGGCTGTCTTAGAAGGACATATGAAACCTGTTAAGTGTATAACTGCAGCTGTTGATTTTGACAGTAGTTCTCATTCTGGTACCTCTTATTTGATTTACAGTGGTAGTTTGGATTGTGATATTAGGGTATGGAAAATATGGGTTCCTTCGCAGTGAATGTTTTCAATGTTTTTTTATGTTGTTTGTGTTACATATAGTGAAATTGTATATAGAAGATTTAAGGTCTATTATTAATTGTCTAAGGAAGTTCTATAATTTTGGCTGATTGATTTTCCTAGTTTCCTTATATTTTTCTTTCTCTTCTCAGCTGTGTGTCACCTAATGCGCTAAATCTTGCAAACAATAGTAGTTTAGAAAAAAGGCGAATTTGTATAATGCAATTAGGGCATCACTTTAACAAAATCAGGTAGTGAATTGTCTTTCATTATCTTTTGTCATACCATAAATCCTGTAACACTAGTTTATCAAAGAATTCACAAAGCAACAAGCCAACAACTTGGAGAAGGATAATCTTGTTTCCTTCTCAATTGTCCCCTTATTCTCTTTCATTGTTTACCTTTTTTAGCTTTTACGAATCAAAACAAGGATCATAAGCTAGCTGGACAACTAAATATATGGCTGGATTATAGAAGATTCTTCAAAAAAAATGAAAAAAAAATCATTTCACCACACCTCCTACGTTCGTCAGAATTCTAACTATACTTTTTAGAGATACAAATTGAGAATCTATTATTTCTTATGTATGTATGAATAAAATAAGTGGTCAAAGTTAAACTCAAGAACATTGTAAAAAGTCAATATAACCAATAAAAGGAACAGTTGAAGTATATATTTGGTGGAATGCGATTCTCTAAATAGACTGGTTAATTAATTGGCAAAAGAAGGCTACATAAAATGTTATTATTTTTTTTTACCATTATAATTATACTCCCTCCAATTTTGTTACTTTCCGTTTTAATATAATTTTATACTATTTACATATTTCATTTTAACTAGACTTGTTCTAGTAGAAACGAGTGAGCCTTCCAACCTCGAGGTTGGGGGTTTAATCCCCACTAGAAGGACTTTGATAGTAGAATTTCCCTTATCATTCCCAATCTTTTAAAGTGTCTGACCCAATGAGATTCGAGCGGTATCCGGACCACTTCTTCTTACCAAAAAAAATCATTTTGACCGTACTGATTTAATACTATATTATAGTGTGATAATACAGAAAAAGAATGTCTGCTTATCTGTCTTTAATGGAGAGTAGAGCTTAATTATTAATAAAATCTTCGTACTTTATAACTAAACTAAATTAATCCACAACTAGCATAGAGAAGGTAGGTAAAAGTCATTTCTTAGTCCTGTACCACATTATTATATTATAAGGTACCGAAGATACGACTCAAGGAGACAAAAAAAAGATGATTCTTAATCTGATTTACTCTTATTGTTTAAGGTAATCCCTTTTTCTAAAACAGGAAGAGCACTAAGACAGGCACCTTCTTTAGCTGATTTCACGTTATCGATATTATATCATAAAATGGAATTTGTGCTCTCTGAATCTAGATTAGTAAAATCTTGCAGTAATATAAAACTTCAGCATATAAATTAGCAGATTTGGCCGTGTTTGTGTTTAGTTTGTATGAATTGCGGCTTGTAAACCAATTATATAGAGAGGATTATAATGGCAGGATATAGCGATACTATAGGAAAATATGATCTAACTCGGTTAGCTTCAGGTTTAATTTTTTTTTTGTGTCCTGTCAAGGTTAAGTTTTGAAATGTATAATCTCCTAATTTGGGTTATGCCATTCACTAATATAACGTAGCCATATTCAAGGAATCGTTGCCATCACTATACAAGGCAAGGATAATGTCAATCATAAATAAAAAGATATAGAAATATAATCTAATACACCAGCGCAGTTGCACTGTGAGGGGAGCATACGCTCAGGCAAGAATGGGACATAGTGAAGAGGTGTCTTAGCAAGCCTTTGGAGAAAATTTCAGCATATTGATACTTCGCAGGAACATGCAAAACACGAATAGTACCAATCTCTAAACCTTTTCGTAAACAAAATGTATGTTAAGCTCAATATGTCTTGTACGCTCGTGTTGAACATTGTTGCCAGATAAGTAGACGACATAGATGTTATCATAGAAAATCATAATGGTTGTGCGGAGCGGCAAATGAAATTCAAAGAGAAGATTATGTATCCAACTAGTCTCAACTACAGTATTGACGGCACCACGATATTCTGCCTCGGCGCTAGACTGTGATACATTAGCTTGTCGTTGTTTGGAGGACCATGAGACAAGATTATCACCGAGATATACACCCCACAGGTAGAGCGAGGGGAATCAAGACATCTGGCCCTTCAGAATAGGCAGTTAAGGAATTGTTCTTTTCAATTTATTTAAGCATTCTAGTGCTTATTTAAGAAATGATCAGATCAGATTAGACCAGATCAGAAAAAATCAGATCAGAAAAGTTCAGATCAGATCAGAAAATAATAAGAACAAAAAATAACGATAATAAGTTCAGATCAGATCAGTTAAGAAAAATTCAGATCAGACCAGATCAAATAAGAAAAATTCAGATCAGATCAATTTAGTTTAGATCAGAAAAGTTCAGAGCCGATCAGACGAAAAGAACGGACCCTTAGAGATAGAGAAATTAAGGGTCCATTTTATACGACTGATCTGATCTGAATTTTTCTAGATCTGATCTAATCTGATCTGAACTTTTCTGATCTGGTTTGAAATTTTCTGATCTGATCTGATTTGAACTTTTCTGATATGATCTGATATGAACTTATTATAGTTGTTTTTTGTTCATATTATTTTCTGATCTGAACTGATCTGATCTGAACTTTTCTGATCTGATTTTTTCTGATCTAATCTGATCTTATATGATCTGATAATTTCTGAAATAAGAACTAGAGTGCTTAAATAAGTTGAAAAGAACATAGCCTAAGTCGATGATGAAGAATGACTTTAACAAATTATAACATCTGTTCCAAAAAGTGAAAAATGCTATTCACGAGGGTCATGCATAAACCTGCTGATCAAACTGCATATGCGATGTTGGGTGAAGCTAAAGTTCTGTAGAACCCAAGAAGGCGGCGATAGAGAGTGGGGTTTTTAAGGGGAGGATCATCGGTAGTACTGAACTTGGAGGATATATTAACAAGAATGTTCATAGGCTTACAACCCGTCATAGAAGAACGTTCCAAGATATCCTTAGCATTTACTAACTCAATGATAAAAATAAACCAGTCGTTGTGCGAGTATTAATAATACCGAGGAAATCATGTAATGCACCAAAATCAGTCATGGCAAAATCAAAAGAGAGTTTTGTCAACAATGCATGTAGAAGAGTAGTGTTAAAGGCAGTTAAGATGACATCATCAACATAGATTAGTAAGTAAGCCATGTTAGACCCATGTCATAGATTAATAGAGATGCATCAAAAACACTACTAGTAGAGCACTATGATTAAACAAAGTTAGAAAACCGCTGACACCAAGCATGAAGTGCTTGCTTAAGGTCATAGAGAGCTTATTTAGCTGGCACGCATGATGGGGCATAGAGGGGTCAACAAAGTCAGGGGGCTACTAGTGCATAAAAACAATCCCCTAAAGGGTCACCGTGAAAAAATGTTCTTGACATTAGTTGATGTAAAGCGAAAAATTAGAAACTGAAAGACCAAGAATTGTGTGTATGGTAGCCTATTTGACCATTGGACTAAACATCTCATCATGATCCATACCACACTGCCGATTTTTGTCATCACCAATGAGGTGGGCCTTATAGCTAGTGGCTAAGGAACTTTCAGAGTTGAATTTATGACGATAAAGCCACAAACTTCTAATCACATGAACTTACGAGGGTGTGGAACCAAATTTCAAGTATGATTATCAAGAAGAGTGCGATATTTGTCCTACAGGGCATTCTTTCTGTCTTCGACACAAAGAGTAGTGAGATGGGGATTCATATAGATGGGAAATAGGGGAGGGTGATGAGGGGGTCACGGGGTGACAGGGTGTAAAACTGCCATGTTCGGCACGAGTGAGCATGGTGTTACAAGATCAGGACGGTGTGGGAGGTGGTGTAGGCGGTGGCGGTGTTCCGATGTGAGGCAAAAGTGGTTGTTGGGCTGTAGGGCGGTGGTCGTGACTAAAAGGCGATGGGTTTGATGGGTATTGAGGGGAGGTGGGGGTAGTAAGATTTGTGGTGCAAAGGAAGGATGGGCCAAGAGGGGAGCGGGGTGATGGTTAATTGGGTTGGAGGAAGTAAAATCGTGGCATGGGGGGTAAATTAAGTGAGCTTACGAGGAGTGGGTTTGACTAATGGGGTAGTGGTAGGTGTATGATGTGGAGAGTGGATTGGTTGGGCCTAATTGAGGAGAGGGGAATTCGGATTAGACTGCGCCTGAGTGAGGAGCGGATTTGGTAAAGAGGAAACAGGAATGGGTTGGAGGCAAGAAAAAGGAGTAGGTTGGGGGGTAGGTGTGTTGGTTGGGTAGTTAGAGTGAGGGTAGGTCAAAGGAGAGAAATCAGTTTCCAGGAAGTGATAAACTGAAATAGGTAGAGTAGGTTGATCTTTAAAAGGAAAATTGGTCCAATGAATGTAACATGTGGAGAAAGGATTACTTTACTCGTCACATGATCAAGACAATGATGATAACCTTTATAATTAGATGGAGATCCAAGAAAATCACATTTAATGGATCGAGGGTCAAGTTTGTGTTTGTGTTTGTGTTTGTGTTTAGCATTACGGTTGGGATAGCATGCACAAGCAAAGACGCTAAGACGATCATATGATGGTTGTTTGAGGTAAAAAATAGAAGTGGGAGAGCGGAATGAGAGAAGTTGGTGGAAATGATATTGTGTAGGTAGACGGCAATGTGAAGGGCATCACCCAAAAATTAGTGGGTAAAAAGACATAATAGAGAAGGGAAGAAACAATTCCATTGGTGCCTAATGATACGCTAGGCTTTTCCTTTTTGAGAGGAAATTTGAGGACAAACCATTTTCCGCAACAAACTTATGAAATATTGTATTTTCAAATTCGCGAACCGAACTGAAATGATTTTATATTGCAATTAAATCGCGTGCGGACAAATGGGTATACATCCAAACATAATGGGTATAATCATCAATGCGAACAAAATAATACTTATAAGCATTTTATCTTAACAATGGTCAAGACCATAAATCGCTGCGAATTATATCAAAAGGTGCAATAGTGGAAGAAGTAGAATCATAAAAGGAAGTCTTTTCTGTTTACTAATTTGACATGAATTAGAAAGATAGAAACTACGTCCTTTATTACATTTGATGAATACATTTACACGAAGAAAATCCATGACAAGAGTATCTGGATGTCCAAGACGTTCGTGTCAAAGATCATGAGAAGTCTAAGTGATGTTGACACTAGGTGGTGAACGAGATGTGTTGGCGGATGACAAAGGATAGAGGTCCATATTATTGTTGCTCCTCATAATGGTAGTCCCACTCTGAAGGCCCCTTACAGAAATACCATTAGGATCGAATTCAGCAGATACATTATTGTTGTTCCTCATGCTAACTTTTTGTTCATTTTTTGTCAATTTTAGTTGTGTTGTCATTATGGTGTAAAAAGTTGAGGTAATAGCGGCCTGCCCGATTCCAAGGTACCTAAAAGCAAGTGTTTAAGTGTTGAGATTTCTAATCCGTCTAATTAAATGTTTAGCACAATCAACCCAATTAATTTAGAAGAATTAGTTTAGGGTTACATTTTTAGCTTGAGATTATCCTCTTCAACCCATCTAACACTAAAAAATTATTTGAGATTGTGAATTTGGTCAAATAATATGCAAATAAACTAAAGGTAGGTAATTATATTTATTTAAATTTTCTTTTAAAAATGCATATTTTTCTCAAGGAATGTGTTCATTTAGTTATTCTAAAAAAATTAATTTATCTAAAAGAATCATGATTATGATTGGATGGATTATGCAAGTAACCCGTTTACTAAAAAGTTTACGCCAAGGTTGAGTTTTCCAACCCATTTACTAACGGGTTGGGTTCAGGTGAATAGATTACTAAGGGCCTGTTCATTTCAGCTTAATATGAGTTCAGTTCAGTTCAGCTCTAATCAGTTCACTTCAGTTCAACTCCAATCAGTTTAGTTCAGTTCAGTTCAGCTCCATTCATTTATAACCATTTTGTTAAATATTATTATGTTGGTCTAATTTATTTTACTAATTACTCTTATTATTATTATTATTATTATTATTATTATTATCTATTTTTATATTATTATTATTAAGTATTATTATTATCTGTATATTATGATGTAATTATCATTATTATTAACTATTTTTATTATTATTATTATTATTATTATTATTATTATTATATGTATTATTAGTATTATTTATTTTTATATCATTATGATGTTAAAAGCACAAATAAACCCGCATTTTCAGCCCATAGTCCAATCAAATAACGTTAAAACGGTTTATGATGTAATTTTTCACGGTCCGACCCAATTATTATTTTATTACTAAATATTAATAGATATAATTAAATCTAATTATTAAAATATTAATATTAATTTAATTCTTAGATATTATTGTTATTATATAATCATCATCAGGTATTAATATATTAATACAAATACTATAAAATAATTGTTATTAATTATCATTATAATCATTAATTATTATTAATTTATGATTATTAATATTATTTATTTATAATTATCATTTAAAAATATCTAAAATACAATTATTATTATTCATTAATAATTATTTATTATTATTACTTATCGTTATAATTATTATTTAGCATTCATATTATTATTGTTTAAATATTATTTATATATTTATTTAATTCAATTCAATCCAATTCAATTCAATCCAATTCAATTCAATTCATTTCATTTCAGTTCAGTTCAGTTCAGCTCCAATCAGTTCAGTTCAGTTCAGTTGTTTTCAGTAAATCTAAACAGGCCCTAACACGTATATTATTGACGCAATTGTTGTTAGAGTTAGACTAGGTACAAAGATAACAACAAGAATAAAGTCAATGAAAAGATCTTCTAGGCGTGAGTCACTTTTCCAAAAGCAATATTGTATTCCTTGATAATGGATTACACGGAATTCACCTCCGAGATACAGATTAAACAACAACTGTCACACTCAATGTAAATTAATGTTCAATGAAATTAAAGTGTATGTGAGATTTGAAATGATACCTTAACTAACTATCGTAAAATGACATTATATAAATCTAATTAACTAAACACTCTAAATTTCAACATATACGAACTCAATCCGGTTAACTAACTACTCAATCCGGCTAATTAATCTTAGTTAGATTGCACTAGTGGTATCTCCTAGAAGCCTTACGAAAGAATAACGTATCAAACTTGGTTATATCTAGCTCAAAGGCTCGATCTAGAAAAGGTAAGAAAAAGATTATAGCTTTGGGAAATTAGATATTTTAAATTCTGTATCGTGTTCTAATCTATGTAAGCATAACTCACTTCTATTGGTTATTCCAAAAGCTATGACAATTTTATGAAATATCCAATTTGAAATCGATCAATTATCAACGATACTTTTAATAGCTTCCACTTCCAATTATTTATCTTTAATATTGGCTAAATAGAACCTTTCTTTTTTGTACACGACATCATGGCTCAATAAAGCATAAAAAGATATTTTCGTGCCGAGAAGATAAAGAAGCCAAAAACTGTCGCAAATAAGCTGACATAAGCACAGGGACTTTGCAAGAAAGCCTGATTAGTAGTTACTATCAGGAGTAATAAAAATAAGTTGGACCATTTTGCAATTGAAATTGGTACAAACTAGGAGCAATATGATGCCATACGGCTATACCAAGTAGTACTTGATCTAGTGGAAAGGATTGTACCATTTTAACCTTAAGATTGGGGGTTCAATCCCCATAAGAGGCACCTTGAGGGTAGGGATTTCCCTTACCCTTCCCCCCTACTCTCAAGTCTGGCCGAATAAGACTCGAGCGGAATTCGGGCCACTTCTCCTTACCATAAAGAAAAAATGATGCTATACGGCTATACCTTGTCACAATTGTTAACTAATAGCTAGAATTATGTATTCCACTTTTGCAAACCCTAATATTACCACATTTCCCAACAAATTTGGAGTTACCAGGTTATGGAAGCAATTTTTTCATATCAGCTAAGGGTTTAGGGTTCGTTCTTTTTGTATTATCTGACGAATTTTCTGAAATAATTTGGAATTTTCTGATCTAATCTAATTTGAGTTTTTCGGATATGATCTTTGAACTTATTACAGTTGTCATTTGTTCTTATTATGTTATGATCTGATACGAACTTTTCTGATCTAATCGGATCTAATCTGAATTTCTAATATAATCTGATTTATTCTAATCTTAATATGATCTGATCATTTATCAAAAAAGCACTAGAGTGGTTAAATAAGTTTAAAAGAACATAGCCTAAATACTCCCGTATAACGAATTTTGTTCATTAACTATATAGTTATATTGCGGATGTTTTGGTTACATCAAACTTGTATTGATACCATTAGAAGTGTCAACCAGTTGACGTTAGCTGACTACCACCGTATTTGTGTTCGAACTCAAACTCGAGCTAATAACGGAGCTCAAAATTTTGTTCTAACAGGCTTGTCTATCATGTTTGGAAATGGCTCATGCAGGAAAAAAAAAATTGTTAAACAAATGAGCATAAAATCAAATCCCCATAGCGCCAAACAAATAAAGTTGAAAATGGTTAGATTTTTTAGTTAGTCTTATAATATATTATCTACTTTTAAATTAAAATCAGGCAACAACGTATATACAATATTAAGAAGAGAAATATCACTTTGCAATATAACGACTAGTTTGTTCCATTCATTATTGTTCAGTTTAATTTATTCAGTGACCCCTTTAATCCATCTAATAACGACATTTTTTCTTTTAGTTACTATTTTAATCTATTCAGTAAGTCTTCTAGCTAGGCTATTTTAGAATTTGCATGTTGTACTTTGAATTTCAAAGGGGGGAAAGAAGTAGAGGAGAAGGGACGAGTAGGTTTGCGTGAGATGTCTAGAGATCGTGTTGAGTTAGAGTGTGATGGGATGAACCTGTTAGAAGAACAAATATGCACTTAATACGGTCTAGTTTTTTGTTAAGATTACTTCATCTATTCTAATAATTTTTGATTTTTGATGAAATTATCCGTTTTATTAAATACAAGGAAATTTTGCCAAAAAAAACTCTTTAAATATTTATTTTTTGCGAAAAAACCCTTTTAATGCATTCTTTGCAATCAAAAACCTCAAACTCAGTTTTTTTTTTTTGCAAACTTCAATTTCCGACATTGACTTTGGTTTTTCTGGTGATGACCTCTTTTTCTCTGGCGTTTTTACGTAAAGTAAATGAGGAAATCCCTAAAAAACCTCAATTTAACAACAATAACACGTTATTTTAGGGTATTTCCCATAAAAAAGTCCGCAAAACGCCGAAAAGGTTGTGGGTCAACGCCGGAAAAGTGCAAATCAACGTCTGAAAATGAAGAAAGGTTTCTTCTTGCAAAAAACTAAGCTTAAGGTTTTTTATTGCAAAGAATGTTTTAAGAGGTTTTTTTTAGCAAATATTCCTAAATACTATAGATGAGCAGCTTCTATGAAAAGTCAACCAAGATAGAAACAAATTGCCCATTAACATATAGTGTTGTATTCATGTTCAAACTCGTGTATTAACCGAGCTCCAAAATTGTAAACATTTTGCACATCTATCAATTAAATAAATGAGTAAAACAAGTTCTAACCAGTGAGCCTCACCTCACTTACTATTGGCGTGTTGGGTTATAAAGAGCTAGTTTTCACTATTCTAGATGGTTAGAAATTCTGCTATTAAAATTCTAGTAAGTCTAGTTGAGTTATATAAAAGCTTTGTATGAAAACATTTTTCCCACACTTATAATAAATCTTAGGAAAAATTGTCAAGAATAAGTGTTATGTCCAGATTTTCCTAAGCTAGTTCTGCAGGTTCGCAGGTTCCACGATCATGGGTTCCAGCTATAGCTTCCGAGTATTAGCTTCCAGCTAGCTACTACTAGCTGCTGGATTCTCCCAGCTTCCAGGTTGCAGCTTGCAGCTACCAGCTTGCAGCTTTCAGATTCCAGCTTGCAGCTTGCACCTCCCAGCTACCAGCTTACAGCTATCGGTCACCAGCTTGGAACAAGTCAACGTATGACTCAACAATAGCCTAAGATATAGGTTAAATGATTGTTGCAGCTAGGATTCTCCAGCTAGAGCTCTCCAGCTATGGAAGACCAGCTTAGGACCTCCGGATATGGAAGGCCAGCTTCACTGACACGTCACGGATTAGTTATGGCCAAAGCCTAAAATCACGCAAGAATAAGTGCAGCAGGGGAAAAACGGATGAAGACTCATTCAAAGCCATTAAATATACGGACGTGGGCGAGAATCAAGGGGCAGTTACAAGCCGTTGTGAAGGCTGATTAAAAAGGATACTCATCTCAGTTTAAATAGGACAATGATAATTTAAATTAGGGACAAGCTTTTACGCATTCAGCACTTACATTCTACGATTGAAACATTGTTCTTGAGCTTACGAATTACTTAGATACAAAAGCACTAGGGCTGTAATCAAGAGTATAGTGGATTGGTGGACTCAAAGCCACCCGCGGTTTTTCCCTTATTCCACAGGTTTCCGCGTCACCATCTCTGGTGTCCCTTCTCTTTTTTGCTTTCTTTCGTTCTTCTTTACTTTGTCCACCTTGATTAGCCATCCATCTTCATTAGCTAGTTGTAGGTCTCTAGCTAGATTTTACTTGTGTAAAATTTGGCATAAACAATAAGTTAACAGAGTTTCTCGCTCTTACATTTTCATTTTTTCTCCTTTCCTTTGTCTAAATGTAAGCTCAAGTTGAGCTACTAATACTATGTCTAAATTTGCTCAAGTCCATAGCAATTAACACTTGCACTCATTAGATGTAATGTGTATCACTTATACGGGTTGTACCGAAACCTTGTAGTATTAGAAAATGTTCATAGGGTTTTGTAAACATTGTTAATGTCCCAAAATTGATTATTTCTCAATTTCAATGTTTTTTGATGCAAAAGAGAGGGAAAAAGACCTCAAACAAGAAAACAGAGAAACAAAGCAGTATTAACTAACTAACAACCGTGGCCAAGCCACACTACCGACATCATTAGCTAACAAAGGCCCCTAATCCTATGGGAATATCTTAATAAATCTGGTATGAAAGTTGTTGCTCAACTCCACGATTTGCTAGCCAATCCGCCACTTGGTTTGCTTCACGATAACAATGAACAAACTTCACCTCCCACTCGTGACTTGAGACCAACCTTTCACAGCTTTTGATGAGATGCCAACACTCCCCACAATAAGTATGGGATGTCGTAATTAAGTGGATGCAAGTCAAGCTATCCATTTGGATGATCAGTTTCTCAATCCCTTGAGATCGAGCCATCTTTAGACCCATTTCCAGCGCTCGAAGTTCTGCCCGTAATGCTGAACAAACACCCAAACGCACAGAGAATGCTGAAACAAAATCACCTCGACTGTTTGTGATAATGCCTCCTCCCCTTACTTTACCCGGAGTGCCACGAGCTGCTCTATCTGTGTTTAACGTCATCCAACCATCAGGTGGTGCCTCCATTCTTACAAAAATTTCAGTGAAATGTCGACCCATATTGTGTTCAAGTAAGGGCTGATTATCTAAGGCTTTACGAATTTCCCTAATTCTGTCCCACATAAATCTGGTTATGTCTGGAGGGATATCAGCTAATCTATCAAAGACAACGACATTTCTCCACCTCCATAACCACCACACTACAATGCAGAAGATAAGCGGCCAATCCACTAAGTTTCTAGAATTTTCTCTCACTAAGTTTCTCATAATCCAACCTGTATGTGGCAAAGAGAAGAAATCAGGTACACTCGCCACACATCCCATTGACAGCCAGATTTTGTGAGCCATTGGACAGTCCCATAGCAACTGAAGCATCGTTTCTTCTGGATCGTTGCATAACCCGCATCGTGGATCATCAGTAAGTTTACGTTTGAATCGATTAGCATTGCAAAGTAAACGGTCATGTTGGCACATCCACAAGAAGACACGCGCTCTTCGGGTTGTTGGGGCTGCCCAAATAAGTGTCCATGTTTTATCTATGGTTGGGTCATCTTCACGACGAATGAGTTTCATTACTGTTCGAATAGAGAAACCACCCTTGGAGGCCCCATTCCAATACGTATGTCTCCAATCTCTGGATCAACCGAGCCCTCGATAGCCTCAATCTTCAATAGCACCACATTAGGAAGAAGATGGGCAAAATACTCCCATTTCCAGCCAATGTCTACATCCCACATTTCCCCGACAGTAGCATCCTCCAATTCAGCGGGTATCTCAGACAAACACTCTTCTCTTAGTGGTTTCTCATTCACCCAAACGTGATCCCAGAACATGGTGCCTAAACCATTCCCCCACTATAGTCCGAGCACCTTTTCCGAATGAAATTTGCATTTTCCAAGATTTCGCTCCACAAATTAGAGACTCCCTTTTTGGTATTGAACATGTCAACGTCGCATATCCCATGGCAATACTTGTCTCGTAAGACCCGGAACCATAAGGAGTTTGGTTCCACAAGAACTCTCCAACCCAACTTGGTTAAAAACGTTGTGTTCATCTTCAAGTGGTTTTTGAAGATTTTCCCAGGAAATCAGGTGGATTTTCCTACGTTCATCTTCACCACCCCATACAAATCTCCGAGTTTTTCGATCCAAATCATCACAAACGGTCTTTGGAATCTTAGCAGTCTGCATCGAGTAATAGGCTAGCGTACTCAGTGTCGATTTAGCAAGAGTGATGCGACCCGCTAATGACAAGTACTTGGTCTTGCAACCCGATAACCGTCTATCAGATTTCTCACAAAGGTGAGCAAAGGTCTCTCATGAAACTCTTTCAGACAGTGTAGGCATGCCTAAATAGAAACCCAAATCATCTGTAGCGTCTATATTGAGTGTTAACCAGATTATATGTGACTCTTCCATAGCCACATTTTTCGAAAAATAGGCTCTGGATTTCGCAAAACTCACCCTCTGACCAGATGCTTCACAGAAGCGATCCAGACATTCTTTAACGACAAGGGCCTGATCAATCGACGCCTCCGCAAATAAGATAATGTCATCTGCAAAAAATAGGTTAGAGAGTTTTGGTCCGTTACGACTCGCCCAAATAGGTTTCCACCTTTCCTTGGTAATCTCCTCCTCAATGACTTGGTTCAAACGTTCCATACACATTACGAACAAGTAAGGGGATAAAGGGTCGCCTTGGCGAATTCCTCGGCTAGGTGTGAACGAATCTGTGGGTTCCCCATTCCATAAGACTCGAAAAGAGGCAGACATTACACATTCCATAATAACATTGATGAGGAGTAACGGGAAGTTCATTTCATGCAAAGTGTCACGGATGAAAGACCATTTGAGCCTATCATACGCCTTCTCGAAGTCGATTTTTATAGCCATGAAACCTTTCCCACTTTGTTTTCTCTTTATGGTGTGAATAACCTCTTGTACAATGACAATGTTGTCGGAGATTTGTCGGCCAGGAACAAAACTGCTTTGCGCTTGTGAGATGAGGCGTGGGAGAAAAGGTTTGATTCGGTTAACAATTGCTTTTGTAATAATCTTGTAAGAGACGTTACATAAGCTAATTGGCCGAAAATTAACAGCATACTCAGGATTTTCCACTTTCGGGATTAGGCACAAGTGGGTTTCATTGAGAGAAGGAGGGATGCCTTTGCCTTTAAGAACTCCACAAGCCATATCGAACACTG
Source organism: Patellifolia procumbens (assembly GCA_947645195.1). Lineage (NCBI taxonomy): Eukaryota > Viridiplantae > Streptophyta > Magnoliopsida > Caryophyllales > Amaranthaceae > Patellifolia > Patellifolia procumbens. The sequence goes on along the minus strand of CANSGD010001379.1, from coordinate 601,404 downwards.
CATCTTGGACAAGATCCTAATTTTTCTAGTAAAACAAATCCTGGAGCCATCAGGTCCTGGTGCTTTAAGAGAGCCCATATATTTGACTACTACTTCAATCTCACTCTTTGTAAATGGACTCGAAAGCCTCGCCCATTCTGTGGTAGGGAACTCAGGGAATATACCTGTAGGTAGACTGTGGTCCTCGTTCGTGAACAAGGATGAGAAGTAGTTCACTACATGGCTGCGTACATCATCTTTATCAAGTGAGCCAATCTCCCTCGGCATTTTTGATCGCCGAGATTTTATTTTTCCATCTTCGCACTATCGAACTTAGGTGGAAATAAGTTGTATTGCGATCTCCATCCCGAATCCAATCAACTCGGGCTTTTTAATACCACAAAATCTCTTCCTGTTCGAGTACCTCATTTAGTTCTCTTCGAAGTTTGGACTCGAGTTTAATCAGTTCATTATCCCGTTGAGTTGCCAAAGATCGCTGAATTCCTTCAATACGTGCCAGTAAATGCTGTTTAGTACGAAAGATGTTATGGAAAGTTGTTTTATTCCATTGTTGAAGTTCACGAGAAAGGTGCGATAGGCGCAAATGGAGATGTTTCTCTCGATTCCAATGTTCTGTTACAAAAGGAGTGAATTGTTCATGTGTCATCCAAGCGGCTTGAAAACGAAAAGGACGTCTAAGAGCCGCTAAAGGCGCAAAGCCATTAGGAGATATAAGTAACGGGCAATGATCAGATTGTAATGCCGGGAGATGTTTCATGGCAGCTCTACTAAAACGTAGACTCCATTGGTCATTACACAGAGCCCTGTCCAAACGTGCACTACGTCTAGTTTCCACTGTTAGTCCTCGGGCCCATGTATGGGCAGGCCTTGAGAACTCTATAAGAGTTTGGAGAACATGATAATATTCTCATTGATAGTAAGGTCTTTAAATACAAAGAGGAGTATATACTAAAGATTTACAGAGATTGTAATATCAAAGATAATACAAGATTACAAGCAATATTAGAAGAATAATATCTGCAGATCATAAGATTGAGAGTATAGCTAAGCATATATAATAATATCTACAGGATAGTAATTGATATGCTTAGATATTTCTATCATGACCCCTCGAGATGGACGGTCGAAGAGAAAGACCAATCTTGTCTAATAACATTGTGAGGCGACATCGGGGTAACGGTTTGGTTAAAGCATCAGCCAATTGATCATCATTAGTAACACTGGTGACACGCAATATACCGCTTTGGACACGCTCGCGAATGAAATGATAGTCCACGCCAAGGTGTTTCATGCGGGATTGAAAGACTGGATTTGCACTAAGCTTAGTAGCACCAAGATTATCACAGTAGATGACAGGAGTATTCGAACATTGAACCTTGAGTTCACGCATGAGATGAAGCATGTGGTCAAGTTCAGCTGCTGTTTGGGCAACACACCGATATTCAGCTTCGGTGGATGATCGAGCCACTGATTTTTGTTTCTTTGAGCTCCAAGAAATAGCATTTTTACCTAGGTAAACAATGTAACCACCCGTGGATATAAAATCATCTCTATCTCCTGCCCAATCGGCATCGGAGAAGGCGTGAAGGTGAAAGGGGGGAGTTGGAGTAAATATTGAGACCAAGATCAATGGTACCATGGAGATACCGAAGAACTCTTTTCAAGGCTTGAAGATGGACAGTGGTCGGTTTGTGCATAAATTGTGAGAGTTTGTTAACAGCATAAGCAACGTCAATGCGAGTAAGAGATAAATATTGTAAGCCACCAACAAGCATACGATATTCAGTGGGATTGTCTAGAGTAGTACCGGCACCCAAAGTGAGTTTAACATTGTGATCAAGTGGAGAACTCACTGGTTTGCAGTCCGTCATTGTAGCACGAGACAAAAGATCGAGAACGTACTGCCTTTGCGTGAGAAAGAGACCATGAGAGCATTGTAGAACTTCAACCCCCAAGAAATAGTCAAGATCACCAAGGTCTTTGAGAGAAAAACGGTGAGCAAGGCAAGTAATGAACTCAGAGACTAAGGAGGAGTTAGGCCCTGTAACAATAATGTCGTCAACATACACAAGCACATAAATAGGAGGGTTAGGACCATTAGTAAAGAACAAGGAGGTGTCCATAACGGAGTTAATGAACCCGAGATGGAGAAGATATGAGCGTAGCTCGGTGTACCAAGCACGAGGTGCTTGTTTGAGCCCATAAAGGGCCTTTCGAAGCCGGCAAACATGATGAGGGTTGTGAGTATCAACAAAACCTTGTGGTTGGGCCATGTAGACATCCTCCGTGAGAGTGCCTTGAAGGAAGGCATCATTGATATCAAGTTGACGTAGGCGCCATCCATTTGAAGTGGCAAGAGTGAGAATGAGGCGTACCGTGGATGGTTTAATGACGGGACTAAAAGTTTCCGAGTAGTCGATGCCGGGGCGTTGATGGAAACCCTTAGCAACGAGTCTCGCTTTCAACCTTTCAACTGCCCCATCTTTGGTATATTTAACCCGAAATACCCATTTACAACCCACGAGATTTTGAGCCAAGGTAGGGGGAACTAGCTCCCACGTGTCATTGGCAAGGAGAGCTTGGTATTGGGCTGCCATGGCAGCTTTCCAAGCTGGGTCAGAGAGGGCAGCTTTGACGATTTTGGGTTCAGTAGGGCGTAAGCAAGCGGAGAAGTTTAGTTTATTTATTGGCTTAAAATGTTATTTTTAGCTCTAGTGGTGATGAGGGAGGGTAAGGGAGGAGGGATAAGTGGTGAGGGAGAGGTGGTAGGTGGCGTGGAAGGGGGATAAGTGAGATGTGGTGAGGGCGGTGAGAAAGTTAGGGTGGCAGGGGAGTGTGTTGGAGGGGTAGTTTGCAACGGGGAGGGGGTGGGGTGGGCAGTAGGTTGAGGGGAAGGGAAGGGCTGCGGTAGGACAGTAGGAGGCTGCTGCATAGGAGTAGAAGAAATGGTGGGAAGAGAAAAGGAACACCATTCATTGAGGAGGGAAGAGGAAGGAGTGGCGGAAGCAGGTGAGTGAGTGAAAGGGTAGGTGTCATCAACAAAACGAACATGGCGGGATGAATAAACACGGTGAGAAGTTGGGCCAAGACATAGATAAGCATGTTGGGTAGGAGAATAACCAATGAAGACACAAGCAATGGACTTAGGCGCTAATTTGTGAGGAGCATACGGGCGAAGCCAAGGGTAACAAAGACAACCAAAATTATGGAGATGGTTGTATTTCGGAGGAGAGTGAAAGAGTTTTTGATAAGGAGTTTGATTGTCAAGAGTTGAAGTGGGCATGCGATTAATGAGGTATACGGAGGTGAGGATAGCGGAGGACCAATATTTGAGAGGCATGGAAGAATGAGTGAGTAGAGCGAGACTAGTTTCAACAATATGACGGTGGCGACGCTCCGCATAACCATTATGCTCGGGAGTGTGTGGAGGGGAAGTGAGATGAGTAATGCCAAGTAGAGAAAGATAAGAGGCTAGTTTTTCATATTCGCCACCATTGTCGGAGTAGAGAGTTTTAATTTTGAGGTCAAAGAAATTTTCGACCAAAGCTTTAAATTTCGGAAAAACAATGGCAGTGTCCGACTTTTTCTTGATTGGATAAACCCACAAATATTTTGTAAAATGATCAACAAAGACCACATAATATTTAAAGTTATCAAATGAATAAATTGGAGAACTCCAAACGTCACTAAAAATAACTTCAAGAGGGGAAGAGGTGGACAAAGTTGAAAGACCAAATGGGAGTTTGTGACTTTTATTAATCAAACAAGAATTACAATGTGAATCATGAACATGAGAAACATCGAGAGTAGATAAGAGTTTCTTTAAGATATTAGCGGATGGATGACCAAGACGATGGTGCCAATCAACGTGCTTGGTGATAGTGTAGACTTTAGGCAGAATAGAAAGAGACTTGGGCCACTCATAAACTCCATTGTTGGATGGTCCTTGAAAGAGTACTATTCCTGTGCTACATTCCTTGACAAGAAAACATGAGGGTAAGAATTCAACACTAACAAGATTGTCATGACAGAATTGACGGACATAAATAATATTTTTGTGCATAGTAGGGACACAAAGAACATTAGATAATTGAAAGGAGTGAGAGGGAGAAGGGAGAAGAGTGGAACCAGTGTGAGATATTGGTAGACCGGAGCCATCTCCAATCACGATTTCATCAGTACCATCGTAAGGGGAGTGAAGAGAGAGATTGGTAAGATCAGTTGTAACATGGTGACTAGCGCCACTGTCAAGAAGCCAACTAGAGGAGGTGGTGGGCTGTGTCGTGGCAACATGAACTTGTGGAGATTGGTTGGTGCGAGTACCACGAGGAGGAAGAGTGACAGTAGGATGAAGTTCTTTAAAGTTAGGACAATAGGCAAGAACATGACCACGAACATTACACCATTGACATTTTCCTTCAAAGGGTTTGAAGTGCTTTGGAGGTTGAGAGTGAGAGTTTTTAGCCGAGTGATGAGAGGAGGAGGGACGGTTTTGATGGGGATTCCAACGGGTGTGAGTCGGGTTTGCGGTGGCTGGGAAGTTGGTGGAGTGAGGACGGGCAGCAGCAAGGAGATTTTCCTTGTGGATGAGCTTTTCATGAAGCTCCTCAAAAGAAATAGGAGCATCACGTGCTTGAATGGCAGTAATAACAGGTTGGTACTCATCGTCGTCAAGACCTTCGAGAACACGGTCTGTGACATCTTCGGGAGAGATGACAATGCCAAGGAGAGCGAGTTCATCAATGGTGCTTTTAATTTTATTCATGAAGTCCTCAATAGATAATGTACCTTTGGTGATGCGACGAAGTCGAGCTTTGAGTTGATTAACGTGACCCCGAGATGGGTTAGCATAAGTGCGGGCAAGGATGTCCCACGCCTCCTTGGTGGTGGTAGCCCGAGTGATGAGAGGACCGAGAGTGGTAGATAAGGTCCCTGAGAGAGCACCATAAAGTAATTTGTCTTGGCGAATCCAAGAACGGTAGGCAGGGTTTGGTTCAAGTTTCTCATTCTTAGTGATAGTAGAAGGAGGAAGAGGGTTGGAGCCATCAATAAAAGAGTAAAGGTCATAGCCTATAAGGAGGGCTTCCATTTGGGATTTCCATGTGAGGTAAGTAGTAGGAGTGAGCTTTTGAACAGAGTGGACGTTCATGACAACAAGTGGGGAGGATGGGTCACTGAGGTTTGCAAGAGTAGAGTGAGAATCCATTGATGACTGAGTACTGTGAGTAGAGGTGTGGAGGAAAAAAAAAGATCAGGGCTTGATACCATATAAGAGTTTGGAGAAGATGATAATATTCTCATTGATAGTAAGGTCTTTAAATACAAAGAGGAGTATATACTAAAGATTTACAGAGATTGTAATATCAAAGATAATACAAGATTACAAGCAATATTAGAAGAATAATATCTACAGATCATAAGATTGAGAGTATAGCTAAGCATATATAATAATATCTACAGGATAGTAATTGATATGCTTAGATATTTCTATCAAACTCTACTTCCAATAAACTCATCTCACCAATCCATTCATTTAAGAGTGTACACCGTCGTCTGGTCTCATCACAGCATGAGCTTCGTTCACTAGGAAATCGGGTTTCATTAAAGTCCCCTGCTAGAAGCCATGGTTGGTTGACAGAGGAAGCAAATTCCTTTAATTCTCTCCAAACATAAATAGCAGAGAAGTACCATTGCAATTCTCCAACTCTACGTATTTTCATAGTGATGTATTGTTGATGTTGGGTAATTGGTTCTACCATAACACAATCTTTACGCCAATAAATCCAAATACCTCCACTAAATCCATGGGCATCCATTCTAACATGACCATCGAAGACCAAAATATTAGCAAGTTTCACAGCTTGCTCGCCTCCCATATGTGTCTCAACCAAGGCTAGCACTTTTGGTTGGTTAATACGGATGACTTCCTTGAGAGTGTTAACAAAGGATTTGCTTCCCGCACCTTGAACATTCCATACCATACAAGTGATTGGGGGTAGGTGGGCCATAAAATTTGGTTGTCGTTCTTCCATAGAAACTGGTATTGAAGGTAATGTGGCCATGATTCCGACAAAAGTCTCATCAAGCGCTGGACTACATTCGGTAATTGCATCATCACCACCAATTCCGGTGGTTCTGGGATGGGTTCGATCCAAGTAAGGAATTGGACCTCCAACTTGTGCGTCATGGGGTCTGCTATGCCCATGAATGGTCGGGTCGACGGACTCCCCATACAAAGTCCAATCCGGGGGAATTTTCTTGGTCATTAAAACTGGGGGTCTGAGAGACATGGGTGATATTTTGAGAAGGTGTGTAATGGAGATGCTTGGGTTTGTGATTGTATTTTCAGCTTGTGAGGGCATCAAGAAGGTTTGAGGAGTCACTCCTTGGGATTCAACTGGAGTATATTCTTTGCCAGTGGACAACTTGAAGGGGATGGGCTTTGAGTGGGAGTTTATGTTATTTTCTGTCAAGGCTTTTTTTCTCATAAATTTTACCAGTGCCTTTTTTATTTTTTGTGTGAATCTTTATTTTTGGAATTTGGGAAGATACTTGCCGTGGAAGATGGTTTTTTCCCAAACTAAATTGGCTAACTTCCTTTGCCAACGAGATGACAGCAGGGGAAGAGTATTGGCATGTACTCCATCTAGGTGATCTTGTGCTAAATTCACGGTGGGAAATATGGATGATTGAGCATTATTTTCAGAAATTATATCATTTTCCTTATTTGTAGCCGGAATGGTGGTCATAAGATCACCCTGAAATCTTTCTAATTCCTGCTGATTATTCTCCAAGATATGAAATCTTGAACCACTTCCTCTTAGTTCAGCTTGATTGACTCTTGTATCCATTGTCCCACTTGGACCGTGATTCACAGTACCCGCATCCACATTTGCCCTTGTTGGTCGTCTACGAACTGGTTTTACACTAGCATCCATGAACCACATTGTTCATGGTTTTCAGGTTTGTGATTGTGTTGTGTCCCTGCATAAGCTTGATTATTGATGTCATAGTTCTCCACCCTGTCTTCTTGGTTGAATTCTGCATCAGGCTTGTAAGATCCTTCTTTGTGACCAATTTTACCACAATGATAGTAAATCATTTTGAGTCCTTCGTATTGTATACGCCAAATTTTGCCTTTTAACCAAAATTTTGATAATAATGGTTTAGATAAATCTATTTCAACACTAAGCCTAGTAAATTGACCTCGTTCCGCTGTTGTCGTATTTTTAAATATGAATGACCTTGCCAATTCTTGAACCAACCTTGGTAAGAAACTCTGTATCAAAATATTCCACAGCTAGATTAGGAATACGAACCCATGCTGTTAAGACCTTCATTGGTGCTTCATCGGGAACGAAATTGGGGACCCATTTTCGTATAGTTAAATAATTATCATCAATCATCCAAGGACCATTCATAAGAACAAAATGGTAGTCTTCTCTGTGACAGAACCTAGCAATGTAAAATTTGCACCCAATATTAGTTAAGGATAGTTCACCTTTCAAAGACCATTTCTTCTTTAGTCTTCGCATAAGTTGCATGTACCCAATAGAACTATCAAAAATCTTGATAATTAGAGAATTTCTCCAAGGCCGTCTCATGCGTTTTTGCTCCTCCTTAGTAAGTAAAATGACTGGACATAGTTCATCTTCCAAGATTTCGTCGGGAGGCAGATCGTCATCAAAGATATCATCCTCATCCTCTTCGTGCAAGGAGGAAGGAGTCAAATGAGTAGTGGCTTTACCCTGCACCAAGTCACGAAATGAGGGGCCTGCATTATGAGCAATATTTGACGCATTGTTGTCTTTGTTGGTTGCATCAAGCATCTCCTCATCATTGTTATTCTCTCCAAAAATGAGATGGTTGATTGAACGCTTATGTTTCTTTTTCGATCTATTCAAATGATCTCGCTCCGCTGGAGAAAGCTGGCATTCCAATTTCTCCGTCCGTTCTCTAGTCTGTTCTCTATTTTGTTCGCTTGTCATTCCAATTTTCTCAATTTCAATGTAACCCCTCCTTTTTGCAATTTGACAAATTTGTTATGATTTTTTTCTGAAATTTCAACATATCATCAACATCACAATAAATTGAAATTTCACAACAACAACAACAACAACTAAGCCTTATTCCCAAAGTGATTTGGGGTCGGCTAACATGAATCGTCAACTGAAACCGTTGCCAAAGGAGATGGCATCGAAAAGAGTGCTAAAAAGTTTTAAAAAGGGTTTATGTTTTAAGAATTTTGAAAAAGTTTTTGAAAACAAGGTTTACACCAATAAGTTTTAAAAGAGATTTTCAAAAGGTTTGAAATACCAACACAATTGAGAAAAACAAATAAATGCAGTAATCACACCCCTTCCTCCACATAGATACTGCCCCTCCACCCACTTCTATCCAACGCCATGATCTCCTCAATCCCAAGTAGCCTCATATCACTTTCAATTACCTTCATCCAAGTCATCTTAGGTCTACCCCTACCCCTTACAATTTGATTACTCCTCCACTCTTCAATTCTTCTCACCGGTGCATCACCTGATCTCCTTTTCACATGACCAAACCATCTTAACCGATTCTCCCTCATCTTTTCTTCAATTGATGCAACTCCAACTTTTTCCCGAATCACTTCATTTCTTAATCGGTCCTTCCTTGTGTGGCCACACATCCACCGCAACATACGCATCTCCGCCACGTTCATCTTATGAACATGGCATTGTTTCACCGCCCAACATTCGGTGCCATACAACAAAGTAGGCCTAATTGCCGTACTGTAGAACTTTCCCTTCAATCTTTTGAAATTTCACAAATTCATAACAAATTCGTCAAATTTCACATACTTGACAATTCGCAATTCGAGGCGTAATTGGAATATTATAAATCGTGGAATTGTTTTTTAACTACTCGAAATAGTACTAATATAATTTTAAAATATGAAATTTTAAACCCTTTATATCTTCTTTTTTTTTTGACGTGAACCCTTTGTATCTTAATTCAAGTATAAAAGGAGATCATTAAGGCTATAGAGTAAGCCTTTGATCATAAAACAAACTGGATGTAATTACCAAAAATTATGTGTATAACCATGAACTAGATTTTTACCCGTGCAAAAATGTACGGGATACCAAAATTTCTCTCTAAAAGATTCAATTTATAAGTTATTGAATTTTTTTAATAATAATTTAACCAATTGAAACTAGATCAAGACTAAAACAAATTACAATTATTTGAGAAATTTTATTCTTAAATTAAAGTAATGTCCAGAGTCTAGGAGTTTTCTTATATTAGTACCTATTTTGTGCTATTAACCTGTGAAATTCAAATTTATTGTTCTATTCTATTATTTCTTGTTTTAGCCAATGCAGTTGTATAAAAGTTATAAAACTTGATGTGCCTATCCAATAATATTTGATAACTACCCGTATTGGACCCTCACATGCACATTGTTCTAACTTGTATTTTCAGCTTTCAACCTCGTTATAAAAAGTTCTATCTAAAGACAATTATCCAATAACATATGTAATTAGGTTATTTAAACAATGAACCCTAAGTTAAAAACAATAAGAACATAAACATAAGCAAGGTCCTCCCCCCAATTTATTTATTTTTGGTTTCTATTTATTAGTAAGGGGAATACCAAGGTAAATCGGAGAGGGAAAATTTGTGTATATTATATACGATTTGTATTCTACTTTATTCTAACTAAAAGTGTGAAAAGTGAGCTTTATTTTGTGATGAACTGGTTGGTTCGATAGTAAAAGTTTCTAATGTAAACCCATGTTTAAAAAAATGTGTAGTAACTATGTGGTTATTGGAAGGTAAAATAGAAAATAAAACTACAAAATATGGAAAAGATTCAAAGTAGGAAGAACTATTAGAAATGGATCAAAAAGGAATACATGAAACACAATAGGAAACAGAGTAAGTATAATTATAGAAGACTATTTTACTTATGATTCTAGGTAAGTCCACTTTGGAGAAACTCATCAGATTAATATTCATGATTAATAAATATCAAAATGAGACGTTTTCACTTTGTAGTTTTCCCAAATACATCATACAATAGTCTAAGTATATTTGAAACTTTTTTTTTCTTTTTCTCACATGATTTCCTATCGATACTTTAACCTAATAAAATATAATTGAATCCATATTATTAATTCTAAAAATTATTTGCTTCTCTCATTTGAAAAACAATATTTTCTATATTATAAGCTACGTTGTTTCGCTCTAGATTACATTTAAATTTCATCAAAATACGATGTATCAATCTTGAGCTCAAGATAATCATGAATCCCATGTGCGAAAATATCATATTTTCTATTTGTTATATTACTATGATATGAAAACAACATCATTACTTTGAATAAAAATATTGGCACTGATGGATTGATGATCATGATTTTAATCATTTTGAGTAATCCGATGTTCACTTTTTATTTCTATTGAAAATTACATTATTTGTTTCACTTAAATTTTAAGATCTATATATTCTTACTTTTATTATATGAAATCTTATTGTTTTAATTATAGTGATTTGTCATATTTTTAGGAAATGAATAACTAACGCCAAAAGTGATTATTTATTGACAAATTCAAAGGTAATTTTTAGGGTAAAAAACTATGATAGATGATTCCGTTAAATTATTAACAAAATACCCATGTTTTTTTCGAACCCTTGAGAGAAGAGTCACCTAATACTTTTCCTTCTATCTTTTACAAAAAAAAAAATTATTAACAAAATACCCATGCTTTTTTCGAACCATAAGATTTGATTATAAAATCTTTTAAAAACTTTTGCAACAATTTTGTAAAATCAGATTATATTCTGCACTTTGTAACAACATAGTAACTAAATATTTTCCAGAAGGAAAATTAAAATCTTCTATGAGCAAATGAAGAGATTACGCAACGTACATCCAGGTGTATAATAAAAATTATAGCAAATGAATGATCTCCTGATCTTTCTCAGTGTTTTTGTAATTAACAAATTAGATGAAAATTTGGGAAATATTATTACCTAATATATTAAGAAAAATGAAACTTTACTTAAATATTGCCGATTATCAATATTTTCAAATAGTCAAACCTTTGTGAGCTTGACATATAGGCTAAATTAACCTGTGCTTGACACATCGCCTAAATGCTTGTATGACTGTCACATCGCTTTTTTTTCTTATTTTATATATTAGTATAGATAGATGAACACTTACGTGGAACCTTGGTCTTATTTACAGATACCATAATTCAACAAATACGAAACAGAAAAGTAAAGTTTGGCGAAGATTGGTCTAAAAAACTTACAAGGTTGACTTAAAAGATTTGATGAAGCTGCTTCCAAATCGAAGTTTGGCCAGGCAGTGAATGGGCTTTTGGAAGTTAAGACTGGATCCGCAACATGATATTGGAATTAGAAATGAGTTAAGACTGGCCCAAATTGCTACTCACGGCCTGTTGGACATCAAGTTTTGGACTTCCAAACTTGGGAGAACTAAATCACAAAGTTTAACCAAAATATATTTGAATAAACACCTAGCCTTGTGACAGAGAGTACTATTAAATTAAAATTCGGCAGCATCAAATACAATAAAAATTGTAGCCACTATAATTAAGGGTGTTCATCGGACTGGACCGGACAAAATCGAACCGGACCGAAACCGGAAATTTCTTGAAAACTGGAGATCAGACCGGTCATTGTTTGGACTGGGACCGGACCTGGACCGGACCAATTAAACAGATTAGACCAATAAAACAAAAAATATAAAAGAAATATAATAGTTTATGAGTTGGCAGTTTTAAACAAATGACAAATTTGAGGGGAAAAATCATTTTCTACATAATAATTATCAATTATTGGTAATTTTTCCCAAATAATTAGTATGTATTCAAACATATTAGGAAGAAAATATTTTTTTATGACATAAAATACATAATTTGTAAACAAAGGCTAAACAGGTCCGGTTCGGTCCAAACCCGTCAAATTAATCGGACCGGATACCGGAAAATAGAAATTGGAGAGCTGAAGACCGGAACGGTTAGCTCAGGACCGGTCCGGTCCAGGCTATTTTTCAGGTCCGGACCGATTTTTGAACGGTCCTAACTGCAATAGTTTCAACCTCAACTCTTAATTTTTGTAAATTCATCTTATCCATTAAATATAATTAACTTCTAAGAAATTTGACTTTATTTTTTTATTAAATCATTTAGATTAATGGTCAAGATGAGTCTACAACTAACGAAGGGCTTAGATTTAAATAGATATAGTGCCTACAATTTTATTGTAACCATTGCCGAATTATCCCAAATTTAACATTAAGAAAGAAACTAGTTCAACTGTGACTAGTTTAATCCATTCTCTGACCTGTTTATTCTATTTCATGACCATTTTAATATATTTCGTAATCCGAATTTCTTTATTTTAGTGACTGGTTTAATCCCTTTAGTGACTAGGCCTAATTTTATATTAAAATTAAACCGCATATTTGAAAATTCGTGTTCAAAAATGACAAATTTGCCTTGATTTTATTTAAAAACTGAGCAAAAAAACATAACAACAATTATTATTGTTAATATATAGGTTTTGGTAAGAAATTACTCCTTCCATTTGTTTTTAATTGTTACACTTTCCTCTTTTGAACGTTTCTTTTTTATTGTTACACTTTCACTTTTACTATATTTGGTAAACTTTCACATCTCTATATTTCAATTTCTAACACTGTTGGGGCCCAATTTTCCTTTTATTTTCCTATTAAACACCCAACCACCCCATACTTTTTACTTTATAACATTCACTTTCATACTTTATCAATTCACCAAACAACTTTATTTATTCCCCAAACAATTATTGCATGGATTTCAAAAATTTCCTTGGTTATCCCCCAAAGTGAACTGTAACAATTAAAACAAATGGAAGGAATACCTAATAAGACACTTTTTTCTAGGAAATGACCAAATTATTATTGTTATTATTTGCCTAAAAAGACCTAATAATAACTTTCTTTAGTTAACAACGAAGACATTAAGAACTTCCGGCCAAAATTCCAATTTCCAGTGTTGACATTTTCCCTACATTTGCTTACTAAATACAACTACCTATATGTGTCCTACTCTGTCTTAACTTATCCCAATATCTCTCTTACTTTACTTTACTCTTTTCAAAATATTCTACAGCGAGTGTCAACTACCGTTAATCACCATCAATATTAGACACTTTAATATTTTAATTTTTTTAATTCTAACTCTAGCCTTTCACTCTTTTTCATTACCAAACTTAACATTCCCCTTAACCCCAAACTACCACCCACAACCATGGCCAACAACGTAGGGGTCGACCACCACAACCCATTTTTCAATGACGGCGATGACTTTCTTCTCCATCATGTCCAAAATCACTACCAACACCAACCATTTTAATCCCCTCACACCAATTTCTCACCTTCACCTCCTTCTTCTCACACTCTCTCTTGATCCCACTGTCACCGCTATGGGTCCCTCCATCCCATCTCTAATCCTGTCAATCACCACCACTTTCACTCTCCTTTCTCTCTGTCTCCTTAATCGCAAAACCCCAGCTTCTTCCTCCAAGAGTTTTCTCGACCTTCTCCTTCTTCTACTCATATGCCTTCGTTTTACCCCGCCCCTCACGAGCATATTGATCCCATCCGTATTCGGCACGCCAGTAGCTGTTGTAATATGGTCTTGGGAAATTCAGTAAGAGTTTGTTTGGGATTAATCATTACCGTAGAGCAAGCAATTATGCTTCTTGTAGACTTGTAGAGAACGGGAGGGAATTAACACCCAACGGGGTTGGGGGAGGAGGGTTTGCCATGTGGGGATGGGAATGAAGAGAGAAAGTGGAGGGTAGGTAGACCAGTTGTAGCATAGCATCCCTTAATTTGTAACTCTATTTTGTTTAGCTGTAGAATGGGCAAAACACTTGGGTGGACCTCGTCTACACTAAAAATAGTGTAGACCCACTATCTCTCCTCACTCCTTCTCCTCCCTATCCACCGAAATCAGTGTCTCCCACGGCGCCTCCCCACTCCCTCGCCAGCATCCCAACCACCACTATCCTTCTCCCTCCCTAACCACCAAAATCGCTGCACCACTCCGCCTCCCATGGCGCCGTTGCCGGCATCGCAACCACCACTATTCTTCCTTTCTACAGTCTCAGTTGTGAATCTGGTTATTTGTTGATTGATGGGGACGATTGTGGAGGAATCTGTGACATCTTATTTTCATTTTGAAAAAATCTCTTTAATGGCGTTTTGTATGATTCTTCATCAAAGCTTGTGAAAGATAAGCTCATTATTGGTATTGATCCTTGGTGATTTTCTCTCTCCTTCTTACTCTTTTTACTTTGTTTGATTCTTCTAATTGGACTTGATAAGATGAGCAGATGCAAATTGATATTTGGATTGTGTCGATGTTGTGTCTGATTTTGCTTTCTGTTTTACCCTTTTGATATCTATTTTTATTTTTTGACTTCTAGATTTTTCTTGAACATGCATGACTAGGATTATTACCTTAACTTTTAATTATAAAATTGTAACTTTTGCTAAAAAAATCTTAACTTTTGATTGTTAAACCTTAACTTTTAATTACAAAATATTAACTTTTGCTAAAAACAACCTTAACTTTTCATTCATAACACTTAACTTTTGACAATAAAAACTTAACTTTTAATTAAAAAATCTTAACTTTTGGTAAAGAAACCTTAACTTTTGGTGAGCAAAAATTTAACTTTTGCTAAAAAAACCTTAACTTTTGAGACTTAGCCCTGGTCTACAATAAGTTTAATGTAGACCGGGTCCATATTAGACTTTCATGTAGAATGGATAACTTAGGAAAGGTACGATAGTATTTTTTGCATAACAATACTTATCAAAAGCAAGTTGATATCCTATGTTTTGGTGATATTTGAGATCAACGCTTTATAATTATTAGTAGGGTTGATTAGCAATATGACACTACTTGTTGTATTGTTTTTCTTCCACTTTACTCTTCATAATTATCGGAGCTTCTCTTCTTCCCTCTTAATCATGTCTACCCCCCCCCCTCTAAATTCAAGAGCATCTTTAATTTTTGTTATTTTCTTTGTCAATGAACACAATGAGGACTGCATAAAGATGGAGATTTTTTGGGAATGCAACTGAATTTTCGGTCTTGAAGAAAATGGGAGGGTCCGAGACCTCACTTTTGCAATTGGGACACCACAACCACATTTGGTTCAAAGTTTGGTGGTTGAAACAAAATTCCAAACTATTCTCTTTAGATTCAGGAAAAATGGAGAAAATGCTAAAGGGAAATGAAAGCCTAATTTCCGAATTTCTAAAACAAAAAAAATTGAGGAAGATTTGCTTATAAACCCTAAAATTAAAAAATTACTAGAATAAAGAGAAAGAAATTAAATTAGGAAACGTACCTTGACTTCTTGGAGCATCAACAAGGAACCTTTGGTTAAAGATTTAATGGAGATTAAGAACTTTTTACTATTTTTTCGTTCAAGAAGACTAACAAAGGGGAAATAGTTTTGTTCTTCTGGAGGGAGGGCTTGTTGTAGCAGGTTTAAAACTAACAAGTCAAATAGGAAAATTAATTGTCAAAACCAGGAATTACCTATTTGATCGAAATTACTTAATTTAGTCGTTGAACAAATGGTTGTTATCTATTATATCCTTTTAGGCAAAAATAATAATTATTTGGTTCTTCTCCCACAAACAAAATGTTGTATTAAGTTCATTATTTTGACAAATAACCTTATTATTATTGTTATTACTTCTACTTATATTGTTGTTGTGATTTTTTATATGTTTATGATTTAATACTCAAAACCTCTACAAAATAAATAGTAGAAACGATTCTTCCTATTACCCTAAGATCCCCATATCTCCTCGCCTCCACTTGCAATGGAATTTTTCTTATCAAGAGAATACCCCTCTCTTCCAAGTCATCACTTTCCGACAAATGCACCACCAGGTACTTAAATGACAGTTCATACAACACTACGTACAACTTATTCTTTTATACTTCTCCTTCGTCAAGTTCTCACAAGGAAAGTTGAAATTCTAGGTTTCTCCTTCTTTCCCCTTCTTCATTATTTTTCTTCGTCTCTCCTTCTTTTATTTTCCATCTTCTTTGATCTCCTTCTTCGGCTTTCCTTCTCCCGCGATCTCCTTCTTCTTCTATCTCCTTTTTTATTTCTCCTTCTTCTTTTTTCCTTCTTCGATCTCCTTCTTTATTTCTCCTTATTCTTCTTTCATAATTGCTTTTCAATGAGAGCTAGGGTTAAGGGTTGAAAGTTAGGTTAAGGGTTGGAGTTGTAACAAAAAGAACAAAAGTCAGTGGTGGTGGAAGGGTGATTATTGTGTTAATGTTGGCAGTGGTTTACAAAATAGGATAGCTTGTTCTTTGAGCATAAGGGAGGGTGGTGGTGGTGACAATGATAATGGTGGTAGTGGTTTGCATTAAAAGGAATCTTGGTCTTTGGGTATGAGGGAAGTTGGTGGTGGTGGTAGTGATAGAAATTGTGGTGGGTTGTAGTAGATGTCCAGTGGCTGGTTAGTGTGTGGAAAATATAAGTAATTGTTAGTTTAGTTACATGTTTAATTTTAATTATATTTTCCTTTGTTCACTCTAAGTGTGGCCCCAACGTTCTATCTCTAAACTTCCTTGGTATGCGTGCATTTCTTTTTGTTGCATCTATTTAGAAATGGATGAAATAACAATAAAGAAATTATAATAACATTTAGGAAAAATTGTCAAGAATAAGTTAACCTTTGCGTTGACCGCTTCTGACAAGTCAACCTTAAGATATTCCAGTAACAAGTAAACCTTGTATACCCCTCCTCTTTTAACAAGTCAAAATCGGTTATCACCTCTCATTAACCTTTTTAACAAGTTAAAGTGACACATGTCACTCTTTAATTGGACACTTTAAAATTTAAAATAAAAAAAAAAAACCCTCTCCTTCTTCCCCACCCCTCCCTGTTTCTGGGAATTCTGATGCGTTGATTAGGTGGAAATCCAGCACAAGCTCAACTCAAAGAAATCATTTCTCGAGCAAATTAATAGCACAATGTGATTTCAACAGGTTTTTAGATCTAATGTCTAAATACCTAAAGCATGAACCTTTTAATCATCCATTAAGAGGTGCATTCAATGTTCTTGATAATGAAGGAATCGGGTTTGTTGTTGTTTCAATCCTCCCTCAAATTTTAGTTCATAGTCAAATTAATTACCAAAATAACATTACAAGTTGGGAAAATAATAATAATGGTGGGAATGAGTTGCCTTTTACCACGCCTGCAGGCTACACGACTGGCTACCTCACACGGGTGTGACCACCAGCTTGCGTCGTACATTTCTACCCACTATCTTTCATTGTCGCATCTTGTAATTTCCTCAAATTTTGGCCCTGATTTTGTTATTGAATTATCGACCTGCTGGATTTGTGTGATTAATTGGTTACTGCTAATTGATTTTTATTTATTAAGCTACGTATCCATATGTCCCCAAGGTTTGTTGAAGCCATTTGAGACTAAAACCCCAACTGGTCCTTCTGGACTAAAACCAAGCAACACATATTATATTATCAATGGGGGAGTAAGAAAGAGTGGAAATCGAAAAAGTTTAGGGTGGGATCTATCAATGGTGGAGCGAGAAAGAGTCGAAATTTGAGAGGAACGGAAGTCGAACCTGGATGGTGGTGGTTTGATTGAGACTTTGCAAGTGAGTTTGGGAGGTGGAGTTTGGGGTTGAGGGCTGCTGAAGAGAGAAAATTGAGGGGTTTTAGATGGTGGTGGTCAGTTATGGAGGGGAAGGAAGAAGAGAGAGAAAGAAAAAAAAGGGAGAGAAGAGAAAGATATAAAATTAAAAATAATTAATTATATTAAATAAAAAATAAGACATGTGGATAAGTGAACTTAAGCTAACAAGTAAGTAGCAGGTAATCGGTTAAAAAACTTGTTAAAAGTTTACGTGGCTATAGGGTTTGCTTGTTACTGGAATATCTTAAGGTTAATTTGTTAGAAGCGATCAATGCAAAGGTTAACTTATTCTTGACAATTTTTCCTAAGATTTATTATAACATACTATATCCTTATAATAGGAATAAGAGTATAGTAGTAAAAACGATATAATTTAGTGTGTATTTTTCAGGTTGCACCTCCCCCAATTTTTAGAAGTAAAATTAACGTTAGAGTTATATAGAAATTAAAATACCTCTATAGGTATTTTGGTAATAGAAAATTACATTTCATTTTTTGATAAACAAATTTATAAAATTGTAATATAAAATAAATATAACTATTGTTACATAATTCAAAATCGGATTTTTTTGTCAACAACCACCTTTTATAATACGCATTGTAGGTTTAACTATCTTTTTTTTTTACTTTAACTACCTCTTATAATTAAAACCAGTAGGTTTCACTACCAAAACCGGTTTCAGGACAAATTTTTATGACAATTTTACCCTTTTGTGGTTTTCCGTCATGTTCTTCATCCCCCCCCCCCATTTTCATTCGATTTTCTCATTCAATCCAACCCTAGTTCATCAATTTGGGGGGAATTTAGAGATTCTTTTCAATTAACCATTTAATTGGGCATTAATTTGTGAATGAAGTGCACAAATCTTCAATTGTAGGTGTTTTTTGCAAATCCTACAGTCCAAGATTTCGGCAACCACAACGGGCAGTAAAGATTCCACCGGCGAGAGGGTAACCACCACCAAACAACCCAAATTTCATCGGCGAGAAGGTTGCACCAGATTTCGGCAACCACAATGGGCCACCCAGGTCTGTTTTGGTGGTCGCCGGAACTTGGGTTTACAAAAAAACGTCCAATTGAAGATTTGGGCACTTCATTCACGAATTAATGCCCAAATAAATGATAATTGGAAAGATTGAATGAGAAAATCGAAACAAAATTGGAGGAAAATGAAGAACATGACAGAAAACCACTAAAATTTCGCCTAAAAGTGGTTTTTGGTAGTGAAACCAACTGGTTTTAATTATAAGAGGTAGTTAAAGTAAAAAAAATAGAAAATGTAGTTAAACCTATAATGTATATTATTGTAAAAGGTGGTTTTTGACAAAATTGTATCCCGTTAGAGACCATATGTAATAGGCTTCAATTTAAGATTTATCTATCATGTAATTGTACCACCTATTAAAATATAGATTTTAGATTAATAGTAATGCTTTTTTAAAAAATTTAATGCGTGCCCAAGAGCATATAAGAATAGATTTTTAAGTTTAACATGATATAGAATAATTGTTTTTGGGTTAGTTTGTGTAGTTTCGTGTGATTATCCTAGTCATAGGCTTTCCAATTAAAGCAATATTTATATGTCATTGATTTAGGTATATATCTTGGTTTACCAACATCTATCATGAAATTTTTTAAAGCATGCAATAATATGTGTTTTATGATAAATGAAAGGAGAGTTATCACTTTTACGACAACAAAGCCAATGTGAAGAATATACTGAGACGATGATGAGACTTATGTAGGTGACATACATAATGAGGACTAATAGAATCCACAAACCGAGAGTTGGTGCATGTATCTCATTTCTTGTAAGTTTCCATGCAACGATGCAGTTTTTACATCCAATTGATGAATAGGCCACCGTTTTCTCATAGCAATGTTCAAAATTGTGCCAATGGTACTAAGTTTCACGACCGTACTAAAAAGTATCATGACAATCAATATTTGTCTCTTGATATTTCAATTCGCAACCAAATCATCTTCATACCTCCCTTGTTCTCCGAATCCCCTGTATGTATGAAGAAATAGCCACAAATTTAACTTTCAATCGAGTGAATAGCAATCTTCTTGTTGAATTGAGATTGAAAATGAATGCAAAATCGAAAATCTTGGCTTGAAGCCTTGACCCAGTATTTTCAAATATATGTTCTAAGATCTTTCCTTTCCCACCGCCAAATCCCAGGCCTTCCACTACCAAATTATATGCCCCTCGCAACGCCCTTCCTTCCCGATTTTCTTTTCCGACAGAAGGTGTCTCTTTCCTTAATTTCTTTTCCGAGAGAAGAAGACTCACCGTTCAAGGTTTCTACTCCACTCTGCTAACTTGCCGTCGACGTTGGTGGTTTGCCAAACCAACGTCACCGCCTCTGCTGGATGGCGAGTGTCACCTTAGCCCTAAGATGAAGAATCTCTTCATCTTTGCCCCCGTCAAAAGCTTGCTTATTTGAGAAGTTGTGTTTAGCTTCATGTGGAAGTTTTAGTTTTAGTTTTATAATTTCTATTTTTGGTTTCTTAGTTTTTAATTTTTTGTTTTTTTTTTCATTTCTAGACTCTAGGTTCATTGTACATTAGTTATTAACTTTGGTCAATCTCTGAGATAGGGAGACCTCAGTCTTCTCTATAACGGTTCAAAAAAAATTATTTGCAAATATATTATGTGGTAGAGTAAGTACTCAATTTTTTCGAGTATACTACCTAGAACACCACCCACTATTGGCTTGACCCAGCAATGAAAATTTACTACCTAAGCAATTGATTGATCACAACTAATTGCCAATAATTGCCCCCAATTTTTGTGTTCATTAATCATTGCAATAACCTACTTCAACTTGCATGCATTGCATTTACTTACGATTAAAGTATAAACTCTTTGCTTACTTTTTGTTTTAGTTTCTTTTTTGTAGAGTATTAAATTTTATTTACATACTTTTGCATTAGCTTCTTTATGGCTAGAGTTTGACATTGACAAACACAAAATTCAAACTATATAGATCAATTAATATAGTAGAGGTAGTACTTTCGAGAATTTAATTTTATCTTTTGTATGGTGAGTTTTAACCTAATTTCATTTTAGTACCTAGTTTTTAAATTAATTTTTTTTTTGGTCATTGTGATATTTTATACTATAAGGAAGAGGAGGGACACTAAAAATAAAAAAGAAAAAATAAAGTAGAATGAATCAAGAAAGTTAAAGCTCCTATGATTAAGGAAGTTAATTTTTTTTACATTTTTTAATTTTCCAATTGTAATCATTTGATTCAAACTAATTCGTTTTAGGTGATAAAGCATCAAATGTACATGTTACAATTGTTTCATTGTCTCTCTCGTACTCCCTCCCCCTTTTCTCTCTCCAAATGTCATCTTCCTTAATCTTTTCGTACGATCTTTTATCTTTTTTGGCGTTTTATCTTCATATCTCTATTGCTAATCTATTCTCTAATAAAGCATTTATCTCTTATTTGTTCAAAAAAAAATTGTATTGTTTTACTCTTTAAATTCATAAAAGATTATTGGTATACCCTCAAAATTACCAAATAACTAAAATTTTATGATTAATATTTTTAAAAACAAGAAAATAATTTATTCATTTCACTGAGTTAATTACAATGTAGTTTCTCCAAAATCCTTACATAGTACTCTTTTCCATGCATATGATGCTAGTTTATAATTGTATAAAGACTTGTGTTAAAGAGTCTATTTTTATATGCATATTGATAGTTCAAATAGTATTTTAAGTTAAAATTGTAAGATCTTAACTTTAAAGTTTAAAGTTGTAAAATACAACACATCACACTTTAAGTCAAAGCTTGCACAATAATATTTTAAGTTAATAACTTTTTGGTTTTATAGTGATCAATTCATGAACTTGTTGATAGAGTGTCTAACACAAGACTCTTAGATTTGTGTTTTGATTATGTTCATGATCGAAGAAGAATTTAAGTTTGTCTTATATTTTTCGTGTGTCTAATAAATTTCTCAATTTTATTTCCTTTTTATAGAAATAAGAATAAGGATAAATAATGATTACTCCCTCCGTCCCATATTATTTGATACAGTTTAACCGGCACAAAGTTTTATGAGTGTTATTTGACCTTTTTATTTTATTGTAAGTAGTTAGTTGTTGGTATTATTTAAATTCATAAAGTACAATGTGGGACAAATGTGGGCCATCGGTGTATTGCAAAAGTTAAAGAGAGAGAATGCAATAGGACAAATGTGGAGCCATCACAAAAAAATTACTCTTTTTAGTGTAGGATCGTGCTATTTTTAGAAGTGCATCAAGTAATATGGGACGGAAGGAGTATTATGAAAATTTCCAAAATATTGATTCTGAACTATTAAACTTAATAAGTACCAAACTTGTGTAATATCTATAACATATAACTTATAAGCATTTTGTGCATCGAAGTATATACTAAAGCTTTGATTTACCATCAACGTTATGCATTACAAACTTTTGAGCATGCTTTGATATGATATATATGGATGTAAAAGTTAGAAAACTACCTATTTTGAAGAATATTTGTTTGACTTGATTGAGAACTCTTGATTTTTCTTGTTAAGTTTACTTAATCTTAAAGAGTCGTACAAGATTGGCATTAATTTTAGGAAAAAATGGTGTGAACAGCACCAACAATTGGTTTGGTGGACAAAACAACTTGAACTTATCGAGGTATAAAGCCAAACACAAATTTTATGGTATGGGTGTGTGAATCAACACAAATGACGATTTTGTTAAATTTAGGTCAAAATGCATGAGTAGGTTGAGAAATTTACTTCTCAAAGGATGAGAAATCAACACAAGTTTGTGTTATGCATCATGCCTCGTTGAGTTCGTTCTATTTTATGCACCAAACCGATAGTTGGTGTTGTTCACACTAACTTTTCCCTCAATTTTATCTCCTTATGGTGAAAGGTGTTTAGGAAGAACTATATTAATACGTTTTGAGTTAACTAACTTAGTAAGATGTTATGTATGGGTGGTCTGGACCACACTAAATAAGGAGTAGAGATAGTCCACTTTTTTTAACAAGTAAAGAGGATATATTAGCTAAATAAAGGATAAATTCCAAGAGATAACGAACCATCTAGGATGGACCCTTCTACAACAAGGAAATTAAAATAGACCAACTATACACCAACATAAAGATCATCAAACCAAACCTTATCAAAACTAGAAACAGAATCAGAGATACAAAGCATTAACTCTACATATCACCTCAATTTGAATCCTTTTAAAAACAACATTGTGAGTGCTAAATTTTCCATTCCAATGAGCATCATTCCTAACCCTCGAAATAGAGTAAACAGAGGCATTAACAGCATAGCTAGAACCATTTTCTGGAACTGATGCAACTTGCACCTTCTGATCCACTTGTACCAATCTCCCAATGATCTGTCCACCCATATGATTTTCATCCACCTCATCACAGCAACCATCAATCTACTACTAAATATGCATTGGAAGAAAAGGTAAGAATGAGATTCATCACATACTCCAGAAATAGGACAAATCATAGACTGATACACACCCTAAGCATACATCCTATCTTGAATACTCAGCCACCAAATAAACCTATGTTTAGGAATAAAAAATCTACACCAAACAAATCTGTCCCAATGAAACCTTACAGAAACCCCAATTAGGAGCTTATAAATCTGTTTAAGCTGATAAACACCTGAATTCTTTGCAGCCTGGATTCATTCATCACATGCTTCTGAGTCTCTTTGACTTCACAAACAGTTTCCTAGTACCAGCTAGCTGATTTGGGTGGTTTATAATCGCACCCTAGCATCCTTTATATACACAGCATTGATCCATCTAATCCACATAGAATCTTATTTCTAGGAAATTGCCCATACTTGTTTACCAATAGCAGCTTGATTCCAAATCCCAATCTCGCTGAACCCTAGTCCACCATTCTGCTTAGCTAAACAAACATGTTGCCACTTCACATTTCCAACCTTTGAACAAAAGTATTCACCACTCCACAAAAACATCTCTACAAATTTGCTCAATGTTACTAATAACCTTCTTAGGAATGAGGAAAATTTGTCCCCAATAAATGTGACGACTCATTAGGACAGAGTTTACGAGCTTAGTTCTAGCTACATAAGATAAATTCATTGAGCTCAAAATTCTAATTTTATTAGTCATGTTTTCACAGAGAACCTGACATTCAGCTGAGCTAATTTTTTTTAGAACAAATATGCATACCAAGGTAAGTGAAAGGAAGAGATCCTTTTGTAAAACCAGACACATCAAGTACTCTCTGTATATCACTCTCAGACATACCAGCTAAATAAACAGCAGTTTTTTGCTTATTTACTCTTAGACCAGAAGAATCTGAAAACAACTTGAAACCTTGAAGCAACTGGTAAACTGAAACAAAATCGCCTTTGCAGACCAATAACACATCATCAGCAAATGTAAGATGATTAAGCTTGATAGATCTGCATCTAGGGTGGAAATGGAAACTATCTTTCATACCAACAAACTTCATGATCCTAGATAGATATTCCATACAAATGACAAAGAGTAAAGGAGAAATATGATCACCTTGTCTAAGCCCTCTTTTAGACTCAAAGAAGCCATGGAAACTGTCATTTATCATCAAGAAGAACATTGCAGATGAAACACAAGTCATGATGAGCTCAATAAACCTTAAAGGGATCTTCAACCAAATCAGCATCTCCCTTAAAAAATCCAAATCCACTGTATCATAGGCCTTTTTCATACCTATCTTAATCATACATCTAAGATTAAAGTTTTTCTTACTATAGCCCTTCAACATATCTTGGCAAATCATAATGTTATTAACAATGCTTCTACCATGAATAAAAGCATCTTGATTGTCAGCAATAATATCAGGTAAAGTGTCATGAACGTGATCTTAGAAATTACTTTATAAATCACATTACAACAAGCAATTCCAGTAGCATTAATTTCTTTCAAGAGTTTACCACCATGAAAGAAAGCAAGGATAGCCTGAGTTGCCTGATTGCCAATCACATGCCACATGTCCTTGAAAAGTGTGAGTTAAATCCATCTAAACCAGGTGATTTATCACCGGGAATAGAAAACACAACCTGCTTGCCAGTAAACAAGCCTGGTGTTCTACTGAAATACAAGGGCCAAGATAAATTATCTCCTGAAGCACACTCTTCATCTCAGTCATTTCAGTGCCCAATATATCCAGATAATAATTCAAGAAAGCATGTTTCACCATACTTCCACCCAAATACCATCCTTATCTTTTATATTATAGACACTATTCTGCAACCTTCTCAGTTTAGTAGCCTGATGAAACAACTTAGTGTTTTCATCCCCATCTTTAATCCATGAAGCTTTTGCTTTCTGTCTTAGAAACTCCACATACAACTTATGAACTCTTCTATACTCCACAACAGCTTCACATTCTAGATACCTTAGAGAAGTGTTCAGAATATTAGTATGTAGCTTCTCTTGACATTAGTCAATTTCTACAGGGCTCTAGCATCTTGAGCATGAATATCTAGACACTCTCTTTTGAGATCCTTAATAGCACTCTTGGAAGCTTTTAACTTTGAAACAGCAACAAACATTTTGGACCCCTCATTAACACCATTCCAGATTTCCAACATCCTCTGATCAAAACCACCCAAATCTTTCCACATTTTGAAGTACCTGAAAATAAGGTTATCAGAATTGGGATTCTACTTTGAATCAGAAAGGGGCCGTAGGATCGAATCGTAGAATCGGACTATTCTACCAATGTTGTAAAAAACCAAGTTTTGTTTAGCAAATGTGTTAGTTGTTTCTCATATTCAAGTCAAACAACACTTAAATATTGAACTTTGAGCTATTTCCTTGAACAAATAAACTCTAATTTAGTAAAAGTAGCTAATAACATACACGATGATATACATACTTTTTTGAGTATGTTGATTTTATATGATATAAACATAAAAAACACAATAAACAACAATATTGACTAGAACACATGGCCCTAACATATGTAGACATAGTCAATGAGTCACATAAATATTTCAACAAATAACTATGACACAAAATACGGATTTAATTAAAAAGGCTTGTAAATTATTTCATCAGTAAGAATAATTAAAAATGCTTGTGATTTATTTCATCAACAAGAACTAATTAAAGAGCAACCAATTATGTGTTAGCAATGTCTTATAGGAAAAATCCAATTTCAACATAGTGGAGAGCGCCCATAATACGGTTATACTAATCAGCACGAACAAATTAAAATTGCTTGTAAATGCTTGTAAGTCATTATACCAATTCAATTAGTTAAGGGAATAAGTAATCAAACCAAGAAATTGCAAATTGTGACCTTTGAGTCGAAAGCAGACCAAGAAATTTGTAGCACAAAGCAGACCTTCGTCCCTATCCTTCGAAGTTTCTAGCAAACTTTCAAGTCGTCATGGTGGATGTTTCAAGTAGCCATGGTGGATGTTTCAAGTAGCCATGGTGGTTTCAAGTTGCATACCTTCGAAATTAGAACACCAAACTTCGAGCTTTCAAGTTGTAACAGACCTTCAAGTTCGACAAGTTGCCATGGTGAAAATTGATTTGAGTCTTTGAGAATTGAGAGGGAAGAGAGGGGAGAGAGATGAAATCTCTAGCCCAAAGCCCTAATCTGTCGTTAAACAAGCTGTGTTTTGTGACCTAAAGAGGCCTTGTATTTCCTGGCCCATAAATCCATTTACCTTGCGAAAGGAAAGGCCATTGAGCTAGTTTGAGTAGGATCGTTGGAATCGGCCCAGAATCGCGATTCTAACCGATTCTAATTATCCTATGGGCGGTTCTATTAAATTCCGATTTTAAGCACCATCCAAGTCGATTGGTATGATTTGATACAATTCTACGATCCAGATTGCGATTTTAACAACATTGCCTAAAATGTATTCTAGCACAAGAATGAGCATGAACTATTTTAATATACATTGGAGTATGATCAAAGTTCCCCTCAGGTAGGAATCTCACCTCGGATTCAGGAAACATATCACACCAAGTATTATTAATTAACATTCTATCAAGCTTGCAATAAACCCTATTATCACCATATTGTTTATTACTCCAAGTAAAAAAAAATGTCCCACACCTTTCATATCAGAGAGACCACATGCAAAACAACACTTCCAATATCCTCGATATCCCTTAGAGAGACAGCAGACTATATCCTTGCATCTAAGTTCATCACAAAATTAAATTCTCCAGCAACCATCCAAGGAAATTCACCAAAACCAGAAATCTTCACCAAATCATTCCATATAACCTCTTATTTGTAGCTTCATTAAAAGCATACACAAAGGTACATCTAAATGCCCCATTCCCATTAAGAATAGAGGTAACCACACAATGTACCAATTGACTTATGAGCATCACAAAATCCACAGAGAAAGATAGAGGGTTCCAAGCAATAACAATTCTCCCACCCTTATGACAGCTTGAGTTAGTAGTAAACTACCACCCCCTAAACACATTAGAATAAAGTGAGCCCATATTAATTAGCTTTACTTTAGTCTCCAAGAGGCATACTAGTCCCAAAGTAGGAATATTCAAAAAGTTCCTAGCATTCATCTGCTTTTGGAGACTATTTATGTCCCTCACATTCTATTCAACTATACTGACCATTAGGAATAGGAGGGTTTCCACCCCCGCCTCCCCCCCCCTTATCCACATCCTGCAAAACATCTTCAACCACAACACATTCACCTAATGAAGCCAAAGAATTAGTAACTATAACAGGATTAGGAGCAACAAGAGGTTGCTTCAATACACTAACAGGAGCAGTAAACACATCATTAGGCTAGACAGATTCTCACCAACCTCAACTTGATCAGCCACCATATCAACCTTATCATCATTCACACTTTTCTGCAAAACAGGTTGATTCACTTTTGGCTTCCACCCCTGTTTTACATTATGAGAGCTCACCTTTTTCCTGCAATCCTCCACTGAATGCCCCATCATAGCACACCACAGGCTTCCATTCATATTCCACATTAAGCACTTCCATACTATTTTCATTTATAAAAGCTAGCTGATTTGGAAACTCATAATTAACTGACATTTTAATCAGATCCTAGCAAAATCCAACCTATCTCTATTCTTAGTAGCTTGATCAACCTTAAGAAATTTTCCCAAAGGTTCAACAATCCTATACAGGCATCTATCACCCCCAATATTTGAAATCTAACTCCAACCTAATCCAGGTAGGAACTCTCTTAAAATCATATTTATTAATTAAAATATCATGAGACCAGGGTTTCAAAAACAAAGGTTTATTATCAAAGAAAGGAACCCCGCTAAATAATATCAAATCTCTCTTCTCCATAGAGTTGAACCAAATAAGGAACAACCATTCTTAATCAGATCCACCTTATCAACACCATCATTTTTCCAGATTCTCCTACAAAACCATCCATAACACTAAGAGGAGGTTGACACCAGCAACAAAACCAATCTCAACGGAATTCCAGAAATCAATCTCAGGTTGTATATTTTCCATATCAATCTTAAACTTTCTCAACCTGATTCACTCAATCATTACTAGGCACATTCAAATTTTCAACAATCAATCCATCAGAAGAACTAACATCATTATTGCATTCAATTTCAGCAGGCCAATGTAATATAGGAATAAGAAAATAAATCTTACCTTTGGCACTTTCAGCGGCGTTACCATCCCATTTCAATACGCTTTTTAGTTTGTTTAGAGATGACAGACAACCAATCGCTGAAATTGCATTTAAGAGCTTAATCTACCATGTACTCTTGAAGAGATTCATCCAATGTCTTCAACTTCTCAACATCATCCAATCGCAAATCTCCAACTCCAGTTACCTCATTAGCTTATCTCATTTTTAAAGCCTTCGAATCATAGCTTGGCCCTCAAGCTTTACCACTGTCCTTCCTACCTCCATCCTTCTTAGCCATGACATCTTTTTAAAAAAAACGAGAGAGAAAGGGTGCCATGAGTATAGATTTTAAAAATTATAAGACTACGAGATAGTCCACTTTGCAAGACTAAAGGAGATTCCACCTTAAGATCATATTAATAAAGGGGAGTAAGTTTTTAGCCTTATTAGGTGAATGCCTCTCTCCAATATATCAATGTGAGTCTCTCACATGTGATGTTTAATGGGGTCAAATCCTTAACACCCCTCCTCACATATAAGGTCTTTTTTATTTGGCCCATAGTATAACCAAGATCCTTACAGTAGGTCTTGCTCTGATATCGTATTACGTATGGGTATGAGCCACATCCATAAGGAGCATAGATAGTACAATTTGCAAGGCGAAAGGAGTTAGGTTTCACCTTAAACAATATGGCAACAAGGGGATTAGCCCCTTATCCTTATTAGGTGAACACCTGTCTACTATTATATCAATTATGTAGTACTCTCATGCACATGTGATGTTCCATGGGTCAAATCCTTAACATTACGAAAAAAATGTTTTTGGAAGTTTATCTCTAAATTGTGTGTTTTACAATATGTAAATCAAATTATCTTTTATTGTACTTTTAAGTTGGACAATGCATACTTATTATCTATATACTATAAGGGAATACGGGGGTGGACGCCAAAAAGAAGAAAAAAAAGAATACAATAAAATTAAGTAAATTAAGAAAGTTAAAGTTGCTATAATCAACAAATGAAAGTTTTTAGTTTTTTCTTTTTTTAAAAAATATCAATCTTTTGGCCTTTTCATTTCTCCAAGACCTTTATATGTTGTTAAATTGCATCCATAGCATGCATACAGGACTACTCTTTTATTATTGGAACTTGTCCCGGTGGAGTCGACGTCCCATTTAGTAATTTTTGAAAGTATGACATTGGAATGTCATTAAGATATGGAAATCATATGGTGAGCGGGAAGAATTATGAATCAAGAATTGACTAAATAATCAGGGCAAGAAAAATTCTTATTAGTTCTTGTGTATTGTTTTGGGATTTAATGTTGTATATTATGAATATCATATTGTTGTTAAGAATATTAAGGGTAAGTAGCTAGTAGTTCAAAAAGGTCGGGCTATTATATAAAATTTGTCTATATCATTGTATTTTGTGACTTTATATGTAATTAAAGTTGTAAATAATAAATTTAAAAGTTCATGTGTTTTTTGCCTTCTTTGTTTCTTTTCTTTAGGCTCCTAAATAGAGATTGTAATGGGTCTTGGACGTGTAAAATATATATCATACCCAAACTTGACCCACAGACCCATTTAGATATATATTTAAGAGTAGTTGTCACTTCATTTAGGACATGTAATGATGTAAGTTAAAACATTTTTAAGATTTTATGAGTCATATTTTGTTAATTGTTTCGATAAAAAACTTAATTATGGTCGTGAACCTGTAAAATAGCCGATACAAATTTATTAGACCCTCTGAGTCTGAAAGTTCTAAATCCAATGGATTTGCGTCGGGTCTGATCCCCCAGACCCGCCCCATTGTGATCCCTACTTCTAAACATGCTAAAGCTTTTTTCTTTTCATATTCTTAATTGGTCTATATATTGGTCTTCGGGCTCCTAGAAGAATAAAAAAAAATAGGTAAAGTAACGTCAACACTTTTTGGATTTTGCTTAAAGAAATTTCTTGCAATTTCTTTTAGGAAATATCCTTTCGAGATGAAATGACTACTGCACGATTTACTTTTTCTTTTAAGAAAATTGAAAACAGATAATGGAGTTCATTTTCTTGTTGCTAAGCTTTGTAAGGGTCAACTATAAAGCTAAAGTTAATAAGAAGTAACTTAACACTCTGCTAAAAGCCTAAAATTTACTAATTCCCGCTTAGTATTTGACTCTTTATTTCTTCCTGATGAAGATCTTTGTATTCCCAATAGATTTATGTTATTGCTAATAAACATGACTCATCTTTGCTCTTCAATTATAGCTAGGTTATTCTCTTCTGATCTCTCTTGCAAATGAAGGAAACAAGATTAATAGCAACTTGTATTGATATGGATGTGAATATTCCTTTAAGTCAAGATAAACATGGTATTTTAATTATGGAAGATATGAGATTTAATTTAAATTCCAAACAAACTTTTGTACTTTTATTGTCCAGGGTTGGGGAGGATATTCAAGTTATGTAAATAGTTGAGTCTATAGTGTAGAGTTTGCCTACAGGTTATTACCTTTTCTTTTGAAAAGGGTTTTTCTTGTTTTAGGCTATTTTCTACTTATTTAAATATTGTAATTTAAATATTGTTGAGTCAATATTTAGAGTCAAATTTATGATCAGGATAGCAATATGAAAAGAAAAGGAAGAAAGTCAACAAGAGAATGGAGCCTAAGATCTACATGGAAGATAAGACAAGGTTGATTACTAAAAGATAAGATTTACAACAAGTTTTCCTAATTCTACAAGGAGTTGTAAAATCTAACTAGATTAGGAGAAGGAGAGGGATGGACGCCTATCTATTGTTTTCCTAAGTATTTTTGGTTTTTATTTGGAATGACTGATGTACTATAAATAGGTCATGAGATCAATAAAATTTATTATGCATTATTCAGAAAACTTTTTTTTACTTAGAGTTTTAAATTCTTTGAGAGTAAAAAAATAATCTTTTAATAATTTTCAAGAGTGTTAATTATTGAGAGTGCAACTTATAAATGTTCAGGATTGCTCTTAATAGAGTTGTGATTTATTTGTGAGTTCAGGAGTGTTCTTCACAAATAAAATATCTTGTTCTTTGTTACATTGAAATATTCAGACTTAGAGGCTTCTTTTAGGTCCTTTGCTTTGTACTTTCGGATTTGTCTTCTTTATCTGAGAGGACAAACGCTTAAAGTGGTATCAGAGTTTCCGGGTTGGTGATATTGAAAGGCGTTATTGGCATTGGTTGTGACGTGCAAAAGGTATATGTTCGGGCCCACTCCTGTCATGGCCCACCTTACCGGTGAAATGACTAAAATACCCTTGAGGTGTTAAATTACCATTTTACCCCTACGGCTTTACATGCCAGAAAGTACAAGCTTTCCGTCAAGCCCATTGACAAAAAGGCTTTCATTACGTCATCACCTTTGCCAGGTGATGTCACCTCAGTATTACCTATAAATAGTAACTTTACCTCATCAGTCAGGTACGTTCATTGACGTTTTTACACACATTCCAAAGCATTTACTTGTACTACTCTCTGACCTTCTGAGATCAGATCTGACTTAAGCATTAGAGAGCCAATCCCGGGAACATCCCCGGGTAGTTCACCGTGCTCGGTTTTGCAGGTACCGGAAATTCGAAGACCTTGGACTTGTTAGTGGTTACTACCCTAGCTGGATTTGGACTACCCCGAACTATAAATTTCTATTGTGTTTCTTGTACCCGAAACAGTTGGCGCCGTCTGTGGGGAGTGTAACATTACAGCTACAATTCGAAAACCATGACACGAGGACAAGGTAACCGCGATACTACTGCTCGAAAGACCACTTCTGAGAATGCGCAAACAACTCTACTCAACCAGGGTGGTGCTATTGTGGACTGGAAGATGAGACCGACCTCCCTCTTGCTGGAAGCCAAGCTGACGCAGCTTTCGAGGCACCTCCACCACCAGTCACTTACTCGGATCTTCGACATCTCGAACTCCGGATGGAGAGATACATGACTACAGTCATGCAATAACTCGTCTCAGTAATCAAGACTCAACAGACTACTCCCCCTGACCGAGGGATAGTCCTAGATCAGCCGTAGGCTTATCGAAGGATAGCAAACCCAAAGCATGCCCTAACCGAGCATGCTGCTGCTGGTCCATCGAAGAGAATACCTGCCGCTTCGGAAGGGAAGTCTATCATGTCGCCAAATCAGGACGATGATCAACACATTATACAGCAGAAACAAATGAGGAGCAAAAACTCCGATGCTCGAAGAATCATTGAGAAAATAAGAGAGCGATCCCAGGTAAGGGATTCGATGTACCCAGAGGCCATTCGCATCTCAGAGCAGTCTCGCCCGCTGACTAACCGTCACACACCGAGAATTGAGGTCCAACACAATGTCGAAGATCTAGAAGAGGTAGCTGAGTCAGGTTTTCGAGTTGGTTCAGAAGTGGCACACAAATCACCTTTTAGCCAACACATCATGGAGACCTCTAACCCGGGCAAAATCAAAATCCCCATGATTGAGCATTATTCAGGAACCACCGATCCAGCTGACAACCTAACTGCATACAAGGCACAAATGAGCATGTAGACCTTCTGTGAAGCCACATGGTGTAGGTATTCCCGACCACACTGAAAGGGTTGGCCCTCAATTGGTTCACCAGCCTACCTTCTGGGATCATCACCAGCTTCTCAGCCCTCGAGGCCCTATTCTCCCAACACTTCATTGTTGCAAAACGCCACAAAAAGACCATTGTGCATTTGATGTCGATTTTTCAGCAACAGGGAGAAAGTTTGAGTTATTACATCAAGAGATTCAATGAAGAATCTCTCAAGGTATCCGACCTCCAAGATGGAGTGGCCGTTACTGCTATGATGAATGGCCTCCACCCCAGAAGATTTAAATTCGAACTTGCTATGAGAGAGACCCTGACCCTAGCCGATGCAATAAGGCAAGCACAATTGTTCATTCAAGCATCGGACATTTGTAAGTCCACGCAAGATGAAGGAAGTACCAAGAGGAAGAATGAGCTATCGAATTTTCAGGATGCCATGTCTGAAAGGTTGAAGAGACATCAGCCATCGGACGGAGGTCATGACACTCGTTACAACATCAATCGACGAGAAATATACCTCGACTTGAAGGAGAAGTCTATGCTTCCCAAACCCACTCCCATCAAGACGTCGAATTTCAGGAGCGATAAGAAGTTATGGTGCGAGTACCATCGAGATTGTGGTCATACAACCAACGACTGTCGTGAATTAAAGAGAGCCCTAGATAAGCTCGCTGATGAGGGAAAATTGAAAAAATATTTGAAAAACCCATGGGATGAACGTCGAACTGAGAAGAAGAGAAGACCTGAGTCGAAAAGCGACGAGACCGAAGGGTACGTCTCTTGATCATCAAACCGCTCAACGAGGCACATACAGGGGCTAATGGTACCTCTATCTTGTCGGTCAAAGAGGATATCGAAATCTGTCATGCTGAACTTCGGTTTTTTCTTAGATTTATAAAATGCCTCGACCTTACAGGTGGAAACGGCCTTGTAAATGACCAAGTTATGAAATGAAACATGACCTAGCAGGTCATTTGAGATCTATTTAGTTGTTAATTTCTTTTAGACCTAACAGGTCACTCAACATTGACGCTACGTCGAATTAAATGTGGCACACCTCCACTCCCCTAACCGGGGCTACGTCGAACAACTTCAGCGATATCATCCCTCCCTTACCGGGGCTACCTCGAACTCTTTAAAGAAACGCACAATTTCTTTAACAGAGCTACCTCGAGCCTTCTCAAGGGACATCCCTCAATCAAAATGCTATGAAATATTTTCTAAGTATTAAAGCACTTCAACAAGGTACCTACTTCGAGCAAAGTGAGTACATGACTCATTCGCCCTCACCAGGCTCCCTCGAAGTCTCAAAGCCCTTCAACAAGGCACCCACCTCGAGCGAAAGTGAGTATGACACTCATTAATCCTAACAAGGCCACCTCGAGCAAAAAAAATCCCTTCCAACAAGGCACCTACCTCGAATGAACCTGAGGCTCATTAGCCCTAAACGGGCTAATTCGAGTAGAGGTCATTTGGGCAACGACATATGAAAATTGTCACTCGTTCAAGGCATGCAACTACCTCGAACTAAATGAGGAGTTCCCTAGTATGAGCATACATCGAATGAGGTTACTCGAAGAATCTGAAATATTTTCTAAGTCTAAAAGCCCTTCTATAAGGCAACCACTTCGAGCAAATTGAGTATAGGACTCATCAGCCCTCACCAGGCAACCTCGAAGAAGGAAATCGTATTTTCAAGGCATCCACCTCGAAGTCGTCTTAGAGCAAATTGGTCGAAGTTTCCATGGATCACTTAAGAAGAGGTACTCATCATGTGATCAAATCATGATCATCATCGAGTTACAATGATGACTTCATGATCATCATATCGTATATATGTATCTGGAAATAGGAATCTGGGCATCCTCATCCATATCTAACACCACAAAATCAACAGGAATATAGAATTTCCCTACCCTAACAGGAACGTCCTCTAAAACACCTAGAGGGTATTTTATAGAACGATCCGCCATCTGTAAAGTGATTTGTGTGCATTTAAGGGCTCCCATGTTCAGTTTCTTATAAGCAGACAATGGCATAACAGAAACAAAAGCACCTAAATCACACAAAGCCATATCAATAAAAATAGGTCCAAGATGGCAGGGTATAGAAAAACTACCAGGATCTTTTAACTTTGGTGGGGTTTTATTTTATATAAAAGCACTACACTCTTCAGTAAGAGCGACACGTTCTACCCCACCAAAGTCTCTTTTCTTAGTGATCATGTCTTTCAGAAATTTGGCATAAACAGGCACTTGGGTAATTAAATCTGTAAATGGAATCGTTACCTCAAGGTTCTTGACCATAGCCAAGAACTTACCAAATTGCTGATCGACCTTAGATTGTTGCATCCTGTGAGGAAAAGGTAGCCTTGGTGTAAAAGGCGTTTCAGAAACCTTCTCTTTTTTCTTCCCTGTCTGTTCAGCTTCTGCAGACAAATCGACTTCAGACGTCGAATTCTTTCTTTTTCCTTCCTCTACCACCCTCTTCTTCCCTGCAGTCGGGGTAACCTCATCAATGGGCACTGGAGGGGCATCATATGCAATGCCACTACGAAGAGTGATGGCATTCACATGTTCTCTCTGAACTGGTTGCCCTGGCAATTGTCCCTGCTGCCTCTGTGCATTAGATTCTGCCAACTGAGCAACTTGAGCCTCGAGAAGTTGGATGTGCTTCTCTTGAGCCCTACTTGTTTCCTCATTTGCCTTTTGCATAGACAATATCAGTTTCATCAGTTCAGAATTGCTAGGCTCTTGTGGGTTGTTTTGTGGAGGTGGGGTGTGGAAATTTTGTGGAGTTTGGAAGTTATTGGGATGATGGAAGTTTTGTGGTGGTGGTCTTTGGAAATTTTATGGGGGTTGATGGTATGAAGGTTTAGGGTAGTTTTGTGGAGGTGGAGGTTGATGGTTTTGTGGGTTTTGGTAGTTATGTGAAGGGGGGAAGGTTTGTGGTCTTTGTTGGAAGGCATTGACCTGCTCCATCTGAAATTGACTGAACTGACAGTCATGCCCAAAGTGACCCTGAACACCACATACCTCGCAGTAAGATGAGGTAATGGGTGCTACTGCATACATAGCATTGATACTCAAAGGTGGAGGTGTCGGACTAGAAGACTTCATTAGCTGCTGAGTTAGTTGCGCCATCTGAGATGTAAGCAATGAAATAGCGTCAACTTCAAGTACCTTCTTAGTCAAACTCCTAGATGATGAATGGTCATTGGCTGCAAGATTTGATATGAATTCATAACCCTCATCAACTGCCTTGTCTAAAAACACTCCTCCTGCAGACGAATCAACAATACACTTCGTCTGAGGCTGCAGACCATTGTAGAATGTCTGCGTCAAGAACCATTTGTCCATATTATGGTGTGGACACTCTCTCTGTAAATCTCTAAACCTAGCCCACGCTTCCCTTAATGTTTCATCAGGCTCTTGGGAAAACGTGGCTAGTTTATTTCTGATTTCTGCTGTTTTAGTGGGTGGGTAATACTCTCTCATAAATGCAGCAGAAATCTCACTCCACTCGGTTTCCTGCACATCGCTCAACCACTTCTGGGCTCTATCTCTCAAAGAAAATTCGAACAACATGACCTTTA
The DNA here is from genome assembly GCA_947645195.1 of Patellifolia procumbens. NCBI lineage: Eukaryota > Viridiplantae > Streptophyta > Magnoliopsida > Caryophyllales > Amaranthaceae > Patellifolia > Patellifolia procumbens. The sequence goes on along the minus strand of CANSGD010001379.1, from coordinate 564,809 downwards.
ACTGATCTGGAGTGACGCCGGCATGTTTAACGGTTCGACAAAGTTGTTGAAACCGTTGCAGATGATTTGCCGGATCTTCAGTAGGATGCCCACCAAACTGATTTTGCTGGACCATGCTGATGAGTCCAGGCTTAATCTCAAAGTTGTTAGCGGCGATGGTGGGCATTGGTGGTCCAGTAGAAAGACCATCCGGGTTAGGCACCCCATATGACTTCAGTGATTTTGACATAACTGAATTCAAGGTGTCTGTTCCAGAGGTGTTCAGCTGAACAGACTGCTTTTCTTTCTGCTTTATCTTTCGGATCCGCCTGATTGTCCTTATAAGATCGGGGTCCGCTGGAATTGGGGAACCGTTTCTTTGGGACCTGGGCATACAAAAGAAACAAAAAGCAGCAGTAAAATGTACCTCGATTGAAACAATGAAGTTCCAATGAGGTACAGAGAAGTAGACCAAATAATTAAATAAAAACTTAGAGAACTAGCCGTCTCCCCGGCAATGGCGCCAAAATTTGATAGGTTTTAGTCGTGTCACCTAATCAAAAATAAACCTACGGACCTCTAACTAGGTAGTCAGTGGAAGCAGGGTCGAATCCACAGGGAGACAGAGTTTCTAAATCAATATTCAACCAATTCAGCTACTCCAGATGAAATCAGGAAGGAATTAATTAAACTAAGGAATAGACTACGGAAGACTGAATAAATCGAGGATTAAACTATGGAATAAAAGTCTAGGGTATTAGGTCGGTCCACCATGCTTATACCAATCAAATAGGGTCAACTACTATTAAAACCTAAGTCAAGAGTCGGGGGATTAGAGCCTATGTTGAGCTATGGTTAAGACTCAACGCTCATAGTTCAACATACGCCGCATGTTCACTAACGTAATCAGAACTACTGATGTGTCCTAGGCCTCTAGTCGTAAGACGGATCTGTGCAAACAACTATTAACCACAAGCAATCAATGAAATTGTACACTGACATTAATTACTCAATAAGAACAAACCACATCACAATCACCCTAATCAAGCCCTAGAAATTGATAGAAATCTAAATCACAATCATGGTATAAACATGGCTTTCCTATCTAACACCCTAGAAAGAGAACTACTCACTCATAATCGAATCGGCAACAACAAAACTAATATGAAACCCTAAGAATTGCATCATGAACAATTAAATAATTAAACTAAGCAATCAAAGTAATTAAAGAGATAAAGAGTAGAGAAGAGTACCAATTGACGGAAAGCAGGAACTTTTATTGAAATCGAAATAGGTTTGATCACCTCTAAATTAATCTAAAGTGTTTGAATTAAACTAAGAGCAATGTAGAATAAAACTAGTCTAAAACCTAATGAAAGATGAATAATATATGAATGAAAGATCCCCAATAAAAATGAGGAAAAAGGTATTTATAATACCCCTCAAATTAACTAAAAAACGGAAACAAAAGGCGAAATCCGCGTAAAAGGGTGCCAGACCCGATCGGGCCCGAGCACAGTACCCGATCGGGCCGCGGTACAAAAGTCATTGGTTTGCGTCTTGGGCCTTCGCGTAGCAGCAGCGCAGCATTAACTTAATATTACGGCCCACCCGATCGGGCCTTGGGCAGCCACCCGATCGGGCCAGGCGACGAAATGTGTCAGCAAGTTCCTCTCGAAAGCAGCAGAAGAATGAGACCAAGCAGCACTCCACCCGATTGGGTCGGGCGGTGGTCACCCGATCGGGTCTGGGCACATGTGTGCTCGCCCGATCTGATCGGGCATACATTGCCCGATCGCGTCCGCAACTTTCATACCCGATCATAAATATTTCGCCCGATCGGGCCATTTCTGCCCGATCAGTGCACGGAAAACTCCTTTGACTCCTTGGCTCTCTAATCTTCACGTTTAGGGGTCTTGGGACCTCCTAAACTATCCATAAAGCTCGTGAGCCATCCTACGTGCCTCGTAACATCTCGTAAAGCCGTGGTTGCTCGGAAATAAGGAGAAAACTCCATAAAACCTGCAATTCAACATTAAAATACAAAACCACAACTATATACGATAGTTAGCACAAAATAGCTCCCAAGAGCTCCAATGACGCACAAATTAACTTGTAAATAAAGGAGAAAACTCTATATAAATACGTAATATCAGTTACGAACTCATTCGAGTTTTGAAGTCACTCGAGTCGAAGCAAAAATGAAGACACCCATTCGAGTTCTTTGGTCACTCGAACAATAAACGTTCGAGGAAGGCCGCTCTTGAGCATAGTCTCCCTGTGTTGGATAAGCATAAGGAATGGAACCGACGTCGAGCGTAGCTGGGCGTAAGATCTGTTACGCACCTCAAGCTATTATGGGTATCATCATCATCCTCGTCTTCGCGTTCATGCCTCGTGTTTATGAGTCACATTCCGTCGGGCTTCTGTACATGACAGTGGTGCTTGAATTCACTTTCGAGCATCATCATCCTTGTCATCACTTGCATTGAAAGTCAATTATGCGTGATACGCTTCAAAGAGCTGCATAGAAGATTCGGCCGAGCAAGGAAGACCCTTCGAGTGAGGGTGTTCGAAAAACACCCTTCGAGTGAGGGCACTCGAAACGAGCTATTGTGTGGGAATTCATGCCTCGAGCTATCATTGAAATAAATAATGCATGCATGGAACTTGACTATATACCTCGATCTGTTTCATGGAACTCAACTATGTGCCTCAAGCTGTTCGAACGCCCTGCATGGGATTGGCGAGAAGCTCGGTGTTTAGATGAGAAAGAGCAAGATGAGCTCGGTTATGGCTGCTTTAGGTGTCGTAGAAGATGGCTTTGGATTTGGCTCCATATTGACCTTTCCTTACGCAGCAGGGAGAGAATGGGTCACTCGAAATTTGACTTTTAAATATGTGGTTGTATATTGGCGATCATCATCATCATCACAACATGCATGATGTACCTCGAATTATCATGGGAAACAACATATTGTAAAACCAAAGCCCATTGAGCATTTTCATGCACTACAAGACAAAGTGTAAATTCTATTAAATATGATGCTACCAAGACTTGATTCCATCCAGAATAATTTTTTTGCATTATTAAAATTTGAGATGGAATTTTACTTGCACGCAAACCAAGGTTAGTAGGTAGTCGAAGTTGGAGGCAAGTCGAAGCTGCGGCGGTTGGAAGTTTGCTTCACTCAAAAAGTCTCTTTTTGTACGTCGAAGTGTTGTATTAAGATCATTCAAAATTTGAGGACGTTCCAAGTTTAAAGTCAGTCGATTTTTTAAGTCACTCGAAGTATGAAACCACTCGAATTTGGAAAGCATTCCCTACCCTTAACAAGGGTACATCGAGTTTTCAAAACATGGACATTCCGCTCCACATCAAAGTTCCATCGGGATCCTGAACTCTGACATAGAGCGTGGGGCTAATGTTCGGCCCACTCCAGTCATGGCCCACCTTACCGGTGAAATAACTAAAATACCCTTGAGGTATAAAATCACCATTTTACCCCTGGGGCTTTACAGGCCAGAAAGTACAAGCTTTCCGTCAAGGCCATTGACAAAAAGGCTTTCATGACGTCATCACCTTCGCCAGGTGATGTCACCTCAATATTACCTATAAATAGTAACTTCACCTGATCAGTCAGGTACGTTCATTGACGTTTTTACACACATTCCAAAACATTTACTACTCTCGTACCTTTTGAGATCAGATCTGACTTAAGCATCGGAGAGCCAATCTCGGGAACATCCCCAGGGTAGTTCACCGTGCTCGGTTTTGCAGGTACCGAAAATTCGAAGACCTTGGACTTGTTACTGGTTACTATCTTAGCTGGATTTAGACTCCCCCGAACTATAAATTTCTACTGTGTTTCTTGTACCCGAAACAGTATAGTTTTCAATCTTTGTCATTTTTTTCGATCTTTTGGGAATTTTTTTTCTTGGGAACCCATTGTTAGGTTATGAGCCTCTCTGGGGACTCCTCTCTTCTTTTGTGTTTCTTGGTTGTGCCAAATGGTATTGGTCATATTGGTGTTCGTTTTCATTCATAAAGATCCAATCTTGATGTGTTTCTTGATTTTTCTTGATTTTCTTGGTGAGTCTTGAAGTTGCGGAGTTAAGGATTTGGAGGAAATAAAGAAAAAATTAGGGAAACTAACTAAAGCACAGTTCCAAGCTAGGGCAGAATTCCAAGAATCTAACACTAGAAATTCGAATGCTTTAAGAACCTTAAACGGGACTATAAACAAAAGATTCAATCCTAATCATGCTGAGTTTGTTGGGTGTAATTATGACGAGTCACTTGAGCATGTTAAAGTAAAATCATATTTTCATGTTGATCAAGAGAAAGTTGTTGCTATTTCTACTTGGGTTGCACATTCCAATGTCAGTTAATGTAGAAGTTTCTATGGACTTGCTTTATTTTATCGAAGATTTATTCCAAACTTCTCCACCATCATGGCCCCTATCGCTGAATTATTGAAGAAAGGGGAATTTTCTTGGTCTCCCTTGGCACAAAGAGCGTTTGATGAGGTGAAACAGAGGTTATGTAGCGCTCCTATACTTGCTTAACCTGGTTTTAATAAATTGTTTGAAGTTGAATGTGATGCAAGTGGAGTTGGAGCTGGAGTTGGAGCTGTGTTGGTGCAGGAAAAGAGACAGATTTTTTTCTTGGTTAAGTGGTGTTAGACTTAACTACTCTAACTATGATCGAGAATTTTATGCTATTGTTAGGGCACTTGATCATTGGTCTCATTATTTAAGACCTAAACCATTCAGTTTGCATAGTGATCACGAGGCCTTAAAATACATTTACGGATAACAGAAACTAAATCATAGGCATGCTAAGTGGGTGAAATTCTTACAATCTTTTACTTTTTCATCTAAGTATAAAGAAGGTAAGACTAATGTTGTGGTTGATGCATTGAATAGGCATGCCTATATGTTAGCTATGGTGGATGCTAGGGTTTTAGGATTTAAGCAAATTAAACTTTTGTATGTTGATGATGATGATTTTTATTCTTACTTTCGTAAACCTGAGGGCATGTATATTGTTCAGGAGGAGTACTTATTTAAGGGAAACAGGCTATGTATTCCAAAATGTGGTGTGAGGGAGTTGCTTGTTAGGGAAGTACATAGTGGGCGAACTGCTGGGCATTTTGGGATTCACAAGACATACGATACCTTATGTGAACATTTTTATTGGCCTAACATGATTAAAAAATGTCCATATGGTAGTGAGTAGATGTGCCACGTGTCAAGTCCAAGAGTACTTTTGACATAGGACTCTATACTCCTTTGCCTGTTTTAGATTCCCCTTGGGAGAGTGTTTTTATGGATTTCATTGTTGGCTTGCCTCGGACTCAGAGAGGCAAGGATTCTATTATGGTGCTTGTTGATCATTTTTCGAAAATGGCTCCATTATTCCTATGCATAAAACTGACGATGCTTCTCATGTTGCTGATGTGTATTTCAAGAAGATTGTAAAGTTACATGGTTTACCTAGGAGTATTGTTTCTAACAGGGATACTAAATTTCTGAATCATTTTTGGAGGAGTCTACGGAAGATGGTTCCGCTAAATTGTTATTTTCGACAAGTCATCATCCACAGACAGACGGTCAGACTGAAGTCACAAATTGAACTTTAGGGTCATTGTTGCGTACCTTGTTAGTAAAACCCCAAAAAAATTGGGATATAAAGTTACCTACTTGTGAATTTGCTTATAATCGTTCTCATTCATCCACTACTTCATTTTCACCTTTTGAGATTGTATATGGCATTAATCCTTTTCTGCCTATTGATTTTGTAATTTTGCCCAAGTTTGAAATTCATACTGATGCTAAGAAAAGGTTGAAGGTGTTTAAAAAGACTTGTGAGTAAGTCAAGGCATGAATTGAAAAGATGAATACGCTATACAAACAAAGAGCTAACAAAGGGAGAAGGCAACATCAATTTCGTGGGGGTAATCTTGTGTGGGTACATTTGAGGAAGGAAAAAAAGGAAGAATAAGTTAATGCCTCGGGCTGATGGTCCCTTCAGAGTTAAAAAGGTTGTTGGAGGTAGTGCTTACAAGATCGAGCTCTCTAGTGACTATGGTAGCGTAAGTGCTACTTTCAATGTTGGTGATTTGTCTCCCTATTATGATGATGAGATTTGAGGACAAATTCTTTTGAATAATGGGAGATTGATATGGATGTAAATGTTCCTTTAACTCAAGATGAACCTGCTATTTTGATTATGGAAGTCATCAGATTTAATTTAAATTCCAAACAAACTTTTGTAACTTTATTGTCTTCGGTTGGGGAGGATATTCAAATTCTGTAAATAGTTGAGTCTATAGTGTAGAGTTTGCCTACAGCTTTTTACCGTTTCATTTGAAAAGGGTTTTTCTTGTTTTAGTCTATTTTAGGTCATTTAAATACTATAATTTAAAAAATATTATTGAGCCGATAGTTTAGTTTAGAGTCAAAGTTATTGATCAAGATGGCAATATGAAAAGAAGAAGGAAAATTCAACCCAGAAGGAAGAAAGTCAACAAGAGAATGGAGCCTAAGATCTACATGGAAGATAAGATAAAGCTGGTTACTAAAAGATAAGATTTACAACAAGTTTTCCTAATTCTCCAAGGAGTTGTAAAATCTAACTAGATTAGGAGAATGAGAGCGGTGGACGCCAATCTAGTGTTTTTCTAAGTATTATTGGTTTTTGTTTGGATTCATTGATGTACTATAAATAGGCCATGAGATCAATAAAATTTAGGAAAAATTGGATAGAACAATAATAACTATAAGTTTATTGAACAAAACAGCACCAACAAAAAAAGGTGCACAAAACAATACAAACTTTTTCCAATCTGAGTAGAAAACGACATAAGTGTTTTTTTGGCCTGGTGTTCCCTAATTCTGGTGAATCTCTAGTATTTTAGCTTTTTTTCATTTTTCTATCTTTTTCCCTCCACTTTAAATAAACTATTGGATCTAAAACTCACCTTATGTCCTCTTTCAAACCCTATTACTTCCCCCAGATTGATTTTGTCTATCAAACCCTAGAATTGGAAAATGTGTGGCAAATGTTCAAGGAAGAAATCAAAAGGCTATTGAGGGAAAAAGATAACAAAGTGAAAAGAAAAAAAATCTAAAATACTATAGATTCACCGGAAATAGGGAATCTCAGGTCAAAAAAACACTTATATCGTTTTTTGCTCCAATTAGAAAAGGTTCGTGATGTTTTGTGCACCTTTTTTTGATGCTGTTTTGTGCAACAAACGTATAGGTTGTGTTGTTTGATCCAATTTTTCCTAAAATTTATTATGCATTATTCAGAAAACTTTTTTTTACTTAGAGTTTTAAATTCTTTGAGAGTTTAAAAACAATCCACTAAAAAAATGAGTGGGTTTTAGCAACTAAATTTGGCAACCAAATTTGTAATAGTAACTAAATAGCAACAAAAATCGATATTTTGTTGCCTAAAGAAAGTTGGCAACGAAAATTAAACAGTTGGTTGCCAATATGGCAACGGATTTTTACATATTCGTTGCTAAGATTTTTACATAAGAATAATGGCAACCGTTTGTTAATTTTCGTTGCCAAGTGTAGCAACGAAATTTTATATTTTGGTTGCCTAAAGAAAGTTGGCAATGAAAATTTAACAGTTGGTTGCCAATATGGCAACGGATTTTTACATATTCGTTGCTAAGATTTTTCACTACAAAAACGAACATGTTTTAGCAACCAACTGATATTTACGTTGCCAAGCTAGTTTTTCAGATTTTTAATGGCAACCAAAATTTTAATTCGGTTGCCATTTTAGCAACCAAAACTATAATTTCGTTGCTATTTAGCAACCAAAACTATAATTTGGTTGCCATATGTAACATCCATAACTACATTAAAATATTTGTTATACTATTTATGTGAACAACGTGCATCATTCTATTAAGGAGCTCATGTGATAAGATACTCCGCAGTTAAGCGTGCTCGACTGGGAGTAGGCATGGGATGGGTGACCTCCTGGGAAATGAAATGTAGCAATGCTGAAATTGGCAATGAAACAACAAAATACGTTGCTAAAGTTGGCGACGAATATTTCAAAATCCGTTGCCAACTTTTCGAAACCAACTTGACAACCATTTTGGCAACAAATTATATTTGGAAGCCAGTTGGCAACCAATTTGTTTAAAATTTCGTTGCCATATATAGATGGCGACTAGCATTTTGGCAACCAACAATTTTGGTTGCCAATCCGTTGCTAATTTGACTTGGGAACCAAATTTCAAAGAATAGCAACGATTTTCAATGGTTGCAAAAATAAGAATTTTTTGTAGTGATCTTTTAATAATTTTCAGGAGTATTAATTTTTGAGAGTGCAACTTATTAATGTTCAAGATTGTTCTTAATAGAGTTGTGATTTATTTGTGAGTTCAAGAGTGTTATTCGCAAATAAAATATCTCGTTCTTTGTTACATTGAAACTTTCGGACTTAAAGGCTTCTTTTAGATAATCCTTTGCTTGGAACTTTCGAATTTGTCTTCTTTATTTGAGAGGGCAAACGCTTCATATATGAAAGATGGTTGTGGCGTAAAACAATTTTCTTTGATATCGAATTTGCCCCATACCACATACGGACGCAAAGGTCATTGATCTCAAGGGTTACATGACCTTAAACTCCCTGGTGTAAGCAAGATTATCGATTGAGAAGTATCATGAACATCACGAAAAGCTATGGAGAATGTGTTTATCTTTTTGTGGGATGGTCATGAAAAACTTCTCTAGGTTGTACGCCCTATACCTGTACCGGAGGAGAGTCTGACCATATATAAGCCCATATGGGATTCCATACGAAAATCAATTGGTGATAGATGAAGTAGTCCATCAGACATATATGTGAATCACCACCACCCCCTCCTTCTTCGACGTGGGAGCACAAGTGTGTATTCTCCTTAACACTCCTCCGCACTTGCAAGCCTATCGTCAACTTGCAATCTGGATTGGTCACAAACATCCTGGTTGAGCCTTCTTTCTGGCCATCTAACATAAGGTCAAATAACCCCTACTTGAGACAATCACAACACTGTTAGACTACTTTCACTGACCTTGTACACCTAGGCCTGCATCGAAGAATGGTCTAACCACACATAAGCTTATATGGGTCCATCCTAAAACCAATTAGAAGTAGCCCATCAGACATATATGTGAATCATCGATCTTCTCCTCTTTCTTCATCGTGGGATCATGAGTGGGTATTATCCTTATTTTAACAGATCACTTTGTATCTTTATGGTCTTGAACTGAATTTAAGAGGCCAAATATAATGGCCTCAAAAACCCAAAATGGAAGGTAATAATATACGCTTAATTTGTGCAGCAAACCAGGCGCCAAAATGAAGAACAAAATCAAGGACATAATCTCAAAGTGAATTTGACACATAAAAATTAAAAAGATGATGAATTTGACATTTATTTGAACTTGCCCGCCAATAACTAGCATTATATCAGGTCATCTTCAAATGCACTATCAATAAAAAAGAAGATGTCGATTTATCCTTCTTTTCACGTTAAAAAAATCAATTAGATTAACTAGTCATAACTTTTCACTGCATTAAAATCGATATCGAAAACAGGTTTAACATATCATTCTTAACAGTTAATATTCTCAACTCTGATTAAGACAAAGAAACAAAACAAATTAGATGTACAAATAGTAAGATAAAGGTAATTGGATCGTCCTATTTGAACAACAAATTAGGTGAATTTTAGACCCCTACAGCTTATAATGGACTCCAACTTCTGTACTTTATTACGATATAAAGTTAGTGATAAGATTGACAAAATTGTAAGGGTGTCAAAATCGTCCAATTACAATGATAGGATCAATATAATTGTGGTCTTGTGGATCAATAACGATGGTAAATTCTTTCATTATCATTGTTCTTAAAATTTCAATCCACATATTACTATATCTTGTAATAACCATAATTCATCCGCCGATTCTTCAACATCAGTCGTTCGGATCCCACTTAGTTTCTTAAAAAGAACCTGTCGAATACCGATCTTACTACGTAGACTCATAATTCTATATATATGACATTTTCATACTACTCAACTTATAAGTTCAAATGGTACGATCTTAATTCGATTTTATATACAATTGATCCTTTTATTAAAATCATAAAATAATGAAATTTTTGTCAAAAATCACCTTTTATAATACACATTGTAGGTTTAACTACATTTTCTAATTATTTTTACTTTAACTACCTCTTATAATTAAAACCATTAGATTTCACTACCAAAACTACTTCAGGTCATTTTAAAATGCACTATCAATATAAAAGACGATGTTGATTTATCCATCTTTACACATGACAATACACATTAAAAGGGTCACTTAATGTTTTCCCCATTGCCAAAAAAAAAATGTTTTCCCAATATCTTTTCAAAAAATTAAAAAAAATAAAAATAAAAACTAAAACTTCTCACCGGTGTTGGAACGTTATTGCAACAGTTAACATGTGCGTGCTAGATGCTTTTATGAGATTGACAAGTAAAGGAAGTCAAAAAAAATTAATTATGTCTCTCACCTTAAAAAGATTAATTCTTTATCTATCCATGCATATAAGGAAAAATAAAATTTATGGCTTAACCTTAACCTATGCTATAAAGCATAAGATTTGAAGGACCATTATCTCATCTTAATATAATTACGTTTGATTTTGTGTCTTTGTTGAACGATGAACCATTTTTGTGATGAAGTTAATTATGAACATTTTTTCATAGTTAGGACGTTTTTTTAGTCATAAACTACCTCCGTTCCATAATTATTGTAACTTTTGACATTTACACTATTTATACACTCTTCTTTGACCTTTTTCTGATCTATACATAAAGATAAATATTGTTACGTGGGATCTTGTTAGATTTGTCTCAATATATGCTTAATTAATATCAACTTTTCATAATTTTTACTACTTAGATTAAAATTACTGATATTAGAGTTTAAAGTAGTGCATGGGACTTTGGGGGTATAATAACATATGAAATGGAGGTAGTATAATTGCTAAGAATAACAAGCAGAGTAAGGCCCTATTCAGTTCACCTTTAAATAATAATATTCAGTAAAAATATATTCAGTTCAGTAAAAATAAGTTCAATTCAGCAAAAATAAGTTCAGTTCAACAAAAATAAGTTCAGTTCAGTAAAAATAAGTTCAGTTCAGTAACAACAATCAGTAGTGTAAAGAAGAAAAAATAACATAAATCAATAAAAATAAGTTCAGTTCAGTAAAAATAAGTTAGTTCAGCAAAAATAAGTTCAATTCAGCAAAAATAAGTTCAATTTAGTAGAAATAAGTTCAGTTCAGTAAAAATATGTTCAGTTCCATAAAAATAAGTTGAATTGAACAGGGCCTAAGTCTTATGGTAGAAATATATCCACATGTATATGGATAAACGATAATAAATTTTGATGGGTGAGATTGATTTGCCTTTCTTCTTCTCATAGGTCGTCTATTTATAAAGATAAACTATAATTGTTTAATTAACCATCGTACCTTACGTGAGTTTAACACGCACTTTGACATTATAACCTTTAAAACCACTTTATTGTAAAGAGTTCAATACTTGAAGTAACTTTCACTTTGAAACCATGGCACTAGGGGCGTTAATGAGTTTAGCCTGTTCGCAAGCTGCTCGAGTTCGACTCGAAGTTTTCACAAACCGAGCACAGCCATGTTCGGCTCGAGAAGTTCGTGAACAGGCTCAAAATATTTTTTTTAATTATATTTTGGAAAAAATATAAGAAAATACCAAGGTTTTAACACTTTTTCAAATTAAATACCAAGGAGTTGCGAAATGTAAAATAAATACCAACAATTTATGTTTTTCTTAGAAATTCATACCAACTAACAAATATCCGTCTATTTTTCCGTCACTTTTTCACCCAAATTTAACTCACCTTAGATTTTTTGTTGTTCAAAGATGAAATTGAATGTAATCCTGTTAGTTGGTATGGAATCCTAAGACAGAAAAATAGACGGATATTTGTTAGTTGGTATGGATTTCTAAGAAAAACATAACTTATTGGTATTTATTCTACATTTTGCAACTTCTTGGTATTTATTTTGAAAAAGTTTTAAAACCATGGTATTTTTTGACGATTTATCCTTAAATTTTTTTAACATAGTGACCTCAAATATTAGTAGAATATTTTTAATAAGTCTAGGAAAAATAAATAAACTTAGTTATAATATATTATATCTTATAAATATACTATATTTTGTTATAATTTTTTGAACCCAAGTCGAGTTTTGTGTAACTTGGACTTGATAATCTAAGTTCGAAAAAGCTCGAGATTCGGCTCGAGCTCGAGCCAAGTATAACGAGCCAAGTTTGAACGACCCCAAGCTCGGGCTCGGCTCATTAACACCCCTACATGGCACCATTTTGTTTTAACCATTCAATAACAATATTATGTTTCCATGTAGAACTTGAAATATAAAAATTAGTAGTAAAAAGGGGTAGAAATTTCATTGCTTTATGTGTGTATATAGACTTTGTGGATGTAAAGGCTGTTGTCTATCTAAGTTTTCGTCCCTCTCTTGGAGAAGTCCATCGAAAATATTTTGTTCAACATTTTTTGGCAAGAGGAAGGGGCCCGGACTCTACTCAGGTTTTAATTGGTCAGACATTTTGAGAGACGGGAAAATGATAAGGGAAATCCTACTTTTAAAGTGCCCATAGTAAGGATTGAACCCTCAACCTCTAGATTGAAAGGCTTTCTACTTTCCATTAGACCAAGCCTTGCTTATATGAGATGACTTAAGTTGCAAAAAGTTGCTTTGAGTGAGTTATATTATGTCTTTCTTTCTTAGCCGTGAGTACACCCTTGAGAGTGATTCATAAGGCTTTTCTTTGTATCTTTTAAAAAATATATACTTTCGCCGTTTTTTATTAGTTGTGACACTTTTTATATAAGGAAGTTTTAAATTAGTTGTGACATCTTCTTATTTGGGCTCTCTATCTCTCTCCTATCACCCGGACACCTCTTTTATTTCTCTCTATCTCTTCTCTCCAAATATTGTTTAGAATTCCGTGAAATAAAAAGCGTGACAACTGATTAAAAACGGATAAAGTATATATATATCTCTTACGTTTTTTCTACAGATAATATACTAATATCTCTTCTTACCGTTAAAAAAAAGAGTTACTTGAAATTTTTAATTGAGACAAAGGTACAAAACTAGTGTGATTAATTCTAACAACACGAACTGTTCATATGATTGAACCAATGAATATGTGAAATGCTGTTACAAACAGACATATTGGGTTCTGGAATGTATCTAGCCATCAGTTGACAGAAATTGAGATTCTTCGGAATAATTTTGGACGTAAACGACAATGTCAAATACCTTTGCGCCAAAATAAAAGCTACGATTTCCCTTAATTCGAATCAAACATGAGATGATGTTACCAGATCTGCCTTTTCTCATTTTATTATACTCGTTAAATTCGGTGGTTATTTGATTGAAATGAAAAAACATGGCAAATAAAAATCTCTCGTATTGGAAATCTGTTGAGTTGTTTAATTGACAACAAAATAGCAAAATAGAGGATTTGAAAATTCGTAAGAATTTTGAGTCCCCACAAAATAGAGGGAGTTGCTTACCTAGGTCCCCTATAATTCCTCCATTGTCAATCAAACAAAGTACCTAATTTTTCATGAATTTGATTATGGGGTGTTTGAGAACATGAAATTCATTTCCAAATGCTGAATTGGTTCAAATAGAGTGTTTGGGAAGGTGTGAAATTTGAAATTGGAAATTGGTCCAATTCTTACCAAATTCCAAGCCTTTTATTTATAGCCCCAATTAAAGAATATAAAATTCTAATCTAAGAGCTGTCATTTGGAATTCCAATCTCTTCCAAGATCTATTTTTCTTTCTCCTGTATGTTGAATTCTTCAGCAACGAGAAGACATTGACCTTCGTTGCCGATGCACACCAGCAGCAAGAACAAATCTATTTATCTTTTAGTTCTATTGTCATGAACAAACACCAGTGGATCTTCAATATTTGTTACAACCGACTTCTCCTCTCTGCAGTGAAACTCAATCACATTGCTGAAATTTTTTAAACTTCTCTCTTGATATCCTTTCTTTATAACCAGACTCATAAATTTGCACCTTATTTGAGTTGAAAGTCAACATTTTGTAATTTTGCCGAGGTTAATATTTTTTTGAAGATTACTGCTCAAAAATTTTTGCCCATGATTTGATAATCTTTTCCATGAAGGAACAAGATAAAATACAAAACTATTTCGTAAACTCCAACCATCAGGTTAGACTTTTTATTTTAATTGAGTTGGTCCTTTCAGAATTCCTGGGCTTGGAGGGGCCTTAAATGCTCCAAAGTCTGAATGTTATAGGGGGTGTTTGGCAAATGACTTTTGGGTGGTTTTTTCATTGGTTTCCGACTTTTGGTTTTTGTTTCTGGTCAAACAGCCAAAAAAACTAATTGGTAACCGCGTTTTCAGCCAAAAGTTAGAAGTTGTTTTTACAAGCTTTTATGGCTGCCTTTTGACTTTTACTTCGATTTTGTACCAAACTGCCAACAATAACAATTACTTTTAGTAAGCCCTTTTTTAATAGTCAATTATTATACAGCCGGTCAAACCAACCAGCATATAAAGCCACCAGCCAATAGCCACCAGTCAACCGTCAAATACTCCATAGGTGATAAATAAATGAAAAAATTGACTAGAATAATCCAAATTATGACCGTTCTGACAAGAATAATCCAACTATGGGTTATTCCTGTATAATCCCAACTATGGGGGGTCTGCCACAAATGCACCACGCCCTGAAGAAAACTAGTATAATAGGTAATAAAGGCCACGTGTTGTGCTCTGATTTACCATATATATTAATTTCGTTTTGTATTTTTTAAATTCACACTCTTAGCCTAGAACCCATCTTCCTCTCTCACTCAACTACCATCCAAACAACCACCATCTACCAGCCCCAGCCACCACTCCTACTTAAAAACCTAACCTACTACCACTTTCCTCCTCCGTCGCATCCTCACCACCACTTCCTCCGCATCATTCTCTTTGTCACTTGTCAACTCCACCTCCACAAACCAACTTCCCCAAATCCCAAACCCCCTCAGAGCAACAATTCCAAACATGGGTCTAATTTCTCAACCCTAGGTTCACCCCGTTAGACGTCAACCACACTCTAAATTCGCCAATCTGACCTGATTTGGCCTATTTCATTTACCGATGGACTTCCCACCAACGCAACTATACCCACGACACATCCGACGAGGGAGAGGGAGAGGAAGAGGGGTAGGGAGAGCGAGTCGTGAGACAATGTTGATTTTGAGGTTGCTGCGGTGATGGTGTTTGATTTGGGTTTTTACGGGTGGGTGCGAGAACGGGTGGCCTTTTTATGGCTCAAGTGTTTTGCAATGATTTTTTTAGGGATGGTGGGAAGGTTTCGGTGGTAGTTGTGAGTGGGTGGGAACGGTGGTGTGTTTTTGGGGTGGGTGGGGTAGTTATTAGTGGTTAGCTAGGATATGGGTGGGGTTTTAGGGGTGGCAAGGGTGGTTGTTTGGTTGCTCTAGGAGGAAAGTGGCAGGGAGGGCTGCAATGAGGGTGAGGTAGAGAGGGAGGAGATGGAGGCGTGAAGAAAAAGGAAAGCTCTGAATTTTTATTTTTATTTTTATTTTCTGTTTTTAACTTTTGAATCGTCGAACTCTGAGTCTTGTATGTGATGACTCATCCTTATGTTAACAAAAAGAGGATATTATTTATATTAATATTATATTCATGAGGTATTCCTATTAATTTCTACTTCCTCTGTTTTTTATTAGTTGACCTGTTTCTTTTATCACGTTTGCCAACGCGTAATTTCAATCACTTTTATCTTGGAAAATTGATGAGTAAAAATTATAAAAATATGATATTTTGAAAATATATAATGAGACGAATCTAACAAGACCCCACATGACTATATTTTTGTCAAAGTAGATCATGTGAATAGTGTTAAAAGTCAAAACGTGTCAACTAAATAAAAACGGATGAAGTATGTTTTAAGTACTTCATCCTTATGTTTGTAACTGAAAGAGTAATATATGAGGTATTTAGCCCAATAATGATTTTTTTTCTCAAATCTAGTTCCCTAAAGTCCCATTAGCGTAATGATTTGTGTTGTCATGTCAAGTCACGCATAGGGTTTTTACCCTTTTTTTTAAAATGAAAAGAACGAAGTTATTCACCATGTGTAGCATTTTTAGTGCCCCATGATTTGATCCAGTAAAATCAGGTATCCTAATTTTCAGGTTGGGTCATCTGCCAAATTCCAATCTTCAAAGAGGCTACCTGGTAATAAATAACCTTATGTAATGATAAGATAAGTATATAAAAATGCTTGTATATTTTAAAGTATATAATAATATATACAATTTTTTCAAGTTGTGTTACTAAAATTATGGTTCACATTAATTATTTAGATATTTATTTACAGATTAAATTAAAAGTTAATATAAGTTCCTTATTTATTTAGCATTTGGGTCATTACTCAATTGTATGTGAACCGAAAATATGACATTTCATGAATCAAATTTTGTACATGTCATTGCTTGAATTACATGCACTGATACACATACACCTCATTTTTCTAAGTAGGAGAAAAACATGATTTACATGGAAAACTATAAAGTCAAAACTTTGTACAACAAAGTTTCTTGGCTATACTAGTATAAGGACAAACGTATGAAACTATGAATTCAAAATGTCCATGTGTATATTGCCTTCACTACACTCATTATAATTAAGTCAATTCGCAGTTAAAGAAAATATATCTATATATAAAAAATGTAAGCATATATTGTAATTCATCACTCTCCCTTTTTTTCATCAATAATATATCTATGTTATTCTCATAAAAAAGTGATAAATTGTTCATGAGAAGATTTGAACCCGCGAGCTCGTGTAAGGAAGATACATACTCTAACCATTACTCCACTACACAATTGTTGCTTCTTTAATCAATAGTAATAATGATATTATGTGATTTCAATGAAAAACAATATTTTATTGCATTTATCAATAAAACTATTAATTTATAACTTTTTACTAACATCCTTTTACACCAAACTTTAGTTGTATTAAAGTACTAATATATAATACAGATAAAACCCCATAACATCGTTTGGACCTAAACAATAGTTGTTATATTATACTTCCTCCATTTCTTTTTAATTGCAACAATTGCCAAAAATGGAAATATCAAATTAATTGCAACAAATTTTTTCTTTCCTTTTGTACAAATCATTTCTTTTTATCTCTCTCTTTATCACATGTCTCACTTTCTCTCTCCATCCCTTTCACACTCACACTAAAATTTTGCCTAGGAGTCCACCCACTTAAGTTTGTTGCAATTAAAAAGAAACGGAGAAAGTAACTCTAACTTTACCTGACACACTTTCCATAAGATTTTGGGATAAAACCTAGCTAAAGAAAATTTTAAGTTCGAATACTCTTAAAGCTTTCCAGTGTAGTTGGTTTGGATGGACCGGTGCAAAATTCTGATTTGCACTTTTTCTTACCCAAAGGAAAAGAAAAAAAAGGTGGAAAAAGCCAGCTTATTATGCCTTAATATAGTCAGATATTCAGAATGATAAATAAGGGTTGTGTAGCCCAAGATGATAACTATGTTCATTTTGCCCCTTCTCTCTTTGTAGCTTTTACAGGCAATACTTTGTGTTATTTTTCATATATTCTCTTTCTTTCAAAACCCTTCATCATTATCATCAAACACCACTACACCACATCTTAATTAGTTTTCCTGCACCTAACAATCATCATGTCCTCATCCTTCTTCTTCATCTCATCATCATCATCATACTTAATTCCTCTACTTCTTCCTTATAACTTTTGTCAACTCTCTTCTTCTCTCTCCTTCATTACTTCCTTCAAAAGTAGGAAAAAGAAGAAGAAACTTTTTTACTTTTGAATATCTTGAACAAGATTTTTATATATAATGTTTACATTCCTGTTGTTTGAAGAAGATGAAGCGAAGATCGAAACCCTAATCTTTTCCTGGTAAGGGGAACATTATTTACAGTTGAAAAGAAGTGAGTTTGTTTCTTCCATCTTCTTTATTAAGATCCATCCATCCATCCATCTGTTGGGGAATTGAAGCATCATGGTCCGAAATTACTTCTATTTTCTAGTTACATATAGATCTAGTACTTAAAGTAGTAGTATATTTTATGTAATATGGTATGGTGTTTGATTTACATTATTTATTGTTGAATTACAAGTTTTATAAAGTATATGAAGCATATGTATGATAATATATATTAAGTTTTTCCCTTGTTTATGTTGTTTCATGATTTTGGTTGTTAGATCATTAGGATCAAAATTGTTGTCATAGTACGTACGATGTTGGTGCATTAATGTAGTTATTGTTGGGGTGCAAGTTTGTAGGAAACATGCAGATTTAATTTGATTTCTAAATGTATGAAAGACTTGAGAAGTTTAGGAAATATATATTCTCCCAAACAAGGAAAGGTATTCTTAGGTTGAGATCATGTGGAGTTTTTTTTAGAGTTGGTAGAGTTTACTCAGTATACTAATTTGTATATTTGTAATTGCACTCTGATTCTATTATATTACTTTGTTTAATAAACTGTACCAAATTTATAAACAAAAAACGAGGATTCCAACACGGTATTCTTATGTTAGATTATACAAAAGATATTTTCTAGTATGTAGAAGAATTTGTATACATTGGTTTAATCGCATGGCAATCTAATCTTCCCATAATCCTAATATAAAGGAAGATTTTGGTGAATCTAATAGAATTAAAAAAGAATTCTAAAACTGTTTGATTTATTTTTAGGTAATTACGTCATGTAGTTTGAAGTATAGATACACAACCATAGAAAATGATGTTTTCTGATATGTGAAGTATTCATTTTGTCCAATTCTACTTTAAGCTTTTTATGCAGAGCCTTAATTAGGACTATATTTAGCACTTTCAAACTGTTAATCAGGATTATATATATACTCTTCTATGTCAGTGGTTGTTTGTGTAGCTAGGGTTTTGCATATTTTCTATCATATTTGACTGTGCTTTGATTTGATTTGATTTTATACCATCAACATTGCTTTTGATGTATATGCTGTCTCCTGAAGCTGTCATAGATATATCAGTGTAAAAAATAGAAAAGGATTGGAAAGGACAAATTTATTTCACATGAATCTAGCAAACTTGCCTTTTTGGTTGCATAAAAAGTATCATGTTAGCATGTTTATAGTACTACCATACATAAGCTCGTGGTCGTGATTAAAGTTTTCTTCATTCAAATTCATGGCTGACATTTCAGGGAAGTTTCAAAAGTTCACTTTTAAGTACTAATACTTGTCTTTTCATGCATCATAAGCTATTAAGCTATTTGCTAATTGATATTTGTCTTGGAAAAAATGGGTTCATTCACTTTTGTCTATTTGCTAATCACAGCCACTTTTGGCCTTTTGCCTCTGGCAGTTTTGGGGTAAAAAAAATCCATTCTTAGTGCTCCCAGTCCAACCTAGATTAGGTTAAAAGCTCGGATTATTTTGAAAGGTAAGTTTATGTTAAATTTTCGATTAATTAATACTTTCTCCATTTCTTTTTAGATGCAACAAATGCACTTTTTCATTTTTATTAAAATTTGTGATTTGTGCATAAGGGTGAGAATGAGTTTGTCATGTTCGCGAACATTTCGAGCTCGAATCAATTAAAGCTAGACTCGTGGAAGCTTGGCTTGAACTCCGGTTTGACTCGAAAGTTGATGAGTCGAGCTGAGCTACGCTCGACTCGGCTCGAAAGCTCGTAAATAGGCTCGACTAACACTTTTTTCCTAAAAAAATTACATTGTTTAAAAACTAAACTATTTCTTACAAAATTACATTTATAAAAAATTAATTGGTCGCCTACTAGTCTGTTGACTATAATACTACTAATCGACAGAAGACGATCCGAACTCGAGCCCCCAAACGAGCCAAACATCGAGGCGAACCCAGCTCATGAGTCGAGCTCGAGCCCTAAATAAATTCAAGAGCTCATACTGAGCTATGATCTTCCGAGCTCAACGAGCCAACAAGTCGAGTCGAGCCCCTTCAACTCTTGACAAGCCCGAGCCAAGCTCAAGGTGCTCGGTCTCGATTCGTGGAATAATCAGCCCTATTTGTGCATCTTGAAAATTTTAATCAAGTGGTAGGATCTTGTTAATTAGATTTGTATCGTGACATACTTTCATAGTATTCAATTTTATATTTATAAATATATTTAAGTATAGATATTTGCGGTCAAAGTAATGATTTGTGATGCTTAAAAGTGTATTCATTGCAGTTACAAAGAAAGGGGGAAAGCAGTTTATATATCTTTCTTACATGTCTATGAATGAATTTATCCGTATAAGCGCGAACCTAAATTTATTGATTTTATTTTTCTCTCAGCTTTGATGGGAGATTTCTAGCTCATCAACATAGTATTTATCACATGTGAAATAGAAGGTGTCACTTCATCTGTAATTTTATAATAAAAACTAGCTTGAACAGTGCAAGATTTGACTCCATCAGATATAAGTGGATTAGATGATAATATATGACTGTATAGACAAATAATTCTATCTCAATTGCATATGAACATACTATTTTTCTAGTGATAATAAAAGTTAGCTTGCTACATTTATTTTATAGTTATTTGCACCTACGTCAATAAAAAGATTTTATATACTTCATTCATGTCATAAACTAGTAGTTGCAGATCCATCGGTTAAATATAGGTGCTCGTGTCCCTTAAATCCAAGAATGAAGGAGTTACTTAGCCCTAAGAAGTGGTTGATCCCAAGAAAAATGGAAAAACCTTTGGAGGCGGATATAGTAGATAGGTATATGAATGTATGGACAATTAATTCTATCTCAATTGCATATGAACATACTATTTTTTTCTAGTGATAAAAATTAGCTTGCTACTTTTCCTTTTTAGTTATTTGCACCTATGTCAATAAAAAGGGTTTTACTTCATTCATATCATAAACTAGTAGTTGCAGATCCATCGATTAAATATAGGTGCTCTTAGCTCTTAAATCCAAGAGTGAAGGAGTTACTTAGCGCTAAGAAGCGGTTGATCCCAAGAAAAATGAGAATTCCTTTGGGTGACGGATATAGTAAATACTCTCTCCGTCCCACAAAGTTCTTCCCATTTCATTATTTTATATCTCACATATATTCAAAAAGTGGAAAGAACTTGTTGGGACGGAGGGAGTAGTTATTGTTCATTTCATCTTGGACGCTTTACTAGTTCATTTGTGTTTTTGGTGATCTTCATATATTATTCGTAATTATGATGGGTAAACTTAATTACCCATACCAGTAATTCCAAGGACATAACCCCAATACGCTTTGGACCCTAAGCTACGGGTGCAAATGCTTATTGACAATTTTTGTACCAAAATCTGTTTTACTTAACTAATTTGCTAATGATATTTAATATTTGACTATGAGCTATTTGAGATTGTGTTTGGTAATACCAGTTGCTGGTGTTGGTTGTTTAATTTTGAAATAAAGGAAAAAATTAAACAAAAAGCTAGTATAATAACAAACTTTTGGGTGAAAAGTTTTATTTTTAGCTATCTAGAGAGCCTTTTACCAAACATTTTTTTGGCTATAATGAAAACAATTAACCCAAAAGTCATTTACCAAAACTCCCTCATTATTCAAACTAAGACGATAATAGGACTCGTGAAATCTAAATAATAAAACTCGAAATAAAAACTAAGATAAAATACCCAAGTTGTTCATACATAAAATTAGAAAACCAAGACATTATTAAAGCCAAAAATTGGACCTGCTCATTATCATTATTTTGTTTTCAATTATCATTTTTTTTAAAACCGAAAATCAAATTATGGAAACCATAAAAAGTGGTTTTCAATTTTTTGTAGTCGGTTTTTAAATAAACATAATTATTATATGTATGAAAATTTTAAGTTTTTTACAATTCTATCATATAATTCTAAAAAGGAAAAAATGTCAGAAAATACCAAAGTTTTAGCAATTTTTCAAAATAAATACCAAGGAGTTGCGAAATGTAAAATAAATACCAATAAGTTATATTTTTCTTAGTAATCCATATCGACTAACAAAAATGAAGAATAATTCATCAAAAGGAGTACATAGAGTTCTCGTAATGAGTACATAAAACTCAAATGAGTATGCTTATTTTACAAACCCCACCCCAACTTATACTCGTTTGACGAACTCATAGTCATTTAGAAAACTCATAATCATTTGACTCCATACTCATTTAACTAATGTATTTTAGGTATACATAGTGGTACATAAACCAAAAGTATACCTATTACCTCCTGCTACAATATCAAGAAACAATCTTGGAACAACAATGAACAATTCCCCAACCATCAACTAACAAGTGGATAAACCAACATGAAAAAATTAGGGTACATAGAAAATACCAACATCCGGAGCGTTAAGCAAGTTCACCACCCGTTCGATATGTAGCTTGAGATAGCAGGAATTCTGTGTCACAATTTGGCATCAGTCGGCTTCCGTTTGGGTCTCAATCGGATGGCAAAACCGATTCAGCTCCAACACACTTTCCCCTTCTCTGCTTTCCTCTTTTGTTTTGTGTGCGTGAATGTTGCTGGGCTGCTATGTTGTTCTCTTCTAGTAATTTCCAGCAACTTGAAGACATTAATTAGCCCCCTTTACTTGTACATCAATCCATTTACACCAAAACATTACATGAGCGGATGAGCCCAAGTAAACAAAAACCCATATGACATTTATACTAGTAAGTAAGCCCAAATTAATTTTAGGGAAAATTAACAGGATTAATCCCAATTATTACCCGTCTACAATAATTAATCCTACCTTTAGTAATTCTCAAAATAATCCCAACTATCACCCTCCCTTCCCAAAACAATCCGACTTGACTTGCAACCTGTTAAACAGGTTCACAAAGCCACGTGTCACAATCACATTGGCCAAAAAAATAAATAAATAAAATTAAATCCCTCCCTTCCCCATCCACCACCCCCTCCCCTGCCCTTCTCAGCCACCACAACCGAAACCACTCAACCCCCACCAGAATCCACCCCACCCTCACCTCAAACCACCCAGAACACCCGGAAACAACCCCACCTCCACTCGAACCACCCCACCCTCATCTGAAACCACCCAAAACAGCTCGAAACCACCCCACCCCCACTCGAACCACCCCACCCCCACTCGAACCACCCCACCCTCACCTAAAACAACCCAAAACAACTCGAAACCACCCCACCCCCACTCGAACCACCCCACCCTCACTTGAAACCACCCAAAACAACTCGAAACCACCCCACCTCCACTCGCAACCACCCCAACCCTACTCGAAACCACCCAGAACCAACCTAAAACACCCCACCCCCACTCGCAACCACCCAACCTCACTCGAAACCACCCAGAACCAACGGAAAACACCCCACCCCACTCGAAATCGCGTGAAACCGCGCGAGACCACCTGAACCCAGGGAGATAGGCGGTGAGGGAGGGAGATTGGCGTGGGGCTGGTGGTAGGCAGTGGGGACGCGCGGTGTGGTAACCGAAATCAGGGAGATCCGTGGCTAAGGACGTCGGTGGTGGTGGGCCTGGCGGTAGGCAGGGGGGCTGAGTGCCTGAGTTTGGTGGTTGGGTGGGTTTTCTTTCTTTTTTTTAAAAAAAAAATTAAATGATTTTAAAAAATCTGAATTTTTTGTTTAAAAAATTCTGACCAATTAAAATGCGCCACGTGGCGTGATTAACCTGTTTATCAAGTTATCATTTCCCCTATGACTAATATAGGAAGATACCCTAAATACTTGAGATTATTTTGGGAATTAGTAAAGGTGAGATTAATTATGGAAGACGTGCAATAGTTGGGATTATTCCTGTTAATTTTTCCAATATTAATAGTATTAATTTGGGCTCCTTCCTCAAAAGTAGGAGGGAATACCCCAACATTTCTTCTATCTTTAGGCAAAAAGTTTCTCTTCTAAGCAACGGTTGGAATAGAAACTTGCACCCCATCATTTTTTTTGTAATTTAATGTGAGTATGTGAATTCTGACGTTCCTATCTCTATATTATAAGGAAAGAGGGGGTGGATACCAAAATAAATAAAGAAGAAATCATAATCAAATAAATCAAGGAAGCTAAAGCAAGCTGTTATAATCAAGGAGGATAAGCTTTTAGTTTTTCTTTTTTTAAAAAAAATGTTAATGCTTTGACCATATTTTCTCAATTCTCCAAAATCCTTATAGATTAAAATTTCGCACGCATAGTATGGATATCATGCTAGTTATAAAAATAAGGCAACACTTGCCACTTTAATTATATAAAAGGCCATAATTTTTTTTGGTGGAGTAATGTTGTGTAGAGCATATAAAGATTCTTAAAATCAAATTTAACTCAAGTGTCAATGCTATGTTAATGTGTCTAAAAAGAGATACATTTTTAATACATCGCAAAATGTAAATCATCTAATATATATTCATTACATTTTCCCTACAGAACTAAAATCCATTGAAAAACATCCCAACTGACTACCAATGGAGCATACACCAATGTAACAAAAAACTCACAAGCAAAAAAGGTCTTCATTCTTCCAATAAGCATTTGAAGGAAATCTTGAAAAAAATACATCAAATATAGCAACAACATATAGACCACTTGCAGCTTACCAGGAAAAAGTTTTATTCGAGAGTTATACAATATAGTACTTTGTCACCAACAAAGAACTCCCTACTCAAAATTTTCTTATCATGCCACCTCTTAGTATGTTCCTTAATCCTTACTCTTTTAAAGTTAGGAGGGCCTCTACTGTTCTTATGAACATTATTCTGAGTCTCATTTGGCTGCAATTCACTGTTCGTAAGGGAAGGCTTGCTTCACTTTGTTAGCTCTTATATGAGAGTAAATGAATAGTAAGACATAGAACGGCTCATGATTGATCTCATCCGATGGCCTTAAATCATTTCACTTTTTCAAAACCCTAAAACCACTCCAGAGTCCAGACTCAAGCTTCCTCTTCACTGTTATCTTCCTTCCTTTCTTCCTTCCATGGCTCCTTCATAGATCTGCGACCCATGCTCCCCTTTCATTCTACCAAAATAAAACTCCCCTTTGATTCCTCTTGATGTCAATGTTGATGTCGAACTTCTAGACCTTGTCAACTTCTCGGGCTTGTAAATCGAGTATAGCTATGACACTGCTCTTGAGGTACAAACATGGAAATTTTGTTGCATTTGGATTTCATCTCTGAAGTCGCCAGATCTTGCTCACAAATCTGAACACGATACAATTTCGAAGATGAGAACGAGCGAGCTTGTCAACATCGAACCTCTACAGCTCAAGTTTCCTTGTAAATTACTTTTATTCTTTCTTTCATATCTTTTTTGTTTAATTCTGGGTTTCTTCTTCTTTTCTGACTTTTTTTTTGTATTTTACAGATATTGATTCAACTCCAAAGCATCTTGAACGTTTTTTTGGGTAATTTTTACAAAAAATTTTTTTTCCCTGATTCTGGTTATGGCTTACTAAAATGAGCTTTAGTACTTTACTGTTTCAAAATACTATTTCTTTTGAAAGTTTTGGTATTTAAGTTTGTTTTGGAATAGAATTACTCGAAATTTAGATGTACTTATTACTCGAAGTTTTGCAAGTTTAGGTACTTTACTGCTTGAATCAATCTACAGGCGAGGTAATGACCCTATACTTATTATTAGGTTTTCATTTCAATTTTCTGAACTTTTTTCAAAGTTGTATGCTTCTCCTTTCTTTTCTTTAACAATATTATAAACTTCTTTGTTTTACTATCTGTACAATTTTGCCAGATGTTGCATTAGAGCAAGAGGTTGAGAGTGATCTTCTTTTTGCAAACATGGTCAGGTAGGTAGCTCTGTTTTACCCTTAAAATTAATGTCCTTGTGTTGATTGATAAAATTTACCTTTTGTAATTAAGGCTCTGCCTCGATTTGTCATAAGCTAGTCTCATAACAGCAGCTTGATTGATAAACTCATTAATCAATAATTAAGGCAACAATTTCTCAAGATTTCCTTGTCAAGTACAACTCTTAGAGTCTCCAATTAGAATGAAACTTTGGGATCTTTGATTTAGCACTTTACGAACTCAAAAGATCATGAATAAAATGATTCCATATTTGTGAGCATTTGTTGGTAATTCTCCCATGGGAAGAGTGTGCACTTGATTTTGGTTTTTATACATCAACAGTTCATAATGATAAAAAATTACTTGGTTACATTTTTGAGATACTGGAATTAATAGTAATTGTGTTTAGAGTGGGAATGCCTTGTTGCACGCTGCATATAGTAAATAATAGTCACTCTATCCTTAATCTCAGTCAGACGAAAATCAAAGAGAGAGGGATGGCGAATATTTAACTTTGTTGTGTTCACACTTTTGGTATTTGTGTTTTCTGATACTAAAGACTATTTTTCTTGTATGACTACACAACGACGAGATTAAAAATTTAAGGTAAGTTGTTAGCTACCTCGCTTTGTAATCCTTGGAATATGTTTTCCCTAGAAAAGATTGGTGAAGAAAGAATTGAATGAGTAGCTTAATAAGAATAAAGCAAGGGAGGACATCGACTTAGCTTACAAGATTTCCCATTTGCTTTATTCTAAGTCAAACTTCATAAACTTTGACTATTGATTCTCACCAACATAATAATATTGATAATAACTATTTCAGATCTTGTTAGATTCGAGTAAATGTGTACATTAAAAATATCAAACTTTTTATAATTTGTTATTACTTATAACAGTCAAAGTTGTACATTGGATACCGTGTACAAAAAACAATGAAAAATCTATTTGGGGACGTAGGGAGTATCATATATGGATATTAGTCGTTAGTTGGTGATGATATAGCCTCTACACACGAGACACAAAATTCACAGCAACACTATTGCTCGAGGAAGTGAAAAGGGACCCATAAAATCAATACCTTATACACCAAACAATTCAACTTTCAAAATAGGGATTCAGGGCATCTCATGTCTACGAGAAATTTTTTCTCCTCCTCTGATAGACACCTGGTACTAACATTTTTAAACATAGTAGGCCAATGAAACCATATTGGAGTACATTAGAAACTGTCTTGGAAGGCCCAGCATGACCTCCACTTGGAAGTGTACGGGAGTGATCTAGAACACCATGCACCTCCCATGCACTTAGGGATCCAACACCTCTACATTATACGAAAAGCAATCAGGTACGAGTGTTTTTAATAAACCAAGGAAGCCATAACATCCCTGGACTATTCTTTGTACATGACTGCCTCCTCTTCTGTAAAGAAACACGAGTAATAAACTCAGAAGCATGCTTGATAATTTTTGTTGGCTTTATGGACAATCACCTATTTTCTCGATCTATTTCACGAAAAAACAACCTCAAACAAAATATAACTAGTAGTGAACCACGTTGGCATTTGATCCAGGGAGTCTTTAGGGAGATATCTTGAGCATCACTTTTCTGCTTAAACTATACTACTTTGGATTTTAATACTTCCCTTATTATCAACAGAAGAGACAAACAATTGAACTCTTGGACTGTATACCACTACCTTTTCTTTCGTAAGTAGGAAGATAAATTCTCATTTTAGAAGTAGTATTAATTTTCACCATAGAAATGAAGAAATACCAAACTCAGTTACCAACAAGTTGGATGCTTAATAGGAATTTATTTTTTGGTAAAAATGTCCTAGTAATGAAAAAGGAATCCCCCTTATATCTTGGGACAAGATTTGTAAAACAAAAGTCTTGGGAGGTTTAGGACTCAAGAAGTCAAAACACATGAATCAAGGTATGCAGGTTAATAGCTTGGAAAATTCTAACGCAACCATTTAATAAATGAATATAAATGACAAGGACGAAATACTTAAGGAACAAATCCTTCTTTGAATCCTACCTAAAGCATTTGACTGTCAACCTGCAGAGCAATCAATAAACATTAAACTTGATTCACCGAGGGATCTAGGTGTGGAAAGTAGAATCTATAGCGAAAAACAATATCGTGAATATAGCCAAACATATAGTACCTCCGTTTTTTAATAGTCACTATATTTCTCATTTGACACTATTCATACATCTCCTTTTAACCAACTATAATGATTTATGCACATGGACAAACATAGTCATGTGGGATCTTATTAGATTTGTCTCTATATATCCTTAACTAAAATCAACTTTGTACAATTTTTACTCAAGCATAATTAGAGTTATTAACGTTCAAAGTTCTGCATTGGGAGATATGAAATTCCATATTTTGTATTATTAAAGAACAGAGGTAGTATCATTCTACTATTAAGAATATAAACTCAAAAGTTAGAGATGTTATTAAGCCAAACATGACACGACACTCTAATTTTTTAAAAGCCAATATGCTACTTGATCATATATGCTCTTTGATAAGAAGGATATTTCTCTCTTTTAAACCACAGACACCCCCTATTGGGGCCTAAGCTACCTAGTAAAATTTTTTGTTAAGTCAACCACCTGGCTAGCACAACCATATTTCTTTCAAAACCCTAAATGGAAATATGTTTGGATATGGAACATAATTATCCATCTAAAATCACTAGTTTTTTTGGCAACTACTTCAGAAGGGTTTATCCACAGGAAATAATTTAATACACATATATATTCAGGTCCTCTCACACTTCCCTCTTTGCCTGACCTCAGAAGAAGACATAGAGCCTTTACTGTCTTTTGTCCTCAAGTCAGTCCCTTTGGCAGAATGGCCTAGAAAAAAAGATTCTAGGACAATCAATCACAAATGTCCCCATTTCTTTTCGAATCTAACTAAAGTCTCCACAAATCAATCTTGGCCAAATTTTGTCTCCAACTTCGAAACCTTCAGAAGAAAAGAAATATTGTAGCCTTCTAAAATGAAAACATCCAACTAAATTGAATCCCTTATAACTTAAAATTATCTATGTTTGAATAGATTTCGCGTAATCTCGTCGACACTAACTCTTCTTTTAATACCCCAACCCCTTCAAGCTCCCATACTAAAATTCAAGTCCACTAGAGTCAACTTCATATATCATTAAACTTAATTTTGATGGTTACTCCACCAGGCTTTTGCTACAGCAGGCATTGTCCTTCTAGAATCCCAATAGGAAGCCCTTAAAGCAATGACTTATAATCTTGGAAGAGCCCGTCTACTAATAGTAGAAGCAACAACTCTTTAGAATGGAGAGAACTTGGTTGTCATCATATACAAGACCTTGTTGTAGAAAGAGACAACCTGATTGTCATCAGCGTTCTCAAAATAATGTTCAACACATAATGGTGCTTTAAGACCCATATCGAGGCCATCCGACAACTCCTCACATCAATTCGTTCAACGTCCATCACACACTCACCTATATTTAGGATGCAAACTAAGTAACTCAATAACTCTCCAAGAAAAGACATCACATTCTCCCAACAAGTCAGGAGTACATTGTCCTTGAAAACCTTATATTACAACGATTTACTTTATTGGATATTTTACGATTATTTACCTTTACGAAAAAGCGTCGCAAGCTTTTCCTATACTAAAAAAGTATACTATCCCCATTTTTTATAAAGCTGTACCATATGACTTTTGACACTATTCATGCTCCCTATTTTGACCTTATTTTATTCTTTCCATGTTAGAAAGTATATAGTCAAATAGGGTCCTCTAAGGCTCTAAGATTCGTTTCAGTTTGTAGTTTAGATGCATTAACTTTCGATATTTTTTTACGTATATATAATTAGGAAAAATTGTGAATAACCACTTGTCAGATAGACAGATACCCTTATTTCAAAATAACCACCCCAATTTCATTTGCTTCTAAATAACCACCTCTACTTAACTTCACGTTTTTAAATACCCACCTCTTAACGAAAAAAGGTGACTCCGTTACCTCTGAGGCCTGTTGACACACTTTTTATTAAATTTCCCGCCAATTTTCCTCAACTTTGTATATATATATATATATATATATATATATTTATAACATTGAAAAACCTAATCTAAACAAATTTGGCAACGATTTACTTCAATTCCACTGTGATTCCTCTTGAAGCTCAAAATTCAGGTATGTTCTTTGCAATTTCTAAGGTTTTAATGTATATATCTAGGGGAAATTAGGGCTTTTTCTTATATTCTTATGAATTCTAAAAATTCTACCTTTATGAACTTGTTAGAAATTTGCTATTGCTGAAAGGGAATCAATTACTTGCCATTGTACTCTCCCTGTTGCAAGGAGGACTTCTTGGACTGAGAAGAATCCCGGACGAAGGTTTATGTCTTGCAAATTCTATGAGCATGAAACGGGGAGGAGGGGTTGCGGTTTTTTTAGATGGATTGATGAGAGACAGACTGAATGGCAGAAGCTATTTATCAATCAACTTATGCGACATAAGAGGTTGTTGGAGGGCAGAGTTAGGTCATTGGAAGATGAAGTGAGCAGTTTGCAAGGACAACGAAGACGTTTGGTGAATGATTATGGTAATTTGGAGGTCAAGATTAAGACTTTGAAGGGTGAATTGAAGCTGAAGAAAAAAGCCAATCCAAAGCACATGAAGGGTTTATTATGCAAGGGATTTATGTTTGTTTTGTGTGTTATGTATGTTGTTGATTGCAGCTGCTAGCGCAATATAAGATGCAATTAGGGTTGTATTAGCTAAGTTAGGAGGGAGTTTTTTTGTTTTAGTTTGCTTTCCAGTAGTGAGAAAGCTTATTGTTGTAGTAGGTGTGTTAGGAAGTATGAACCAAGATAGTTAATGAAGAATGAACTTAACTAGGCTATGTAATGGTGGAATGATCATGTATTTTGACATTCACTCTTAATGAAGAATAAACTCATCTTAGCTATATCATCATCCATATGTCAATTTATTGGATTGATATATCAAACAGATTCATTGATGAACTGATATATGTTTTCCAAACTCATATCACACACAAACTGAACAGAAACTGATATTCACACACTTGCACTTTTCCATATTAGAAACTGATATCAGTTTGTGACTTACATCGTTCACACACCTAAACACCAGCCATATCAGAAACTGATACCTGTTGATATATCAGTTCAATAACACCAATTTCCAAACACAAACTGTAACCTGTTCACAAACTAATAGATGATTCATAAACTGGTATTTCCATACCAGAAATTCATATCGAAAAAATCAAAATATCCATATGTTCACAGATATCACAAATTGATATCTTTCAGTTTAAGCCAAAAAAAATCCAAAAGCATACAGTTACTAATATTAGATTACAAAAAATACAGCTTGCTATTAACTTTAACATACACTTCAAGTTCTACTTTGTAATCCTAACACAAATCACTACAAGTCTCAAAGCTGTTTCTTCTTTGAGCCTTTGACAGGTAGCTTAGGTCTGAATTGAGGTGTGGATGTTGTTGCTTGTTTCTGAAGTGAAGATTGCCTGGCGACAGGAGGAGTTGTTGGTGGTTTTAGAGGTGTTGTAGATGATTTAGGAGGTGTTGTAGGTGGCCTACATGTTGCTGGTTGTTGTGGCTTTAGTGGCTTCTTTGATATGTTTGGTTGCTTGCTTGTAGGGGGTTATGCACAGTTAAAGAGCTTGCTTGGGAGGAGCTTCCTATGATATTGTCTGATACTTGCTGAAATAACAAAAAAGCATATATATGTTAGTAAAAAAAACTGAAATTCCATATTGAACCTCATAACACAAGTTAGATAAATACCTTTTTCTTAGCTTTGATAGCTATTTTGGACCTCTCAGCTACTGCCCATTGTGAAGTGCTAGGAGGCCTCCCAACTTCTTTTGTATTTGTTGAAACTGTTGTAGCTTTGCAACCCCTTTTATTGTGTCCCACTTGACCACAATTGCTACATTTGCACTTTGCCATCTTAACCTTCTTTGCTTTCTGTTCAGCCTCTTCCCCCTTTTCCTTTTTCCTCTTTTTCAAACTAGGTCTCCCAGGCATAATCTTATGAACTGGTGGTAGAGGATGGGGTAGATCAATTTTTTCCAGTAATTTACATCAGGCATGGGGTTGATGGCTTGCCTATATGCATGTAAATATGTCTCTCTACTATAGGCTGCATCAACATAGTCATTTGGATCAACATTCTTATCCAAAATGCATCTAAATGCATGTACACAAGGGATGCCTGTCAACTGCTAGTGATAACAAGTACATGTCCACAAAGCCAAAACAACTTTCAACTGATCACCCCTATGACTAACTTTATCCTCTCTACTAATCTGCAATACACATTTCCTTGACTCTTCCTCCAATCCATCAAAAGTTTGCTTAATATATGACATGTTTTTTCCTTCATAAAATTGAACTCCTTGCCATTTCTCATAGTTTCTCTTCATGAGGTACCTTCTTAACCATTCCATCATGGTTAGAACTGGCTTGTCTCTTGCCTCCTTCATGACAACATTGAATGTCTCGCACATATTATTCACCAACATATTGGATTTGCAATTGGTGGAGAATTTGTGTCTTGACCAGTGTTGTGGAGGAATGTCAGCTAAGTATTCATAAGCTTCTTCAGAAAGACACTTGATGCTCTCCATGTTAACCTCAAAGAAAAACTAGAATTACTTAATAGATTAGTCAAGTACATAAATGCCATTTCATGAATGAAAAACAAATAAAAAATTCCATGACATTACCTTTGTTATTGCCCTTGCTGCATTCCAAAAGAGGGACTTGAAAATACTCCCACTGAACTTCAGTTTAAAATTTGCTCAGATGTGCCTAACACAAAATCTGAGCTCTGTATTTTAGAAAAAGCCTCCAACAGTCCCTGTATTTGATTTAATATCTCCACTTAATTGACAAATAAACTATACAAATGTATTTTAAAATCATATCTTTTGTCTATCAGAAATAAAGGTCCATCCTTCACCCAATGGAGCTCCACCAATGTCCTTCAACAACAATTCAATGAACCCACACCAACTATCTTTGTTTTCCCCCTCAACTATTGCCCAAGCAAAATGGTATATATTGTTATTTCCATCTTTCCCAACACCAACCAAACATTGTCCAGGATAAGCTCCTTTGAGGTGACACCCATCCACCCCATTAATAGGTCTACATCCCTTCTTAAACCCTTCCTTACAAGCATTCAAGCACACATACATTCTAACAACAGCGGGGGAGGTCTCTCAATGCTATCAACCATAACATATGCACTTCTACCAGGATTATCTTCAATAAGAGCATTCACATAGTCCCACACTTCGGCATATTGTTCAGATGCATCCCCATAGATGATAAGTTTACATCTTGACCTTGCATACCAAGCTTTTGTATACTTATTAACTATGCCAGTGTCCCTAAAAACCTTGTTAATAAAGGCCTTAAGCTTCCAATTAGGATCAGCTCTAAAATCCTCAATGTATCTCTCTGCTAGGTATTCACTAGTCAACTTATTAGTCAATGATTTTCTCACACAATCATGCTTCATGATCATAGATTTCAATTGCCAAGTACCACTATTAGGTAATTTCCTAGCATTAATTTTGAAATTACACTTCCAGTTTCTCTTATGAGGACAAGCTATCAACTTAGGGTCTTTTCTCAACCTAGTCTTCTTCACATCCCATTCACAATCACACATATCTTTGCAATAAAGAGAAATTCTTGTGCCATCATTGTGAAGGGTGTAAAAGTCATACATGTTTTGTATAGCATGCCACTGAATAGCTTTTCTCATAATTTCAGATGAGTCAAACAACATACCAGGCTGAAACTCAATTGGATGCTTGAAAGTAGCCTCTGGATTGAAGTGTGGCCATCTTTGTTCATCATCACTGCTACCATCAATGCTCCTCAACTCATCAGAATAATCTTCAATCTCAGCTTGCAAACTGATTTATTCCCCAGCAACATCTTTCACAACCTATTTTTCCTTTTTTGGACTTGTTTCACCCTTGTGAAATTGAAGTGAACCATTCACTTCTTTCAACAAATTATCCTTTGCAATTCTTCACCTAGTTTTCACAAAAGCTCTTCATGTTTACTACCTTTCAACTCAACTTCTTCTTCCCCAGCAACCCAATCAATATCATCTAAGCTTGTGTATTCAGATGAACTCTCACATACTGAATCTGCCTCACTGTCACTCTTAACAAAAAGCTTTTTCTTTGACTTTGGCTTCCTAACAGCCTTGCCTTTCACCTTTCCCTCATCTTCAATTTGCTTTTGCTTACCTTTTTCTTTTCTCTTAGGTTTATCCTCTGTTAATTCCTTTTCACCACTCTCCACTCTACAACTTTTCTTCTTCCTAGCAATGTGTTTAACCCTAGGAGTGGATCTCTGTCCCTTTGGTAGTCCTCTCTCAAACTCTTCTCTGCTCATAGGCCAAATCACTATCATTTTGTACATCTCTAGGTGGAAGATTGAACCTTGGGCTTCTCCTTTGTTCAACTTTAACTTTGGCCAAGTTCATATTTATTTGGCTATTTTGAGTTGGAGGGTTTACTGTGGTTGGGTTAGAGAAGGTTGAAGAAGTTGTGGAGTTTCTTGTATTGGTTCTCAAAGTGGACTTTTGTTTAGTGACTTTTTGGGTTGAAATTTGTTCTGGTTTAGGAGAGCTAACAACTGTGCAAAAGCAGTCCAAAGTTTGGCTTTTGTCAACAGTTTCAAGCCACAATGAAATGGACTCTTGGTTTGTCAATTTAACTAACCCAGTGCTTAATGTTTTACCCTTCTCACTAAAATGAAACTTCAATATACTTGGCAAACTCATATTACTAGCAACATATGCATTCTCTGCCATTTCCCATAAATACCTCAAATTAATTAATTCTTTCTCTTATTAACAACTAAGGTAACTGAACCCCCCCTCATACTGAACCACCTTCCTCCCTTTAATAATCTTTTGAGCAAAATCCCCACCAACTTGAAGCCTAATTTGATATTTCGACATTTTAGCAAGGGCAAAACTGAAATTAGGAATCTACCAATTTCATAAGGCAATCAACAACAATTCACATAAACAATAAAACCCAAAAAAACCCTAAACGCCAACTAAAACAATTGCAAGTTTACAGAGAATTCACAATTCCCCATTCAATTACTCAATTATAAATCAATCAAAAACAAAAAAGCAATTACTTAACCAAGCTTCTAATTACTTAATTGAATAATTTATGCATAGATTAGTATAGTATAAAGGTTAAAGTTTCAGTCTTTTACCTTGTTTAGGGCATATAATCAACTTCACTGGGCCCCAACTTCACGACACAATGCAGTAACACCACCATTACTCACACCTTCTTCTCACTGTAAAAAACTGAGTTGCAGATTAGAGAGAGAAAGAATCTTGTCCAGAAAAATTGAATGAAGATTTTAAAATGGGGAGGGGAAGGTGAAACAATAATTGAAGTTTGAAGAAGAAAGAGGAGAGAGGGAAGAGATAATAGGAAGAAAAGTATGAAATGCGTGGTTTGTTGGAGGGAGATTAGGTCACTTAAAAAAATGGGCCCCACTGTTAACGGAGTCACCCTTTTCCGTTAAGAGGTGAGTATTTAAAAAGTTAAGTAGATGTGGTTATTTAAATGCAAATGAAATTGGGGTGCTTATTTTGAAATAAGGAGAAGGTAAAAGATACACCTTGGTGTACGTACCTCTACGTACACCAAATGAGTATGAGTTGGTCAAAATGAGTATGAAGCAAAATGAGTATCAGTTGGTCAAAATGAGTACGAAGCAAAATGAGTATGAGTTGGTCAAAATGAGTAAGAAGCGAAATGAGTATGAATATTCAAAATGAATACGAAGTCAAAGGAGTATGAATAATTACCGAAATGGGTATGAGGCCAAATCAGTATGCGTTATCTAAATGAGTATAAAGTTTACTGAATAGTCAAATGAGTATGAGTTTGTACTGTCAAATGAGTATGAGTTGGGTTGTGGTTCTATCTAACTTTTTAATTATGATATTTCTTGACTTATAAAATAAGAAATACTCATTTGATTAAATATACTCAAATGCTTATAAATGAGTATGGAAATGTCCAAATGAGTATGAAAGTTATTCAAATAACTATGAGTTGAGTTTGGGTTTTATTTAATTTTTTAATCATGATATTCATTGATTTATAAAATAAGATACTCATTTGAGTTTTATGAACTCATTGATTAAACATGCTAAAATGCTCATAAATGCGTACGAATATGTCCAAATGAGTACAAACTGTACAATTTAGTATGAATTAGATGAAAAAAATTAAATGAAAGTTAAATAAAAAGGGGTAATATTGGTTGATGTGAGGAGTTGAACACCCGACCTCAATGTAATTAAGAAGACGCTGCAACCAACTGGGCTATAATTGCTCTTGTGTACTATTGGGGCACGTTAAATATATGACATTAATACCCGGGTATACCTACCTCAAGGTACACCCTTTGTGTGAAATAATGGTATCTGATAGATGGTTATTCACAATTTTTCTATATAATTATAGATAAAAATATTTGAAATTTTGCATTGTCAAACGTGACAAGACTTTTAGGTACAATTTTACGCAATGGCCAGAGTTGAAAAATCAAGAATGTGAAAACACAAACGCTGAATTAAAAAAGCCCAAACTGTAACTAAGATGATAACACTAATTAGCGTAATTTGTCCAACACAAAAGAACATCATTCAAAGCCCATTCTATTCGTCTCACGAACTCTTTTCCCTCTCTCTCAACATTTGCTTCACCACCTTCAAACTCTCTCAGAAATGGGGGAAAATTAAAATTAATAAACCCTAAAAATCGAAATCAACCTCCATTGCAGACCTTCAAAGCTGCTTCATCTTCGTGCTACTCTCAGTTCGTAACCCTTTTAATGTTTCGCGAATTTATCATCTTCTGTTTCGCGAGCTTTGGAATCAAATAGATTCCGAGACTTCATTGTTTATTGGAGGTTTGGATCTCTAATGTCGGATAATTCGAGGTCGGGTTTTACCGTTACTGTTGGGCGTAGTGGTCGGGTACATTTTCTTCCTTTTTTTTCTCTCAAGTTAGGGTTTTGTGTTTTTGTTGATTTAAGCTTTGAGCATATTAACTATTTACGAAATTGAAATGGAATTTTGAAGAAATGGGGAGAAATTTGTTGTATTTGTTTCTATGCTTGATTATGAGCAAGGATTTATCAACTTGAGTTACCAAGAACTAGAATATGAGATGCTTGTTAGGGCAACAAAAAAAGGGTGACTTTTTCCGGGGCCGGCTTCGTTGTAAGGCTCGTGCTAATTATTGAAATTTTTCCGTAAATTAAGCTTACTTATAGAGACATGCTTTCTGTTAAGAAATGTACCTTAAATGTGAAATTTGGACAATGTAACTTAAACGAACAATGAATGTTGAATTTTGGGGGATCGTCCTGTGTTGTAGGTCTCTGTGCTCGCTCTCATAGACAGCCTTGGTCATTTTGTGAAAATGCATGCTTCAGTAACAGTAGGAAAAGATGGTGGATGTATGGGGAAATTGAACTTACCCTATGAGGTGGAACTTTTCAGTTAACATGGTGGTTGAAGTTAGCTGGGTCTTCCTAGATAACCTCAAAATATAGTTGGATTACGTTGCTAATGAGATAAGACTTTAGTTTTATGAAGATAATCTGTGAATTATAACTTGGTAACATTGTTAACGAAGTAATAATGTTGGTATACTAGATCTTTGGACTTCAATTGATGCTGTCATTGTTTTGACTAATGGGTGTGAGTGAATTTAGGTGGTGAAGAGGGCAGGTGGGTTTTCGGAGGGGTTACGTAATGACGGTCCAACTGCAGGAAGCAAGCGATCTATCAGAGATAGGCTGGGTGGTAGTTCGGATGATAGAAATCACCAATACAACAAGCGGTGCGTTACCTTGCCCCACACCTTACTGGATCTGTTTAGTTCACAATGTTGGTTTGCTTTGTTTACTTATTAAAGTATTGTTCTTTTGTTAGCTATTGCATCAGAATGTGTCCTTAATTCAATTAGTTTTAATGCTTCCTTTGTTAAGTATTAATCTACTGCCAGGGCCGTTTCAATCGAGATGGATACCTTTGCTAAAAAACGAATATTCGGAATTAGCCCCCACCCCGAATTTTTTTTTAACACACGATAGTAGATTTAATATTAATCATAATCTACATCAAACATAACCCTGCCCCTTTCCCCCCTCCAATTTTTCCTTTATTTCTCTTTCTATAACAATACTAAATATAGTTAACCAATAGGAGAGTTAAATCTAAGTTAGAATTAATAGAGGGGTGGGGTGGGCATCAGGTCCTTACGTGTGAAGGAAAATAGCCAAATATTGACAAATAATAGGTAGAAAAGATTGAAAAGGATAATGAAGGTGGAAAGTTTTCCAAAAATGAATTGTTAATGAAGATTACTATATTCTTTTCTTTTCTGGAATTGCGAAGAAATTAATGCTAAGTTTTGAATGAAGTAGAAATAACGGATTTCCAATGATAGATTAAAGTTAAAGGAGTAATACCGCATAAGCTTAGAAGTCTTGAGATTTACTGCGAAAGTGGGCATATAAAGAAGAGAGAGGAAGTGGTATCATTCACACTAGACAGTAAACACGGGAAGGACAACTCATAACTTTTGCAGATTGTTGAGGCCCTATAGAAATGAGCCCTGTTTTAAAGAACAGGTTAGCCAGGCCAGTCTACTGCTTAATATTTTTGTTGCTCTATTCGATTATTGGTTTCTTGCACGTGCATTTTCTTTCATTGAGAGTCTTTATGTTTCTCGTAAACATGCATCAATGACTTTTAACCCCTTGGGGTTCAAAGTAAATACATTGCTGTGAGTATTGATTTGATTTGCTTATATTTTTTCTGGCACTGGAATTTAATATTGTGTGTTAATCACTCCCAGGCAACGAGGGGAGGGTTTTGGCACAAGTAGCATGAATGGTAATGAGCTTTTATGAGCATTACAGTGTACTTTTCTGTATTTCAGAGCTTATTTTCATGTTACTGACTATGTTGCCTTTGGACCAAAAAAGATATGCATCTTCGTAAGGATGATCTTCGATTTAAACTGATGCAAAAAAACACGATTCGGCAATCTCAGAACGGTGATTCACATGGTAGTATCGATCTTCGAGAGAAACTGTTGAGCAAGACCACTCGGCCTTCTGTAGATACTAAGGTCATGCGTCCTCCTGAACCTACTGTTAGTATACGTCATCCTTTCATTGAGCCCAGGGATATGCTCGAAGCCAGGGATACTAGCATATTAGGGAGATATCCTTCCTCAAGAAACCCTAGTGAATTGTCCACAATGAACCCTGGCCGAACTTATTCTTCCTGGACTTTGGACAATTTGAGACGAAGATCTCCAGAAAAGATCCATCATTCTTCAGCTCGTAGGGGGATCTCCCCTGAAAGAAATAGGGAAGATTTACAGAGAAGGCCAGTTAGGGCATATGATGATGGGAGGTCAAGTTCTTGCATGAGAATTATTCCACCAAGACCTGTCAGTTCTTCACCCTTTTTGACAAAATCTTCTGTACCTTCTGCTCCTGTAAAGTCTTCTGTACCGTTTCCTCCACATTATCCTCAAGCGAGTGGAATAGTGCAAAAGATCCCATCCATGGTATGGACTACAGTCTCTTTTATCTGTTGATAGTAACATGCTTCTTTATGAGTTTAGTAGAGAAGAGCTTGTATGTCTGTCACCCTTGTGATAGTCAGACAGATTGGGCCTTAAAATCAAAATCTCTGTTGTTGGTCAAAAGATTAACATGTGAAAAAGATATAAAGCAGGTACTGTTAGGTTATGTTTTCTTTGCTGCTTGTTTGTTTATGCAAAGTTGAAAATGTACTTTCTTGATATGATTGGATGGGATCAGGTTTCTAAAACAGAAACACCTAATGTAGGTCAACAAGTGAAGCTAAGAGAATTGTCCAATTATATGGACACATAAGTTGTGGTAATTGGAGACGTCATTGATCTAGGGGATAAAGATATGTATATGCAATCTTGTATGGTATACCACTATGTTAGAAGGTGTCGTGTTAGGCTAGGCTTCAAACCCGAAACAAGAACCTGATTATTAGTTGTCTCTTTATATATGAGTACGAGGCTAATATTGAGTTGGACCTGTATGTTATTATTGTAATGGTTAAATATGCTTGATGGCTGGCAGATTGTTTTGTTCCTTTCTGATACTTAAACCTGCCTCTTGCTAAAGCAGTAGGCTGATTGATATTATGAAACAGTACTCTCCTAGGTTGATGATATCTGTTAGCTTATGGGTTTGTACTCTTAATTCTGGTTGCTGACTATCATAAACATTGCAGGGTGATGAATATCCCACTGTGGAAAGCTTGTTGCACTCTCTGGGATTGGAAAAGTATACCATCCTTTTCAAGGCTGAGGAGGTTTGTATCCTATTTATGAGACTTATATTTGACTGCTGTCATGCTGTGTTGTTGCTCATTAACACTTGTAAGATTATGAGAGTTTTGTAATATAATTTTTTTTCATCTAATTAGCTTATGACAAGGAGATGGAAATGGATATTTAATTCAGACAAATGGTTGTGCTTGTCTGGATAGGCCAACCTGAAATGCAGCTTCTCCTTTAGGACGGATATTTTTCCGTTCCCCTCCTTCCTCACTTTTTCATTGATTAATGGTCATTCTATGTGGGGCTGTGGAAATTTGAGCAATGCTATGGGAACAATCGTCGTCCACATGCATGCATGTGTTGGCGGTGACAGCTTGACAGGGTTGATGTAATTTTATCGAGGACTAAGTTAGTTTTTATGAAGGTAAAGCTGCGTAGATATTTTGTGTTGGTGAGAAGTTGTGAATAGTTGCGGTAATTAATCTCATAAGTTTCATTTTCCTGCTATAGGGGAGCCTCTATTTTTGAGACTCTTTATTTCACCTGAAATCCCCATGCTGGATATTTGGTGGTACAATAGGGTATTGAAATCTGATACTTCATTTTGGATGGAAGTATAATATATTTCATATAATAGCTGAGTAAGGAATTTGGCCACTTGCGTGCTCTGTCAGACGCTTGTGCGTTTTGTCAGATGCTAATACCTGAGTACAAGTAACAAACAGGGGAGTTGGTCCAATAAAGGTGCATTTTCAAGAACTCCTTATTTCATCTCAAATGCCCATGTTGGGTAATTGATACTTGCTATTACGATAGGGTATGGATTTCTGATACTTCATTTTGGACGAACATATAACTTTTTCCTACGATAGATTAGTAAGAAGCTTAGCTACTTGTATGTTCTGTCAGACGCTAATGGCAGAGTATAAGTAACAAAGAGGGGATTTGGTCCTTTAAAGGTGTATTTTTAAGAACAAAAAGTCTGTACTTTTGGTTAAACTTTCTTGTTTAGTCAAGACCTTTCGAAGTCGACCTTAAAAGGCTGGTCCATGTTTGTTATTTCTTTGCTTCTGTGCATGTGGTATGGTACGCTATGGTAGTCTGAAAAATGCATCGGTGAGAACAATGTAGAATTTTTTCATGCATATTTATGCGTTGTTACAACTTACCAATGTATAATACTATTACAGTATTAGGACATCCAGGTGAGAAAGACACCAATATGTCTCTATCTGATGTCGGCGGAGAGAGCTTATAAAATGGTTGTTAGTTACTTTGATGTAATTCTTAAGATAATTAATAACAAAAAGCATTGTTCCAGTACCCGAAAAAATCTTGCAGAATTTGAAGAAAAAGCTTTGCATGGCTAGTTGTTTAAGCTCCTAGCAGCAAGCCATGTCTAGGGGATATGATGATAAGCTTCTGTACTTGACATGGATTTGGACTTCCTGTCTATTCAAATCTAGCAAGTGAGAAGAGGATTATAGGAAGGAGAGAGCATTACGCGCGTTTCTTAGATTTCTTTTCTTTTTGTCCTTTTGTTGACAAATTTACATATTTGATTAGATTAAGAGGCAGAATCATACATACAGCTTTGCACCTGTACTTAATCCTGTTTCTGTTCTAAGATATGATTTGTTTCCTTGAGATAGAGATACCAAAGGATCTTAATGTTAATGCTTTTAAAATTCTTTCTTTCTATCTCCTTACTGGGACTTCTTATGATGGTTGTGTTATTAATTTTTTCTTGAACAGATAGACATGAAAACATTAAAGCAATTGGGTGACAATGACTTGAAAGAGTTGGGTATACCTATGGTAAGTTAAAAGTTCCCTCTGTTTTCTGAATTTCTTTTTCTTTGCTATTTTTCTTTAAAGCATTCATAAGACCCCCACTTATTACCATCTCCTTACCATCAGACGTCTATCGGCATTCTGTTTTGCAACCTGCTGATGCCGAGTCTTAATTCCAATATACTTGACAGCAATAATGAACAGTGGTTCTTTTTGTCTCCGATACTAAATTCTTCCTCCGTAACATAATTATAGCAACAATTGAATATTTTATACCTCACAAATAATACCCAATTGTTGCAATAATTTTGTTATGGAGGAAGTAAATGTACATTCGGCCTTGTGCAGTATTGGTTGTTGAACTTCAAAGACCTTTTTATATCCTTTGTTTTTATATATTTTTACTGGTGTGCTATGGTTTTTGGCATAGGAATTTTCTGCAGTTTATAATATGGTTTAATTTTCGCCTCTAGGAAATGAAGTTCAGAATATTACAAAATTTAAAAGGGGAAATTTGCCTACAGGGTTTTGTGTCGATTTTAGATCTCCCAGATGAATTTGAAGTTGCTCCATTTACTCCCCAGCCCTAGTATTCCTTCTCTTTTGTTCTTCTATCCCTTAGGGCTTGCCTGGATTGAGTATAGACTTTACAGGGGTAAAAGATAGGGGGTGAGATACATGGTTCGAAAATACGGTTTAGGTTTCGGAAACGGGAACGGTCGCGGTTGCGGGGTAACGGAACGGATACGTTGGTCGCGGACCGCGTTGCGGTTGTCGCAGGAAATTAGGTTTAGCTTTTTTTTTTCTTTTTGGTCTTTTTGCTTCAATTATTCATAGATCTTAGTGGAGTTATATAGGGTTAGTAGTGTGGTGATGCCTCTTCTCTTTCTTTTCTCTTGTCTTTGAGGCATTATTGGAGGTAGATTGGTGTTAAAATACAAGTAAAGTTAGAAATCTCTAAAAAAAATTAGCAAAAAACTTGCAAAGTGACGTTTTTGTAACAGAAAAAACGGACAAACCCTTGTTGCCACGGGTGATACGGCTGAAATGGACAATATAACGGGCTTTTTAAATCCACCTTGTTGAACCGGTCGAATTCGGTTCGCCAAAGTTGAAAACCGTTCCAACTCGGGCGGACCGTTCCGATACGGCCGTATTTTCTCACCATGGTGAGATATAACTAGAAGATATGTGAAGGGTATAACTTTTCCTTTGTAAAAGGTTGGCACAATTACGCTCCTACAAAACTTGGAAGTGCTGTATCTGACTATCTCTCAATTAAACACCGATATTATTGTGTTCTCTCAAATTGACACCACATTTACAAAGTACCACCAATCATTGTCGTTCCATTAGCCGACCACCACCTTGTCGGCATCAACTTGGTGATGGTCATCTTGAGCGAAATTGAAAGCCAAGAATCAC
The DNA here is from genome assembly GCA_947645195.1 of Patellifolia procumbens. Lineage (NCBI taxonomy): Eukaryota > Viridiplantae > Streptophyta > Magnoliopsida > Caryophyllales > Amaranthaceae > Patellifolia > Patellifolia procumbens. The sequence continues at coordinate 521,153 of CANSGD010001379.1, read as the reverse complement.
GACACTCGTTTTTTTGGCTGGTATTTCGATCATATATTATAGATCTACAAAAATCAAATTATATGAAGAGGATAGAGAAAATGGAGGTGTTAATTAATACTACCTCCGTTCCAAATATATTGCAACTTTTGTCATTTTGCACTATTTATAGACTCTCTTTTGACCTTCTTTTGTAATTTATACGCAAGGATAAATATAGCCATGTGGGATCTTGTTAGATTCGTCTCGATATATGCTTAATTAATATCAACTTTTTATAATTTTTACTTAAATAAAATTAGAGATATTAGCGTTTAAAGTAGTGCATTGGGAGGCGTAAAACTTTCTATGTTGCAATACATAGGGAACGGAGGTAGTATTTTTAATGCTACCACAGATAATTTCCAAAACTTGAGGGCTACCAAAGAGAAAAAAATTTGAGAAGTGCTACCACTGAGAATTGCAAAAATTTCGCTACGGTAATGTTTTATTCCCTATACGAGGGTAATATATTCCTACAGTATTAATTTCTGTCAAACCAAACCTGTAAATTTAGCCAGTAACTTCTACTCCCTTTATTACGGTAATGTTTTACTCCGTATATGAGGGTAATATATTTCTACAGTATTAATTTCTGTCAAACCAAACCTGTAAATTAGCCAGTAACTTCTACTCCCTTTATTATTCCCCGCCTTTACACCAAATCCACACGCCCCCTTATTGTTACAAATCAAACGTTGCTTATGCGAAGAAAATGGAGTGGGCAAGCTTTTCTTGCATGGACGTGCTATACATGCTATGAAGGTTGACCATGTTTTGTAGTTTCATATCTAGAAAACACAACTCATTCGTCAAAAATGTAGTTTGGACCAATCATAGATACTGTTTTTTTTTTTGGGTGTTTGCACCCGGTTCATACTTTTGGGCTACATCCGGATTGAGGCCAAGTTCGGGGTGGTTAGGTTCCATTCTCTCCCAAGGGTGTTGCGGGGATTCGAACACGGGTCCGTCCTACCAAAGCCAGTCCCATCACCACTACGCCAACACTTACTTGGTTAGATACTGAGGTTTGTGAAGAATGCATTTCAATGGAAATGGAGTTACCCTTCTTGATAGCCTGATTTCCCCCTTCCAAATTTTGTTACAAATGTTGGGCAGAACATCCGCTTTCAAATAAAAAAAATATTATTTTTTAGAAAAGCAGTAATGGCTTAAGACACTAGCCTTGGAATATGGGATTAAGGAGCAGGGGTAGAAAATGAAGGTATCCTGTTTTTTTCCCTTTTCATTACCCATATATTTGTTGCTTTTTCTTATGCTCTACTAGCTAACAATGATAATCGCTATCATATTCGATAATTAGGCTTTTCTGTAGCTGACTATCCTCTTGCAGGGGCCTAGAAAGAAGATTGTCCAATTTCTCATGCACCGTTCTAGGCGGCATCCATAAGCATGCTTGTGGTTCCAGGGTTAAGATTCGAGGAAGACCAGTTCCAAATCTGTTTCTGGCTATGTATTCAACTGTATGGCAAGTTTCTCCATGTAGTCGTTTCACCTTGGGCGGATAAGAAGCCCTTATACTGTTGCCAAGTTTGACCCTCTTCAACCATTTGCTAAACTGATGCATGTAATGGGGGAAAATTTGAGTGGTCGATGTATGTATGGTATTTAAATTTGTGAGTTTGAGAAGGCAAAGGATTAATTTAGCTAATCTTAGGTTTCAGCAAGATCGATGCATCTCATGTAGAGGAAGCAAAAATTTTGGAACAATGTGTACTACACTTCGATTTGGAATATGCTAGTATTCTGTACGCATGATTTGCTGTAGGTTAAATGTTTTAGAATTTTGACAGGTACATGCAGAACTTAGTAAGATTGCTATTTTAAAAGCCATTAGTTGCTGTAGGTTAAATGTATTAGAATCTTGACAGGAGCTCCTTGAGCAAAGAAACACATTGAATAACTGTGCCTGTTTTATCATAGCACCCAACCCCGATGCACACAAAATGAAGAAATACGAGTAAACTGGGTCTCCTTGATGGAGCCTTGTATCCAGAATTAGAATATGACTGGGCCTTCTAAGCACCAAAAAAGAATAAAAGACCGTCGAGGCGCAAGTCATAATTCTATCAATCCAACAATCTGATAACCCCATCTGTATCATAACAAATTTCAAATGATTCCACTTGGTCTTGTCATAAGCTTTACTCATGCCAAGTTTAATAGCCATGTTGCCTTTTTTCTTTGCATTCCTGTTACTCATAACATGAAAGACTTCAAATGCAATCATCTATCTATACATATTAATAAAACAAAATCATTGTGCCACATGTCATTCAACCCACGATTTTAGAGCCAAGTGGCATTCTCTTATTAAATTTAACACATGTCAATCTCATGTACTCCTATTATATTTGTCAGGTTTTATTATAGCAGTGATTTGCTATTTTATTCCTTTTTTTTAAACATGATAAGAATATATGTTTATTATAGGCAATTGTTTTGATTGTCTTTATTTTCTATACTTCAGATTTATAGCTAATGTCTTTTATAGTAATATATTAACATTGTTGTGAATAATACAATTAAATTTATCATAGAATTTATGTATATGCACACAAAAAAATATGTATACATAAAATGTCAAGTTGTTAATTTGCACTAATAAAAAGTACTCCATCCGTTTTTTTTAATATGCACCTAAGGGTTTTCACAAGAACCAAGAAAAAAGTGCAAAAGTAAGAGAGAAGGTTAGTAAAAGTAAGGAAAAAGTGAAAAAGGTAGAGAGAAGGAAAGAAAAGTAGGAGAGAAGTGTAATAATTAGGTGGGCCAACCATCCATTTATGGCAAAAGGTAGAAAGGTGTCAATTAAAAAAAAACATCCCAAAATGGAGAAATGTGCAGATTAAAAAAAACGGAGGTAGTATGTCATTATAGATCATATTCTATTAGTATATTCTACAAAAAAAATTCCATTTTGTTATTATTTGAAAATATATTAAACTTTGCCTAAATACTTATCTCTAAAATGTAAGAGAATGACATAGGATGGAAATTTTTATATCAAAATTCTTCTTCTTTAAGAAGCTAATCTTCGAATAACGTACCTAAAACAACATAGATTACTTCTCATAGTTTGAAATATATTAATAATAGATTCTACAATAAATAACATGTAAAAGCATCTATTTTGTCCCCATAAGCCTACTCATTTTCTTCTTTCAAGATTAAATTTTGACATAATTCTATGCATATATATGTGTGTTAAGTTTGTGATGAAAATTTACAATAAATGGTAGCACCAAAATTTACATGAGCTTTAAGTGAGTTTGTGATAAGTTTGAGCACTAAAAGTTTTATTTTTTTTTTAATATTATGAATCTTAAGATTGGGCTATTAAAAAAAGTTTACTACTCCTATTATAAATAAGTAATAAGAAAAAAAATGTACAATGAACTATCTATAAGCCAATTTTAAATAGTTAGAGGTACAAGAATATATTTGTTTTTGTATCACATCATCATTTTTTTTGTCAAGTTCCCTCCTAATTAAATAAGGATATGGGAAGATACTCATGAAATATATTATATGAAAAAAGTTTTCTAACACAATTTTGTTTTTGAAATAGACTTTGTAAGGAGTATGAGAAAGCTTTTAAAAAGATCATTCATATAAGATTAGATTTTTGCATTGTAAATCTTCCCATTTACACTAATCAATTATTAAGATTGAGATCAAATTATCTACGAAGCATCTTCCGACAAGTTTAATATATATAATAAAACTCTGTAGAACACTTGAATGTATAATATATGCATTATTTATTGTCTATTAAATTAGATGTGTCGTATTTTTTCTTATTAATGTATCCATGTTCTATTTTATTAGATTACGGTAGTAAATACCCCCTCCATTCAATGTTCTTCCCACTTACATCATGTTCAATTCACCTTAAAACATTAACACTCAGTAAAACTAAGTTCAACTCAGTTAAAATAAATCCAAATCTGCAAAACTAAGTTATGTTAACAAGTTTCGCTTAGTAAAAATTAAGTAGTGCAAAGAAAAAAAATGAATCAATTATTATAAGTTCAGTTCAGTAAAATAAGTTCAGTTCAGTAAAGAAGTTTGGTTCAGATGATTAAGGTAAACTAAACATGATTCCTGGTCCTTTAGAGACCATGGTAGAGAGGAGGAAGATTTTGAAAGTGGGTATTTCGATGTTTATTAAAATAGGATAGAAAATGTTATTGTGGGATAATTTAAAAATGGCGTGGGTCCAAAAGTAGGGTGAAGGAGTGAGTAAAGGGTCCATCATGTCATTTAAAGAAAAAGTATGTAGAAGTGTAGAACTTTCGACAACGGACATAAACAAAAAGAGAGTAAGACTTTAGAGAACGGAGATATTACCTTATTATTGTGTCAACTTTTATGTAAATAACATCCTTAGTTATTGATCTTCTATTTGATCACCATGCTTATAGATTTTTTTTTAATACAAAATATACATTTTATTATCTTCAATTTTGTTGACTTTTAACTCGGCCATTATCGTTAAAATATGAGTATAAATACATAGAATAAACTAGAAAAATCCTGTGCATTTTGCACGGGTTTAAAACCTAGTTAATATTAATAAAGCAAAATAAATGGGACACATGTCACCATTTGAAGCCATGTACCACATGTCAATCATACAAGTAAAGTGTGCCACGTGTCGCAATAATATAGCTCCAACAATTTTGGACATAATTTCAATATGACAGACCATAATACAAAAAATGGATAGTAGGATATCTATACTAATATATAAAGCAAGAAAAATATGGACACGTGTCATTCAACGGTGCAATTGATGACGTGTCAAGTGCAGGTTAATTAGAGTTATGTGTCGCAAGCTCCTTTAATTACGCATCATGCCCATATCTATATTTTTAGCTATTACGTGATATATAATATTTGGAGGAAATAAATTCAAAAAAGAAATCAAATACTCATATAAACCGTGGAAAAGCTACATATACTTGAATTCTCCTAAAATCTTGCTACAAATATGGGTGATATATTTTCTCAAAAATAAGAATAAATCTTGCTCAATATATCACGTGATTAATATATTATTTCCTATAGATTAATGATATCTTCCCCCTTAAAAAAAGGAATAAATATTTGACATACATTTAAGAACAAATCTTGCTACATATATCACGTAATTAATATATCTTTTTCCTATAGATTAGTGATATCTTCTCCCTTAAAAAAAGGAATAATTTTTTGACATACATTTAAGAAAAATCTTGCTACATATATCACGTAATTAATATATTTTTTCCTATAGACGAAAAAAAATGTTATTCTATTTTCTCTGTGGATAAGTTTCAAATGTATTAAGTATATGATTATATCCCATATATATATATATTTTTAAATTTAAGTTCGATTAATAAATCTATTTTTTGACATTAACATTAACATCAACATCTTATCATATAATCTATTATTTTGAAATCATTCTTGAATTTTTCAAATAAATTTAAATTTTCTTGAAATGAAAAAATGATATATAACATTATCTTAACCCCTTTTATATAAATAGATATGTTTTCCTATATGTCGTATCCCTATTAATGAATTTTATATAAAAAATTATGATTAGTAAGTGGCGCATATTTTGTTAGGAAAAAATTAAAATTTTAAAATCTATACTAATATATAAAACAAGAAAAAAAAAGTATACGTGTCATTAATCCGTGCATTGAGTGACGTGTCAGAAGCATGTTCATTTGAGTGACGTGTCGCAAGCTCAGAGTTTTCCGATGAATAGCTTGATTTAGGCATAGATTTGGTGTAAAGATATGATTTTGAGATCATATATAGGAGGAGAGATTTAGGCGTACATTTAGGGTAAATAAATATATGATTCTGAGATCATATATATTGGAAAGATTTAGGCATACATTTACGGTAAATATATGATTCTGATATCATATACTTCCTCCGTTTCTTTTTAATTGCAACGATTTGACATAAAGTAGAGAAAAAAATGTCCAATCGTTGCAGTTAAAAAGAAACGGAGGAAGTATATGGGAAAGATTTAGGCATACATTTAGGCGATAGCTTTTGGAAACCGTAATCACATATACCATACCATTTAAATGAAAGATTCTAAAAAAAAAGAACAATATCTTTTTTTATAGTTATTCTTTTCCTATAAACAACTCACTAAACTATAAAAATCAGAACCACATTAATAATTTAATTAGTAAACGTGTTTTACATTAAAAAAATACTTAATATTATTTTATTATTCAAAATTTTGAAAATCTTTACCTAATGTAGATATAAAACGATTATATTGAAAAAACAAGAATAATATCTTTATTTTTTAGTTATTCATTTCGTATAGAATTATTTATACAAAAAAAAAACATAACATACATGATAATATTCCAAAAATATTTTGTTGGGTAAAAAAAAGGCATAATTTTAAAAGTAAAACATCTTAAATGTAACCATACTAAAAAAAAAGGAAACAGAAACACACAAAAATAACCAAGTAAAATCTTTTGTTCCTAAAAAAAAGACATAAATTTTGAGGTACCTCATGTAAAACGTAATTTTCTTAAGAATGTGAAACAGGAACATAGAAAAAATTACCAATTAAAATTTTGTCTCTACTTAAACGGTTTTTAGAGCCTGAATAAACTAATAAATCATCACACAACTCACATTGTCTCATTTTTATTTCGAAAACAAGTAGATATTGCAATATACACAAAGTTATCCTCTCTAATTTGCCTTGGTATTCCCCTGCTTATGGATAGAAACAAAAAAGAATGGAGGGAAGACTTTGTTTATGTTTATACTAGCCTTGTATGCACGCGATTGCGAGCGAAATCAAGTAATTCTACATAAAAATATAACATTTGCTTTATTTAGAGTGTTTTGTATTTATTTATTCAAAATTTAAAAATATGAAAAGAGTTAGTTATGGAGAGTGTTGTTCCATTTAATTAGGAATTAAAAAAAAGAGATAAATGTGATTTTTGGTGTCCCCCTCCTCTTCACTTATAGAATAGAGATTATTTTAAGTTGATTATTTAAAATAATCTAATTACGTATATTATATTAGATATTTTCATAAAATAGAACATTTAATAACAAGGTTGAACACGAGATGTGCAGGTGAAGGCATTGGTGGGTAGTAATTAAATATTATTGGATAGACATTTAATCCAAGTTTTTGTAACTTTTATGTAACTACATTGGGTAGAATTAAAAATAATAGAGTAGAACAATAAATTGCAATTTCACGGGTTAATAACACATAATATGTACTAATATAATGACACCTCTACACTGTACACATTCCTTTAACTTAAAACAAAAATTTCTCAAACAATTATACTCCGTAGACATTCCTGTAACTTAAGACATTCCTTTTAAGTTTCATTGGGTTGAATTATTATTTAAAAAATTCAATAACTTATACATTAAACCTTTTAGATGGAACCTTTGATATCCCGTGCATTTTTGCACGGGTATAAATCTAGTTTAACATATTATTCGAAATTAATTGACCAAGCACAAATGCACACTGATAGTCTCCAATAAAACACGGAAAAAACCTCTCAAGTTGATTAGCAAAGACTAATATGGTGCAAATCTTTTATCTCTGTAACTCCGTTGGACTTTTCTTTTTAGGAATCAATTTGCAGGGATGCATTTCTTTGAGGGTTGCTTGAATCTTAGTGATAGTTTAAGGGCTTGTAAAGTAACCATCCCTCTCCTTCGTAATACAAGGCTCGATTATATCACCGTCATCAGTAGAGATCGCAAAACGTGAAGATGAAAAAAACTCGTGGAAATAGTCTGAAACCAAACGCATAATTCCCTCTCATTCCTCCACATAAAGCCCCTCCTTATTCAACATCTTCCCAATGAAAATAAAGTCACACTATTTCATATTCTAATTGACTATTTCCATGTGATTTGAACATAAAATAAAGTCATATGAGATCTTGTTAGATTTGTGTGATTGTATACTTTTAAAGATTTTAATATTTTTTACTTATTGATAATTAATAATATAAAATGTTGAAGTTATGCATTGGAAATTTCATAAAAAAGTTGGGTTAACTAAAAAGAAAAGAGGGAAGTCTATGCATTTACTTCTATTTTCGAAATAAATGTTAGTTTCCTATTATTACTTAGTTTCTAAATTTTGTTAGAAGTTAGAGTTATTTCCTAGTTCAATTAGGGTTTTGCATTATATAAAGGGAGCTTGCATTGGAGGCCATTGTTTAAGCGGAACATAGGTGAAAGGCTCCAAACCTTTTCAGGGGACTTGCTATTGTTCTTGAAAGGTGAGGGTTGTAGTTTATAATTAGGGATGACAATTTAGTCCAACTTTGTTGTGTGTCCAACTTAATGCAAAGGAAAAAGTTCGATTCAAATCCGAAAACATAAAAACCTAAATAAATTCGATAGGATTAAGATCTTAGGTAAGATCCGATCTAAATCGATTAGAATTCGATTATTACTTGTTACCTCATCAATTAATAAATTAAAAATACAATTTAATAGGATAAATAAATTTAGACTATTAGATAAAAAGTAAAACATTGTAATATTTATACTAAAACTATGGTTTGGTTATCTTAATGGTATTTTTCTCCGAGTCCAAGGAAATTTGACGGAAAAGTCTTAATCTAGGAATTTGTAACCCGAATCCTAACAGGAGTGAAAAAAATCCAAGTCTAATTGAGATGAATATGACTTAGAATTTAGTATATCTGATGATCTGAATCCGAGCTATTGTCATTGCTATTCATAAGGGTGTTGGGCGAGTTGTATTAATTTATTGGTTAGCGACATTGGTGAATTTCCCCCTACTTGTTAGTCAGGGATGTCTCTTTCTCGATCAGTTTCCATTGTCCTTAAATTTCGCACCCATAATACTTTCATATCTTAATCGAATTCGCGTTAATTCTAACAAGTGGTGTTGTTATTAAGATGATCGGTTAAATCATAGGAGGTAATTTTTAATCGACTACAATAAAATTTTTTCTTAAATCAAGATTTGAACACATTACCTCATAATCCCTCTATCTCAGAATTGTTTGAAAATTTCCCTTTTTACATTTGTCCCAAATTAGTTTGTCCTTTTACATTTGTCCCATATTAGTTAGAACACTTCCTTTTTTGATATATGATCCAACTATTACTATATTATTTATTTTACACTCCGATTCTTTAGTCCACACTTAACCTTTATCACTAAAAAGTTACCCAATCTTCTCTTTCCCTCAATAAAAAAAAAATACCACCAACTCCTATCACATATACTTACTTTATCATTAATAAAATAATATTTGATAACCACACTACAAATTATCACCTTAAACTACGTGTCCCAACAAGTGTTCAGATTTTTCTGGGACCAAGGGAGAACATGATAGGGAATAAATAGCTCAAACAACGAGCCTTAAATTTTTATGCCACTTCTCTCTACATAAACACAATATCTTACAAGTGAAGGTTTAAGACACAAAATCCCGTCAGATGCCCCTAACCTAACTCAAGCAACACACCCTTAGGCTGAGTAGCCCCTGCACTTGTAGACTTCTCCTAACGGCCCCCTCATCCCAAGGAGTGTGGGAAGCGGGATCACCAACAGGAAAAGGAAGACTAACGGAGGGAACATGTTGTTCTGCTGGGGTACAAGGCGAAGGATCCTTGCCAGACCGTTTCCCCTTACCCGTAATGGACACCTTCGTGAAAGATTTATCCTTGTAGAATTTGGAGCGGTAGTTCAACTTAGGCTCAACCTCTTCTTCCCCTCTCTATCTCCGCCCCCCTGCACTATCTCCTTGGTCAGCAACTTGAAAGTAGACTTATCGATGTGAGGTTCCACTAGGAAGTTCGTCCATTGATTCAAGAGGACGTAATGATTAGGGGTGATCGTCTTAGCCAAAGCCACAAAGTTGGGTACATTGTACCCCTCCTTTGAAAGAGTGGCCCGATATATTCTCTTTTTTCTCGTCTCACATAGGCCCAACTTAGTCAGACTTTTAATACCCAAACTAGCTGCAAAAGAAAAGGAGGAACTTTAGTACATAAGAGTGGGATAAAACCATATAAGGCAGGTCATACTCATGATAAAACATACCGAATTTGAGCTGATTAACAAAATCATGATGAGGGACATAAAGGAATAAAGCATCGTAAATACAAACATAGTAGAAGGACAATTGAAGTGGAACAAAAGGGAAATTGAAATTTTACCTTTAGAGTACTTAAGGATCATACCTCCCAATATCAAGAAGCAAGGCCAACTAAGAACATCGTGTGAGGCAACCATAACATCAGGTGGGGCTATACACCATCGCCCGATGGCTTCTCCGACCTAACACTTCGGTTGACCACCCTCTCATCCCAAGTTAAAACATCGAGGTCCAGCTGTTTCAACAACATAGGCTTGGAAACGAACCATCGGGGATGATCCACATCATTTGGGACCTTGATGTTTAGCCAATTATCCTTCTAGTGCTTCAAGTCGTTGTCCTTGGGTTACACAGTCAGGAAGTGATCCCTGACCTTAGCCTGATAGAAATGGTAGGGACTTCCAGACCTCTGGAAACTGAAGATTCAACAAGCTGAAGGTGAGGGGAAATGTTAACACATCGCAGGTCCATATAAAGCCAAGTATTTTTTGCACAAGATCTTCTCCAACAACCAGTAAAGAGAAAAGCGAAGACCAAACTCCAAATCTTTAATAAACAGCGGGGCAAAACCCGTAGGGCATCCGTCAAATTATCACGTAGACCCGGAAGCTCTGCCCAATACCCCCCTAGACGGATGATTATTGCGGAACCACACTGCAAAATCACACACTTTGTGCTGAATGCACCGCTGGTATATCTTCACATAAAATTAAGGGTAACCCTTGTTGTCATAGGCACCCAGAGAACTCCACTCTTCTAGATCAGTAACCTAGGTAATCATACAAAGCTTAACCCTACGAATATGAGAAGCAGGACTCCTCTTTGCCTCGTGGTCCAGATCTACTTAGAAATGAAGGACTAAGGATAACAAAGGGCCTATCCATCATATTTGACTTCATTGTGACAAGCTTTATTGCAACAAAAGGACACTTAGATTCCTTCGGAACGAAGGAAACCATGTCTGTGGACAGATTATTGTCATCAGACATAGATTGAGAGCAGGACCCTTTGGGTTTGATGGGTCTAGGGTCGTCAATGAGTTCTTTTGAATTTCAAGTTTAATAGCATTTTTTAATCTAATTAATTTATTTGTCTATTTTATAGGTTCGCGTGACCATGGTTAATGTTTGTTTCAAAACAATTAACAAAATATAGCTCATAAAATCTTAAAAATGTTTGAACTTACATCATTACATGTCTTAAAATGTAGTCACAACTACTCATAAAGTCGTAATTTACAACTTAATTATTTTTTATGTAAATGGGTCTGTGGGTAGGGTCTGGATCGGGTCTGGACCCGCCTGATAACATCTAGACACAGACACGACCTAGAACCATTGGGTCCAAAAAGTTGGACGCATACCCTTATAAATGGGTCTATGGGTTTGGATCTGGCCGGTCCAAGACCCATTGCCATCCTTACTAACAAGCTATGCCCTAAAGTCCACTGAATGAAAAAACAAGGACAAAACAAAGCAAGCAGCTAAGCAAACAGGATAGAAAGTGAAAGACAAGAAGCACAAAAATAGCAGAGGAAAGAGAATTACTTGATAAATTGAGAAGTGGGCAAAGCTAGAAACGATGGCGAAAGAAAGACGGAAATACCTCCAGTAACGAGAAATGCAAGTGAAGCTGAAATGTCTTGCTCGCAATAAACATAAATTTTCGAACAAAGCAAAGGGAAATTGAGAGAGCAAGATCGAGAAGAAGAGATGAAGGTGCGTGAAAAGTTTCAAAATAAACACAAACTCGAAATTATAGGGGAGACGAACAGTTGGGGAAACATCTCATCCTTACTCCTCAAAGAAATCAATGCATCATTAATTTATAATAAATTAATAACCCCTGCTGAACACACACCTTATTTAATGGGCGGGAAAAAAGAAAGCCAGTCAAGGAAGGAAGAGGTAAACTCAAAAATTACCCACTTAACATGACATCAAGCAGAAATATTGCCTAAACTAAACCAAGAACTCTGGAAAATTGTAGGGATCTTCCAAGCGAAACCCAATGAGTCGAACAGAAAGGGAAAGGATGTAGATTAGCAGAGCTCACCAAGAAGAACCTGTCGAGAAGAGCCCATTGAACAACTACTCAAAAGGAACATATAACAATCAGAGCCAAATCTGAGTATGGGCAAAGCGCTTAGTAAAACAGCGCATGGCAGCCAAGAGAGGCTCAGAAGCCCAAGAAACGCCTAGGTCTTTCCTTATCCAATTCCACACTAAAATTGAGATACATTAACTTCTGTTGAGGTTTTATACATACTTTGCACTCAAGTTTTCATACCGAGGATTTGAACTTGTGATCTTAGAGCTTTCTTAGACAACGGAGGGGAATTCATGGGAAAAACCCCCGTCCATTGATTTATTTTTAGGTCACCACCATGAAAGAAGGTTTGGACGCCACTTTGCCCACCAACAAACATATACTGGTGTTTATATGATTCTTGTCTTTTATGTGGTTTTTCAACACACATTATTTTTCATTTACCCAAGGAACCAACAACTCAACCAAAAGCCTAAGTTGATGGTTGAAGGCTCGAGAATAGTTTTATACTCTATCACGCATCTTCAAACAAGAGCCATTTGGTTTAGAAGTGTGGGTGCAGCACAAGCCTCCTCATACCTGGCGCTAAATATTCCACTAAGTGAGGAGGGATGAATGAGATTTAAACCAATTACTTTATGGTCATACCTGTTCTTGATACCACGATAAACTTCATTGAGACCGCACATCCAAACCTATATGGAGGAGAGTCTGATCACACATAAGCTTGTATGAGGTTCCATCCTAAAATCAATCGGATAGGTGGAGTAGCCGGCCTGTTACGAAGCTTATGAACATTTTAAGAAGAAACTCTTTCTTATTGGAGTGAAATTCAACATTTTAAAAATAAACACTTACTATATGTGTGTGATTTTCCCTCTTCTTCACTAATATGAGTCGCACGTGGATATTTCTTCTTAACACTCCCCATCACTTGCGAGCTCATCTTCAACTTTGCAATCTAGATTGGTCATAAATATCCTTGTTGGGCCTTCTTTCTAGACTTCCAATATGTATGAGGTTAAATAACCCCTACTTAGGGCAAATAAAATAATGTTGGGTTATCTACTCCATATAGTTCTTCAAATCCTCTCCAGCTACATTTCTAAGACAATTGGGCCTTCCATACTTGTGACTGATAATGGGCTAGGATCATTCGCTTTGATACCAAGACAAACAACCAACTCAACCAAAAGTCTAAGCTGATGGTTGAAGGCATGCGAATAATTACATACTTTATCATGCCTCCTTACACAAGGGCCCTTTGAACTTGAAGTGTGGATGCAACACGTGCTTCCTCATACCTAGCGCTATATATTATCACTTAGAAAAGAGGGGTGGATGAGATATGGAACAATCTGATCACACTTGCTCTTGATGCCATGTCAATGAACTATCTCAACCAAAAGGTTAAGATGACAGCTGAAATCCCATGATAAGTTTTATACTCTATCACATTCTTCTTTTGACACTATGATTGTTGATAACAAGTTAAACAAATCATGATCTTTATTTTAAAAATCATTTTAGTGATGATTATAATAGGCATAATTACGATTTTTTTGACAATTGATATTAAGATCATATGTAAACGTACGTAGAATAAATTGTGAATAACCACCTGTCAGATACACCAATTTCAAAATAACCACCACAAATTATTTTGCATTTAAATAACCACCTCTACTTATGTTCACGTTTTGAAATACCAACCTCTTAAAGGAAAATCTTAACACCGTCAGTTTTAGGGCTCAACTTTTTTAACTCCCTCCAAAATTTCACTAATTACCTTACTAATCTATAATTTGACAGGTCAAATCATGATTAAAAATTTAAAAATCTTTTTTTATTCAATTTTACAATTTTTTATACTATATATTTTTGATATATGACACGGTAATGGACACAAATTCGAGACAATATTTAATCGCGTTTTCAATACTCAAGACGACGTTTTTTCGAAAAACGGACACCACCGTACGTCCTTTACGGGCACGAATTTTGAGATTCCCTACGAAACGAGTACCTACAAGCCGGCTTTTCGGGCACGTACTTCGAGACGCTTTTTTCGGACGGAATACAGAGTTTTTTCGAAAAAACGGACACCGAATCATGATTAACGTTTTAAAAATATTTTTTATTCAATTATACAATTTTTAAGACTATATATTTTTGATATATGACACCGTAATGGACACAAATTTCGAGACAATATTTAATCGCGTTTTTAATACTCAGGACGACGTTTTTTTCGAAAAACGGACACCATCGTACGCTCTTTATGGGCACGAATTTTGAGATTCCCTACGAAACGAGTACCTACAAGCCGGGTTTTCGGACACGTACTCGACACAATTTTTTTGGATGAAACTCGTTTTTTCGAAAAACGTACACCGCCGTACCTACAAGCAGGTGTCCGTTTTTCGAAAAAACTTTGTATTCCGTCCGAAAAAGGCGTTTCGAAGTACGTGCCCGAAAAGCCGGCTTGTAGGTACTCGTTTCGTAGGGTAACTCAAAATTCGTGCCCATAGAGGGCATGCAATGGTGTCCGTTTTTCGAAAAAACGTCGTCTTGAGTATTAAAAACGCGATTAAATATTGTGTCGAAATTTGTGTCCATTACCTTGTCATATATCAAAAATATATAATTTAAAAAATTGTAAAATTGAATAAAAAAGATTTTTAAAATGTTAATCATGATTTGACCAGTCAAATTATAGATTAGTAAGGTAATTAGTGAAATTTTGGAGGGAGTTAGGATAATTTAGTAAGAATTTGGGCATCACACTTAACGGCGTTAGAAATTTTCGTTAACAGGTGGGTATTTGAAAAAGTTAAGGAAATGAGAGGTGATTATTTAAACATAAATAAAAATGGGGTGGTTATTTTAAAATAGGTGTATCGTACAGGTGAATATTCACAATTTTTCCTAAAAAAATTCATATCAAACTAAATATGACAGTATCTCACATAAAAGATATGAAAACTCCCAAACAAAAAACTGAAAAGGATCAAGCTGAGGGCCCGACCGTCCGAGGGAGTAAGTTCTCATTCTACGTACGTGGATGTTGTGGACGTAGTAGTACACAAACAGGAGTACAGGACGTGCCACAGTTTCATGTCCTTGTTCATTGAAGTGTTGTCGTAGAACTATAGAAGGTCTCATAAAGTCATAATGGGCCAATTCATTATATTCCCTTTCTAGAGGAGGTGTATGTATGCACGTAACAGTAAACTCAATGTCTAATCACTCCAAAGAGAGGGTTAGGTTGTAAAAAAACTAAGTTTGCAAATTTAAAACAGAAGAGTGGTTAGGGTAAATGACATAATTAACTGATGTTTAACAAATCACAATCATATAGTTTCCTATTGTACCGTGTTAGCTACCTATATAAGTAATTAGATGGTTGGAAGAAATTGGTATCTAATGCATGCATCATCCACAGAGGAAGATGAGTATTGATATGATGTTGTCTTTTTTTTTCTTTATTTGATAGGCATCAATGGAATTAGATGTTTTTTTGGTAATAGTAGAAAAAATATCATAAGATAAATGGAGAAAGATATTGTCCATTCAACTAAATAGAGAAGAAAGTCAATACAACTTTATTACTTCCTCCGTTTCAAAAAAATAGTTACACTTTCCTATTTGGGAAGTTTCATATTAATAGTTACACTTCTATTTCTTTCTATTTTTGGTTATTTTTTTGGTAAATTTACTATTTTACCCTTACTACATTATTTATTAAATAACCTAATACATACTAATACTAACCTAATTAGTCTAACCTAATCTGATTAAACTCTAACAATTCCCACCAACATTTTATCTAGCTACCCAACTCAATTCAACAGAAATTTAACACCCCAACCACCCAAATAAATTGAACTCAACATTAAAACCCCAACCACCCAATTCAATTGAACCCAGATATAAACCCTAGCTTCATCTTCATCAGTGAATTCTTCTCTCTTGGTCTTTGCCTCCATCCACCACGAAATCACCAAGTAAACTCCACGAAATCACCTCTCTATCTCTTCGCCTCCATCCACCACGACGTATTCACCACGAATTCAACCCAGAATTTGCACCCATCTTCCTCGAAATATGTATGTCCCCAATTTAGCCCCTTTAGTTGACGCTCATTTCGCCTGTGATGATAATTTCGAATCAGATCTAATTGCTGATCTAATTGTCTTTTCAAAATGATTCCCCATGGCCAAGGAAGGTTTTTGCTGGAGGATTGGAAAAATCTGGGTTGAATGAGTACACATATAAGGCTCTTGGTCAGGTTTGTGATGATTTTTATGAAAACCAAGGCTGCGGACTTAAGAGAAGAAAGAAGCTGGAGTTTCCTTCTCCAACTCAATCTCCGGCAAACACGTATAAGGTCCCCTTCTCATTTACTTCCTACTGTGTGTTTTATTGTTTGCTGATTAAGTGGTTTACAGTTGCGAATGAGAAGTAATTTCTGGTATAGATTGATTTTTTTTTGGCAAATGAGAATTAATTTGATTGATTTTTTCAAATGAGAAGTTATTAGATTGATTTTTTTTCGTTATTAGATTGAATGAGAAGTTTAACTGTTGATTGAATGTATCCTAGCCGTGCTTATATTGTCTTGGGTAAGCTGCCACTTTGGTAGCAATCTGCGTAATATTGTTAGACTAAGTGCATATAAATCCTAAAGGTTAGACTCAATTAACAAGACATTATTCTATACATTAGACAATCCCATAAGTTAATAGAAGTATATGCAGTTAGGCCTTTTCAACCATAATGTATAGAAGCTGTACACCACTAACAACTTCCTATTAACATTTCACTTGTTCTTTTTTCAACCATAATCTTTATCTTGGTGAAAATTTAACACTTTCCATTATGAGATTCTGTAAGCTTGCAAAAAACTATTTCATAATTTGCTTCCTTATTCTTTTGTTTATCTAGTGTTTGTTTATTTGCTCTGTCAATCTAGTGTTTGTTTATTTGCTGATTAAATGGTCCCCTTTTGGCTATGAAGCAAGTTCAAGAATTTGTGGAATGCGGGGAGTCTGTGGTTGGGAGGAAACAGGCTGCTGATTGGAGTGGGGAAGGAAAGGGAAAGAGAAAGGCAAAACCTAAGAATAGTCAGCGTATGTTTGGCATCAAAAACCCTCCACCAACAATGAAGGAGATTGCAAACACCTTCGTCACTGGCGATTCTGAAAATCACAGTTACAAGTCATATGATATGTACTTGGAAGAATCGGGCTCTGACTACGATTGGTCAATTGTGAGGATTATCAGGAGATGGGTTCCCCAAGGTGGTTCTGAATCTGCCTCTCAATCTGAGTTTGACTCCGATTGAGCCTAAGGTTATATTTCTCCATCCCATTTTCTCAAGTTTTACTGATTACTTATGTTTTTGTGATGATTATGATGACTTTTATGAGCATATTATGATTATGACGACTTTGTGATTAAAATGCTTTATTATGATGATTCTGATTATGATGGTTCTGATGAGTATTATTCTGCTGGTTATGATTATGATAATTATGATTATGATGATTATGATGGTTCTGATGAGTATGATGGTTGTGATGAGTATGCTGATTCTTGCTTAGTTGCATTTTCCTTGTCGTGCTTAGTGTTATGAGACTGAGGTAGTCCTTGATCATCAAGTGCTAATTTGATAAACATTGTGAACTTCGTAAACTTGATAAGCATGATAATGAGATAATGTCATAAGTATAATAAACTTGATAAACATGACTACATTTGCAAACCACCTACCATTTTCTTGCATACACATAATTTAAAAAAACAAAAAACAAAAGGCATGAAACAGAGGTATACATTCTGACTTCGAACATGCATATTGGTTTGAGTTTGCAGTCATTACATATTCATCACTACATCTACTTTTTACTTACACCAAAAACTTGTTTCCATTCCTTTGTACACCAAAAAATTGCTCCCATTTCCTTCGTACATCAAAAAATTGCTCCCATTTCCTTCGCACACCATAAAATTGCCCTTCCCTGTGCTTGAAAAAACTGACAGTTTCAACCATGTTGAACATCAGAATGATGTTGTGACAGCTCCTCCATTTCATCTCCTACATTCATTTCTCTTTCATTCAAATACTTCAATGCATTGTCAATTATCTCCTGATCTACTTCAACATTGTCTGGCAGCATGCCAATCCTTTCTAACCTCCTCTTTCCCATATGAGGGTTTTTGTAATTATTGCCCCCATTACATTTCAAAATCTCTACCATAACCAACTGGAGTTGCAACCAAGTATACTTGAGAACATGTGGATCAAAAAATGCAAATGCTTCTTCTACTTTCTCAATTAAATCATCAAGATTTTTAGGAAATGATTGATATTGAATGGCTTGAATTGCTCTAAAAAACCTAAATCTAGAACATTAAGATCAGGGGACATAGCTGGTTGGTTAATGAGTTGAATTTTAAAGCCATTTTTGTTTGCTGCTTCCTTGAAAAAAGGATCCTCAGCATCGATGTGTGGTCTGGCATTGTCCTGTTGGATGTAAATCTCCTTGGACAGTCTAGGTGGCCATCTGTTCATGATGATGGGGATTACCTTGTTGATAATCATGTCTCTAATGACATGTTTTGTGATATTCTGAATTGGTTTTGTCTCAATTGTTCCTCTTTCCCTGTTTTTGCTTGCTTTCTTTGCTGCCACTTTCTCTACAAATGGGATTATTCCGAACTTCCCATCATGTATCTCATTCCCATCTTTGTCAAATATGGGTCTTGATGTCACAGCCAAAAACATGGCCTTAATTTTGTACCTCTTTGACTGCTGGCACCTGTACGGATCATCCTCTCTAGGCAAAAGGTAAAATCTTCTCATCTCGGGATTTAAGTAAAACCACTTCTCGTCTATGTGCACAACATTCTCCATCGGGATGAAAGTGGGTTTTTGTGTTGGTGTGGCTGGCAGAATATGGGACAGAACCCATTTGATTCTTGCAATTTTGTGGTTAGATGTTAAGGTCGGGTGGTTGTTACTTGTGTGACTCCTAAGTAGACCTTTCTGAAGTAACCTATAGATGAGGGAAGGAGACACTCTTAAGGCACCGGCAAAGCTTCTAATTGTTGTCCTAAAGTTGAGTGGGACTGATTGCAACCACTCCTCAGTATAGACCTTAGGCTTCCTCCCGACTCTACCAAGTTTTTTGCTCCTAAGGTCAATGATGTGAGACCTAACCCTTTGCGTCAAGGAATCATTCCAAACCCTTGAAATTGTGACCCTGTGAAGGTTCCACTTCTGAGCTGTTTTTGTGATTGCACCTCTGGGTAATTTTAAACCTTCTCTCAAACACAACAACTCATCTATGATGCCTCTTTTCTGTTCATGAGTCAAGTCAGGCTTAGCTTTGTTTGATGTGATATTTGTTGTTGTTGGTGTTGTTTGTTGTAGTTGTTGCTGTTGTTCGACTTCTTGTTATTGATTCACTGCTTCTTCCTCTTTTGTTTCAGAGTCAGATTCTTCATGGTTGTCCATGTGAGCTGCGTAGAACATCATCTCAGCCATGAGTTCATCTTCATCATCTTGGAGGATCCTATCAACACTGAAGAATTCATCTGCATATACAGCATCGACATCTGACATTTTGGGCTGCAAAGGAAAAAGAAAAAAAAATTGAATTTGGGTTTTTTTTCTTATGTGTAATTAATTTAAGATGTAATGTTAAGTATTTTGTAAAACTAATCTTAAACAGTGCTCAGTGTGTGCCGTGTTTAATGCATTTGGAAAATTATCAGAACATTTGGAAATTTCTTGGCTCTCTTGGAATGTAAGGAAATGAGTGTGTTTTGGCTGTGTGTATATATAGGCAGTGTACAGGTCCATTTGGCTTTCTTGGAAAACAATTGGAGGGAATTTCTACATTTGGCTGGAATTTTGAATTTAGTGAAACAGGTAGTGTACATCATTCTTTCATTCCCACCAAAAAGTGGCGGCACTTTTTGCCACATGGGGGCTGGTCCCCACAAGCTTCATAATCACTTTTAATTTTAATCTCATGACTATGGTCCCCACATATATACATAATTACATACCCCTACACATAATTTATCACCTTTCAATCTTTTGTCTTAAAAACCGTGTCAAGAGAAGTGTAACTATTTTTTTTGAAACGGAGGAAGTATAAACTTTAATTAGAGAGAGAGAGATAAGATCAAGTGAAAACTATTTTCACGTGAAAATCGGGTAAAGCGGGCACATGTTAACATAAAGGGGTACGCGTGCATTCATTAATGACAATGTAAATACTTACAACTTTGATGTTAGAAGCACACGTACCCTTAGATCGTAGTATGTACCCTTCTAAATCTTATATGTACCCCTTTTTTCAATCAGGTTTGTTAGTTTTCATTTTTCAGTAAAGTATAGGCTTTTAGCAAAACACGACTAGAATCAAGTGAAAACTTTTTTTACCGTGAAAACCAAGTAAAGGGTGTACATGTTAACATAAAGGGGGTACGCGTGAATTCATTAATGACATTTTTGTAAATACTGACAACTTTGATGTTAGCAGCACAACTTTTATGTTAGAAGCACGTGTACCCTTAAATCGTAATATGTACCCTTCTAAATCTTATATGTACCCCATTATTTCTATTCAGGACTCTTAGTTTTCAGTTTTAGCAAAATATAGACATATATATAGACAATTTGATATAAACGACGTGAATAAAAATGTCAGTTTAATGCATAAATAAGATAGAAAATGCCATAAAAATGATAAATATAAAAATGACAGAAAATGCGATAAGAAAGAAAGCTATAAAATGACAGTGTGATGAAAATGATAGTTGAGAAAACGACAGAAAATGCGATGAAAATGATAGTTATAATAAAAAGGGAAATTCCCAATGGTGGCCCTTAGGTTTAAGGAATTCCCAGTGGCAGAAATTCCAAAAAAACTTTCCCGTTGGTAGCCCTACTTTACAAATTATTCCCAAACATAACCTTAATGAAGAATATTCCGTTAATAATAAAGCATATTCCGTTAGTTAATAGTTAAGGCGGTCACTCGCAAATAAAACGAGGCATTTTGGGTTGTTTTTTGCCAATTTCGACCTCAAAATCAACTCTTAAGGGCTAAAACTTACCCACTAAAATCATCCCTTAAGGGCAAAAAACGACCCAAAATACCTCGTTTATGTGCGAGTAACTACTTTAACTATTAACTAATATAATATGCTTTATTATTAATGAAATATTCTTCATGAAGGTTATGTTTGGGAATAATTTGTAAAGCAGGGTTACTAGCGGGAAAGTTTTTTTGAAATTTACACCACTGAGAATTCTTGAAACCTAAGGGCCACCATTGGGAATTTCCCTAATAAAAATGGCACATAAGGTCATGAAAATGACAAAAATTCAAGAACAGACTGCATCCATAAAATCGATTGTTATAAAAATGACGGAAAATGCGATAGAAATGATTGTTACAAAAATGACAGATGAGGCGATAAAAATAAAAATGATAGTTGTACACATAACAAAAATGCGATAAAAATGATAGTTATAATAAAAATAACGTATGAGGTCATTAAATGATAGAAAAGGCTACAATAGTCCGCGCAATAAGGAAGACGTCACCATAAGGAGTGGTCGCATGGGATCAAAATCTATATATAACTTTGAATATGTATGTTGCATCGATATTACTAAGTTTTTTCCTTTCCTTTTGGCAACCATTAATTAGTTAGCTATATTGCAAACAATATGAATTATTCAGAAAATTAAGGGCTCATTCAGTATCGTCATGAGAATCAATTTTTTTTGGTTTCTATAGTTTTGAAGTCGTATGATATAGATTGTTGAAACACGTGTTGTATACGTGCCAAATTATGCCTAACTTAACCAATAAAGGGCAAGTAAAGGGTCGAATCCATAAGCATGTTAATTTTTAACCGGTTATCAATTACAGTGAGCTAAACTTATCTTAAGGGTGTTCTGAATTTAACTAAGAACTAGGAAATGCAATTAACTGATAACGATTAATTCAATCATATAACGGAACACTAGGGTAGGGGGCATCACCAATTAACCAAGCTCTAAACAACAATGGAGCATGGGGAAATTAATGGGATCAATTTGGGGGAAAAATCATTCGAAGGCCCTATAATCACTGTCTCATCACCACTACAAAAATGTTAATTAACAGCAGTTGAAAGTAGTAATTAACAGCGGTTGGGAACCGCTATAGATCTAAGCACTATTGTAAAAGAGAGACACATTTGACAGCGCTTCGAGGGAACCGCTGTTATTTATACCACATTCACTTCTGACTAAGACATGTGCTTTTCCTCATTTGGGTAAAAAAATTACTACAGCCTATGCAGGAGTTGAACCTGCATCTATGTGCAACGACACATCGCTCTACCATTTTGAGCTAATAGGCTTTGGGACAAAAAATCATGGACAAAAAATTATGCTGACAGGGGACCCTACGCCCTTTGACATCCAGCACTGTCATTGGGCGAACGTCCATCACCCTATTTTTAGCATTTGGATACGGTTCATGGCCCAGACTCTGTTGGGACGGTTTGAGGGTCACTTGGTCCGGGGGGCCGAGCTAGTTGCTATAGCTAGCTATATTGCTAAAGGCTCTAGGGAGCCATTTCAGTACAACTTGGCTCACCATATCGCTATTCAGTTCGAGCGTATCTCAAACTCGCTCCCTAAGTCAAGGGAAGACGGTAGTTGGACCTCTAGGAGGTTAGTTAACGGGGGGTTGATCACATTGTTTGCCCGGCAAATTGCCGGCTTTGACGAGACTCAGCGTACCCCCGTCCTAGGCCCTACCCTCATTGACCTCACCTATCTCAACACCCTCAAAGTCCTGTACCGCCCGCCTGACCATAGATTTCAGTGGGTGATTAAGTCCAAAAAATCCCTCATTCTGCCCGACTCTAGGGCCCGACTACGGCCTCGTCAGGCAAACTACCTACTCCCTATAGAGGGAGTCGACCTAGTTGTCCCTGAGCCAGAGCCCCCTCGCCGTTCTTACCATAGGCGGCATACGCCGATTTTAGACGAGGGCGCCTCCACTTTTGCTCCCCCTCCCCCTCCCCCTCACACGGACTCATTTGACTTTACCTCTATGATGTCGACCCTAGGTCGCATGGAGACGGGGATGGGTAGAATGGAAGGGCTGATCAACGCGAACACCGCCACCCTCGCGGGCTATGGCACTCGCATCGATCAGCTCTATACCCGTATAGACCAGATGGGGGGAGGATGGACACCTTGGCTAACGACCAGCACTACGCCCTTTATCCTCTCTATGACGACTATTGTAGGCGTGGCATTATTGAGCAGACTGCCCAGCACCCCTCGTGGTACCATTGGAACCCGAGTTATGGTCAGCCTACCGGTCAGAGCGATGACATGGCAGAGGATGAGGAGGATGAGCCTGCTCGTCAGTCAGTCTCTTTAGGAGACTTTGGTCTAGGTCCTAGTGGTTTTGGAGGTGATTTTGACGCAGGTCCTAGTGGATTTGGTGGTGGGATGAGTGGTCCCTCCGGTGGTGGTTTTACCGATGGTGGTGGTACTTCTAGTGGTGGTTTCTTCAGTGACCCCACTAATGATGATATGGGCGGCTGATGCCCTTGTTCTCTCCTCTCCCTCGTTGCAATGAGGACATTGCCTCGTTCAGCTTGGGGGAGAATCTCTCACTGTGAGTATAGTTTATTGCTTTCTAGTATAGTTTACTGCTTTTTAGAGTAGTTTAAAGCTTTGATAGTTTAGTTTACAGCTTTAAGAAAAATTGAAAAATTTGAAAAAAAAAATATGTTTGATCATGAGTGGTTTGATTGCCTCCCTGTGCCCCTTGTTGTGCTTTATTGAGAATGATTTGACTTTGTTTTCTGGATAGCTGGGCATTTGTGACTATGAGGCTTTGATTTGATATTCGACTACTTTGATTTCGAGCAATTTCTGACTATGATTTACTACTTTGTGCTGCATACCTGATTTGGTTAGACTGTGAGGCCTTTTTCTAGCCTATTGGATTCATACTTTTATCCAGTCTATATTTTTGGTGTGTTAGTTCCTCTCTAGCGGATCGATCTTGACTTTGACTTCGTACTCATTTGATGTTTGGTGACTTGTTACACTTGCTATGATAGAGGCGTTCTTTTGACTTATTCTTGAGCCCCAGAGTTAGTTTTTGATACTTTTTATCCTCCTTAGCCCCGCTGAGCCTAATGACCTTGTTTCATGTTACTTAAACCCTTATTATAAGCCCATTGCCTTTGTTTCGATTTTATTCCCAAGCCTAGCTTGGGGGAGCTTTGTGTATGGGTTGAGAGTGAAGTTGATTTCATGGTTTGGTTTGATTGTTGAGGAATCAAAAGTGTATTTGTTGTGGCTTGATTATTAGAAAAAGAAAAGAAAAGGCAAAATTAGAGTTGCGTGAATGAAGTTCAAAAAAATAAAAATGAAATAAAAGTTCAAAAGAATTCAAAGTTCTTTCATTCACGCACGTTCATAAATAAAGTTTCATGTCATTGCCTAAAACTTGGGTTTGTTGTGCGTATTCATCGAATTTGGAGGATTGGTTTATTTTTCATGGTTTTATGGTGTTGATTGGGAGTTGCTTAGGCCATCTAAGGCCTTGTTTGAGTGTTCATGCTCCCCCTTTCTTGGTTTTTTCCACCACATTACCCAAAAATATCCCCTACCTCTTACCTAAGCCCCATTACAACCCGGAAAAGTCCTCTTGAGCTTGTGCCTACAATGTCTACTAGATTGATTTTGGTCAGTTTGTCAAAGTTAAAGAGTACGTCTGCTAGTTGAGTCGACTTGATTAGGATGAGCGACATTTTTACCTTCTTAAACACATGAGAGTGTGAGTGGGAAGGGACATTTATGGTCGGGTCGGTGAGTGTTCGGGCACATTCTTTGCCTGCCACAAAATTGAGAGGAGTGACAACCTTTGTGAGCACCTTTTCAGGATTTGTATGCCTAGTAGTCACTTGAACTTGATGAATTGCTTGGATGATTGGTGGTTGGAAGGATTTGATTTGCCGAACTTGAATTATGCCTACTTGAACGATTCTTAGTCTTGAAAATGCTTTTTGAGCTTGAATTGTTTTATTTATGGGGTGAGGCAATCTATTCCACGATCATGCTCTATTTGCTTGAGGACAAGCAAAGGTTTAGCTTGGGGGAATTTGATATATCGATATCTTATACAGTTTTTCCCTTTCTTTACAAGCTAAATTGTGCTATATTGATGCTCTTAGGAGCTATTTATGCTAACTATTTCGATATAGTTGTGGTTTGTGTGTTCTATATCATTTTGCAGGTTTTAGGGAAAAACTCCCTATTTACTTGATGTTTTGAGCACCACGCTATAGCGGGAAGTTATGAGGCATCTTTGAGGTCTCAAGATGGTATTTGGACCCCATTATGAAGAAGTAAGTGTGCAAAGACTTGGCGTCTGAAGCCGAGCAAAGCAAGGCAAGAAGAAGACTCGCCCAATCGGGTCGGGCAACAACTGCCCGATCGGGTACGAGTGAAGAATCTGAAGTTAAGGTTTCCCGCCCGATCGGGCGGCCTTGCCCGATGCGATCGGGCGGAGCAATACTTAGTCATTCTTGCTGTTTTTCTGAGAGCTGAAGAAGACATCCCGATGCGATCGGGTGGACTTGCCCGATCGGGTGATGGGGTTGCGGCCCCGATCGGGTGGAATATGCCCGATCCAATCGGGTGAAGCCTATTTGTTGCTGCTGAAGACTTGTTCCCAGGCCCGATCGGGCGGCCTTTTGCCCGATCGGGTGGATGACACGGGGATGCGATTTTCGTTATTTTCCCCGCTCTATCTTATTGTTTTCTTAGGACTTATAAATACTTTTAGGTTATTTTTATTTGTATCTTTCATATTCTTAAACACTTAGAGAGCTCTTAGCCTAGTTTATCATTGCTTTGGATTGTAGAAGAGATTCAAGTACAATTTCAATTCAATTAAAGTTTCCGCTTTCCGTCAATTTGGTAATAGTCTTGCTTATTGCTTTATTCCTTTATCTCAATTACTTTAGTTCAATTGCTTATTTCTCAATTAGTTCATGATGCAATTCTTAGGGTTTTCAATTAGTTTTGTTGTTGTCAATTCGATCATGTCTGAGTAGTTCTCTTTCTAGGGTGTTAGATAGGGAAGCCATGTTTATACCATGATTGCTATTTAGACTCCTATTGATTTCTAGGGCTTGATTAGAGTGATTGTGGTGTGGTTTGTTTTTAATTAGTGATTAATGTTGGTGGCCAATTTCATTGATTGCTTGTGGTTAATAGTTGTGTGCACAGATCCGTCTTACGACTAGAGGCCTAGGACACATCAGTAGTTCTGATTACGTTAGTGAACATGCGGTGTATGTTGAACTATGAGCGTTGAGTCTTAACCATAGCTCAACATAGGCTCTAATCCCCCGACTCTTGACTTAGGTTTTAATAGTAGTTGACCCTATTTGATTGATATAAGCATGGTGGACCGACCTAATACCCTAGGCTTTTATTCCATAGTTAAATCCTCGACTTAATTCGTATTATTTAGCTTACTCATTAGTTCAGTTAACTCTCCATATTTTCATCTGAAGTAGTTGGTTAATGGAATATTAATATAGAAACTCTGTCTCCCTGCGGATTCGACCCTGCTACCACTGACTACCTTAGTTAGAGGACCGTAGTAGGTTTATTTTTGATTAGGTGACACGACTAAAACCTATCAGTAAGCTCTAATTTATAATAAATCAGAGAAATAAATGCCGGAAGAAAAAGGCTATGATAGTATACTATGAGAATTATAAAACAGCGAGCCAAACAAATTATGTCTTTTAGCTATTGTTCACATCAACATGGAAGCCATAACAGCTCAACTTTATCAATACAAGCCACCATAAAGGAGATATGGATTAAAAGCTGGTCGACAATCACCTTTTTTCCTTTAGAATTGTTATGAGCTCTTCTAGTAGTAGGCATATGTTTGCCTTGGGATTTTCTCGTAGAGCATGGAACTCCTAATTTTTTCTCATTTGCTTGAGCCAAACGCTGAAGTGCACTACGATTGAGATCAACAATTCCAACAGGGAATGATTAAACCTATGTCCATCTATCCAAATCTAAAAATGAGAGAGAAATATCAGTATACTGATGAGCCAACAACTTGAATAAGATCTTGGGTATAATTAAGAAGGACTCTCAAGCAAAAACCAACTTGCAATTCAACCTAACAAACACCATTTTTCAGAAAAAAAAACAATCAATCCCTCAAAATCAGTCAATGAACACGGAAAACTAAAGCAAGAGTAATTACCAGAAAGGGGTTCCTTATTGAGATCTATTGGTACTCTGCCAAATAACACGCTAAGAATCAGCATCTACAAGCAAAATGAAAAGAAAATTCGAACATTGATACACATATTGATAATAGTTAGGGAACGAAAGCTGCAAAGAATCAGGAGGTACCACATTAACGAAGTCTCTTATAAGCAATATTTGATGCAACCAACCAACTGAAAACCGGATATTCATAGCGCCAGAGATAAAAGCGACGACTGCCATAGAAAAAACGAAGAATGTCCATCCTATATAAAGTTTCGAGTCACGAAGGAAATTGTGAGTTAAACAGGGAGTCGATGAGATAAGGAAGAAGAAGTTCGTGTGGTTCGAGGGAGAAAAGCTTCTGGCGTGTAAGAGTTTTGGTGGTTTTCAAAGATGGGAGGGGAACTTTTCCTATGAGAAATTAAGAATTAGTAGAGGGCCTTTAACCACAGTGGTCTACGGCAGAGTTGCAATCAAAGGCCCATTCTCTGAATTTTAGTTTACCTAGGCTCCTAACTACAACGTCTGTTTATTCAACTGCTCTTAACCAGGTGTTGTATTTTTCAACTTTTGTCTAAGTGAGAGCATCTGATCAATGACAAGTTTGGTGTTTGATTATAAGAGTTAATGACAGATTAATTCATGACACGTAAATCCCTATTCAAGACCTCGTTCATTAGCATAAGTCCACAACTGTTCATAGCTTGCCACAAGAAGAAAAAAAATCCAAGAGAAAATTGAAAGTATCCAAACCTGTATAGCCACAATCAGCTTGTCGAGGTACTACAAAACCAGGTGAACGCAGCTGAATAACAGCATGAGAGCAGCTTAACACCATGCCAACACAAGCAATTAAGCACAACATCTACCCTGTATTATAGTACTGCAACCCATCATCATATTCACAACCATTGAAACCAAATCAAAACAGTAGATGATGAAGTTTAAGTTCTTATATTTGAAAAGAGATTTTATTGAACAAGCGATGTACTTGAGCCTATAGAAAAGCCACAGGATAAATTAGGAATCCAACACATAGATTCAATCCATCATTGTAACAAATTGAATGAACTATTGTTTTTTGGTTGATTTATGAAGTCGGGTAAATGTACACATTGTGAGACATCAAACAACTACCATATATGCGTCATGACATTAGTGTATAGAAGGTGCAACAGAAGTGGCAAGTAAAAAAAGATAATGGAATGGAAATTGTACCGATGTCGGCCATCGAAAACGCAACCACATACTCCTTAGTCCTATGAAGAAGCTGGTCTTCCTTACATCCTGTTGTCCTTCGGCAAGTAATTTGTTTCCCTCCAAACGGAAAAATCTAAAGACAAAACCAAGTTTAAATTAAACAGGATAGACACAAGATAAAAAGAACCTCAATAATTTGCAAATAATAGTCATCATTCCAATGCTCTGGAATCGAGTATCTTAATGCATCAGATTAATGAAATTCGAGCGAGAAGCAGCTCACTTGCAAGTTTAGAAATGAAATAAACAACCACTAGCATTCATTACCAACATGTACAAGAAATTAGATAGAATGACCGGTTCCCCGTTCAAGAATGGCAGGGAAATGCATCTTGATATAAGTGTAGGTAGATATAGCAAGGTATATATAGCTAGCAGCATCACCGTCAGAAAAGAATGAAAATCAAACGGCGACAATTGTAATTTTGCACAGCAATTTCAACTTTGAAGTTCAAACTCACCATAATTGAAACTCATGTAACAAAATTGAAGCCTAAAATGTAAACTTACCATAATTTATTCCTCGAATTTCTGCTAGAAATCTCGTCGAATATCTTCCAAACAAAACCTGATTATCATTCACCTGGTTCAATTCATATGATAAATCAATTTGAATCACATACATAAAGTGATTTGAATTTCATCCCAAAAAAGCAGAAGTTATCAACCCTACCTAGAGAAAAACAACATAAGCAATTTGGCAAACCAATAACTTACCGTCAACAAATTCAACAACAAAATAGGAGATTAATATGAAACAATAAGAATTGCCTCGATTCAGAAAAAAAAATGTGTGATTGTTTGAGATGGAAAAAAGGACACAATGCGAGCCGAACTCCCTTCCGCTAAAAAATGACGACCTTGATATCAGTGATTGAAGGGAGAAGATGAATCATGTTAGGGTTCGTGGGTTTGAAGAAGTGGGGAGTGAATACATGAGACTAGGAGAGTGGGGTGAGTTCGTGGGTTTTTGTTTTCTCTATGTTTTTCATGTTTTTCTTATTTTCCAGGATAGTGAACTTTTTCTAATTGGGCGCTATTGATTGTGAAGATGTAATCACTGTTAATTTGTAACCATATTAATATAATTAATTAATTATAAGAAAACTATAAATAACAACGGTTCCTTATACTACTGTTAAATGACTGTTGTCTATTTAAACTTTTATAGTAGTGCATGCTAATTAGAAAGGCTAATAAACTCATATTATGACTAATCAATTAAGCATATCCACAACACATAAAGATAACTAAAAACCTCTCGGTTGATGAGTTCTTATTCATGGCCATAACAACTAACTAAGGTCTACCTAAGACTTCATCTCTCGATCCTTTGTCAAGGAAATCCGAATTATGCTTAAAAGATGATCAATTAAACACTTACCATTAAACACATTAGTCATCGAAATTTCACGTAAAGCTAAACTCCCAAACTTGACTTAAGGATTAAACATGAGAAATTGGTCATCCTCTTAACCTCAGCTAGATAAATCGTAACTAATAAATTCTACAATGAAGGATATATAATAAAAAATGATGAACTCAAGTATATCTATCACAAATATTAAACTTAAAAGCAATCAAATATTAAAGACAAGAGCAACACTCGTTAAACAATCAAATATCAAAAAGAAGAGCAATATTCATCAACGAAGAAGATGCAACATGATTCAATAATGACATTCAAAGCTTGTACTCAAGGGCGGAGCTAGTGCACGTGCGCCAGCGAATATTAAAAAAAATCCAAAAAGCAAGAAAAAAGAAAGAACTCCTCTCTTCGTATGCGTCTCCCTCTCCCAAACTCCCACTCTCCCTTAACCCCTCTATCTCTTCGACGGACTCCCCAACTCGCAGTCACCACTTATCGCCGTCCGCCGGATCGTCTTTATCCACCGTCGACGACGATCGACGAGTCGAAGACCACGACAATGGTTATTGGCTGATTGGCTTGGCGTCTGCGTCTCTGGGAACATCGACACTGACCATAGAGGCAAGGAGTCCACAAATCACAATCCTCCTTCGCCAACAGCTCACCGCTCTTGACTGACACCGAAATCCGACGAAGCGGCTATATAAAGTCCACCGACGAGCTGACCGACTGAGGTAAGTTTATGGCTCACTTTTGCTCCAAATTACTCGAAATTAAGTTATAGATTTGCTCTAGATTGGTCTAAATTTAGTTTATAATTGTTTCTTCAATTTGATAATTTGATTACTGTAGGAGAATTGTTTGCTAATTCGTGAGGAACTTTGAGCTAATTTGGGGATTATCGATTGATTTTTGGCTTTAATTAGTTTTTTTTTTGTATAGGATGATTTTAGATGAATGATGTTTTAGGTGGATGACTTCTCTGTAGTGTTATTTAGTGATACTTTTGAAGAAATTTAGGAAATTGATTGTTTAATGTGCATTGCTTGGCAAGAAAAAATGTGAAATTGTTAGAATTTGAGTCGTGGCACGGAAGTTGAGTTCAATCTTTACCTGTTCAAGCTTAATTTTAATGATCTGAAGTTATGTTTGGCATAGTTAGAACCCTAAGTGAGGGATTCTTTTTATTTTCTTATTGTATACTGACGTGGCTTACATGAACAATATTTGCAAGTGTTTTTGTACAGAAATTTGAGCTTTGCTATGATGATATCAATCACTTTAATTGCAATAATGGGGGCTGTTGTAAGCCAAATTTGTGAATCATTTTGTAATTGATTGATTTTATTAAGAATTGGGGCATCTGAGGATCATGGAGATCTTCTCCGTCCTTTTTTATTAAGCTCTGACAAATTAAAAGAAGGATAAATCATGGCATTAAGAAAAATAAAGGGAAATGGAGGAGGATTAGGACAAAAAAATGATAACTAAACCCAAAAAGACAGAGAAACATAATGTCGAAAAAGAGTATAAATCATAGGAAATACTCAAATGGAGCACCAAGTTACTACGAATAATAGTTGGGACATATATTGAATGCAATAGTAAGTATAATAACGAGATGGGTTTGGTGAAGTTGGTAGGGACATTTGATTCCGATATGTGATCGGTGATTGGTCGTGAACCACCACCTGAAAAATCCTGGATCCGCCTCTGCTTGTACTCTAGATAAGTATCTATATCTACTTTCTTTTTTTAAGGATTTATATCTCTCTCTAAATTTCTCACTCCAAAGCTACAACAACAACAACAACAACAACATCAACAACAAAATGATTTGGGTCGTCTAACATAAATCGTCATCTGAAACCGTTGAAAAAAAAGATGGCATCGACAAGTGTGACAAAAAATTTTTAATACAAAGGCAAACATATTAAAGATAAAAAATAAAATAAAAAGGTAATTACACCTCTTCCTCCACTTGAATCCTTTCTCTCCACCCACCTCTCTTCAACACCATACTCTCATCAATCCCAAGTAAACTCATATCACTTTCAATTACGCTCATCCAAGTCATCTTAGGTCTTTCCCTGACCCTTACAATTTGATTATTCCTCCACTCTTCATGTCTTCTATCCGGCAAATCACTTGGTCTCCTTCTCATATGACCGAACCTGCAGGATTTTCCCTCATCTTTTCTTCTATAGATGCAACTTAACCTTTTTCCCGGATCACATCATTTCTTATTGGTCCTTCCTTATGTGGCCACACATCAACTATAGCATATGCATCTCAGCCACATTCGTCTTATGAATGTGACATTGTTCCACTGGCCAACACTCGATGTCATATTATAAAGCACGCCTAATTGCCGTGTAGTAGCATTTTCCCTTTAATATATGGGGATGCCAGAATTGCAAAAGAACTCGGTGGCGCTTTTCCACTTTAACCAACCCTTGTTAATTCTATGAATCAGGTCTCCATCCAAGGTAACGAAAGACGTCCGTTTCTTCAACCACTTTGCTAACCAACGTGACCGCCTCTGCCAGACTGCTTCTAAACCCACTGAACTTGCACTCCAAATACTCCGTCTTGTTTCTACTCTATCGAAAGCTAAAATTCTAAAATTAAATTATGAATAGATTATTGATAATTACATGTACGGACTAATATACCTTGTAATAAGTAAGGATAAAGCCATAATACTTAAAACCAGATGTTATACAAATTATGGAGGAGCGATCCCTTTATTGCTTGAGTGCCATACTCACGTGATGCTCTCTGTTCACTCCAACTTTCTATCTTCACCCTACAGCCGAACTCTAATGAAGCGATGTCCTTCCGTTGTATTAGAAGCGATCGTCGTTCCCATCCGTCCTTTTATTCTCTTCGATTCATCCTTTCTGACCATCACAAACTCAAAAGAATTTGTTGGAAGAGGGGAGGGGAGAGTATGCAACTACCTAGCATGCTCATGACTCTATCCTAAATGACAATTATCTACCTGCAAAAGAAAGTTATGCACAAAGAGTGAAAATAAGCATGATTATTCATCTAAATTGACCTAAGCTAAACCACATAAAACGTAAACTAGCTAGTTTCAACTTAGAGGGGATTAATCCTTACTTGCTATGCCTCACAAGCTTTATATTGGACTGGGGAACCAAGTAAAAAAGCTATCAGTTGTACAATACGAATAAAATCTGTCATTCTGACACTAATCATGTGTATTTCGAAGACCGACAACAAAAATTGAAAACTATTTTTTCAAGTAATAAAAATTATTAGAAAATATTACATCAATTAACTAATCAATACTAATCTCCTATTACTACATATTTCTTCCTTTAGTTATTCTAAATTTTTTTATATGAAAGGAGTTAGTTGGAAGGATTGGATGAGAGATTTTGATTGAGTTGTTGGAGAGCTCTTGTTAGCGTGACTTTGCCTTATTTATATAATACTAGTATGGAGGGCCGTGGGTTGTTTGGACTCCTCTTACTATGTTGATTGCATTAATGTATTAGGATATGGTATATTCAATTTATATGAACTTAAGGTCTCATTTTCAGCAAAAGATTATTAAAATAAGTTCATATAAGTTTAAATAAGTTTACGTATCACAAAATAAATTCCAATAAGTTCTGATAAGCAAAGTAAGTAGAACAAGAACTCATAATGTTATAAGATTATTAATATTATTAATTAACTATTCCACATATCTAATACAAAATATTGAACTTTCTCTTAATTAATACAAGACATAACTATATCTTAATTAATACAAGACATAACTATATTTTATTAATTAACTTCCTCTTAAACCAAACACTATATATATTTTATTATTTTATAAGAAATATTTATAATCATGACATGACAAATTTAATTAGCGCTAGGCTTTCATTGACATCTTTGGAATTTAGTTATAGTTTAGTAATTCCTATTATGTTTAATTAATGAAATTTATTGGTTTAAAAATAAACATATTTTTATATTAAAAGATACTAAACATGTGAAATTACGTGAATTTTTAAAAATGAAACTACTCTTGGATTTTTTGAAAACTAATAAACATAGAACATACTAAACTACATGTAAATGATATTTATTAAGATATATATTATGCATATATTGTTGAGATATTATAACTACGTATGGTGAGGATTCTTAGTTTAGGACAGTTTCCTAGTTTTAGTTAGTAAGTTTAGGATGTAGGATTTATTAATATGAAAATTATTATTTTGGGTAAGATTCTATCAAAATTCAGCATTGACCTTTGTTGAAAAATTCATAATACTTTGCTTTTAATACTTAAAAAGATTAATCATAAACACCTAGATATTAATTTTTGAAGAAGTGCATATGCATCTTCTATTTCAAATAAATTACAACACATTTGCTTTTAGATAGTCACATATAATCTACTCCATTGTTTTATACACATTTCATTAAACCAAACATTCAAAAATTAAATTACATTAATTATGTTCTCTTCCTTTTCCTCCCCCTTCCCTTCACTTCTCTTCACTTCCTTTTCTTTGCTTCCCTTTATCTTACTCAATAAAAGGAAAGAAACAAAACAACAATTAGAGAAATTAAACAACTACTATTTTCGTTTCTTCTTAATAATTACAATTCAATTTGAAGAAGAGCCAGTAAAGGTGT
Source organism: Patellifolia procumbens (assembly GCA_947645195.1). Taxonomy (NCBI): domain Eukaryota; kingdom Viridiplantae; phylum Streptophyta; class Magnoliopsida; order Caryophyllales; family Amaranthaceae; genus Patellifolia; species Patellifolia procumbens. The sequence goes on along the minus strand of CANSGD010001379.1, from coordinate 486,247 downwards.
TGAAAAACATGGGGTATTCTTTTGATTGTCACAGTCTCGAGAGTAGAGAAAGTAGGAGAAAGAAAGTTGAAAAGGTAGAAAAGGTGAATAGATAATGTTCAATGTGTTATTAAATGAGATTATCCAGTGATTTGTGAGTCCAAAATTGTGGAAAAAGAGAAGAAATGTGACAATTTACTTAGGAGTCATTTGATCGAAGTTGGGAATTATAACTTCATATGAATTTGTATTGCCTATGAAATTCTATTTTCTAGGTAGTACTTTTTTTGTTTGGTTGATTGTGGGAAATTCATTTTCCATGTGAATTTCCACTTACCTAGGGGGTCGTAAGTTATTTTCTCGAGTTTGTAGGAAATAGAATTTACTAGGAAGTTCCATTTTCCATGTTTTTGCCAACTAAACAACAACACATATATTTACTTCCTAGGAATTTTAATTTCCCATGAATTTGAAGGTTAACCAAACAACCTCGTGAAGTAGAAAAAGTAAGTGTAACTATAAAAAATAGTTTATTAAAAAAAGTGTAATTGTTAAAAAGAAACAAATGGAGTATCCAATTAGAAACGTTTGATATTGAAAATAACTAAAGACGGGAGCTAAATATATTTTATAAAACATTGCCTCTGCTTTTATTCTTTTGAGTATTTCAAAGAAATAAATTTCTAATAATTCAGTCAATAATATGCTGCTATATATTGCTTGGATATGGATACAAATAAATTCTAGTAATGATGATTCATGATTGCATTACAATCTTTTTATCAAAGAAAGCTGCCGCGATTGCTTGAGAATCTAGACTAAATCATACTTTTTATGCCTTTTTATTGTTTATCAATTTCGTAAATATAAAATGTAAGATCATTTGTTGACAGTACTTTATTTATTTTTTATTTTTTTATTTCGGTAGGTAAGAAGAATTTGCTCGAACCCTGTACAAGTTTAACCGACCCGAAAAAGCAAGCTAGACATTTGAGAGTAAGGGGGGAAGGGTACCCCAAATGGAGATTGAATCCCTAACCTTCAGATTAAGGGTCACTTTCTTAACGTTAGACTAAATACTACTTGATGTCTGGTCTTCTTTATTTATAGGTGAGGCTATTTAATATATCACTTGTTTTCTACTTCTTTCTGATTGATGATATATATCTAATACCAAGACGACAAAATATTTTCTTAATTTTTCAATAAAAGCAATACAAAATATATCATTCGTTTTAAGTTCGTAATTTTTAATGGCCATTGTTTCGCGGTCCGAGTATTTTGAACTCAATTCTCGCGGCACGCCATTGTGTTCTACCGGCAAGTGCGTTAGCATTCTTACGGAAATGAGACTCTTGAGACTCGTTGAGGCAGGAGCACTTGGTATCTTAAAAAGGTACTCTTGCCTATTGGCGACAAGAGCGTAAAAAGAGGGTCGAACGGGGCACTTTTGTAAAGAATCAAGGCGGACACAAGCGGGGCCGGCGATGGTATGAACCTGTTTTGATTTTTGGGTAAGCGCTTTATACTACGCGACGATACAAGTTCTAAATTGCCCAACAACAATAACGCAATATCAGAAAGCAAGCAACATCTCATAGGAGGTCTCAAGTTTAAATGTGAGATAATACAAATTCCCATTGGATACTCGATTTACAGTAACTCAATAATAAAAACTAAAGCCTATGAACAAGAGTTAAAGCATAAAAAAATACTAGAAATCATAAAATAAGGTAAATACAAGTAAAGGCAGGTCGAATTCTAACATCTTCCCCCGCTTATTGTCTTTGGTTCGCCTTTGATTATAGGCGGTTACTGGAGTCTTCTTGTCTCGAAGTTGGGCGAGCTTTCTCTGAAAGATTACGGATATTTGCTTCCTTGAGGTTGTGGTGTGAAGTACTCAGCTTGGGTTGCTGCTTCTTTGGAATCCATCTCTGCAGTGCTCACTTGGGCATCTTCTTTGTTTAAGACTGCACTTTGTGCCTATTCCGGCTTGCCATATGCTGGAGGTGTCTCTTCTATGTAGCTTCTAGTTTCGAACTCGACAAGACCTGCTTCGAGCACGAACTTTGTACCTTGTTTTTGTTACGAGAAGGTCTCTTAGATTGTGTCTGCCTTTGCCGACTCATCAGTCGCAAGGTGTTGTCTCGGATGCGAACTTGTCTCTTTAATATTGCCTTTTCCTTAGGTTCCATCACTCGCATTGCCAAGATTTCTTAGACTTCCTCTTGGAGCATAGATCTCATTGCACCCAATCTATAGATGGACCTCATCTGTTTAGCTGGCTCATCTTCATTGTCGGTCTATGTCGTTTCATCAGGTACATATTCAACATACAATACATGGCGACTAATCTGCTTTGTATCCTATTGAGCTCTCCTTTGTGCAGGCATTCCCATCACGTATGTGGACCTCAACATAACATGCAACTCAATCTCATAGTATTTGCCGCAAGGATGTTATGACTCTGGATTCTCTTATATTTTTGGGTAGAGCGAAACCCTTGCTTTTATGAGTCGTATTCCCCACTTATTCTCTTAAATCCCCCGGTAGAGGTGGATGTCCCCCGCAAACCATTTCTTGGGCTGCTTGGGGTCCCCGGAGTTAGGACCTTTAAGTGAGCACCTGGGCCTCTACATTCTTCCCCTTTGCGGTTATCCCTCCCAACAAATTAGTCTACTAGTCGTTAGGTAGTAGTTATGGCGGTCGACAATGTACCTACCTTATGCCTCATAATCTCATGTTGCGCTCATTCTTTCAACCCAACAGATCTTTCTCATGCATCGATCGAATGTGCAACATGCATGCGAGTATTTTTTTCACAATGGTGTTCGCATGACGGATATCTTGCAAGCTCTTTCGAGCAACAAGCTCGGTGTTTTCAAGGTAGAATTATTATTCCTTGAGTTCCTTTTTGAACTCCGTCCATGTGTCTATCTTGATCATTTTTGGTACAATGTCAGCGTGTGTGGTGCGCCACTAGAGCTTAAAATCGTCTAACAATTGCATGACAATAATATCTACCTTTTCATCGTCTTTCAGCTGGACGATTCTAAAGTTACTTCTCCATGTCAAAGAGGAAGTTATCTAGATCATTTAACTCTTGCGTAGTTGCAGTCGTGGGGTTAGGGTCTCGCACTTCTCAAGTGCTTCTTTGGCTTGCGCCTGATCACAATTCAGTTCCTCGTGGAGTTCATCCTTTTCCCTCAACAAATCGTATATTGTTGTCTTTAGCCAGTTGATTTGCTTTGCTTGTCTGAGCATAATGTCTTTGAGCTGTCTCCATCTAGCGACAATCCCCTCTAGTTCCGCCAATCTTTCTACAACTGAATCCATCTTGGGTCACTTGATCCCTCGGTTGATCCGACTCGTTACCAATAGTCACGGTCCGAGCATTTTGACCTCAGTTGTGTAGCATGCCCTTGCCTTCTGTCCGAAAGTGCGCTAGCCTTCTTGCATAAATGGAACTCTTAAGGCTTGTTAAGGCACGAGTACTCGATATCTGAAAAAACACTCTTGCAGATTGGCGACAAGAGCTCGACAAGAAGGCCGATCTTGACGCTCGTGTGCATAAGACGGGCACTAGCGGAGCCGATGATGGGATGTATGTAATTGTTTTGAGTTTTTGTGGGCGCTTTACAATATGAGGAAGCACAAGATTTAAGTTGGCCCTCAAGAGGCTTAAGTGCGATAGGAAGTCTTAAGTTTTATTCATTAACCCTTACCCCTCAAGAGGCTTTAGTATGAGATATTATAAATTCTCAGTGAACACTGGATTTACGATAAATCAATAATGAAAGCTAAAGCCAATGAAAAGATATAAAACATAAAGAAACGACTACAACGCATAAAATAAGGCAAATACAAGTAAAGGCAGGTTTGAACCTAACACATTGGAAGAACCGAGTAGGGCCAAATCATGCCAAACCCTAAACTAGCCTAGGTAGAGTGGTGGGCATGCTAGATCGTTGGCCGACTTGGGTAGTTAGTCTAGTGCAAGTTTTTAATGAGTGTAACAAATTTATGAGTCAAGTCGGGCCATTAGGGGGTGGATGGGCCGAAATCGACATAATATTATATATAGAGAAAATATCAAGGTTTGTCAGAGCGGGGTGGATGGGTCAGGTTATATGTATTTTTTGGGCACTTTGGTGAGTTTAAGTTGAAATTTCTAAATTGTGACCTGGTTCACCATCGAACTGGATTAGTGAGGCATGGAGGTGCCCTGGGCTGGGCTTGACACTCAGGAGGACCAAGGTAGGTTGGTCTAAGTTGGCCTAGTGGCCATCTCTAGTCATAATTATAAAAATAAATCATGCAACAAAAGCGATATAAAGAAAGGTTGTACTTAGGACAAGTCAATTGATAAAAGTTTTTATTTTAATTTTTTTTAGGGTGTATTCTTTAATTTACACCTGAACTTATGAAATTTGAGTTTGTTAGACCGATTGAACCACCTTTCATCTTATGTTCATACATGATTGGACTTTATCAACCCAAATTGTACATGAACCTTTATTTTTTGAGATGAAGAGGACACATCCTTAATATATAAATAAACTTAGATACTTTTTTTATTATCTTACATAATATGGCTTTTAGTATTTCATTAATTACTCTTGTGCAATTATGCTTATGATTATTTTGCCCTTTACCATGCTAGCACTAAATATATTATATTTTCAAATACACTTAACGCTAAAAATAAATAATGCTCCAAATTTGATCATTTGGGACTATATTTTGGTCATGTAAAGCTATCCAGATTGCAAATGAGGGGAAAAAAACCGTTGGATATGCCTTAGAATTTGTATCCTGTTAGTAGATTCGTGGCATCTTCTAGCTGGATTAAATGTAATGCTTTTTGTTTTTTGAGGTGACATGTAATGCTGTTTATTTTTGTTTCCCTTTAGCCATATATTCCTTTCTAATTTCCATCAATAAGGTCAATTGTGCCTTGGTATCCATGGTTGTGAATGATGAAAGTGAGAATATATGATAATATAAGTAAGAACATTATGATAAGTAAGAACATCCTTGCTTGATTATTGTCCCCATCTATTTAAAACAAGAACCAATCGAGAAATGCAATGACAATACCATTGCATTGCCAGATTTTTCTATTGATGCCAAGTCCATTAAGAACTGCGCAGTGGGAACGGGACGGGACTGAACTGGGCGGGCGGGCCGGCCCATGTGCTAGGTCAACAATTCTATTGCCATATTACCGGTCGTATCTGGAGCGAGTCAAGAAAAATTTGTCTAGTCAAATTTGTAAAAAACTTCAAAAAAGTATATAACATGTTTCTAAGAGTCTAAGACTACATATACATGTAAATCAGTAAAGACTTGTTTGGTAGCCCGTGATAATGTTTTTATTATCAAAATTACAAAGAAGTGTCATATGAATGCTCATGTTTATCGACATACGTTTATGTTTATAGTTCCTCGGTTCTTTATAAATCACTATACTTAAATTTTTACAACTTTATCATTTATGCCTATATACCTATTTTAGCAACTTATCCTTCTCACAAACCTATTTCTTATCATGGTATTGGGGACCATTTAGTGTCCGACATCTCTAAACAATTTGTATTTCCTTAATATGTCTGCGCAATAGGTACGTTCTGATTTATAAATGTTAGGGCTCTATATCACCAAATTTTTTGATGATGATAAACACATTTTATGGAAGTAACATGTTTGATTGTGTGTTACAACAGTTCAAAAAGTATAGCTTGAAACTCATGAAGATGTTGAATTTTTGAACCTCACGATGTCATTGAAGCTTTAATTTAATTATAATCCTAGTTCTTTTTTTTCCAGATGTTATTATCCTAGTTTGTAAAAAGTAAAGAATTAGATTGTACTTATGCTAACACATGTGATGTCAGATCCAAATATATAATTACCTTAAAGGAATAATTGCTTCTAATAAGCAAACTTTTGGTGATTTGCAAATAATAATAAAAAATTCTATTATTCCAGAAGAATGCAACCTTTATACCCTACCCATTAACCCTTTATTATTTGAGTAGGATAAAATAAAATTAAACCTATAAAAGAGGTAAGTCTAAATACTTGTCTCTTCATAATTGGTCAAAAGGTTGGTATAAAGGTTGTATAAACCTATAAAAAGAAAAGAAATTACTAATTCTTCAAGTAAAATTTCATTTTTATCCTACTCAATGTTAATTAATCAAAAGGTTGCTATAAAGGTTTCTATATTATCAAGTAATCAAAAGACTGCTTTATTATTTGGGAATTGCCAAAAGGTTGCTTACAATATAATTGATAAGTAAATATTTCCTTTTTGTGAGATTGTTAATGACTTAGCTATTTTTTTTTATTTACAATAATTATTTAGTAAGCAAGTAGTCCATATTCTTCTAGTTTTATTTAGTAATTGAAATTATTAGAAAATATTATATGAGTAATCAATATTATAATTTTTGTTGGCATCATTGGAATTTTATTATAGTTTTTAGATACTTTATATGTTTAATTTTAGAAATTTCTGTTTTTTTTCTACAGTGAATCATAGTAATTTTCTTTATATATAAAAAAACCTTAAACATTGGGAATACATGATTTTTTAAAAATATAACATGATATAAATAATTGCAGTATGGTCATGTTTTATGAAGTAAGAAGAGATTTTTTTTGTTCGAAAATATAGGTTTCAAAAACGAAAGCCTTTTCGATAAAATAAAGAAATCAGGTTTACGATGTTTAAAAGAAAAGACCAAGATTTTTTTGTTTGAAAATGTACAGGTTTTCGAAATGTGTTTTTGTTAGAAAAGGCATTCATAAATTAAATCAATTTTAAAGATAAGTTTTATTCTCCGAGGAGAAAAATTCTAATTTAAGAAAACATAAATTTGTCAAAAAGGACCTTCAAAAAAAACATTTTGTGAGAAGGGACCTTAAAAAAAATTGGCTTTTAAAGGCCAAAAACAAAAAAAGTTTGTTAGGAGGGACCTTATTTGCTAATTAACACCTAATTAAATACTAATTATATATTAAATATAATTAAACAAAATTAATGTCTAATCAATATCGGATATATGCATGTATCCATCGGCTCACTTTTTTGACAGTACATTCCACGAAAATGGCTGTACATTCATGAAAATGGCAGTACATTTATTGAGAAACGTAGTATATAAAAATCGATATTTTCACAGCTATATAACTATATAGTTTGTATTTGGCATTTTCATTAAAAAATGTACTACCATATATATTAGAATATACTATCATACATAAGAAATGTACTGCCATTTTCGTGGAATGTACTGCCAAAAAAGTGAGGCGATCGATATATGCATATATCCGATATTGATTAGGCAACCCTGATTGTGGAAAGAGGAGAGAGATGGGGGTGATGGTCTGCTGGTGGTGGGTATGGCAGAGGAGAGAGGGGGGGAAATTTTATTAGGTATAATTTTATTTAATTATATTTAATATATAATTAGTGTTTAATTAGGTTTTAATTAGCAGATAAGGTCCCTCCTCACAAACTTTTTTTTGTTTTTGGCCTTTAAAAGCCAAATTTTTTTTTAAGGTCCCTTCTCACAAAATGTTTTTTTTTAAAGGTCCTTTTTGGCAAATTTCTCTTAAGAAAAAGATAATATTCTTGATTTATTTGAAAAACTATTTTTAAATAAGAATATATGGTCTTTTAATTTAAGGAAACTTTCTTTTATTTGAAGAAATTATAATATCAAAAGAAATGATCATATTCCCTATAAACTATTTTATTTCTAAATATTTGTTTTGAAAAGCTAACCAGATAAGTTTTGGAAGTATTAGTTTTTCTTAAAAAACAAGAGAGCATTTTTTGTAAGAAATGAATTCCCTTTAGCACTTAGAGTAGCATTGAGTTATGACATTGCTGAAAACATTTTGTTTAAGATTCTGTCTTTTCTTTATTGGTTAATTAAGAAGTACTGATTAGAGGAAAAAATCAAACTGTAATTTTCTTATTACTTCATCCGTTTCAAAATAGGTGCAACACTTTCTAAAATGGGGTGTTTCAAAATAGATGCAATAATGTTTTTTCCCTTCTTTAGTAATTTTTGCCTTGTGCTTTTACCATTTTTCCCTTATTAATTTGTTTTAAGTATACTTAGTATAATGGTCCCAACAAACTTTTGCTTTATCTCTTTTTCACATGGGGACCACTACACTTAATCTATTTCAATTTATACAACTTAAACATGCTTTAGAAATTTTGCCTAGAAATCCGTTTTAATTACATTGTTTCATCTATTTTGAAACGGAGGAAGTATAAAGAGTATTGAGTTGGGTTCGAGACCATATCCAATTCATTATCAACAATTAGAGTTAAGTGTTGGATAACACTACCAAGATTAGTAGTGGGAGGGAAATGTTTTATCTTGAGTGAGGCCTTAGGGTGTTCATTAACAAAGGAAAAATTAAGGTGGACGTAGATTTTAGAGTTGAGATTGAACCACGTTAAAAGTCTCATTGTCTATTTTGGTTTATTATTTCAAATTATTAAGTGATTTAAATACTAAAATACAAAATATGATTTTCATAGTTGAAACCCAGATAATGGCTCTGGGCCCAAAATTTGAATTTTGTAATTTTCGACAAAAATCCTTGACATAATTCAACCCCCCATTCCCTATTTGAGTGTCACATTGTCCTCTAACAATAAAAAATGCAGGAACTATATATTTTGATTATCATTCTATGTGACTTCTGCTACGTCCTATTTGGTAGCCGATAATAAAATGGTGGTAATCAAAATGATTTTTAGTATGAATTTAGAAGAAGTGCTATATGTCAACTCCCATGCTAATGCTTGCCCATCTAATCAACTATTAATTCGTTAACTGTATAATAATAAAGAGGAGGTATTTGATCCGGTTTTTTTCAAATTCTCTCTACCTTCTCTCTAAACCCAAACTTACCCCAACCCAAACCCTAGGAACTCCTGTGTGTCTCGCTCTCTAATTCTTTATTTTTCATTGTTCCTCTTCCTGTGTTCCACTTTGTGTCCTAGTTTTTCTCTTAGTTTTGCGGGTCGTTGAATGTGTTGGTGCCGGACAGTTTTCGATATCCATCTTCTGGCGCGACAAGGGCTAAGTTTATAGCTGCCATTCCGAGCTTCGTTGTATATGTTGCTCGTCGTGGGTTAGGTGAAGGTAAAGTTATAATTTTGTGGATTTCTCATCTTTTCCTTGTTACGTTTCCCCCTCTCCGTTTCTCTTGGTTTCTTCACGTTCTCAAGTTGTTAAGTACGATTTCACAATCTGTTCACCTTAGCACTTGGGCTTTTGGTCTTCGTCAGTTCTTCAACATCGAATTTGGTGGTTGTTTTTGTGTGCATCACCTTGGTTTAGTGTGACCCCTTTTAATCTTTATTAGTTAATAATGTGTTGTTAGTTAATTGAAGCGTTAAGAACTATTTTTGTTCCGTCTTAGTTTATTTTTTCGTCTTTGTATCCTGTTTGGTTTTTTGTCTATTTTAGTTCCCTGTCTTTTGTGTGGTTTTTTCGCTTTGTTTTAATGTGTTGCTAGTATAGGAGAATGGATACTACTCCTACGGAATTGGATTATTGGTCTCTAAGATCCGACACATTAGGAATGAATTTTGAGAGTCATATGTTGAAAATCGACGAATTAGATGCCTTTTGCCCAATCGTGCTACTGGGTTGGGCTCAGGAAATGAAGGAAATTGGTAAATCCTACTTCAAGAAACAGGAGTACAAAATTCTGCAAGCCTAATATATGAAATAGTCCCGGACTTTATAATCCCTGAAATTTTGGATTAGGACCCACAAGGCACAGATCTAGCCAAACTTGCTCGTTGTTGTTTTGGGAACCTCTCAGCTTCTCAATTGAAGCTCCAAAACTACACAAAAGTCATCACCTTTTTCTCTACCATATTGTTCATGGACATAAATGATAATAAGAGCCTCTACAAAAGAGGTCAAGCGTATGCTAGGACCGGCAATGTTTGCGCGACTACCGTAGACCTGGAAAACGCTTTAGAATTAACATATCTCGACAAAGCTATTAACTCTGAGTTGACTTACCTCCATGTAAATTCAGGAACCCGAGTTGAGCAAGTGAGTTCCACCGACGGCGTTCGTAATGAATCTTCCTAACCAATGAGCTCTTTAACTAACGAGAGTCAACCTATAGGGACTTTTGATCCATTTCAGCTACTCATTAGTAAGGTTGCGCATTCTACGGGGAAACAACCCGCCACTGACGAGTACCAGATAGCTAAGTATAGGAAAGGGGATAAGGCCCTTCCAACCGTCCCTTTTATGTCATACAAAACGACATAGGAGAAGGATGACAATTTTAATTGCTTGAAAAGCAATGGATGAAGCTACTTAGATGCTAACAACTACATAACGGGGTCAAAAGTAAGGGAAGAACTTGGAGAAACTGCAGGAAAGGCAAGCAAGTACTCATGTGCAAGTCCAAGGCAATCAAGATTGGCCTGTACTAATAACAAAAAGAAATTAGCGACTTTGCACCCCTCCAGCATCCCGTACTACGATATATCTAAAAGGAAACAAGTTATCGATGTTAGAAAAACCGAATTTTCATGGATGACAGTGCGCATCGCGTCAAGGATTGGGAAGAAAGAGCAACAAGTAATTCAACAACATACTACAGACTGACCTGACAATCCTAAGGTTATGGACCAAGAGTTTGATTTTCCATGCACCGACAATTCCAACGATTTTGTCAACGGTCATTAGGCAAGTTAGTAAAGATTGTGATATATCCAAGGACATTGACATTGATGTTAATGATGATGTGGTCTTCTATCAAAATGATTTGATTCCCACCTTCACTACGACAATCCCCTTTGTGTTCCAAACAAAAATGAGATCTCATAGGTTTAGTGCAACTACTCTCTCATCTGCTTCAAGAGTTATGCTGCATCGGGAATTAATCTACAATAAGTTCTTTCACTTCGTCAAAGTAGGTGTGGGTGACAAGAGAACAACGTCATCGGGATGGACCACTTACTTCGATAGCGATGAAAAAGCTCGATATGGCCGGTTAAGTAGCTCGTATACTTTGTCTTCATTTTGTTTTAGTTGCTTATGTACTATGTAAATTTTCAACTATGTTATATGCCTCTGTCACAAAAAAAAGAGGAGGTATTTTAATATTCAAAATAATCTAGAAGGATAAAAACACTAGTTTAATCGATTACAATAATTTGACAAAAAATTCCTCCTCTATGAAGGTCGGCTTTGCTAGTTGGTCAGATAGCATATTTTCTTCTCGTCTCTTATAGTGAAAAGATACATCATTCATAACCTTAAAAAAATAAGAAAAATTGACCAGGATAATCCAAACTATGCCCGTTCCACCAAGAATAATCCCTACTAAGCTTTATTCCTGTATAATCCCAACTATTGGAGAGGTCCGCCACAAACACCCCGTGACCTGAAGGGAACCTGTTTAACAGGTAAACCTGCCACGTGTTACGTTTCAATTGGCTGTTTACTAACAATTTTTTTTTAAAAATTCCCAACCCCTTCCTTCCCATCTGACTTCATCACATCCACCTCCCTTCCTCTCACCATAGCCACCACCAGCCCTCCCCTCACCACCACCCCCTCAGCATCTCCCCTCCTCTCCCCTCCCCTACAACCAAAACTCCCATCCTCAACCGACAGCCAAAAAATCCAGCCACCACTGTCATTCTCCCTTTCTCTGTCGCCAGCCACCATTGCAACCCCACTCGTCAAACACCATCGCGGCGGCGGCACCACTCGCTTCCTTTTTCACGGCCGTCTTCTCTTTCTCTCTCGTTCTCCCTCTCCTCTTCCCTTTTCTCTTCCATCCATCTCAACCGTCACTCCTGCCTTCACTCCCTTTGACTCGCGCCGCCATCTACTAGTTGTGGGTGTGATTTAGGGTGTCGGGGTGGGCTGGTTTCAGGTGTAGGTAGTATTTCGGTCAAGATGGGGGTGGTTTAGGGTGGCGGGGAGATTTCTAGAGGGGTGGGTGCGGTGGTTTCACTCGGATAGGTTTTTCCGGCGGCGGGGTTTACAGCTACCACTTTCAGTCTCTATTCTCTACCTCACAATCTCACCTCGCCCTCATTACATCCCGGCCCCTTTTATTTTCCTCCTTCATCAACGGATCGGATACGATTAACTTCCGAGCTACATGGTTCAAGAATTTACTGGCATTCCTTCATCACCTTTCTCTACTCTCACGGCGGTTCATTGAGCTTTTTTCAGGGTGATCGTCGAGTATCAGTCCCAATTTAAGGTCTCCACCACCACCTTTGATGGTGGGTCTCATTTCAAGTTCATTGGAGAGACTTCTTGCTGGGCATAATAGTATGTGAAATAAGAAAATAGGGCTCAAAGCTTGAGATTGTATTGATGATTTGTGAGTTATATACATCATGTACCATGAGAAAACTAATGCCTAAAATCAGTTCCTAGAAATGGGGCAAAAGATAAGCAAGAATAATCACAAGATAATTACAAAAGAATAATATCTAATCTTTGCCTAATATATGATTTGCATAATATCTCAACACCCCCCCTCAAGTTGGAGCATGGGAGTGATCCAGAATGCCCAACTTGGAAAGCAGAAGATCAAACTGAGCTTTGCCGAGAGCCTTGGTAAAGATGTCAGCAAGCTGAGATGTGGTCGGCACATAGGAAGGAGAAATGAGACCATCTACAATAGCATCCCGAAGGAAATGGCAATCGACCTCAATATGTTTAGTACGCTCATGGAAAACAGGATTCTTAGCCAGATGAAGTGCAGACTGACTATCACAAAACAGAGGAATAGCTTTGGGATGGTGAACACCCAAACTCACAAGAAGACCCTTAAGCCATTTCAGCTCACAAGTTATGGCAGCCATGGAACGATATTCTGCCTCGGCAGATGATCGAGAGACGGTATGCTGTTTCTTTGTTTTCCAAGAAATCGGTGACTGACCCAAGAAGACAATCCATCCAGACAAAGAACGACGAGTGAGGGGGCATGCCGCCCAATCAGAGTCACACCAACCCTGAAGAGATAAGTCACTGTCTGCCCGAAGAAGTATGCCCTGACCTGGAGTGCCCTTTAAGTAACGAACAACACGCAATGCAGCCTCCCAATGCTCGACTTTGGGAGCCTGCATAAACTGAGATAAAATATGGACACAATATGCCAAGTCAGGACGAGTGACAGATAAATAAATGAGTCGTCCCACCAGACGACGATAAGAGGCCGCATCCTCGATGACCGGACCAGTGGCATGACCGAGCCTGTGATGTTGCTCGATAGGAGAAGCACTAGGCTTAGCACCTAACAAACCTGTCTCAGCAATAATATCCAAGGTATATTTCCTTTGGCATAAAAAGAGACCAGAGGTACTACGAGCAACCTCTATGCCAAGGAAATACTGCAAGGGTCCCAAATCCTTCATTTTAAAACAATCACTCAAGTAAGCTTTGAAAGTAGTGAGAGCAGCGGAATCGTTACAAGCAATAATCAGATCATCAACATAAACCAAAACATTCAAGTGCACCTGACCACGAGTATAAGTGAACAAAGAGTAATCAGAGTAAGACTGAGAGAAACCATAGCCTTTGAGGGCCGAAACCAACTTAGCAAACCAACATCGAGGTGCCTGCTTAAGCCCATACAAAGACTTGTGTAGACGGCAAACAAGAGAGGAATCAGTGTTAGCAAAGCCAGGAGGAGGTTTCATGTATACCTCTTCCTCTAAATCACCATGAAGAAATGCATTGTGAACATCCATCTGATGAAGTTCCCAATGCTTAGAAGCAGCAATAGCAAGAAAAGTACGAACGGTGGTCATTTTGGCCACGGGAGCAAAAGTCTCAGTGTAATCAATGCCAGCCTCCTGATGATTGCCTAGAACAACCAGGCGAGATTTTAGACGTTCCACGTCTCCATTGGACTTATACTTGGTGCGATATACCCATTGACTACCTAAAGCCCTTTTTCCAGATGGAAGCTTCACCAAGGACCAAGTACCATTATCCTCTAGAGCCTTTATCTCATCATGCATAGAAGCTCGCCAGCCATTATGTTGCATAGCCTCTTTGAAATTCCTGGGGTCAGTGTGAGAGACAATAGAAGCAAGAAACTTTCGATATTTCACAGAAAAATTTGCACAATTAATGAAGTGTGCTAAAGGATAAGGAGTACCTGAGGAAGACTGAGAGATCGAGGACGGAGGAGATGGACGTGTAGCAGAAATTGTATGAGTAACAAAGTCACGTAACAACACCGAATCAAACTTTTGCCTATGACCCCGACCCAATATTTCGTTTGGAGAAGAATCATTAGGGGCAGCAGGAGTGGGTATAGAGGCTGGCCCATTTGGAGAGGAGGAAGGAGAGGGGGAGAATAGGCGTGTGGGCTGAATGTGTGTGTGGGCTGGAGGAGAAGGAATGGGGTTGGATGCAGCAGGAGACGAAGAGATGTTGGCGGGCTGGGCCGCGGAAGGAGAAAGGAGTGTAGTAGAGGGGAGTTGGGCCGCGGCTGGACTGAGGATGCCACGCGCTGGGCTGGGCTGGGAGTTTAGAGAGGGAGTGGGGCGAGTTTGTGAGGGAGATGAGGGGCTATTGTGATGGGGGCTATTTTGATGTGGGCTGGTCTGTGGGATAGGAGTGGGCTGATTAGCGGGGACAGGGAAGAGCAGTTGAGCGAAGTCATCATGAACGTGATCCATATGGGGATTTAAATGCACGGGAAGGTCAAGATTAATGTCATCGGGTTTAATAAAGGGAAAAACATCTTCAAAGAATTTCACATCACGAGAGACAAAAAATTCCCGTTTCTCAAGATCAAACAAACGCCATCCCTTCTTGCCAAAAGGATATCCCACAAACACACATTTTCGACTACTAGATGCAAATTTATCGCCATGCGTATTATGGTTGTGAGCAAAACATAAACAACCAAAAGTACGAATGGCATCATAGGAAGGAACAACATCATAGAGAATTTGATAGGGAGTTTTATTATCAAGAAGAGGAGAAGGAGTGCGATTGATAAGATGAGCGGCAGCTAGAACACTTTCCCCCCAAAAATAGATAGGTAAATGGGCTTGAAAAAGTAATGCACGGCCTACGTTCAAGATATGTTTGTGTTTTCGCTCCACTCTCCCATTTTGTTGCGGAGTTTTCACACAAGAGGTTTGAAAGATGATACCATGGGCAGTGAAATAATCATGGAGACAATTAAATTCTGTGCCATTGTCACTTTGAACTATTTTAATTGTTTGTGAAAATTGACGGTTAACTAAAGCAACAAAGGACATGAACATACGAAAGACTTCAGTTTTGTCCATCAACAAGTAAACCCAGACGGCTCTAGAATAATCATCAACAATAGTCAAAAAATATCGTGCTCCACAAGAAGATTCATGTCTATAAGCACCCCATAAATCACAATGTATTTTCTCAAAAATGCGACTAGCACGATTATTACTTAAGGGAAATTTGTCTCTAGAATGTTTAGCACGAAAACAAATGTCACATGCTTTATTTAAACTATCTTTAAGACCACACAAAGAAGGAAGCAACTTCACCACACGTTCGGAAGGATGCCCCATTCTTTTATGCCAAAGCTCCAAGGCAGAAGATTCCCCATGAACGGTGATATTAGTGACCAAGCTACCTCCACAAAAATAGTACAGTCCATCCCGCTTACGACCCGTCCCAATCAGCTTCCTCAACGGGTCCTGTATAGCACACATAGAAGAAGTAAATTGTACAGTACATGACAAAGCATGAGTAAGCTGTGAAATCGAAAGTAAATTGCAACTAAAGCTTGGAACATAAAGGACATCCGTAAGAGTAATAAGATCAGACAAACGAACAGAGCCTCTATGCGTAGCAACAACATTTTCGCCATTTGGAAGACCAACAGGACAAGAAGCAATATCAACAAGATCAAACAACCAAGATTTCTCACCCGTGACATGATGGGTGGCACCGGTATCAATAATCCAAGAGTCAAAATAAAACTCACCAGTCATCCTGTTATCCGAAAGCTTTGCATTACCAAACATCCCGGCAAGGGCATGCCACTGCTCCGCGGTGAAGAGACTGCCCGCGGACGCAGCAGCAGCAGCAGTGTGTGAGACAGCAGAGGAGGCAGCAGCGGCAGACGGCCCGACAGCAGCATGGGCTTTGGCTGGCGCACGTCCGCGACCGGCTGAATGACGCGGCTGACGCGTAGCAACAGCCCCACCTGTTTTAGACGAAGAATTCCAGCCTTCCGGATAGCCTACCAACTCGTAACAAGAGGAAACTTCATGGCCATGCTTCTTGCAATGAGTGCACGCAAGAAGAGAAAAACATTTGGTAACCTCATGGCCCACCTTATGGCAATGACTACAAATCGGGCGCTCGCCCTTACCATGATGACGCGGCACATGAACAGCAAAACCAAGGACATCAGTGGGCGTGTCTAGGGCAGTGCCGCTTGCCAATCTAACACGCTCATCTTGCACAACCAATTGATAAGCCCGATCAAGAGTGGGTAAGGGATCGGTGGACAAAATATTGGTTCGCAAGTGACGATAATACTCTGGGTTTAAACCCATTAAAAAATCATGTAATTGACGATTCTCCCGCCGTTTAGCATGAAGAGAACCCGCAATACATTTTGAACAACAATGACAATCAATTAAAGGTTCATGATTAAACAATTCCTCCCATAAACTATTCAATTTACCATAATATTGAGAAACAGACATATCCTTCGTTTGTGCACACTTGGCAATAGCCGTTCGTAATTGTTGAATACGAGGACCATTGACAAGGGCAAAACGAGTTTTAAGATGATCCCAAAGACGAGAAACTTCACGGAATTTAGATAAGGTCGATTTTACCTCGGGATCAATAGTATTAGTGATCCAAGAATTAAGCATAGCGTTGATTTGCCGCCAATCAGACATGGTGTATGGGGGTTCGGCCTCGGTAATTGTGCCGTCTAGAAAACCAAATTTCCTTCTTGCCTCAAGAGCCATCTGAATATCGGCCGCCCAATCATCATAATTATCAAGACGTAGCCGAGTTGGAGTGATATAGTCCCCCGGTTTGTCGCCGGAGCTAAGATAAAAGGGTGAATTAGGGTGATAAGTAGGCGGTGGTGTGGGAGGTGGTGGCGGAGCGTCGCCAGACATAACGGAGAAAGAGAATGCCGTGCGCCGGCTATGAGAGAAGAAAAAAATATTATTTTTGCCTTACGGCTCCGATACCATGTGAAATAAGAAAATAGGGCTCAAAGCTTGAGATTGTATTGATGATTTGTGAGTTATATACATCATGTACCATGAGAAAACTAATGCCTAAAATCAGTTCCTAGAAATGGGGCAAAAGATAAGCAAGAATAATCACAAGATAATTACAAAAGAATAATATCTAATCTTTGCCTAATATATGATTTGCATAATATCTCAACATAGTAACAACAATTACTGGGTATAATAAAAATTTCTTATTTTAAAAATCTAAGTTGAAATGCTAGAAGCTTCATTTGATGTTTAAGTGAATAATGGATTCCCATTTGACCCGTTTCCTGGAAGCACTATCAATTTGTGTTGTTTTCTTTATTTATCTTTATCACTTCAATTTTGTAGCGATGATTATTGGAGCATCTACAATCCTGATATTGCAAGCTTAATTTTTTTTCAATTCTTTTTGCTAGAAAAAGTGACAGTTATGAGTCACTACAGAGTTACAAACCTGTAATGATGTACGAAAATGATCGCAATTCATCATGACATCTGAGCAAATTGGGAAATTCTCTCTCTTCTCTTCTCCTCTCTAATGAAATGAAAGTTATGTGTTTTTAATGGAGGAAGAACTGGTTGACATTTCGTTGTTCTGCGTTGTTGAATTGTTTTGGTGTGGCAGATCTGGATGATGGTGTTGGTGTCGGGTAAGGCGTGTCAGGTAGAGGAGGGGCTGCATTGGGTGGTTGGAGGGGGTGGTTGGAAGGTTAAGGTAAAAAAATGAAAGAAAAAAGATGTCATTGGAGGGTGGGTTTATCTTTCGGAGAGCGGCGGGGTTTATCTGTCGGAGAGTCTTCAGTAGTGGTGGTTGTCAGTGGGTGGGGGACTGGTGTTTACAGGGGAGGAAGAGGAAAGGGAGAGGGTGGTTGAAGTGATGGTGGGAGTAGAAACCAAAAGAAATAAAAAGAGAAATTAAAAAATTAAAATTTTTGGGAATGGGTGAGGAAGAGGAGGGGAGGGGGTGGCTGATGGGGTGGTGGGAGTAGAAAAAATAAAAAGAAAATAAAAATAAAATGTTTACCTATTTAACAGGTTTCAAGTCACCTGGGGTGTTTGTGGCGGACCTCCCCAATAGTTGAGATTATACATAAATAAAGCTTAGTAGGGATTATTCTTGGCGGAACGGGTATAGTTTGGATTATCGTGGTCAATTTTTCCAAAAAATATTGTTAAATTTGTTTTGATGAAATCAAAATGTCGAGGACAAGCTAGGAAACCTATTAGTAGTCTGAGAAATGGTATTATAGAGATCGATTCCACATATACTTTCATCGTTATTATCAACCTTCAGAAACGGACTAAGGCTTCCAGAGCATGGTAATGGATTACAATTCAGCCACATTTAAGTCTTCAATGCCCACATTAGATGAAAAGTGCACAAAGTTCCACCCTTTTTAATTCTTAAAATACCACCAATACTGGCCAAGCCTGGTTTCCTAAATATCACTCCAGCAACGTTCTACTTAAAACAATTCATCACTGGCACTAACCAATCAGTAGGTGTTCTTGGTTTATTCTTTTGAGCCCATAATCTTACTGCATTTGAAGTGGACCCATAGTAGAAGGATCAGATTGGCATTTTTAGCCCAAGCGTGCGCTGATAACCCAATTTCAATTGCATGCTGAAAAAGACAAGCTTGTTTCTTAATACTCAATAGTTGCCTTTCGAACCCACTCAAGTGGTAGAGATTTATTTTTCTTCATAAAAATCATTGTCGTCTATTACCACTTAGGAATGTTACCTTGAGTAGTAATGAAAATCTTAAAAGAAAAACACATGATCGGATATGGAGTTTCATTACTATAGGAATGACATGAGCCTTTTCTTAAAAATTTAGGCTAAAATTCACTTCTATTACCGCCATTCAGTGATAATTACCAAACAAAAGCTAAAGTCTTCATGCGTGGCAATGGAAATTTGCACATAAGTTATGTTGAAAAGATGAAGAAGTATATTACCACGCTCCATAAACGATATTTGTCTTGTGTTTCTTGATTTTTGCAACATGTACATTTTTGGGATGGTTTAAAATATCTGTACCATATTTTAATGTGGGCAAGTTGCTTTATTGGAAAAGACTTTTATTTCATTATTTATCTCGCTCGTCTATCACCAAGAAAGATGTGTACTGTCTCTTATTCTTCTCTGTTGTTGTGACATATCTCAATGTTACAACTCTTATAACAAATGGAGGTAGTGTGTGTATATATATATACTACAAAATTACCTACAAAATCACCAAGAAAGAACCGTAGAAGATTTATCCATATGCTTATTGATGTCAGGATCTAAGACTCACTTTAGACTCTTACAAACTGTGCAATTGAGAGCAAAATATATGGAAATTAAAGCAAGAGATGGGAAAAATGAGTATAAGAAATAAAAAGCATGCACAAGAGATTTCAAGAAAATATGAGGTCCAAACGCAAAACATTCGTTTTGCACTAGGATATTGCATTTATGTGAGATCAATTTTTGCAAAAGGAGTTCTCAATCACTCTTGTCTCTCAAACCTCTTTGTGACAATTTAGACCTCTCAAAATCAGAGTAACTCCCATTTTCTATGCTAAATAACATTAAACAACTAATTACGTATGTTTAAGGGAGAAGAAAACCTAAACCGAATATAAGAATAAAACCTAATCTAAGAAGGAATGTTGAACGAAGTCTGACGCAAACTCGAGTCTCCAGCCCCAATCAAGTAAAATCGGTCATGGGCGCAACAAATATGATCCTTCGAAGATACGAAGCCTCACACGAACGAGGCTGGGACCACGCAATCGAGTCTCTGTTCGACCTCTTCGTCTTTTCTTCACTCTTTACCTTCTTCATTTCTCTTCATTCTACTCCTTTCTGCATGAAAACTCCAACAACCTCCCACCGGGATATCGAGATGAGTGAAGAACACACCCCAATAAATAAAATTCAACACAGCTTCTGTCGTTGCCACTCTCCATACTAACACCTAGAGGGATCCCGCCATTCTACTCACAAAGAAAGCAAGACGAAGGCCTCACTGGACCTCAAGTCTCTATCATTCGTACTTCTTCGAGCATTCCGTCTACGCTCCCACCCGAAAAAAAATCCTTTTCTAGGCTCGGATCCCACGCACTACACTCTTATGTGCCTTCTCCCTCACCATGTTTGTTTCACGATCCACACTCGTCGAAGAAACCTCGATTTTACCCCCACGATACTCCTTCAAGAGCTTACTATATACATACTTTTGACAGAACACCATCTTCTGTGAAGTACTCTTAATCCGTTCTCTGGTCATGTTTGGCGTGTCCATCTTGGTATACATCGTTCCGTAACTTGATCCACAATCTATCACTATAACACTGATAGGATTTTAGTCGTGTCACCTAATCAAAAATAAACATACAGTCCTCTAACTATGGTAGTCAATGGAAGCAGGGTCGAATCCACAAGGAGACAGAGTTTCTAAATTAATATTCAATCAATTAGCTACTTCAGATGAAATCAGAGAAGAATTAACTGGACTAATGATTAAACTAAAGAAGACGAAATAAATCAAGGATTTAACTATGGACTAAAAGCCTAGGGTATTAGGTCGGTCCACCATGCTTATACCAATCAAATAGGGTCAATTACTACCAAAACCTAAGCCGAGTCGGGGGATTAGAGCACGAGTTGAGCTATGGTTAAGATCAACGCTCATAGTTCAACATACGCCGCATGGTCACTAACGTAATTAGAACTACTGATGTGTCCTAGGCCTCTAGTCGTAAGACGGATCTATGCAAACAACTATTAACCACAAGCAATCAATGAAATTGTACACTGACATTAATTACTCAATAAGAGCAAGCCACATCACAATCACCCTAATCAAGCCCTAGAAATTGATAGAAATCTAAATCACAATCATGGTATAAACATGGTTTTCCTATCTAACACCCTAGAAAGAGAACTACTCACTCATAATCGAATTAACAACAACAAAACTAATATGAAACCCTAACAATTGCATTATGAATAATTAAATAAATAAACTAAGCAATTAAGAATAATAAAAGAGATTAGGGTAAGAAAGAATACCAATTGACAGAAAGCAGGAACTTTTATTGAAATCAAATAGGTTCAATCACCTTTAATCTAATCTAAGTGTTTAAACTTAGCTAAGAACAATGAGGAATAAAACTAGAGTCTATGATAATGAAAGATGTCTCTAAATAATGAGGAAAAAGGTCGTTCTGTCCACCATGCTTATACCAATCAAATAGGGTCAACTACTACCAAAACCTAAGCCAAGAGTCGGGGGATTAGAGCACGAGTTGAGCTATGGTTAAGATCAACGCTCATAGTTCAACATACGCCGCATGGTCACTAACGTAATTAGAACTACTGATGTGTCCTAGGCCTCTAGTCGTAAGACGGATCTGTGCAAACAACTATTAACCACAAGCAATCAATGAAATTGTACACTGACATTAATTACTCAATAAGAACAAGCCACATCACAATCACCCTAATCAAGCCCTAGAAATTGATAGAAATCTAAATCACAATCATGGTATAAACATGGCTTTCCTATCTAACACCCTAGAAAGAGAACTACTCACTCATAATCGAATTAACAACAACAAAACTAATATGAAACCCTAACAATTGCATTATGAATAATTAAATAAATAAACTAAGCAATTAAGAATAATAAAAGAGATTAGGGTAAGAAAGAATACCAATTGACAGAAAGCAGGAACTTTTATTGAAATCAAATAGGTTCAATCACCTTTAATCTAATCTAAGTGTTTAAACTTAGCTAAGAACAATGAGGAATAAAACTAGAGTCTATGATAATGAAAGATGTCTCTAAATAATGAGGAAAAAGGTCGTTCTGTCCACCATGCTTATACCAATCAAATAGGGTCAACTACTACCAAAACCTAAGCCAAGAGTCGGGGGATTAGAGCACGAGTTGAGCTATGGTTAAGATCAACGCTCATAGTTCAACATACGCCGCATGGTCACTAACGTAATTAGAACTACTGATGTGTCCTAGGCCTCTAGTCGTAAGACGGATCTGTGCAAACAACTATTAACCACAAGCAATCAATGAAATTGTACACTGACATTATTTACTCAATAAGAACAAGCCACATCACAATCACCCTAATCAAGCCTTAGAAATTGATAGAAATCTAAATCACAATCATGGTATAAACATGGCTTTCCTATCTAACACCCTAGAAAGAGAACTACTCACTCATAATCGAATTAACAACAACAAAACTAATATGAAACCCTAACAATTGCATTATGAATAATTAAATAAATAAACTAAGCAATTAAGAATAATAAAAGAGATTAGGGTAAGAAAGAATACCAATTGACAGAAAGCAGGAACTTTTATTGAAATCAAATAGGTTCAATCACCTTTAATCTAATCTAAGTGTTTAAACTTAGCTAAGAACAATGAGGAGTAAAACTAGAGTCTATGATAATGAAAGATGTCTCTAAATAATGAGGAAAAAGGTCGGTCGGTCCACCATGCTTATACCAATCAAATAGGGTCAACTACTACCAAAACCTAAGCCAAGAGTCGGGGGATTAGAGCACGAGTTGAGCTATGGTTAAGATCAACGCTCATAGTTCAACATACGCCGCATGGTCACTAACGTAATTAGAACTACTGATGTGTCCTAGGCCTCTAGTCGTAAGACGGATCTGTGCAAACAACTATTAACCACAAGCAATCAATGAAATTGTACACTGACATTAATTACTCAATAAGAACAAACCACATCACAATCACCCTAATCAAGCCCTAGAAATTGATAGAAATCTAAATCACAATCATGGTATAAACATGGCTTTCCTATCTAACACCCTAGAAAGAGAACTACTCACTCATAATCGAATTAACAACAACAAAACTAATATGAAACCCTAACAATTGCATTATGAATAATTAAATAAATAAACTAAGAAATTAATAATAATAAAAGAGATTAGGGTAAGAAAGAATACCAATTGACAAAAAGCAGGAACTTTTATTGAAATCAAATAGGTTCAATCACCTTTAATCTAATCTAAGTGTTTAAACTTAGTTAAGAACAATGAGGAATAAAACTAGAGTCTATGATAATGAAAGATGTCTCTAAATAATGAGGAAAAAGGTATTTATAATACCCCTCAAGTCTAGCTAAAAACGGAATTAAAAAGACGAATCCGAGACAAAATTGCATAGGACCTGATCGGGACAAAGGCCACCCGATCGGGCCCATAGTGAGACTTTTTGCCTTTGTTGTTAGAGTGCAGCGCAGCAGCCCAAATCATAAATTGCGGCCCACCCGATCGGGCCTGGTGACAAATAGGGCCCATCACACTCGCCTTAATGCCAACAGTAGAATGAGGGCTACGAGCATCCAACCCGATCGGGTCGGGCACATTATGCCCGATCGGGTCTGGTACCTGTTTCTCGCCCGATTGGATCTGGCGCGCCTTGCCCGATCGGGTCCGCGACTTTCATACCCGATCATAAATACTTCCCCCGATCAGGCTATTTTTGTCGGATCAGAGTACGGAAATCTCCTTTTTGACTCTTTGGCTCTCTAATCTTCACGTTTAGGGGTCTTGGGACCTCCTAAACTACCCATAAAGCTCGTGAGCCATCCTGCGTGCCCCGTAACATCTCGTAAAGCCGTGGTTGCTTCCAAATGGCTCGGGAACAAGGAGAAAAATCCCTGAAACCTGCAATTCAACACTAGAACACAAAACCACAACTATATACGATAGTTAGCACAAAATAGCTCCCAAGAGCTCCAATGACGCACAAATTAGCTTCTAAATAAGGGAGAAAAGTCTATATAAATACGTGATATCAAACTCCCCCAAGCTAAACCTTTGCTTGTCCTCAAGCAAACAGAACATGAACATGGAATAGATCGCCTCACCCCATAGATAAAAACAAATCAAAGCTCAAAACATTTTCAAGACTAAGAATCGTTCAAGCAAGCAAAATTCAAGTTTGGATAATCAAATCCATCCAACCACCAATCATCCAAGCAATTTATCAAAGTCAAACATCCACAAGGCATACAAGTCCTGAAAAGGTTCTCACAAGAGTGTCACTCCTCTCTATTTTGTGACAAGCAAAGAATATGCCCGAACACTCACCAACCCGACCATAAATACCCTTCCCACTCACACTCTCATGTGTTTTAGAAGGTTCAATGACGCTCATCCTAGTCAAGTCGACTCAATTAGCAGAAATACTCTTTAACTTTGACAAACTGACTCGAAATCAATCAAATGAACACTGCAGACACGAGCTCAAGAGGACTTTAGAGGGTTGTAATGGGGCTTAGCTAAGAGGTAGGGAATACTTTTGGGTAATGTGGTGTAAAAACCAAGGCAGGGGGAGCATGAATCATTCAAACAAGGCCTAAGATGGCCTACACAACTCCCAACAACACCATAAAACCACGTAAAGTAACCCAACTCTCATAAATCAATGAAGAACTCATAACAAACCCAATTTTCAAGCAATGAATCGAACTTTCCTTTATGAACGTACGTGAATGAAAGAACTTGAATTCTTTTGTACTTTTATTTCATTTTTCTTTCATTTTTCTGAACTTCATTCAAGCAACTCCATATTTGATTTTTCTTTTTGTTTCGGGTCACAAGAAACACAGTGAATTTGTAATTCGGGGAAGTCCAATTTCCAGCTAGGGTTGTAACCAAATGAGTCCAAGGTCTTCGAATTCCGGCACCTGCAAAACCGAGCACCGTGAACTACCTCGGGGATGTTCCCGGGATCGGCTCTCCGATGCTTAAGTCAGATCTGATCTCAGAAGTCAGAGAGAAAAGTACTAGTGAATGCTCTGCAATATATGGAAAAACGTACCTGAATGATCAGATGAGAGTACTATTTATAGGTAGTACTGAGGTGACGTCATCTGGTGAAGATGATGATGTCATGAAAGTCTTTTAGTCAGTGGGCCTGACTGAAGGCCTGTACTTCCCAGCCTGTGGGATCCTTAGGGGTAAAATGGTAATTTTGCCCCCTAAGGGTATTTTAGTCATTTCACCGGTTAGGTGGGCCATGACTAGAAGGGGGCCAAACATTAGCCTCACGCTCTATGTCGTAGTGTCAGATTATGATGAGACTACAATGTGGAGCGGAATAATCTGTCTCGGTTGTTGTAAAAACTCGACGTACCCCAAAGTGGGGTTGATTTTACCAAATTCGAACGCCCTCACCCTTAGAGGATGAGAGCAAATTCGAACGCCCTCACCCTTAAAGGGTGATTGAAAGTTCGAAAGCCCTCACCCTTAGAGGGTGAGAGAAAATTCGAAAGCCCTCACCCTTAAAGGGTGAGTGAAAATTCGAAAGCCCTCACTCTTATGGGGTGAGTGAAAATTCGAAAGCCCTCACCCTTAGAAGGTGAGTGAAAATTCGAAAGCCCTCACCCTTAGAAGGTGAGTGAAAATTCGAAAGCCCTCATCCTTAGAAGGTGAGGGAAAATTCGAAAGCCCTCAACCTTAGAAGGTGAGTGAAAATTCGAAAGCCCTCACCCTTAGAAGGTGAGTGAAAATTCGAAAGCCCTCACCCTTAGAAGGTGAGTGAAAATTCGAAAGCCCTCTCCCCTGAGGGGTGAGTGAAAAATTCGAAAGCCCTCATCCTTAGAAGGTGAGGGAAAATTCGAACGCCCTCCTGAGAAAATAGCTCATAGAATTCGAGCACCTTCCTAGGAGAGGCTTTAAAAGACTTAGCCATACTTACAATTTAATTTTTAGAAAGTCCTTTATGGAAAGGTTTGGTGCAATTTCGAACGCCCTCAACACAGAGGTTTGACTGAAATTTGAACGCCCTCCTAGGAGAATGGCTCATAGGATTCGAGGGCCCTCCTAGGAGAACACCTCATAGAATTCGAACACCCTCAACACAGAGGTTCAAAGGGTATTCGAACGCCCTCCTAGGAGAATAACTCATCGAATTCGAGCGCCCTCATGGGAGAGGTTAAAAAAGACTTGGGTGCACTATTTCAGTGACTTTAAAATTCGAACGTCCTCCTACTTGAGGGGTTCAGTAAATTCGAACGCCCTCCCAGGAGGGGTTCAATACGAGAATTCGAGCGCCCTCAATAGGGTGTTCGATACAAATTACAAACATCCTTCAAGGATGGTTTATAATAAAATTCGAAAGCCATCCTTGAAGGAATTCTATGAAGGACAAAATTCAAACCCCCTTAATAGAGAAGTTTAACAAAAAAATCGAACGTCCTCTATAGGGTGTTCGAAAATAGAATTAGAAACGCCCACCATTGGGTGACTTGAATTCTTCGAGGTGCCTGGTTAGGGCTAATTGAGTCCCATACTCAATTTGATAATTTCGAGGTGGCCTGGTGAGGGCTAATTGAGTCCGATACTCAATTTTATAATTTCGAGGAGGCCTGGTAAGGGCTAATTGAGTCCCATACTCAATTACTCGAAAGGGTATGCCTTATGAAGGGCTTAACATACTTAGAAAATTTTCTAAAGTATGGATTCAAAGAACATCCTTGAATCTACTCGAGGTAACTCAGTCAAAGGGTTGTACGTTTTGAAGAGTTTGAGGTAGCCCCGGTGAGGGGAGAGTTGTACAGCCGAATTTGTTCGAGGTAGGCCCGGTGAGGGTCAACGTTTTAAAAGTCCACTTTTTGGGTAGTCAATCGTATTTGACCATTTTTTATACGTTTGAACCGTATTAATACTGTATTGAAACAATCCCCCCTCTATCCTCTGGCACGAACTCCCATGTTGGGTTACTGTTCACATTAGAGAGGTTACTGTTCAGGGTAGGTGGGATATAAATATCTCACTTCTTTCCTCATTTATTCACTTGCAATTTCTCTCTCTACTTTCTCTCTCTAATTTTCTCAACCTTTTTAAGAAGTCTTTTGCTCCTTGTGTGCGGCTCAGAGCGTGTCAAGAGAGCGAGGAGCCTTCTTCGTGTAATTCGACAGGTATGACTTCTCATTTTTGATTCTTTTCCTTGCTTTTAATAAATTCGATAGGGGTCACTGTAATATAAATAATGAACCCTGTTTTCGAACTGAGTGCCCCATATGCCTTGCCTCTTCCTTATATGCCTTGGGTAGAAACATGGGTAGATGGGGCTCCTGTTGTATCAATAGCTTATTGGGTCCCGAATTCTGATATTTTGATTGACGCCATTCCTATTCAGGAAGAGGAGTGTGAGGAGGATTTCGAGGGGCCTGAGGAGTTTTTAGATCATCCTAATAAAGTAACGATAGCCTTCCCTCCTACTAAGAGGAGTTACTTAGATTCTTTCCTTTCTCTTGGTATAGTGCAAATTGTGGAGATGACGGATGAGGGGACTTCGACATCCGACTATATCGAGCCATGGCCTTCCCCCAACATGAGATTGGGAATAAGTGGTCACTGGTCAACGGGGAAGTGGCGAAAGGATCTTCAAGAAGGGCTGTCGTTTTTGTCGACTTTGTACCATATAAAGCTGCCCTACGTCATGTATCCCCCGCAAGTCACAGATTTGGTAGTGTCACCACCTCCCGGGCGTGTGGGTGTATATAAATCATATTTCGAACTGGGTTTGCGCTTTCCCTTGCACCCACTTTTTAAGGAGATTTTAGAGACATACAACATAGCCTTATGTCAACTTATGCCTAACTCAGTTGGGACGATAGTTGCATTTTTGTGTATATGTCTCATGCTTGGAGTGCGACCGTCCTTGCGCCTTTGGCGCAATATGTTCCGTATACAAGAAGTCTCCGAGCTTCGCCATGGGCCTGGTTGGTACTCTTTTCAGGCCAGGCATCTCATAATGATCAAAGATGGCCTTGGAGATAAGAAATCATATAAGGTCACAACTGAGATGCCAACCAACCATGCTCTTTTTCGAGGGGAGTTTCTCTTCATCTTTCGAGGGGATCAGCCGTGGGATATACCTGTAACTCTGTCCGATAGTCCTCCTAACTTTGGCATGAATCTTAATTTGCCTGAAATGGACGCCGAGGAGGCTATTGTGGCTATTCACTGTCAAGCCATGTCGTTTCATGTCGACGGGAAGCCTAAATACAAGACTGATCACTGGCTGCCTAATGATAAGGATTTAGCCAACGAGCATTTCCAGTCGGCTTTCGTCTTGTCCCCAGCATATGACCAATGTAGGGTTCTATTACTTATCTATTTCTTCTATTTGTGATATCAACCTTGGTTTTGACTTTATTTCTCTGCTTTTGTAGTACTTGCTTATAATAATCTCGACGAGGAGATGAAGAAGAACACTGCTAAGAGTGGTATGGCGGCCATGGCCAGGCTGTCTTTGAACACGGGGGAACTCAAAGTTCCCAAACCTCCTGATGTAAGTTCGAACACCCTCTTGTTGGATTTTGGTTTTATAAGCTTCTTCTAACTTGTCTTTTGTTTGACAGAATCCAAAACATAAACCAAAGGCGAAATCGGTAACACCGAAGCCTTTACCTGCTCCTCCTGCAACTCTGCCTGACGCCCCTCCTCCAGCGGTCGAGGCTCCTGAGGGTTTGAAAAGGAAGGCCCGCACCTCTCCCTCTGTTGATCCGCTAATACCGGATCTTAGTTTTCACCTGGGTGCGGGTTCAAGTCCTTTGGCTGAGGAGGAGAATGAAGAGCCCCTGGTCAAGAAGACCAAAACTTCTTGTCTTGACGACGTCGACGGTCAGTCCGGCGCCGTAAGCATCGAGAATGCCAGCCGAAAGGCTCTTCGAGCTCGTTACCAACGAGTTCGAGAGGCATTGTTGGTGCCTGGGGACAAGGAGGATATCTCTAAGCTCGACGCAACGAAAGAGATCGAGGCGCTCAATGAGTGCTGGTTACAGGTGAGTTGTTCATATCTCGTTTATGTGGCTTCACTTAACCTTTTCTTGTCTTGTCACAGATGTCTATCCGAATGGCCTGCCTTACTGAAAAGGAAGGTCGTGATTCAGGTAAGCTGGCCGAGGAGCTTGGTAAGTGCAAACAAGAGTTGTTGGAGGCTTCTCGAAGGGTCTGCTCCCTTGAGGCTGAACTTGATGCGGCCAAGAGGTTGAATGCCGACAACCTCGAGGCATTTAACAGTGAGAGGACGAGTCTGATGACCAACAGAGACGAGCTGTCCAACCAGCTTAAATCTGCTGAGAACAAGCTCGATGCCTCACGCAAAGAGGTTGCGGACCTCGAGGGACAGCTTAGGGGCCACAAGGAGCTGCCTCATCGTGTCCAAGCTCAGCGAGATGACTTGCAGCGGCAATATGATAAGTCCGTCAAGGACTTAAAGCAGAAGAGGGACAAGTACATCCGCCGCTGGAAGCGGTCGCCGGAGGGTAAGAACTTTGCTGACCAGAAGATGGTCGAGGGCTTTCAATCTGCTCGAGGTGAAATCCAGGGCTATTTCGAGTAGACTCTAAAAGATTTGGCTCCGGAATTGGACTTCCAACAGGTTCTGACCAAGTATGGTGAGTATGAGCAGGAGGCCCTCGACGCCTATATGGAAAAGGAGAAGGCAAAGGGCAATCGAGGAGCTGGTGAAGCTTCCTCCTCTCTCCCTGAGGAGGTCGCTGAGGCTGCTGAAGATGAAGCCCCTGCCGACCTCTCTCCTGCCAAGGAAAGCGAAGTTCAACCCGCTGAGGCTGCTTCTGAAGCTGTCGAGGATGAGCCTGAGGTGGATGAAGATGATGATGCGAGCTCTTCATCCGAGTCCTCGTCTGAGGAGGAGGATATCGACATAGAGTCCCCTTGACTTTGTAACTCAGCACTATGTATTTAACTTTTTGTTACTCAGTTTTTTTAGCATTCTTTTTATTCTGTTTTCAAAGCTTGTAATCTTTACTTCGAATGGAATGAAAAGAACTTTTTGCTCATCTTGTTTCATACTTTTCGCATTTATTTTCGACCTGTTAGGTCTCCTGTTTCTTTTTGTATGACAAAATTCGAGCATCCTCAAAGAAGGGTCCATAGAAATTCGAAGGTCCTCCTTAGAGGAGTCGCATCACTTAATGAAATTCGAGACCGGTGAGGTTATGAATCCGTTTTGAACCTGTTAGGTGCTACAAATTTCGAACATGATGCATAACTTAAATAGATAACAATTTCGAAAGACCGGTGAGGTCATATTTCATTCATAATCTTAACAAGTCTGTTTGGACCGGTAAGGTCTACAAGTTCAAGATCATTACAATTATTCCAATGCTTATCACAACAACTTAACAAGACCGGTGAGGTCGAAGTAGTACAAGAACTATCTATCTTGCTGTCATATTAGCCCCTTAAGTTGTTGTGGTTGGCTTTAAACGTAGAACTTCCTCAAGTTGTCGATATTCCAGGGACGAAACAAAGGATCACCATCCATGTTCTCAAGTCTGTATGTTCCAGGACGAA
This sequence comes from Patellifolia procumbens, assembly GCA_947645195.1. Classification (NCBI taxonomy): domain Eukaryota; kingdom Viridiplantae; phylum Streptophyta; class Magnoliopsida; order Caryophyllales; family Amaranthaceae; genus Patellifolia; species Patellifolia procumbens. The sequence goes on along the minus strand of CANSGD010001379.1, from coordinate 455,582 downwards.
CAACCTCTGTTACTCGATATGGTCCTTCCCAATTTGGACTTAGCTTGCCAAGGTCCATCTTCTTTCCTGTTGCTTCAATCTTTCGAAGGAATAGGTCTCCGACCTCGAACTTTCTTTCCTTGACCCCTCGATTGTACAGCCTGGTCATTCTTGCCTTCTAAGCCATTGATTTGAGTAATGCATTTCCTCTTGTTTCTGGTAGGAGGTCGAGATTGATGCTTTTCTCTTCTTCGTTTTGCCCGTAGTCAAAGAATGTTATCCTCGGTGAGGGGATATCTACTTCGACTGGCAGCACGGCTTCAGTTCCATAAACCAAGTTAAAAGGTGTATGTCCAGTGGCCTCTTTTACCGTGGTTCGAGCTGACCATAGTATTCCTTGTAAGTCTTCAACCCATGACCCTTTCGCTCCATCTAACATCTTCTTTAACCCTTTGAGGATGACTTTGTTGGCTGCCTCTGCCTGCCCGTTGGTTTGCGGTCGACTGACCGCAGAAAATTTTGTTTGTATGTCAAATCGAGCGCAGTAAGCTTTGGTAGGACCACTGTTGAATTGTCGACCGTTGTCTGATATGAGTGCTCGGGGTATACCAAAACGGGTGATTATGTTTTTCCAGATGAAGTCCTGCACTTTGTTATCTGTGATGGTGGCTAAGGGTTCAGCCTCGATCCATTTGGTGAAGTAGTCGACAGCTACCAACAAGAATTTTCTTCCACCAAAAGCAACTGGGAAGAGCCCGAGGATGTCCATCCCCCATTGGTCGAATGGTAGCACAGCTTGCATTGTAGTGAGAAGAGAGGCTGACTGTCGATGTACATGAGCATACACTTGACAGTTGTGGCATTTTTTGACCATGTCCTTGGCATCCTTCATTACTGTTGGCCAATAGTACCCTGCTCGAAGAGCTTTACCAGCTATAATTCGAGCCCCCTGATGACTCCCACAGGTGCCTTCATGTATCTCTCGAAGTATCTGCTGGCCCTCTTCGAGCGTCACACATCTTAAAAGGGGATATGTGAAGGACTTTTTGTATAGCAGGTGGTCGTGCAGCAAAAACCAACTCGCACGGCGTCGTACTCTTTCTGCTTCTTTTTCATCTTTTGGTAATTTCTTTCTTCGAAGTACAGGCGCATACTTTGCATCCAAAATGAGAAGTTGGTTGTTGATACTTGGTTTATACAACACCTCCCAAGAAATGGTTCGAGGCTCCAACCCAGATGCTGAGCTAGCCATTCGAGATAAAGCATCTGCCTGCTGGTTTTCGGACCGTGGGATGTGTTGTATTGAGAACTTGATGAATTTTTGTTGCTATTCTTTTACCTTGCCTAGGTACATCTTCATACTGTCCTCCTTTGCCTCGAATTCTCCTGTGACATGACCCACGACCAACTGTGAATCTGTCTTGACCGTTATTTCCTTAGCCCCATTCGAGAGGCATAGTTTTAATCCCAGCAAAAGGGCTTCGTACTCAGCTTCGTTATTTGAGGCAGCAAAGTCAAATTACATTGCATATTCCATTTTATTTTCGAGAGGGTCTATGATCAGTAGACCGGCTCCGCAACCTGCTTTGGATGAAGAGCCATCAACATAGAGTTGCCATGTCCCGGTTAGGGTGGCAGTCTCGACTTCGGTTGGGCACTCTGTCATGAAATCAGTTAAGGCTTGTGCTTTAATTGCTCTTCTTGGTTCGAACTCTAGACCATAGTCTGACAATTGATTAGCCCATTCAATAACTCGACTAGAGCCATTTCTACTTTCAATGAGCTTTCTTAGTGGCTGACTAGTGAGTACTTTAATTGGATGAGCTTGAAAATAAGGTTTCAATTTTCGACTAGCCATCACCAGGGCATATATCATTTTTTTCGACGGGGGGTATCTACTCTCTGCCCCTCGAAAGGCATGACTAACGAAATATACTGGGTGTTGTAGTTTTTCTCTGTCAGCAACGAGCACAGCACTTAGAGCGGTTTCAGATACCACTAGATAAACGAATAATGTCTCTCCCGGCAAGGGTGAGACAAGCTTCGGTAATGAAGCTAAGTGGGTCTTCAACTGTTGAAAGGTTTTTTCTGCTTTACAGTCCCATTCGAAGCACGACTTCTTCAATGTATAAAAGAAGTGTAAGCTCTTGTCAGCTGATCTTGACAGAAATCTTCCTATGGCAGCCATACACCCTGTGAGCCTTTGGACCTCCTTCACTGTTCGAGGAGTCTTCATGTTGATGATGGCTTCTATCTTGTCAGGGTTAGCTTCGATGCCCCTTTCATCCACTAAGAACCCTAGGCATTTTCCTCCTCGAACGCCAAAGACACACTCTTAGGATTCAATTTCATGTTGTAAGATCGTAGGGTAGACAAAGTTTCCCGCAGATCTTGGACATGATCCTCGACTAGCTTGCTCTTGACTATCATGTCGTCAACATAAACTTCAACATTACGCCCCAACTGCTTCTCGAACATTTTATTTACGAGCCTCTGATATGTAGCCCCTGCGTTCTTAAGTCCGAACGGCATGACCACAAAACAATAAATCCCGGAACTCGTAATGAATGCGGTATGCACCTGGTCTTCCTCGGCGAGGGGAATTTGGTGGTAACCAGCATTCGCGTCCATGAAGCTAAAAAGTGCATGTCCTGCTGTGGAATCGACCAGCTTGTCGATCTTAGGGAGGGGGAAATCATCTTTAGGACACGCTTTGTTAAGATCGGTAAAATCAACGCACATGCGCCATGATCCATTGGGCTTTCGAACTAGCACTACGTTCGACAGCCATTCTGTGTATTGACATTCTTTTATCATTCCGGCACTTAGCAACTTTTTCACCTCTTCAGTTGCGGCCTTGTTCCTTTCAGCACCTTGATGTCTTAATTTCTGTTTGATGGGCCTGAATTCTAACTTGATGTTTAGCCGATGTTTGGTGACCGAGGGGTCTATTCCTGGCATCTCATCAGCTGAAAATGCGAACACCTCTTGATACTCTTGGAGGAGATCCACTATTTCTTTTCGAACGACCTGGTTAAGGTCTTTGCCAATTCGAACTGTCCGGTTAGGATCAGGTCCGAGTTATATTTCTTCATCTTCATCGGCCGGCTGAAGTCGATTGTAGTTGATTGGGTTCTCGTTATAGAACAAACCCAATGGTTGGGGTGAAATCTTGTCAGTTTCTTTTTCTTCTCTTTTCCTTTTTCCTGAGCTTGCTTCGACTGGCTTGCCTCTTCTCAAGCTATTGACGTAACATTCTAAGGCAGACTTTTGGTCCCCATGCAACCTTCCAACCGTCCCATCATCTGCTTCGAACTGCAACAGGAGCTGGTAGGTCGAGATTGCAGCTTTTATTCTATTCAATGTGGGCCTCCCTATGATGATGTTATATGGGAGGTCGATGTCGACGACTAGAAAGTTGATTGGAAGGCATCGTCCTTTTCCCTTGTCACCAAACCGGCTAGGCAAATTGATGACCCTGAGGGGGTGAACGGATTGCCCTCCGAATCCGACCAAAGGTTGGTCAACGGCCTTGATGTCCTTCTTTTCGTATTTGAGCTTTTGCAACCATTCCCAAGTAATGATGTCTGCCGAGCTCCCGCTGTCTATCAACACTCGACTCACCCTATGGTTGGCCACTTTTAGTTCGATGACCAGAGGGTCATCATGGGGGGTCTGTATCTCCTTCGAACTTTCTCCGAACACCATGGTGGGAGTGTTCGGCCTTTTCATTCTCTCGCCATCCTTTAGATGGTATAGGTGATTCTTCCTTGCGTTGCCGGTTAGGCCTCCCGAAGCGAAGCCCCCAGCTATGAGGCCTACATAGCCTTCGGTTTCATCGCTTCTAGTTTGTTTCTCTTTCCCCTTATCTCTCCTTCGATCACCCTGATGTTCCTTGAGATATCTATTCAACTTCCCTTCATCAGCCAACTTGTCGAGAGCTTTCTTCAACTCCCTACAGTCCTTGGTTGTGTGACCACAGTCTTTATGGTATTCGCACCACAGTTGGGGTACTAACATTGTTTTTCCTCTTAGCATAACTCGACGTCTTGATTAGGTTAGGTCGAGGCAACACTGATTTCTATTTTATGTCCAAGTATATTTCCCGCCACTTAACATTAAAACGAGGGTCATGACCTCCATCGGATGGTCGATGCCTCTTTAGCCTGTCCGCCATGTCTTTCTGATTCGATGGCTCATTCCTCCTTTTGTTGCCCCCTTCTTCATGAACATTCTCGCAGATGTCTGACGCTTGGATATACTTTTGTGCCTGTCTCATGGCATCAGCCAATGTGAGAGTCTCCCTCATGGCAAGTTCGAACTTGAAGCGTCCAGGATGAAGGCCGTTCATCAAGGCCGTAACAGCAACTCCATCCTGGAGGTCGGAGACTTTGAGGGACTCCTCGTTGAATCGCTTGATGTAGCAGCTCAGACTTTCCCCTTTCTGCTGGGAAACGGACATTAGGTGAACACTAGTCTTTTTATGACGTTTCGCTGCTATGAAGTGCTGAGAGAAGAGAGCTTCGAGAGCCGAGAAGCTGGTTATGATGCCGTTCGGTAAGCTTGTGAACCAATTGAGGGCCAAGCCTTTGAGGGTGGTCGGGAAATACCTGCACCACGTCGCCTCACAGAACGTCTGCACGCTCATTTGAGATTTGTATGCTGCCAGATGGTCAGCAGGATCCGTAATTCCTGAGTAGTGCTCTATCAAAGGAATTTTAACTTTGCCCGGGTTAGGGGTCTCCATGATGTGTTGGCTGAATGGTGATTTATGTGGCACTGCTGAACCCATTCGAAAGCCTGATTCAGCTACCTCCTCGGGATCCTCGATCTGTTGTGGGTTCACTATTCTTAGAGTGTGACGGCTAGTCACGGGGTGAGATTGCGCTGTGGTTCGTGTGGCCACTGTATGCTTCGAAGTCCCTCCCTGGGATTGTTCTCTTATCTTTTCGATGATCTCCCGAGCGTCGAAGTTCTTATCCCTTTTCTGTTTCTGTTGTATGATATACCGAGCATCATCTTGGCTCGGTGACACTATAGATTTTCCTTTCGAAGCGGCAGGTATCTTTCTCGAGGGGCCACCAACAACATGCTTGGTTAGGGCACATTTTGGCTGAGCTGCCCTTCGATGAGCTTGTGGTTGATCCAGGACTATCCCTCGGTCAGGGGGAGTAGTCTGTTGAGTCTTCATTACTGAAACGAGCTGTTGCATGACATTAGTCATATGTCTTTCCATTCGGAGTTCGAGTTGTCGAAGATCCGAGTAAGTCACTACTGGTGGTGGTGCTTCGAGAGCCATGTCAGCCTGACTTCCAGTTTCTGGGACGTCGGTCTCGTCCTCCACGATAACACCTCCTTGGTTCAGCAGAGTAGAATGAGCATACTCAGAAGCAGTTCTTCGAGCAGCAGTATCGCGATTACCTTGTCCTCGTGTCATGTTGTTCGAAAATGTAGCTGTTTTGTTATATTCCCCACAGACGGCGCCAACTGTTTCGGGTCACAAGAAACACAGTGAATTTGTAATTCGGGGAAGTCCAATTTCCAGCTAGGGTAGTAACCAAATGAGTCCAAGGTCTTCGAATTCCGGCACCTACAAAACCGAGCACCGTGAACTACCCCGGGGATGTTCCCGGGATCGGCTCTCCTATGCTTAAGTCAGATCTGATCTCAGAAGTCAGAGAGAAAAGTACTAGTGAATGCTCTGTAATATATGGAAAAACGTACCTGAATGATCAGATGAGAGTACTATTTATAAGTAGTACTGAGGTGACGTCATCTGGTGAAGATGATGATGTCATGAAAGCCTTTTAGTCAGTGGGCCTGACTGAAGGCCTGTACTTCCCAGCCTGTGGGATCCTTAGGGGTAAAATGGTAATTTTGTCCCCTAAGGGTATTTTAGTCATTTTACCGGTTAGGTGGGCCATGACTGGAAGGGGCCCAAACACTTTTCTTTTTCTCACTCTCAAACCACAGCAAATACACTTTTAATTCCTCAACAACCAAACCAAACCAAGAAACCAATCTCAAACTCAACCCATACAAAAGCTCCCCCAAGCTAGGCTTGGAAATAATATGAAATGAAGGCTGTGGGCTCATAATAGGGGTTTAAGTAGCACGAAACAAGTCATTAGGCTCAGCGGGGCTAAGGCGGATAAAAGTATATCAAAAATTCACTCTGAAGCTCAAGAATAAGACAAAAGAACGCCTCTATCACAGCATATGCTACAAGTCATCGAAAATCAGACAAGTACGAAGTCAAAGTCAAGATCAATCCACTAAAGAGGAACTAACACACAAGAATAGACTGGATAATAATATGAATCCAATAGGCTACAAAGAGGCCTCACAGTCTAACCAATTCAGGTATGCAGCTCAAAGTGGTCTAATATAATCCAAAAAATGCTCAAAATCATAGCAATCAAACATCAAATCATAGCCTCAAGATCACAAATGGCCAGCTATCCAGAAAACATAGTCAAATCATTTTTAAATAGAGCACAACAAGGGGCACAGGAAGGCAACTAAACCAGTCATGGGAACCATATTTTTTTGATTTTTTCAGAATTTTTTGAAAGCAGTAAATCTATTCTAGAAAGCAGTAAAAGAGATAGGGAATACAAACAGAACTCCTCCCCAAGCTGAACTTGGCAGTGTCCTCAATGCCAAAAGGTGATAAGGACTATGTTAAGAGGAAAAAACCCTAACTCTCGCTCACAAAAAGAAGAATAAAAAAAAATAAATAAAAAATGAAAAGAAAAGGAAAAAGGGAAAGAATACGAGTTGCCTCTCGCACAGTGCTGGTTTATAAAGGTCACGCACGACCCTAATCCTCCTTAGGTTGGCAATGAGTGCCACCCTCATCAAATATCTTTCTTCTCCAAATGTTCTTGATAATGCCTCCAGACGGTGAGGCATCCTTAGGTGTAGTTGGAACCATCTCCACACCTACTTCATCCAAAACCTCATCCCTGCAACAAGATTGTTCAAGCATAGGTGTCTTAACAACATTGGTTAGTTTAAAAATCACTTTATCATCACCAACACCCAGAGTTAAAGACCCAGACTTGACATCAATGACAGCACCAGCAATACAAAAAAATGGCCTACCCAAAATAATAGGAATCTGGGCATCCTCATCCATATCTAACACCACAAAATCAACAGGAATATAGAATTTCCCAACCCTCACAGGAACGTCCTCTAAAACACCTAGAGGGTATATTATAGAACGATCCGCCATCTGTAAAGTGATTTGTGTGCATTTAAGTGCTCCCATGTTCAGTTTCTTATAAACAGACAAAGGCATAACAGAAACAGAAGCACCTAAATCACGCAAAGCCTTATCAATAAAAATAGGTCCAAGAGGGCAGGGTATAGAAAAACTACCAGTATCTTTTAACTTTGGTGGGGTTTTATTTTGGATAAAAGCACTACACTCTTCAGTAAGAGCGACGCGTTCTACCCCACCAAAGTCTCTTTTCTTAGTGATCATATCTTTCAGAAATTTGGCATAAACAGGCACTTGGGTAATTAAATCTGTGAATGGAATCGTTACCTCAAGGTTCTTGACCATAACTAAGAACTTACCAAACTGCTGATGGACCTTTGATTGTTGCATCCTATGAGGAAAAGGTAGCCTTGGTGTAAAAGGCGTTTCAGAAACCTTCTCCTTTTTCTTCCCTGTCTGTTCAGCTTCTGCAGACAAATCGACTTCAGATGTCGAATTCTTCCTTTTTCCTTCCTCTACCACCCTCTTCTTCCCCGCAGTTGGGGTAACCTCATCAACGGGCAACGGAGGGGCATCATATGCAATGCCACTACGAAGAGTAATGGCATTCACATGTTCTCTCTGAACGGGTTGCCCTGGCAACTCCCCCTGACGCCTTTGTGCATTAGTTTCTGCCAATTGAGCAACTTGAGCCTCGAGAAGTTTGATGTGCTTCTCTTGGGCCCTCCGTGCTTCCTCATTTGCCTTTTGCATAGACAATATCAGTTTCATCAGTTCAAAATTGCTAGGCTCTTGTGGGTTATTGTTTTGTGGAGGTGGGGTGGAAAAATTTTGTGGAGTTTGGAAATTATTGTGGTTGTGGAAGTAATGTGATGGGGGTCTCTGAAAGTTTTGTGGGGTTTGATAGTAAGAGGGTTTGGGATGGTTTTGTGGAGGTGGAGGATGATGGTTTTGTGGGTTTTGGTAGTTATGTGGAGGGGGGAAGGTTTGTGGCCTTTGTTGAAAGGCGTTTGCCTGCTCCATCTGAAGTTGACTGAACTGATAGTCATGCCCAAAGTGATCTTGAACACCACATACCTCGCAGTAAGATGAGGTAATGGGTTCTACGGCAGACATAGCATTAATACTCAAAGGAGGTGCTGCTGAGGAAGAGGAACTGAAGGTGTTAATCTGCTGACTCAGCTTCGCCATCTGCGAAGTCAATAATGCAATGGCATCTACCTCCAGTACCTTCCTCATGAGGCTTCGGGAAGTGGAATGATCATTGGCCGCGAGGTTGGATAGAAACTCGTAGCCTACATCCACTTCCTTATCCAGAAAAACTCCTCCTGCAGACGAATCAACAATACTCTTCGTCTGAGGCTGCAGACCATTGTCAAATGTCTGCTTCAAGAACCATTTGTCCATGTTATGGTGTGGACACTCTCTCTGTAAATCCCTAAACCTAGCCCACGCTTCCCGTAATATTTCATCAGGCTCTTGGGAAAACGTGGCTAGCTTGTTTCTAATTTCTGCTGTTTTTGTAGGTGGATAGTACTCTCTCAGAAACGCAGCAGAAATCTCACTCCATTCTGTTTCTTTCACATCGTTCAGCCATTTCTGGGCTCTATCTCTCAGTGAAAACTCGAACAACATGACTTTGAGTTGATCTGAAGTGACACCGGCATGTTTAACATTTCGACAAAGCTGTTGAAACCGCTGCAGATGATTTGCCGGGTCTTCAGTAGGATGCCCACCAAACTGATTTTGCTGAACCATGCTGATGAGTCCAGGCTTAATTTTGAAATTTGTCGCGGCAATGGTGGGCATAGTAGGTCCAGTGGAGAGACCATCTGGGTTGGGCACCCCATATGAATTCAGTGATTTTGACATGACTGAACTCAAGGTGTCTGTTCCAGAGGTGTTCAGCTGAACAGACTGCTTTTCTTTCTGATTTTTCTTTCGGATCCGCCTGATTGTCCTAGTAAGATCGGGGTCCGCTAGATATGGGAACCGTTTCTTTGAGACCTGGGCATACAAAAGAAACAAAAAGAAGCAGTAAAACGTACCTCAATTGGAACAATGAAGTTCCAATGAGGTACAGAGAAGTAGACCAAATAATCAAATAAAAACTTAGAAAACTAGCCGTCTCCCCGGCAACGGCGCCAAAATTTGATAGGATTTTAGTCGTGTCACCTAATCAAAAATAAACCTACAGTCCTCTAACTATTGTAGTCAATGGAAGCAGGGTCGAATCCACAGGGAGACAGAGTTTCTAAATTAATATTCAATCAATTAGCTACTTCATATGAAATCAAAGAAGAATTAACTGGACTAATGATTAAACTAAAGAAGACGAAATAAATCAAGGATTTAACTATGGACTAAAAGCCTAGGGTATTAGGTCGGTCCACCATGCTTATACCAATCAAATAGGGTCAACTACTACCAAAACCTAAGCCAAGAGTCGGGGGATTAGAGCACGAGTTGAGCTATGGTTAAGATCAACGCTCATAGTTCAACATACGCCGCATGGTCACTAACGTAATCAGAACTACTGATGTGTCCTAGGCCTCTAGTCGGAAGACGGATCTGTGCGAACAACTATTAACCACAAGCAATCAATGAAATTGTACACTGACATTAATTACTCAATAAGAACAAGCCACATCACAATCACCCTAATCAAGCCCTAGAAATTGATAGAAATCTAAATCACAATCATGGTATAAACATGGCTTTCCTATCTAACACCCTAGAAAGAGAACTACTCACTCATAATCGAATTAACAACAACAAAACTAATATGAAACCCTAACAATTGCATTATGAATAATTAAATAAATAAACTAAGCAATTAAGAATAATAAAAGAGATTAGGGTAAGAAAGAATACCAATTGACAGAAAGCAGGAATTTTTATTGAAATTGAATAGGTTCAATCACCTTTAATCTAATCTAAGTGTTTAAACTAAGCTAAGAACAATGAGGAATAAAACTAGAGTCTATGATAATGAAAGATGTCTCTAAATAATGAGGAAAAAGGTATTTATAATACCCCTCAAGTCTAGCTAAAAATGGAATTAAAAAGACGAATCCGAGACAAAATTGCATAGGACCCGATCGGGACAAAGGCCACCCGATCGGGCCCATAGTGAGACTTTTTCCCTTTGTTGTTAGAGTGCAGCGCAGCAGCCCAAATCATAAATTGCGGCCCACCCGATCGGGCCCGAGGCCACCACCCGATCGGGCCTGGTGACAAATAGGGCCCAGCACACTCGCCTTGATGTCAGCAGCAGAATGAGGGCTACGAGCATCCAACCCGATCGGGTCGGGCACATTATGCCCGATCGGGTCTGGTGCATGTTGCTCGCCCGATTGGATCGGGCACGCCTTGCCCGATCGGATCCACGACTTTCATACCCGATCATAAATACTTCCCCCGATCGGGCTATTTTTGCCCGATCAGAGTACGAAAATCTCCTTTTTGACTCTTTGGCTCACTAATCTTCACGTTTAGGGGTCTTGGGACAACCTAAACTACCCATGAAGCTCGTGAGCCATCCTGCGTGCCCCGTAACATCTCGTAAAGCCGTGGTTGCTTCCAAATGGCTCGGGAACAAGGAGAAAACTCCCTGAAACCTGCAATTCAACACTAGAACACAAAACCACAACTATATACGATAGTTAGCACAAAATAGCTCCCAAGAGCTCCAATGACGCACAAATTAGCTTGTAAATAAGGGAGAAAAGTCTATATAAATACGTGATATCAAACACCTTAACTATTTTCCACAAACCACCCTTGAACACAACCTTGTGATCGTACTTGTCAAACTGACTACTCGATATCAAGTTCTTTCCAAACCAAGGATTAACTTGACATCCTACAAGTCTAACATGTCCCCACTTGCAAGCTTTACACTACATTTTTGTTACCTTCAACCTCCATAATGGTGTAATATCTAAAAGGTGTACTTCCTCGACTTTCTCAAACTTCAAATTTTGAAACAGCTCTCTACAAGGAAAAGAATGATAAGAAGAACTCGAATCTAAGATTCAAGACCCGTTAAGCTTTCTGTAATAAATGTCAAAGTGTCGCACATACTTCAAAGGTGAATTAGTTGAAGCATCAATATCCTCATCTCTCTTATGATCCCCCTTCTTCTTTTTCTTCCCTCTATCACTCTCCGGAATTTTGACATTGTCTGCTAAAGAGTGACCTTTCTCGCCACATCTCAACACTTCCTCTGCCCATTTTATCCTTCCAGTGCTCTTTCCCCTAAACTTCTCATTCTTTGATCTCGTTTATTGTCTCTTCCCTCTACTCCGGGTACTGTATGCTCCCCCAGATGACTCTCTGAAATCCCTGCTTCGAGTAATCTTACACAAAACTAGATTCCTAACATCATCCAGTTCTAGTACCTCCTTACGCTTGAATTTATTAAAAGCACCAACAAAAGTATCCCGCTCTCTAGGTAAGGAAGACAACAAATTCAAAACTTTTACCTCATCCTCAAAGGTAATAATCATAGAAGCTAACTAACTAACAATGATATTAAGTTCACTAATAAAATTCCGCAGCAAAACTACCATCAGTCATCTCAAGTTCAAATAAACAACACATTAAATATACCTTGTTTACTTCAAAAGGATTGTCGTGTTGTCGTCTTCACGTCCTTGACATTAAAAGCCATGCTTTTTACCAATGTCAATCGAACAACACTTAGTGCCTTCTGATCCAATGTTTTTCAACCTTCCCCCTTTCATTGCTCCAGGCTTCTAATCTGCAGATCTTTCTGGTACAAATAGTCCTCAATCTACATCTTGTAGAAATCAAAATATTTCCTATCAACTCTATGGATCATCACCTTCCTGTCATCTATTATACCTATTCGACAAAATCTAGCGGTCCATCGCAACCTAGACTCTTGATACCACTTTTAAGAATCTAATACTTACTTTTAGGCGCTCACAAATTGTGAAATTAAGTGTATAATATATGAAAAAAAGACGTGAAGCTATATTAGAATAAGCAATAATAAAAAGAAATATCAAGAAAACTCAAAATCGGGGCGAAAAACACTCGATTTGAACTAGGACTTTAACAAATTATCAGTCTCTCTAGGCTCTCAAACCTCTCTCTATGCGTTTGTGCGTCTCTAGATTAGAATAACTACTTCCTCCATTTTTTTTTTAGTTGTGACACTTTGACCAAAATTGTGAAAGCTTTTTGGCCAAAGTGTCACAACTAAAAAAATGGAGGAAGTATGTTTTTTTATGCTTAATGACATAAAATGGATAAGTGTATATTTATAGGTAGGGATGTAAAAATTGGTCTGGACCTGAAAAATAGACAGGGAGAATTATAATGGTAACAGACCGGACCAAACTTGAGCTAACCGGTCCAGTCCTTTGATTTTTTATTTTCTGATCTGGTCCAACTGTCGGGTTTAGAACGGACCAAACCTCTCTTCTACTGAAATAATAAATCTAATGCGACAAAAAGTTTGTTTTCTTTCGTAATATGCTCAAATACGTACTAATGATTAGGCAAAATGACCATTAATTGTGTTTGTGGAGTAGTAAGTGATTTTTTCTTAAATTGTTCCTTTATTAAAACCCCATAAACCATTAACAAATATATTTTGTATTTTTTTTTGTTTTATCGGTCCAATCGGTCCATTCTGATCCCGGTCCAAACTATAATCTGTCCAGTCCTAGTCCAAACTATTACCGGTTCGGTCTGTTCCTAGTCCAAACTATTAACGGACTGATCTCCGGTCTTCAAATTTGAAATGTTCAGGTTTCGGTCTGATCCAGGTTTGTCTGGTCTGGTGAATACCCCTATTTATAGGGAGAAGAAAACCTAAACTAAAGAGAATAATAAAACCTAATCAGAGAAGGATATCGGACGAAGTCTGACGCAAACCCGATTAGATCCTAAGTAAACCTAATCGTTTCTCATGTAAAACCGATCAAGGGAACAAGAAAATCTGATCCTCCTAAGATGTGAAGCGTCACCCGATCGAGATTGGGACCACCTGATCGGGTGTCTGCTTGACCTCTTCATCTTTTCTTCACGTTTTTCCTTCGTAATTTCTCTTGACTCTACTCCATTCTCCACACCATGATGAAACCAACTTAAAACAATAAGGTTTTAACAAAAATTCTTAATGTTTAAGGTTTTAACTTATAAGTATAAGATATGAAAAATTAAAACGTTGAACTCCCTTTTAAGTTAAAGCTTTAGAATTTTAAGCCAAAATTCCATGAAATGTAGCCATATACTCCTAGCATAGCACAAGTTTTTATACTTTTCTTATTATCATTATTAATATTAATCATCTTTTACGGTAGTTCCGTCAGCTTATCATTGGTGAGAAATGAGGTAGTGTTGATATAGATACTTTTAAGTTAGCAGACAGAAAATGAGGGAATGTTGTTTACTGAATTGCTTTTGCGAAGAATAGTGGAATGTCATTAAGTAAAAATGGCAAGCTAAAGCTTTGATATGACAAAATTCAATGTTTCTTAAAGTATCACATGAATTTTTCTCATAAAAAGTAAGTACGTTGTAATTTTATCTAGTCAATTTTGGTACACATTTTTCTGACAAGAAATGTCTAAAGGAAAGGTACTAAATTGAAAGAAACTGGAAAATTTGATCAAGGTGGCTAAATGGTGGGGTTATCTTAGGATCCTCTTGTTAGCACAAGAAATTTTGAAATGAATTGTGATTAGATTAAGATCAAATCAATCAACCAACCCAACCACTTTAGCTATCCGTAATCCAAAAAATTCCATCAATAAATTAATTTATATTATTTTCTAAAAAATAATTAAAAGCAAAAACCCCTCATATTCTTCCACATGTCAAGATAATGTAACTACCCAATGACAACACTACTCTTATGTGGAATTCTTCTCCCAAAAGGAAGAAAGCAATATGATTGAAAAGATCATAAGAAGGAACTAGGAACAAAGAAAAATAGAAAAAAAAAAGTAAAAAAAAGAGAATGATATAGGTTATCCTTGATGCTTTGTATAAGAAAGTAATAAGACTGAAAATTGTCTCCTCTCATAGCTTAAGCTACTGCCCTTCGTAATAGCCTTCTTCACGCCTAGAACATGAATATTATAGACTTAGCCATTGAATGAGACAATTTAATAGTCATCAACAGTTTGAAAGGAAGGTACAACATCCCATGATTCATACAGACTCTCATTGACGAATCAGACGGATTTTCACTACTTTCAAGTCTACAATAATAACACATATCTTTCCAAAAGCTAACGGTGTAGCTGACTATCTATCTAAACAAGGACATCTCATAACTCAAAAAGATCAGGAGTTTGATGCCTAGACAAATAATGTTTTGTATCAATTTTCTCTTTTAGGTAGCTTAGGTTTCATCTTTGAGAGAAAAGTCACCTAGTGCTTTTCCTTGTATCTTATAAAAAAAATAAGAAAGTAATAGGACAAATATTGAGTAATGATTATACAGATTGCCAGGTTATTTTAGCATGAATTCCCAACTTACTCTCATCTTATAAGATATATCACATAATCATATTAATTATTTAGGGCTATATATAACACAACCCTTAAAAAATACTAAAAAGGAGTGTGAATTGATGAGTATGGGAAACCTATTGGTGAATTCTTTCCACCAATGAAAAGATAAAAATGAAGACATAATTACTAGAATAAACAAGATGATCTAATTAGTTTAATTGTGATTAGTGATGTCCTTATATAATCAAAGTTAAAACTAAAGATGGGGTCCAACTAGAACAACTGTCCAACAAAAACTGCTTTGCTTCTATTTGTTAATAATAGTTGATGACTTGATTCACCTATTAACATATGCTTTTTGGGGGGTATTTAATATGGGTTTTGCCTGCTCTAAGAAGATATGCTGAGATCTTAACGAAGACCTTCCATAATTAATTTATTATTTAATTAATCAAAGTATTTATATGCTTGCATCATTGCCCACTTCTTAATATTCCTTGTTGTAGCAACTACTCTCATGTTCCAAGAGCTTTTCTCACAAACATATACACGGTCAAGATAAACATATTCAACTGGCTCCAACTTTTTTTTGTTTCTAAGAGAATATGAAATGTTGCTCAAATATATCCTCTGTTAGTAGGTAAAAATTAAACAAATAAACATCAAACCTAATATTACCATTGAAGGCCACTTTGGGGTGGGATTCTTTTACTCTTTTCCCTCTTACCTTTATAAAGACCTTTTCCTATTAAGTCAGGTTGATACTCTCTCAATTTCAGAATAATTCAATTACCCTTTACACAAAAATCCCTATACATGATCTCTATTATGATAATTTTATCATATGTATAAATTACCAACACGGTCAAAATCTAATAAAATTGTTTTTGAAGGAAGTTTCAAGGAGCATTCATTTTCATAATCAAATTAAAGTACTAGCTTTGCATCCTACAAAGAAATCATTGGTAACTATTATGATAAAACACATTACAAATCACCACTCAATTTTGTTAGTTTGTTTATTGAATAGTCAGAAATCTGTGATGAATAAATAAATAAATAAAGACTATAATTAAGAGAGGTAAATATAAGTTATTTATTGAATACTTACAAGTTACAAATAAATTACAAGTGAAGTAGAAAATAATAGTTTAGACTATTTTGAGAAACAACATCTCATAATTAAAATTTACATTTGATAATTAATAATTTAAACCTTTTAAAAAATGTTCCTCCATAGTTCGAACAATTCACATTAACTTTTCCTAAAAACAAAGGTTAGTTTCTTAGAGGGAGCTAGGAAAGAGGCGTTGGCTAGACATAGATTATTTGTGGAACGGTAGCTTTAATGACTTTGTATTACAAAATTAAACTCCTTTTTTTAAAAGAAAAAAATTGTTAGATAGACGTAGAGAAGCTTCATCTAAGTGCTGAATAATCACACCTTCTACAGAACTATAAGCTATAAAAAAATAATGCATCATTTTTGAAGCTGTAGTGGATGGGACTGGAGACCAAAGTGGAGTTTAATATATTTAATTAATACAGATTTATATGATAAGCCTTTTGGTAGATGACATTATAACATGACTCCACTAACTTGTTAGTTGGTCAATAATAATATGATTATTTTAATTAGATTGTTAAGTACAGTATGTTAGATTTGTTACAGACCAAGAACCTTAACCAGGGTGATTACATCCCCATCTTTCTTTGACTTGTATTAATTATAAGATTAGTATAATAGCATTCTCACATCTTTAATTACTACATTATACTAGAATATTAGCTTATAAAATTCCACATTTGTTCCTATCAATGAGTGACCTAGAATTTTAGTATCAGGGTGTCAAATCTTAATTTCGACATTGGTGATTAGAGTTGCAAAATCGAAAATTTACATATTATTTTTAATTTTTTCATAACTCAATAACGAAAAAAATCTAAATTATTTTAATTTGGGGTTTTGTCTGACACCTCTTATCTCAATATAGGTTCTCATTCCTATAATTGCAAGTTTAATTAATTCCACAATGCAATGCTTATCGGCCATAAGTAACCTTCTCATTTATTAAACCAACTGAATCCTTTTTGATAATGAAAGTTAGAGGTGTATCTTTTTGTTTATATACTAAAGTTTCATTTCTTTTTCATAATTATAAAATATAAACGCACCATTTTGCATGCATGAGCTTCCCTTATCTGACTATTTTTTTCCCACCTTCCCTCTTTTTGTTTTTTAATTTTATATAATTGACCCTTGCTGTTCATGATAATTAAATTAGAGGAAGGTGTTACTTGAGATGCAACGCATCGTCAAACATATTATATAGTTCTATATAAGAGAGAAGAAACCAAACATTCAAGTAGAGAAACAAATATAGCAAAACATAAAACCCTACTAAAAATATCCAAAACTTTCTGTTCTTCTATTGTGAAGAAAAATGGAGAGCAAGCTCAGATTGTTCGGATTCGAGCTCGATCCATCGAGGAATAACAGCGAAAACAACAATGAAGGAGAAGAAAGTACAAACTCATCAAACACAGTTTCATCTGGTAACAAAGAAAAATCTTCATCTATTAATAATACTAACATTATTGAGATTGAGCAAAAAAAGTTTGAGTGTCAATATTGTTACAAAGAATTTGCTAATTCTCAAGCGTTAGGTGGGCATCAAAATGCCCACAAAAAAGAGAGGATGAAGAAGAAGAGACTTCAATTACAAGCTCGAAAAGCGAGTATCAATTTCTATCTTCAACCTTACCATCAAAATCTAATGAAAAACAACAGTTCTTCTTCATCTTCTTCGACCTCGTTATGGCACTTTGATCCTTCATACTATGCACCAGTAGTAGGGGATAATCATTTTTCAGTTTATGAAGAATCCCAGATTAGTTTCGGATCGTTCAATCAAGATCCTCATCATCGACATCAGACAGCTGCATTCGAGCAGTTTACACTGACGCATGGCAGCAGATGCACTATAGAAAGTAGGCCTGTTGTAATAAAACCTTCTCCCATGAATGTTGCAAAACGAAGTTGCAAATCATTAGATCTTCAATTAGGGCTTAGCCTAGAATTTTAATGTTATCAATAGCTCTTCTAGAGCTCAGAAACTTATTATATAAAAATTTAATTAGCATTCTTGATTAGGTTTAAAAATATCATTCACATATAATACACTTAGTTTTTTTTTTTATTAAACAATATGCTTCTTTTTTTTAAGTATTTGGGAAATTTATTTGATTTTTTTTATATTTTAGGATTCCTTTAGGTTCATCATCTATGATAATGGATGGTTGATTAGAAAGCAAGGCTTGAATTTTTCATGAGAAATCATTTTTTTTTGGAGAATATAGTACTATTGTGTATAGTATATATATACGTGGAATCCAATGATTTATCAGCTTGCTCACCCACCAAACTTAAACTTTCACTTAAGGAAGAGTGTTCATTAATCAACACAGTGGATATATTTTATAGTTCATCAAGAGTTTATTTCCAATATGTTGTTTCATTACTATAAGTAATCAAATTTCTGCTATATATTACCAAGTTTGGAGAAGATGGTGGAGGAAAAGAATAACTTAAATGTATATGACAGGACACAATCCTTTTACGTAAACGTAGTCTTTCATTAGACTTGGTCTTCAACAAACTGGAAACATATATCGATATACGGTCCCGGGTTGTCGCAGTCACAACAATCTTCAACTAAGTAACACTTGGGTTTTACTAGCCTAATAAGTCCGACATGCGATTGGGTTCGAGGACCAATGTTGGGTCTTGGTTCAGTATATGAAAAAGATAATTTTTTGGGTGCTAAGATCCAAGGTCGAGAGGGAAACAACCAAGATCATACGCTAATGTCCCTAAGAAATCATTTAGTGAAAAAGGAAGTGATCGAGCTATGACAACCACAAAGTGGGCTTGGAAGCAGCCACCTCTTGAAGAAAGCGGGTAGGCGAAGAAAACTGGTGGATAAATTAATTTGTAAAACCACTTGGTCATGGACAAGACCATGTCCATGACCATGCCGTGCAAGTCCATGGTATAAGACTTACGCTGGCCATATACTCTTGTACTAAAAATATTCATGTGTCTCAATGTTCAAATTAGTTATTATAGTTTGTTTTCTAGATCATTTAAGATAATTGTGTATTTCATCTCCAATTTAATTGTCAAGTGCTTTATGAACATAGAATAATGTTATTAAGCTCCTAATACTTGTTTAATTATGGATGTAAAAGAGTTTAAAATATGTATTTAGACTTGAACATAAAAGAACATGGACTACATGCTTTATATTAATATAAGGAAGCATGCATGGGTCATTAGTCTTCCATGTGGCAAGTACCCTTCAACCCGATGAAAACATGCAAACACCTTAATTACATCAGTTGAGTTAAGGAAAAGGATTTGTTAGGAGATTGTGTGGGTGGGTTTGTATGATAACTTAATAAGAGTGTCTGTTAAACCTACTAATTGTATTTAGGTTGATTACTATTATAATTAGCGCATGGGCCTAATGCTTATAGGCCTTATACGTTTATAATAGATTGTTGTATATAAGGTTGTTCTGTCAGTAATACAAGGCAAGGAAATAATTATCAAATTTTTTCATGGTATCAGAGCTTCTTAACAATCCTTAAGTATCTCAAAAAAATCTTCTTCTATCGTGCACCAATTTGATTTCTTGCTTCAAGATGCCACACAACGACGGTGGAAAAATTGACCAATCCTTCCGTATTACCTTAATTGGTTATGGTGATCATCCCGATAACCTTATTATTCATCTTTTATTGTATGGTGGAAACTATTTTGTGTGGTTGAGGGCAATGACACTCTTTGAAATCTCTCCGCAAAATTCGTCTTTTTTAATGGAACCATTATCAGACAAACCGAGAAGAAGAAGAAGCTACTTAATGGCACATCGTCAACTCTATGCCACTACAAAAAAAATTGTATTTTGCTACGGAAATTTTTCGTAACAAACATCAAAAATCTGTTGCAAAGTGTTTTTTTTTCTAGAACTACTCCGTTTCAAAAGTGGGCGTAGCAAACTGAATTTTACAACACACAAAGAAGGTCCATAACAAGATTTCCTATGATTTTGTTTCCGTAGCAGTTTTGCTGCTATGCAATACATATTCCGTTGTACCATTTTGTTATGGGTTTTCTTATCCGTAGAAAATCATATTACGTTGCAAAATTTTCCTACGGTTTAATCTATCCTTAGCAAATGATATTTCGTTGTAAACTTTTGCTACAAATTTTCCTATCCATAGCTAATTTGAGTTTTTACCCCCATCAAACCTGACCCACTCCCTCCTGTCATAAATCCCACGATAATGCTCTTAGCAGGAATCGAAACCAAGATAAGGTTGTGGAAAAAGGAGTATTTCCCAACTGCTCTATGCGTGATGCATATACTCATAGAATTATGTTATTTATATTTCTTCTTAATATTGTGCCGTCAATTATATTATGTAGCAAAATTTGTAACGATTTATAATTATGTATTATCTCCTTTTTTTTAATGACTACACTTCTCTAAACATTGATTCCTAGGCAAAACTTTGGTGTGTGAGTAAAAGTGTGTAAGAAAAAGTTTATAGAAGAGAGATAGAAAGAAAAAGTAACTAAAAAGGGATTAAAGGAGAAGTGTATTCATTAATTTAAACTTCAAGCAAATATTGCAACTGTTTATAAGGTCTGTTGCAAATTTTGCTGCGGAATATTTTTCCGTTTAAAAATTTACTACGGACTTTATAAACCGTTGCAAATTTTGCTATAAAATAAATATATCGTCCCCAATTTTGCAACGGAATTGTGTTCGATAGTATTTTGAAACGAAAGTATATTTCGTAGCAAATATTTGTACGGTTTAGTTATTCGTAACAAATTTTGCAATGGATCTAATTTTTCATAGCAAATTTTGTAATGGAATTGAAAATCGTAGCAAATTTTGCAACGAAATTGTGTTCCATTGAAAATTTTGCAACGAAATTGTGTTCCATTGCAAATTTTGAAACGATGGAACACAATTCTGTTGCAAAATTTGCTACGATTTTACATCCACCACAAAGAATCTATAGCAAAAAGTTTTTTTTGTAGCCTTCCAGTCTCATAGATGTTGAGGTGTATGGACCCAAAGCTTGTATCTTCCGTACCGGCCTTAAGAACTGCATTAGATGGATGTCCATAATCCTTTCTTGCTTGGCGATCTTGAGGAGGAGATATACATGAAACTCCCTCCTAGATTTATGGTAAATACACATGGAATGATGTACCGTTTGAAGAAGTTTTATATGGTACTACCTTTGTTTTTTTTAATAGGGACGTTTTTTTTTGCGCGTGAACCAAGGATAAATTGCCAAAGTAAGTGAGAAGGATGGAAAAAGTAAGGAAAAAGTGAAAAAGGTAGAAAGACGGAGAGAAAAAGTATGAGAGAAATGTAATAATTAGGAGGGCCAACCTACCATTTATAGGAAAAGGTAGAAGTGTCCCAATTAGAAAAATAACCCTAAATGGACCAATATCCCTCTTAAAAAAAGAGAGAGTATAAAACAAGCCCTGAGGATGTCCATAATTTTGAAAAAGGTATCTTTTGGCAAAAACATGATTTTTATAAATTAATCCTAATAGAGTTTCTGTATAAAAACGAGGGAACCACATATATATTGATGATGCAACAAACATGTAGCTACTATATTTTGTAGTCTTAGAATTTTTCTCTTCACTTTGAAAAAATGGTGTAACTCCAATATATTCAGATAAGTTTAAGTAATTAAGTTTCAATAAGCTCCAATACACTCTAATAAAATTCAATAAGTTCCAATATTACTCTAATAAAATTCATTAAGTTTCAAGAAAATTAAACACCTTCTAGATAAGTTCCAATTAGTTCAAAAAGTGTCAATAAATTTGGCTTATATAAATTAATATAAAAGGAAAAAATACACCCATAGAAGCAGAATTATTGAACGAAAGGTTCCTTATTAAGCAAAGAGTTACCTAAGCCACGAAACAATTGTGGTTCTAGAGTGTTTTACACTAAAACCGTACTTTAGGACTTCTAAATTTGAATTATGTTTATGTGATCCTGGAGATCTTCTATAGTATAAAAATCAAAGACAAGGTGATGGAAGCAGCCCAATTGTCAGAATATGAATCTAGAGAAAGATCAGGATTGTTTGACAATTAGTATGCTACCTCTTCGATGGACAATCTACAGATAATACTATAATAGTGCCTCTTCATGAGCCTCAAAACAAAATTTTCTCCTTTCAAGATTCCTACTTAAGTTACTATCACTTTGTTATGAAGTACCTCTAGCAGTTAGCAAGTTTAGCATTGTTTTTTTTCGATGAATAGGGTGTTAGACGGGTGGAATTAAAATCAATTCAACTATTTTTGAAAATGGTATAGATATTCTAATGAATTGAGATATTTATTCAGTCAAGCATTGCAATAGTCCTACACTAGTTTTTTTGACCTGTGCAAAAATGCACGGGAAAGTTAATTTGAAAATATATTTTGAGTTAATAATTAATGAAGATGAAAAGGTAGACATATTTAAAGATGAATAATATAGAGTGATAATATAGATTAATTTAATAAGAAAATCAATGAAGTTAAGAATATAATTAAACACAAAAAATATTTTTTTCGTTATATATATATAATTCTCTCAATGCATAAAGTAATTAATGTCGCATAATAGAAAACAAAGTCGAATTTATTGAACAAAGATCAACCAAGGTTAAACAAACTAAGGTTGAATAAGACCAAATAAGGTGCAAATTTTCATATAATTAGGTCATACTCCCTCCGTCTCATTTTTTTATACCCATTTTCTATTTTAGGCCGTTTCAAAAAGATATACCCATATAGAATCTTTTCCATTTATATACATTTTTTCTCCCCATTTTATCCTTTAATATCTAGATATTTACCTATTTTTTACCCATTTGTACTTTAATGGTCCCCACCTTTGAGTAAACATGAAGCAATAAGGACAAAAAAGTACATGGAAATTATTAAAATAAACATAAGATTCCCCTATGATTCTATTTGCCTTGATTTTCCCCCATATTCCAAATGGGTATAACAAAATGAGACGGAGGGAGTACAATATAATTTAAATTTTGCCTTCTAAGTCATTCGATCTTCGTGAATCATTCAGACATGTTTCAAACAATATGCACGAAACCCATAAGTTAGGACCTTCTTTTCTGCGATAAAAAGTAATTATCAGAAGTTAATAGGCAACATATTCAATGACAAATCGGGGTTTTGTATTCACTTATTTTAAATGCTAAATGTTTTGATAATTCTATTTAGGCCAACTTGATTAATACAACATTATGGGCCTGTTCTCTTTGGCATAATTCAGCTGAACTGAACTGATTAGAGCTGAACTGAATTGAACTAAACTAAACTAAACTAACTAAACTGAACTAAACTGAACTGGATTTGAATTGAATTAAATTCAATTGAATTGAATTAAATTGAATTAAATTGAATTGAATTAAATTGAATTTAAAAAATAAATAAATAATATTTAAACAACAATAATATGAATATTAAATAAAAATTATAATGATAAGTAATAATAATGAATAATTAATAATGAATAATAATAATAGTATTTTGGATATTTTTAAATGATAGTTATAAATAAATAATATTAATAATCATAAATTATTATTAATAATATATATTAGAAATATATTAGGGTTTATTGATAATACATAATATTCGATGCTATATTAATATTTTGTTTCATAATCAAGGTTGAGGATTAATAAAAAACGGCAATAAATTACTATAGTTTATTTCCAAATTATCTATATTTAGACTATTATTATTGCCTAAAAATGGCAATATTCTTCATTAGTTAAGAGTAAATTCTATTCTCTTAAAAAATTTATCAATTATAACGGATTGTAATAGTTTCCAAAAAAAATATTAGTCATTAATTTTTGAAATATATTAGGGTTGATTGATGATAAATTAAGATTCATTATTTTAATATTTCTATATTATAACTAAAATCCTATATTAATTATAAATAATTCTTCAATTTTGTTCTATACTAAGGCTCATGATAGCTAAAACTAACTTGTTAAGGCTCATGATAGCTAAAACTAACTTGTTATTTCTATACTACAACTAAGTTTTATATGATAAACATCACTATTATTTTTGGTAACAAACTCTTTTTCCTATAAAAAGATCAAGATTCAGAATGTTATTAAAATTAACATTATAGAAATAATTTTTATATATTTTTGGGTATTTTTAATCTTAATAATTTCCTTTTTATATAATCGAGTATTATTAAAGCAAAAAATGGAAATTTTATTTATTAATTAAAAGTATATTTTACATTTTAGAAATCCGGATCCTAATAGAATTCAAAATATGGAAAGTTTATTTCCGATTTTAAAAGTTTTTAAAAAAAAACAAATTATATAATCCTTAAATATCTTGTACCATATTCAGTGTTTATTGATGATATTTAATATTCTATAGTATAATATTTTGTTCCATATCCAAGGTTGAGGATAAATATTCTCTCAAAAAAAAAAGGTTGAGGATAAATAAATCTAAGGCAATAAATACTATATTTTTGGAAATATAATTATATTTAGATTATTATTATTGCAAAAAAATGGCAAGTATCTTCATTAAGAGTAAATTTAAGTCTCTTAAAAAACCTAATATATTTCGGATTTTAATAATTCGTAAAAAAGAAAATAATGTTCATTAATTTTGGCTGATGATAATTAAGATTCGTTAATATTTTAATGTTTCTATACTATAATCAAGATTATATATTAATTATAAATAATTTAGAGATTTTGTTCCATAATAAGATTCATGATAACTAAAACCATGGCAACTAATTTTCTAAACTTTATCAACAAATATTAAAAGAAACTTTCGTTCTATAACAAAAGGGTAAGTGTTGTTATTACTTTTGGAAACAATTTAAGTAGATTGATGACAACTAAGATTATACAATCGTATATTATTATTGCAAAAAAATGGTAAGTTTTTCAGTAATGATGAGTAAATTTTATTATCTAACAAATTCAAAACCTAATAAAATTCAAAACATGGCAAGTATATTTATTTTCGGATTTAGAGAGTTTTCAAAAAAAAACAGAATGTATAATCTTAAAATATTTTGTACCAAATCCAAATTTATTGATAATATTTAATATTCTATACTCTAATATTTTGTCCCATATCCAAGATTGAGGATGACAATAAATTAAGGCAATAAATTACTATACTTTGGAAATATAAGTATATTTATATTATTATTATTGATTACAAATGGAAATTATCTTTATTATTTAAGAAAATAATATAGATTGTAGTAACAATTATGCAAATAAATTCAAAAACGATAAGCACCAAAAATAGATGATAAAAGATAATATAAAAAATATTTGAAAGATAAATTTTCCATAGAGTTAAAGAGGAATACAGGGGAGAGAAAGAATGGAATACGATTCGAATTTAAGTCTTGAGGGAAGAATAATTCCCATAAACCGGCTTAGGTACTGAATTATGTTTTCTATTTTATGCCTAGAAAACAATTATGTTATTAAGCTTTGGCTATTCAAAACCCTAAAATGAAACGGGTGTGGATCCTCCGTCTTTTTTGTTGGGTCACATGTGTGAAATTGTTACGCCATAATTTATGGCGCAACACTTTGTTTTAGAGTGGATTTTGACTATAAAAGTGTAACAATTTGGATAGTATGGAACCTATTAGCAAGGGGTATTACTTAGACAACCTAAATCCAAAGGAAAATCTCTTATATAAGCCTTTTCTATGGTATTTTCAAGACGAATAGTGTTAGTCTCCGACAGGCCGATAATGTCCGAGTTATTAGTTAGCGATAACTAATATGTAATCTAGAATGAAGAATATCATCAAAACAAGAAAATAAGTCATATCATGTAGACAACTTTACTCTTGGTTTTCATTTATATCAACATCATTTTCGATAGAAGCATCAACAATAGTATGGTGGAGTAGTGGTTGGAGCTCTTTGTTCCTCACTTAAGGTTGGGGGTTTGAATCTTCTCATAGATAATTTTGTAATATATGATTATGATGTTGGATAGAATGCTGTTAAAAGGAGAATGTCTACGCTTCTTAATATACTTTCTCTGTTTTTTATTAGTTGTGACACTTTCTGTATAAGGAAGTTTCATATTAGTTGTGCTACCTTCCTATTTGGGCAATTATTTTCCTCTATCTCTCTCCTATCACATGGGGCCCCTCTAATCTTTCTCTCTATCTCTCTCCTATCCAAATATTAAAAAGTGTCACAACCAACAAAAATTGAAGGAAGTATATAAATATATATCATATGCAACTCCTTCACTAGTTTTCTCTTATACTTCTTCCGTCCTTATTTCTCGTTCATATTTCCAAATTCCAACAATCATTGATCATTTATTTCAATAATTACAAAGTAATAAGACTCTAGAAATTGATATTTTGTCACTTTTGACTTATGTTTAATATTAAACTAGTCTAATATACAAGGGATGCTCCGGATATGTTTATGTATTAAGTTTTCACTTCAATTAGACTTGTTGTTCGTTTTTTTTTTAATCTAGAGGCAAAAATGTATATTATTTGGTGATCGGATTTGTCAAAAGTAAAGAGCTCTAACTTGGGTACAATTATAACATTTCAAATAAGGTTACGGGATCAAAACCTCTTAATTATAAATTATTTTGATCATTTTTCCAAAAATAACATATGCGAGATGAAGTGGCAGCTAGCATGTTATTGATTGTGAATGATGACATGGGGCGGGCTATAATGCTTGTTGATGCTTTTCAACAAAATAGATAGAAGAATTTCACATATACTAGTATTGTGTTTGTAACCCAAGGTTGGATGCATGTGAATTCGGTCCATTTCCCATGGGGTTAATAGTGACTAGCCTTATATGCACGCAATACGTGCTTCGTGTAAAAGAGTAATATTATAGATTTGGGAGAAAGTACATTGTAATTTCTCCAATGAAATGTATACATGTTTTTCATACTTTTAAACATAATCATTAAATTTTAGTTATTTTGTTTAATAGAGGTTATAATTGTAATCTCAAAAGAGTTTAAATAGTGAAAATAATATAAATGCATAAGAATAGACTAACAAAGATTAGAGAGTAGATTAGCAATAGCGATTTAAAAATAAAACGCCAAAGAAGACAAAAAAAATCTCACCAAAAGTTAAAGGAAGATGTCATTAATTTAGAGCATCATCACTCAGGAGTAAAAGATACATCATCCTTCTCTATCTACCACTTTCTCACTCATTTTAAATACTTAATCATGTTTCATGATCAATTTGATCAAATGCACCACAGGCCACTAATGACTCATGAGCAATTAATTATTCGTGTATTTAAATTAAAATAATTCAAAAGTATATAAAAATATGGAAAAGTGGGTGTCTTTTTATAGATCTCAAGAAAATATAATCATTGATATTTTTTTAATTGCTTTAACTTAGTAAATTCTCAAATTTTTTAGTTTGAAGTTTAAACATTTTTTGCTGAAAATCTGATGGCTAAGATTGCAAATAAACCTTAATTCCTTAATTATAGTGGATTCAAATTCCTTGTTTAATTTTATTTATTTTTTCTCTTCTTATTTTTGGTGTCCAGCCCCTCTTCCCTTATAGTATAGAGATAATACAGAAAATATAATATAAAAATTAAATTATATTATGTTGCTATCTTAGGAAAATATAAGTATACCAATAATACCATGCATGCCTCAAGATTTTAAAAAGAGTTCTCCTTCAAACATAAAGCTAATCATTTCGAAATTAAATCATTCTCTCTTACCTGATTACATATTGTACTCCTTCCGTTTTTTAAATTGGTACACGTCTACCTTTTCTCATAAATGGAAGGTTGTCCCACTTAATTATTACACTTCTCCCCTACTTTTTCTTTCCTTCTCTGAACTCTACCTTTTTCACTTTTTCCTTACTTTTATTATCCTTCTCTCTTACTTTTGCATTTTTTTCTTGGTCCGCGTGCAAAAGCAAATGTACATATTAAAAAAACGGAGGTAGTATATTACCAATCTATTCAATCGGGAGTGGGGTTAGCTATATTGGTTACATCATTTTTCCTTATTTCAAGAAAATTAAATTGATTCTCATTCCAATTTTATAACTCATCGTAGGGCATGTTCTGTTCATCTTATGTTCAGTTCAGTTCAGTTCAGTTCTAATAAATTCAGTTCAGTTCAGCTCCAATAAGTTCAGTTCAGTTCAGTTCAATTCAGTTCAATTCAATTCAGTTCAGTTCAGCTCCATTCATCATTAACCATTTTGTTTATTAATATTATTATTGGTCTAATTTGTTTTACATTATTCTTGTTATTATTATTATTATTATTATAATGGACAAAAATCATATAACCTACAAGAAATTAGTGGGCAACCGAGATACAATCTGGGCACCCACTCCTCTAACTATAGCAAACTCTATCCTAGTGAAAATATGGGCAGCAGTACGAGCCCCTATATCCTGTGTCTTCGAGAAGTTCTGAACCCGCTTCAGCAACGCAATAGCCACCTTATCCAATTCCCCAAGAGAAGAAAAGGAAAGGGAAGGAAGCCATACCCAATTGCTCGACAACGAGCTTCATACTTGACCCGCTTCCGATGTGCCGCATCAGCAACAACACGTCCGAGAACAAAGTCAGACAACCAGACTGGGTCAAGGGAGAAGACCCTGTCAAGTCAACACACACATCACGACCACGATCCCAAGAATAAAGAAGCACATCTGCTGGCCTGAGGGCCCCGTCGTTCCCCCTAGTCAATCCAATGTCAATCTTCTTTCTTGTCGAAATCCCAGACCGATAACAAATATCTACAAGAGTATCCCGAATGACATTATGCCGATGTTTAATACCCACAATACCAGCACACGACACCGCATGATCACCAAAAACGTCCCCAACAAAACCCTGGAGCAAGCAGATTATTATTATTATCATTCATTATTATTTTTATTTATATATATATATTTGTTATCATATCTTTACTCATTATTATTATTATTATTATTATCATTATTATTATATTATTAATAATAATAACTATTATTATTATTATTATTATTATTATTATTGTTGTTGTTGTTGTTATTATGGTTAAGCATGATTTGGATTGCTGTGTGATTTTTAAACAAATTTTATGTCAATACAAATATTCTAATTTGCAATTGTTATTTTATTTAATTACCGATTAGATATTCACAATTACATCATACAAATAAGCTACAATATATTAAAAAATGATAAAGTTGCTAATAATATTAGAGTACTATTTAAGTATTTATGGTCCAACATCGTCGTAACGTTGAATATTAAAGAACTTTGGCGGTTTGTTGTGAGGTTTGGTTTATAAATATTATAGACCAACCCACCACAAATCTTGGTTTGGTTAGAAGTACACATCAACCCATGTTTTAAGCTAATTATTATTATAATTACTAATTATTATTATAATGGTAATATTAATTTACTTCTTAGACATTATTGTTATTATAACATCATCGTCAAATATTAATAATAGTAATTACTCATTATTAATTATTATTATCAGTAATTATTATTTCTTCAAATTAATTTATCATTGTTACTATTATTTACTACTATCATTTAGTAACATCAAAAATAATATTATCATTATTCTTTTAATATTATTCTAAATCATTAATTATTACTTAGAATTATAATTACTTATTATTTAATATTCATAATAATTATTATTTACTTACTATTTATATATTTATTACTATTCAATTCAATTCAGTTCAGTTCAGTTCAATTCCAACAAGTTTAGTTCAGTTCAGCTCCAATAAGTTCAGTTCGGTTCAGTT
The DNA here is from genome assembly GCA_947645195.1 of Patellifolia procumbens. Lineage (NCBI taxonomy): Eukaryota > Viridiplantae > Streptophyta > Magnoliopsida > Caryophyllales > Amaranthaceae > Patellifolia > Patellifolia procumbens. The sequence continues at coordinate 425,926 of CANSGD010001379.1, read as the reverse complement.
CAGCTCTAATAAGTTCAGTTCATTTCAGCTATAATTGGACGAAGAAAACATATCCATAGTCTATAAAAAACCTATAATCTATAATCTATATCGTCATTATTTTCTGGAACCACAAAATAAGAGAAGAATCAAAGATGCGTCATCAGGATTCAGGAGATTTAAAACTACTAAAAATATGGTGGAACCTTATTTTTTGAGTGATTTTTAGAAAGCTCCAACAAATTGACTGGTCAGCAAAATATAATAAATGGATAAATATCACAAATATGACAAACACCGAAGACTTGTTCTATATTGCACTCAAAAGAGACGCCTTCGATAAGTTGTTGAAGAATAAAGCTTATCAACTTATATTCAAATGCACACCTCAATAATTGCTCTCTTCACTTTTCTACTATTATTAGATATTAAAGTTGATTATTGATGGAATCATAATCTTGGTACTAACATTCGAATAACTTTGACCTATCTTAAATTACATGAGGGGTACTTCAATATAAATCTTACTTTGAATTTGAATTTATTAATTAATGGACTAAAAGAACACATGTTCTTGAAAGCAAAAATCATTAATTAATTGTATAAATTTCAAGCCCTAAATCATGAGAGAATATCACAAATTCATATTCTAGAGGTTTTAAGTATAACTAGTTTGTGGCCCCGGCGATGCTCCGGGTCCATTTTTATGTTTAATTGAGTTAGAATAATGTTTTTCATCAAAATATCACTCTTTTCATTTTTAATAGTTAAAAAAATTAGACACACAATTTAAGAACTAATTAAACAATTTTAAAGGGTCATGAGAGATTGCAATGAAGGATATCTCTTCACTTTTTACAAAATCTTGATTAAAGTAAAATGAATTGACAACAAAAAGGGATATGGTTTTGTGGTAGTGCCTATGACATTCCAACTAAGAGGCTGTGTGTTCAAAATATATTAATTACATTTCGAAAACATTTAAAAAGAAACCTGACGATGCTCCATGATTTTGTTAATTGCAATCTATTAATAGTTAAAAAATAATTGATGTCATATAGTGTGAAATATTATTAAACATCTCATTTACAATATGGATTTTGAAAAGTTATAACTTAACTCTTAATTTACATTTATACATCATTATTTATTTTGATGGAAGAAGCACTAATAAAATGTTAGCGTGGTGGTTGGAACTCCTTATTTCATACTCAAGGTCATGGGTTCAAATCTTCACGTTGGCATTTTTTTATATATATGAGAATAGAGTGGATATACTTTCATTCAAAGAGGGATCGTGACACATGGATTATTGAAGTTCTTGCTTACGCTTTTTAATATATATATAGATGTGTTAGACTATAACTTATGGTGTACTATGATCAAATTAATGTAAAATTGTACTATGATACAAAGAATAATAATATAAAACTGTAATACACAATGTTAAGGAGAAATACCTATATGTGATACCACCACGATGGAGATGGCGAATGAGACAATATAACTCTGATGGGTTACTTACCTACTAACCAATTGATTTCAGGATGCAACCTCATTTGGGCTTATGTGTAGTCAGACTCTCTTCCTATACTGATTTGTTTCGAAGGCCCAAAGAAATCTCCTTCTTCAACCTTAGCACTTCAGAATTGAGAAGATGAGGCGTTGTTAATGCTCGATGTACCTAAGCTATTTTCGCCCATAAAAACCCAATTAGATCCATAGGAATTTCGTCTGTTCTTCCGAACACCATTGCATTCCTCCACCACCACAACCACCATAACGTGGTGCCAAGATGCTGGCCCAATTTTCCGGTACAAGTCCACCTACCGCTGCTAGATCCCAGGTAATCCAAACCTTCTGTTCAATTGTGAAGTCCCATTTTTTAACCAAATATTTCTTGCCACTGTACAATCTTGAAGCAAATGCATAGTATTTTCCTCATTTGCATTACAGATTTCACAACTACGATTATCTGTTAATTTGCGCTTGACTCGGTTTGCATTGCATAAAGTCGATCATGTTGAACCATCCACATGAAAACTCTCACTCTTTGTTGAACCGGTGCTATCCATAACATGTTCAATGAGGGGTCAGTCTCTTCACCATCCTCCATGCGAATCAATTTCAGTGCTGATTGAATCGCAAAACCTCCCCTTTTTGCTCCATTCCGGTAGAGTGTATCACCCATTTCCGGGTCTATTGAGATTTCCATAGCTTCAATTTTCTGAAGAACTTCATTTGGAAGTAAATGAGAAAAACAGTCCCATTTTCAACCCACTGAATCTTCCCACATTTCTCCCACAGTGACATCTTCCAATACATTCGAAATTTCCTCCAAGCTAACATCTCTTAACGGGCCGCCATTAACTCAAATATGATCCCAGAAAAGTTTTCGAATACTATTTCCCACAGCAGCCCGTACTCCCTTTCGGAAAAAATTAGCATTTTTCAAAATTCCATTCCATAGATTCGAAACTCCCTTTTTTCGAATTGATCATATCAATGTCACAACGCCCATTACAATACTTATCACAAAGAACTCGGGACCAAAGAGTATTTGGTTCCGACAACACTTGCAAACCTAACTTAGTTGAAAATGTCACCTTAGCTTGGCGAGCAGATCTAATTTGCAGTCCCCCACTAGCAAGCGATTTTTGCAAATTTTCCCATGAAATCAAGTGAATTTTTCTTTTTTTATCATCTCCTCCCCACACAAAATGTCTGGTCTTTCTATCCAAAAAAAATTTAGCTGATTTTTAGTAAAACGATGTATAAGTACATGAGATGAAATAAAAAAAAGGATACTTTTTGGAAGTAATAATGGACAAGATGGTCTTTCACAATTATTGTTTTAAAAAACTCTGAAGAAAAAGTTGCAACATACAGTTTTTTCATTTTCAGAGTTTTGGTAAAAAAACCTCTTTACAAACCTTTTTTCCTTAAACACCTAAATTCTAATTTCCGTTCAAAATTCTATCTGTCAAACACAACCAATGTCTATTCCTTGATCCGTATGAATTAGAATAATTTGAGAATAAATGATAAGTTTATATCCTTATTGACTCCTCGCCTTCCTTTCTTTTTATTAAGGGTAGATGGGTCATTTCCTTACCAAATTATGATTTACCCTAATACCTGCCCTTATGCCTTATTTTAGTAGGATTATAGGGCATTTAATCTCAGAAGATTTTGGGGTTTTCAAGAAAGGGTAAGGGGATCAAATAAGGTGTCTACCTTATTTGTTGTTTGTTAGGTGCATTCAATCATTCCATTTACCCTCTCCTTACCCCAAAGTCTTCTACTCTCATTCTCCACCCACCCCTGAGGTTTCATTTACCCTTTTCTCTCATCTACTCCATAATCATCTTGCTAACATTGACCACTCCAACACACCACCCCTCCATGGCAACAACCGTGGGTTCCATAACCACCATACTACCCCCAACTCTGCCACCTATACCACTGTACCGCAATATTTATCACCCTAGCAAAAACCAACCCTAACACCCAACCAAAAAAATATGCACCACCATGAAACCCTACCCCACCACTAGCAAAAGTTGACCATGACCACCCAAGCCACTTGATCAACAGAAGAAACACGCAACCAGCACACCACAATCGATAGTGGAAGAACCAGCACACTGCAACCAGCCCTATCATGAAATCCCCCAACCCCCAACCCACCTCTGAAAACCCCCATACCCCCCCCCCATTAAAACCACCCAACATCTTCAAAAACCATCGTAGATCTGGAGAAAGAACCATGACATCCACCCACCTTTGAAAACCAACGTAAGCCTCCACAATTAACATAACCGACCCTGAAAATTACCTTGCCCCCCGCAAAGTAGATGGTTGGAAGGAGGAAGAAGGAGAGAAAAAGAGAAAGAAGCAGTGGCGACGTCGGAGGTGGAGCCAGTTGCGATCGTCGTTGGCGTTGAAATTGACGGTGAATAGAGAATAGATGAAAGAAAGAAAGAACTAACCCAAACAACTCTTTTCATTGAAGGGTTTCACTTTCCTTTCCCCCCTCTACCCCTTTCCTGATTCCATTCCCTTTACCCAGTAGAAACCAAACGCCCTCTCATTTTCAATCCCCCTTAAAAATATCAATCCCACCAAACAAATATCAGATTACTCCCCATGTAAATTTAAAATCTCATCCCACCCTTTACTCCCACTAAACAATTAAATCTATCACACGCGAAAAAAATGATAAACATCTAATAACAATATTAAGAAAGGTGATATAGGGTTGTTCTATATGTCTGATCTGATCTGAATTTTTCAGATCTGATCTGAACTTTTCAGATCTGATCTAAGTTCAGATCTGATCTGATATGAACTTTTCTGATCTGGTATGAATTTTTCCGATATGAACTTTTCTTATCTGAACTTTTCTGATCTGAAATTTTCTGATCTGATCTGAACTTATTATAGTTATTTTTTTGTTCATATTATTTTCTGATCTGATCTGAACTAATCTGATATGAACTAATCTGATATGATGTGATCTGAACTTTTCTGATCTGATCTGATGTGATCTTTATCTGATCTGATTTTTTCTCCTCTGATCTGAATTTTTCTGATCTAATCTGATCATTTCGGAAATAAGCACTACATTATTTAAATAAGTTGAAAATAACATAGCCATAATCATTTTGGAAAATTTGCCAACCGCAGCCTTGTAAACTACCCACAATGGATACACATTGTCATATCTACCAGGAACTCGTTTGAATCATGATGTAATACTCAAGTTATTTGGCTAAAAATTGCCCTTTGGTATCAATTAAGAAGTTTTTGATACTTTTAAGACTCAATTAAAAAGATTTTGAAGCAAAAGTGCATAATTGGTACAATGAATACTTCCATTGGGTGCATTTGGCAAAAAAAGTCAATCATTTCAGTACAGGCTTATTTCATTTTTTATGTTTGTATATCGATTTAGTACAATTTGATTTGTAGAATTTTAGATTTTCACAGTTTAGATAATTTTATTTAGAAAAAATTGTCCGAAAATACCTTTTAAAACCATGATTTTGAGAAAAAAAAACCCTTTCAAAATAATTTTCGCAAAAAGAAATCTAAAATAAAGTTTTGTGTGTGTGAAAAGAAACCTCGAGCCAAAAATCCGATGTTCACTCATTTTTTTTCGAGCATTGACCTACCCTTTTTCTGTATCAGCCAACATAAAAGTTAATATAAGCGCACTCTAATTATTTTCTACTTCATTTTATGTTTCTGACTATACCTCTAAAAAAAGTTTCTTTTCACAAACAAAATTTTGTTTTAGAGTTCTTTTCGCAAAAATTGCTTTAAAAGGTGATTTCTCGCAACAATGTGGTTCTAAAAGGTGGTTTCGCAATTTTTCTTTTTTCTTATATCATTTTAGCATATGTTTATATCATTTTTGGTGCTTGCTATATCATTTTTAGTACAGTTACATATTTAGCATATGCTTATTTCATTTTTTATGTTTGTATATTGATTAAGTAGAATTTGATTTGTATCATTTTAGATTTTTCACAGTTTAGACCATTTTTCTTATATCATTTTAGCATATGTTTATATCATTTTTGGTGCTTGCTATATCATTTTTAGTACAGTTGCATTTAGGCCTGTACACAGGTCCAGAAACGGCTCGGAACTGGCTGGACCTGTGGACTAGATTTTTGATTTTGGTGGACCGAGGACCGGACTGTAAAATTAAAGTTCGATCTAACCACACCTGAAATTTCAAGTCTGGACCTATTTTGTGATTACCCATACCATTTCAGGTCTGGACCTATTTTGTGATTACCCATACCTCATTTTCTTAATTTGATGCTGAAAGTTTTTCTTTCATCGAGCCCAGAACTTGTGGTCCTCCTTTGAGTGTGGGCTCAATTGTATGAAAAGACTAATTATGTTCCATCTTGCAAATCCTAATTTAAGTTTTTATATTTCACGAATTCTTGTATGAAATTTTAGATAGATAGGTATCATACCTCTAAAGGAAAACCTATACAAACTTGTAGACTGGTAGTATTTTAATCTTAAATTTATTAATCCAATGCAACATTTTTTTTTGAAGAGGAAATCCAATGCAACATTGCAACCATTAAATTCATCTTTAAAAAATTTAAATTGAAAATATAGGTTATATGAGGTCTTCAGGTCCAACCCGGTTTTCCAGGTTTTGGAGCGGACATGACCTGAAATTCGGAATCTGAATATTTTGCAAATCAAAAACCAACTTAAACCCCATTTCAGGTCGAATTTTGTGTATGTCAGCTTATAAGTTGAATCTAGCATACATCATCGTGTAAGTTTAATTCTGCATATTTAGGAGCTTGTAACTTAAATATATATATCTATTGTTCGCCATCCTGTAATATGGTTTGCTGAAAACTGACAGTTCAGATTGGAAAAAGGGGTACATATAAGATTTAGGAGAGTACATATTACGATTTAAAGGTACGCGTGCTTCTAACATATATTATCATTTTATGATACAATTAGAAACTCGAATTCTTTTATTAATACAACCGTAATTAGTTCAACTTCAAGCAAAGCATCGTACAAAACTTCAAACTATCACCTTAGATTAATTAGAAACAAAGTGATATTATAATGTTGTTTTTGTTGTGTTTTAGTGCTGTTGGATTTATGCAATTCATGGTTAGGTGGAAGTGGCATGAAATTTTCTAAGTTGTTGGAAGTCATGAATTTTGTTGAAGCATTCGACTAATAATTTTGTTGAAATTTTCGGTGGCTCATATGCACCCATAAAAGAATTTAAAACATAGGTTCGTGTGGATTAATGGTATAACATATAAAATAGAGTGAGAATGAAATCAGAAGATATATTCCTAGTCATCCAATTTCCTTGTCACTTAAAAAAGAGCCACCGAAAAGTTAAAGAAAAGACAAAGCTAAGGGTAGCAAAGAACCAATGAGTTCAGCTTGAATTATTGACATTCTTTTTAATTTAGGTACTAAAGATGCTACTATCATGTACTCCTTGTTAATAATAGTAAAAGTTTTTTTTTAATGGAAGGGCACTAGATGATCATATCATATCCAAAACTCTAAAGGGACCGAAATGAAGCACTTAAAGGTATCAATTGGCGGCAAAACCACGTACGTGACTATTATATTCAAGGTTCCACTAAACCTTCAATTTTTCATGACAAACCAAATTTTTGAGGATTTGGTTAAGTTAATAAACCCCACTTTTAACTCTTACCGACAAATTTTTTTTTTGGTGCAGACTCCTACCGACAATAGTAGGAATATCACACAAAATATGGATTTATTTGAATTAGATACAAATCAAAGATTTAGTAATTGTCTAATTAATTTTAGGGATAGGTGAATAATGATAAACTAAATACAAGAAAACAAAAAGTAAACAACAAAGAAAAAATGAAATAAAACCAAAAATAATTATTTCCTCCGTTTCAAAATAAATGATATAATTTTCAAAACGGGGTGTTTTAAATTAGATGATACACTTTTTTTCCTTCTTTTGTATGTTTTAGTGTGTGAATGGACGATTTGCCCATACTAAAAACACTAAACCATCTTTAATTGTCCTAATAATCCCACTTAGTGCTAATTTAATGATATCCACCACCTATCTCTCTCGTAATTTACCTCACCACAACCCCTGATCTAAAACCACCACCCAACCTAGCCTCATCTACCATAACCCATGCTCGAATTCGTCAGCTGCCACCACCTCCCAACCACCACCACCACCCAAACAAATTCGCCACCCACCACTGCCACCCAACCGAATTCGTCAGCCCCTTTCCCACACCTTGTCCACCACCATTAATTGAAAACCCTAACCACCAATATCAACGAAAAACTCATCAAATATAACAACCACCAATATCAGCGAAAATTTTCACAGTTCTGTTTAAACTTAGCCTCTGCTAATGGTTTGGTGTCGGGAGGGTGTTTCTCAAGGTGTCAACGCAGAGTTTTTTGTATGCTCTTCTTATCCCCCATTATTCTTGCGCGAGATTGTCAGTTTTTCGAGAGGGAGAAAAGGTGTTTGGGGGTTATGAATGAGGACTGAAGCAGGAGAGAAATCTAAGGTAATTCGTGAGTGGAGGTGGATTTCGGTGGGGCTGGGGGGCAGTCGGGGTCCGATCAGGTGGTTTAGTCGGAGCAGTGAGAGTTGCTAGTGAATGTGATGACTGATGATGATGGTGTACAGTTGGTGGTTGATTATTAATTTAATTAGATATCTCATTCCCCACTTCTAATTACTTAACTAAATTTAAGAAATTTTGCCTCAAAATCGGCGCCTTCCAAAATGTAACATCTATTTTGAAACAGAGGAAGTAAATAACTTAAATAGCCTAAAGCTTCGAAGAAAGTTGTGTAAGGGAAACAAAGGGTCGCGGTTGGCAAAAGGCAGTGACGACGACCGATGAAGAAACCCACCGACTTGACCCTAGTAGAGGAGTCCACCTGGCCTGAGACTAGGGACGAATCTAAAGGGGTACATTGGGGTACAGTTATCCCCAACTCAAAATAGCAAATAATAGAAGGCCCAACTCATAGTATGTGCACAAGTAGCTTTTTTAAACTAAATATGGGACAAAAAGACCTTTGAAGTCCATCTTTTCGAGAGGAAAACAAACATCGTCTTGCACGCCTAATATGTCACATTTATATATAGTTTTTAGATGCATTGACATTGCATTTAGAACTTCTTTTAGAGCATTTAGGTGCATAATATCATGAATTACTTAAGTTGTCCTCTGCTAATCCCCGTTGCGTGTTCAGCTTTTTTTTACACGGAAAGAAAACTAAGTTATCTCCTAGAGTAGGAGTAACTTAACTCATCCTTGCGGATGATAAGAGGAAGTCCGGGAGGAAGAAAATCCTCAGATGTCCAAAGGCCTTCATGGTGATGACCCCAGTAAGCCAGGCAATGCAATATGCTACTTTGTTGGCCTCGTGGTAGCAGTGGTTCGACAGATAGTCCAGGCCATTCAGATGCAGCTCTGCATCACAAATAAGGTTATTGATTTCCCACGGAATATGCCAAATTTGCTTGATCGAGTTAATGACAGCAATATTATCTCCTTCTATTTGGAGACGAACTAAACCAAGATTCCGGGCATGTCTAACTGCTTCCCTTAGACACATAGCTCCCGCATAGAAGATAGAGTGATTAAGAAAAAGAGTCTTAGATCCTGCTGCTAGGACAAGATTTCCTTTATCATTTCGTATAATAAAACCACAAGCAGTTTTACCTGATTCAAGTTTGGAGCCATCAAAATTGAGCTTAAAAGATCCAGAAGGGGGGAGGGACCAAGAGATATTACGGGAGGGGGAGGGGGCTAAAAGAGACAATATGTTTTGCTTAATGATATTGCTATTTAGATATATTACTCGGCGAGAACCAATGATTGCAAAAGTTTCGAATTAGGAAAGAGGTCTCGAGAGCATTGCTAGCTTCATTTTTCAAGCATAATTTATTTCTTTGGAGCCAGATAAACCACCAAGTTATAGTAATAAGTTGAAGATCTTTTAGGGAGGTACTATATCTGATGGAGTTGATAATCTCGCTCACGGTATTTGACTTAATTTGGGAGAAGGGAGGGAAGGGCCAAGAGCTAGAACTGGCTAAATTGTGAAAGGTATCTAATGAAAAAGGGCAGTTACACAAAATGTGGTTTAAATCTTCTGTATGGTAATTGTAGAAGACACAAGGAAGAGGAACAACTAACTTACTACAGTATAATCTTTATTTTGTCGGAAGTCCGTCATTGCAAATTTTCCAGATGAAGTTCTTAACTTTTGGGGGAATAGCTAATTTCCAAATCCATCGAAACTAACATTTTATCATTGTCTCGGGTGTGAAACCTTGGACAAGAAGGGCCACTAATTTTGTGGTGAACATCACATTGGTGTAAGACGCTAGATAAGACAGTCTTCTAAATTATTAGAGGGGATTGGAATGAGGATAATATGAGAGACGATATGGCTTGGAAGGACCAACTCAAGCTTATCTCTATCCCACTTGCACCCACTTTTGGAAGAAGTCGCTGACCGCTGACTGGTCATTAGGGAAAACAGGCACTATATCAGAGAGAGGATAGGGAAAAGCCAGTTATCTATCCAAAATTTTATTTTTTGACCATTGCCAATTTGCCATTGAAGACCTTTCACAAACGTCTCTTGGAGTTTCATGAGATTACGCCATTGCCAAGAGGTATTAGACGGAGGACTAGAGGACAAAAGGGAGTTATTTTTTAAGTATTTCCTGTTTACTAGAGTGACCCAATAGTTAGAGGGTTCCTTTACGATCAGCCAAAGGAGTTTCATTTGCATTGCTTTATTATTAACCTCCTAGGGATTTCGGTTTACAAATCTTATCCCATCCCATTAAGTTAAGGCTCTTAGAGTCAGTATTTTTATTCCAGAAAAATTTAGGACAAATTCAATCTAGATCAGAATGGATTTTGTAGGGTAGAGTAAAGCTTTGCATTTGGAAATTCGCCTCCGTGGCTAGAGTGGACTGGATAAGGATTGCTCTACCTTCTTGATCGAGACAAAGAGTTTGCTTTCCATTTTGCTAATTGGTTATTAGCAGCTCAAAAGACACTACTAAACGAGTTTGAGGAAAACTTTCTATCTAATATAGGACATTCCAAGTAAGATCCGAGATAGGCTACATTATTCATATGAAGTATAGATTTAAAAGCAAGCATTTCGGGCTCATTAACATTGGTAGTGCATTGGAAAGTTGACTTATGGAAATTAACTAGTTGGCCAGACATTTCGCAGTATTTATTAAGAATATTCTTGATTAGATGGTAGCTTTCTGGGCAGGCCTTAGCAAATATCATCATGTCATCCGCAAAGGTAACGAATGGAATTCGCATCTCGAGTGGCCAGGAGAAACTCCAAGGAGCTTGCCCCGACCATTTACCTCTACTTGTAGTTGTCTTGCTAGAAGCTCAGCAAAAAGAATAAACAGATAAGGGGACAAGGGGTCACCTTTTCGAATGCCTCTTGAAGGAAAGAATTGGTTTGTAGGGATACCATTGACTAATACAGAGTAAGAGACCGTAGTGACGCATTCCTTGATCCAGTTAATCCTGAGAGGAGAAAATCCTAGTTCGGTTAAGGTATAAAACGGAAAATCCCATTAAAGTCTATCGTAGGCCTTTTCCATGTCTAGTTTAATTGCGATCCATCCCGAATTACCTTTTTTTGTTTTTAAATGAATGAAATATTTCAAGAGTTGTAAGAATGTTGTCTTGGATAAGTTTGTCAAGGGTAAAGGCTCCTTGGAGAGGGTGATTAATTTTACCTAGAACTGTTTTTAACCTATTTACTAGTATTTTTGAAATGTTTTTGCAAATAGTAGAGCATAAGCTAATTGGGTGGAAATTGTTAGCGTCTGACGGATTTTCAGTTTTAGGGATAAGGGCTAGGAATGTATGGTTGTTTTCTTTTAAAAGTTTTCCGGAGTGAAAAAAGGCTTTAATCGCCTTGTGACAGATTTACCTACTATTTTCCAATATTTCTGAAAGAAAAAGGGGGTAAACCGTCTGGTCCCAGGGATTTGTCAGGATGGAGCTGAAAGGTTGCGTCGTAAATTTCTAGGTCTGTGATATTGGCAGTCAAGGTAGCATTTTCTTCTTCCAAAATAATGGGGAGGAGGAGATTGCGGTCTTCATTAATGTTAAAAATTACATAGAGGGTTAGAGGAAAATCTTTTCTCAAAGTCTTCCTTAATGAGAGCTTCTATATGGTTAGAGTCCTTAGCCGAGATTCTATAAATAGACATATATTGTTTAATGCAATTTCTATTTCTTCTTATAGAAGATGAACTATGGTAGTATTTAGTATTTTGATCACCGAGGAGTAGTTTGTTTGCCTTACTACGTTGATGTCAATACTCGTTGGAGAAAGAGAATAATAAATGTCTTTTTTCAAGAGTTTATCATATTAGCTAAAGTTGAATCATGACAATTGTTTGAGACGATGTGAGGTTGGAGATTACAAATTTGTTTCTCCACCATATTAATTTGTCTGAAAATATTGCCAAACTTCTGTTTATTCCAATCTTTCGCTTGTTTATTAAGAAGTTTGCATTTCTTATTAAGACAATACATATTTGATCCGATAAATCTAGAGTTCCAAACTCTTGTTACTAAATTAAAGAAATCCTTGTGTTCCGTCCACATTTTTTCTAGTCTAATTTGTGATTTACAGTGTTAGTAAAAGAGATTAGTATTTGGCAGTGATCTGATGAAGTGAAAATGTTATGAGCTATTTTGGCACTTGGGAAATTAGCTATGAAATCTGTGGATGCCATTACTTTATCCAAACGTTCTAGCACATTATTGCTGCCATATTTTTTCTTTCTCCAAGTAAGGACTTTTCCTGAAAAATCTAAGTCTACACAATTTAGAGTAGCTTTTATGAGGTTAATTTGTTTGAAGGAATTAATGGTGGTATTAGCTCCACCTAATTTTTCTAATGGATATCCAATATCATTAAAATCTCCCATTAATAAGTACATGCTGTTTAGAGAAGAAACATAAGAATAAACTTCATCCCAAAATTAAGTTTTAAGTTCCTGTCTTGGTGGAGCATATAAGAAAATGATGAAGAAAGTGACATTAACATTCAACAGTGATATTTTACAAACTAAAAATCTAGATGCCTTAAACACAACAGTGAGGGAAAAGGGATTAGAAGAACAATCCCTCCACAAAAGTCATACACCACCCGATAATCCAATGATGGGGATAAAGTCAAAATAAGAGAACCCACAAGCAGCTACATCACTAGAGGAAGGGGGGACTTACATTTCGTTTCACATAACGCCATAATAGAAACATTATTTATCTTGCAATAATTCATAACTTCGGCTAAGGCGTTTTTTCTTTTGCACCCCCTTATATTCTAAAAGGCAATACTCATGGACCATGAATCAAGAAATTATTCGTTTCTTTACCTCATCAGAGAGGTAGAAGCTGTATCTTCATCTCCACCTTCAAACTTTCTTTTGGAAGCCTCGGAAGGGGGGGAAGAGAATGAACCCTCTGGCTGCTCAACTCCAAGTGCTTCAATATGCTTGACTATGGAACTGTCGGACTGGATGGAGTTGAATGAAGTATCAGGCAGATTAGAGTGACCAGTGTTATAGCTAGAGTCATCCAATGAAAGTGCATTATTAGCAACAAACTGCTCATTCTCCCTAACCTCAAGCTTGTCTTCAAGATCATCATTAGTTTCAACAGGAAAAATCATTTGTAAGGGGCAGGGTCATTCACTACTAGCAAAGAGCCCGTAGGAGGAGCACAACAGAAAAGTTATCATTATCCCCCCATTTCCAAGAGAGAAAGGTTGGGGAGCAGTTAAGAAGTTAGAAGAATCCCCTTCATCATAAGAAGGTCCAAATACATTTCTAACAACAGGAATAGAGACTCAAAGAGTACGTTTACCTTTAGCTTTTAGGGGGCCTGTAACCCAACCATCACTAGGCAGAACTGAGTTAGTAGCATACTTAGAAAAATCTGAATTGAATGCTGCTCCCTTGGCTGAGGAAGCGGCAGCAGCAGAACCTATAGAATCAGCAGAGGGACCGGTAGATTTGAACAATGGGGGAGTGTGCTGCTTCGTTCTAGGCTTAGCATGCACAACATAGGCTGACTGGGCCTGTTGGGCATTAGGTTCTTGCCTAGAAGAGGAAGAAGAAGATTATCCCGGCATTGGAAATTAAATAATTTGGGGGCTTTCTCAAGAACTATATAAACCTCCTTAGAAGGAGTGTTATGCAATGAGCATTTATCAATAACATGACTTTCATTACCACAAAAGGCACAACCTTCAGAAAAATCTTCAAACCAAACAAAATAACCAATTATTTTACCACCATTTCTAATGATTTCAGCATATGTTTTAAGAGGCCCGAAAATATTAACCATGATACAAGCTCTAACAAATCTGAGTTTGTTTCTTAGTAGGGAGCGTCGATCAAGTTTGATAAACTTACCAATGTTATTACTGTCAACAAGATTAGGAATAGACTCAAGGTTGATAAGTTCGGCAGGGAAACGAGGGATGCGAATCCACGGATCAACAAACTCTATTTCTTCAACGAAAGGGTCAAAAAGGGGCCTCCAAGGTTGGAGGACATACAGTTCCCCTTGGACATGCCACAGTCTTTTAGACCAAATAATTTCGATTTCAGTATGATTAGAAAATCTAATTAATATCCAATGATTACCCATGTTAATAAATTCCACTTCCCCTTTAATAAATTTCTAGTCAAAATTTAGTTCTAGCAATGATAGTATGCAATTCAAGAGGATCTCCCAAAATTTTGTCAAAGGGACAAACTTTTCAGAGTTCTTCAATATCTTGCTGCACTTGAGGGAGATCATCAAGTGAGGGCTTATCAAAGGCAGGCATATCGCTATCAAAGGGGGGCACATAGGGGTTAACACTAGGGGACTTAGGTGGGGAATCACCATCAGAGGAGGAAGCTCTAATGGTGATTCCACCTTTCAGACAAACTAACAATAATAGCATCTTTGAAAGATTTTTTTGATTCTATAGAAAATAATAAGTAGCCAGACCAATACTTAGTAGGAAAAGAAAGACTAATAGAAGAGAAGACTGGATGGTGCAAAGAAAAAACTTACCAAGAGTTGCCTTTTATAGTGGAACGTAATACCAGAGGGGATAGTTGAGTGACATCTCATAACTGGCAGAATGGGCCTGAACAAGGTTGGTTGATTGAATCCACTCAGGAGCATAGATCCGATTAATATAAGGATTTGAAATATTTAGATAAAAGTTGGAAAATTTCCATTTTTGTAGAAAAGGTGCATCTAACAAGTATGAATTATAGCTCCATTTTGAAGAAGTGAAAGTGGCAACACCTTTGCGACCCAAAAGGGGATCCATAGGACGAGAGGTAGAGTTAGTCGTCGACGGAGATAATAAATAAAGTGTATGGCGATGATGAGCCGATATAAGCTTGAAGAAATCCATATCCAGCCGCCACCCTATCGGTGTTAGCTGATGATATGTGAACTGACTATACCAGCGCTTCACGGGTAAGAGATTTGTAATTTCTCTACATAAAATTGAAGCTCATCATCATAACAGTACTTAGAGAAGCTGTAGTAATAATTTTCCAACCCAGTCAAAGCTAGGTAAATAGTAGGCGTGTAGATCTTGCGATTAGTGAAAATCAACCCTCTTCGGATTAGAACAACTGATTTTAAAGTAGATTGAAGCTATAAATTAGGAAGAGAGCAATGATTTGACTTTTCAAAGAGGATTGCAGTAGAGGGGAGTGATTTCAAGTAGAATTCTGATGAAAAAGGATGAATGCTTGGTGGATCTATAATCCCTAGGAAAATTTGTAGGTTGTTGAAGATGATCCATGGGAGTAAGATGGTGCTTTGACGGCACAGAGGACTGAATTTTCTAGGGTTCCTAACAATCTCTTAGCCTATTTCTCTATTTCTCTCACTACTTTTCTTTTTCTCTCTCATCACTTTATTTCTTTCGTTATACACATTGATCATAATTATCAAAGATCTAGTCTATTAATCATTGAGGATGAACGTAGTGTGTACAAGGATCACAATGCATCCGTTTGGGATAATTTTGAGTTAGAATGAAGCAAAGAGTTAGTGAAAGAAGTGTCAAAACTGATACATGTTCACTATTTTGATCATAACGTTTGATTGAAAATTTATAATAGGTCACACGCCCCAAACTGACTTCTGGTTTGAGAGATACGGCTTTGGCAAGTTGACCAAAAATTGAAGTTTACCCGCCCGATCGAGGGGGGCCAATTTTGTGTTTGCTGGCTATTTTGCGAGATTTGGAAAAGAATTGATTTTTGGCTTGACCTGATCGTCGGCCATGACCAGATCGGGTGAGCGACATGAGGAGATGATTTCATTTTACCGACTATTTTAAATCTCTTAGAGTTTAGTATAAATAGGTTATAGGTTTTATTTGTCACACACTTTATTTTCCAGCATTCAATAGTTTAGTTTAAAAGCTTTTTAGAGAGAAACACTTTAGTTTTACTTCCGACGGCAATCGAACCTTGGGTTTGCTTCAATATAATTCTTTAGTTTCCGTCAATTGGTATTGCTCTTTATTCTTATTCTCTTCTTTAATCTTTGATTGCTTAGTTTATTTATTAAATCGTTCATGATGCAAAGTGTGGATTTATATATTGCTTTTTTTGTCGTTCTTTCAATTATGAGTGAGTAGATCCTTTTCTAGGGTTCTAGGAAGGGAAACCATGTTTGTACCATGATTGTTGATTGAATTGCTATTAGTTTCTAGGTTTTGATTAGAGCGATTATGATGTGATTTGTTCTTGATTAGTGATTAATATTGTTGCGTAGTTTCATTGATTGCTTGTGGTTAATAATTGTTCGTACAGACCAGTCTTACAATTAGAGTCCTAGAACATACCAGTAATTCTAATTATGCTTGTGATCGTACATCATATGTTGAATTATGCGCGTTAAGACTTGATCATAGGATTAACACGTGCGCTAATATCTTGACTCTAGACCTAGGTATTGATAGTTGTTTGAATACTTTGATTAGTATAAGCACGGTGGACCGAACTAATACCCTAGTCCTTTAATTCATAGTCAATCTCAGTTTAAATCTTGTTTTCTTTAGTTTAATTAGCAGTTCAGTCTTTCTTGCCTAATTTCATCTGAAGTAGATGTTTGATTGAATATTAACTTTGAAAACACGTCTCCCTGTGGATTCGACCCGTATTTGCAAGGCTCTGCTAACAACAAACACCGTGCACTTGCGGTATTACATTTAAAACACATCAACACACTCTCTCTCTCCGAACAATAGATCGTTGAACGCCACTTTCTTTCGTTCCCCTTCGACTTCAGGCACACAGCTACACCCAGACCGCAGACGGCTCCCGTTGGTAGACAACCTAGGTCGTATCATCTAATCAAAAGTAAATTCTAGGTCCTCTAACAACAATAGTCAGGGAAGTAGGGTCGAATCCACAGGGAGACATAGTTTCTAGGTCAATATTCAGCCAAACAGTTACTTCACACAAGATCAGACAAGAATCAGCTGAACTACTGTTTAAACTAATGAAAGCAATATAAAAATGAAATTTAAACTATGGATTAAAGGTCTAGGGCATTAGTTCGGTCCACCATGCTTATACCAATCAAAAGCGTCAAATAACTAATGATACCTAGGTCTAGGGTCGAACAATCGGAGCCAAAGTTAAGCCTATGATCGGGTCATAACGCTCTCAATTCAACATATGTAGTACGATGTCTCACATAATCAGAATCAATAGTGTGTTCTAAGCCTCTAAAAGTAAGCCTACGATCGGGTCATACTCAAGTTGCCAAACATAGTTCATGAAATTGTACACTGACATAAACTACGAAATAAAGAACGAATCACACTACAATTGAACTAATCAAAACCCAGAACTAATAGCAATTCAAATGTAGATCATGGTATTAACATGGTTTTCAAATATAAAACTACTTAGACATGCTTGAATCAACAATAATAAAACTAAAATAAAACCCTAATCTTTGCATCATGAGTTAATTAAATAATCGAGCTAAACAATTAAGAAATAAAAGAAGGAATTAAGAGTGAAGAATAATACCAATTGAAGGAAAGCAATAATTTTTATTGAAATCATCCAAAGTTCGATCCCTTTTGGAACTAAACTAAAAGTATTTAACTCTGAAAAGCTCTCTAAACTAAAC
This sequence comes from Patellifolia procumbens, assembly GCA_947645195.1. NCBI lineage: Eukaryota > Viridiplantae > Streptophyta > Magnoliopsida > Caryophyllales > Amaranthaceae > Patellifolia > Patellifolia procumbens. The sequence continues at coordinate 408,161 of CANSGD010001379.1, read as the reverse complement.
TAATCACAATGGAAAATAATGTGTCTCACAAAATAAAAGAAGTTAACGATTTATGCTAAACTATATATTAGATAGGAGAAGGGTTACAATTTAGGCCCATAAAGGGCCTAAAACGAAGCCTTCGGGTAGAAGGCCCGATCGGGCGAAAAACTGGCGAAACTAGATCAACTTGCGAAGGTCGTATCTACTAAACCATAAGTCTGATTGGAGCGTGTGACTTGTAGTTGGAAAGCTCTTGAAGTCTAGATTCCAACCCCATAGGAATTTCTTGATTATCAATTTTATATCAATAGTTATGATCAAAATAGTGAACATGTGTCAGTTTTGACACTTCTTTCACTAATCTTTGCTTCATTCCAACTAAAAATTGTCCCAAACGGATGTATTGTGATCCTTGTCCAACCTACCTTCATCCTCAATGATTAATAGGATAGATCCCTGATAATCATGATCAATTTGTATCAAAATAACTTGAAAATCATCGAAAGACACAAACAGGGAGTAGTAGAGCGCAACTTATGTAATTCATGTCATTATGCACCTAAATGCTCTAAAAAGATTTCTAAGTGAAATCTAAATGGATCTTAAAACTATATATAAAAGTGATACATCAAACTCCCCCAAGCTAAACATTTTCTTTTCCTTAAGCAAACAAGACATGAACATGGGAATAATTGCCTCACCCCGAATATAAAACATTCGAAGCTCAAAACATTTTCAAGACTAAGAATCGTTCAAGCAGGAAAATTTCAAATTAAGTTATTCAAATCTATCCAACTACCAATCATCCAAGCAAATCGTCAAATGCAACTATCTACATGGCACACAAATCCTGAAAATGTGCTCACCAAAGTGTCACTCCTCTCAATTTTCTGGCAGGCAGAGAATGCGCCCGAACATTCACCGACCCGACCATAATGTCCCTTCCCACTCACACTCTCATGTGTTTAAGAAGGTTGAATGTCGCTCAGTCGACTCAATTAGCAGACATACTCTTTAACTTTGACAAACTGACTCGAAATCAATCAAATAAACAATGTAAACACAAGTTCAAGAGGACCTTAGAGGGTTGTAATGGGGCTTAAGTTAAGGGTAGTAAATATTTTTTAGGAAATGTGGTGGAAAAACGAGAATGGGGGAGCAAAAGTCACTCAAAACAAGGCCGCAAATGGCCGAAACATCTCCCGACAACACCATAAAACCACAAAACACATCCCAACTCTTATGAATCGATAAAAACTTCCATCAAACCCAACTTTCAAGCAATGAAGCATATTTTTCTATATAAACAACGTGAATGAATGAACTTTGAACTCTTTTCAACTTTTATTTCTTTTTTTCTTTCATTTTTCTAACCAAACATTCACGCAACTCAACCTTTGCTTTTTCTCACACTTGAAACCACATAACATACACAATCAACCCCAAAAACCACACAAACGATAAAACCAATCTCATAACTCAACCCAACAACGCTCCCCCAAGCTAGGCTTTGGAAAAATATGTAAATAAAGGCCATGGGCATGTAATAAGGTTTAGTAACACGATACAGGTCATTAGGCTCACCGGGGCTAAGGAGGATAAAAGTGTATCAAAAATTCACTCTGAGGCTCAAGAATCAGACAAAAGAACGCCTCTATCACAGCAAATGCTACAAGTCATTGAATATCAGACAAGTACGAAGTCAAAGTCAAGATCAATAAACTAAAGAGGAACTAACACACAAAAACAGACTGGAAAATAGTATGAATCCAATAGACTACAAAAAGGCCTCGCGGTCTAACCAATTCAGGCATGCAGCACAATGTAGTGTATAATAATCAAAATTCGCCCGAAATCATAGCAATCAAACATCAAACCATAGCCTCAAAATCTCAGTTGCCCAACTATCTAGAAAAAAAAAGTCAAATCATTTTCAATAAGAGTACAACAAGGGGCACAGCCGCACAGGGAGGCAATCAAAGTAGTCATGTGAATCGTTTTTTTTTCCAGTATTTTCGAAGCATTAAATCTATGCTAAAAAGTAGTAGAAACAGAACTCCTCCCCCAAGCTGACTTGGCAGTGTCCTTAATGCCCAAAGATGAACGATAGGTTGATGCTAAGAGGAAAAATAAACATTAGTACTCCCTCTCTCTATCTCACTCTAAAAAAAACAGCACTGGTTTATAAAGGTCCCGCACGACCATATTACCTCCATATCTCAGATCGGAGGGGCTTGGCAGTGAGTGCCACCCTCATCAAACATTTTCCTTCCCCATATGTTCTTGTTCTTAATGGTGGGCATTAGCGGACCACTTGCCGTCAGGATTAGGCACCCCATATGACTTCAATGACTTCGACATTACTGAACTCGAAGTATCTTCCGCCGAGGTCTTCACTTCTTTCTGAAACTTTCGGAGTTCCCTAAGTGTCTTTAACAGATTAGGATCCTCTGGTATGGAGGTACCTTTTCTGAGAGACTTGGGTATACAAAAGAAACAAGAAGTAGCAGTAAAAAGTACCTCAATTGGAACAATGTTCCAATGAGGCAAGGGAAGTAGACCAAATAATTAAATAGAAACTATGAAAACTAGTCGTCTCCCGGCAACGGCCAAAATTTGATAGACTAAAGTCGTATCACCTAATCAAAAGTAAATTCTATGTCATCCAACAACAATAGTCAGGGAAGTAGGGTCGAATCCACAGGGGGATAGAGTTTCTAGGTCAATATTCAGCCAAACAGTTACATCATACAAGATCAGACAAGAATCAACTGAACTACTATTTAAACTAATGAAAGCAATATAAAAATGGGATTTAAACTATAGATTAAAGTTCTAGGGCATTAGTTCGGTCCAGTATGCTTATACCAATCAAAAGGGTCAAATAACTAATAATACCTAGGTCTAAAGGTCGAACAATTGGAGCCAGAGTTAAGCCTATGATCGGGTCATAACGCTCACAATTCAACATATGTAGTACGATCGCTCACATAATTAGAATCAATAATGTGTTCTAAGCCTCTTAAAGTAAGCCTACGATCGGGTCATACTCAAGTTGCCAAACATAGTTCATGAAATTGTACACTGACATAAACTACGAAATAAAGAACGAATCACACTACAATTGAACTAATCAAAACCTAGAACTAATAGCAATTCAAATATAGATCATGGTATAAACATGGTTTTCCTCCCTAAAACCCTAGAAATAAAACTACTTAGACATGATTGAATCAACAATAACAAAACTAATATAAAACCCTAATTTTTGCATCATGAGTCAATTAAATAATCGAGCTAAAAAATTAAGAAATAAAAGAAGGAATTAAGAGTGAAGAATAATACCAATTGACGGAAAGCAGTAACTTTTATTGAAATCTTCCATAGGTCGATCCCTTTAGAACTAAACTAAAAGTGTTTAACTCTGAAAAGCTCTCTAGACTAAACTAATGACAATGGAAAATAATGTGTCTCACAAAATAAAAGAAGCTAACTATTTATGCTAAACTCTATACTATATAGGAGAAAGGTTATAATTTAGGCCCTTTAAGCCTTCGGGTAGAAGGCCCGATCGGGCGAACAACTGACGAAACTAGATCAACTTGCAAAGGCCGTATCTCCTAAACCATAAGTCTGATTGGAGCGTGTGACCTATAGTTAGAAAGCTCTTGAAGTCTAGATTCCAACCAATTGGAATTTCTTGATTATCAATTTTCTATCAAAAGATATTTTCAAAATAGTGAATATGTGTTAGTTTTGACACTTCTTTCACTAACTCTTTGCTTTATTCCAACACAAAATTGTCCCAAACGGATGTTTTGTGATCCTTGTACAAGCTACTTTCATCCTCAATGATTAATAGGCTATATCCTTGATAATCATGATCAATTTGTATCAAAATAACCTGAAAATCATCGAAAGACACAAACATGGAGTAGTAGAACGCAACTTATGTAATTCATGTCAATATGCACCTAAATGCTCTAAAAAGAGTTATAAATGCAATCTAAATGCATCTAAAAACTATATAGAAATGTGTTACATCAGAGTAAAGGTTGGGAATGAGATTTTAAATTTCCATGGGTAGTAATCCGATATGGTGGGATTGAGATTTTTAAGGGGGATTGAAAATGAGGGGACATTTGGTTTCTACGGAGTAAAGGGAATGGAATCAGGAAAGGGGTAGAGGGGGAAAGAAAGTGAAACCCTTTGATGAAAAAAGTTATTTGGCTTAGTTCTTTCTTTCATCCTCTATTCACCGTCAATTTCAACACCAACCAAAAATGATATCACCACCATCCCTCCCCCGTCGATCGCCACTGCCTCCACCTTCGACGATGAGACAACTTATCTCTCTTTTTCTCTCCTTCCAACAATCTACTTTATGTGGGGCGCAAGGTGGTTTTCAAGGCCGATTATGTTAATTATGGTGGCTTTCGTTTGTTTTCGAAGGTGGGTGGCTTTCATAGGTGGATGTCATGGTTCTCTCTCCAGATCTGCTATGGGTTTTGCAGGTGTTGGGTGGTTTTCATGGGGGGTTATGCTAGTTTTCAGAGGTGGGTTGGGGGTTGGGGGTTGGGGGTTGGGTGGTTTCTTGGTGGTGCTGGTTATAGTGTGCTAGTTCTTCCGCTATCGATTGTGGTGTGCTGGTTGCGTGTTTCTTCTGCTGCAGTTGCTTGGATGGTTGTGCTCAACTTTTGGTGGTGGTGGGCTAGTGTTTCACGGTGGTGCGTGTTTTTTTGGCTGGCTGTTAGGGTTGATTTCGGTAGGGTGATAAATGGTACAGTGTATAGGTGGCAGAGTCGGGTGGTAGTATGGTGGTTATGGAACCCACGGTTGCTACCATGGAGGGATTGTGTGTTGGAGTGGGCAATGTTAGCAAGATGATTAAGTAGTAGATGAGAGAAAAGGGTAAGTGAAATCTTAGGGGTGGGTGGGGAACGGGAGTAGAGGACTTTGGGGTAAGGAGAGGGTAAATGAAATGATGGAATGCACCTAACAAACAACATATCAGGTAGACACCTTATTTGATCTCCTTACCCTTTCTTGAAAACCCCAAAAGCTTCTGAGATTAAATGCCCTCTAATCTACTTCCTCCGTTTTTTTTTTAAATGTGACACTTTCTATTTTAGGAAGTTTTAAATTAAATGTGACACTTTTTTTTTGGTCAATAAACTCTCTCTATCTCTCTCCTCTCACATGGGTCCCCTTATTTTTTTCTCTCTATCACTTTCCTTCCCAAAAATTGCCTAGGAGTCCGTGAATCTAAAAGTGTCACATTTAAATAAAAACGGAGGAAGTAAAATAACTTAATGGCAGGTATTAGGGGTAAATTATAATTTGGTAAGGAAATGACCCATCTACCTTTAACAAAAAGAAAGGAGGTGGAGAGTTAGTAAGGATATTAATTTCAACTTATTCCAATTCATACGGATCAAGGAATAAGACATTTGTTGTGTTCGGTAGATAGAATTTTGAACGAAAATTAGAATTTAGGTATTGTAAAGAGGTTTTTTTACCAAAATCCTGAAAATGAAAAAACCGTATATTGCAACTTTTCTTCAGAGTTTTGTATAATAATAATTGTAAAAGACAATCTTGCCCATTATTACTTCTAAAAAGTATTTTTATTTTATTTTATATCACAAACTTATTACTAAAAATCAGCTATCAATTCTCAGTTAATTTAACAAATATAAATAATAAAAACAGTTCGAAATCAACCAATTGTACCCGTTAGTCAAATTATTACTATCTACTATCCGCTGTCAACTGAGCACCACACAGGAATACCCGGCGTTTGTTCCTTTCCCGTCCAGGAAAATATTGTTCCTTTAACCCCTCCATTAACGAGTTCGAGTTTTCAACGAAGGGAGGACGACAAAGTTACAAAGAAAATTCTTGTAAAATAAATTATTACCGTCGATTACAATCTACCACTCTCTCCTGATTCAGCTTTCTATCCAAAAAAATTGACAAATTATCAAATTCAAATTCAAATTCGTCAGATTTGGCAGATTTGTAAACTTGTAATCAATGATACTTCTGCAATAGGAGGACAGGAGTCTGGCGAATTTCTTCATCTGCAGGTAAATTTCTTCCTCACTTCGTCTCTCTTTATGTTTTATTTTTATACCATTTCTCACCATTTCCTGTTTCGATTCTCATTTCTCGTTTTGTATAATTTATTTTCCTTTAATATTTCTTAATATCTCACCGTCATCTCAATTTCACAATTTTTTCCTCATCGTTTGTCATTTTTTTTTTCAAATTTCCAGATTTAAGATTATTCGGAATTCGATATACATTTCCATTATTTTCTCATATTTTTCTAGGATTTTATCAGGTTTTTTTCCTCCCAAACCCTAAGTTGTGATATATGCAATGTACTATGAAAACTTAATATTATTCCTATGCGTCTATGCGAATAAAGTAATGGTTAATTGACTTTGCAATATTTGTTAAATCAATAGGGGCTATGAAGTTTTGATAATTCGACTTATGTTGAGGTGACTGAGTAAACATTAATTTGCTAGTTTGGAGGGGACAAAGCTAGGCTTTGTAAGCTCAGTTTTATCTGATCAACTACTTGTGCTTCAAGAGAGTTACAGATTTTGGCAGTGGTTGTAATCAATGATACTTCTGCAATCTCAGTCAAAGTATCTTTTCCAACTTCTCACGAATCGCCTTCTAAAGTAAGCTCTTCACTGCGTTTTCCTTGTGTTTATGTTCCTATACATTTATGTGTGCAATTTTTAGCAAATTTGGTTTTCCCTATACATATATGGCTATTGAAATTTCCATGAATGATATCATTTTCTTTTTTATGGATTGTTGTTGTGCGCACTTTACCAGACAAATTTGGAAATTATGAGATGGTGCTTCAACAGCTGCATATGACATGTTGCTTTAATTAGACCACAACATATAGAACAAGGCATAGATGACCGAGTTTGTCCCTTGGATGCTCACTCGTACTTGATCAATGTCCCTGAGTGTAGCAATCACCAATAGGCTTCGCAGCAGTGAGCTATCACCAATAGGCTTCACATCAGTCAGCTGATAACAGGGTTCATCTTCATTGAAGCTAATTCCACCCCCCGGGGATATGAAGAGTGATAAATAACAACTTTTGATCAACTCACGACAACAAACAATGACCAACAAATAGGCAACAAGCAAGCAAACCAAGAAACTAACTATAAATGAGGAAACAACAAGAAAGGCAAAGATTTACCGGTGGAAATCGGAACTCGGGGGAAAAACCCTCCTCAATGCACACTATACCAATGGAGGATGATGAAGAACAAGCACATGCATCAATGACATACCATTGCAATGCTACTCACAAAACTCATGAACCCTAACTTTCTTAGGATTACAATTTGTAAATCTAGCATTCAATTAGTATGAGATAAGCAACCCTTAACAATTTCTTTCAAACTCTAATCAAATGACTTAGTGTTTGCGATTGGGGTTTAATGTGCAAAAAACCCTCTCCTCATAAACTCAGGGAAAAAGGGGGAGTATTTGTACTCCCCGGCATAGATGCAAAGGAGGCAGAGCTGAACCCACATCGCGACCTAGCCCGCGATCCTGGTCACACCTCGCGATCACCACCAGCCAGCAGCCCCTTCGTGGCAGAATCCCCTTCGCACCTCGTGATACGAATCACGACTAGCGAAGCCTTTCTTTGACCATCTCCACACAAGACCCCCCCCCCCCCCATGCAAAAAATAAAGTAGGTAGAGAACAGAAACAAATTTTACTTTAATGTTATGTACATTACATAGTGTATATACTAATGAAAGGATTCTTGTGGGTATAGTGGCCGGAACCGGGATGTTGTAAGTGTTAGGTCTTAGGTGAAACTCGAAAGCCTCGCTACAAGATCCTCACCACCAAAAGGGAAAAAGTTGAAATTGTGAGATGATGCGTGGACATCTGGGGCTTGAACCGCCGGATATGACTTAGGCCGTGTTCTTTTGGACTAGATTAATTGAAAAACATTTCAGTTCAGTTTCATTAATTCCAATTCAGTTCCATTAATTCCAATTCAGTTCAGCTCCTTTTTCTCACAATTTCAATTCAGTGCAGTTAGTTGAGTTCCACAAGAACACAACCTTAGTGTTTTAATTATACCAGAAAGAACATATAGAACAATGCAAAGATAACTGAGTGTGTGCCTTGGATGCTCACTCGTGTTGATCAATGTCTCTGACTCTCTAGATGTGGCAATCACCAATAGGCTTCCCATGACTTAGCTGATAGGGTTCATCTTCTTTGAAGCTAATTGCCCCCCTCCTCCCCTCGACCCCGTCCCAAAAAGAAACAAGACAGACAGTCAGACACAGGTTTTTCTTTCATGTTATATACATTATATAGTGTATATCAGAGTTAAAGGATTCTTGTGGGTTTAGTTGCTAGAACCTGGATGTTGTAAGTGTTAGGTCTTGGGCGAAAGCCTCGGATACAAGATCCTTCACCAGGAAAGGGAAAAAAAACCAATAAAAGTGCCATGGATTCGAATTGAAGATGCTCGAAAAATTGTTTGCCACGTAATTTGAACGTTATGGCTCCTGCTAATTCCATTTTATTACTGCCTTTTCTTTCTTCTATCTAAATTCTCTTTTTTGGTGTTTTATAGTCTTGATAAAGGAGTTGAATTGGACTGCCAATGGATCGAGTTTGATGACGTGCGGTTCAATGTTCAGGTTAGTGGGAGTAAATAGAACTGGAATAGACAAGTGATTTATTTTCTTACACTTTCGTGACACTTTTCAGCCTTTTTGAGGGGTTTATAGCCTCAAATTAGATATAAAATAGAACTGGCATCAACTAGTATCTTATTTTCTGTCTATTGTGCATTGTTTTGTTTACCAGTGAGTGAGAGTGAGTATGGCTTGTTTATGTTTCTGGTTCCACTATCAATTTGTGCCATCTTTGCAGACTTCTATGAAGAATCCACATATCTTGCTCTTGTCATTATCATTACCAACACCACCTCCTGGAGCGATGTTTGATGGAGGACTGCCTTATGGGGCCATAGAAGCTATAAAAGCTGTGTATGGAACGGTGATTCAAATTCTTGATCCTCCAAAGGATGGTTTTAATCTTACACTGAAGCTGAACTTCTCAAAGCTCTCTCCAGATGAAGGTCTTACGAGCTCTTCTTTCTAAGGTCATTATGATCTTGCTGTGTCTAGCTGAATTATGTGATCTCAAGCATGTCACTGCCTCAAGAATTATTGCATATTGATTTGCATAGTTTAGGTGATGACTTTCCCCATTGTATTTCTCAAAGTGCCTTATTTATAGCAGGAGGCAGAGTATAACATTTTAAAATTCCCTTGGTGCAAGATGTTGGTGATGCTTAGCAAGTTGAAAACAGTACTTATTTCATGAGTTTCTTACTTACATTAGCTGATTATGTTTGCTTAAGGTTTCGATTGCAATTTGAACTTTTTGGGACAAGGAGTCAGGTTTTAACAGTGTAAACTCCCTCGGCCCTAAGAAGTTGGTGATGTTTAAAGTTGATAGCAAGAGACGTTATCTGTTGAGTTATCTTCAAATTTCCCTATATATGTTAGCTGCTCATATATGTCCTTCATATAACACACATTTGTCTTAAGGTCTCAATTGGAAATTCAAATTCATTTTGGGATTGCAAATTTTCACTATCTCTTGGGATTGACGGAGTACTTATGATGCTAGAGGATGTAGGGGCAAATACATTTCTGCAGATATTTTCATCTAGTACGTATTAGCTTAGATGAGGTTCACTATCGTAGAGGCTATCTTAGGAGAGCTGGAGGATTTTGGTTCCGTTCCTCATTTTGGCACCCTGTAGAAATTCTTGTTGATGATGGCATGGTGGTCTAGAGAAGAAATAGCTTTAGGCAAAATTTAACCTACATGCATTATCCTTTTGCAGAAAATGGTGATCTAAAGTAGGTACTACTCAGGTTTGTCCTTGGTTTGTTCTTTTCATCTACCTTATGCAGTTTTCAGTAAGTATGTAATTTAATCCATCAAAACTCGAAATGAAGGAGAATCAGATGTTGGGGTATGGACTTAATATGAGATCAAGGCAACGAGGACCCAACCCTAGAACTAAGCTCAGTCATTTAGCACAAAATAGGGTTTTATGAAGCCAATATTAGATTAATTACCGAATTGAACAATTAATATGTGCAAAATAGACCTAAAGGTCCTAAACTAAGAGAAGCGTACACCTGCAAGCTTTTAGGCTTAGTCGTCACTTATTCATCACCAACAAGCTGTTTTGGGATGATCACTTACATCCAAATTTATGGGGACGCTTGCCAATAGCCCCTATCCTATTTAACACTTAATTAAAACTCCTGAAAGTTAACTGGATGGCTGAGATGCATTTAAGGATATAAGATAGCTTTAATTGAATAGCAGAGGTTTGCCGTTCAACACTGAGGCCAACAGGGGTAGCTGGTTGAGCTCTCGCTGTGCTGCTAGCGCAAGTGCCTGTGCTGGGTCTGACAGCCCATGTCCGAGTTTCTGAAGTGTGAAGGTACTTCTGTGGGGCCACTGAGTGTTATGCCAGGTCTAGAAACTATCTGGTTGGTCTTGTTGGTTAACATGGCTGGTTGTATCATCGTAGTGAACATTGTCTGTGGACAATGTGCCTGTTGTGTATATGTCCTTCAATATTAATTTAGAATTCTAACACACGTTTGTCCACATAGTTTTAGGTAGTACATAAAGTGATATGCTGTAAAAAGTTGATGTGATAGAATCATAGAATATACTGGGTAATTTTATATTGGTGTTAATCATCACCATGAGGAGGATTGAATGGTGGATAGAGTAGGGTATTATTTAAATGTATTTCAACACATTCAAGAAAGGGGTGTGGTATATGTGTAGAGTGAGAAATATTTAAAAAAATATTGGATCCATGCCTAAAATACGAAGTGTTGCATCTGAATTGGATGCCCATATATGGAAATACAGATAATATTATGCGTAGCTTGCCGTAAAATCTGAGACGTTTATCTCTCAATAATGCCTCGTATGATGTCTGATTTTTGTTGTGCCATTGGTGCCAATCTTTTGGAAGTCAAGAATCATATGTAATGTATGTGTATTTAAAGTGTGCATATTCAATGACGGGTAAGAAGTTAGTATATGCATAATGTTTGGATTTTGGATTGTCTTGGAGCCTTTGTATGCTAATTGCTAAAATCTTTGTCAGTCTTTTCTTGACATAAAAAGGAAGATTTTGTTCTAAGCTTAGTCAAATGTGAAATTCGATTATCAATGATTTTGGTGGAACGAATTTTACCATCCATCTTGATTGATTTTTTTCTTTATGTGATTTTCTCAGTGACACTCTTGTGACCAGTTTTCTGCTTGGTGATTTTCAGATACTAGACAGGCCCTGTTGATGAAGGTTGCCTCTGTCAGGGAAGTGGTGCTTGGTGCACCTTTAAGGCTTGTCCTTAAACATCTTGGTTCAAGGTCACTTGCTCCTGATATGGATCAATTAGTCGCTCTAGTGCATCGGCCCAATGAATCATTCTTTCTTGTTCCACAGGTCTGAGTTTTGATTCTATTTTTTTAATAGGCATGTATATATTGTTGTGCTGGGTTAGTCTGCACAACCAAATGTTTGAGGCACATTTTTGTGCTGGGTTATTCTGCACAGTCAAGTTTTTGAGGAGCAAAAGTTTGCATGTAGTCCTGTTGAAGATTTTCTAAATGTAACTCAATAAGAGATTTTCTCATGGCAGACTGAAAAAGTGACAGTCATATACCCTATGAGATTCAAGGATTCCACCGATACGGTTCTTGCAACTTCTTTTCTGCAGGTACATCATCTCGTTCTTCGTATTGTCTGACAAGTGCACATTTTATTATATGATTGCTGTGTTATATATATTGAAGTGTAGAGGATGTACCCTTTTATGTTTTAATACATTTCCACGCACACATGGGTGTACTTAGTGTTGGAGTTGTCGTGGTTGCTCTGTTGACAGCTGTCCTTGTACTTCAGACTCTCTTGATGATCTTGTTGTAAAATACCTTTTCGTTTATCTTTCAGGAATTCGTTGAAGCACGGCGTAGTGCTACTGCTGGACTTAATAATGCTCCTTCTTGTCAATGGTCACCTTCACCCCCTCAAGAACTTGAGGGAGTTCCTGAAGAAGCATTATCAGCAAATGCTGGCTATGTTTCCTTTGGTGATGTCCACACTAGCTGCATATCATGTGTCCTACGCTTGTAATTGTAACTAATTGAATTTCTTGTTATCTCTCAGTCATTTTCCCGCGCCATGTCGACAGCAAGAAGATTGATAGAACTGTTTGGAATTTGTCAACATTTCATGCATATGTTAGTTACCATGTCAAGGTGATGTTTCTCATCTATATCTGCTTTTCGCCCCTAGATCTCACTGTTTTGCTATAATTTATGGCAGATATCGAGCTCATAGTTAACAGCAAGAGGAGACATCCCTGCTCTGTTATATTCATGAACTTGAATCTTGATCATACTTTTTGTAGTTAGAGATTAAAAAAGTACTAATATACAAGGGAGACTATCCTCTAAAATTACCACCACCACCAACAAAAAAAACGCCACACTATCCAAACCTAAATATTTTAACTATTACATGTTGTGTTGGGCCCCCCTCACCTTTGTTTTAATATTGGCATATGTTTCATACTCTATTATGAAAAACCATAAGATTGGAGGTATGGGGGATACTAAATGTATACAACTTGCAAACATGCTCAAGGTTCAAAAAACTTGATTACTTTGATTCTAAGAGCCTCATGTGCAACCTCAACTCTTTTTTTTTTTATAACGATTTTATTATCACATAAGTTTTGCTCTGTTGTTGATTAAAAAAAACTTGCACAATTCTTATGAAAAATTTTCAAAAAAAGAGGAAAAATTGACACGAATAAGCCCAACTATATTCATTCCGCTCAAAATAAATCCAACCGAGTTATTCAACAATAATCCAAACTATTGGGGGTACTTTCCTAAAACAATCCAAACAATTATATATTGTTATAACATAGAATTAAGAGGTTTAAATTAAGTTGAACCTGAAAGTTTTGGCTTGTGAGTCAGCTCGAGCTCAAATGTGTGTAACGAGTCAAGCCGGGCCATTCCAAGTTCGAGTTCGGCTCGGCTCGGCTAGTTATCACCCCTAGGCAGAGGAGCTATTGTTCTCTAGCCTTTGGTAGGTTTCTGTGACCTCATCCGACATCAATAGTGAGGTGTGGAATCTAATAAAGATGCATTTCTAACTTTTAAATCAATGAAATGAGAATACGATATAGCTACATGAACTTGTTGCCTTGATGATTAACCGAAGCTAACAGTCAAGATTGATGATATTTTGACTCAACCTGTGATCGTTTATAAGACCATTTCTTAGATTACTTTGATTCTGATAAATTTTCTTTTAGTAAGTTGCCTGAGATTTCCTTGAATTCTATCTGACTTAAAATTTGCCCATTATGCTACCAGTGTTCTGAAGGGTTCATGCATACCCGAATGAGGCGCCGTGTAGAATCTTTGATCGAGGTATATTTCTTTTACCCTGCTAGTTTTTTTTCTTCTTTTGAGCAGTTGTGGTAGGGTGAGTGCCATCTTGATTAGATTTAGTGTTGTTGGACTTCGTCTTTTGGGTATTTATACAACTTCCTGTGCCGCAGCATTCGCGGTGCTATATTTCTATTTCTATGAAATCCGAAATGGTATGAAGATGTGGTAGCATTAACATTCTGTTGTGCGATGCCTCTTAGAGGTTGACACCTGAGCTTGGAGAAAAGTACAAAACGGAGTAAGATGTATCATGTATGCAGGCTTGCCGATGCAAGTTCATGAATAATGTAAAAGAGATGGGGATAAACAGTATGAAAGTTGCATTGACAAGCTAACCATAGTATGACTAATTGACTATCTATAGAATTAAAGATAAAGCTTGAGAAAGTCATCACTTGTTCTTATATTATCTCCAGCATTTATGTAATATTAACTATTTAACTTAAGGCTTTGTTTTCTGTTTCTTCCAGACTTTGGATCGTGCCAAATCGGATCAGGATAAGTCAAAAAAAGTTGGGAGTAAAACATCTTTCAAGCGATTGGTGAGCTTGCGTTATTTCTTTGTCTATATGCTGATAGTCATAGTATTAGCTATATACTATGAATTTTGCCTTACTTTTTCATGTTCATCTTTTACCAGAGTCTAAAGGATTCTCGAAGCAATTCAAACTCAAGGGCTTCACCTAGTTGGAGATGAAAACTTCTACAGCTAATATTGGAGGTAATCTTGGAATCTTTGAACTCTACACAATTGCATTGGCTAGATATGACTCCATATCTTACAAATTGTACATGGCACGTCATTTCACATGGTTGCTGAACTTTCAGAAGGCGGCAATTTCTCGCTTATCTACCAATTTTTTCTGGTTATCTTGTACTGCTTCCTTTTTCCTGTAGATGAAAGCTGAGGGATTGTCAGATGCACCATTTTTTTTTTCTAGTCTCGAAGTTTAGGTAGATTATTGCCTTATAATTTGTGAGTAATCGGTGCTTGTAGTTGACACTAGTGGAGTATAATTCTTTATCATGTGGAGTATAATTCTTTATCATGTGGAGTATAATTCTTTATCATGCAGCGCTGTTTGGTGATAGCATACTTTCATTGATCTTCTGTGTCTGATGAGACTGAAAGCTGTTCGTACTTCGTGGTCTCTGATGGAAGTCAATATATTTCATTTCATACTTAAACTAGTATCTGACTAGTGCTCAGATTTTAAGATGACAGATGAAAAAGGAACTCTTATGGTTTACCCGTTATCGTTTTATTTTTTGTTGTCAGTTTCTATATGTAAATCCGTATACCCCCAAATAGCTATAAAGTAAGGGGCCTTCTTCTTCGTGCTAAGCGAGTTCTATTTTTTGTCGTCAGTTTCTATATGTAAATCCGTATACCCCCAAATAGCTATAAAGTAAGTGCCTTCTTCTTCGTGCTAAGCAAAATAGTTCAGTTGCTTGATCCTCTAGGATAGGGAGGAGTTGCCCCCCTATGCGAGTATTTCCATGTGCGAAGCTGTCCAAATGTGCCGGGAATGTCCCACTTGAAAATGTGATTCACTACAATACTGACAAAGAGTGCCGGAGGCATTTGTCTCAATGCCTCTTTTTTCTTATGTTCTTAAAGTAATATTTGGTTGCATGCAGGAAATATAAGTATTTAGGAAATTTAACTTTCTCATGTAATTTAATTTCCTAGAAAGTGCAAAATTTTGTTTGGATGTCAATGGGAAGTTAAAATTCATGGGAAGTTCCAATAACTTAGGTCCACCTAGGTAATTAAATTTCTCCGTTGTGTGGGAATTGGAACTTCCTCGGAATTCTAGTCCCCATTTTTTGTCAACCAAACAGTAAAGCATCTTTCCATTTCAGGGGAATTTCCACTTTCCACGATTTTAGAGGTAAATCAAACAACACTTAGGATGGGGATGAGAGGCTTTACCTTTCATCCATTGGTATTAAGATTTCATTGAGCAAGCTTATTTATTGGCTTCTTTCCAAGTATGTATGGAAAAGATGTCTTGAACAAATAAGATATGTGTCCCATGATTTGTTGTTGTTCCTGAGGTCTTTCAACCAAATTGGTTTTGATGATTTTGGTTGATGTGCAAATTTGAACTGAGATTTTCTTGTTTTCTACCCAAATATCCGTAGTAATCTTGATGGACTTACCATTGCAAATGAAACTAGCCAATATCTCCTTTCTTTATGAGGGATTGCTTGATGAGGACTATGAGGTTTTAAAGAGCATCTTTGGACTTCGGTCTACTAGACCAACCTTGTATTTGGCTATGAAAGACTTTACTAAATAGAAGTTAGGTTCATGTGCATTCTACGTGCTTGTTGAAAATTAAAGCTGAGTTTAGGGTTCCTCAGGTTTTTAAGACCAAGCTCCCCTGCAAATATGTGCACCTCGAGAACAACTATAATACATTAGAATGTTAGATAGGAGTTATGTTCATGGAGATTGCCCACAAAAACCTTAAGAGGCAAAAAGTGATCCTTCGAAGAAATCCCGGTAACTTGTATATTGATAAAATGTGCATGGTAACGGTGACAAGAATACCATTGGTAATGATGAGATTTCCCAAAGGGTTAAGGCTTATACTTCTAAGGGAATTTTATGGATAATTTTCTTCGTGATCATGTTAAGGTTCAGTGAGTATCCCTTGTATATCTCCATTGGGCATTCTAGATAAGTTCGAATTTGTGGCTTGTCTCTCACGGCCAATGTTTAATCTTGAATCGTGGGGGTAATTTTACTGAAGGATAATTCTTGAAATGAGACACAACTGGCTGATAATGTGTTTTTATGGTCTGGTTAGTTTTGAAGTCACAATTGCGGAGGTGATGTGTTTTGCATTTTGACCCATTGTAATGCACTTATTAACAAGATTATTTGGGAGTTTTCAAAGTCTACAAAGTAATATCTCCGTACAGTGATTAGAAAAGGTAAAGTGATAGAATCGTCGACAGAAAGATGGCTTTTTTCGAATGAGATGAAAATTGGATTCGTGCAAGAGAAAGTTTTCTTATTCCTATGCTGAAAAGATATGTGGCCGTGAAAACATTGCATGATTCGTCTTTACTATGTATTTAGGGATAACCATCTTTTGCAGCAAAGAGGATTCCCATCGAAGGATCTATTGCGTTGTTCAAATCTACTTTGAGAATAGCAGCAGATACTCCACGACTCTAAACCTTTTGGGTAATTTAAGTAACGGACTACTGTGTGAGCAAGGAGGTGGCAACCGAACATTAGTCTACTCAGAACAAGTTAATGCTAAGGCTCCCACCAGGTGAGACATGATCCTTTTTAGCCAAGTAACTAAACAATTTGCACTGAGTATGTAAGTGGTGTCCCAAATGTTGAATGAGTAACATTTCGGGTCCTAGTGTTTCGAATGTTCTTGTTGATGGCCTTAAGTATGCGGAGATTGCTGAGATATAAATAAATTACTAATTTTGTCCCAAATTAATTTCCAATAGGTCTTGATAAAGGTGAGGAGGATGTATTAGGAGCATAAGATTTAAGAAATTTCATGCTTAAAGTTGTGTTTCTAATATCCGCCCTAGAAAGTGGTTTACGTAAAATTTATATGTGGACATGAGTTATCAATAGGAATTCATCAAACTAGAATGAATTCTCTTCCAAGTATGAACTAATATGACTGGTTATCTTCGAATAGATTTTCAAAGAAGGATGAGATTTCTGTCTAAAGTAGCTTGCCATTGTGAATTGTACCCCTTTTTATTGTTCTTGATGGCTTTAATTTATGAAATGTGAGGTGACGGTCGCATCATCTGAACATGACGCCAATTTCTACTTTGCTCTTGTTAGACGGCCTATCACAAGACCTGGTGATATAAAGATACCACTATCTTCTATCAAATCAACTTTTAAACCTTTGCATATGAACATGTTGTAATTGAACTAGAAAGGATGATTATATTAATAATACGAAATTTAAAATGCTACCATCTTTCAAAAATGATGATGCAATTCGATGTACAATACAAATGTATCCAAAATGGCTTGTTCAAATAAGGTATGAATTTATCTTGAAGTAACGGTTTACTCTAAGAAAATGAAGCACAGTCAAGGAAAACTTTTGAGTGTCATCTTGACAGTATGATTATCAAATAGTTTTTACTTAGTCCACATTAATTTGTTTGCATTCAATGCTCGAGTAGTGGATTAGGTATGCAGATAGTGTCATGGCCTATCAGGAGCTGCAAGGAAATTCCTCAAAGCTTTATCAAGGAAAGATCAGCTTCTGATTTCTGCATTTTCTAAAACAATATAGTGAGTTGGAAAAGTTCGTTTTGTTAATTTATTTGGTAGGAAAGATTAAGGGCTATACCTAGCCAGAATTTCTTGCAGGTAACTCGGCCCAAGTTGGTGAGTGCGACACTTTGGAAGTGGACCAATAAGACTAGACTTGAATACTTTAGATAACAATGGCTAGTTTGCTACTCTTCGGTTGAAATACGCATCAACCTTGCTAGAGAGTAGGGACAGACTATAAGCAAACACATAAATATCACCATAAAAAATAATATCAATGCCAAATAAAAGCATCAAGAGTCATCGGATTTAACAAACTGGCCTATCTCTACTCTCTAGCAAGGTTGATGTGTATTTCAATTGAAGAGTAGCAAACTAAACAATATTATTGAATAAAGCAAGTAGCATACACCTAAATATCGCCATAAATAATAATATCAATGCCAAATAGAAGCATCATAAAGAGTCATCAGATTTAACAAATTGAACTCATTCAAGGATAAACAAGCACACTATCAATTTCTGCATTACTCCACAACCATAAAGAACTAGGTTCTCGCAATAATTGTGGCGCACAAGAGGATAGAAATCCAACCTTAGTCCGACAAACCCCCACAAAAGAACAAGGCAAATTAAAACTATTACTTCCTCCGTTTTTTTTATTGACTATACTTTCCATTTTAGGATGTTTTAAATTAATAACTACTAGATTTTAAACCCGTGCGATGCACGGATTTATTTGAATAGTTGTAGCGTTAAGAGTTAAGTATCACTCGGACGACACACTTGCATTTCAATTGCTCATGCACGAATTAATAATTTTGTGGCTACTGGGTTCATGTGCTTAATCAGCATGGTAAATGTTTACGCTATCAATGTATATACTTTATCCGTTTAATTTTAATTTCAGCGTTTAATTTTTAATTTCAAACTTAACTAAAAAGACATAGCAAATACTATGTTGTAGTTATTTATTTTTAAAAGATGTTCACTCCTTAATGTTGGTATACATCTACTTGTCTTTTCAAAAGCAAAACCGATTAGTTTCACGATTGATTTGTTACTACTCCCTCCGTTTTTTAAAAATATGCACATTGTTTCGTTTTGGGTGTTTTTTTTATTGGTACCATTCTACCTTTTCACATAAATAGAAGGTTGGTCCACCTAATTGTTACACTTTTTTCCTACTTTTTGTTTCCTTCTCTCTACCTTTTTCACTTTTTCCTTAGTTTACTATCCTTCTCTCTTACTTTTGCACTTTTTCCTATGTAGAAAATCAAAACATATTAGAAAAGTCAATAAATTACTAATTACTTTTGAGAAACAAAATAAAACAAAAAATAAGGAAATATCTGTTAGTATTTACGGGACAAATACATGCGATGGTACATGGTTTCCGGAAGACCCCTTGTAGTAGCACATGGTATGTTTCATTATTATTTGAAGTTTGTTTTTTGAAGAGATAAAATCGTGTCTTTTTTCATTTCCCTATCTGATACTACGTAAAAATATTTTTAGATATCTTTCTACAAATTTCTACATAAAAATATTATCCCTTAGGAAATTTTCTCCTTGTCTTATCGAAATTGATATTTTAGATATCTTCTTTGGTATATGTAGGGGTATTCTTTCTTAATTATTTTTAATATTTCAAAAAATTATATACTTCTTTATCTTTAATTATCTCAGGTTTTCTTCCTTTATTTCTACAAATATATTTTTTCCCCTAATTTTTATGTTTATAGTAAATTATCTCTATTTATATAAAGTAATATCTAAAAGTTAATTATCATCGATTTTATTGGTTGCCTTTAGTGAATTAAAAGAAAAATTGTTAATTACCATTGATCTTATTGGTCAAAATGTTTTTTTTTCCTTCTTATTGGCGCCCTCAAAATGTTAATTACCAAAAGAGTGATATGGGGTAACTTGAGATTGAGGAGAGCATGGCGTTGGACAGAAGTGGGTGGAGGGGCAATATCCAAGTGGAGGAAGGAGTGTGATCACTTCATTTATTTTTTTTCTCAATTGTGTTAAAACTTTTTGTTGAAAAACTCTTTCAAAACATTTTTGGTGTATACCTTTATTGTAAAAAAAAAATTATTTAAAAACTTTGCAATTTTAATCTTTTGAGTTTTATAAAAAAAAAGTTACATTA
This sequence comes from Patellifolia procumbens, assembly GCA_947645195.1. Lineage (NCBI taxonomy): Eukaryota > Viridiplantae > Streptophyta > Magnoliopsida > Caryophyllales > Amaranthaceae > Patellifolia > Patellifolia procumbens. The sequence continues at coordinate 388,143 of CANSGD010001379.1, read as the reverse complement.
GTTTATACATTATAATAATCCTTGCCATTTATTCACACTCAAATTATATCTTTTATTTATGCAAAAATCTAATTATCTTCTAAAAATTTTATTTTTTATTTATCTTGAACTCTAATTATCTTTTCAAAAATTTATAAGAATATAAAAATAAAAATATATAGTATTAATAATATACTTTGTGACATAGAAATCATATGTGGCGCGCCCAATGCATGTTAGAGGATGAACAAAGAAACAAGAGGGAACCGAATATGTCACCACTCCAAGGCATGGAAACTACGCTTTCCTATTAGTTTACTTCGCCCCTCTAGGATCACCGGGTTACACGAAATAACTAATGAGATACAATGGAGTTGTAATTCACTTCTATGATCAATCAAAGTGAATTCTAAAGGACTTTGTATTTTAGTTTGTGTTTTGAACACACTTAGAAAAGTTTGCAAGAAGTTTCTAAGTGCAAGCAAGTTGTAAGAAGTTGTGAGATATTCTCATTTTTCACTCTCCAAACTTGTGAACTAGCTAGCCTATTTATAGGCATTACCAAGGATAGAAATCAGCCCAAATGAGCATTCAACCCCATTAAAACCAAATTAAAATTCTGGTTTAATTATAGGATTAATTTGTGTAACATATGGTATGAATACACACAATTAACTTGTGTAACATATGGTATGAATACACACAATTAACACCACTAATTAACCAACATCAACTCATGTTTAATAGCCTTAGAAGTTTTAGCATCAACTTTAATCACCCAAAGCATCCAAGAAAGTATCCAAGGAAAACCAAGTCAAACACAAGTTCAAGCCCATTTATGCATAAATGCTCCAACAATCCTCCTCCCATTTATGACATAAATGTTGACAAGCTTAAAACAACAACTTGCAAAAAATTCACGCAAAATAACATGCTCATGCATAAATAGATATATCATAATGATTGAATTTCTACTTAGTATATGTATACTTTACGATAATTCCAATTGTTATGATAGACTAAGCTTTGAATCAAACAATCACTGCGAATTATCGAAGATACAATACACACAAGCACTAACAAAAATTCCTTTAACCCTCGACACCTTAATAGCCATGGTATCCATATCCATTCATGAGCATTTCAAGTTAAGCCTAGAACTTGATGAAGCGGCCAAACCCCTAACTCATATAGGTAAATCTTTACGCACATGCTCCTGCAATTGAGCACTTTATCAAAGATTTTTTTAAGAAACTTAATTCATCCTCCTTTATCAATTCAGCGAGTTTAGCACTTACTTTGGGATGAAACTTTTAAGTGCTCACAACATCAACGAAATTCTATCCTCATTGAATTTGAGATCTAACGTTGTATTAGACGTCAAATTGAGTTTCCTTTCATTGAGATTGTATAATAGGCTATAAACTCATCCCTTTATCCATGTTTTATGCAATTTTAACTTAACAACACTTTGGCCAATGATTTATCCAAGTTAAATCCCATTGCATAAACCATTGCGACCCCATGTTATATAAAATCATGCAAACAAATTGTCGCATATGCATGTGTCATGATTCCATTATATACATGATTAACAATTGATATAAATTGAAGTATATCACAATAACTAATGATTAATACATGGAATTAACCATAAAAGACTTCACATGTCAAGGTAAATAATACCTCAACTATTTAATTTTAAAATTGTGTTAATTCTTGAAAATAAGTTGCAAGTCTGATAAGAGGTTTTTAGTGTGTCGTTAAGGCACTAAGAACCGCTTAGCAAACACAATTTATAAACCTAACGAGTAGCTACTAAGTACGTAGTAATGGCAAGTCAAGGGTCGAACCATAATAAAATTGGGATTGAGTTAGTCCACTAAGTCCAAAACTACGGTTTTTGGGTTTGAGATTGAATAGATTACCAACTAATTAACTAGCTAATGAATACCGACTAATAATTAAATAGGAGAATTAATATGATAGAGAAAACACTAGAGCTTGGGTTACTCGCATGAACTCGGGCAAGACACGACATAAATGCAACGACGAAGCTATAGAGAATAACATGCAAGGTTAAGTTTCCCTCTAAAGTCCTTGAGTCCTCTCTCGAATGGTCCTCAAGAGTAATCAATTAATCAATCGACCAAATCCTCTCTCGAATGGTCTTTAGCCAATTGATTAATGGATTCAATCTGTTTGGAAAACCCCTAAATAGGATCCTCTTAATTTCTACCCAATCTCTTGGTCTAGAAATTAAGTTGATTCATGGGAATGACTAGACAACAATAATCAATTGAGAGTAATTGAAATCTAAGACCTAACATAAACTTGATCAAGGTCTACCCTAAGGTGTCAAAACACCAAGAACAATGCATATTAGACATGAATAAAGCAATTACAAGAACATCTACAATAAGCCCCTAATTCATGCTTTCACCCAAACCCTAGATTAGGAACTACTCACTAACCATGGATTCTAAGCAATTAAGATTCAATAAATTAAACATCATAAACAAAGCAATAAAATTAAAGGAAAGAGATTGAAGAAAAATTACTTGAATTGATTAACGAATTCGATCTTCAAAGATGAAACAATTGAGTTAACTAGTGTTTAGAGAGAGTTTAGGACTAAGAGAATGTAATTAGAAAACTAGAGTATGAGATAATCACGAGTATAAGCTAAAAAAACTAATTAAAAGAGTCATTAAACTAAGACGGAGAAAACGGGTCAAAGCCCGAAAGCAGGTCGTCACGGTCGTGGTGCCTTAAAGTTGTCCAGGCGGAAGCTAATACCCAAATGGACTGACTCGACGAAGTCAAGTCACCACGGCCGTGGTGATTTTTCCACGACCGTGGCCCCTGACTTTCATAGGATCAGTTCCACATCTTCAACAGTCTGTTTTGCTTGCTACAGGTCCCCACGACCGTGGTGACCTACTGGTCAGCGGATAGCTTAACTTCGAACTGTCATATCTCTCTCGTCTCTTACCGGAATGGGGCTCATGACCAGTCGTTGGAAAGCTATCGAAACGAGCTAACACCTCCCGCTAGAATCACCTCAATCCGATTTATAGATCAAACGTTATGCCTATTTGAAGTTCAACAGTCCACAACTAGTCTTCTAATGATCATATGACTTCAAAACCTTCTAGTTAGCCTGGAAATCATCCAAAAATAACTAAACAGATAATGAAGCGACAATATAACTCAAAGGTGACAAAAACCATACAATCCTAGGCTTAAATGCTCTAAACTACATGCAAGGGCACTAAAAATGACCTACAATTAAGCACAATAAAGTGCTTATCAAACTCCCCCAAGCTAGTCCAATTGCTTGTCCTCAAGCAATGCAAATCAAATTCAAGGGTAAGAGTTCAATGACTCCTCACAATAATACGCATGCCAAGATAGAGAATAAAGACCTTTCAAACCTTTTCATCAATAAATGCAAAACACTATCAAGTCTCAAAGTTTATAGCACAAGGAAAAGCAACCAAATCTTACCACTAGTTCTCCCCCCAAGCTTGGCTCAGTCATATACGTGGTAGCTCTTAATTTAGTCATGTGCACTTCTCTCGTGTGTTTAAATGGGTCAAATGAACGCTCAAAGCTCAATTTCATTGACTATATTCTACCATAAGCTTGCATATCATCTCACCCTCCATCGCATAAGGACCAAAGTTTGCATCAAGAATCAAGAGGACTTAGTTAAGGTTGTAATGTAGGCTTAAGGTGAGGGTGTGGTAGCATTTGGGATCGTGGTGTTAAAGAGAGGAAAGTGAAACTTCCAACTCGGCACCTTTCTAAAAGAACAAAACCAACCCTACTAAAATTTAAACGCTCTACACAACCTATCACAAGCACTCCTCAAATTTTAGCATCTCAATCTCCCTTATTGCGATTTTTGAACACACCACAAATCTTTTTTTCTCTTTTTCATTCTTTTTTTTGTTTTTGTGGATTGTGGTGATTTTCGAAGTAGGGAGAAAATGAGAACTTCAATGTATGGAAAGGAGGCGAACTCAAATAACTCATGATTTTTAACCAAATACAAAGTAGAACACCTACACCAAGTCATTCTCGTAACACCCATCAATATGTTTCACCCCATCTAAGTAGTTTCACAATTCCCTAGGTAAGGAGATAAGTAATAAGCTGGAGATGTGGTTAACAAAGAAAACAAGCTTAGGCTCACAGGGGCTTCAAAGGAGGATAATAGGTGAGGGTGGCCTTTGGCAATGTAGCTCAAGTAACATGAAAGCCTCAATCACATTCAAGACGCAAACAAGTCAATCGTATTCAAGGAGAATCATTGCAAGTTGTAGAGAATTGTAGTCAAGGAAGAGCATCACACATCAAGTAGAAAAAGACTGAAAAGATGTTAGTCTAAAAGGCTCAAAGCAAATCCTCACAAGGCATAGCTACCAAAATCAGTCAAACTGCACAAACTACGAGGCTATTGAGAATAACGTGCAAGGTTAAGTTCCCCTCTAAAGTCCTTGAGTCCTCTCTCGAATGGTCCTCAAGAGTAATCAATTAATCAATCGACCAAATCCTCTCTCGAATGGTCTTTAGCCAATTGATTAATGGATTCAATTTGATTGGAAAAGCCCTAAATAGGATCCTCTTAATTTCTACCCAATCTCTTGGTCTAGAAATTAAGTTGATTCATGGGAATGACTAGACAACAATAATCAATTGAGAGTAATTGAAATCTAAGCCCTAACATAAACTTGATCAAGGTCTACCCTAAGGTGTCAAAACACCAAGAACAATGCATATTAGACATGAATAAAGCAATTACAAGAACATCTACAATAAGCCCCTAATTCATGCTTTCACCCAAACCCTAGATTGGGTACTACTCACTAACCATGGATTCTAAGCAATTAAGATTCAATAAATTAAACATCATAAACAAAGCAATGAAATTAAAGGAAAGAGATTGAAGAGAAATTACTTGAATTAATTAACGAATTCGATCTTCAAAGATGAAAACAATGGAGTAAACTAGTGTTTAGAGAGAGTTTAGGGCTAAGACAGAGTAATTAGAAACTAAGAGTGTAATGTAACGTCGAGTCTAAGCTAAGAAAACTAAATAAAAAGAGTCATTAAAGTTTGACGGACAAAATGGGTCAACGCCGAAAGCAGGTCACCACGGTCGTGGTGAAATCACCACGGTTGTGGTGCCTTAAAAACGCCCAAGCAGTAACTATACAATACAACCACTGATTCTATGAAGATCAGGCACCACGATCGTGGCAAAATCACCACGACCGTGGTGACCTGATTTCATCGAATCAGTCTTCTTTTCTTCATGTTACTGCTTTGCATGCTACAGGTACCCACGACCGTGGTAAATGTGCCACGGCCGTGGTGGCCTTCTTCCTTCATTTCCTCCAAGCTTGAGTCACTTGAGCCGCTTCAAAGTACGAGCCACGCACCTCGAACATACCCCAAGTCCCTAGATCACAAAAGTACTCCAACACGCGCCAATTCTCTTGAAATACATCAAAAACAACCAAACACTTGTGAATTATAATTGAAATCCAAAGAAGGGAAAAACCATACAATCCTAACTCTAAATGCTCTAAAGCTACATGCAATGAGACTTAAAATGAGCTATAAGTATGCACTAAAACGGACTGATCAAAGTCTAAATCGGATAACAAAGGAATTACACCTCCTCCAAGAATACAACCATCTAGATGAAGAATAAACCTCCTCCATAAAGATACACCATTTTCATGAAGAATATACCTCCTCCATGAAAACACCATTTTCCTTAAAGCATAAACCTTCTATAATAAAATAAATTATCTTCTTGTGTAACATCAAATTCCTTAATCCATAATTCAACTAGCAACAAGTACATCCTTCTACTACCAAAGGACTCAACTTTTATTTTCAATCAACATCCATCTATTAAATAGTTTAAATCAAAGATAATCAACTCTTCCATTATACTAATACTAAGTACAAATCAATGTTTTCAACAACGTTAAAAACATTTCTTAAATCAATCTCAAGTATAAGAATTTTTCCCATATATATAAATTTTACCATATAAATATATGTTACCAAAATTTGATATATATTCACTTATACTTTTGATCTATCAATCATGTATAAATTTAGACAAAATTGTGAAATACACACAATATATTCCTTGTCTTACATATACATAATTTATTTCAATACCGTACCAAAAGTACTCATACATGAATTAAAATTTTACATTACAAAACAGTAATAAAATTATTAACCATTCATGTATCAAGTTAATACTAAGTCCAAAAGTAATTAAATTAAACCAATTCAAAAAGACAAGTAAATAACCGCCATTTATATTGATGAATATCAACAATGCATGAAACCAATAATCTTCATGGATGTGCACATGTAGAATGGCACCAAGTCAAACTAACCATGCAATGACTTGAATTATAACCAACAAAGTTGCATGTCAAACTAGTAATCGCCAAACACATGACACATCCATTGATACTTCGTACCACCCATGCATGATTAACAACACCTTACACCCATTTCATGAACCAAACTATTGTTCAACAATTAACAAAGTTAATTTACATGATTTTACCAATCATCTTAACGGGCATGGAAACATGGAAATACATCTCCAATTATAAAAAAGACATTATCAAAAATATTTTGATTAACCATGTCAAAAATATACCATAGAGAAAACAATTATAAATGTTCTCATAATAATTATATAAATTGACAAGAAAGTTCTTACTTGAAATGTCTTCAATCATTAAACATGGAGAAAACCACCATTCCTTTCAAGATTCCGCACTTCAATCACTTCTTGTTTCAAAGTATGTCTAGTGTCTTTCCAAGAAGGTGGTAATTTATCAATAATGGAAGCAACGACAATTGCTTCATCCATTATCATACCATGTGATCTTATTTGGTTTAAAAAGTGATGAACTTCGTGAAATTGCTCCATTATAGGCCTTTCATTAGTCATTTTAAACATATTAAAATTACTAACAAGAAACTTCTTACTTGAAGCATCTTCCAAGATGTACTTGGCCTCTAGAGAATCCCAAAGCTCCTTTGCACTCTCCACATTTTGGTAAAGATCAAACAAGGCATCCGAAAGTGCATCAATGATATGACCACGACAAATGTAGTCATCACTCTCCCACTTTGTTCGCCTCCTCGTAGTCTCCAAAGGTTCCTCAACCCCTTCTTCCGGGTAAGCCGGAATCGGTGTTGTAAGCACATACACCACATTGAGAGTCGTTAAGAGGAAATGAATCTTCTTTTGCCAACGACGAAAACCCACTCCTTCGAACTTATCCAATTTTTGGAAGTTCAAAGTCAAATCCTTGAGCGATGAAGCCATATTCGAAAGAAAATAAACTAATAGATTGTTAGAGGACGAACAAAGAAATAAGAGGGAACCGAATATGTCACCACTCCAAGGACGGAAACTACGCTTTCCTATTAGTTTATTTCGCCCCTCTAGGATCACCGGGTTACACGAAATAACTAATGAGATACAATGGAGTTGTAATTCACTTCTATGATCAATCAAAGTGAATTCTAAAGGACTTTGTATTTTAGTTTGTGTTTTGAACACACTTAGAAAAGTTTGCAAGAAGTTTCTAAGTGCAAGCAAGTTGTAAGGAGCTGTGAGATAGAACTCTCTAAACTTGTGAACTAGCTAGCCTATTTATAGGCATTACAAAGGATAGAAATCAGCCCAAATGAGCATTCAACCCCATTAAAACCAAATTAAAATTCTGGTTTACTTATAGGATTAATTTGTGTAACATATGGTATGAATACACACAATTAACTTGTGTAACATATGGTATGAATACACACAATTAACACCACTAATTAACCAACATTAACTCATATTTAATGGCCTTAGAAGTTTTAGCATCAACTTTAATCACCCAAAGCATCCAAAAAAGTATCCAAGGAAAACCAAGTCAAACACAAGTTCAAGCCCATTTATGCATAAATGTTCCAACAATGCACATATTAATATTTTAAAAATATATCCTTTTGTTCAATAATAATTGACCCATTGGCATTGAGTATGTTAAATTTTAGGCATTTGTTGGTTTTAATTATCAAATATTACTTATATAAAGAGGTAAATACGACGGGATATAATATGATATAATAATCGCGGAAGAGAGAGTATGAAACCTTGATTGTTAGAATGAGAAGGAATAAATAGTATATTATTGCCACAAATTAAGTGTATTACTTGACTTGTGAATATATGTAATAAAAGTCTGCAAGCTCTTATATAATACATAAAATATGTGTATATTCTTTTACAAAAATATAAATAATATAACATAATATTAACGTAGAGCTATGTCTTGAATTATCTGGCGCTAAGATTAATCAAGCACGGGGTTTTTTCGAAGTTTCGGTGTATGCGGTTCAGTAAAAATTTATGTTTTGGGTTTGTGAATAGGTTCATTCGGTCTAGGTTAATTAGAAGGGTAATATATAAACCCTATATTAACATTTCCCCCCATAATTTGTAATATTGTACTCTCTCTTCTCACGATACTATGGGCCTGTTCCCCCTAGCTTATTTCCAATTCAGTTCAGTTCAGCTCATCTCTGCTCTGTACAATACTTTTTACTCGCACAGATCATATTCATTTCAGTTCAGTCCAGTTAAGTTTTCAATTGTTTTATGCCGAAGAGAACATGCCCTATAAATTGTTTCCTTTTTTCTTGTGGACATAGCTCAAACATTGTTAGTGAACCACGTTAAATCTTTCTTTTTTTTCTCCACTTCTTTTACATAAAAATTAATGAAAAAGATTTTGATCTATCTTATTTTCATATACCCGCCAAATAGGTTATCCAGTAATGGGTTTTCCTACGTAAGAATAAGATAAGTATGTCAAAATGGATCTTATTTTAAAGTATACTTTGATCTGAGTCCTAAGGTATAAAAATTATAATTTTTTGAGTTGTATAACTAAATTTATGATTAATTCATAAATTATAATGATTCTTGTAGTATACTCATACTCAAACTTTATCTTTTATTTCTGCAAAAGTCTCATTTAGCTTTTTAAATCTTGAACTTAATCTTTTACTATTTATCCTAAAGTCTGATTATCTTTTAAAACTCAAATTTTATCTTTTATCTATCAAAAAGTCTAATTATCTTTTTGAAAATATAATATTAAATTAGGTTAGCTTGTAATGGATACCCATACGTAATAATAAGATAAGTAAGTCAAAATAGATCTTATTTTGAAGTATATTTCGATTTGGGTCAAAGGTATAAAACTATATTTTTTGAGTTGTAAAACTAACGTTACAATTAATTCATAAATTATAACGATTCTTATAGTTTATTGAGGCTCAAACTTTATCTTTTATTTATGCAAAAGTCTAATTATCTTTTTAAAACTCAAACTTTATCTTTTACTATTTATCCAAAAGTCTGATAATCTTTTTCAAAGTCAAACTTTATCTTTTATCTATCCAAAAGTCTAATATTTTTCAAAATATAATATTTAAATTATATTTTGTGACATGGCGTGTTGAATATAATAAGATAAGCATGTCAAAATGGATCTTATTTTGAAGTATGTTTCGATCTGAGTCCATAGATATAAGAATTTTAATTTTTTGAGTTGTGTAACTAAAGTTACGAACAATTCAAAATCTATAATGATTCTTGTGGTTTATTGACGATCAAACATTATCTTTTATTTATCCAAAAGTCTGATTATATTTTTAAAACTCAAACATTATCTTTTATCTATCCAAAAGTATAATTATCTTTTAAAAATATAATCCTATAAATAATTTGTGACGTGGCAATTCTATGTGGCGCACCAAATGCTCTGGAAAAAAGCTCCTTTTATATATATACTAGATTTTAAGCCCGTGCGATGCACGAATTTGTTTGAATAATTGTAGCGTTAAGAGTTAAATATCACTCAGACACACTCCCATTTAAGTTGCTCGTGTAGGAATTAATAATTTTTGTGGCTACTGGGATCATGTGGTTAATCAACATGGTAAATGTTTACGCTACCAATGTATATACTTTATCCGTTTAATTTCTAATTTCAGTGTTTGACCAATATAACTCTCACATTATATGGTCAAGCTTAACTAAAAAGACATAGCAAATATGATGTAGATATTTATTTTTAATTAAAAGATGTTCACTCCTTAATGTTGGTATGCCTCTACTTAACTTTTTAAAAGCAAAACCGATTAGTTCCATATAGTAGCACATGGTATGTTTCATTATTGTTTTAAGTTTTTTTTTGGATTGATAAAATCATATCTTTTTTCATTTGCTTATCTGATAATATTTTAGATATCTTTCTTCAAATTTCTACGTAAATTTTTTTTTCCTTAAATAATTTTGCTCCTTGGCTTATCGAAATTGATATTTTAGATATCTTCTTTGGTATATGGAGGGTATTCTTCCTTAATATTTCAAAAAATTATATACTTCTTTATTCTTATATCGGGTTTTCTTCCTTTATCTCTACAAATATATTTTTTTCCTCCTAATTTTTATTTTTATAGTAAATCTATCTCTACTTTTGCCAAATGAAATCCAAAAGTTAATTATATTAGATTTTATTGGTTGTCTTTAGTGAATTAAAAGAAAAAATGTTAATTACTATTGATCTTATTGGCCAATTTTTTTTTTCTTCTTACTGGCGCCCTCAATGCTCTTGAAAAAACCCTCCTTCATATATTAACTTAAGTCATGAGCCTAAAACTGCCCGTCAAATAGTTTATCCAATAGTGAGTATCCCTACGAAATACTCCAAAAGTATAGAAAGTATATCTCAAGTTGAGTCCAAAAGTATAGAAATTTTAATTTATTGGGTTTCATAACTAAAGTTACAATTAGTTTATACATTATAATAATCCTTGCCATTTATTCACACTCAAATTATATCTTTTATTTATGCAAAACTTTAATTATCTTCTACAAATTTTAATTTTTTTTTTATCAAGAACTCTAATTATCTTTTCAAAAATATATAAGAATATAAAAGCAAAAATTTATAAAATTTACTAATATATTTTGTGACATGAAAATCCTATGTGGCGTGCCCAATGCACATGTTAATATTTAAAAAAGTATCATTTGCTCAATAATAATTTACCCATTGGCATTGAGTATGTTAAATTTTAGTCATTAGTTGGTTTTAGTTATCAAATGTTATTTATATAAAGAGGTAAATATGACGGGATATAATAAGATATAATAATCGCGGAAGAGAGAGTATGAATCCCTAATTGTTAGAATGAGAAGGAATAAATAGTATACTATTGCCACAATTAAGTGTATTACTTGACTTGTGAATATATGTAATGAAAGTCTGCAAGCTCTTATATAATAGAAATATGTGTATATTCTTTTACAAAAATATATATCAAACATAATGCTAACATTGAGATATGCCTTAAATTATCTGGCGCTAAGATTAACCAAGCATGGAGGTTTTTCGAAGTTTCGGTGTATTCAGTTTAGTAAAACATTTATGTTTTGGGTTCGTTAATAGGTTCATTTGGTCTAGGTTAATTAAAAGGGTAATACATAAACCCTATATTAACCTTTGCCCCCATAATTAGTAATATTGTACTCTCTCTCCTCACAATACTATAAATTGTTTCTATTTTCCTTGTGGACATAGCTCGCACATTGTTAGTGAACCGCGAATGGATCTTATTTTAAAGGATACTTTGATCTAAGTCCAAATGTATAAAAATTATAATTTTTTGAGTTATATAAATAAAGTTATGATTAATTCATAAATTGTAATTATCCTTGTAGTATATCCACACTCAAAGTTTATGTTTTATTTATGCAAAATTCTAATTTATCTTTTTGAAGATCGAAAGTCTGATTATCTTTAACACTCAAACTTTATCTTTTATCTATCCAAAAGTTTAATTAGCTTTTTTAAAATCTAATATTAAAATAGGTTGCCCATTGGATACCCGTACGTAATAATAAGATAAGTATGTTAAAATGGATCTTATTTTAAAGTATACTTTATTTTGAGTCCAAAAGTATAAAAATTATAATTTTTTGAGTTGTATAACTAAAGTTATGATTAATTCATAAATTATAGTTATTCTTGTAGTATATTCAGACTCAAACTTTATCTTATATTTATGCAAAATTCTAATTTATCTTTTCAAAACTCAAACTTTATCTTTTATCTACCCAAAAGCCTAATTATCTTTTTTAAAATATAATATTAAAATTATATTTTGTGACATGACGCGCTGAATGTAATAAGATAATCATGTCAAAATTGATCTTATTTTGGAGTATATTTCGATCTGCGTTCAAAGGTATTAAAATGATAATTGTTTGAGTTGTATAACTAAAGTTACGAACAATTCATAAATTATAATGATTCTTGTAGTTTATTGGCAATCAAACATTATCTTTTATTTATCTAAAAGTCTTATTATCTTTTTAAAGCTCAAACTTATCTTTTACTATTTATTATCTTTTTAAAGCTCAAACTTATCTTTTACTATTTCTCAAAAATCTTTTTAAGAATATAATACTTAATATATTTTGTGACGTGGCAATCCTACATGGCGCGCCGAATGCTCCCGGAAAAAGCTTCTTATATATATATATATATTGATATTTTTCTTTTATTCTCTTTCTAGTAACTTTTTCTCTCCTACCACTTCTTCTTACACACTTTTACTCACACACCACAGTTTTGCTTAGGAGTCCGTGTTTAGAGAAGTGTAGCAAGTAAAAACGGAGTACTTTCCTTGCTAAACAAGATAGTATAGCTAACAACTTATGAGTTTATCCAACACAAAGTTCTAATTGTTGGAAAGACGACTAGGAATAATAGTCAAAGTGGTCTAAAGGATACTTATCATCCTTTTAAAAAATCATCATGGTGTTTCAACCTTGAATAATTTTACTCACTTAGCACAAAGCCACACTTAATCTTCAAATTCTGCATTCAAACATGGAGTCCCAGATGGTGTCATATGACACCCTTAATAAAAGAAATGCTAACCTCTAGTCAATCAACACATAAAACATGATAACATTCACCCAGCAACACTCCAAATTTACCAAATTACTAAGTTTTCAAGAATTAACTTATATAATCCAACAACCCATATAAACACAACTATAAGGATTATTCTTAGAACAGACCTGGCATTAGAGTTGGAAGCTTGCAACAATTAACCAAAGGGTCATTCAACAAGTCCAACAGTTCACTTAAACATAGTCAACAAGCTTAGACTCTTCAAAAGTACTACACCACAACTATAAACAAACAGGTGTTTGAAATGTAAACAACATATTCAATACCATTATCTAAGGAAGCATACAAGAGTTCCAAATAATATATTATCCCATAAAATTTCCCTTACTTTCCCTCACTCTCCACATTGAAACTAACGGATCAACTTGCTAGTCCCATACATTAACATGTTCCCCAACAGACACCACTATTGCCAACGCACAAATATATGTTAAATACCAACCAGAGACACATAAATTAAACTATGTACATAAGTTAGACTTGGGATATTAGCGGTAAGAGAGAAAATTGGAACTTCCCTTACGCCATGCCTGGTAGAGGTGCTATGGAGTCGGCCCATATCCCATTCCCTCCACTTCTGTTTCCTTGCTTGGGTGCCTCGACCTAAAAGTCACATTATCATTTAATTTTCGAACAAAATAGATTCTCATATATGTTTCCTTCCTCAACACTATCACCAAAGAGAGTCCAACCAACATTTTCATAATACGAAAAAGTATAAATCAAAACCAAGCAATGAGCCACATAATAAACATATTATGCAAAGGTTAGAGTTTGATAGTATATATGATAAGTAGAAAATTTCCTTGAGCACGTTGGAGTCTCATTAGGAGTCTATATGTGTTTAATAGCTCTCCTTTCAATCTTTGTTATTTGAGTCCTTTCATCAAACTTGGCTTGCAATCAAGAAAACTCTCACATGTGATACCAATGATAATTTTGGATTATAGCCTTGACTGAGTTTTACCGAATCAAAACCAAGCAATGAGCCACATAATAAACATATTATGCAAGGTTAGAGTTTGAGAGTATATATGATAAGTAGAAAATTTCCTTGAGCACGTTGGAGTCTCATTAGGAGTCTATATGTGTTTAATAGCTCTCCTTTCAATCTTTGTTATTTGAGTCCTTTCATAAAACTTGGCTTGCAATCAAGAAAACTCTCACATGTGATACCAATGATAATTTTGGATTATAGCCTTGACTGAGTTTTACCGAATCAAAACCAACTATAAATATTACTCGACAAAACTAATTAAAGGTGCTCGAAAAACACTTTTCCTCATAGAATTTGGCCTCGAGAGGGTGGTGCTCACTACAAAGTAATAAGTCTTTTTTAATACGTTTTTGCACCCAAAAAACAGTGCTTAAAAACATAAATATGAGATGGTTAAGTTTTCCGCAGATTTCGACAAACATTTTCGCAAATTTAAATTAGTCAAATAATTTACAAAAAATAAACCAACCAACCAGCCTAATCAAACTAGGGTTACCAAAACCATGGCACATTAAATTCAAAATCAAAGAAAAAATTTCACGCAATTCATGGGATTAACAGATAACAAAATTATTCTTCAAGTTCCAAAATAAGTCATGATACAAAACTTAATTTTACGACCAAACCTTAACAAATAACCAATACTCAAGGAGTTCAATCCAAATTACATCGATAGAACTAGGTCAGTATAAATTTTTGCATCAACATGAATACAACAATCAAGAAAGTAGCTTCTAAATGGAGTGATTGCAATATTCATGAAAAACAAAACAAATAAATAATATTAATCAACAATGGAAGAAATAAACTTATCAGCAGGAACTAGACAACTGAACTTGATTGAATCTCACAAGAATAATGATGTGTTGTATTCGTTATTTTGATGATGACAAATAAAGTAGATTTAACTTAGGATTAGTTTTATTTCTTTAAAACATTAGTTAGTTATTATGCTAGCCCTAATATAACTTATGGAGAATTGTTTATGAGTTTAACCAAAGTTAAGTTATAGGTTAATAAGATATTCGAATAAATTGCTTTGTGTATATTTAATTTATCTAATATTATGGAATATTAATTTCCATAATGTTAGTAGAGTTAGTGTTGATGAATTTACAGGTAAATGATGAGTTGGCCGAATGGGCGTAACTACCTTGCTACAAATCAGGATTGTTGAAGACTGTTCAGCCAGTTCCTAGAATCTAGGAAGCACAATCTAAGTCCAACCAATTATGCGGTTAACAACGAAGACCTATTCCACAGCGAGAATGATGGCACATTGATCGTGGACTTGGTGGGCTGAGCATGCTGAATAACGGCTAGAAGTGGTTAGACGTGGTTGAATTCAAGCGTCCATAAGAAACCGTTGAAGAAGAACGTTGAAGAAGAAATCTGCTATTTAAACATTGAAGAACAACGAATTTAGTTCTTAAGACTTTCCAGATTTTTATTGTAATTTCTTTTAGAAAGTTAAACTCGGTTTTCTCTCTTCAACCATTCATTACTGTAATTCATATTAAGAGTTTAGGGTGAGAGCAATTTTGTGAGAAAATTTCTATTCTTAAGAGTGAAAGAGAAGAAAGAGAGAGAGAAGTCAAGTGAGAAAGTCACGTGTTCAGGGGGAAGAAGGTGACTGGGAACTAGTTCCTAGAGGAACGGAGTGAGGTACTGTTTATAATAGGGTGTAATTACTATTATAAATAAAAGGACAAGATTTCTTCGTAGAGAATATTGGAAGAAGCTCTTGTTTAAAAGTATTCCTTGTGTTCTTAGTTAAAGTTTCTCTTTATTTCCTACTAAGTGTTTAATTCCGCAAAAAGTGCTTAAAATTCCCTTTACTACAATTCACCCCTCGCCCTCTGTAGTAAACTTGGTGTTCTATAGGACCAACATGATGTATCGTGGTATGGATTTCATTTTCTTAGAAGCGATTTTACCACCATACCGGTGTAGGATTTCAATGACGAACACCCGAAGGTTAACACACTGCCCTAGAATTTCACACCTCGAACTCAAGGGTTGGAGTTACTCAAGAACTGCTCAATTCTCAATGGAAAGGGTAGCTAGTGTTATAGGGTTTCAATTCTGAACAATGACGACTATAGAATTTATATGAGTGGGAAAAATAAATTGCTCGATTAATCCAGAAAAAAAGAACCGTCGCCAAATAGGATAACGCGACTGTATTCGTCACAAACTCGATTAGGTCACGCAAAACCTTATCAAGTTTGGTCCTTCACCCGATCAGGTGTGTGAGCAAAATCAAGAGAGGGAACGAAGAAACTCTCACCCCGATCAGGTCAAGGATAACCCGAGCAAGTCTTCGTTAACCCAATCGTGTCAGTGTTAGGCACCGAGAGTCCGAGACAGATCAGAGCCAAACCAAATCTATAGTTCCTCTTTGCATTACAAATTTCCAACATGAAAAGCTTTAATGTATACATTTGGGCTTAGTAGATGAGTTCAAAAAGTGTAGATAATTAGATTTCGGAGCCAATGCGTACTTCATTTATTTATCCGAATTCATGGTGATCTTATGTTCTAAAACCTCACCAAATATTGAATCTTTTAGATATATTTGGAGCGGGTCCAGACCATTTCCCTTCTAATTTCAGATACTCAAGCTTGTTCCAATATTCTATGTTTCTTATTTTTAATAAAAATACGAACTACTTCCTTAGTTTTTATATTGACTACACTTTTCAATTTAGGAAGTTTTAAATTAATGACTACACTTCTCCTTTATTCTCTTTTTAGTAATTCTTCTCTCTAGCTCTCTCCTACTACGACTTCTTCTTACACACCAAAGTTTTGCCTAAGAGTCTGTGTTGAGAGAAGTGTAGCCAATAAAAAAGAACGGAGGAAGTAGATTTCTTTTTTTTGGAAGTTGTTTATAGTTGTAGCTGCATTAATACTTTGAATGTTTGATTAGAAAATGGAAAAGTTAGTGTTGTTACGATGTAGCCGGAAAATTAGAGAGTGCTATGGTGAAAGGAGCCAAGGAGGAAGAGGGGTGAGAGTTAACAAACGGTTACCAAACGACCTATTTCATGTAAGGGTTTTGGTTTCCTTTTCCTTCCTTCCCCTTTCTTGATTCCATTCCCTTTCCCCTTTATGAACCAAAAAGCCCCTGAGTATCACCAAAAGCGAACATCTAATTGAATATATTGAATTGTATTCCAAAAAACTGAGCATTTATTCCAATTTTAAAATTTCGATTCTAAAAGTTGATTTTAAAAACCAATCTTGCTCATCCACAATAAACCAAATTCACAACTACATCTAATTCCAATTCCAATTGTGCAAGCCAAAGATACAGCTGTTCCTACTCATTAGTCATAAAAACATCGAACAAAACATGCATACATTAATTAAGGCAATAATTAGTACCACTTACTTTGAAGCAAACCATAGTAAAGAAAAGTAAAAAAGAAACATCATCATATTCCAATTAGGGGTCATGTGATATATACTCAAAAAATCAAAAGAAACAACAGTGTCATGAATTGAAAATCAAGTTTCGTTTGCTGGTCTGATCCCCATTCCCCAACCTAGTAATTGTGATTTGAATGCCCTACCTTTTCTGCTTTGATTATGGCTATCAATTCATCAATCCTCATTTTCTTCAATATTCTCTCTCCTCCTTAGCCTAACTTACTTTGATTTTTGTGAAAGCCTAAGTTAATCTAACTTCTTAATCTCATTGCCATCTATCCTGTATTAGGTGCACATTGCGCACACTCTTTGTCACATGGTATCCCAATTTATTTTATTATCTAAACCACAAGTAAATTAATACTAATTTCTATTGTGGGCTACTAATGTGTCCAACTAATGGATACTGTCTTTAAGGAACTCTTTATTTAAGAAATATTGTTTCATCTCTCAAAAAAAAACTTTCTCCTTTCGTTTTTTTAGTTGCAATATTGCGATGGGTATGTTTTTGTTATGCTTTTGTGTTCTATACATTTTAATTTTCATGAATTTATTTGAAATATTTTGATTTTTTTAAAAAAATTTATTAGATCTTATCTAAACTTATCTCGATATTTGAAACTAATTGAAACTTTCCGCCGAAATTATTTTCTAGTATTGAAGCTTATTGTAACTTATCGAAATTTAATAAACTTGGGATCTATTGTCCATAACTTATTTAAATAAGTTTCACAAAAAATGAGGGTTTTAATTCTACACTACGGTGTACCATGCTCAAGTTATTTTTGCTTATTTGCTAATTTGAAAAGCTCTCACAGGCGAATTTTGAAATGAGCAATGGGTAAGATAATAGCATTGAGTGTACGATGTTTATATGGTACATCCGAATGTATGATAATTCTATTGTAAGTTAAGCTACAACGATACGTTAGCAAGAATAAGTTCATAAAGAATAAATTCACCAAAAATAAGTTAAATTCAATAAAAATTGATTTATCAAAATATGTTAAGTTCAACTACCTAAAAACAGGCAAAGTGAGTTATCAAAATAATTTAACAACAATATATGAAGTTCAGCAAAAGTAAGTTAAAGAAATAGAGCATTATCAAATTTCATTTGAGTTTCTTGGTCATAAAATCTCTTTAGCGCTATTCTATAGGGAAGAGCAGAGGAACACCAAAAAAGAAACAAGAGAAAACCAAAAAGTAAATAAGAATATTCTAACTGTTTTCACTAGATAGAGTGTTAAAGGAATCGCGTGAATCAAACAAATTGCACAATAATCAAAAAGCAAACAACAATTAAGAACACTAGAATTTTTAACAAGGTTCACTATTAATGAAATAACTACCGTCCTATGGGCAAAGGATACTCTTTTATTATGAACTGATGCAATTACATATTACAATAGGTATGAATTCACTCAAAACACACTTTGATGAATTTCACAAAACTCTACCTTTGGATCTCTCTATTGTCAATTTTAATTTCGGTGTACTTTGTGGTAAATACTCTCTATGATAAATGTTGTCATACTCTGAGCCATAAACGACCATTAGATATATATAGGAGTAAACGTAAACCTAAACAAAGTAGAAACATGGGACAGAGTTCGGTGCATATGAGTGTAGCCCATCCGAGCTAAAAACCAGCCTACCCGTGCACGAAACAACTAGGCGTTCTCGTTTCTCCTATACAAATTGTCGCTTGAGTTGACAGAGGCTCGCCTGATCGAGCCCACATCTAGCATGTCCGGGGGCAATGTTACCGTTGTGTTGTACGCCATTTCTTCGTCTTTCCTTTGTATTCCGTGTACACCATATACATAACAAAACATCAAAGATCAAGCCACATTTCTTACAATGATAATTAACCACTTCAACAACTAAATCTTCTACTACTTTCGCACGCATCATGAGCATTAGAGGCTAGTTAATTAAAGCCAAGACAACACATTCTTAGAAGTTTTTATTAAATATAAATTTTCCCAAAATTTTGCTCAGGAAAAACGAATTCTAAATTCTATTGTTACTTCGTTCCACCATCGACGTAATGTTCAGGATGAAATTACTGATTGAGCCTTGATAAAAATTCAATTGAAGGGTAATGCTCTGTTCTTTGGTACTGAATAAAGTTAAACTGTACTGAAAAAAAACTTAACAGAATTAAACTGAAATAAAGTGAACTGTAATGAAAATTTTCAATCAACCTATTATAAAAAGAACATACCCTAAAAAACCATAAAGTTGAAACTATTTTTTGGTTGAGCCGTAGGAAAAAATCCATTGAATGTGAAAAAAAAATCCCCTCCTGTATCCTACGCCTTAACGGCGCATGATAGTAACAAAAAAGCCAATTAGGTTCAATTTTTTAAAAATTTGAAAGCTATGGTGCTTTATCATAAAATTAAAATAATCACCTAATTTTTACTACTACTCTCTAGTCTCTAGTCTCTATTTCCCTCCTTGGCTCCTTCTCTCATTCTTTCTCTTTCCAAGCTAAGCTCCAGCTTTGGTGACGTAAATCAACTCACACTCACTCTTCCCTTCTTCTAATTAACCCCCCTAATTCCATTTCCCAAATCTATTTGTTTCTCAATTAATTCTCCAAATTCACATCTTTCAACATTACCCCCAATTTTCTCAACATTATGATAATATTATACCAAATCTATTGATGTTTATTACTATCATTATGTCGGACGCTCAATTTCATAACAAAACTTCTGATTTCTAGGGTTTGTTTTTGTTGGGTTTTTTCCGAATCGAATTCAAGAATGCCGGCACCTCAGAAATCAAAGCCGGAGAGAGTCGATTCTGGTAAAAGACAACAAGAACAACAACAACAGCAGCTCCGACGAGACCCATATGAAGTTCTTGGCGTTTCTCGCAACTCTACTGATCAAGATATTAAATCCGCTTATCGCAAATTAGCCCTCAAGTATGTTCCTTTTTTTTTTACACCATTTGCTAATTTTTAATTGGTTTTCATGTCTTTATATTTGGCATTTATTGTTTGTTATTTAATATACTTCATTTCTATTATAGTTTATGTATTCTTTGCTGTCTGAGGATTTATTTTTAGTTTTTCTGTTTGAAAGTTGAGGAATTTATTTGACAATTCAATTTGTAACTTAATTGGTGTTAATGGGTTGGAACAAGTTTGAATTTTTTGGTGAAAGGAATGGTAAGAATGTTATATTATGGACCAAAAGAGACTTGCATCTTGCGCGGCCCATAAGGGCCTATTCTCCCAACTTATTTTCAGTTTAGTTTTCGATAATACTTTTACTCTCACGTATCACAATTCAGTTTAGTTCACTTATGCCGAAGAGAACAAACCCTAACTCAAAAAAGAAAGAACTCATAGTTTGATTTCTAAGAAAGATTACTTAATTCTTAATCTTTTGAGGAATATGTCATCATTGGTTGGGAATTTGATATCTCGAGGGAGGTGGAAGGAAGGTTTGGTTGAGCCGTAATTTGTGGTAATTTGCTAACTGACAAAGAAGGAGTGGAGAAGTATTCTGTTGAAGGGTTCAATTGGATAATGCAGTCTAAACATTTTTGAGTAATCAACATTAGTAATTCTTTGTTGAATGGGGATTTGTCATATTGGCTTCAGGAGTCTCTTGCGTTGGGCCCTTTAAGTTAGATTGAAGTAGGGTATGGTTTATTTAAAGAGAAGTTGTGAGTTGCTGTCAATCTTTCCTTAGGTGGGGCTTCCATGATTAAAATGATAGATGACTTGCTTCTGGCAGCAGGGACTTGGGCCGTTGGATGGCCCGTGTAAGATTTTATTAATTGGGTATTGGCTCTTCTATGCCATTAAGTAACCAATTTTAGTGACACCTTTAGTTAGAAAGGGAAACATTGATTGGTTCCTTCAGTTGGATTGTCTTGCTTCTGCAAGTTTTACTGGCAAAACAGCACAGTGTTCTGTTATATCTTGGTTTCTTTCTGTGGAATAAAGTCCGTTCTAATAGAGGCCTTCTTATTTCTTTTGATCAAGTCCATTTGGAGAAGGGGAATGCTTGCGATCTGTGCAAGGACTCCGTGTGTATTGGATTCTGGTTTATTCTTGTTGGAATTACTAACAGAACATAAAGATACTCTTGAAGGAGGCTTTTATGCATATCAAGAGGATATGGAATGCATAGGAATCAAGTAAATAAATAGTTCTTTAAAGACTCTACTACTTTATTGTCATTGTTGGCTTTAAAAAATATGCTCTCAAATTCAGATGGTTAATTTATAAGAGGGCAACTTACATCTGTACATTGTCGTATCCGACATCTTAATGTGTCAACAACATGGTTTTGTGATGGTGGAGACTTTTTGTGTGGATAGATGTGGTGGAAACTTCATACTGACTTGAAAAGCCCTCTTAGAAGGCTTTCTGAGTATAAGATCCGTTGGAGTTTTGTTGTCAGAAATTAAAAAAAATACCAATGAACTTTTGTTTGGGTAGCAAAAGAAGAGAGCAAGGCCTTAAGTTGGACTTGGGTTATGCACATCGAATTGACTAATTCTGTGACTTGAATGGTGCAATATATCACACACTAGTATGCAATTGGTATGACTACAAATGACCAGTTTAGATTTGCAAGTAACATGAGAAAGGTATTCATGAATCATGATCATACTGTTCATGTCTCTGTTACTAGAGAGGACCTGTTCCTTGAAGAAAGAACATTAGCATGTCTGAAATGAAAGCAATATCTGTAAGTAAGCTGAGAAATTTTACATACCATAGCCTTGTTAATATTTATGCGGTTATTCAGATTGGTTGTTGCTTGTTGCATCAATCTGCCATTTACCTTCTATCTTTCCTCTTGCAGAGGGATAGAATGCTGCTGCTGTAAGCTTTTCTTCTTCTCATCTAGTTTATCAACTTAATGATTGAGTTAGAATACATTGGATGAATAAAGCCAATGCAGATTATCTAGCGGAACAGCTTATTGAGTAACTTTGTACCTGTAACTTCCTAGACATACAGGATGAACCAGCAACATGCATTTCATATTACTGTGCAGTTATTGGAAAGTTACCTCCAAGCCTCTCTCAAGCACCTCGATTTCCTTCTCTAATCTGTCTTCTGGGGTCACTGGCGAATTGTAAGGGTATTAGAGGCTTGCTAGAACTCTTGTGGGTTCCTGTTACTGATTTGCATTGTTTTCCTCATTCTACTAGTTCCTGCTTGGCTCTCCTCTATCTCTATATTCCTTCTTTTTCTCTATGGAAGACCTAAGAACAAGATAGAAGCTATATGGAGTCTCCTTGTTGGCTGCCTGCGTCTGACAGGAGGCATCTTTGTTTCCCATGATCAATCTTCAGCTAAACCTATCGTTGAGGCTGCCTCTCTTTCTCTCATTAGTTGTCGGCAGCTCTGTCAAGGCATTATCTTTAGCCAAATTCAAAATTCAGCCTTTACAATGCAGCGGAACCTGTCAAATTTGTGTCAAAGTGGGATATCTAGTAGGTCCCTCTGTAGGAATGACAGGAAGAGGAAGGAGGAAAGAGAAAACGCGGAGGTTTTTTGTGGGGGAAGATAGACCTCCCATGAAGCTCAATAGATCTTTCTGGCTATACAGTGATCCAAGCTACTTATCCTTCGGATTGGGGACTGGGTGGGTTCATGATGCTAAGAGAGGGACAAATACTTCCTAATTTATGTTTATACATTAAATTTAACATCTTCACTTGTTTTGGAAATAAAAAAAGATGCAGAGGTGCCGCTATTCTTTTCTATTTATTGAAATTCAAAACAAATGATGGTTGGTTAAAGCCATTTGTGAAGGTCACTGGTCTGAAATACTTGGTAAATGGCTGAGTACTTAACTTCTAGCTTGGACTTTGAAATGACTTGAGGTTACTATTAATAAAATTAATAATGCAGTGGTAGAGGTGACTTTGATTTTATCGTCTGCGTGGCAGGGTTTAAGAGGGTGTAGACATATGTGCATGAATAATGATTACACAGATTAGGAAGTGGTGGAAAGTAGAGTGATCCGTGGATCTGCTGCATAGTAGATTCAAGGACTAAGGTCATTGTACTATATAAGGTTGATGTTGCTGTTCCGGTTCTATGTATTCCTATTACCTAACATGTTGTAGTACGAGATGTCAAAGGGCTTGGCGATATGTTGCTTCTCACTCCTGTGATCTCTTCGTGACTCCTAGATTGTCAAAGAATCAAGGGGAAGAAGGAGACCAACGAATAGAAACAGGAAGTCAGGAACTCATGCCTTCTTCTATACATTGATTGTAGTGTTACACATGGAATTTCATCATAGATTATGTCGGAAATACTTTGTTAAAGCACCATCATTTCGAAAAAACCAGGTTGGGATTATTAGTGTTTTGTATTACAGTCTCACTATGTATTCACCTTAAGGTGTACAACGTGTGGAATATGCTAGTATGATGTAGATCAGAGATTAGATAGATAAATCACGCTTGTGCTTTCTGTTCCAGAAACTTGATTTGTGCTAGGACTTGGGTTTAGAAGTCAAAGGCAAATGAAGGTGGTATATCGCATTATAAATAGCTGATATGTGCTTTTATCATCCTTGAAAAGCATGCCTACTAAAAGTAGTGAGGATGACAGATATACCAAGCTGCTCTTCGGTATGATTTTAGTGATTGTCATTACAATTCAAAATTAGATAATTGTTGCGTTATTTTCAGGTATCATCCTGACAAGAATGCAAATGATCCTAAGGCCGCAGATATGTTCAAAGAGGTCACTTTCTCTTACAACATACTATCAGATCCTGAGAAAAGGCGCCAGTTTGACGCTGCTGGTTTTGAGGTGAGAAAACGCAAAGGGATGTGATGTTGTTACTGTGTTTTCTTTTTCCAAGTGAAGGTGTATAATTACTTTAATAACACATCTAATTTTCTCCCCTTTGGCTTTCCATTTTATATCTCAAAGTTGTCTGAATTTGCTTTTACTTGCTAACTAGGCTGTTGAATCTGAAAGTCAAGAACTTGAGCTCGATCTTTCAAGTTTGGGCACCGTAAATACAATGTTTGCAGCGTTATTTAGGTAACCATCCCCCCTTTTTTTTGGATTTTGTGCATTCATTCTAATTTTTTTTTACACCGAACTATGTGATACTTCTATACCGAAGTTATGATCTTTATCCTAGTACTTCTAACTTTTGTGGTTATGTTCTTTTTTGTGAGACAGCAAACTTGGTGTACCCATCAAGACTACAGTCTCAGCAACAGTGTTGGAAGAGGCATTGAATGGCAGGGTATCTGTCTCACCTCTTCCATTGGGCCAGCCCCTATTTAGAAAGGTAAAAATTTAAGTGCATGTAAATTATCTCTCTATTAAAGAGTTCTTTTAGATTGCTTTTTGAATCCCAACTTGGTTTACAGGTGGAGAAACAATCTGCCCATTTTTACTCTGTCACAATAACTGAAGAGGACGCGCGGGGTGGATTTGTCTGCCGTGTGCAATCTTCTGATAAAAGCAAATTTAAGGTTTGTGCTATACTGTAGTAATGCTTCCATTTAGCATATCAGTTTTCGAGCTAAGGTCTGATCTAGCCTGACGTGAGTGTTTGACCTAGTGTGATGGGTTCCCTATGCCATACCTAACGTCCTAACCTTGCTAATGATTTGGATAAGATAGTGGACACGTGAAGTAATGGTTAATCATCGTGTTTTAAGATGTATGAATGCTTTTCTGTTTACATGGTATTGACTTTTTTCGAGTGTGGACAAATGTAAATTTGCTGGCATCATAAATCATTTATCTTCCACACTTAAAACAAACTCTTCATTATACATTTATTGTTTGCATAACTGATCAAAAGCCGACACCTATTGTTCTCATAGAAGAGCTTGTTGGATCTTCTCATTTCTTTCTGTACTTGCAAGTTCAGGAAAAAGAAACAGAGAATCAGAAGTGGTTTATAAGTGTTTTACAACACTAATTGTAAGATTTAGTTTGATGTTTCAGATATAAACAATCTGTGCACATAGAAATGATGGTTCCATAAGTTGGAACGCCAATTATTCTGGAGCATTGGCTTCTGGAATGCTTTGCTAGCCATATTCGAGGGGGGAAACAGAACATACTGGCTTTGGACTTGTCACTTGCTACTTTCTGTTTTTTTTTTTCTCTGAAGTTGACTAATAGTGCAATATCATTACTGCTTATTGAAATGTGCCTTTTGTGCAGTTGTTGTATTTTGAACAGGAAGAGAATGGTGGTTTAAGTCTTGCCCTACAGGTATTTCATATTTCTCTTCTCAATATGATTTGTTGATATGACTGAAACCTTAGAAGCTAATAATTTTTCTGGTGATCCCTGAAAAATTGTTTTAATTAGAAGCATATTACCACGGTCTTTCATGATGTGTTATAGCCTAGATTTCAGCAATAAGAGAATGATAGTGATGTTATAACAGCAGCAGTAAAGCACAGCAGAAGCACAACCGAATAGGATGCCAAAAATAGGAAGAAGGGAGAATGTTGTATGAAAGCTTAAAATATACGTACACAACTTTCGAGTAGTTGTCACTCCCAAGACTAAGCTACAATACCTAATTAATTCTCAACTTTTCTGAATGAGTCCCCACTAAAATAGTGACCTCCTATATATAGCCCACCTCACTCTTATTTCTTCCTTTTGATTGGAACACACACACTTAATTAATTTCCCTTGTTACCCTTCCCTTTTTCTTACATTAAGGTTGATTCATTACATGATGTACTGCTATTATTATCTTCCCTGCTCTTAATTTTTAGAAAACAAGGATACTGAGAGGAGCCCTAGATACTCTTGCTGTCTTTATATTAATCAACTTTTACCTCACTAAAAGTGTTGGTAGCTGGGAGGGACTTGCGGATGTGGTTTGTTTTATCTATGCTGGTCTTTTGAAAGTGCTAAAGTCTTGCGTTTTTCAACGTAGGAAGACAGCGCCAAGAGCAGAAAGGTTACATGTGCTGGAATGTATTTTCTTGGGTTCCCTGTTTATCGTCTGGATCGCGCTTCTATTTCGGTGAGCTATCGTCATAATATTATATTCCAGTTATATACTTCAATAAGGACAAGTATATTTTATTTACATTATTATTGTGAATGCTGTAGGCGGCAGCTGCAAAGGATCCTGATGCTGCCTTCTTTAAAAAGCTAGATGGGTTTCAACCGTGTGAGCTGACTGAACTAAAAGCTGGCACCCATGTTTTTGCCGTTTATGGTTGGTGGATTTACATGTGCTCGAATTTGGTCCTTGTTTCTGTTTTCTACTAGACATAGCTGCTCCACCCATCCGATGATGAATCTCGCACTTTTTGTATTGGAATATCTCAAAATAATCTTCACACTTTCTTTTCAATCTCAATTACTAAAACGTCCTTCTTCCTTTTCCTGCTCTCTATCTGATCTATCTTTTTTCTCTTTCCATCTCAGTACTCTGTCTTACCTCGTTTTCTCTTGCTGTCCACGCTCAAAGTGTTCTATGCTACATTTAACAACTATTGCTGCTATAGTGGCCAATCTAACTGAACATTTTTGTTGTTGCGTGCAGGGGACAACTTTTTCAAAAGCGTGAGCTACACAATTGAAGCTCTTTGTGCTTCCCCTTTTATGAAGGAGAAGGATGACCTTAGGGAGGTGGAAGCACAATTGTTATCAAAAAGGGCGGAACTCTCAAAGTTCGAGAGTGAATACAGAGAGGTATCTGTTTGCTTTTGTTAAATAGTGTGTGCAAAGCTATTTGCTCTGCTTTCTTACATGTTGCTGCATGTGTAGGTTCTTACCCAATTTACTGAGATGACCAACAGATACACAAAAGAAATGCAAGCGGTAAGTTCGAAAAGACTTAGAAGAAGCTATTTTCCGACTGTCAACATAAAAATTTGCAAAACTCACATGCAATTGACTCCAAAAAATCTGCAGATTGATGACCTTTTAAAACAGCGAAATGAGGTACATGCCTCATATACAGTTGCTCCTCCAATGAAGCGTAGTTCCAGTAAAACGAAGAGGAGTTCAGCCAAAGAGCCTAAAGAAGAGGGGTATTCAAGAGAAAAGAAGCCGGTTAGGGAAAGGCTGAAGAAGAAGAAATGGTTTAACATCCACTTAAAGGTCGATAAAAGGAAGGCATGCTGATTACTGTAAGACAACGTGATAATATATACGCTTATTCATCTCTGGGTTTGCCCTTATGAGAATCTCTAATCCAGCTGTTTGGATTATTGGACAATCCGTGGCTTTGACTGTCGTAATGTGCCAAGGTTCAGGGTATGGGGCAAGCATGTCTTGGAAAATCAGTCTGTTCTCTTATGCAACTACCAATATGAATACATATTGGTTTTGCAACTCTTGTAAAGCATTAGTCATTCATTTTTATTGTAAAATTCATTCAATGTAGTTTATTTTCCCCATTTTTAGCTGTCCTTTTGTAAGAGATCCTCTCGTATTTTACGTATCCTGAGAATCAGCACGAGAGAACCCATAAATTAAATGCATACTTTATTCATTACTTGTGTCGGTGATGGTGGTGTAAATTGATAGTCATTAATAGAATTAATGGGATGTATCGTGCTTCTTGCAGCAGCCTTATCTCAAAATTTCTAAGTAAATTTCTTTAGTAGCAGAGGCAGTGGCAATTAAGGCCGGTGTGGTGGTGATAGCAGCTGGGGCAGGTGGCCAATGGTGCAGCAAATACCGAGCACAATCAGGCAATGTCTCCGATTTGTCACATGACCACTGTCTAACTCTTGTTACCATGCTCGTCCGAGCCAAAGGACAATCCTACTCACAAAAAAAATTGTGGTAAGCCTATACCTAGGGGTGTTAATGAGCCGAGCCTGCTCGCGAACTATTCGAATTCGGCTCGGTCAAAGCTCGGTCAAAGCTCGGCTCGGTGGGGCTCGACTCGAACTCGGGCTCGGCTCGAGTTTTAATGAGACGATACATGAGCCAGACTAAGCTCGGCTCGAAAATCTCGTGAGCGGCTCGAATTATTTTTACATCATATATTTACCAAAGTGATTACTATTCTCTTAGAATTAAACTCCCACATTGGCTAAGAAAAGAAGCACCAACCTTATTTTCTTTATAAATAGCTACTACTCCTTTATTTCCTCAACTTAGAGCTTGATTTTGTACCTCCTTGGATGATAGACAAAATTTATACTCAATTTCCTTCACAAAAGGAATAAAGTATATTTTAAAGTATTTGATTATTTAATAATTAATTATTTAAATACACTTAGAGTTTTTTTGTTACAAAGTTGGAAGTATTATTTAATGCATGAAGTCCCATGATTATTTTTCTTTAACAAAACATTGAGTCCCACATCGAAATTTTAGCAATGCTAAAAGGGAAACCAAGTTATAAAAGCATATGTTAGATAAGTTAAAAGAAACATGGAGTCCCACACCGAAATCTTAGCAATGCTAAGAGGGAATTCAAGTTATAACATCAAAATCTTAGCAATGCTAAGAGAGAAACCAAGTTATAAAATCATATCATGAGTTTGTTTTTATTCATGAAACTATGGACTCCCACATCGAAATCATAGCAATGATAAGAGGGAAACCAAGTTATAAAATCATATGATGAGTTTGTTTTTATTCATCAAACTATGGAATCCCACATTGAAATCTTAGCAATGCTAAGAGGGAAACCAAATTATAAAATCATATGATGAGTTTGTTTTTATTTATCAAACTATGGAATCCCACATCGAATCTTAGTAATGCTAAGAGGGAAACCAAGTTATAAAATCAAATGATTGGTGAGTGGGTAAGAAACGAGCCACGAGCTCGAGCCGAGCCGCGAGCTTGACGAGCCACGAGCTCGAGCCGAGCCGCGAGCTTGACGAGCCACGAGCTCGAGCCGAGCCGCGAGTAGAGTCTCACGAGCTCGAGCCGAGCTCAAATATCGAGGCTCGACGAGCCACGAGCTCGAGCCGAGCCGCGGGTAAAGCCTCACGAGCTCGAGCCGAACTTGTCAGTATTCGGGCTCGGCTTGGCTCATTAACACCCCTACCTATACCTAATCCTTTTTGTTGTCCTTTCTTGAACTGAGAGATTGATGAAGTTGATAATTGATAGAAGGCTTCAGTCATGACAGGAAACATAAAATTATTTTGCAAATTGAATGTTGTCCCTCCTTTTGTGGGACTAACCAGCAAACAAAAAATATAGTGATATGCATGTTGATCGTTCACAATTTTACAGTTGCTTAAGTGCTAAACAAGATTGAGTGAGCTAAGTTCATCTGCCTCGTGTACCGTAAGTTCTTCGAAGTAAGTTGGTCGAAGTAGCAGCTTCCTCATATGAACATAGCTCTTTCTCACACTATGGTTGAGATGAAGGGGTGTATGATCAGTTTCTTCCCAAGTTTAAAGCCCTGAGAAGTGAGAAGGTATGTCGGATGCGAAAATCGATATATGGATTGTGCCGGACTCCTCAAAATTGGTTAAAAGAATTTGTTTTAAAACAATCTTTATACAAATTTCATTAATTAGCAATTTCAAGGGAAGTGCAGTCTTGCCTAATTACTCACTCATGGAATTTTCATGAGATTTTAACAAGTCATACCACAAAATAGAATAATTAAGTCTGAGAAGTTACTTCTACTGTCATTTGGCTTTAGAACAGAGAACAGATCCTCCGTTGGACTTGAAAATATTACAGATTCCATTTCGTCGATTGATGGCTATAGCTCATGTCCGGTTCGCGATATATGTTAATTATTCAGAAACTAGGAACAAACAACAATTTCTACACTAGCAATATTAGTAGGATAATATGGCGAAAATGTATAATGAAAATCTTAGTTACAAACGAGAGTACAATTACATACAATAATCAAATCAAACTATAAAAAAGGCAATGAAATCAAATTGATGACCCAACTCCCTCATCAACAAAACATCATTACTTAAAAAAAAAATTTGTTCATTTTTTCCCTTTAGATTCAACGATCTCATTTCTACAAGAGTAAAAATAAATTTCATTTTTTCATTTCTTTTTCTTCTCCTAATTAGAATTCATTTTCTTCTCATATTCAAGTTCCTGACTGTTTGTTGAAGGTATCACACCTGTGTCTAACTTCTCCATTCTTGCCAGTTTTAACATCGTACACACTAACCTTCAACATTGCCTTCGCAAAGTCATTAAAGAAAGCTGTCTCATCAGCAGCATAGAGGTCTACTATAGGCTTGGTTTGTGGGTCGTCTGCCATGGCCTGATCTGTCGCAAGGAGGCCCAATCCACGCTGGAGGTTCTTGTAGTACATGTTGTCAAACTTTCCAGGGGTTATAACATCGTTGAATGCCGCCATGGTTCGATCCTTGGTGTAGTTGGCACACAACCTCTTGAGCCCCTCGGCATATTTTGGGTTCAACTTTGGGTCCACGGGCTGGGTTTTGCTGTAATGAAAGATTCGGTTGCTGAACTCAGCACAGTGAGAGAACCCAATTGTGTGAGCCCCTACAAGAGCCACCATCTCCTGGACTGTGAACCCCTTGGCTTTGAACATGTTAATGATATGACCCATGGTCATGTTTGGAAGGGCCAAGTTACCCATCACTCGCGAGGCCTAGTAAATATCATCAAGGCATTGCAATATATTAGTATGTTTTTAGTAATATGTTGTCCTACCTCGTACGACTCTCTCCGTCCTTAAAAGTATTTTTCACATTAGGGTTGGCAACAACAAAGATTAAGATCAACAGTTAATTGCAACAGAAAATTTAGTATGACCAGAGAAATCGATGGTAAAAACTAAATTAGAAAGCAACATGAATTAAATTAGAAAGCAACAGGATAGATAGAGGGGGAAAAACGATGTAACAAAGGTAATAATTGTTTTTAACTCGAAAAAGAAGTCTAGAAAACATTTGATAGAAAACTTTGGAAACATCTAAGAATATGAAGAGTATATTACCTCTTTTTTATTAGGGAAATTTGTCAGAAACAACCTTTTAATTTTTTTTTTGCGAGAAACAACCTTGTATATTTTTTTTTTTGCGAGAAACAACCTTGTATGATTTTTATTTTGCGAGAACACACCTTATCACTCTTTTCCGGCGTTGACCACAAGTTTCCGGCCTTGACCAAGTCAAATTTGCTATTTGCACTCCTTCTTTCTTATTTCCACACTCCTTTTCCCTCCTTTGTTCCCCACTATATAAATCCCATGTTTTTAAAACCCAAAAAGTTCTTTCTCTTCCACGCAAATTTGACTTGGTCAAGGCCGGAAACTTGTGGTCAACGCCGGAAAAGAGTGATAAGGTGTGTTCTCGCAAAAAAAATATACAAGGTTGTTTCTCGCAAAAAAAAATTTAAAAGGTTGTTTCTCGCAAAAAAAATATATACAAGGTTGTTTCTCGCAAAAAAAAAATTTAAAAGGTTGTTTTTCGCAAAAAAGTGTATTTAAAAGGTTGTTTCTGACAAATTTGCGTTTTTATTAATTGGAATGTTGTGACTCTTGCACTATTCATTTATTAACCTTGATTGGAAATCTGTGACTTAATTCGTCATATATTTAGTATATAACATTTGTGACATAATGTTTTCTATGTTGAGTTTCAAAAAGATCATATTTCTTGCAACTTCATGATGTCAAGCCTCTGATTGTATGTAAACTTCACTAAACATTGGCTAAATAGCTAATCTAAACAACTGGACAATATCTAGTTATGCCAATGCACCCTTATATCCAAGCTATTCTCCCATTACATCGAGTTATGCAAATGCACCATTATACAGAAGCTAAACGTAGAAAGCTGTCCATTGTTGCCGCTTAAATCCTTATCACACTCTCCTACACACATCCCCCCCTATGTAACTTAAACTTATAATTATTTTTTTCTATACTTAAACTACTATAAATATTATGAGATTACGCGTCTTTTCTAGGGTTCACCATGCCCTTAATCAACTAAATTTTTCGTTTGAGTTTTATTTTGTAGGTCAAAAATGAATCATACTTATATTTTAAAGTGTGTTCATCACACACATTTAGACAAACCGAAAAATAAAACTGATTGGTTGAGTCTCATAACTCCAAAGGTGCTACCACATATCACATGGATGAGGCATCAGAGTGAGGGATAGCTAGGTTGGTTAGAGCATCTCTCCTAGTTTCAGGAGGTCTTGGGATCGATCCTCATCCCACCCTAAGTGGCTCATACGCAACAAAAGAAAAAAAAAACATGCATAAGGCATCACCATAATAAGATTGAGTAAAGAAGGAAGGGGATGAATCAAACCTCAGAAACAAGGCCATCCTTACGTCCAAGGGGAACTTCATAGAAAGGACCACCAGTCATCTTAACAAGGTTCCTAGCAGCTGTAGCCAAAATATCAGTACAAGAAACAATTCCAGGGCATTCTAACTCAAGTGCTGTCTTAACACGAGTCACGAGATCGAAGGCGTCTCCTGGAAGAGAAAGATTAATGTCAGCATCTCTTTCTGCCTTGCCATGAAAATGGTTCGATGCCACGAGTGTCGAGCCATCACATCCATCCACCATGCAGTCATGGAAGAAAACCCTAACCACTGCTGCTGCCGTGGTAGGTGTTTCTGCCTGCTTTGCTGTTATTATCCGATTCGTGATCTCGTCGAAACCAGGGCATGTTTTCTTGTAGTAATCCTTGGTAAGATGAGGATGAGGGCGAGGATGATGATGCTTCTTTGTTTCTGCTCCCAATGTGATGATAGGGAGGAGGAAAAGGATAACCAAGGTAGGAGAAATTATTACATTATTTTTTGATGATAATAATCTCGCCATTGTAAGAAATGGCGTTTTTTTGGTGTTTTGTTTTAGTTTATATCTTTTCCTTTTTATTTTTTGTTTCTAGTTTTTTGTTTAGGTTAAAGAGGCGTTGAGAAATTTTAGTAGGGGGAGAAAATGTAGATATGTAAATGTGTGGAGTTTAGTGAGGGAAAAGTTGGAAAATTGTCTAGATTAAGAAGTTTAGGGGGTTATTTTTTACATTTGAAAAGAGAAGGGTTTGTGGTGGAGAGGAATTAAAGGAGAGATTTGGATATATTTGGAGTTTTTGATAAGAAAGAAGAGTTGTAGGTCCTTTATATTTTGCATGTATTTGGAAGGAAAATATGGTAAGAGAAGGGAAAATGAGTTCATGATTTAACTAAAAATTGGAGGTATAATGTGGGATTAGGAAGGATATAGAAGGTGCCAAATTTAGCGTGTCTAAGTCTAATATCTCTAATATGAAACTTGTTGACCTAGTCTTACTATTTCTTTTATCACCTTGTGTTTTTTTAATCATTAATTAAGCTCATCATGATAAATGGGAAGTTGCTCTTGTTTGAAAAAAATATTTCGTCTTATATCGTATATTTGTGAGTAATCCTAACAATTACATGAATAATAATGTGAAACCCATATTTTGAAAAGATATAGATGATAGAAGTTATTGATCCGGAGTTGTTTTTGAGATTTGAGAGCGATTTTATTCAATTGTATCAAAGAAAAATATTACCCAATTGTTTAGACTAGAATAATTATGTTAATATCTATGGGTATTCCTAGAAGATTGTTCTACAACCAACTTTGTATAGATGCATACTACTTTCATTTCGCAATATATGCAACATTGGAAAATTTGCACTATTTATAGAATAGTTTTGACCATATTTCTTTACCAATATGTTGAGATAAGTAAGTGAGGTTCACATAAAATCATAGAATCTCACCTATGTTATCATGTGGTGCACCACATTAGATTACTTTTCTTCTAAATTCTGTTAGCATAATCTTGTAACTAACTCTAACTAGCTTAGATTCTCTATTGTACTATCCTATAAATAGCCTCTTGTGTAATAAATCATTCTCACTTGAATCATTCAAGAGATCATCAATGAAGTACCTTATTCTCTCTCGTTTTTCCTCTTCTCTTTCTTTGCTTATTGCTTTACAAAGCCGTCAACTATTATATGGAGCAATAAAGATCATTATCATATGTGATCATCTTGATCACTTTAACACAATATAAAGAAGAAATGTTATCATATGATATATTGTTGGATTAATCTCGATATGAATATTCAAAATATCAAATTTTTATAATTTTTACTTAGCAATAACTAGAGTTATTAATGGCCAAAGTAGTGTATTGATATGTGTGCAAGTCCATATGTTTCATGTATTGTGAAACAGAGGTAGTATTTTCTACACATTATTGTAGCACAATACATAACTGGTTTACCCGGGAAAAAAATTACGTTAACGTTCCGCATCTTCATTGCCACAAATCATATTGAGAGACGTACAATCTCGAGTTGATAATTTATTCAATATAGAAAATGTACTGAGGTAGGATTTAGGAATTAGTAGTAGATTTCTCAAGCCAAAGGCAAAACTATATACGCAATCAACACATAAATAATGTGATATACTCCCAATACTTATTTATCTGCCCCGTTTTTACTTAATAAGCTTATCCACACATCTATTTATACATTAATAACTTTGACTATGTATGAGTACTTCAAAAGTATATAAGTCAATAATTTGAAGAACCTAATTGAGACAAATCATACAACATCTTACATATTGATATTTGGTTTCATGTATTGACAGGAGAATATGATCACAATAAAATATTGGAATGGTGCAAAAAGTTCAAGAAGAAGAATTTAGAAAAAATATATTGACCCAAATACGTATAATCTTAGATGTGTACATGTGTGAACTTAAACAAAAAAATGAACAAAAAAAATCTCTGTATCAACTTGCAAGCAGTAAGTGAGTGTATATCTCCAATCACAACCAAATGGTAAAAAGTATGACAGACGAAGCAAATGAAACTAGCTTGAAAGTTGAATTATTAGGGTAATTTGGTAATTAGACTCTTAGTAGACTTGTAAAAGATATTTTGTATCTCTATATATATAACATACCAGGCAACCTAAACAGGTTAGCCAATCATTATTCTCAATACTTGCACATGGTATCAAGAGCCCTAGGTTAACAATTTTTTTTAGCTTCCGCGCGTTTTCTTAGCCTCACGGTTTTCTTTATTTTTTAAATAATAAAAACCCTAGCTTTCCGGCCAAGCATGCTGCTGCCGCCTCCTCCTCCTCCGGTGTACCCACCGACGAGCCACCAAGAACACCGCTGCACCGGCCTTCCGCGGCCGCCCCTGAGCGCGTCTCCCACCAAGACGCCCTGCGCGCTCCTGCTTTCACGCAAGCAGCGCCCTCTTCAGCACCTCTTTTTGGTTCGTTTGCGGCCACCTCGGCCTGGCCCACACAGCCACCACAGGTCGCCAATCATGGTGGTTCATCAAGCCCATTCGCGGGCAGTCCTTCCTTGGTCCGCACACCACCAAGATTTCCACCAGGTTTCACGTAACCTCTTGGTGATGGTGTGTTTCAACCGCTTCCTTTTGGCTCCTCCATTAGCGGTTCTTCTTTGGGTTTTATGAACCCTCAAGCGTAGTCGCTGCCACCGCTGCCCCTAGCCGCTTCTTTGACAAATCAAGACATCACCCGGTTTGTCTCCATCAAATTATCGACTCCCGAAGATTATCTTATGTAGAAGACTCAAGTCACGTGTTTTCTTTGGACACATCAATTGCTTGGTATCGTCGAAGGTACAATTCCGGTTCCGTCTTCTACCTTAATTGATAATCTAGGTCAATCTTTGCCTAATCCATAATTTTATGAGTATATGAGACTTGATCAACAAATTTAATTGTGGTTATATGCTTCGATTTCTCGTGATGTTATGATGGATGTGCTGTGCATGAATTACATACTGCTGTTGAGATTTGGAATAGATTGCAGACACGTTTCTGACATGCTAGCATGGCTCGATCTATGGAATTGAAAGGTAGACTTAGTCATATGAAGAAATCTGATCAGCAGACTATGGAAGTATTTTTACGTGAAATTAAGATAATTGTTGATTCCTTAGCTGTTATTCAGTGTCCTGTCTCTTCGTATGATTTGGTTCAATATACTTTGACTGCTTTGGATCAAGATCATGACTATGATGCACTGGTCACT
Source organism: Patellifolia procumbens (assembly GCA_947645195.1). NCBI lineage: Eukaryota > Viridiplantae > Streptophyta > Magnoliopsida > Caryophyllales > Amaranthaceae > Patellifolia > Patellifolia procumbens. The sequence continues at coordinate 351,607 of CANSGD010001379.1, read as the reverse complement.
ACTTTGTTACAATTTCAAACGTCGTTGTCGTTTGATGATCTCCGCCCCAAGCTTCTTCAGCATGAGCAGCGAATTAAGGCCAAGCGTGCCTATGAGGATACGACTACTGCACATCAGGCTTTAGTTGCTGTTCAGTCTGGCTCTTCGGGTTCTTCCTCCTCCTCTACGGGTGGTTTGAACTCTAAGGGTCAAGGGGGTGGAAAGAACAAGAATCGAAACAATCGTAACAAGGGTGGTCGTGGCAACAATGGTGGTCGTGGCAATGGAGGACAGGGTGGTCGTGGCAATGCAGCCCAAAATAATGGTATGGGTAATTTTCATAATGTTTCATATGTTGATTATTCTTGTGCCAACTATATTGCTAATGATTTGTCTTCAGCAGGAAGTAATCCTTCTAACGGCAATTCAGCCAATACCCCTTCCTCCGATACTTGTGGTCTTTGTTGGTATCCAGGTCACCAAGCAGCCTATTGTCCTCAGCGTTTCAATCACAGCTTTGTGCCTTCATCTCCTGATGGTGTCACACGTGCCCTAGCTGCACTGTCTGTTGGTGGTGAAACGAATGACTACGTTTGGTATCCAGATTCTGGAGCCGCATCTCACATGACCTCAGAGGAAGGTAAGCTATCTAATGCCCTTCCTTACACTGGTTCGAGTTCTATTGTTGTTGGTGATGGCACACGACTTCCCATTAATAAACTTGGCAATTTAACTCAGTCTACCCCTAATCGCCCCCTTCGCCTCACGAAGGTGTGTCATGTTCCCCAATTAAAACATGATCTGTTGTCTGTTCAAAAGTTATGTCAGGATAATTCTTGCATAGTTTGTTTTGACGAGTCTTCTGTTTGTGTTAAGGACAAGACCACGGGGGCGGTTCTGTTGCGGGGAATCAGTAGGAATGGTGTCTATCCTCTTCAGCCTTACATTCTTGAGTCAGAGTCGTCTTCCCAAGTCCGTTCAAAGTCTTCCCGAGTCTGCCCAGAGTCGTCTGTTCTCGCTCTCCTTGCAACCAAAGAGTCTGCAGATGTTGGGCATGCTCGCCTTGGAAACACTTCTGCTAGAGTTTTAGGAAATTTACGTTCTCAAAATTTGATTTCATGTACTTTAATATTCCATGATGATTGTGTTTATTGCAAAGTAGGAAAGGTACATCGTTTACCGTTTGAGTCTGTGACTCATCGTGCCCCTTATCCATTATATTTGATACATAGTGATCTTTGGCAATCGCCTATTAAATCAAATCAATTTTTTCAGTATTACGTGGTGTTTGTTGATGATTACTCGGCGTTCTACTACTGGTTATGCTGTTTTCCTAGGGAAGAATTTGATCTCTTGGCGCTCTAAGAAGCAACCTACTGTTTCGAAGTCTTCTACTGAAGCTGAGTATCGTGCTGTTTCCTACACAGCGGCCGAAATAATTTGGATACGTCAATTGTTTCCTACCATCTCTATTGTGACAATGTTTCTGCTATGTATCTTACTGCCAATCCTGTTCATCATGATCGTAGTAAGCATATTGATGTTGATTATCATTTTGTTCGTGAGATGGTAGCTAAAGGTGGACTTCAGGTCAAGCACGTTCCGACACAGTTGCAGGTTGCTGATATTTTTACTAAGGGTCTTTCTTCTGAGTTGTTTTGTAAACATCGTTCTAATCTATCCGTGATTCCTCCTCGTAAAGATTAAGGGGGTGTATTAGGGTAATTTGGTAATTAGACTCTTAGTAGGCTTGTAAAAGATATTTTTTATCTCTATATATATGACAAGCCAGGCAACCTAAACAGGTTAGTCAATCATTATTCTCAATACTTGCACATGAATGTTGATGTATCGAGGAACTTTGAGAGCTGAATGAAGTTCTTCCATTGTAAGGATTGAAATCAGGAGGGTTGGCGCCATTAGAACTCGGGGAAGGAGCACGAAAATTTGAAGGCGAACTTTCTGCAAATCTGGTTGATGGATTATTGGTAACAGATCTTGTAGTTGTAGGGATCCGTCTAGCAATACTAGTACTAGTTCTCCCTTCAGCCGTATGTGTAGTAGAAATACTAAGAACGATGATGCATATGACAATAGTAACTGCTGTTTTCTGGAAATAAGCCATTATGTAATAAAGAGATTTGTGTTGTGTATTGTAATATAATGTATGTATGTTTATAACTATATATATACTCCATGTTTGTCATAATAACATGGGTTGAATATGCTGCTCCTACTTTTTGACCAAGTTTACATAATTTTCGACTGGGTTTTGCAACTCGTACTTGAATGGTTCAATCCTAAATAAATGAGGTTGCCCTGCGCGATATATAGGTTGTTGGTCAAGGTTGTCTGCTTTATCTTTTGTCAACACACAAAAAAGGCTTGGAAACACAAAGTGTGTTATATTGCTGTTGCTTATTATTTTATTATATTTTTGACTCTTACTTCCTTACTATAACATCACATTTTATGTATGGTTATGCTACATTCCACTAGATTTTAGGCTTGTTAATAATGTAGTGTCTTTTAAGCTTTTTCAAAGACATTTGAGCCATTTGGAGGTGAAATGGACCATTTCGAAGCATGTAGTTTTTTGTTAGAGGCTTATGATCACATTCGAGATCATTTGGATGCATTGAAGTGTCATTCATATATGTTCAACAAATACCCAATCATGTTTCAACTAACCTAATTGGGTAATTTCCCATGCTTAGCCAAATATTGAAGATTCAAAGGGCCCAACTTTTGCCGGCGCCACAGATAGGGTTTTGCGTGGCACCTGATGCGACCGACATTAACCTGTCCAGGTTTGCGTCGGGCTTAGTTCCTCTCCGGGACTTCTATCCATAGATTTTTGCTTATTATAAATAGGTTTTAATGTCCATATTGTAACCTATCCTATGATTATTCAAGTTTTAGCTCTTTCATTCATACTTTTAGCATATAAACTCTTAGTTTATTAGCATTGGAGATATTGAAGATTGGATTCATCTTGAAAATTCAAGTATTATTAATTCAAGTTTGTTTTTCTTATTCTCTTGTCTTCTATTCAATTGTCTTCAAATATATTTAGGAAAAATTGACATGAAAAATCGCCCAATCTTCCACCACTAATACCACTTTTTGAAAAGCCAGGAATAATCCTACCTTTATACCTAATCTTCTCATAATAGTTCACATTACCTGCGACTTAATTGACCGGTTAACCAATGATGCTCCCTATTTCAACTCTCTACCATTTCATCTTCCATAGTACCCGTTATGAGAGTAGATACACATTTTATTTTTCTTTTACATTAGTTAGTTATTTTCTCTTGTATTAGCCTACTATATAAAGGCTCCTTCTCTTTTGTCATAACCAACTGATTGTATTTGGACTTCCGTTTAATTTTCTCTTATAACAGAATTATGTTTCATTCTCAATTTTCTCTCAATAAGAAATTAGCTCAGCTAATTCTACATGGTATCAGAGCTTCTCTCCTCTGTGAGATTGGTTCGAATTTCATTTCTCTTGTACTGAGATTTGAATTTACATTGTGCTTGAAGTTTGCGATTGGAAAAATCTTGCAAATTCTTCTTAAGCTGTTACAATGGTGACAACAGAGCAAACTGAAAATTCCGAAGTTCAATCTGTTTCCAACAATGGAGGTAATACGGATCCAGTTCAATCTGTTTCCAACAATGGAGGTAATACCGATCCGTTTTTCATTTCAAATTCTGATTCACCTACTGCTTCTCTTGTCTCGACCTTATTTTCTGGATCGAATTATCTGCGATGGCGTAGAAATGTCATGAGAGCCTTAGGAGCAAAGAATAAAATAGGTTTTATTGATGGAAGCATTGCTGAACCTCTTGAATCTCATCACGATTTTTCTAGATGGAAACGAGTAGATTACATGATTTTGAGTTGGTTATTAAGCTCTATGAAGAGTGAGATTGATGATGATTTTGCATATGTTGAATCTGCGGCAGAATTGTGGCAAGAAATTGGTGAAAGATTTGGTCAATCAAATGAACCACAAATCTTTCAATTGAACTTAGAACTTGTGAATCTGAAACAAGAGAATTTGTCGATTTTAGCTTATTATAGTAAAATCAAGAAACTATGGGATGAAATGCAATGTTTGAAACATTTTCCTATTTGTTCTTGTGGTGCTATATCTAAGTGTACCTGCGGTTTTTTGAAGAAACTTGCTGATTTGGAGAATGATGATAAGTTGATGCAATTTCTATTAGGGGTGAATAGTGGTTATGATACTGTTATTAGTAACATCCTTTCTCAAGATCCTTTACCTACAATAAATCGTGCTTATTCTATAGTGAAGCAGATTGAAAAACAGAAGGAGTTCAGTAGTCATAATGAACTAGCTGTTGAGAGTAGTGCCATGGCAGTTAGTAGATTTGCTTCTAAATCTATGAGAGGTGGTTTTCAGAATACTGGTACTGACAGAAGAGATTGGAAATCTCAGTCTAATAATGGTGATAGAAGAGATTGGAAGCTAGAGAAACAGAACAAATTTTGTGATCATTGTAAAGTCAAAGGACACACAATGGATCAATGCTTCAAGTTGATAGGGTACCCTGAATGGTACAATGCTATAAAATCTGGCAAAAGTGGTACTTCTCAAGGGAAGAAAATGGCTGCAATTGTTACTTCAGGGGCTTCTTTTGAGGAGACACCTTTGGAAGATGATGAACTCGATTCTTCAAACACTGTCAGTTCTTCTATGTTGGCTTCTATTTGTCAAGAATTTTTAAAGGCTATGAAGGGCAAACAAGCAGATATAGGAGTGGCTGCTAATTTTGCTCATTGTGCAGGTGATATTTCTTCTTTTTCATTTCATTCTGGAAATGTCAAAAGATTAAATAAGCATATGTGGATTATTGATTCAGGGGCCACTGATCATATGATATTTGATGAGAGTCTTTTTCTGAGCAAAAAGAAGTTAGACAAGAAAATTAAGGTTGGGTTACCAGATGGTACTTGCAAATTTGTAGAGTTTTCTGGTTATATACAGATAACTACTGAGTTAATTCTCAGAGATGTATTATTGGTTCAGGGGTTCAAACATAATTTGCTTTCTATAGGCAAGTTACTTGATCAGTATAGTGTGAAGGTGGTTTTTAACAAAGAGTCTTGTACATTTCAGGACCATTCCTCTAGCAGAATTCTTGCTGTGGGCAAGAGGTATCAAGATTTATATCTCTTTCATTCTGCTGCTGATACAAGTAACACTTGTCTTCTTGATGAATTTGTAGTGAAGAAAAGAGCAACACATGTTGTGATTGTAAATAGTAATAAGGATGACCATGCTATTCAATCTTCTTGTATTGTTGATCATGATTTGGATATTTTACATGCTAGACTAGGGCATGTTTCACTTTCAAAAATGAAGCATCTTGATATGTTTAGTTGCTCTGGAAAAAAGAATATCAGTGTGATGTATGTTTGTTAGCCAAATTTCATAAACTACCTTTTACAAGGAGTTTTCATAGAGCTCAGGAGTGTTTTGATCTCATACATCTTGATTTATGGGGTCCATATAAGGTGGCTGTTTTGGGAGGTGCCAAATATTTTGTAACAATAATTGATGATTGTAGTAGATCTACTTGGACTATTCTATTGAACAATAAAACTCAGGCTGCTAGGGTTTTTGAGAATTTTCTAGATATGGTGCACACTCAGTTTGGGAAGAAAGTTAAATGTATAAGATCTGATAATGGGACTGAGTTGATTAAGGAGCAATGCACAACTTTAATCAAGTCCAGAGGTATTATACATCAAAAGAGTGTGGTTGGAGTGGCACAACAAAATGGCAGAGTAGAAAGAAAGCATAGGCATTTGCTAGAGGTAGCTAGAGCTTTAAGGCTACAAGCTCATTTGCCTAAGCAGTTTTGGGGGCATTGCATATTGACAGCTACTTTCCTTATTAATATGCTTCCTTCTGTTGTTTTAAGATGGAAAACTCCATTTGAGGTTCTTTATGGAAAACTTCCTACTTATGATCATTTGAAGGTTTTTGGTTGCTTGTGCTATGCTTTTAACAAAGTGATGTATCACATTTATATATAGTTTTTAGATGCATTTAGATTGTATTTAGAACTCCTTTTTGAGCATTTAGGTGCATAATGACATGAATTACATAAGTTGTGCTCTACTACTCCCCGTTTGTGTGTTTCGATGATTTTCAGGATATTTTGATACAAAGTGATCATGAGTACCAAGGATGTAGCCTATTAATCGTTTGAGATGAAGGTAGCTTGCACAAGGATCACAATGCATCCGTTTGGGACAGTTTTGAGTTGGAATGAAGCAAAGAATTAGTGAAAGAAGTGCCAAAACTGACACACCTTCACTATTGTCATTATAACTTTTGATATAAAATTGATAATCAAGAAATTCCAATTGGGTTGTATTTTAGACTTCAAGAGCTTTCCAATGATAGGTCACACGCCCCAATCGGACTTCTAGTTTGAGAGATACGGCCTTCGCAAGTTGATGCAGAATTGCAGTTTAGCCACCCGATCGGGCGGGAATTGACCCGATCGGGCCTGGAGCACGGACAACTCTTTTTCCCGAAATTCTATCTTTTTCTATTCATTTTTTAATTAGATTTTGGGGCTATTATAAATAGCTATTCCTCATATTTTTAGAGAGATCTTTTTCTCTAGTTTTATTTTCCATAGTTCTTAGCTTTATTTTAGATTAAACACTTTAGATTAGATTAAAGGTGATTGAACCTCGGATTCGATTTCAATAAAAGTTCTTGCTTTCTGTCAATTGGTATTTTTCTCTACTCTAATCTCTTTTATTATTCTTAATTGCTTAGCTTAATTATTTATTCATTCATGATGCAATTATTAGGGTTTCATATTAGGTTTATTATTGTTGATTTAATTATGAGTGAGTAGTTTAATTTCTAGGGATTTAGAGAGGGAAGCTGTTTTATGTAAACTTGAAGAATACGGTATTTGTCCTGATGATGGACAGGTGTAGGGTTGATATTGGGAGGCTTGTGCTGAGATGTTGCTTCGTTCCCGAACCTACAAAAGGGGAAAACCAAACCGGAGGTTTGGGTTTGATTCCCTCTCCGATGCTTAAGTCAGTGTTCAATAGATAATAGCTGGGTATGAATTTTGACAGAGTAAGTTTAAGAGAGAGTTGTTGTGTACCTTTTACCTGATTATGAGGGACTATTTATAGTATCTATGTATAGAAAAGAGCACCCTAGGATGAAGGAATGTGATTGGTTAGGCAATGGGAGAGCGACACTTGTCATGGTCTGATTGTCCTGAGCCTTTTATCCAATCACCTTCTTCCTTTTTAGGGAATTTGGGCTGATTATTCCCTCTTTTAGGGAATAGTTGGGCCTCTTGTTTGCAGAATTGATGATATCATTAGCTCCCCATAACATGCTGCCACGTGTGGATGAGGGGGTGAGCCACGTGTCACCGATTCATTGGGCCATGTGGCGATCCCTGACTGGGCCACGTGTCCTCTTTAAATATGTTACAACATTTGCCCCTAAAAGGGAAGGTATCTGAATCCAATACTGATATATTTCCTTTTATTAGTAGTAATAATTCTAGTTTTACTGAAGTAAGTCCAATTGTACCGAAAGAAAGGGCCAATCAAATGATGTGGGATGCTGACGTGCCCCTCTCACAAGGTGACACGTGTAAAATTACTGTGGGAGGAGAGAGGTCTTTTTACCCTCCTATAAATATCCCCCCTCCTCTTCATTTCCTCACTTTCTGTTTTCAGAGTTTTGAGAGCATTCTAGAGAGAGAGATATTTTTAGAGAGAAGCACAGATCGTCCGAAGAGCCGCTTTTGTTCAACGTTCATCTGTCTTCAGCCCACCTGTCAAAGCTCGTCAGGTATCTTTCCTCCTTCCATTCTTTTATTTATTCATTTATTCTTTATAAATAAATGGAATCCTCATCCTCGTCCAACACCCTTGGCCGTCCGAGAGAGTGTCTAGGCCCTAGAAATAAGCTCCAAACATCCTCGAGTTCTTCTAGAGTTGGACCTTTTTTAGGCGGTCCCTTTGTGTATTTTTATGCCCATCAACCTTGTCCGACGTCCCAGTCTCTGCCTGTGCAGGGTATTCTGGCGCGCGTCAAGCAAACTGCTCGTTTAAGACGCCAGCTAATCCTTCCAACCTCTAGCTCAGAAATGGAGGAATCAACTGGTCGAGGCCCACAAAGGGGCCCTACTGAGATTCCAGAACGATCTCCCTATGGGGATGATATACAGCTAGGTGAACAAAGTCGACCCTATTGTGACCCAGAACCGTCCGTGGCAGGGCCGTCTGGGCTTCAGGAAGAGAACCCTCTTTTATATGATGATGATGAGGATGAGGAGCTTGTTGATGAGGTGGAGGTTGATGACGAAGCCCAAGGGGATGATGCAGAGGAAGCTGAGGAGGAGGACGAGGGAGATAGTGAGGACGAGGGAAGTGCTTCACCCACTCCATCTGAAATTCGCAGAACCCTAGGAGACTTAGCGGACCCTGGGACCATAAAGATAGATAGGGCTTGGCTAAAGAAGCTTGGAACTGATCCCTATCATTTATGGGCAGCTATTCCCATAACAGACTATGAGTTTGTCATTCCTTCTAAGGGGCAAACCGTTCTTGACGCCAAATACGGCCAATTTCCTGTTTATAAACTGGCCTTAGATTGTGGTCTTAGGTTTCCCCTTCACCCTTTCATAGAGGAGATACTGCGTCATTATAACCTCGGCCAAAGTCAACTGGCTCCCAATGCATGGCACAACGTCCTGACCTTTATAGCTACATGTGAGCTTAAAGGTTATCCCTTTTCTTTAGCCGCCTTCACTCACATGCACTATTTATCCAAGATGCCTAAGACGGTGGATGGCTCTTGGTTTAGTATATGTAATCGGACTGGCTTTATGACGGCTTGGGGTAAGTCGTCAAAGATGCATGGCTGGAAGTCTCACTTCCTTTATCTCCGGGCCCCCGACGAGGAAACAGCCAAACGTTATAGGTACCGTAGTCGTGCGGTTACCCATACTGGACGTGGAGCTCCCCTCCTGGGCCTGGAGAATAAATTTGACGACATGGTGGTTGACCACTTCAAAGTGGTGGAGTATAAAAAGGAGGATCGTCCAACCATCAAAGGCCCTGCCGGCTGGATACTCTTCAAGGAGAGATTTTATAGTAACAAATTTTTAGTGGCCGCTGGACTTTGGTTAGGCGAGGATAAAGGTAATCCAATTTTTATAATTCTCCTCTGCTCCATCATTATGTCCTTGTCTCACTTTGTTTTTATTGTTTGTTTTCCAGAGGAAGCCATATCATTGTTGACTCGCTCTCAGAGAGGCGAAGTGGATCCAGCTCGCTTTGCCCATAAGCTGCGCATGGAGGCGGCCAAGAAGCCTGCCGAGAAACGGGGCACCACCCTGGTAAGACAGCCACTTCTAATTCTTTTCAAACTTTCAACCCAATATTACTTGTAAAAGGAGGGCGTCCGGGTATTCAATCATTGGACGTTTTTCTTTATTGAACAAATTGTCTAAAGACAAATTGTTCTGAAAAGGAAGGCGTCCAGTTATTCAATCTATAGACGTTTTCCTTAAGTGAACAAATTGTGTTTGAACTATTTGATCTGAATGGGAAGGCGTCCAGGTAGGAAATCCTTGGACGTTTTCCTTCAGTGAACAAATTGCGTTTGAACTATTTGATATTGGAAGGAAGGCGTCTAGGATTTCACTCCTTTGACGATTTCCTTTGAAGAAATTATTTATCAACTATGAGAAGGAAGGCGTCTAGGTAGTAAATCCTTGGACGTTTTCCTTTGAAGAAATTGTACATCAATTAACTCTTATGAGAAGGAAGGCGTCCAGGTAGTAAATCCTTGGACGTTTTCCTTCTTTGAAGAAATTGTTCGTCAACTCTTATGAGAAGGAAGGCGTCCAGGTAGTAAATCCTTGGACGTTTTCCTTCTTTGAAGAAGTTGTTCATTAATTAATTCTTATGAGAAGGAAGGCGTCCAGGTAGTAAATCCTAGGACGTTTTCCTTCTTTGAAGAAATTGTTCAACAAACTCTTATGAGAAGGAAGGCGTCCAAGTAGTAAATTCTTGGACGTGTTCCTTTATGGATCAGTTTGGATCTCTTTGTGCCCGTTGTTCAATAATCAGGAGAACGTCCAAGCTTTCTAGCCTAGGACGTCTTCCTTGATGAATCACTGGGTCTTAAGGAATCTGAATACATGTCATTCAATAATATTTCGGACGGTTTCCTTCTGCAAGCAATGTGTACTAATAAATTTTTATTTTTTATTTTTTATTTTTTTATTTTTTATTTTTTATTTTTTTAGTCAAGAGCCCCCACTGCCAAGGCTGCAGACAAAGCTTCGTCTAAGCCTGCCAGTACGGTGCCCGCAGCCAGGAAAAGAGCTGCATCCACTCCTGCCGAAGAGAAATCTCCGGCAAAGAAGAGCAAGAGTACTTTCAAGAAGAAAAGTACAACTTCTAGTATGTCGCAGGCTTTGAAAGCTGTTCCTGTTAGCCAGCTGGTTACCAGAGTACCTCGTCCTTCTGACGGAGGTAAGGTTAAGGGAGTGGAAGTCTCCTCCACCCCTTTTGTTTCAAACGAGGGGGAAATTCTCCCCTTGGCTGATTTATCCATTCAGCCGGACGCGGCTGATATGCTTGACGTTGTTGAAGTGGGGGACCCGGACGCGGCAACCCCCCAAGTCTCGGCTTACAGTGGAGCTGCAGCTCGGCTGGAAAGTCAAATGCCCCCGGCCTACCGTGGTAGGTCTTTGCCTTCTGGTGAGTCTTATTCTCCAAACGTGGTCAGAACACTAAGAATTGGGGGACGATCACAGAGCCCGTCCAACCCACAAACACTTATTCTTCCTATCTGTATGTCTAATCCTCCACTCGTTACAGATAAGGGAAAAGGGCCAATGGCTGAGGGTCCTGAGGACGAAGATTATCCTGATGAGCCTTTCCCCTCCTTTGCCAAGTACTCAAAAATGGAAAGGGAACAGGTAAAGCGTGAAGTTTTTGACGCTTTCCCTGAACCTTATGTCAAGGGTTTGAGAGGAGCTGCTGCCGGCCATGTGGGTTACATAACCCAGCTGACTGCTGAGGTGAGTGCCACCTACTATCTTTTTTATATACTTAACATATCTTGTTTATTATCCCACCATCTAACTTTTCACTTTTTTAGGCTTTTGCCCGTTCTCTGATGGCCGAGGATTATATCAGGGACCTCCGTAAAGAGAATAGGAGGCTCGTCCTTCAGGTAACTGATGCCGGGGACAAGTTCATTTTGGAGCTGGCAACCCTGAACTTGGAGCATGCTTAAACTGTAAGAGTCATGGAAAAACAGGCGGCTGATATGGATAATATGAATAAGCGCCTGATGATGAGCCTGGGTAGCTTGCAAGCAGAGGTGGATCGGCTGAGAAGTCGGCTTGACTCAGCAACTCAGCCCATCGAGGAGGAAAAGAGGTCTGCTCTCATTACCGCAGCCCTGTTCCATCAGGCCATTGTGGGGCTTACAGCTGAGGTGGCTCGTCAAAAGCTCTTGAGGGAACGTGACTTTGAGGAGGCCATCAAAAGCTTTTCTGACGCTGAAAACCAGGCTAAGGAATGGGCCCTCAAAGCCTTCGACATGCTAGCTGACTCCGAAGAGGTGCCCCGATTTGAGAGAAGACTTCTGTTCCAGGAGGAATGCTCCAAGGCTCGGCTGCTCAATGAGAAACCCCCAGTATTTATTGATTCTGATGGGGAGGAATACATAGAACTTAATGCCACAGCTGATGCAAACTTAGAAATGCCTGCGGACACAGAGAAAGATATGGAAGGTACTCCTGACGAGTAACTGGTGCAAGCCTAAGAAGAAGGCTTTCACCAAGTACTCTAAGAAGTATGACAGTGAAGAGGGCAGGAAAGATATTCAGGCTCAGCTTGACAAGTTGAAGAAGTATGCAACTGTCATTAGAGTCTTGGCCCACAACCAGATGAGGATGCTCCTCTTGCTGTCAATTGTTGCTTTGTAATTGTCTTAGTATTTTTGTAGATCTGCTATACTTGGTTTTAGACCGGGATGACGATCTTGTAAACTTTTTGAGCTTTAGCAGTCCAAGCTCGTCCAGAAGCAGCTTGTTAGTTCTATGCTTGATTGATAAACCTGTAAACCTGCTTTGTACTTTTGCAGTCCAAACTCGTCCAGAAGTAGTTTCTTTTTGTTCCAGACTTGGTTGATAAACCTGTAAACCTACTTTGTACTTTTGCAGTCCAAACTCGTCCAGAAGTAGTTAATATACAATGGTTTATAACTCTCTTTTCTGGTCCCTTCTCTAATTTCTTACTGCTTAGTTAAAGAATGACCAAGTTAATGAATCAGGAATGTTGTCAACATGATGAGGAAGACATCCAAGAATGGTATTCAGTAACCAAATATTGGTTAAATACCAAGTCATGTTCAAGGGAATACGTCCAAGGATCCAGACGTCTTGGACGTTTTCCTTCACGAACCAATGATTGGGTAAAAACCAGATTACGTTCAAGGAAAGACGTCTAAGGAGACAGACATCTTGGACGTTTTCCTTTACGGATTAATTGGTTAAATACGAAATTATGTTTAAGGGAAGACGTCCAGGGGTTCAGACGTCTTGGACGTTTTCCTTCATGAACCAACTATTGGTTAAAATCCAAGTTATGTTCGAGGGTGGACGTCCGAGGATTAATCAATGACGTATTCCTTTTTGAACTAACCTTGTTTTGCATGCTTGTAAGATTTAAAGACGTCCGAGGATTGTTCTTTCCTTGCTGGACGAGGTACTGTATGCCCCCCTTCATAGGATGCCTCTTGGTCTATTCCCAGACGAAAACATCGTAGGAAGGAAGTCTAGTCCATCCTTTGTGTAAGTAACGAGACCTTCTTTACTAAGACGTCTCATTTTGGGCCGGTTTCTTTTAAGAAATAATACCTTTGTGTAATATTAGGTATTATGAAGGAGCTTTCCTTTACTAAGGGAAGACGTCTCTCTAGCCGGCTTCCTTTAGGAAGCGGTGTTCGTCTATCTTTCAAGTTTCTATGAACTTGGTTTTAAACGATTGCTTCTGGTTAAAGAACTTTTAATCAAGAAGTCTTTGTTCATCAGTTATATCTTGAACAGATTATGTTGATTTTTGCAGACGTCTTCCTTTAGGAAGTAATATCTGTCTTGCATAATGGACCTTTATGGTTTATTATCTAGTAACCATCTTTCGTCCATCTATGGAAAAATGCCCCAAGATGGCTGTGGATAATAAAATGCCCCTTAATGACGATGTGACTGGACGTTACTAACTAATCAAATAAGCCATACATAAAGGAGCAGTTCAGACTATAGACCAGAATTTAGAATGTATTAATGTGAAGTTTGCTTAGCCTAAGCTAAGATACATAGAATACATTGCTAAATGATTTTTCTGTGCCGTAGCACTTCGTTCGTAAAATGTAAAAACCTACAAACTTCCTTAGACATAGTATTTTTTCAGATTATCGGAATTCCAAGATCTTGGTATGGGTCGTCCATCTAAGTCTTGAAGCTTAAAAGTGCCGCTGCGAACCTCTTCAACCACCAAATACGGACCTTTCCAGTTCGGGGTTAGCTTACCGAGTTCCTTTGCACGTCCAACTGCCTCCATCTTACGAAGAACCAGATCCCCTATTTTGAGAGGTCGTCTGGTTACCCGTTTGTTGAATTCCCTAGCAATGCGTAGCTTGTACAATTCCATCCTCAGAAGAGCATTACCTCGGACTTCAGGCAATTTGTCCAATGCCAAGCGCATCGCCGCCCAATTAGTCTCTTCTGAGTATAACATGACGCGGAGGGTGGGTTCTTCAATCTCAATGGGTAGGACAGCTTCTGTTCCATAGACCAGCATGAAAGGCGTCTCCCCTGTTGAATTCTTGGCCGTGGTTCTGATGGACCAAAGGACCAGTTGGAGTTCTTCCACCCAAAAGCCTTTGGCGTTTTCTAACTTCTTCTTTATACCTTCCGAAATAATCTTATTGAAAGCTTCTACCTGGCCGTTTGCTTGTGGATGTGCAACAGAAGCAAAGTGGGACTTAATTTCCCTTTCTGATAGCCAATCTTTCAGTTTAGGAGTCTCAAACTGTGGGCCGTTGTCGAACACAATCGACTGGGGCATCCCAAATCGTGTTATGACGTTCTTCCAGATGAACCTTTTTACATCACTCGTCTTTATACTCCTAACGGCCTCAGCCTCTACCCACTTGGAAAAATAGTCCACAGCCACAATAACAAATTTTCTCTGTCCGGCCACCATGGGAAAAGGGCCTAGGATGTCCATCCCCCACTTGGCGAATGGCAAAGGAGTTAGAATTGGTGTTAGAAAATTTGATGGCCTTTTAAAGAGATGACCATGCTTCTGACAGCTATCACATTTTATTGCATAAGCCACGGCATCAGCATTCAACGTTGGCCAGAAATAGCCAGTTCTTCGTGCCTTTTCAGCCAAGGTTTGGCCGCCAATGTGTGATGCACAAATCCCCTCGTGCAAATCCTTCAATACCTCAAGACCATCTTCCCTGGTAATACATTTCAACAAAGGATGATCATACGATTTCTTGTACAATGTCTCATCCCAAACTTCGAACCATTTGTCACGAGCCTTAACATATTTTGCTTCTGCCGGGTCTTCTGGTAATTGGCCAGTCTTTTTGTAATGAAGAATAGGCTCCATCCAGTTGTTTCCTCGGCTTAAAAACATCACCTCTTCCTGATCAATACTTTTCTTTTCTTGAACCTCCCAGAAAACAGTTCTTGGGGTGTCGCCCAAAGCAGAACTTGCAAGTTTAGACAAAGCATCAGCCTGATGATTCTCAGACCTAGGTATTTGTACCAAGGTGAATCCATCTAATTGCTTGATTTCTTCTTTTACCAGCTGGACATACTTAATCATGGAGGCCTCTTTGCATTCATACTCTCCATTAACCTGGCTGACTACCAGAAGAGAATCTGACTTTGCCTCTAATTTTCTTGCTCCTGCTGCTCGGCAAATACGGATCCCGGCCAGTAAGGCCTCATATTCAGCCTCATTATTGGACGTCGGAAATTTAAAACGTACAGCATATTCATACTTGTCTCCCTCAGGAGACCGACAAACCAGGCCTGCCCCACTTCCTTGAGTGGTGGACGAGCCATCTACCATTAATTTCCAATACTGACTGCCCTCAGAGGGGTCTTCCACCGGATCCAACAATGGACGGGTTAGTTCAGCAATGAAATCTGCCAAAGCTTGTCCCTTAATCGCCTTTCTTGGTTCGAACGTGATGTCGAACATTTTCAGTTCATTCGCCCACTTTAACATCCTTCCTGCCGCCTCTAGCTTCTGTAAAACTTGCTTAAGCGGCTGATCAGTGTACACAACTATACTGTGAGCCAGGAAATAGGGCCTTAGCTTTCGGCTAGCAACTACTAAAGCCAGGCCAAATTTCTCTACAACTGTGTATCTAGTTTCAGCATCCTTGAGTACTTGACTCACAAAGTAAATGGGTGTTTGTATAGCATCTCTCTCGGCTAGCAGTACTACACTGACTGCTTCAGGAGAAACAGCCAGGTAAACATACAACTTCTCCCCAAGCACCGGACTTATCAGACGGGGGAGCTGTTGTAAAAGCTTCTTGATCTCAACTAAGGCTTCATCTGCTTCAGGGGTCCACTGAAACTTTGCGGACTTCTTTATTGTTGCAAAAAAATGATGGCATTTATCACCTGATTTGGACAAAAATCGTCCTACCGCCGCTAAGCAACCAGTCAGCCGTTGAACTTCCTTCACCTTGGTCGGAGGCTTCATGTCGAGTATGGCTTGGATTTTTTCTGGATTTGCTTCTATCCCTCGTTGATCTACCAGGAATCCAAGGAACTTGCCAGCGGAAACTTCAAAGACGCACTTCTTTGGATTGAGCCTTAGTTTATACTTGCGCAATGTCTCAAAAGTTTCGCGCAAGTCTCCGACATGATCTGTTTCTTCTTGGCTTTTGACGATCATGTTGTCAATGTATGCCTCTAAATTTCGTCCCAACTGAGGCGAAAAGATCTCATTGATAAGCCTCTGGAAAGTTGCCGGGGCGTTCCTCAGACCAAATGGCATCATCAACCATCCATACAATCCTTTTTCTGTTATGAACGAAGTCTTGTCCTGGTCCTCCGGCATCATGGGAATCTGATGGAACCCAGAGTAGGCGTCCATGAAGCTCAGTAAGGCATGACCAGGCTGTCGAATCTACCAGCCGATCCAGCTTAGGAAGAGGAAAACTGTCTTTGGGGTAAGCCTGGTTCAGGTCCGTATAATCGACACACATCCTCCAAGTCCCATTTGGCTTGGGGACCATAACCACGTTTGACACCCAATCTGGATAGTGAGTCTCCCTGATGAAGCCGGCTTCTAGTAGTTTCTTGACCTCTTCGTCTACAGCCTGATTTCTAATAGGTCCCAAATGCCTCTTCTTCTGCCTGACCGGTTTTCTGGCTGGATCAACATTTAGCCGATGAACGGCCACTTTGGGATCAATACCCGGCATCTCTTTTGCCCCATAGGCAAAAATATCTTGAAATTCTTTTAACAGTGCTATGATAGCTTCTTGTAACTCGGGCTTCAAACCTGCCCCAATCTGCAAAGTCCTTTCCGGGCGAGACTCATCTAAGCAAATGCTTAAAGGGTCCTCAGCAGGCTTTGGACGATCCAATGTCAAACTTGCAATCGTCATCAGCTCGGCTGAAGGCCTTGGCTCTTCTTTTACTTGAGTGAATTTTCTCCTCTTGCTGGGCAAATCTCTTGCCGTTTTCCCTTCAGGGGTAACATGTAGTTCACCTCTTTCTCTAGCTGGCTTCCTTGCGGAAGCAGCGTTGGTTTGAAACTTCTCTTCTTGCACTCTGGCCGGTCCTACCATCTCTGCCCCCATCTCTTTGGGTTCATCTAAATCCATAGGCTCGACTTCACTCAATTTCCAGGACGAAGGTTTTAGGGTTGTAAGATAACATTCCCTAGCGGCCCTCTGATCTCCATAAATTGTGCTTACTTGGCCGTCGTCTCACTCGAACTTCATCAGCATGAGATGGGTGACGATGACAGCCTTAATATTATTAAGGGTAGGACGTCCCAAAATGACGTTGTAAGCTGTCAAATCCTTGACAACCAAAAACTTTATGAACATAGTTCTGCTCTTTTCCTTCTCTCCGACTCGGACGGGCAACGACACCGTGCCGACCGGATGTATGATTCCACCTCCAAATCCTAGAATAGGATGATGGACTGGAAGAAGATCTTTCTCATCAAACTTCAATCTTGACAGACAATCAGCGCTAATAATGTCAGTCGAGCTGCCAGTGTCGATAAGGATCCTTCGCACTCTTAGATTGGCAATCTTCATCTCTACGACCAAGGGGTCATCATGGGGAGTCCTTATCTGCCCACGGTCTCCTTCGCTCACCGTCACCATGGGGAACGGGTCTACTTTGGATTTCCCCGTCAGCAACACTTGGCCAAGCTCTCTCACATAAATTTTGTGACCTCTCAAGGTTGGTCCTCCGGCTGCAAACCCGCCGGATATCACCAAAACCACGTCTTCGTCTGTACTGGAGCTTTCTTTCTTTTTCTGCCGATAATCCTTCTTCTGAAAACGGCCTTCACGGGAGACGTATTGATTCATCTTTCCTTGCTTTGCCAGGTTTTCCAAAGCTCTCTTCAAGTGTTTGCATTCATTTGTCTCATGTCCACAATCCTTGTGGAAGTGGCAGTACTTACTCTTATCTCTGTTCTTGTAAGGTGTTTTCATTTCGGCTGGAGCCTTGAGTTCATGCTGATCCTTGATTTCCATAAGGATTGAATACTGATCCTTATTGAACTCAATGGGTTCAGCCGAGACAGCCCTTTCTTTTCTCTTCTCTCTTCTCGACGGGGCCGTGCTTGAAGACACTACCCAGGTCTCAGCCTTCTTAGGATTGTTCTTAGTCTTTTGAACAGGTTCCTCGGGCTTCTTAGACTCTGAGTGCTTGGCTTCAGCACACACCTCCGTCGCATGTATAAAAGCCTCGGCTTCCCTTAAAGCTTCAGCCAAGGTACTGACTTTCTTCTTGACTAAATCAAACTTGAAACTTCCTGGACGCAGTCCTCGAATAAATGCATCGAAGGCTACACCAGCATTTAAGTCATGGATTTGAAGGGCTTCAAGATTGAACCTCTTTACAAAACTTCTCAGGGATTCCTTTGGGGCTTGGATGATCTTCCCCAAATGAATACTAGTCTTCTGTTCCTGCCTATTGGCGACAAAGTGGCTAGTGAATGAAAAACTTAACTCGGTGAAGTTGTTGATAGAATTAGCCGGTAGGTTGTTAAACCACTTCTGAGCGACTCCTTTCAGAGTAGCTGGGAAGTTCTTACACCATGTAGCGTCGTCTACTGCCTGGACGTACATTTGATGTTTGTAAGCAGAAAGATGATCATCTGGATCAGTAGTGCCATCGAACGGATCAATGGTTGGTAATTTAACCTTAGCACATGGAGGAGTTTGCATTATTCTGGCTGAGAAAGGCGTCGGCCAATCTATGCGCAGCTCCCTAAAACGTTCATCAACTGGGGCTGTATTTATCCGACATTCCCTTAAGACTGGGTTCGATGAACTGACCTCTTGGGACCCTCGCCTATACACATTCTGCTGAGACGTCCTTCTGTAAACATTAGGCTGAACCACCGTTCGATCCTGACGAGGCTCGTAAATAGACGGAGTCCTTCCATGCTCCAGAGTGTGACTCCGAATCCTCAGACTGGGATCTTGCAAGTACGACGTTGATCCGGTAGCCGACCTCTGTTGAGCCGCTACCCTCTTAGCATGCAGGTATTCCCGAGCGTCTGTCTCCATCCTTCGACCATCCACTGGTCTGTTGACTGGGTTGGTGACCACCAGATTCCAGTCTAAACGACGTGGTTGCTCACTACGAACAGGATGCCTTCCTCTAGACGTTCTTCTAGCTTCTCCTGGTCGTCTAGCCCCGCTTGGTCCAGCCACATTCTCCTGAGAAGCTCCTCTCCTAGGAGCAGGCCTAGAATCCGGCTGGGATCCTACTCGGAAGAATAGCATGTTGTTCTTGATCTGGTCTTGGACAACTTGGGCCATCCTGGCTTGAAACTCATTTAGGGCATTTTCCAAATGAGCAGCCGTGACCGGGAGAGCAGGGTTGGGCTCCAAGACTGCCCCAATGGGATCATTCTGTCGCTGTCCGTCACGTCCCCTAGGCGGACGTTCATCATCAACGGTATCATTAACTTGAACATAAAGACTCATCCTTTGTCCTCGGTTGGACGAATTGCAATCAGTCATCTCCGCGCCTCCCCACAGACGGCGCCAAATGTTTTATGTAAACTTGAAGAATACGGTATTTGTCCTGATGATGGACAGGTGTAGGGTTGATATTGGGAGGCTTGTGCTGAGATGTTGCTTCGTTCCCGAACCTGCAAAAGGGGAAAACCAAACCGGAGGTTTGGGTTTGATTCCCTCTCCGATGCTTAAGTCAGTGTTCAATAGATAATAGCTGGGTATGAATTTTGACAGAGTAAGTTTAAGAGAGAGTTGTTGTGTACCTTTACCTGATTATGAGGGACTATTTATAGTATCTATGTATAGAAAAGAGCACCCTAGGATGAAGGAATGTGATTGGTTAGGCAATGGGAGAGCGACACTTATCATGGTCTGATTGTCCTGAGCCTTTTATCCAATCACCTTCTTCCTTTTTAGGGAATTTGGGCTGATTATTCCCTCTTTTAGGGAATAGTTGGGCCTCTTGTTTGCAGAATTGATGATATCATTAGCTCCCCATAACATGCTGCTACGTGTGGATGAGGGGGTGAGCCACGTGTCACTGATTCGTTGGGCCACGTGACGATCCCTGACTGGGCCACGTGTCCTCTTTAAATATGTTACAACAGAAGCCATGTTTATACCATGATTATTTGAATTGCTATTAGTTTATAGGGTTTGATGAGATATGTTATGGTGTGATTTGTTCTTATTGAGTAATTAACGTTATTGAGCAGTTTCTTTGATTACTTGAGGTTACTAATTGTTTGCACAGATCCGTCTTACTTTTAGAGGCCTAGTACACACCAGTAATTCTGATTATGTTTGTGAACGTGCTGCATATGTTGAATTATGGGCGTTGAGACTTAACCATAGCTTGACATTGCTCTAATCTATCGATTCTCGACCTAGGTTCTGATAGTTGTTTGCTCCTTTGATTGATATAAGCATGGTGGACCGAACTAATTCCCTAGACCTTTATTTTATAGAGTAAAAATCCTTTTTATATTGTTTTCTAGTAGTTAATTATTAGTTCAGCTGATTTCTATCTGATCTTGTCTGAAGTAGCTATTTGGCTGGATATTAACTTAGAACTCCGTCTCTCTGTGGATTCGACCCTGCTTCCCTTGACTACTATTGTTAGAGGACTGTAGGAATTATCTTTGATTAGGTGATACGACTTTAGCCTGTCACAGAGACATATCTAGAGATAAATTTGATGCTAAGTCAAAAAGATGTGTATTCATAGGCTATCCTTTTGGACAAAAGGGATATAAGCTTTATGATATAGATACTCACCACATTTTTGTTTCCAGAGATGTTAAATTTTGTGAAAACATTTTTCCTTTTTCTAAATCTTCTTCTTGCTTATCCTCTTCTGAACCTAATTCATCTCCTACTCTTGTTTCTTTTGGAGATGATTCTCATGATACTCCTGGTTCACCTTCTTCTTATTCTTCTTTCATTCCTTCAAATATTTCAGCTGATCTTTCTACTTCTCAAAATATTTTCACAGAATCACCTACACCTATCCATGATTTCCTTCCTGATACTATCATTTCTCCATTTACTTCTTCTTATCCTTCAGTTTCTTCTCATTCACTTTCTCTTTCTACTTCTCCTACCATTCCTCAATCTATTCCTACTTTACCTTCATCTACACATATTCCAAGAAAATCTTCTAGGGTTATCAAACCATCTACTATCCTTCAAGATTTTGAAGTACCATATTTACCTCACAACAAAGTTGTAGATGATGAATCTACTACATCTTTATCTTTTTCTGTCTCTACTTCAGATATTATAGAACCTAGATCCTATAACCAAGCCAAACTTTCTTCTGGTTGGTTAACTGCTATGGATAAGGAGTTACAGGCTCTTGAAAGTAATAATACCTGGATTATCACTGAGTTACCTAAGGGTAAAAAGTCTATAGGTTCTAAATGGGTTTATAAAACCAAGTTGAATCCAGATGACTCTATAGAGAGGTTGAAAGCCAGATTGGTTGCCATTGGTTATCAGCAAATTGAAGGGGAAGATTTCACTCAAACTTTTTCTCTTGTTGCAAAGTTGGCAACTGTCAGAGTCATTATCACTCTTGCTGTGTCTCACTACTGGGTTTTACATCAACTGGATGTTAATAATGCTTTTGTACATGGTTTTTTTGGAGGAGGAGGTTTATATGAGACCTCCACCTGGTTATACTAAAGCTTCTCCTGGTCAAGTTTGTAAATTGCAAAGAAGTCTCTATGGTCTTAGACAAGCTTCTAGACAATGGAATAAGGAGCTTAGTAAATTTCTTATTGGTTTGGGCTTTCAGCAATCTATTCAAGATTATTCTTTATTTACTAGATCTCACAATGATCAGTTCTTAGTTTTGTTGGTGTATGTTGATGATATCTTAATCACTGGTACTTCTGCTATTCAAATCCAAGAAACAAAGCTTGCTCTAGATAAAGCTTTCACAATTAAAGATCTTGGTGTTTTGTCCTTTTTCTTGGTATTGAAGTTAAAAGATCTTCTCAAGGTATATTTCTTTCTCAAAAGAAATATATAAAGGATATGATTGAAGACCCTCATCTGCATACATGTGGTACTGCTACTACTCCTTTGCCAGTTGGTCTCAAATTATCTACAGATGTTGGTGATTTAAATTCTGATCCAGCTTGTTATAGAAGAATTGTTGGTAGCTTACTCTATCTAGGCATTACCAGGCCAGATTTATCATATGCTACTCAACATCTCAGCCAATTTCTTAGTGCTCCTATAGTTCCTCATTTGAAGGCTGCTATCCATGTTATGAAATATCTCAGAGGCACAGTGGATAAGGGGTTATTCTATGGTGTTCCTACTTCTAGTACTTTTCATCTCAATGCTTATTCTGATTCAGACTGGAGTGCTTGTCAATTCAGTAGTCGTTCCTTGAGCTCTTATGCTGTTTTTCTTGGTTCACATTTGATATCTTGGAAGACAAAGAAGCAGGCTACAGTTAGTAAATCTTCTGCAGAGGCTGAATACAGGAGCCTATCTTTTGCTGCTAGTGAAGTGGTTTGGTTAGAATATTTGCTTCAAGATTTGCACACTTCAGTTGCTCTTCCTATTACTTTGTTTTGTGATAATATGTCTGCTCAGCATATGGCTCATAATCCTGTTTATCATGAGAAGACTAAACACTTGAAACGAGATATGCACTACATTAGAGAGCAAGTAGCTGTTGGTTTCCTCACCACTTCTTATGTTCCCAGTTCACTTCAGCTAGCTGATCTTCTTACTAAAGCACTTCCTACTTCTCAGCATAATGTGCTAGCTACCAAGCTTGGATTAGTTTCTCAAATCCAGCTTGAGGGGGGTGTATGAGAGTAGATACACATTTTATTTCTCTTTTACATAAGTTAGTTATTTTCCCTTGTATTAGCCTACTATATAAAGGCTTCTCTCTTTTGTCATAACCAACTGATTGTATTTGGACTTCAATTTACTTTTCTCTTATAACAGAATTCTGTTTCATTCTCAATTTTCTCTCAATAAGAAATTAGCTCAGCTAATTCTGCACCCATCTTCTTCCCCAAAATTGAAACTCCGTGGTTGGTTTCAACTAACCCAAAACAAAGCTTAGTTTTTTACTCTTCTTCTTCGTTTATTTGCAACTAGATCAGTAATCTTCTGCCTTCCCATTTCTTTGTTAGTTTGGAAAACTTGTTGCTCAGAAAATAATATGATAATCAATCATAAATCCGCAAAAAGAATATGTGATTTTAGGGATTAATTATGAAACTACAAAAGCACATAAGAAGCAAGAGAAAATGGTGAGTTTATAATGGAGGATTTGATTTGCGTGGTTAGAAGAAGAGGAGGGAGACAAAGAGGAGGTGTGGAGGTACCGTAAACATGTTGGGTTTGCGGTGCGGGAAAGAAGTATTACAACAATGGCAGACTGGTCGTCGATGTCTGTGGTGGTTTTGGGGGTGGCTGGGTGGGGAGGGGATTAGAAGCAAACGAACAAAACACATGTAGCAATAGAGAATAGCTTTGCAAACGAATCCCCAAATTAAAATCAAACTAATTATGTTCTTGCCATGGCAGCCATGAAAATTTTAAATTTAGAACACTATTAATTTGTGTTCTTGACAAAATAAATCATTTCTTTGTAGGAAGGTTGTTATTTTGTTGATTGAATTCATCAACAAAAGTTGGGGTTCGATTTAAATTGGCTTGTTATTGATATAGATCTTAAGAAAATAGTGAGAATTGAGACTGGAAATTTCATTGATATTGGTTCTTAATGCATCTAATTTTGTATGTTGGTCATGAAAATAAATAGGAAGCATGCATCATATTAGTTAGGCCTTTTGTTGTCACAAAAGTGGTCTTAAGGGTATTTCATTTTCAAAAGAATATCATCTCTCCTAAGCATTGAATCATTAACTTAGAGTATAAGTTGTGTTTGGCCAATTCATGTTAGTGGTGATGTCCAGTCTTAGTAATTTACGCCCTCCATCCCATATTACTTGATACACTTTCCATATTCGTCCGTCCCATATTACTTGATACACTTCTAAAAATAGCATGGTGCTACACTAAAAATATATATTTTTATTATGGCATGGGTCCACATTTCTCCTATTGCATTCTCTCTCTTTAGCTGTTTCTTTTACTTTTGTAATACACCTATGGCCCACATTCATCATACATTGTACTTATGGACTTAAATAATACCAGTAACTAACTACTCACAATAAAAAAAAATAGGCCAAATAACACTCCTAAAACTTTGTGTCGGTCAAACTGTATCAAGTAATATGAGACGGAGGGAGTATATATTATCATATATAGTTATCTCATCATTTTATCCTCTTTACTGAATTAGCAATTAGCGACGCATGTCTAGTTGTGGGTGTGCCACATGTCCTTCTATGATAATCTGATTAAGGTCCCCTTAGTCTCATTAAGAAATGCATAGATGTTAGAGAAGCTTTCACTATGATGGAAGAAATCCATCAAGCACTTTGTGGGCTCACCAAAGTGGTCTCAAAATGAGATGGTTGATCGATTGGTATGGATTCTTCTGGCCATCCATAAGGAAAGACTGTGTAGCCTATGTTAAAGGCTCCAAACAATGTTAATGGTTTGGACCTATTTGTAGGGCACCAACTTCTGAATTAAAATCTATCATAAAACTATGGCCTTTCATAGGCTAGGCAATGGATGCAATAAGAGCTATACATCATGCATCCTCTAGAGGACACTCTTATATGTTAGTCATTATTGACTACTTCACTAAATGGGTGGAAGCCGTAGCTTTCAAGGCTATTAATACAAAACCAGTGATCAGCTTCTTGGAGGAGAAAATATTCATAATATTCAGCATACCAAAATCTATTACAATAGACTAGGATAGAATATTCAGAAATACAGAGTTTGATAGATCTTTACAAGGATATTCCATCCAAAAATTACATTCAACTCCATACTATGTTCAAGCTAATGTTTAGACAGAGTCTAATAATAAAATCATAGCAGCTGAAATCTCTAAGATGGCCAGAGCTTATCTAAGAAATTGGCATGATTTACTACTCTATCCATTATGGGTTTACAAAACATCTAAAAGAGAAGCAAGTGGGGTGATATCGATTCAGTTCGTATATGGACAAGATCCTGTCATACCGGACAGCAAAGATGAGTGTAAAGTCTGGATGGGTCAGTCAAGCAGATAGAAATAGATCCAAGTGATACAACCAGGGTATGACCTTTGAGACTCTAAACTCTGAAATAAAGAAGCAAATGATGGCCTAATGTATTATTAGATGATATTTTTTATTAGAAATAAATGAACTCAATTGATGTATATAACATAAACACTAAATACAAAATCTTTAGACTCAATTCATTAATAGGTTGCATGAAACTTTAAATTCAAATTTTTAGCTTGAAAGTTAGAAGTTAAATGTTTCAAAATTATTTTGACACAAATTTTTAGCTTGAAAACTTAAACTAATAAGATTTAAGCTTAATCTAAATAAGGTTTTAACTTGAAATATAATGCGCGAAAGTGGTTAATTAGCCCCTTAACTTTGCCCATAGGTGAGATTAGGCCCCTCAACCTCTAACTGTAATATTTAAACCCCATAACTTTGGCAAAATGTGAGATTAAGTCCTAAAATAAAATTACTGTATAATTATTCTAATAAGGATTTTTTTCCTGGAAAAGAAAACAATAAATATTAGAGTATACAAAAGCAATCAACGCAATCTCTTAATAACTCGTCTTCTCTAGCGAGAGACCTACCAATGCAACAATAGCGTTAAGCCATTAACTTGAACTTTGTCATAACTCGTAAATAAATGCAATTCAACGGCGATAACCATGGATTACACAACTGAATCCACGCATTTTCATCAGGTTTCGCATTTGTCAACGAAATTGCACCTTGTTCTTCATTAATCTTCTTGAAAAGTGAGATAATGGACGCCTTTTTGATTTTGGGTTGTTTTTGGTATTTGAGGTTTGGTTGTGGGTGGTGATTTGAGGGGGTGGAAGAGGTGGGGGAGTGGTGAGGGGAGGGTGGTTATGTGGTGGAGGAGCTTTGATGAAAACAAGGA
Source organism: Patellifolia procumbens (assembly GCA_947645195.1). NCBI lineage: Eukaryota > Viridiplantae > Streptophyta > Magnoliopsida > Caryophyllales > Amaranthaceae > Patellifolia > Patellifolia procumbens. Next base: position 325,673 of record CANSGD010001379.1, on the reverse strand, counting down.
TGTCGGCCTAGTTCTTAAGATTTTATGAAGAATCTGTCCACTGAGAGAGTATGTATAACTTGTATTTTTATTTTGTTTAATTGTTAAAACATGTACTGTAATAGTATTTATTTTTCCAAAAAAAAATCATATTAGAATAATTATACATTTTTTAAATTTAGGACTTAATCTCACATTTTGCTAAAGTTATGGGGTTCAAATATTACACTTAGAAGTTAAGGGGCCTAATTTCACGCATGGCCAAAGTTAAGGGGCTAATTAAACACTTTTGCGCCAAACAAACTTTTGTACTTATTGTCTTGGGTTGGGGAGGATAGTCAAGTTATGTAAATAGTTGAGTCTATAGCGTAGAGTTTGCTTACAGAGTTTTACCTTTTCATTTGAAAAGAGTTTTTCTTGTTTTAGGCTATTTTCTGTCATTTAAGTATTGTAATTTAAATATTTATTGAGTCAATAGTTTAGTATAGAGTCAAAGTTATTGATCAAGATGGCAATATGAAAAGAAGAAGGAAAAGTCAACATAAAGGAAGAAAGTCAACAAGAGAATGACGCCTAAGATCTACATGAAAGATAAGATAAAGTTGGTTACTAAAAGATAAGATTTACAACAAGCATTCGTAATTCTACAAGGAGTTGTGAAATCTAACTAGATTAGGAGCAGGAGAGGGATGAACACCTATCTAGTGTTTAAGTCTTTTTGGTTTTTGTTTGGATTCATTGATGTACTATAAATAGGCCATGAGATCAACAAAATTTATTATGCATTGTTCAGACTACTATTGTTTACTTAGAGTTTTAAATATTGTAAAGAACCTTTTTATAATTTTCAGGAGTGTTAATTATTGAGAGTGCAACTTATTAATGTTCAGGATTGTTCTAGTTGTGATTTATTTGTGAATTCAGGAGTGTTCTTCGCTAATAAAATATCCAGTTCTTTGTTACATTGAAATTTTTCGGACTTTTAGAGGCTTCTTTTAGGTCCTTTGCATTGGATTTTCGGATTTGTCTTCTTTTTCTGAGAGGGCAAACGCTTCAAGTGGTATCAGATTTTTCGGGTTGGTGATACTGAAAGGTGTTTTTGGCATTGGTTGTGACGTGCAAAAGGTATAGTTTTCGATTTGTTGGGAATTTTTTTTCTTGGGAACCATTGGTTGGGTTACTTGCTTCTCTAGGGATCCCTCTCTTCTTCTATGTTTCTTGGTTGTGCCGAGTGGTGTTGGTCATATTGGTGTTCGTGTTCATTCATAAAGATCCAATCTTGGTGTGTTCTTAATTTTTCTTGATTTTCTTGGTGAGTCTTGAATTTGTGGAGTCATGGATTTGGAGGAAATAAAGAAAAACTTAGAGGAACTAACTAAAGCACAGTTCCAAGCTAGGGCAGATTCCAAGAATCTAACACTAGAAAATTGAATGCTTTAAGAGCCTTAAATGAAACTATAAACAAAAGATTCAATCCTAATCATGTTGAGTTTGTTGGGTATAATTATGACGAATCACATGAGCATGTTAAAGTAAAATCAAATTTTCATGATGATAAAGAGCTAAAATTCGACGATTTTACTGGTAAGATGTTTAAAATGGATTTGTCAACTTGAAAAGATTTGTGATGTCAGGGATTTAGATGATCATAAGATGTTTAAAATTGCTGTTGTCAGACTTACTAAGTATGCGGAATTTGGTATGATAACGTAAAGACAAAAAGATTTAAATTTGGAAAATGAAAACTTAATAGTTGGATTAAGTTAAAGAAAAAACTGCTTGAGAAATTTTTGCCTCCTGATTATGAACAACGAAATTATGTGAAGATGCATGGTCTGACACAAGGGTCTATGAGTGTTACTGAGTATAGCAAGGAATTTGATCTTTTATGCCTGGTCGGTAATATGGTTGAAACTGAAAGAAATAAAATTATTGCTAGATACCTAAAAGGGTTAAATCGGAGTCTTGCAAAAAAGTTGAGGTGTCCTTTTGTGCTAGCTTTGATGATGCATGTCGACTAGCTGAGAAATTTGATTTCCATGAAAATAAGGATAAAGTGAGGGGATATTGGGGGCAATAAGAGTCAGATTAATCAGTTTAAACCTAGTACATCTTTTTCGGTGGCTAAAACTTCTGATGTTGGCAAAAAGAATGTTGTTAGCAAAGATGATAATAAAGAGAAACCTAAATTGTACTTGCATAAGGATAAATTTGACGAGACTCGAAAGTATTTTAAATGTTGGGGGAGGGGGCATATTGCTGGTTTTGTCCCACTAGGAAGGTCGTGACTATGAATAGGATTAGCTAGGGAGATTGAGGCTAAGGAGGATTTGTATGACATTCTCCTTGAGGAAGAATTGATAGAGGAGTTAGAGGAGGAAGAACCTCTTACTGTCTATGCTGAAGAAGATTTTGGTAAGTTTTTTGGTGTGATGAGACATGTATTGCATGTTGATTGCCCCCTTAATATTGAGCAATGAAAACTTTAATTCACACTAGATGCAAAGTAGGGGAATATACCTGCAGTAATGGTGCTTGTACTAATGATGTGTTTGCTGATTTAGTTTGAACTTTGAAATTGATTGTTAGGGATCATGCTAGTCCTTATAAACTGAGTTGGTTGGATGATAAGTCTGGTATTAAGGGGAAAAACAAGCATTACTCTGGTTTTTCATAGGTGCATATAAGGATGAATTGTGGTGTGGTGTTATTCTTATGAGTGCTTGTAATGTGTTGCTTGGTAGACCTTGGTAGTTTGATAGAAAGGTGATTCATGAGGCCAACACTAATATTTATTCTGTGCTTGTGGGGAAAATGAGAATTAGATTAGCACCTTTACCACCTTTTGCTATTGTCCCCAAAAAGGTGGGAAAAAAGAATAATATATTTTTTGGGGCAACAAAATTCGCAAGGGAAGTTGAGTGTGTTGGGATTGGTTATTTGATTGTTGTGAAATATGTGGGAACTGTTGAAAAAGAAAAGACCCCTAAGGAACCCCGATTAGTTCGACTATTGGGTGAGTTTTTTCGATGTTTTTTCCTAATGATTTGCCTCAAGGTTTACCACCCTTGAGAGGTATTGAGCACGCTATTGATCTGACCTTATCCCTGGGGCACCTTTGCCTAATAAACCTGCCTGTAGATGCGACCTTGTAGCTTCTAAGGAGTTACTAAGACTGATTGAGGAACTTATGGATAGGGGGTATGTGAGGGAAAGTATGAGTCCTTGTGTTGTGCCTGCTCTGTTAGTTTCTAAGAAAGATGGTACGTGTAGGATGTGTATTGATAGTAGGCTTGTAAATAATATCACTATCAAGTATACGTTCCCTATGCCTAGACTTGAGGATGTGTTGGATGAATTGCATGGTGCTACTTATTTTTCTAAGATTGAATCTCAGAAGTGGCTAACATCAGATGAGAATCAAAGAAGGTGATGAATGGAAGACAACTTTCAAGACCAACCAAGGTCTTTATGAGTGGTTGGTGATGCCTTTTGGTCTTTGCAATGCTCCTAGTTCTTTCATGCGCTTGATGAATGAGGTACTTCGTTGCTTTTTGAATAAATTTATTGTTGTATATTTAGATGATATTCTTATATACAACAAATCTGTAGAGGAACATTTATTTCATCATAGGAGTTTATTTGAGAAACTGAGATAAGAAAATTTGTATGGTAAACTAGAAAAATGTGATTTCCTTGTTTCTATTTTTTTTCTTGGTTATATTGTATTCAGGAAAGGTGTTCATGCTGATTCAGAGAAAGTTGCTGCTATTTCTACGTGGGTTGCACCTTCCAATGTCAGTGAATGTAGAAGTTTCCATGGCCTTGCTTCATTTTATCGAAGATTTATTTGGAATTTCTCCACCATCATGGCACCTATCACTAAATTATTGAAGAAATGGGACTTTTCTTGGCCTCCCATGACACAGAGAGCGTTTGAAGAGGTAAAATAGAGATTATGTAGCGCTCCTATACTTGCTTTACCTGATTTCAATAAGTTGTTTGAAGTTGAAGGTGATGCAAGTGGAGTGAGAGTAGGAGCTGTGTTGGTGCAGGTTAAGAGACAGATCTCTTATTTTAGTGAGAAGTTCAGTGGTGGTAGACTTAACTACTCTAACTATATCGGGAATTTTATGCTATTGTTAGGGCACTTGATCATTTGTCTCATTATTTAAGACCTAAACCATTCATTTTGCATAGCGATCATGAGGCCTTAAGATACATTCATGGACAACATAAACTAAATCATAGGCATGCTAAGTGGGTGAAATTCTTACAATCTTTTTCTTTTTCTTCTAAGTATAAAGAAGGTAAGACTAATGTTGTGGCTGATGCATTGAGTAGGCGTGCCTATATGTTAGCTATGGTGGATTCTAGGGTTTTAGGGTTTGAGCAAATTAAACTTTTGTATGTTGATGATACTGATTTTTGTTCTTACTTTCGTAAACCTGAGGGCATGTATGTTGTTCAGGGGGGTACTTATTTAAGGGAAACAGGCTATGTATTCCAAAATTTGGTGTGAGGGAGTTGCTTGTTAGGGAAGTACATAGTGGGGGAATTGCTGGGCATTTTGGGATACATAAGACGCACGATACCTTGTGTGAACATCTTTGTTGGCCTCGCATGATAAAGATGTTCATATGGTAGTGAGTAGACGAGCCACGTGTCAGAAGTCCAAGAGCACTTTTCACAAAGGACTCTACTCCTTTGCCTGTTCCAGATTCCCCATGGGATAAAGTGTTTCCATGGATTTCATTGTTGGCTTTCCTCGGACTCAGAGAGGCAAGGATTCTATTATGGTGGTTGTTGATCGTTTTTCGAAAATGACTCATTTTATTCTTATGCATAAAACTAATGATGCTTCTCATGTGGCTGATTTGTATTTAAAGGAGATTGTAAAGTTGCATGGTTTGCCTAGGAGTATTGTTTCTAACAGGGATACTAAATTTCTGGATCATTTTTGGAGAAGTCTTTGGAAGATGGTTGGCACTAGATTGTTGTTTTCGACAAGTCATCATCCACAGACAAACGGTCAGATTGAAGTCACATACCAAACGTTAGGGTCATTGCTATGCGGCCTTGTCAGTAAGACTCAGAAAGATTGGGATGTAAAGTTAGCTCATTGTGAATTTTCTTATAATCATTCTCATTCATCTACTACTTCATTTTCGGCTTTTTGAGATTGTATATGGCTCTAATCCTTTTTTGCCTATTGATTTTGTAATTTTGCCTAAATCTGAAATTCATACTGACTCTAAGAAAAGGCTGGAAGTGTTTAAAAAGACTTGTGAGCAAGTCAAGTCAAAGACTTGTGTGCAAGTCAAGGCACGAATTGAAAAAATGAATACTTTATAAAAAAAAAGAGCTAACAAGGGGAGAAGGCAACATCAGTTTCGTGAGGGTGATCTTATGTGGGTACATTTGAGGAAGGAAAGATTTCCCTCCAAAAGGAAAAACAAATTAATGCCTCGAGCTGATGGTGTCTTCAAAGTTGGGAAGGTTGTTGGAGATAGTGATTACAAGATCGAACTCCCTAGTGAGTATGGTGGGGTAAGTGATACTTTCAATGTTGGTGATTTGTCTCCTTATTATGATGATAAGAATTTGACGGCAAATTCTTTTGAAGAAGGGGAGGTTGATATGGATGTGAATGTTCCCTTGACTCAAGATTAACCTGTTATTTTAATTATGGAATCCATGGGATTTAATTTAAATTCCAAACAAACATTTGTAACTTTATTGTCTTGGGTTGGAGAGGATATTCATGTTATGTAAATAGTTGAGTCTATAGTGTAGAGTTTGCCTACATGTTTTTACCTTTTCATTTGAAAAGGGTTTTTCTTGTTTTAGGCTATTTTTCTGTCATTTAAATATTCTAATTTAAATATTGTTGAGTCAATAGTTTAGTTTAGAGTCAATGTTATTGATCAAGATGACAATATGAAAAGAAGAAGGAAAAGTCAACACAAAGGAAGAAAGTCAACAAGAGAATGGCGCCTAAGATCTACATGACAGACAAGATAAGATTGGTTACTAAAAGATAAGATTTACAACAAACATTCCTAATTCTACAAGGAGTTGTGAAATCTAACTAGATCAGGAGAAGGGGAGGGATGAACACCTATCTAGTGCTTTCCTAAGTCTTTTTGGTTTTTGTTTGGATTCATTGATGTACTATAAATAGGCCATGAGATCAATAAAAGTTATTATGCATTATTCATAAAACTTTTGTTTACTTAGAGTTTTAAATTTTTTGAGAGTTTAAAAACAACCTTTTAATAACTTTTAGGAGTGTCAATATTGAGAGTGCAACTTATTAATGTTCGGGATTGTTCTTAATAGAGTTGTGATTTATTTGTGAGTTCAGGAGTGTTCTTCGCAAGTAAAATATCCAGTTTTTTGTTACATTGAAATTTTCCGACTTAGAGGCTTCTTTTAAGTCCTTTGCATTGGATTTTCGAATTTGTCTTCTTTTTATGAGAGGGAAAACGCTTCACTCTCTATAAGAATATAACACCACGGTACTTTTTTCCATGAATGAAGTCAAACTTTTATACACGCATTATCACATGATTTATACAATCTACCATAGTACAATCATGAATGGGATAATCACATATGTGAAATATACAAATGATGAGCAAAAAATGTTTATAATTGACTAATTATCTCCAATTACCAGCAAACAACATAAAATATAAAAGACAAACCAAATGCAACCAAATTAAATGATGGGTGATAAATAGGGGAGCTTTGAGATGATCCATGAGTTGTTCCACGAGGGTAAATAGTCGGGGTGCTTCTTCCTACGGCGGACCCGGATGACCCGCCACCTCCTCCACCTCCTCGTCTTCCTTCAACCAGTTGCATAATAACAACACTAAGAAAGATGCAGATTACCACCGTAATTGTTGCCCCTTTTCTCTGAATATAAGTCATCTTTATATTGAAGTGATATGTGTTTATGTTATTTCGTAGATTGAACTGGTTACTTTGGCTTATATAACATATTTGCTAATTGCTTGTAAATTTTTTTGCATGATTTTTTAAGACATCTGATTGCTTCATTCTTTGACCAACTTCTAATTTTTCTTATCTATTCTGAGTTGTTTTGATATGAGGCACATCACTGGTAATGAGGTTGTGTTGTACACGTTAACTAATAATATTATATATTAGTTGGTCCGCATGTTGACGTAGAGGAGGTGTGGATGCCAATTTAGATTCACAAATTACAATGATGCAATATTAAAATACAAGATCATATATAGTTGATTGAGTTTAGGTTTGATCAAGGACGACTCAGTCGAACTTATTAAATTTCAGGATTGCTCCATTACAATTATAGTTAGACTTTTTCTCTCATATTCAGATTTTATATACTTGAATTCGGACTCGAAATTTTTCGTTCGAATTTTTACAAAATGAAATGGATTTGGATTGAATTATTATTTCAAATAAACAAAACACATATTTAGTTTAAAATTTTTAATGTGTTACTCAATCTTGTAGTCAAAATTTATTGATCCTATTAGAATGTACTTTTAATCTATTAATTGAAATAGATAATAATTGGATCCTAGCCAAATTCAAATCTTACCTAAGGTCCATCTCCGGATTTCATTTGGATTTTTGTGTTTTTCGCAATTAGGTTGTTTTTCCCCTTCTGAACGAACCGGACTGAATTGTCATTCCTAATTGATTGTCGTGTAAATTAAAATAAAATAACAAATATATCATGTTGTCCAAAATTCTTCTAGTTCTCATTTAATTTTTGGTTTTATGTGATCTCACACTAGTATGTGCAAATTAATACTGCTTTAATAAACTTTAGCATGTAGGAATAAGTGCCTATCTGCGGCCATGAATGTGTTGTTCTTCTTTTTTTTTTTTTGAAGGAAAAGCCGAAGCGGCCAAATTACTCATTTAGATCAAGAGTGGCAAGATTACAAACTAAGGGAGGGAAAGACTCCACCCACAAACGTCTACCAACAATCCATGGACTCCAATGAGCAAGCTCATGGGCCACCTTATTACATATCCTCCTAGCAAAAGACCAACGAACTAAAGAAAAGCTACTTGCTAAATGAGCAATATCATCGATCACGAGGTCGAAATAATGAAAACCGTCCACCTTGTTACGAATAGCATTGATAACACCTTCATTGTCACTTTCCACCATCACCTTCTCAAATCCCATCTCTCTAGCCAACCGCAAGCCTGTGAGGACTGCCTTCGCTTCAGCCATCCGAGCCTCCATTGATACCTCCAACTGCTCGACCGCGCAAGCTAACAACTCTCCTTTATCATTCCTCGCTACCATCCCCACATCCACACCACGATCTCCCAGCAGACCCGCGTCGACGTTCAGCTTCACCCACCCGTGATCTGGAGGAGTCCATTTAGAAACCCCATCACCCACCTCACGCGGCTTGTGCTCATTCCCCACCTCATCAATCTCCTTAAGAATATTGTCAATATAGGTCTGAGAATGTTCTGGGCTCGTCCACAATGATTCGAAGATGAAAGCATTCCTATTACCCCAAATCGCCCAGCAAACAACCATAGCTTTCCTTCTCACGTCCTCCTCTTCCCTTAAGAGCACGAACTCGACCCAGTCACGAAACGATTGCCACCTACCTTCGACCAATCTTCCAAGACCACAAGCCAACCACACCCCTTTCGCCATGCTACAGCCCAGCAAAGCATGGAGAACATCCTCGCTCTCAGCTCCGCACACCCCACATCTCCCATCAATCTCGGGGACTCGCTTGCACAAACCAACCTTAGTAGGGAGGGCTTCGAGACAAGCCCGCCACATGAACACTTTAGTACGAGGTAGAATACGAGCCTTCCAAATCTCCTTCCAAACCCTCCTATCCGCACCTTTATTCGACGACCGAGCCACATCCATACTCTCCCCAAAAATGCATTTATACCCCGTTCGCATTGAATACACCCCATTCTTTTCCCACTCCCAATAAGGCACATCCGCTACCTCACGAGAACTGAGCGGAATATTCAGGATTCTATCACTCTCAAAGGGTAAGAACAACTCACGAACCTTCGCTTCATCCCACCTTCCTTCATCTGCCACAAGAAAATCCTTTACTCTCAACGACTCCATCCCCGCTACTCTAGGCGACACCACCAACCTCGATTGTGTCCCTGGCAGCCAGCAATCATCCCACACTCTCACGCTCTCTCCTCTACCAATGCGCCACCTCACACCCTTCCTTAAATCCCACCGAGCTTCGTAAATACCCCTCCAAGTATAGCTAGGATTATTCCCCAACCCCGCCTCCATGAAAGACGAATTAGGGAAGTACCTCGCCTTATAAATCCGTCCAATCAACGTGTGAGGCATCATTAGGATTCTCCAAGCTTGTTTTCCTAGGAGGGCCCAATTAAAACTTTTGAAGTCGCGAAAACCCAAACCCCCTTCCCCCTTTGGACAACAAAGCTTTCTCCAAGCCACCCAATGAATTTTCTGCTCACTTTGCTTTTGACCCCACCAAAAATGAGAAATTAAAGATTTCATATCATCACAAAAATTAGAAGGAAGTCTAAACACACTCATCACGTAGGACGGGAGAGATTGGGCCACCGCCTTTATCATAACCTCCCTTCCCGCTTTAGAAAGACTTAAACCCTTCCAACCTTGGAGTTTTTTCCACAGCTTTTCCCGAACACCCTTAGTAATCACTTGTTTGGAGCGACCCACCACCGTTGGCAAACCCAAATATCTCCCATGAACATCCACCATTTCAAACCCCAACACCTCCACCACCCTATTCCTCACCTCCTCCTTCACCCCTTTACTAAATGTGACATTTGTTTTTTCTAGACACACTTTTTGCCCACTAGCCCCTTCATAAAGCTCTAGAACCTCCTTTACAACTCTAGCCTCCTCCACATTAGCCCTCACAAATATGATGCTGTCATCGGCAAAGAATAAATGAGTCACCATAGGGGCCGTTGGCACCACACGCACCCCATGAAGAGCACCCTCCTCCATCGCCTTCCTAAGCAAATCCGACAAAGCCTCCGCCACCAAGATAAAGAGATATGGTGAAAGGGGGTCGCCCTGGCGGAGGCCACTATTGTGGCGAAACTCCCTCGTAGGAGACCCATTTACCAACACCGCATAAGACACAGATCAGACACACTCCATTACCTTCCTACTCCACCCTCCAGCAAAGTTCATCTTCTGCAGAACTGCCTCCAAAAAGTCCCACTCCACACGATCATACGCTTTAGCCATGTCAAGCTTGAGAGCTAAATGACCTTTAACAGCTTTCGAACATTTCATAGAGTGAAAGATTTCAAAAGCCACTAAAACATTATCAGTAATCAGCCTTCCTGGAGTAAACGCACTATGATTCTCGGAAATAATATCTCCAATAAATATTTTCAACCTGTTTGCCAGCACCTTTGAAACCAATTTATACACAACATTACATTGGCTAATGGGGCGGAAATCCCTTATATGATTGGCATCTTTTTTTTTCGGGATTAGAACAATATAAGTTTTGTTTAAATAATCTGGCACAATATTACCACGCAGAATGCCCAACACCATATCACACACAGACGGGCCCACAATATGCCAATAAGTCTAGAAAAATAAAGGGCACATACCATCGGGACCAGGGGCCTTAATCGGATGCATTTGGCTAAGAGCAGTCTGAACTTCATCAGCTCGATACTCAGCAGACAATAAAGCATTCATCTCTGGCGTAACTCTAGCATCGACCCCACGCAGGGCTGCTTCCATATTCATAACTCCCGAACTTGCGAAAAGGTCTCTGAAATAATTCATCGCCACCTCGCCAACCTGCTCGTCACCCTCCTTGCGCACCCCTTCTTCGTCGAGCAAATAAGTGATGGAGTTCCGCTTCTTTCTACCTGACGCTCGACGGTGGAAGAAAGCAGAATTGCGGTCCCAAGCTCCAGCCACAGAACTCTCGATCGCTGTCGCCACACCACCTCTTCCTTACGAACCAACCCTTCGATGTCTTGAACCAAATTACGTCTCTGTAATAGCTGTTCACGCAAGAGCTGACCCTTATCCAGGCGTTTCAATTGCTTTCTCTTGGTCCGCAACTCTCGAAATATCGCACCAAAAGTGGCATCACCCCATACCTTCAACTCTCGTGCACATCCCTCCAACTGAGCTCTAAGGTTGCGACCCCTATTCCAAGCCTCCCCAACAACTTTTTCACACCCCTCATTGCTAGTCCAAAGTTGTTCAAACCGGAAGGGTTTTTCCCGTCTTTGGACTCCATTCGCATTAGTATCAAGAACGAACCACAACGGAGCATGGTCAGACCAATCTCGATCCAAGAGATAAAGGTGGGCATTCGGGAAAAAATCATCCCATTCGCTATTCATCAAAGCTCTATCAAGGCGACATTGAACATTCTCCTCCCCCTCTCGACCATTATCATAAGTGAACTCATACCCCATAGACACCACATCACGGAACCCACACAGATCAATAGCCTCACGAAAATTAGCCATTTGCCAACCCGCTCGATCATTACCCCCTCTCTTCTCATCCTCATCTATAATCTCATTAAAATCACCCATGCACACCCAAGGTGTAACACCTCAAAATTTCACTCTAAATTTTTCGCGTTTAACCTTCATTATTTAATTAATTTCCTTTCCGTTTTTACTATTTTTCACTTATTAAATATTATTTTTAATAGATAATTATTTAAAATCATGTTTAAACTTTATTCAAATGTTATATTTATTCTTATGATGCCAAAATAATTTTTGTGAAAATTATTTACGAAGATTGGATTTTTATTCGATTTATCTTCGGTTTTGCGCAATTGTTTGATAAAAACGATAAAAATAATTTTATTTAATTAATTTAAAATCTAATATTTTATTTAATTACAAAAATATTATTTTGTGTTAATAAAATCTGATTTTCGGATTTTTATGGTATTTAATTATTTAAACATCAAAAGAATTGCTTTTTAGGCTTTTATCTTTAAAAATTTTTACCTTGGAGCCCAAGGAAACCACTTGGATGAATGTGGACTGATTTTTGGGGACAAGATCAGCATTTTTCCTGCACAAGCAACCCCTCCTTTGACCCCACTTGTAGCCCCTTTGACCCTATGGTCAAATTCATTTATTTAATTGAGTTTTGGTCAAAAGTATTTCATTCCTAAACCTCCTTCCACCATTGTGGCTTCCGTGAGCTTCCCCTCTCCTCTCCTACTGATTTTATTGCTCTCCATAAATTTTTAAGAATTTTTGAGCTTTGGTAAAATTATTATTGAATTTACAACGTCATTTTCATCAATTTCCTATTCATTTCTACCAATTTCTACTCAAATTCTAATTCCAATTTTTGGTTAGGATAATTTTAGGAGGTGAAGCAGTAGCGTTAGAGCTTGTTGAAGAGGAAGAATCTTAGCTCTTATTCTCTTATTATTCCTATTCTATTTTCCACCGAAATTGAGGTAACTAGCTTTAATCCTAGTTTAATTTTGATTAATAAGTTAATTAGAGTAAATTATATTTATTATAGTATAAATAGTTATATTATTATTTGGTATGAATTATGTGAATTTATGTGAATTATATTTGAATTTTCTGATTTATTATGAATTAATTAGTAATTATGAGTTTTGAATTACATATGTGTATATTTGAGTGTATAAATTATATTTATTTATTATATATGTATGCATGTCGAATATGTGATTTATTTGGAATTTATATGTGCTCTTGCATGTTAAAAATTGGTTGGTATGATTTTATTTTAATTATGGTAATTAATTTGTTAATTGTGCAATTATTACCGAAAGTATTTTTGTGTGGTAAATTAAATCTATTTTATGAAATATTTTCTATATGCACGAAAATTATTTATATTACTGAAATTTATTATTTAAACTTATTATTTAAATTAATTATTTTATGATATTGATTAATTTACTTGGCTTGTTGTGTAAATAGGTTGAACTATTTATTGGTTAGTAAAATTGTTTTATTCGAAAAACTACAAATTTTAGTTTATCCTTTTTAATCAAAATAAAATTGATAATATTTAACTAAAACCCCCCTTGTTTCGTGCCTATATTGATTTAAAACAATTTAGATAATTATTATATAATTTAATGGTTTAAATTCAAAGTTATTGTTTAATAAAAACCTAATTGCCGAAAATCCTTAGTATTTTCAGAAAAATGGCAGCAACTTTTAGGCCATTTTGAAAGGTTATTTGAGGTTAAATTTACATTATAAAATGATTTTATTATATAGAGTTTAAGGACAATTATTATTTTCATTTTTGATTAAACTAAAGTATGTAAATTGATAATTAATAAACAATTTCGTTGATTTCTTGTAACTTTTATATTCGTTTCAAACTACATATTTTCAAACCAATGTTGTTGAGTTGACATCAAGTTGGATTAATTTCACTTATGCCAATAATACAAGGTTTGTGTATTTTGGATTTAATATAATATTCAACTTATATATTTTCAAACCAAATGTTGTTAACTTGACATTAAGTTGGATTAGTTCCGCTTATGCCAATAATACAAGATTTTTATGTCCTAGATTTAATATAATATCCAAATTATATATCTTCAAACCAAATGTTGTTGAATTGATATGAAGTCGGATTCGTTCCACTTATGCCAATAAATCAAGATTTGAGTATTTCGGATTTTAAATATAATTTTATTGGAATCTCATGTTTACTATTACTATTATATAGTTTTATCCTAAGGTTGAAAGGATTTTTACTTTGTAATGTGCTGGGTACAAAGTGTGTTTTGAGATGATGTTTACCTTGTACTGTGCTGGGTACAAGGTACTGTTTTGAGATAATTTTTACTTTGTGCTGTGCTGGGTACAAAGTAATGCTGATATGATTTTGCTCTTGTACTGAGCTGGGTACATAGAGTTGCTGAAATGATATTTTATTGAGTCAAAAAAACCATGTACTGAGTTGGGTACATGGGTTGTTTTGTTGAGGAAGAGAAATCCTATAGGCTGAGATGGGTCTTTGGTATGAACTGTCACTCTAGTGTGAGCTAGCACTAGGGCTTAACTTACGTACCTAGCTGGGTACGTAAGACCACATGGTTTTAGTTGTCGTCCAGTGTTAGGTTGTGCTAAGATGGGTACGGCGCACTGAGATGGGTGCGTTGAAACTAGCATTGGGAATTCTAGCAAAACTCAGACATAGGTGTGATCGTACACTAAGCTGGCTGTGCGTATCCTAATACTTTCACCATGTTGGATCGTGGGTGGTTTTATGTCCATCCACTTACGTTCAGTTCTCCCCTCAACGTTGTTGATGTGATGATGTGACGTCGTGTGAAGTATTGAGTTATCATTTTGGAAATGTATTTATATTTGGAAAATGAGTCTATTTTGATAGAATGATATTTTGAAGGAGTTTATGTTAAATTATGATGTTATGGTTGATCTTTATGTCGTTATGTGACTAAGCTATGGATACTATAATTGATGTTGATTATCGTAATTAGCTTATTAAATCTTACTTAACCTGGGAGGACTGCTAGTTGCTCCCCACTGATTGTGGACCCCATTTATATATATTTTACAAGTAAAGAAAGATGATGATTGGGTGGTTTAATGGGCTAGAGTGAGAGATAGGATTTTATGCTTATGTTTATAATTTCGTCTTTTGTTATCATTTCTTACTTACTATCATTTTAGGATTTCATCATTATATGATGACTTGGGTTGTAAGAGGCTTATGACCTCACTTTGGATAATATTTGAAGCATGATTTTCTATTAATGAAATTAGACACCCATGTTTGAATTAGCAAGTGACACTCCGATCAACAGTATTTCCGCTACTGTTCATTATTTTATTATTTCATTTGATCGGGGCTGTTACACAAGGACCCTCCATTTGAGCCGCCAACTCACGCAGCAACGACCAAGAAAGATGGCGGTTTTGAACTTCAGCCCACCCATAGAAACCTGTAAACCGCCAACCATCCTCCTTAAGACCACTCTTCACCCAGAAATACATATGATGCATGGACATTGAGCGTAACTCCAACTCAACTTCTTTACTCCACAGACAGGCCAAGCCACCCGATCTACCACGACTATCAACCGCTAACCAATGAAAATCCCCTAATCTCAACGCAACTCGTCGGAATTCACTACTACTCAGCTTAGTTTCAGCTAAAAAGATCACCGAATGGGCCTCCCTCCTGACCAAGTCACGGAGGTTATCAACTGCAGTGGGATTGCCCAGCCCCCTGCAGTTGAGACTTAAGAGACTCATGGCTGTGGGCGGGGTTGGGAGGACCTGTAACACCCCGCCCAAACCGAACCCTTTTTATATTTAATAAAACTCGTTTGAGGGGAAATCAACGAGGGTTCGATTCGGATGGAGCGTTACCCCCGCACTCAACTCCTTGAAATTAAGTGCAAGGCTAAGTAACTAAAACATATTCATTCCAAACTTAATAAAAGATCCTTACAACCAAATTAAGCTAGTTCGTTAAATACTAAATACTACGAGTTTCAGAGTTCCAGCGAAAGCAAAATATTAAACTAGGTGGATGACAACTTCTAGTTGATCTCTCATAATTCCCCTCGATCACCCACCTGCAAATAAATATGGAAAAAGACAAGAGAGACAAGCTCCCAAAAATCAGATAAACTGAGTAATTCCAACTTCATCCTGTAAAATACTTAAGTTGAAATTACTTTGTGAAAATAATATATAAGTTGAGTTGAAAAGCATAGCACACAAATACATACAGTTAATAGGTCACATTAACATAGCAATATTTTATTTAATTTACGGAAGGAAAGGAGAACGCTAGCAAGCCGGTGATGCACCACGTAAACCACTTGCTTAAATAATGTGAGCCGGTGAAACACCACTGATATCACGTATTTATATAGTCTTTTCTCCCTTATTTACAAGCTAATTTGTGCGTCATTGGAGCTCTTGGGAGCTATTTTATGCTAACTATCGTATATAGTTGTGGTTTTGTGTTTTAGTGTTGGATTGCAGGTTTTAGGGAGTTTTCTCCCTATTCCCGAATCATTTGGAAGCAACCACGGCTTTACGAGATGTTACAAGGCACGTAGGATGGCTCGCGAGCTTTATGGATAGTTTAGGAGGTCCCAAGACCCCTAAACGTGAAGATTAGAGAGCAAAGGAGTCAAAAGGAGTTTTCCGTGTATTGATCGGGCAGAAATAGCCCGATCGGGCGAAGTATTTATGATCGGGTATAAAAGTTGCGGACCCGATCGGGCGAGGATTGCCCGATCGCATCGGGCGAGGAAGCATGTCCCCAGACCCGATCGGGTGACCACCGCCCGACCCGATCGGGTGGAGTGCTGCTTGGTCTCATTCTGCTGCTGCTTTCGAGAGGAGTTTGCTGGCACTTTTTGTCGCCAGACCCGATCGGGTGACTACCGCCCGACCCGATCGGGTGGGCCGCTTTTCTCGCCTTATTGCCGCACTGCTGCTGCCAGAGCCCAGAAGTGAAGTTGGGAGAATTTGTATGTGGACCCGATCGGGTACTGTGCTCGGGCCCGATCGGGTCTGGTGCTTTAATCGCGCTTTTTCACTTTTTGTTTCCGTTTTTAGTGAACTTGAGGGGTATTATAAATACCTTTTCCTCATTATCTTTCATTCATCTTTTATTCATCTTTCATTAGGTTTTAGACTAGTTTTATTCTACATTGCTCTTAGTTTAATTCAAACACTTTAGATTAATGTAGAGGTGATCAAACCTATTTCGATTTCAATAAAAGTTTCTGCTTTCCGTTAATTGGTACTCTTCTCTACTCTTTATCTCTTTAATTACTTTGATTGCTTAGTTTAATTTTTCAATTGTTCATGATGCAATTCTTAGGGTTTCATATTAGTCTTATTGTTGTCAATTCAATTATGAGTGAGTAGTTCTCTTTCTAGGGTGTTAGATAGGAAAGCCATGTTTATACCATGATTGTGATTTAGATTTCTATCAATTTCTAGGGCTTGATCAGGGTGATTGTGATGTGGTTTGTTCTTATTGAGTAATTAATGTCAGTGTATAATTTCATTGATTGCTTGTGGTTAATAGTTGTTTGCACAGATCCGTCTTACGACTAGAGGCCTAGGACACGTCAGTAGTTCTGATTACGTTAGTGAACATGCGGCGTATGTTGAACTATGAGCGTTGAGTCTTAACCATAGCTCAACATAGGCTCTAATCCCCCGACTCTTGACTTAGGTTTTGATAGTAGTTGACCCTATTTGATTGGTATAAGCATGGTGGACCGACCTAATACCCTAGACTTTTATTCCATAGTTTAATCCTCGATTTATTCAGTCTTCCGTAGTCTATTCTTTAGTTTAATTATTTCCTTCCTGATTTCATCTGGAGTAGCTGAATTGGTTAAATTTTGATTTAGAAACTCTGTCTCCCTGTGGATTCGACCCTGCTTCCACTGACTACCTAGTTAGAGGTCTGTAGGTTTATTTTTGAATAGGCGATACGATTAAATCCTATCAACCACGTAAACCACTCACACAGTGGGCCGGTGATACACCACGTAAGCCACCCACTAAAATAAAATTGGCCATAAAACAGAGTCCCTAGTGTGCACACCCCTTCTAACTTGGAAACACATCAAGATAGAAGGAAGACAAATAACAGAAAAATTAGCATAGTAACAAAGAAACCTGTAGGTGGCCGCTGAACCTCCCATACAGGGCAACCTGTTCATCACTTCCTTCCTTTATTTCACTTTAAGTGATTTATAGTTTTTACTACAAGTTATCACATATCACATATTCACATATACATCATTCATTTGACTGAGAGTGAAAACCGTTACTCCAATTCCATAACTCATTTCATTCATAGCTAATTCCGATAGCATCTCATTATTCTCAACCATCACTTGGTTACATTAACTCATAACCATTTCCATATATTCATCACATTGTCAAGTTTCGTTTATAACTTCCATAATAATAATAATAATAATAATAACAATAATAATAATAATAATAATAACAACAATAATAATAATAACAAGATTTTAATTACTATTTTAAATCCTGTCATAATAGTCATTGTTATAGTCCATAATCCAACTTCCATATTCACGGCCCATGATAAAGATCCATTCTTGTTATCCATTTCATTACTCATAATTCATACTTAAATTAATAATCATAATCCATAATTAATCCATAATCAATATCCACATATTAGCTTTATCATCACATAATCACATCATTAATTCACATAATCTCAAGGTTAAAACGTTTTATTTTACGGAATCTACTTGTGGATGAACATTGATAATTACCTCTTGAAGTGTGCTTGAAACTAAATCACGAACGAATCAACACTCTTGGAAATCCTCGTCTACGCAATCGGAGTCTACAATTAAACGAAATCTAAAATTAGTTTCCTAAATAACCCCTTATGATTTTATAAATAAATAACTTAAATAATTTAAATAACTTAAAGAAACTCATTGTTTAAAGAAGTTTGTAGATCGAAGTTTATGTTTCTCGAATTTATTTATAAAAAATCATTTTAAGTACTTAAATATTATTTCGACTTTAATATTTATTTAACTTAAACGTTATAAATTATTTAAATAAACATAGAAAATCAACCTCAATATTTTCATTATTTTATTTTAGAAACTTAGAAATATTTTAAAGTTATGAAAACATTAATAGTAATAATAAACTTAAAATGAAAGTTTTATTTTAATTAAACAAAACAACTAGCAAAGAAGGATGGGTCATTTTAGAGTGTTGGGCTAACTTGAAATTAAAATTTTGATTTGGGAAGGAGTAAGTTTGGGCTTTGGGTCAATTTAAGTGAGTAAGGAGGCTTTGGGTTAGTTTAAGTGAAAACAAAAATAATATGAAGGGAGATAGAGAAGCAGTAGAAGTGGAAGTAAGAAGAGGAAAAAGAGGAGTGGGATGGCTGCCGGATTCCGGCGACCTTGGTGGCCACTGTGGCCGGCGTCGCGGCTGGGCTAGGCGGTAGCAAGGGCTGCGTTTTCTGGTGGCTCTTGGGGCTGCGTGGCAGCAGCGAAAAGGGGGAGGGGCTGATTTGCGTGTTGGGCTGCTGCTGCTGGGGCGCGGCGGCAGCAGCGGTGCCGCAGTGGTGGTGGCGCGGTGGCTGGGCGGTCGGACAGTGGAGGGTGGTTCGGAGTATTATTGTGGTGGTTTAAATGGTGGAGCTTGAGGTGGTGTTAATGGAGGTTTTATTATTTTATTTTTCAAAATTAAAAATCAGAAATTTAGAGGGGAGAAAGAAGAGAGTGAAGCAAACCTTGAGTGATGTTTGCTTGGTTATTTGAGTGGGTTGAGTTGGGTATTTATAGGAGGGGAAAAATCTGATTTTTAGTTTGAATGGTCAAGCACCATTGATGAGGGTAGTAGGGAGGTTGAAGAGGGATTGCTTGTTTGACTCAAGTGTGTAAGTGAATCATATTTTTGAGTGAAAAATCTGATTTCTTGCAAGTGGGAAAAATCTGATTTTGCAAGTGGATATGGGTTTGCTTGAGGTTTTGGAGAAACCATTAATGGTTATTGGGTGAAGGAGGAAGGTGATGATGAGGGTGATAAGAGCTTGGAGTTGGGTGATAAGTGATAAGTGATAAGTGATAAGTGGTAAGTGGTATGAGTAGTAATCAAGCTTAAAAAGTTGTACATCAAATTAGCTAAGTACATAAAATGTTCATAAAATGACATTCTAATGAATTAAATTTCAAAATGTTTCTTTAAAAATAATTTAAATATGAAATAATAATATTAATAATAAAAATAATATTATATCATTAAAATAATAAATGTTTTTCAAATAATTAAAAATAAATCGAAATAAATCAAAGAAAATTCATAAAATTCATATTGAAACGTCTTTTAATATAAATAAAATAATTTATTAATTTATCAAAATTCGGGGTATTACAGGACCCAACCACCGCCGAAGAAAGGAATGCACTAGTCTCCAATCTGAGTTTTTTTTTATTTTATGTCACTTCGTCCACCTCCATATCCACTACCAAGCTACGCTTTCCACAATGAACTCCTTCCACCTCCCTCTCAAGATTCTCTCTGCTAACATTACTGCGAGCTACTTTCTTCCACTTCCGCACACCCTTCTCACTGGACAAATGAATATCACTACTAGCACGTAGATGAGCAGTAGTATCAACCTCTCCCTCCTTTGCATTCTCCACGCACTGGGTTGTCACCCGTGAAGAAACATCACCACCCCCAGCCACCACCTCCACATGATCATCACTACCATTATCACCAAGTTCCTTCGAACCCTGTGCCTTTCCTAACCACACCACCCCCTCAGCGTTGGGCGTCCCACTACAACACGCTTCTTGCACCCTCTCTTTCGCTGCTCGTTCAATCAATGGCCTTTTCACCTTTGTGACAAATTCTAATTTCTTGCTAGAAGATTGGAGTTTTGCATAGTCCTCCTTGCGTCGAGTAAGCCCTTTTCTAGGTGAAGCCCTAAGCCATGTACCCCACTTTTTCGAGCCTTCTGAAACATCATCATCAAAATTGGGACAGTCTCGGTCCATGTGCCCTAACAAGCCACATAGGAAACAAAAATTCGGCAGGCGTTCGTATTTCAACCTAACGTCCGTAATCGAACCTTGTTTGTTACGTATTCTTTGTATCCGGCGCAATGGCTTGGTGATATCCAAGACAACCCTCGCCCTACATGACGATTCCCACCCAAGCCCTTCCACCTCTATCGCCAACACCTCACCCACGCTGGATCCGACCCTCCGAACATCCTCCTAGGAACGGCTGTCCAACGGCATATTATATAACCGAACCCAAAAAGGTTGTGTTTTGATGTCCATCGATTCCGGTTGTTCTCCTCCTTGGATGTCACGCAATAAGACCAGATTATTTTCGAAACTCCACGGCGCACCGTCAAGGACTTTTTCCTTATCACGCCAATGGAAGAACTGCACCACAAACAGCCCATTCTCTATAGCCACGAAACTGACCCCTTTCAATAAGGACCAGACAAATTTGAGAGTCCTTTGTAGGGCGCCAAAATTGAAACTTCGGTTAGTCAACAATTTCCCCACCAACGTTAGGGTTAATTTATCCTCCAATTCGCCACTCGAGATGGGATCTAGTTCTGCAATTTCGTATTCATCCTCCTCTATATTCAGACTCGCACACTTCTTAATCAAAGCCTCCGCCATCAGGTGAAGGAGATGAAGCCCTAAAAGGGGACCAGACTTGGAACACCAAGAAAAAGCTCTAAGCACTCGCAAAACCCTAGGGTTCCATCGAGAGAGAGGACTCAGTTAAATGTGCTGTTCTTCTTAACGAGTCTTCATTGTATTGTTTTGATTTACCCTAAAAAGACATTTCTAAGATTGTGCTACATAATTAGCAAAGTTCATAGCATGAACTTTAAAAAAAAACCTTATTAACAATGATCTAGTCAAAAGTTGTTCATGCAAAGTTCATAAAAATAGGTCATAAAATGACCTTTTTACACAACCGGTCATGTGTAGAGCAAACATCAAAATTTTGGCTGAACACAACATGAAATGATGCGTTTTCAGCTTTAAACAATCAAAACTATGCAGTTTTAGGCGTGTGCCGGGAAAAGCAAAAATGAGACTGGCAGCAGCAAACTTTTGACAAACGCGTCAGACGTGTCAGAATGATTTGGCAAATTCTGGTTGGTTTACTAGGAGAGAGAAAATACTTGTTTTCATAATTTTGTAAATATCACAACTTTAAAAATAACAACCAAAAATGTAGAATAAAATATGGACAACTTTATTTTTATTCTTTACAAAATGACACCCATTTTGCTTTAATTTTTTAAATTAAAAGAAAACATAAAAAACTTATAAATTGGTAGTGTATTTGGTAAGTAGATAGAGAAAGGTAGGAGAGACGAGACCGGTCATGTGGAGGGAAAACATCAAAAATTTGGCTGAACACAACATAAAACGATGCGTTTTCAGCTTTAAACAATCAAAACTACGCAGTTTTAGGCGTGGACCGGGAAAAGCAAAAATGAGACTGGCAGCAGCAAACATTTGACGCACGCGTCAGACGTGTCAGAATGATTTGGCAAATTATGGTTGGTTTACTAGGAGAGAGAAAATATCATAACTTTAAAAATAAATACCAAAAAAATAGAATAAAAATATATGGACAACTTTAATTTTTATTCTTTACAAAATGACACACATTTTGCTTTAATTTTTAAAATTAAAATAAAACATAAAAATCTTATAAATTGGTAGTGTATTTGATGAGTAGAGAGAGAAAGGTAGGAGTGAAGAGGTGATGATCTTTAAAATGGGTCATTGTTAATGAAAAAAGGTTGAAAGATGAAATTTTAGGAGAGAGAAAGCAAATGAATAGTGTCATGAACACAACCCTGACTTAGTCTTTCTCTGTGAAACACGAAGTTCCATCAAGAATGCCATCCCAATCATTGAATCACTCCCCTTTGACGAACACTGTTTTACTGAGCCTAGGGGATTATCGGGTGGTTTGCTGGTCTTGTGGAACTCCTCCAGGGTGGATTTCACCAACATGGAGAGAGACGTCCACATGATCCATGGCGTCGTCCAGGTACATCACTCTAAACACACTTTCTTGCAATCTTGTATTTATGCTAGCACTAGCTTTAAATCTAGATTGGAAACTTGGGATGCATTGAGAAACATTGCCTTTAATTTAGACCAACCTTGGCTGACATTGGAAGACTTTAACGAAATGATCTGTCAATCTGAAAAATTTGGGGGAAAACCAGTAAAACTGAAGAGAATGAAAGCCTTTAGAGATTTCCTAGATGATTGTGGACTTACTGATTTAGGTTTCAATGGTATCAAATTTACTTGGACCAACAAACAGAAGAAGAAACCAGTTATGGAACGCCTAGATAGAACACTTGCGTGCCAATTCTGAGCTATTGAACTTATGTCCAAACATAGTTGTCAACACTTTAACTAGGGCTGGTTCAGACCACAGTACCAACCACTCATAAACATACCAAACCCTTCAAACTCGAACCTCTTTGGTACCAAGATCCCTCCTTCACTGGCCTAATCAATAATTTCTGGATTGCGAACAATGACAACCTACCCAACAAATTGAAAATTTTACCTAATCACATTCAACCTTGGGCTTCTAGTAGGTTTGGCAACATCATTAAAAGCAAAAGGAAGATACCGAGCAGGATTAATGGAGTTCAAAAACACCTTGACTCAGAACCTAATAACCAATTTCTTTGGGAGTTAGAACTCTCCCTCCAAAAGGAACTAGATAAAATCCTGGACCAAGAGGAGGAATTTTGGAGAGTAAGATCAAGAGAGAAATGGCTCACATCAGGGGATAAGAATACCAATTTCTTTCACAACTCTGTCATTAGGATGAGAAGGAGAAATAGAATCACCCTACTAAAAAATGAAGTAGGTCAAGAGTTCAAGACCAATACTGAGATTAAGGAACACATTTGGCTCTTTACTCTAAACTCTTCACCATTAAGAAACTCTCTGCCCCTAAACCCAGCAGGGACCTTGGTAGCATTAACCTAGCCTTTACTCCTTCTGTGAGAGAGATAAATAATGATGTGTTTAGCTCCAGTCCTTGGAAAGCACCTGGGAAAGATGGTTTCCACAACTACTTTTTCCAGAAACACTGGCAGGTCATCAAAAATTATCTATACCAATTCTGCTACAGTGTTTTAGTAACAGTAAACTGAACCCTTAGACTATTGTTACTCTACTTCCTAAAGTGGAGCACCCAGAAACAGTCAAACAATTTAGACCTATTAGTCTATCTCCCACCATTGCCAAATTCATAACCAAAATCATAATCAAGAGGCTGAGACCACTACTCAATAGCACCATTTCTCCAAATCAGAACAGTTTTATCCCTAATAGAGGGACTGCCATTAATTACATCATTGCCTCTGAAGCTTTACACTCTATGAAAATAACTAAAAGTAGGAGGAGCTACCTTGCAATTAAGGTAGACCTAGAAAAGGCCTATGACAGGTTGGAATGGGACTTCATCCTAGCATGCCAACTCATTATGTCTTGCATCACTTCCACATCTTTCACCATCAATGTCAATGGTGAACATTCTGACATAGTCACACCCTCAGGGGTATTAGGCAAGGAGACCCATTATCACCATACATATTCATTCTCTGCATGGAACATCTCTTCAAAGCTCATTCATTCTGCTTGTGAACATGGCTCTTGGACCCCCTTAAGTTTTGGCAAGTCAAAACTCAAATTATCTCAGCTCCTCTTTGCTGATGACCTAATCCTTTTTGGACAAGCAAGCACAACATCTATAAACTCTATCCTTGAAACCCTAACACACTTTAGGTAAATTTCAGGACAGAAAGTTAATCATAGTAAGAGAAAATGCTACTTTTCTAAGAACACCCCAGCCAACCAAATCTAAACACTCACTGACATGTTGGGTATCAAAGCCAGCCAAGACTTGGGAGAGTACCTAGGCTATCCACTGAATGACAAAAGACCCACCTATAGCCAGTTAGAATACTTGACCAAGAGAATGAAGGATAAGCTAGCTACTTGGAAGACCAAATTCCTAAATAAGGCAGGCAGGTCAACACTTATCAATGCCCACTATGAACTCTATGGCTCTCTACCCTATGAACTGTCTAGCCTTACCTAAGAAATGCCTAGGAGAACTAGATAAAACAATGAGGAACTTCTTTTGGGGGTCATTGAGGAGAAGAAAAAACTACATTTGGTTGGATGTGGGGGAAAATTTATACACCCAAAGCACTAGGAGGCACTGGTTGTAGATCACACATGATACTCAATGAGATCTCTATGACTAAACTTTGTTGGAAGGTCCACTCAAATGATAATCTAGCCACTAAGATACTTAGGCCCAAATAATCTAGCTCTACACAGGGGATCAACAGCTTCAAGAGAGGCTCTCACATTTGGCAAGACATTGGGAAGGGTTTGGAAAGCTTTACTAAGTCTGCTAATTGGTCTGTGGGTAATGGAGATCATATCTCCTTTTGGTTAGATGACTGGACTAGGAAGGGAAGCCTGGGAAGACTAATTAGTGGCCCACTAACCCCAACAGACCTCACCATGAAGGTCTCTGATTGCCTGAGAGAGGGAACTTGGAATTTTGATAACCTATCCCTTGTCCTGCCCAAAGATATAAAATCTATTATCTTTGCTCTGTTTATTCCTAATGTTGGTATTGATGAGCTTACCTGCTCCCTTGCCCAAGGGCGCTTCTTTAACACCAAGACAGTTTATGCTGAGCTTTGGCAACAACACTTCAACTACAACACACCACAAACATCCTCCCCAATCACCACACTAGTTAGGAATACCAAGAGCTGGGATAAACTTTGGCACTACCCTCTACCACCCAAAGTCAAAAAAAAATTTTGGTCTATCTTCTGGGATGCACTACCTGTTAAAGCTTCCCTACACAACAGAGGGATACAAATGAACCAAAACTGCCCTTTTTTCCCTAATATACCTGAAACTTGGTACCATGTTCTGAGACAATGTCCAATAGCTCAGGAAATTTGGCAATGCTTCAATCAGATACCACCTCAGTTCAACATAGACAGTGATGAAACATGGATCCTTAAGAACCTACTCAATGATCAGGATGGCAATGAGGTAACCTGGAACACTAAGTTTGGGATAGGTTGCTGGGAAATCTGGAAGAAAAGAAATAGGTGGATCTTCCAACAAAAGAATACTAAGTCACAACAGGTGTACCACCAAATATTGAGCCTCACAAATGACTTTGTGAAAACAAATACCAACCAAGGGAAAGAAATCCTTCTGAAAGACAGCCTAGAAATATACCCCAACCATTGTGTGATCAAAGTGGATGCATCCTTCTGCCCCAGAACTCTAAAAGAAGGAATATGGGGGATTTTGAGAAATAGCCAAACTCAGTGTCAAATGACTTTCTACAAAAAAATGAGAAGTAGTGATGCTACTACTGCTGAATTTCAGGTCATCCATGAGGCCCTAGATTGGATAATGGAGAAGATTATGTGCGATATTCATTTGTTTTCTGACTCCGATATAACAGTGGACGATATCACTCATCCCCTTATAATTAAAAATTGGCATTGCAATTTGGCTACCATGTGCAGGGACCACCCAGGGAGGAATAGAGGATGGGAGATAGCCAAGGTTGGAAGAGGCTGATTGGAGGATGCGGACAAGCTAGCTAGGTGGACGAGGGAGCAAGATTTTGTCAGTAATTTTGTTGTAACAGTGTGCTCCTCTCCCTTTGTAGGAAATGGTTGTGAGCTAAACGTACCTTTACTTTTGGAAAACTTGCGTGGGGCTTTAGAAGCCAACTGACCTGATCAAACAGCTTTATCAAACAATCTTTGTAATAGTTATGTAGTTAATTAATATAAGTTCCTTCCAACAAAAAAAAACTTTTATGAATAGAGCATTGCTAATAATGTTGTTCAATATTTTATTAGATGGTGGCCATGAATAGCTATGGTTATGACTATGGTGGTTGTACGGTAATAAAGTTGGAGAAAGGAACTTGTACGAGTGAGGGTGAGAAATGCTAAAGAAGGTGTAAAAAGGAGAAGGTGAGAGTACCGAAGTCAATTCATCTTTCAAAAAACTTCATCCATTTTGTTCGTTGCTACACTACACTTTTCAAATAAGGAAATTTCTTATTAAATGCTACACTTTTTTATTTGGCTTTACATTCTCTCTATCTCTCTCCTACCACAAGAGTCCCCCTCTTTTTTTCCTCTCTATATAAAAAAATACATTGGAGTTCGCAAAAAAAGTGTAGCATCTACTTTGATACGGAGGAGGCAATAACTACTTTAAAGGTAGAGATATTTAGTAAATAAAAAGAAGTTTAACAACAATAAAGAATATGACTTAATGGTGGAGTTATGACTTTTCGATAGTAATGAGTCATGAATTTAAATTTTCTTGTTTAGGTTCCATGTTAGCATCATGTAGCTAGAGACATTTAGCAACTAAAAAACAAGTTTGATAACAATAAAGAAGGTGACATATAATGTTAAGAGTTATGAATTTTCGAGAGTAATGAGTTATGAATTTAAATTTTCTTGTTTAGGCGTCTTGACAGCGTGTGACATGGATGATTAACTGGTGGATGTTGGTCGGGCTAATAGGCGATGGAGGATTAATAGCGTCTTGTCAACGTGTGAAACTGAATGTACATTCAAAATTTGATTAATTTGAATGAAGAGAGTTAATGGCAGACTATTAATCAAAATTATGAAGCAAACTGATTAGCCAGTTGATGTCTAGCCACATAACTGGCTTAGGCCCTGTTCAGTTCACCTTAAAATAATAATATTCAGTAAAAATAAGTTCAGTTCAGTAAAAATAAGTTCAGTTCAGCAAAAATAAGTTCAGTTCAGTAAAAATAAGTTCAGTTCAGTAAAAATAAGTAGAGCAAAGAAGAAAAAACAACATGAATCAGTAAAAATAAGTTCAGTTCAGCAAAAATAAGTTCAGTTCAGTAAAAATAAGTTCAGTTCAGTAAAAATAAGTTCAGTTCAGCAAAAATAAGTTCAGTTCAGTAAAAATAAGTTCAGTTCAGTAAAAATAAGTTGAACTGAATAGGGCCTTAGTGACTTTCCAACATGGCATTAGAGGTAGTGAATATCAGGACCTATTTAAGGAGATATTTTTTATTAGCTGCATATATGGGTATGTGACGTGAATTTAAAAGGATAGAACTCTACACGCCTAAGTTTAGAGGGTTTCGAATCACGCAAGCTACGGGAAGAAAAGTAACTATTCGCGCAAGAATATTTGGAGAATAAGCAAACACAGGGTTAAACTCAATATTATAAATTTCAAACTGTTTTTTTATTGATGTAAAACAACCATATAAATCGACATGCCTAATGCAAGCCTAAACCTAATCCTAAACAAACAAAATAAATATAAACAAACCCTAATATGGTAAGGACAATCCCCTATCTCATATCTTTTAAAACTAATTTTATCTTTTAAAACTAATCTATTAAAACAAACTAATAACAACCTAATCTAAATTAATTAGGAAAAATTGATAAGAATAATCCGACCTTTGGCCGGTCTTCCACCAATGGTTCCACCTTCTGCTTTGTTTGGGAATGGTCATTTCATTTGTAAATGTGGAATTGGACCAAATGACTTGTTTGGGAAATCCTGGAATTTGGAATTGGAATTGGCCCAATTCCAACCAAATTCCAGCCCTTACAATAATAGCCCAATATAGAAATTCTGAAATTCTATCCAAAAGGTTGTCATTTGCAATTTCTAAAACCTAACTTACTTTTTCTCTCTCTACTCCTCAACTTCTATCTCCAAGGAATATGATGATAAGTTGATCAAAACCATAAACAACCAAATCAAAATTCCAATCAAACAAATTAATCTGTTATCAATTCAGGTTGATCAAGCAAATGAAATCCAAATATGAAATCTTAATATCTAAACCCCATCGCAAAAAATCCAGATATCAATTCAGGTTAACGGACATTAACGATGATTGAGATTGATAATGTCGTTAAGCAATATGTTCATGGTGATAGTGCCGGTAAATCTAGGGTTTGTCCACCGGCGAAGTAAAGCGCCACCGTCGGAACCACCATTGATGAGTAGCTACCGAGCTTTCTCTCCTAACTTTCTCCAAGTGTATACCGATGTAGAAGAAAGGTTGTTAGAAAGAGAAAAGCGGAAATTTTGTCGCAGAGAGGTGATTTGCTTAGGTTTCCGCCATTGTTGAGAGTTCGTTTCATGTTTGGAGCTCGATTTGGAGAGAGAGTGTGAGTGAAGTAGAGGAGGGAGGAAGAAGAAGAAGGCACCTGGGTTTTAGAGCACCATTGAAATTCTGAATTGAAAATTTTAAGTTTATCAAACAATGGATTTGGATTTAAAATTCATGATTTGATAATAACAAATTTAAAATGAAGCATTTTAAATGAAATCAAAGTTTCCAAACACTACCTTCATTTAATCCAGCTATAATCCCACATTTGACATCAATATTCTTTGGGAGGAAAAACTTATTAAATTTAGCCTAAAATAGGAAAAACCCTTTCAAGTGAAAGGTAAAAACCTATAGGCAATAAAGCAAATTTCAAAAGGGAGTAAATATACTAAGAGAAACATCAGTATGTAACTCCAATATACCTAGAAGTCATAGAAGTAGTTTTTGAAGAGCGTCATATGAGGGGTGAAAAGCTTGATACCGACTAAAAAGCTACCATCTCCATGTGAGCTTGGTATAATATAAGTTAGCCCATCATACTTGATGCCACTGATGCCTGTAAATTGAGGTTTATCCCATCCAAAATCTGCATCATGTACAGGTAATCTGGCCCAAGAATTTATTGTCAAATTTGGACAATTTGAAGTATGTGGCCCACGAACAAGAGCGGTTATATCAGGATATGATTCAACATAATCAATGGCTGATCTCAGATACTCGGTATCGTTCATTTTCTGCACAGCCTTATTAATTTTGGTTACAATGTACCATAGCGGTTTGCACGTAACATCTCCTGCCTTTTCTATACATGACGCATAAAAGATAAGGTTTCCACAATAACCTTGTGGAACTGTATCCTTCAACCTTGATCGTCCATTTACTGGAATGTAAAGTTTAACGTCTTGATCATTTGCTAATCCACGGGCTTTACAAGCGGAACGCCACACGTTTCCGGCTAGTACCACAAATGTACTCAACTTGTAACTTAGTTCCTCTTCATTTGATGTTGCTTGTAGTTTTAGGGTATCAACTTGGTCTTTAGCGAGTTTAAATGTGCACTCCATTTCTGTCACCATGGCACCTAATAGATAGGTAAGCTATATTAGAATTTAGGAAAAATTATTTCTAATAATGCAACCTTTTGGCGATTCGCAAATAATAATGCAACCTTTTGTTTATTCTGGAATAATGCAACCTTTATACCCCATTTATTTTAAATAGGACAAAACCGTTTATGACTTGAAGAATAAGTAAAATGGGACACTTGTCGCATAATAATTGGTTCTCACAAACCATTTTTATAAAATAAAATAAAAACAAAAAAACAAAAACAAAAACAAAATAAAAATAAAGTTCATTAACCACCCCCACCCCAAGTAAACCCCCTCTCTCTCCTCCGGTTCTCCCCCACCCACATCCCCCAGTCCATCTCCTTTGTTCTGCTGCATTCCCACTCAAAAGCGCCACTTCCTTCAACCCCATCAACAAGCTCTCCCCTTCAACAAACCAAAATGACAAGTTCTTATTCCTTGCCACCCGTCGCTCAACACTCCCATTCACCTCGATAGCATCAACCCTCTCCCTAATCCTTTTCACTATCAACCCTCTCCCTCTCCATACCACTTCCTTCCCATTCTCAAATGCCGTCTATAGATGATTTCATGATTATTTGATCACAAATGTCCTGAGTCCTGTAGAGAGACCAGAGTTGCAAATTCTTTTGGTGATTGATACCTAAACCTAAAATAAATGGGTTGAGAACTGTGTTGATCGTTGTTAAGTCTAAGGTATGGTGCTTGTCCAGGACTCATGTTGAGAGTTGCGTTTTTGTAGGCTGGATGTTGGAGATGGCAAAGATTTAGATCTCGAAGTATGCCCAAGAGCGAAGTTACGTGGGCAATGCATCAAGTATCTTGGGCCTGTATGAACTTCCGCCATAAGTTACTAGTGGAGACAGTACTTTAATTTCCCTCCAAGTTGTCAGTTGTTTCATGTCAATATTTTTCTTTGGTTATTGGCAGCAAGAGAGAGTATTATGACTTTATGACTACATTTTTGTACTTCCTCCGTTTTTATTTAAATGTGACACTTTTAAATTTACGGACTCTTAGGCAATTTTTGGGAAGGAAAGAGATAGAGAGAAAAAAATAAGGGGACCCATGTGAGAAGAGAGAGATAGAGAGAGTTTATTGACCAAAAAAGAAAGTGTCACATTTAATTTAAAACTTCCTAAACTAGAAAGTGTCACATTTAAAAAAAACGGAGGAAGTAGATGGAAAGATTATCCACAAGAGGGGTAGGGAGATAGTTTTGGGTGGTTGGCAGTGGTTTTCAAGTGGGGTAGGAGGGCTTTAAGTGAGGTGGTTTCAACTGGAGGTGGGTTTGTGGTGGTGCAGTGAAAAAAAGGGGGGAGGGGCGAGTGAGTGAAAGGCGATCAGGGGAGGAGGTAGTTGCGTGTCGGCGGCGGGTTGTGGTTTAGAGAAGATGGGGTGGGTTGATGGCAGTGGGGGCCCTAGGGGTGGGGGGGATTAGTTTAATTTTTATTTTTTAAGTTTATTTAAAAATTACCAATAGTTTAGATTACCGGTTATTTTACTCATTTAAAATAAATGGGGTATAAAGGTTGCATTATTCCAGAATAAACGAAGGGTTGCATTATTATTTGCGAATCGCCAAAAGGTTGCATTATTGGAAGCAATTTTTCCTAGAATTTACCCTTTTATTTGTAATATTTAGTAGTTATTGCCCATTTAAGTATATTATTGGCTTATTGCAGTTTGATTTTTAGAAATATGGTTATAAGTTTATAAACTTTACCTTGTGAAAAAAAAGTGGAATAACAAAAGCAACTTAATTCACCACTAATATTTAGCAAAACAACACAGTTCAATATATTGGGTACGGTGGCCTCGGTGGGGGACGGGATGGAGGTGATAAGCATGTGGATCACAAAACTAGCACTCACGTGTTTTCCTTTGTTTCCCTTTTGACTACAAAAACACAAAATTAACATGTATGTGTTTTCGTTTGTGTACCCTTAATTGTTACTAAAAAGAAGTATAGATCAATATTAATAAAATGTCAAATCTACCCATCATTTGAGAGATTGGATATCAAAAACAAACTCTAGAATAGAAATCTGAAAAGCCTCGCATATATCACAATTCACACATATAACGATACAAAAAGGTTATACAACCTCGTCGTGTTCTTTTATTACAGTTTCTTGGCTTTCACTATCAAGCTTTTATACCTTTTAGATTATACAATATAAGAGCGTACATCCATAACAAAGTTTATTTAATAACTGTTAGCTTGGTGTGAAATTGATAAGATATAAACTTGGTGGGATTAAATAAAGTGGATGTGAGAGTAAAATCAGTGTACTTATGGTCATTTTTAGCATGAGACAATCTTTTAGAGAGATTTCAAGTAAGATAATGGCACAAACAAAAAGGGTGTATGGTTGGAAAATTATTAAAAATCTATAAACCAGATACAACAGGAATGTCGGAGTAGATATATTCACCTGACAAGCCCTTTGGGGCCAAGAGTGGCAAGGGTGGCTCATACTCTAGATGCCGAAACTTAACTTGAGGCGGCGGGTCACGGGGTGCAACATAGCTAGCCCTATCATGAATTGGGTGAACAATGAGGTCAAGCCCTTTGGCTATTCTCGCCCATGAGTTGATGAAGTGTAAGTGTGAAGTTCCATCCGCTACATGGTGATGTTGTGCAAACCCAAGGCATACACCTCCGCAATTAAAACGGGTGAGTTGTACTAGTAGTAGAGGGAACGACGATAGCTCCTTCGAGTAATCGCACACGGGGAATACCAACTTCCGAAGTTCCGAATTTGGGTTCGAGTAGTCTCCAAAATCAGCAAGAGCCTGTGTTGCCTCTGCCTCAATAAATAAGGCTCCCTTTGCATTGCAATCGATCTCATATCGACCATTTTCGTCGTTAAATTTAACCCTGCCTGCCATTGGATAAAATGGGACTAGGGCTCTACTGAGAGATTCTTTCATAATGTTAATGTCAAAAAAATTTGATGAAGATGGAAGTGGAGAAGGAGGGGAAGTATTGGTTTTGTTGTAACAATTTGGGTGATGGTAAATGAAAAGAACGTTAGTATGTGAGAATGGCATGCGTATCATCATGTCTAGCTTTGATAACCAGAGAGCTCCATTAGGGGTTTCCTTTGCAGGGCATACCATGGTGCATTCTTTCACTTTGATGCTCATCTTGTTATAACTTTTGGATGGATAGTTTTGATATGGTTTGATGCACTTATTAATAAAGGGAAATCCTGAGGATGCTCTTATTGAGAGAAATAACTAGTTGTAGTAGTTGTTGGGTCTCGCGATGCCCGAGTTATTTGACAAGATAAAAAGGATATATAGTTTTGGTTTGACATTTTTTTGTTACATGCCAAAGTCATCTTTTTGGTGTTAAAATCATGACATTATAAAGTAAGCTAAGAGATCACGGCGGGTTTGAGACTTCTCATGCAAGTTTTTAATCAGTAATAATGGATATTAACGAATTTATGTCATGTTGAAGACAAAGCGGTATCACATCAACATGCAAGATAACGTGACACATGACAGTGTCCAATGCATGCCTACATATTTTAGTAATATATAGAGTGGTATTGTGGGCGATTAGGGCGAGTGATGCTCTTGGACATTGTTATGCTGATCTGTAGAGGTTTCTTATAAGAAACTATTTTTTACAAGGCCTAAGTTGTGAATTACTCTTTCCGTCCCAATTTATTAGCTACGTTCAGTTTTTTAAACCAAAATAAAATATGATTTCAAAAACTAATATGTCAAATTTGGTATAGGAAAACATTACAAAAATTATATACTTCATTTCAAAATAAGTGACACATTTGCATAGTATTTACTATTCACAATTTAGACTTTAACTAATTTTAATGACTTATATTTTAGGGAAAATGTAGTCAAGTGGGATCTTGTTAGATTTGTCTCAATGTGTATTTTTTAATATCAACTTTTCATAATTTTTACTTCTTGATAAAGATAGATATTGATGTTTAAAATAATGCATTAGCAAGCGTGAAAACATGAAGTGTGTCACTTATTTTGAAACGGATGAAGTATCTGAAAAATACACATTGAGATGAATCAAATGATATCCCACATGATGAGTATGTTTTCTGTTATGTGTATAAACTCAAAGACAGTCAAAGTGACAAAGTAAATAGTACTCGAAGTCAATATGTAGTAAATAAATTGGCACAGGAGAATACCTTTTGTGTTTTGTTTTATAAACTACCATTAAACACTAAAACCTTTGCAAACAATACATGTAATGGTTGGCTTTTAGGACGGAGGAAGTAATCTTACAATTTTAGGATTCAAATATGGTCATACGATTCGATTCACGATTGTATACGATTCTATACATCTTTGTGTATTAGCAAAAATAAACTCATACAATCTAAATCAGATTTATTTAGGCTACCAAAACTATTAATCAATAGACTTCTATGGTCACTATTGCCTAATTAACGACTAAAAAACTATATTTTTCTATTATTAATCATTGTAAAGTTACAATATGAACAATATCGAGATTAAACATGTTCGTAAAATCTTATGATTGTACGATCCAATTTTATGCTTTAATTGTAAGACTACTACATAATCTAAAGTTCATCCTAATTTTATCCGTCTTGACGTGAAAAGTACAAGTAATCTAAAGAGTAGGACGGAGGAAGTAATATGCTAAATTGGTCAATTAGGTCCGTGGTCCCGGCCCAATGCTAACTTTAAGTGAATGGCATCATTAAAGCCCTGTCTGCCATGATGTTCAAAAATTATGATAACCTTAATTGAATGGCATCCTTAAAGCCCTGTCTACCATTGATATTCGAAAATTATGAGAGTTATTGAATTACACTTAGTACAGTAGCCTGTCAAAGTGGGGGAAGATAAAGACCCAACTCCATAAATGAGACGATAGTAACATTTTGGCCAGATCAAAACGTTGTTTGTGCTCTAAAATTTCATGTGGACAATGTTAATTTTACGGAAAAGTACTTAGCATCATTTACACCTCTGAAGTCTCGATATCTTTTCCTTTCAAAAGAAAAAAAAATATCAAACGGATATCAATATTACTTAACACCAAAAAAAAACTCAATGGGTGAAACAATAAAAGATCCAACTTAGCATAACAAGAAGATCTTAAAGGACTACATTAATTTAGTACAAGTGAGTGGCCAACTAATTTTCTTTTGTAAAGGGGGGGAAAATTTTCTAAAAGGTGGAAAATGGCTCTTAGAAGAGAAAAAAATAATTTACTTTTGTAAAGAAGGTATGCCACATTTTTCTCTTCACTCCATACTTCTCTTTATTCTCTCCTCACATCTTACATTCTTTTTTACTCCATTTACCTTTTCTCCCTAAGTTTTCCTCTAGTCAAACAAACAAAGGAAACATTTTTCTAAATCTTATTTTCCATTTAATATTGTTTTCCTTGAAAAGTGATTTTCCGTGAAAATTGTTTTTCATTAAAATAAACGGAGCCTTAAAGAGATTTCAAATAGGAAGAATAAAAGAGAACGGAAGGAGAAATTAATAATAAATAAATGTTAAATAATAAATAATTATTAGAGTGATAAATAATAATTAATAATGATTATAAGATTTTAGTTGTTATTAATTGAAAATTGTAAATAAAGAAATAATATTAAAAATAATGAACAATATAATTTATGATAATAAGAATAATTATTAGTAAGTCATTACTATTATTTTTTTAATATATTAATACTTGATAATAAATATATATAATAACAACAATGTCTAGGAAGAAACAATTAATAATACTATTATAATAATAAGAAATTATAATATAATAAACAAAAATACTTAACAATAATAATAAGGTCGGACCGCACCAAACTGCAAACTCGAGTTGGTTTATGGGCTCAAAAAAGAGGGTTGATTTGTTCTTTTTGACCAAACCGCGATTTTTGTTTTAGGGTTGTGCTATTATATTTATATATGCACGCGGTGCGTGCCTCCTACAAAAGATTAATATGTGAAGATTTGGGAGGACCTACACTATAATTTCTCAAGCGAAGTGTATACATATTTTTAGTTCTTTTAAAAGTAATTGTTAAGTTTAGTTATTTTGTTATTTTAGAGGGCGTAATTGTAATCTCAACAGATTTTAAATAGTGAAACAATTTAAATACATAAAAATGAGTATTAAATATAAGAGAGTAGATTAGCAATAGCGATTTAAAAATAAAACGCCAAAAATGAACAAAACTTTACAAAAGATTAATGGAAGATGTCATTAACATCATCACTCATGTGTAAAAAAAATATATCATTGCTCTCAGTTTACCACTTTTCCACTCATGCTAAAAGATATATCATTGCTCTCCGTTTACCACTTTTTTCACTCACGCTAAAGATAATTTATCATGTTTCATGGTCAATTTGATCAAATGCACCCTCACTCATTAGCAATCAATTACTCATGTATTTGAAAATAAATAAAAAAAATTAAAAAAAATATAACAAAGTGGGTGTCTATTCATAGGTCTCAAGAAAATATATCCATTGATATATTTTTTAAATTACTTTGTTGATTTTTAGATATTGTAGTTTGAAGTTTTAAACATTTTTTGCTAAAAATCTGATGGCTAAGTTTTGAAATAAAACTTAATTCCTTAATTACTTTCTTGATTTAAAATTTTGGTGACCACCCTCATTCTTCCCTTATAGTACCTCTATTATATAAGGGAAGAGTAGGAGGACACTATAAATACTTAAAAAATAAATCCATAAAAAAAATTACTCCTTCAACAAAAAAAAAAAAACTACACACACGATTTCCTCCTAAAATTGAGGATGTTCAGCAGTTAATTTTATAATTACTTTGACACTGTAAAAAAAACTTCTTTGCCAAAACTTTTAATTCTTTTTTAAAAAAATAAATAATAGAGGTGGTTCTCAAAATCGTTCAACTGATAGGTGTGTTTTTTTTATAAAAAAAAACTTATTTGCACTTTTCTTGGTTCTCTCCATCTTCAAAATTCCAGCATTTTCATCATCTTTCTTTCATTATTAGCCAAAACTCCATTCATTTACCTACCAAAACAACAACAACTGTTAATATAAATGCACGAGATCAACAAAAGAAAACACATTCTTTATTAGACAACATCTATCACTAATATCAATACCTCGCGATATGTTTTCATCCTAGCAATTACCCAGAAATAAAAACTCATTAGTACATAAAAAAACCAGAAAAATCATATTTTAATTAGATTTTAGTTTTTGGGTTGCTTGATATGAAAAACTGAGAGAAATTGAAAAAAAGAAAAATAACTTCTCATGGAAGTCTCACCAAACTTCGGTGGCGAGTGCGGTACCTAAAACATCTTGAATCGTCACATTCAACAGGAAATCGTCAACTTCTTCGGCTTAAATTCCATCATTGCCATAGCTTAATAAGCAGATTTAAAAGTTAGATTTTTTTTTTGAAGATATAAGAAAAGTTTAGGAGACTTTTCTCTCAACGGTGTACGCAAAACTAAAAGGATGCATGGTTACTTTTATGGGCCTGTTCTGTTCAGCTTATTTTCAATTCAGTTCAGTTCAGCTCTAATAAGTTCAGTTCAGTTCAGTTCAGTTCAATTCAGCTCCAATAAGTTCAGTTCAATTCAGTTCAGCTCCAATAAGTTCAGTTCAATTCAGTTCAGGTCCAATAAGTTCAGTTCAGTTCAGTTCAGCTCCATTCATTATTTAACCTTTTTATTTAATATATTATTATTAGTCTAATTTATGTTACTTATTATTATTATTATTATTATATTGTTATTGTTATTATTATTATTATTATTATTATTATTATTTATGTATATTAATTTTGTTATTATATCTTTACTCATCATTATTACTATTATTATCATGGCTGAGCAAGGTTTGGGTTGGTGCGCGGTTTAATCAAATTTCATGTCAATACGAGTATTTCAATTTGCAATTGTTGTTTTATTTTACCGACTAAATGTTCACTATTACATTATACATGTAAGCTACAAAAAGCTAGAAGATATGAAAAATTAGAAAGTTGCTAATAATACTGCAGTACTATCTATGGTACAACATAGTTGTTACGTTGCATATTAAAGATACTTTGACAGTTTGTGGTGGGGTTTGGTGTATCTCTATCATAGACCAACCCACCACAAATCGTGGTTTGTTTAGAAACACACATCAACCCATGTTTTAAGCTAATTATTATTATAATGGTAATATTAATTACTTCTTAGACATTATTGTTATTATATCCTCATTAAGTATTAATATATTAATACTAATAATAATAATAATCTATTATTAATTATTATTTTTATCAGTAATTATTATTTTTAAAATTAATTTATCATTATTATTATTATTTATTTATTTATTTATAACTATTATTTAGTAACATCAAAAATAATAGCATCATTATTCAATTGATATTATTCTAAATTATTAGTATAACTATTAGTACTTAGAATTATTATTACTTATTATTTAATATTCATTATAATTATTATTTACTTCTTATTTATATATTTATTACAATTTAATTCAACAATTCAGTTCAGTTCAGTTCAGCTCCAATAAGTTCAGTTCAGTTTAGTTCAGCTCTAATAAGTTCAGTTCAGCTTTAATAAGTTCAGTTCCGTTCAGTTCAGTTCAGTTCAGCTCCAATAAGTTCAGTTCAGTTCAATTCATCTCTAGTAAGTTCAGTTCAGTTCAGTTCAGTTCAATTCAGCTAGAATTAGCCGAAGAAAACAGACCCTATGTATCAAAACTACAAACTTGCTCCACATGCTCTGCTCAATCGCCATTATTGAATGTTGTTTATTGCGTCAACTTCTTGGATTTTTTAGAACAAGATGAGAAAAGGCAGAAATTTTCAAGACAAATTAGATATAAATTAAAGATGAAACATATAGGGGTGGATTATTACAAAGCTGGAGCATTCTAGAGGAAAGAGAGAGGGAAGTTTAGGATGAATAATTTAGGTGCGTTAGAGAGGAAAATGTATGGAAAAGAAAGATGTGGTTTTGGAAGGAGATGATGGAAAAGAAATTGGGGTTTTGAAATTTGGCAGGATTCGTTAAATGATAAGCTAATGCCTAATGGAGTAATGGTAGGTGGATGTCTCTAATTTCTATGGGATATGTAAATAATAAAAACAAACTTCTAGGTTTTGTATATTTACATTCCCCTTACTTTACTTATATGCAGTGAGTATTAAAAGAAAAAAAAATTGTAAAGTGAAAAGTAAACTTTATTTATTCATTTTTAATGTAATCTACGTGCTATTTGTTTTTTATAATTGAATTCCTTTTGGTTTTGGTAATTGCTTTGTTTATTCGTAATGAACGTGTCATTAATTGAATTCCTCCATATCGGTAATGTTAAAATAGATTGATTTGAGATTAATACTTTTATCTGTGGTAAAATAGGCTTTATTATAGCTCAAATTTTTAATTGTTTTTATTTCTAATTTGAAGGATGGTAGCTATGTGACTTCATGTGGATACCTTAATTTATTCTTTATTAAATCAATTTTAAGTTAAGACATTAAGCGCATGTTATTTTCCTCTGGAAACAACTGGTCTTAACTGATTGAGTTGCGAAGTACATGTGGTATACAAGAGAATCCAATTAGATTAAAGATTTTCGTAAACAATGTCGTAGATAATTAATATTTGATATGTGCGTCATATACAAAAATAAGGTCATTTGTATCAAAATCATCATTTTTATAGATATTTTGTAGCGAATATGATAAGTCTATTACCCATTATTTATATGGGAAAGTAATTTGGCGCACACATCGCGTGCATATAAGACTAGTAGAGATGTATTCCAAGGCTCACCACAAACCGCCAAAATGTCTTTAGTATTCAACGTAACAAAAAATTTGTATCTTAAATAGTAATATTTTTTATAACTTCACAATTTTTCAATATCTTCTAGGTACTTAGTAGCTTATTCTTATGTTTTTGATAGTGAATATCTAGTCGTCATTAAGATAAAACCAGAATTGTAAATTAGAATTCTAGTATTAAGATAAATCTTATCTCAAATCGTTCGTGTGTGGAGTGCTTTAATTAGATAGTGTCCCAATAAACCACACCAACTCAACTTATTCTCAACCCTAAAAATAGTATAGTAATGAGTAAAGATATAATTAAGACTTTATAGTAATTAGAAATATATTATATCAAGAATAAGAGGAACATTAATAAAAATGGTTAAATAAGAAATGGAGCTAAATGAACTGAATTGAAGTGAACTAAACTAAACTATGTAGAACTGATTGAAGCTGAACGAATGAATTGTGTAGAACTGAACAGAGGAGAACAAGCCCTAA
The DNA here is from genome assembly GCA_947645195.1 of Patellifolia procumbens. Lineage (NCBI taxonomy): Eukaryota > Viridiplantae > Streptophyta > Magnoliopsida > Caryophyllales > Amaranthaceae > Patellifolia > Patellifolia procumbens. Next base: position 285,449 of record CANSGD010001379.1, on the reverse strand, counting down.
GAATATTCATCAAGAAAAATCTTACATTGTTTCCATTATTAATATTTGCAATTACAATCGAATCGAAATATGGTGAATAGTGCGAAATGTTGGAGTGGAACAAGTGAAAAGTACAACAAAATAAAAACTAACGGAGGATGAACCACCAAAGTATAATAATAAGTGTATGGATGTGCAAACATCAGAGAAAATCTCTGTATCTATTTGCAAGTGACTGCATAAGTACATCGATCTCCAATTACCACCATATGGCAAAGAGTATAAAACGATGCAAATGAAACTAGCTTGATAAATATTGGTAAATAGAGGAGCTTTCAGAGAGGTCAGGCGGATTGGCATAAGAACTTATCGGAGGAGGAGGAAAACTCGAAGGCGGATTTTCTGCAATTGTGTTTGATGGATCGGTATCATCAGAACTTGGGGTAGGAGGAGGAATATTCAAAGGCGGATTTAATAGATTGGAATAATCAAAACTTGGAGAGGCTAGTCGTTTAGGCGGCGGCCGCGGCAATTTATAAGCGATCACAGTTTTTTTTTTTTTATCACTTGAAAGCCTTCAGCCATATGTGTAGCAGAAATACTAAGACAGATGATGCATATGACAATACTAACTGTTGTTTTCTGGAAAGAAACCATTCTACTTACGTTGTAATAATTAGACTTTTTTTTTTTGAAGCAAGTAATAATTAGACTTAGGTTGCGTTTTGTTTTTTTTTATGCAAAAGAGTGGACGAGGCCTCAATTACAAGCTAACAAAAATTAAGAAAGAACAAAACGTGGCCATGCCACTCCACTAACATCATCTACTAATAAATGGCCTAGACCCGTAGGAATATCATGAAAAATACGAAAAGAAATATCTTGATCCACTCCATAATTTGCAAGCCAATCCGCCACTTTATTTGCTTCCCGATAGCAATGCATAATTTTAATGTCCCATCCCGAGTCAGCTATTAAACTCTCACAAGTCCGTACCAACTGTAGGCATTCACCACAGTATGAATGTTGGGCATTGAAAAATTGCACGCATGTCATATTGTCCATCTGTACCATCAACTTATTGACCCCCATTTCCTTGGCAATTTGAAGTCCATGTTTCAATGCTTTGAGTTCAGCTCTCAGAGAAGAACAAACACCCAGTTTCAGAGAGAAAGCCACCAAGAAATCACCTCTACAGTTCCGCAAGATGCCGCCGCCACCAGCCTCTCCCGGAGATCCTCTCGCAGCTCCGTCGGTGTTGAGTGACAACCAGCCATCAGGTGGCGCCGCCCATCTAATAAAAATTTCAGATTTAACCATCTTCCTTGAAGCTTCAATGATGGGTTGAGTTGCCAGAGCTCGATTCACTTCACTCACTTGATGTTGCAAAAATCCAATTAAATTCTTGGGAATATGTTCAGTTCGCCCAAAAATCACAGCATTTCTCCACCGCCAAATCCACCATGATGTGATGCAGAATGTCATTGGTCATTCCACGCCATTTACCGTCTTTGTGTTCAACAAATTTCTGGAAATCCAAGCTTTCTGTGGACAATCAAAGAAACCAGGGAGTGCTGAAATTGCTCCCATTTTCAACCAAATTCGCCTCGCCATCGAGCAATCTCGCAACAAGTGGAGGGTGCATTCTTCTGGGTGATGACAAATTGGGCATTCTGGGTTCTCTGTGAGTCTTCTTTTTACTCTATTAGCATTGCATAATAATCTGTCATGTTGGGTTATCCAAAGAAAAATCCGAATGCGTTGGTGTGTCGGGGCAGCCCAAATCCAATCCCAAGAATTGTCATTAGCAGTCTCATCATCTTTCCGGATCAATTTCAACGCTGTTTTGATTGAAAATCCACCCCTTGAAGCTCCATTCCAATATAGGGTGTCTCCTATTTTTGGGTCTATCGAGACTTCCAAGGATTCGATCTTTCGTACCACTATATTGGGCAATAGTTGGGCAAAGAGTTCCCATTTCCATCCTGTAGATGAATCCCACATTTCGCCCACAGTCACATCCTCAAAGTTCGGAGGAATAGGTGCAACAATTACAACATCACGTAAAGGGACATCATGTACCCAAATGTGGTCCCAAAACATAGTTCTAATTCCGTTACCAATGGTAGTCCTTGCACCTTCTCTAATGAAATTAGAGTTTTCTAGGATCTCACTCCATAAATTTGACACCCCTTTCCTAGGTAGGAACATGTCAATATCACAACGGTCATGACAATATTTAGCACGAAGGACACGTGACCAAAGTGTATTAGGTTCTGCTAGAACACGCCATCCTAGTTTTGTCAAGAAAGCTGCATTCGCTTGACGAGCTGAACGTATTTGCAGACCTCCTTGACCTTGAGCCAAAGGTTTTTGCACATTGTCCCATGAGATCAAATGGATCTTCCTCCTTTCTTCATCACCCCCCACACAAATCTGCGAGTTTTACGGTCAATGTCATCACAGGTAATTTTGGGGATTTTTGCCGTTTGCATCGAGTAATAGGCCAAAGTATTGAGGGTGGATTTAGCCAGTGTAACACGCCCTGCCAAAGACAGATATTTGGTTTTCCACCCCTGTAATCTTCGATCTATTTTTTCGCATAGGTGAGCAAAAGTTTCCCTAGTCACCCTTTCGGAAAGTGTAGGCATTCCAAGATAAAAGCCTAAGTCCTCTGTTGCTTCCATGTTTAAAATTTCACAGATTGGTTGAGCTACGTCACTAGAAATATTCTTAGAAAAGTAGACTCTCGATTTAGCAGTGCTCACCTTTTGACCAGAAGCTTTACAAAATCTGTCCAAGCACTCCTGTATGACAACAGCTTGATCAACCGAAGCTTCAGCAAAAAGAATGATGTCATCAGCGAAGAAGAGGTTGGACAGTTTTGGACCATTACGGCTAGCCCAAATCGGTTTCCACCTTTCCTTGATAATCTCCTCCTCAATAACTTGGTTAAGCCTTTCCATACACATCACAAATAAGTAAGGTGAGAGTGGGTCACCTTGGCGTATTCCCCGAGTTGGAGTGAAAGAGTCTGTAGGTTCACCATTCCAAAGGACACGGAAAGATGCAGAGGATACACATTCCATAATGACGTTAACTAGAAGCAACGGAAAATTCATTTCTTGAAGCATATCCCCAATGAAAGACCAACGCAACCGATCATAAGCCTTTTCAAAATCAATTTTAATTGCCATGAACCCCTTACCACTTTGCTTACGCTTCATGGTATGGATAACCTCCTGTACGATGACAATATTATCAGTGATTTGGCGGCCCGGGATAAAGCTACTCTGAGATTGAGAAATCAGCCGGGGAAGGAAAGGTTTAATTCGATTAACAATAGCTTTAGTGATGACTTTGTAGGAAACATTACATAAGCTAATGGGTCGAAATTGGGCTGCAGACTCAGGATGATCAACCTTAGGAATAAGGCATAAGAAAGTCTCATTAAGGGCTGTGTGTGCGTATATATATAGTGTGTGACTGTGTGTACGTATATATATATACTTCATTTTTGTCATAAATAATTAATAAATATTGGATTCTATGGCTAGCTGCTTCCTACTTCGACAAAGTTGACATGGAGTCAACTGGATTTTCAGAGTTACACTTGAATGGTTCAACTCTATAATGAGTTGCCATACACTATCTCTATTCTATATGTGAAGAGGTGGGGGACACCAAAAATCACTATTAATTTTTTTTTTAATTTCTATTTTAGTGGAACAACTCTCTCCTTATAACTAACTATTTAAATTTTTTATTTTGAAAAAAATATATGCAAAACTCATTAAACAAACAAAATTTTACATGACTTCGCACGCATCGCGTGCATATAGAGCTAATACGTTGTTAATCAAGCTTATATGCTTAAAGAAAACAACAAAAGAGCATGACTTGGGCACGACGGAGTCAACTCGTAGTTGTGCATCATAACATCCTGCTAACTCCTTGCTATTATCTTCTCATGTAAATTAATTAGTGTAATTATTTAGAATGAGTCTACCGTACATGTCATATACCTCCGTTCTAAAATTAATCTATTTTTATTAAATAAAATTACCCCCATTGGCTTCTGGTAATAGTTTTAATTATCTGGAGGTTTCGCAATTCAGGGGACTAGAACTCTAGGTTTTTTTTTCCGATTCTTCCACCATTTTTTTAGTGCATCTCAACTTCATTAATTTATTTAATATCAAATTTTAAACCTCCATCAATGAACAAATCTTCACATTGATTCTCTTTTCTAACTATACCTGACAATCAGTTACAACAACTCAATTAATCGATTTATCAATCACTGGCACAAATTAATCGGCAATGGTATGACTCGAAATAGCTTCATGTGAACAACAATCATGACTGTGATCTTCATCAGAAATCAGAATTTGATTTATCACCAAATTATGCCTTCTTGTGAAAAATACGGCATTTTTGGGAGCTTTTCTTGTTCATGAATTCGTTGTTAATTGTGTCTTCTTTCCATGAAACCTTATTTTGCGATCAAGGATGGAGTGTTGATTCTACAACATGTTTTGGAGCTTTTCTTGCTATTGTTGATTTGAGGATGGAGTGTTTTCTAGGGTTAGGGATTGAGTGATTGTCGGTGTTGAAGTTATGTTGGTGCTCATCGTTTAATTAGATAGATTAGGGTTCAAGTTGAGTGAAAATTGGTGAGGTTAATTTGATTGAGATTGAAGGAAGAGAGGAGCGATGCCCAGTATCTATCAGATAGGCAGGAGTTGGGCACATATCAAGCTTTTTTTTTAAATGTAGTACACTTATATATTTATGTAGTATATTTTTCGCGTAATGTAGTATATTTATATACAACTCACAGTAGTATAGTTTCTGAAAATTGTACTACAATAAAATATTGTAGTATATTTTTTTTAAAATATAGTACAGACCTATCTGATAGATGTTACTGTTCACATCTATCAGATAGGTCTTTGGCTTTTCTCAGGAAGAGAGTGGCATCTGTTTTTTTTTAAAAGGGTCTGTGGTTTCAATTATCTTCTGCAACTACTAGGGCCCTGTTTAGTCATTATTTACAATCGAACTTATTTTTACTGAATTGAACTCATTTCTACTGAACTTATTTTCACTGATTCATTTTTTCTTCTTTGCATTATTATTTTGGAAAATTTGACGCGAACAGTCTAAACTATTGGTCATCTTCTATAAGCAGGTCAAACTATTGATAATCCATGAACAGTCCAAACTATTACTCTAATCTTCTGAAAACAGTCACATTGACTTGTTTACCTACTATAACAGGTAAACTAAATGTCACGTGACTAGCATGTGACTTTTTAATGAATTTATATTTTTCCTTTTTTTTTCTTGTTTGAGGTCACCACCCATTCTCCACCCTCTTTTCTTCTTCCTTCTTTATTCCAGCCACCACAAACCCCATTCACCTTTGAGATCTCTGGTTCGAATGTTCTTCGATTAAATTTGAGCTTTGGTTTTTGACAATTATAGCAATTTCATGCAGAATATGAGTTTCCTTGAAGTATTCAATAGAAACTGTATATAATCGATTTTGAGATCATGTCATCCGCAATTTCGTTTTTGTTCTTGTGTTTGATCTAGTTGACATAAATATGTAACCGAATTTTTGCTTCTTATGGTTGTTGATTCAATTTTGACATCTAGATGTTAATCTTATGTTTTCTTTGTCGATTTAGAGATATGTGGTTGAAATTGCTTTCAATAACTGGCAGTTCTATTCAATTTCAGCTTTGGAATTTCAGTAATTTGACCGAATTTGTGCTAATTTCACCACCAAATTGAATTTCGTTCATGTATTTGCTCTAATTGATACAATCACATAGTCTAATTTAAGCTCATTTCATCACTCATGTATTAACCCTAATCGACACAGTAGATATAATTGAATTTCAGCGCATTTCACCCTCAATTTGAATTTTGTTTATGATAAATTTAGCTCCTCACATTCTAAAATATTTGTTAATTTGTATAAAATAAAGGTCTTGGAATTGGCTGGAAATGCTGCAAGAGATAACAAGAAGAACAGAATTATCCCAAGGCATGTCTTACTTGCTGTGAGAAACGACGACGAGCTTGGAAAGCTTCTATCTGGAGTTACTATTGCTCATGGAGGTGTTCTTTCAAATATAAACCCAGTGATATTGCCAAAGAAGATTGCGGAGAAAGCAGGCTCCGTTTGTTTTGACGGAAAACAATTTTCATGGAAAAGCATTTTTCAAGTAAAATGATTTTCAATGGAAAATATGATTGTAAAACATATTTTCCTTTGTTTGTTTAATGATGGAAAACCTAGGGGGAATAAAATGAGAGTAAAAAGGAGTGGAATGATGGAAGAAGTGAATAAGGAGAATGATAGAAAATGTGGGAGAAACTATTGGTGACAATTTGGTGGAGTCCAAAAAGACTCCACCACACAATAAAAAAAATAAATTACAATGTGTTGTCACTTGGTCATTGGTGCAAGAAGGAGAGAGAAAATAAGTTGTTTAAATTATCTAATGGCTATTTTCTCCAAAAATAAAAGTCAAAAAAATATAAAAAAATTACTAACGGTCGTGTTTTTTCATGATCTATAAAATGAGACCAATCTTGATATATTTTGAAATAATTTTTGAAAAACCATTTTTCAACCTTATTTTCTCTTCTTGAACAACTTTGCTACATTCATTTTTTTTTTACAATTTTCAATATATGATTTCAAATCTAATACTTCCTTCGTTTTTTTAAGTGATACAAAGTTGCTTTTTCGTTTTTTGAGCCAAAAGATTGTAAGGATTTAATTGTAGAGTAAGTGGGTGTGGTCCCCTTTAGAAAGAAATAAGTAAGGGTAAGTGGGTGTGGTCCCCTTTATTTAAGTTTGGTCAGATAAGTAAATAAGGGTAATATTGTCATTTTATAAGGTAAATATTACCAAAGTTAGAAAGTTTTAAAATTGTATCACTTAAAAAGCATCCACTTGTAGAAAGTGTATCACTTAAAAAAAACAGAGGAAGTATCCAAAATAACTTAGATCACCTTAACTCATATCTACTACCAAACAAAAGACATATTGCTACCAAAACAAATTAAATATAATACCAAAGTATATAACTTTTGGTGGCAAAAACAACTTAGATCAACTAAACTCAAATGAACTACCAAAACAGATATTTATTGATGCTAAAACAACTTCAATGTAATACCAAAGCATACAACTTTTGCTACCAAAACAACTTAAATCACCTTAACTCACATCTACCATCAAACAAAAGACTTAGGCCCTGTTCTCATCAACTTATTTTAATAAGTTTCGGTAAAAATAAGTTCAGTTCAGTAGTAATAAGTTCACTTAGTATTCTAAAATTAATAACAAGTTAAATATAATACCAAAGAAAAGATATGAATTGCTCATCGTAAATTGTCTTTCCTTTTTTAACCTTTATTTTACAAAAAATTACAAAAATACCAAAGTGGTGGAGTCCCTAATTGACGTTTATAAATTCTCGTGTAAGTTGAACAACTTCTTTCAACTAAATCAACTAAAAGACATAAGACCTTTTGGTACCAAACCAGCTTATAAGTAATACCTAAGCATGAGACTCTTAGTACCAAAACAACTTAGATGAACTAAACATAGATATTACACCAAAACATACTTTTTTTGTGCCAAAACAACTTATATGTAACACCAAAGGCTAAAACTCCGCCTACCAAAACAACTTCTTTCAACTAAATCAACTAACAGACATAAGACTTTTTGGTATCAAACCAACTTATACGCAATACCAAAGAATGAGACTCTTGGTACCAAAACAAATTAGATGAACTAAACTTAGAAATTATACCAAAACATATAACTTTTTCGTGCCAAATAACTTATATGCAACACTAAAGGCTAAAACTCCTACTACCAAAACAACTTTTTCAAATAAATCAACTAACAGACATAGGACCTTTTGATACCAAACCAACTTATACGCAATACCAAAGCATGATACAATTGGTACCAAAAAACCTTAGATGAACTAAACTTAGACATTATACCAAAGCATATAACCTTTTGGTACCAAAACAACTAATATGTAACATCAAAAGCTAAAACTCGTCCTAAACCAACTTATAAAGAAATACATAAGCATGTTACTCTTTGTACCAAAACAATTTAGATGAACTAAACATAGATATTACACCAAAACATATAACTTTTTTGTGCCAAAACAACTTATATGTAATACCAAATGTTAAAACTCCTCAAACCAAAACAACTTCTTTTAACTCAATTAACTAACAGAAATAAGACTTTTTGGTACCAAACTAACTTATACGCAATAACAAAGTATGAAACTCTTGGTACCAAAACAACTTAGATAAACTAAACTTAGACATTATACCAAAACATATAACTTTTTCGTGCAAAAACAAGTCATATGTAACACCAAATGCTAAAACGCCTCCTAGCAAAACAACTTTTTTCAACTAAATCAACTAACAAACATAAGAGTCGTCTTTGGTACCAAACCAACTTATACGCAATACCAAAGCATGCGTCTCTTGGTACCAAAACAACTTAGATGAACTAAACTTAGCCATTATACCAAAACATATAACTTTTTGATACTAAAATAACTTATATGTAACACCAAAAGCTAAAACTTCTCCTAGAAAAACAACTTATTTTAACTAAATTAACTAACAGAAGGAAGACCTTATGGTACCAAACCAACTTATATGCTTAATATGGTTCAAGAAAGTGAATATTAATTAATTTTAATTGGAAAAAGAATTTACTTTTTTTCCTTAAAAAAAAACCAAATAAAATAAAAATCCTATCCTATAATGCAAGTAAAAAAAAGAAGAGGAAGTATTAGTTATAAAACAAAGTGAATATTAATTAATTTTAGTTGGAAAAAGAATTTACTTTTTTTTTCTTTTAAAAAAAACCAAATAGAATAACTAACCTATCCTATAATATCTCCTCTAAAATATCCGATTGTAATATCTATATTTCATATATAGTGTCATAATTTTTCTTTGAAAATTGAGTTTCAAATTCATTTGAATTATAATTTAATAAAGGAAATAAATTAGCCAAAATATTAAGACATCATTATTTGAGGGAAGCAAATAAAATCATCCTAATCCCATGAACAACTATGATGGCAAGATTACAACTCCTTCATCCATTTCAATCTTCCCTAATCCAGTGAACATCTCTTATGGCAGGACTTTTTCTAATTTTTTTTACTCAATTTTAAACCCTTATCCTTCAATTATCTCTCTTTTCTTTTTTATTAAACCGTAAAATAGCAACATTAATAAAAAAAACGAACATCAATTCTGAAAAATAAAAATCATTTTGATCCACAAGTATAAGATGTATGTGTGTCCATATATTATATACATATATGTAGACAAGTTAGTAAAAATAAGTTCAGTTTAGTACTAATAAGTTCATTTTAGTAAAAATAAGATCAGTTCAGTACCAATAAGTTCATTTCAGTAAAAATAAGTTCAGTTCAGTAAAATAAGTTCAGTTCAGTAAAAATAAGTTCAGTTTAGCAAAATTCAGTTGACGAGAACAGGGCCTTATTGCTACCAAAATAACTTCAATATAATACCAGAGCATAAAACTTTTGCTACCAGAATAACATAGATCAACTTAACTCACATCAATTAGCAAAGAGAAGACATTTTGCTACCAAAAAATTTAAATGTAATACCAAAGAATAAAACTTTTGCTACCAAAGCATATACCTTTTGCTACCAAAATAAGTTAAATGTAATACCAATATAAAACTTTTGCTACCAAAATAACTTAGCTCAACTAAACTCAAATCAACTCCCAAGACATATATCTATTGCAACCAAAACAACTTCAATGTAATACCAAATCACACAACTTTTCCTACCAAAATAACTTAGATCATCTTAACTCACATCTACCACCAAAAAGAAGACCCGACCTATTGCTACCAACATAACTTCAATGTATTACCATAGCATAAAACTTTTGCTACCAAAATAACCTGGATTCAACTTAACTCACGTCAACTACCAAATAGAATACATTTTTGGTACCAAGACAAGTAAAATATAGTACCAAAATATAATTTTTTTGCTACCAAAACAACTTAATTTGATACTTTTGCAACCAAAATAACTTAGATCAACTACCAAACAAAAGACGTTTGCTACCAAAACAAGTTAGATGTCATACCATAACATATACCTTTTGCTACCAAAACAAGTTAAATGTAATACTAAAGTACTCTCTCCGTTTTTAAAATGTGCACTTATTTTATTTTGGGGTGTTTTTTTTAATTGGTACCTTTCTACCTTTTCCCATAAATGGAAGGTTGGTCCACCTAATTATTACACTTCTCTCCCGCTTTTTCTTTCCTTCTCTCTATCTTTTTCACTTTTTCTTTAGTTTTACTAACCTTCTCTCTTACTTTTGCACTTTTTCCTTGGTCCGCGCGCAAAAGCAAACATGCATATAAAAAAAACGGAGTTAGTATCAAAGCATACAACTTTTCTTACTAACACAACTTAGATCATTTTAAACTCACATCAACCACGAAATAGAAGACATATTGCTACCAAAACACTTTCGATGTAATACCAATGTATAAATTTTTTCCTACCAAAATAAATTGAATTCTCTTTTTTTTTCGGGTTTGGTCAGGAGGGACAAAACCCCTGGCCGAGCGAGTAAGCAAGAACGAATTAACGGAGTCGCTCGGAGCGAGCGACGGAAGTTCTCATCCGTAAACTCCCGGTAGAATTCCTGATCAACTTAACTCACATTAATTACCAAATAGAAAACCTTTTGCTACCAAAACAAGTTAATGTAATACCAAAATATAAAACTTTTGCTACCAGAACAGCTTAGATCAACTATAATCAAATCAACTACCAAAACATATACCTTTTGTTATCAAAACAACTTCAATGTAAGGCCAAAGTATAATATATTTTGCTATCAAAACAACTTAGATCTACCATTACTAATATTATTAGGGCGGAGCATGGTTTAGGTTGGTGTGGTTTGCAGTTTAACCATATTTTATCTCAACACGAGGTTCCTAATTCGAATGTTGTTTTATTTTACCGACTAGATATTCATTATTACATCATACAAATAAGCTATAAAAAGCTAGTAGATATTGAAAAAATTATGATGTTTTTAATTATATTACTATTTAAGGTACAAAATCGTCGTTTACTATTCATATACCTTACTTTGACCATGATTTTTAACTAACACATAAAACACAATGTTATTAACAAAGTGTTCTTAAATTTGTCTCAATGATAGATTTGATATACTTCCTCCGTTTCTTTTTAATTGCAACATTTGCCAAAAATGGAAATATCAAATTAATTGCAACAAATGTTTTCTTTCCTTTTTTACAAGTCATTTCTCTCTATCTCTCTCCTTATCACATGCCCTACTTTCTCTCTCCATCCCTTTCATACTCACACCAAAATTTTGCCTAGGAGTCCACCCACTTGAGTTTGTTGCTATTAAAAAGAAACGGAAGAAATATGAATTTTCCATAATTTTTAGTAGTTGTTAATTAGATATATTAATGGTCAAAATTGTGTATGGACAAGTGTACCAATCAAACTGTTGCAACTAATATGGGACGAAGATAGTACTATTTAAGGTACAAAATTTTCGTTACGTTGAATACTAAAGATACTATTGTGGTGCAGTTTGGTTTATAATTATTATAGCCTAGCCCAAAACAGCAAACCGTGATTTCGTCAAAAGTACAAACTAATCTACATTTTTTTGCCTATAAACCAATCAAATCGCGTCAAAACGGTTTATGTTATAATTGTGTTGTCCGACCCAATTATTATTTTTATTACTTATCATTATTATATTAATAATTCTAATATCATACTAGTAATACTAATTTACTTCTTAAATATCATTGATGTTATATAATCATCATCAAGTATTAATATATTAATACAAATTATAGAAATTACTCATTATTAATTATAATTGTAACGCCCCGAACTTATGAGACTTTAATTATTCATAATTAACATTAATACACAACGGAAAATGACAATAAACCCGTGGGTTATGGGCCCAGAAACTAAATAATAGTCTTATATTGTCTATAAGGATAATAAAATAATAATGATGAACACACTTAGATCATCCTATAAGTCTGACAACCATTTCACGGAATCCATGAGCGTTATCCCCTCAGTTTGACTTGAGCCAATTCCATATACCTGATTATTTTCATAAAATAGAGGAAGAAGAAATACATAGAAAATTTCCAAAATGATTCAAAAACTCTTAACTCTACTCCAACTTGTAAAAACAATTTTAGTTCGAAAATATTTTTCACATAGGAGGCACATATCACATCTCTTTGTTAATTGTTCGGAAACACTTATGTTACTTTAGCTTTGAACAATCAAATTGGCAAAGCCCATTCACACGAGTCCACATCATTGGCAAGCATAATCTTTGCACAAAACATTACTTTAACTTTCATCGTCATTCATTAACATTTCGACCATCTCGGTCCATTCATAGATCATAGCATAAACATTTCCGCCACCTATAACTCGCCCCTTTCACCACTTCAGTTCATAACTCCAAACCAAAAACACTGTTCTCTTTCCACTTTACATTAGAGTATCTTAATTCCTAAACTTTCATGTAGCTTATATTTCGGAACAATATCCATCTTCATATAATCATATATAATTAAATATACGTGAATCGTAAATAATTCATGCATACACTTAAAACACCACACATCGCATAGACTCATGTAACCACAAATTTTATCATCACATTGTCATATAAACACATACAAACAAGCACATACACAGAGTGATGAACATAGAAGTTACCTTAACCGGTAATCCTTTTCTCAAGTATAGTTATTCCTGACTCTGTAAGAAGCGTCATCCATAATCTTGTATCTTAAGGCTCCCAATATGTCAAAAAGCATAGCCAATTAGGAACTCCTTACGAGCATAATTCTTACTTAACCGATTCTTTAGAGCGACCTTTAAAATTAGTATTTCATATATTTATAAGTGTTATGAAAACATATTATTGTCTAGTCATTGTGATATTAATAGCGACTTAAAATAAATAATAAGCTTTATTAAGAAATGATTAGTGGTTTTCATTGTGATAAGATATTAAAAATATTTGTAAGTTTTAAGGTGATGATATACATTATGTGCTAGACTTTAATATTATAAGCAACTTCTAGTTTAATCAAGGTAACCATATTATTATTAAGGCTTGTTAACTTAGAAGTGTGTATATATTATATAACATTATAGGAGTACTCTTTAATTTATTTAAAAGTGATAATTTACTTAGTCAATAATGTATTATACTACTAACTAGGAGGTAATTTATTAGTAACTTTTGAGTTAATGGGTCAATAAATGAGAGAGGGTAAGAAGAGTTGACTTGGGCTCTTTTAGTTGTACTTGTTTATTTGTAGAATAAGACTTTGGTTCTGTTGCACATTAAAATCACAAGGAGGGAGAAAGAAAAAAACCAAGCTGCCCACTGCGCAATGGGAACGGCAGTTTCACGGTGGTGCGGGGTGGTTTGGAGCAACAAACCCACAATTAGAGGAGAGAGAAAAAATGGGTTTTCTTAATTAATCCATTGATGAAGCTCTGGGTATTTTTAGGTGGTATTTTCGGCTAAAAGAGATGACCTTTTTGTGATTGAAAACAGAAATTGAGCGAAAAAGTAAGACCATCTTTCAATAACAGATGAGCTATTGTGTTTATGGCTTCCATTGTCATGAATCATGAAGATCATGATGTGCTATTTATAGGGCTCAATGGGCCATTCTAGGTTGCTGAAATTGTGCTTTATGTCAAAGAGCCATTAATGGGAGAAGTTATGAGAATCCATAATTGAGATTTTTGTAGGCATTTGTGTTGATTTTCTCAAAGGAGAAGATAATAAAATTTTCATTTGACTCATTTATGTAACTCTTTAACTGACGTGGGAGAATGAAGGAGGAAGACAAAGTTTTTTCCTTTTTTTTTTGGTACTTTTACACTTTAAATATGAATTGTCCTTTTTACCCTCTATTTTACAAAGAATTACAAAAATGCCAAGTGGTGGAGTCCAAAGAGACTCCACCAAATTGACGTTTATAATTCCTCAAAATGTGGCATACCTTGTTTAGAAAAAGAAAATGGTTGTCCATTTTAAATTGAGAAATTTTCCACCTTGAGAAAATGGTTTTCCTCCCATTAACAAAACAAACAAAGGAAAATGGAAAGACGGTGGAAAATTGTTTTCCGGGAAGATGTTTTCCTCCAAAACAAACAGAGCCTAAATCTCCTAAGACTTTCTCATCCTTCTGGGCAGTAGGGGTTCGCGAAGGAGGGTTGTAGAGGGTTGGGTGGTTGCGGTGGGGTTATGGGTGTTGTTGGGTGGGGGTGGTGTTTTTGTTGGTCTGGTTGTTTGTTGAGGTGGATTATGGTGGTTTTTGGGTGGAGGTGGGTGGGTTCGGTGTGGGGTTGGGGGTGGCTGGTAAGGAGTGAGATGGAGGTTATTTGTTTTTTTTTTCCTTTTTTCTTAAGTAAATTAAAAGGTTATTAAAATCGAAAAAATAAATAAATTAAGTTTTACCTGCTACAACAGGTTACCATGTTATTTTGACTGTTTTTGGAAGATTGGGGTAATAGTTTGGACTGTTCATGGATTATTAATAGTTTGGACTGTTTATAGAAGATGACCAATATTTTGGACTGTTCGCGTCAAATTTTCCTATTATTTTTTACTGAACTTATTATTCATTTTCTAGGGTGTGTTTTCTTAACCTTAAAAAATAAAGGGAAATTCCCAATGGTGGCCCTTAGGTCTCAGGAATTCTCAGTGGTAGAACTTCCAAAATAACTTTTCCGTTGGTAGCCTTGTTTTACAAATTATTCCCAAACATAACCTTAATAAAGAATATTCCACTAATAATAAAGCATATTCCATTAGTTAATCGTTAAGGCGGTCACTCGCACGTATAATGAGACAATTTGGGTCGTTTTTTGCTCTTAAGAGTTAATTTTAGGGGGTTAGTTTTAGACCTTAATGGTTTATTTTTGAATTCGAATTTGGCAAAAATGACCCAAATGCATTGTTTTATGAGCGAGTCACCGCCTTAACTGTTACCTAACGGGATATACTTCATTATTAACGGAATATTCTTCATTAAGGTTATGTTTGGGAATAATTTGTAAAGTAGGGCTACCAACGGGAAAGTTTTTTTGGAATTTCCACCACTAAGAATTCATGAGACCTAAGGGCCACCATTGGGAATTTCCCAAAAATAAATTTCAGGTTTAATAAGTTCAGAAAAGTTACGATGAAATCCAATTAGGTCTAATAAGCTTCAATGCGGTAGTTCAATAAGTTTCAATCAGGTCAAATCATGTGCAATAAATTTCCATCAAGTCCAATCAGGTGTATTCAATTCCAGTTAGATGTAATCAGTAGTTCTAATCATGTCTAAAATGACAACAACGTAATTAATGAAATAATTCAACCAATAATTATAAACTTCTACTGGAAAGATATATTTAGGCAAAATTAATACTACCTCCGTTCCTTAATAAGTGACACACTTCATGTTTTCACGCTTGCCAATGCATTATTTCAAACATGAATATCTATAATTGTCAATGAGTAAAAATTATAAAAAGTTGATATTAAATTAATGCATGTTGAGACGAATCTAACAAGATCCCACATGACTATGTTTTTCCTAAAAGATATATCACCAAATCTAATCAAAGTTTAAACTGTGAATAGTAAACACTATACAAGTGTGTCACTTATTAAGGAACAGAGGAAGTATCACGGAAATCTTTCAACAAATAAAAGGAAAATTAGCAAAATTACGTCTCAGAACACTACTCAATTGATCTGATGCAAACCCCTCTTTCTTTATAAAGACCCAAAAAAATTAAAATGACAACAACTAGGGGTATTCATCGGTCTCGTACCGGACCGGCCTTAGACCGGGATCGAAACTCGTGGAAAATGGAGACCTAAGATCGGACCGAATTAAAACCAAATCAGATGAAAATAATAGGGGTTGGATCGAAATCTGATCGGTTAGACCGAAACTTCAATTTAGTTGTTTTTTTCCTGTAAAAATTATCTACTTACATAAACCATTGAAAATTCACAATTACTTTAAATAAAAAATTATTTTGTAGTTTTCAAGCTAAGTTTGACGGTCTGGGGGTATGTGTGACAACCTAGAATTTAAAATTTTACATAGACTCTTAAGTTTCAATATATTTTAAATAAAAAAGTCTGGACCGGAAAAATTCTTCGTTCAGACCCGACCGAATTGAAGACCGAATTTTCAAAATTTGCAGACCAAAGACCGGAGCGGAAATAGACCGATCCTATTTCGGTCTAGACCAAATCGGTACTGTAATCAACTCCAGAAATTAACCGGCACGACAACAAAAAAGAACCACAAAAGGAAAATGATTTGAAGCTTACACAAACCAAAAAACAAATTTAAATGAAAAAAAATGAATTAAAACCAACTAGACGGAAATTCATCAAAACACCAAACTGGATCCCACGGGTGAAATTCACACCCAATACAAACACGAATTATGACATTAGAATAACTTGATAATTTGAATCGGAATTGATGGGACTGTTGAATCCGATTTTAATTTATTCACAAGGGTTTTAGTATTATACTCCATCCGTCCCAGAAAACTCTATACACTTTCTTTTTTCATCTGCCCCAGAAAACTCTATACATTTCTATTTTTGAACATGACCCACTACTACTTTATTCTTTTGACTTTTCAACCATGGCCCACTACTCTCTCACATCCAAATAAAATAATACCTCACTAACTCCTATCACATCTACCTTTTTAATAAAATACAATTGATAACCAAACAACAACTTATCATCTAAAACTACGTGCCCGATCAAGTGTATACAGCTTTCTGGGACGGAGGGAGTATATTTTAGCAAAAATATGAGTAATAATTTCTATAACTCTATATTAATTTGTATTATTTTAATATGAAATTGAATATATATTTTAGGTTCATTAAAAGAACTACTTCTAAAAAAAAATTTAGGATACATATTGTTAAACTTACAAGGACCTTAATTGTTATTCTGCCCTGGCTTAAAAAATCAGGAATGGCCCTGGTAAGATAGAAATCTAGAATCATACATACTCTTTGTTTCTTGAACGAAAAGTCGATTATTATATACGCAATGTCAACATAATTTATAGATTCAACCATAGTTCAATTTAAATCATGAATGGGATATTTACATATGTGAAATACACAGATTATGAGCAAAAAATGTCTATAATTGACTATATTTCTATAATTACCACCAAACAACAGAAAGTATAAGTGATAAACCAAAGGAAACCAATTTAAACGATGGGTAATAAATAGAGGAGCTTTGAGATGATCCATGAGTTGTTCCATGAGGGTAAATAGTCGGGGAGCTTCTTCCTACTGTCCTCCTCGCACCGCCGGATCCGGATGACCTGCCGCCACCTCCGCCTCTGCCTCCTCCTCCCCCTCCTCTTCCTTCTACCAGTTGCATAATAACAACACTCAGAAAGATACAGATAACAACCATAACTGTCGCTCCTTTTCTCTTAGAGCAAACCATCTTTGATGAAGTATTATGTGTTTATGTTACTCCGTATACAAAATTGGTTACTTTAGCTTAATTATATGACATATTTGCTTGTATATTTTTGTCATAAAATATATTTTATTGCTGCATACTTTGTCCAACTTTTAATTTTTCTTAATTATTGTGTGCTGTATTGATATGAGGAACATGAATGGTTCAAATGAGGTTGTGTCGTACACATTATATAGTTCTTAGACTTAGTTGTTCCGCATGTTGACGTACTGGAGTTTTGGATGTCAATTGCCATGTTATTATATTGACAACTATATAAGAAATAATAAAGTTTAGAATACAAGATCATATTGTTGATCGAGTTCATATAAACTTTCTTTGCCGTGTAGATTAGAAAATAAATTAACAAAATATTTCGTGTTGTCCAAAACTCTTATATTTATATAGTTAATGTCATAGTTTTTTCTGAAGAATGTTTAATATAGACTTGGGTGATTGACAAGTATTCTTAGGCTGTATTTGGTGAAGTGGAAGACATTTTCAACTGAAATGGTTTTTCATGAAAAACTATTTTTAAGTAAAAATTACTGGATTAGTTTTCCTTTACTGGTTCCTTAAATGAGAGATTGATAGGAAAAAAAAGAGGGACACACAAGGAAGAAGGCCAGGTAAGGCAAGGGGAAAAAGTGCTTTCCTTCATTTAGAATGGAAAATGTTTCCACTTCTAAAAAACTATGTTCCACCATTTAGAAAACAATTTACCACTATTATTCTCTTTATAAACCAAACAAAAGTGAATAGGAAAACTACTTTCCACAAAAACAATTTTCGTCAAACTAAACAGGAAACACTTCCTTAATTCCCTATCAATGCAAGTACAAATGAGCATCTCGGAAAATTCAATTATAAGGCATTCTCTACTATTATTTACATGATTCCACATTCGTGTATGCAAGCTAATAAGATAGCATTTTCTTCACTTCATTCTTCCTTGATGGATCTAAACTAAACTTATTAGAGATTATTGGGACTCACTAAAACTTATTGGAGTTAATATGAATTTATTGAAACTAAGTGAAGGTCATCCTATAATGTGTTAGAACTTATTGGAGCTTATTTAACTCCAATGACTTAGGAAAAATTGAACTTATTACAACTTAGGAAAAATTGTCAGAAATATCCAGGTTTTAGCACTTTTTCAAAATAAATACCAAGGAGTTGCGAAATGTGAAATAAATACCAACAAGTTATGTTTTTCTTAGAAATCCATACCAACTAACAAATATACATCTTATTTTCCGTCACTTTCTCACCCAAATTTAACTCACCTTAGATTTTATGTTGTTTAGAGATGAAGTTAAATGGATTTCTGTTAGTTGGTATGGATTTCTAGGAAGGAAAAATAGACGGATATTTGTTATTTGGTATGGATTTCTAAGAAAAACATAACTTGTTGGTATTTATTCTACATTTAGCAACTCCTTGGTATTTATTTTAAAAAAGTGCTAAAACCTTGATATTTTCTGACTATTTTTCCTAATAGTTAAAGTCCTACTTTTGTCCTCTCCCTCGAAATTGGAGTTGAAATACATGAACACTACACCTTTTGAATGAAAATCTCACAACTTATCATCGTAGTTGGCTTTAAGTAATAACACACCTCACTCTCCATATTAATATTTAAATCACTCATTAGAATGGAAACATAACTAAAAAGGGATAAAAATAAAACTTGAAACATTGGCAAATTCAAATAAAAAAATACTACTTATATACAAATCCAAGGCATCGCCTAGGCCATACACTAGTTTAGCGATTAAAATAAGGTTTTAGATAATTCACAAAGGAAGTGACATAGTGGTATAGTTGTAATTTTTCGATTAATGGAGCAATAGCTTAAATTCCCTTTTTTCATTTATGAAATACTTTTAAAAAAAGTAATATGTCAGCATATAATATGGGTCAATATGTCATGTGAGCTAATACGTTATATGATGGAATAATGACGCCTTGTTAATGTATGACACGACCACCATGTGATAGAAGATGTTGTTTATTTCGGAACACTACAAGATGGGGGGTGAATTGTACGTGTGAAAAATGAACGTACTTTTTGCGGAATTAAAAAACAATGAAAGGAACAAGAGAAAGACACGAGATTTTTACGAGGAAAAACTTCCTGGGCCCAACAAGAAGAAACGAGCTCGACCACAAGAGATTTTAAACTCAACTCTTTCACTATAATAGGCCAAACACCTTTGTTACAAACCTATTAACTCTCGGGCCACTACTTGAGTTCCTCTACAAACTCAAGTCCCAACAACAGTTCCCTCTAACTGTTGTTCCTCTCGAACTTCAATCGAAGTTCCTTTCACTTTCTCTTGCTTCACTCAAAGCCTCACACTTTACAGGAGTTTACTCAAACCCCTTACCCAAACTCAAACTACAAGAGTTCCTCTCAACTCTTTTCTCAACTCGAAATACAAAATAATATAAGAGTATTAAACACTAATGGAACAATGAACTCATATGGTAATGGAACTTGGAACTTGGAACTTTGGTGGTACTGACTCAATATACGTGATACTAAATTAATACCTTTTTAGATCAATTATCACTTTGTCAGACACACTGAAACTTAGTTAAATGTTTGTCTTAAATAGCACTCAATTAATTTAAACGTGATTTAGATCATGGGATAATGGAGTAGTGGAGTTAAACCATGTTCGTTCCTATGCTTAAGGAACAAGGTAGCATTATCTCACTAATCCCACTAATTATACACGTTCAACTGAACGTTTATACTGGCAAAGGGATTTCCTGAATTCAAGCAATTCATTTAAAATATTTTTGACTAAGAAAATAAGTTATAAATAATTTAAAGCTTACTTAAATCTTTTCCTAACAAATAATATCTTAATAAGATTTTCTTTAATTAAAAGATTTTATCTTCGAAAACAATAAATATCTTTTACAAATATCCAAATATCTTTGAAAATCTTTTCCGATCCTAAATTTTCTCCATTGTCAGTTAAATAATTCCAAGCTTGTGATAAAATTAGCGTGTTCCTTTATTCTAAGACAATGCTTGTTCCTTTGCATAATAAAACATTAGGCGTAGTGTGATTTGTTTTCTAAAACAAATTTGATTGTTCCTTTAGATTAAAACCATTGCTTGTTACAAGTCTGTTCCATAGGAACAGACAAACATTCTATTAATAGGAACAAACAAATATTTTATTAGTATCTCTTTTTAGACACATGTTTCTTATATCAGTTCCACTAACATAGTTCCATAGGAACAATTCCAATTCCTTACCATATGACGATCTTTGTTCCTTACATAAGAAACCTAATTATACCCTTATGTAACTAAGCTTATTTCCTCTTGGAGTTGCCACTCAAGAACTTCATTCTTCTCTTGGAGTTCCAACGCAGGAACTTCACTTATTACCTTCATAAAGCACCATTATTTATTCATGAACCTTGCACACATAAAACTTATAAACCTTGTTAGTTATTACTTTAGTTTGTCATCATCAAAATCATATAGGGTCAACAGACGAGATTGTGTATTCACATATTTTAATAATTTTAAGATTCTTCTTAATTATGAAGTCTAAACTTTTTGTGTAGAAATTGCAAAAGTACATATTGCAATTTCTATTAATTATAAGAGAAATTTTGCAGACTCCACGTCCCCGATAAACAGGTCCAAGACATTCCAACAAGAGATTCTAATTAATCAAAATTAAGAATGGAGCTACTTAGGCAAAAGAAATCTTCCTAAATACAACCGGCGTAATGAAATTCCAATTTGACATTCAGGTACCTTTTGATTGGATTGTTGTTCTGGATGATTGGAAGCCTCTAAGGTCCAATGAACATGGTTACAATTAACAAAAGATGATGGGTACAGTTGCAGCCCTGAAGAGTGAGGATATACTCATTTTTCACGAAAAATTATTTTTGTCAAAACCATTTTATAAGGGAATACTCAATCGTAGATTATTTTTCCTTTTTTTGGTTCTTTCCATGAAAAAAGTCTGGTGAAAAAGGGAAGAATGAAAAAAAATGGGAGGGTAGACGGGAGAACAAAATAGGGTGGAAAATGAATTTTCCTTTCACGTAGGAATATTTTTCGCTCCATGGAAATCTATCTTCAACCATTCAAAAATCTATTTTCTATGCCTTAAAAAATATTAAAGGAAGAGAAAAAAACTAGTTTTTTGTAAAATCATTTTCCTCCCATCCAAACATAGTCTTCATAGTAACAAATTTTTTGAGCTCATGGAAAGGTAGAGAACATATGGAGTTAGCTGCATAAGGCTAGTCCATTCATCCTTTCAGATGATTAACAATAAATGAGTATAAAAACATAGAAACAATAAGTGAGGGACATAAACCAGTAACGCTTGTTAGCGTAGAAAAATGTAGCCTTTTTCGTCTCCCAAAACAGTAAACCGTCTCAAAACTCTCGAAAAACTGCATCATGAATGATACTCTGGATCTCCCACAACACCTTTCATATACGTGTGATTAGATTGATAACACAAAAGTTGTCGTCTTAAATGATCAAAGTTACACCTAATGAACTCAGCGCTTGATATCCTCTCTCATGGATGAAGTTTCGTCCATGAATTCTTGTCATTAAGGAACTCGCTTCAAAACCAACCAACAACGACTTTCTATAACTGTCCCTCAAAACAAGACTAAGAGCCAATCTGCCATCTTTTAATTTTGAGCTATCAAAATGTAGCTTAACTAGATTATGAGGACTGAGGTGATCAACCAAAATCCTTAGTATCTTTCACAAACTTCGATTTAAGACTATGAATTTTGCTTGGATTATAGAAATTCAAGTATTCAGTTGTCGACCAATCATAAAAAGTGTTCTTTAGTGTAATACTAGTTTGTCACCTCCATAACGCGGGGCGAAGCTAGGGGGAGCATCGAAGTGCATGTGCTGCTTGCCCCATGTCAGGCTTGTGACCATATTCAACTTATCTTGTTTCTCAAGGTTAATATACTTTTGCCCTGCATTTCTATTGTTTTTTTTGGTTCTCACCCTTATTAAAAAGTACGTGAGCAATTTCTTTGTCTTTTTTTTTTGTTATTGCTCTTTCTTGTCTCTTATTCCTTTTATTTACGTGTCTTTGTTCATTTAATATACTTTCTCTATTTTTTTTGTTGTGAGTTGTGACAATTTTACCAAAATTATGAATGCTTTTTGGTCAAAGTATCACAACTAAAAAAATCAGAGGAAGCATTTATTTTTTCATTCCTTAATCTGACTCAGTGGATAGGTTGTCTCCTTTTTGTTTGTGCTAGGGATTTAATGTGAGGGCTTTTGCTTGTCCTTATTCATAATCGTAACAGCTTGTTTGTTTAGTGGATAAAGGATAGGGATAAGGATTTCTTTTCCCTCTTCACCTTTGTCCCATGTTTGTTTAGTGAGATTTGTAAATTTAGGTGGGATAGGGATAGGGATAAAAACCCTAGTTATCACGAAAATTATACTTAAGGGGGTGGTATAAGGGGTGAGGATAAGAATAAGGGATAAAAAGACAAATATACCCTTAATGAAAGGGAGGAAGGAGGAAGGAGGAGACAATGAGAAATATTATTATTTATCCCTAATCTTATCCCAACTCATACCAAACATGAAATTACTCTGATTTTATCCTTATCCAACCTACCTATCTCTTATCCCTATCCCAAAACGCCTCTTTTAAGTATTTATATAGGAAACAATTCTCCTCAAAATGATACTATCATAAGTCCTAAGCCAAATCATTAATGCCTGAAATTGATGTTAATCCCATCTAGAATTTGGATCATGTACTGGTAATCTGGCCCAAGCTTTTAATGTGAGATGTGGACGGTTGGTAATTTGTGGGCCATAAACAAGAGCCGTTTTCTTAGGATGTGATTCAAGGAAATCAATAGCTCATCATCTCACATAATTTAAGAATCTTGTCATGAGATATAAGGTTTAGAAACCCTTAAAAGAAGGTGAAACCGATTCCATAAATGTCGAACTAAAGAGAGAGATTACCAAAGACTATGGGATAGTTTTAATAGTTTTATGTGTGAATAATTATGGTGGAAATATTTTGTCCGTGGTTTTCAATCATATGATTTATTTTTCTTATATATGATCCCGTTTTTTCGAATTTACCTTCATGTACTATAATTCTATGATCTTATTTTTTTCTCAAATTGGTAAACATGAGTACATCATATGTTATAGTTTTTCCTCAATTTGCTAATCACCATTTTCGGCCTACTAGAAACTTAGATGAGCATATTGAGGTTGGGGGCAATCGTAGCTTGCCGGTGGGTAACGCATGCACCAATTTCAGTCTATGAAATAGTGGGAAAACTTACCTATAGGGTTTTCTAGGATAAAACCTCTGATATTTAAGTTAGGAGACCGGAGTTTTAGCGAGAGAAAGTGCACTATTTGTAGAGAGATGTACTCTGATTTTAAATGTTGAGAGTTGAATATATACATCGTTTAAAATTCCCATGTATTATAGTAGGAAATCCCTAAGAATTAGGGTTGAGATGCTGTTGAAAGAGCAATGCCCCACTTTGGACTTTGTACGGGGTATCTTAATCATAACAATGTGATATTGGGATAGCCACATTGTGGGACCAAACAACCACTAATCATATACATATTATGGAAATTTTGTCAAAAACCACCTTTTATAATACACATTGTAGGTTTAACTACCTTTTCTAATTTTTTTTTACTTTAAATACCTCTTATAATTAAAACCGGTAGGTTTCACTACCTAACCCACTTTAAGACCAAATTTTTTTATGACGATTTTACTCTTCAGTGGTTTTCCGTCATGTTCTTCATTCCCCCCAATTTTCATTCGATTTTCTGACTAAATCCAACCCTAGTTCATCAATTTAGGGGAAATTTGAAGATTCTATGCAATTAATCATTTAATTGAGCATTAATTTGTGAATGAAGTGCCCAAATCTTCAATTGGAGGTTTTTTTGCAAACCCTATAGTCCAAACTCTGACAACCACAGTGGGCAAACGAGATTCTGCCGACGAGAGGGTAACCACCACCAAACAACCCAGATTTCGCCGGCGAGAGAGTTGCACTAGGTTCCGGCAACCACAGTGGGCAGCCCAGGTCTGTCTTTGTGGTGGTAAACCTCTCGCCGGCGGAATCTGGGCTGATTGGTGGTGGTTATCTTCTCACCGGCGAAATTTGGGTTGTTTGGTGGTGGTAACCATGTCGCCGACGGAATATCGGCTGCCTAATGTGGTCGCGGGAATTCGGGTTTGCCAAAAAAACGTCCAATTGAAGATTTGGGCACTACATTCACGAATTAATGCCCAAATAAATGATTAATCGAAAAGAATATTCAAATTTCCCCCAAATTGATGAATTAGGGTTGGATTGGATGAGAAAATCGAAGGAAAATTGGGGGAAAAATGAAGAACATGACGGAAAACCACTGAAATTTGGCCTAAAAGTGGTTTTGGTAGTGAAACCTACTGGTTTTAGTTATAAGAGGTAGTTAAAGTAAGACAAAATTAGAAAATGTAGTTAAACCTACAATGTGCATTATAAAAGGTAGTTTTTAACAAATTTTCCACATAATATTTATATCTTGTTTCCAATTAACGAATCACAAATCATTGAACTAGTGAGATATATTGCGAATAATATAAATATGTGGGATTTTGTAGAATTATTTGAGATTGTGGTTAAGATGTCATCATTGAACTTGAAACACATGGGCAGAAAGTTACCCTTGCATATGTACCAGAGGATAATAAAAAAAATTAAGGAAAAAAATTGCGTTTGACATACATGAATTGTTGCAAATTTTATTTTTTATTTGATTTCTAATTCCAAGGTACTTTAAACCAAACAATAAAAAATGAGATTATTTCCATTTTAGAACTGAACCAAATACATGATAGGAATTTTGTTCTAACCATATGTCAGTGTGCTTTACTTCCTGATTCCAAACTCATACCGGCCACCTTGCATTCTTGCAATCAAAACAAAACTGATTGATTTGATCAAATTTAATCAACTTTTTCACAGGAAAATCTTTTCTAGTAGTGAAAGAGAATGGATCAAGGGGAAAGAGTCGACCAAATAAATTTTGACCAGAACTTTTTCTTTGAAGGGTGATAAGAAAAATGCAAGTCATTAAGTATGACACCATAAAATAAGCATGGTGAAATCCACACAAATACACAATCATCAATCAAGCAATAAAGGAAATTGGACGGTGTAACAACTAACAAGTGAGTAACAACAAATTACTCGTACAAATTTCAGAAAGTTCTTGAATCGAAACCAAGATGAAAACCACAAGAAAAGCAACGTATAACAGAGCATGTAACGAAAGATCACGAAATATGATCTCAATTCTTCGCCAATGAGAAAACGAATGCAACGAGGGCAACAATTAGCGCAGGAAAGGGAGCAAGTGAAGTTCCAGCACCGTGATCATCGTGATTGGGACTTGGAGCATGGTTGTGGTCATGGTCATGGTCGTGGCCCGCGTGATCGTCGTGGTCGTCAGCTGCAAATGCAGCCACTACCATGATAATCAAACAAGCAGCAAAGAGGTAAAACTTAACTCGGGAATAAGCCATGGCCAAAAAATAAAATAGTAACTTCTGGTATTTCTGGGATTTGAGGGGGCTCTTAGACTTAGATTCTAAATTGTTGTGTTATGTAGTTTGCTTTATTTTTTTTTCTTTTATAACTGGTATTTATACGGACACCTGTTGACTTGTCAAATATAAATTATCATGCTATAACGACATTATGTGTTAATGATGATTGTACTGAAAAATTGTACTTTTACTTTGTAATGCACAACACGACTTAGCTTGATTAGTAGCTTTGATTATGTCATTATATGATTTAATTTCTACTAGTAGTTAATGTTTTTAGGATATTGAATATGAACGGGAACAACGGAGTGAAAGTTGACTTACAACTATACTACGAAAAAATACACAAATGTCTTATTAGGCCATATATAATTATGCAGTACCAGTAATACCACCCAAGTAAATTTTCGGTTTGCTAGATCACCCAAGTGAATTTCGATCAATTAGACCATCCACATGGGGAAAATAAAAATTAAAAAAACTCACACTCTTTGCCTAATTAAAAAAAGTAATTTCTGTAACAGATGGTCTATACATGTATTTCACATAAAACCTTAGTATTTCAAGTGTTAAAATTTTAAAACCTCTAAGTTTTAACTTAAAAGTTACATACGTACATGTATATCCCTATACTAATGGATAGACCGTATAACACAAATTTTGCCTTAAAAAATGAATGTTTCCTTTAAAAAAGGCAAATTTGAGTTTTTGGTCCAAAATAAAAGAATATAAAACAATAGCTTCTTATTCACTTCATTTCAATAACTTTTTACTGTTCCCAAAACCTAAAATACATACTAAAAATAGTGCGAGATTGTTCCAATGGAACTCAACAAGATTTCAAGCAATAATGTAGCAGAATGGTTCAAAAATCACGCTCGATAGTGTCACGATTCAAATGTTTTAGACCTGGAATGTGCGGCAAGTGCAGTAGCCTTCTTGTAGAAATGGTAGTTGAGCCGCTAGTAGAAGCACGACCGTTTAATATGTAAGAGCATGCATACATCCCTAATGACGACTAGAGCGAGGGACGAGGGTTGATTGAGACACTCATTTACACAAGATGAACATAACAAGGCAAGGATAATGACAAGAATGTTGTATTTGCTTTGGGTTTAAGAGACCGCTTTGCAATAAGCAAATGCACAAGCTGCAAGTTAGCCAACAACAACATACAATATTATAAAGCAAGACAACAACAGATATGAGCTTAACTTTCATTCATTCATTATTGCCCTATAAAAAGCGTTAATTTGGAGATAGTAATTTTTTTTTCTAGTGAGTACTTGTATAGAAAGATATATGGCAAAAGCTTCCCTTTCCATTGATATTGTTGGCAATATATACAACAACGTAATTGATAGCAACTATGCAAAACTAACTCCTAGAATCAAGCAAAAGATAAGTTACAAAGTATTTACCATATTATCTAATATTTGCCTAAAACAATTATATACACAACATCTCAATAAATATCTCACCCCCCCCTCCCTCTCAAGTTGGAGCATGGGAATGATTCAGAATGCCCAACTTGAAAAGTAACAAATCAAACTGAGCTTTGCCTAGAGTTTTGGTGAAGATGTCGGCAAGCTGAGTTATAGTAGGCACATAAGAAGGAGAAATTAGACCATCGACAATAACATCACGAAGAAAGTGATAATCCACCTCGATATGTTTAGTACGCTCATGGAAAACAGGGTTCTTAGCAAGTTGAAGAGAAGACTGACTATCGCAGAACAAAGGAATGGAGTTGGGATGATGCACTCCCAAACTCAGAAGCAAGCCCTTGAGCCATTTCAACTCACAAGTAATAACAACCATGGACCGGTATTCTGCCTTAGCAGATGAACGAGAGACATTATGCTGCTTCTTGGTCTTCCAAGAAATGGGCGAATTGCCTAAGAAAACAATCCAACCAGACAAAGAGCAACGAGTCAAAGGGCAAGTAGCCCAATCAGAGTCACACCAACCCTGCAAAGATAAATCACGATCGACTAGCAAAATGCCCTGACTAGGAGTACCCTTCAAATATCGAACAACATGGATTGCAGGTTCCCAATGTTCATGTTTGAGAGCTTGCATAAACTAGGACAAGATATGTACACAATATGCCAAGTCAGGACGAGTAACATAAACAGAGATAAATGAGACGACGTCCTACAACGCACCGATAAGAGGCTTGATCCTTGATGGTGGGACCAGTAGCATGACCTAGGCGATGATGTTGCTCAATGGGAGAGGCTCTAGGCTTTTCCCCAACAAATCTGTCTCCTAATGGATATCTAAAGTATATTTCCTTTGGCATAGAAAAAGACCAGTGGCACTACGAGCCACCTCAATGACAAGAAAATATTTCAGGGGACCTAGATCCTTCATCTTAAAGCAATCGCTCAAGTAAGCTTTGAAACTAGTAAGTGCAGTGGAATCATTACAAGAGATAATCAAATCATGAACATACAACAATACATTAAGATGAACCGAACCACTAGCAAAAGTGAATAAGGAATAATCAGAGTAAGACTGTAGAAAACCATACCCTTTAAGGGCAGGTACCAACTTAGCAAACTAGCAACGAGGCGCCTGTTTGAGCCCATATAAAGACTTGTGCAAATCACACACTACAGAAGGATCATCAGATTCAAAACCAGGAAGAAGTTTCATATACACCTCCTCATCAAGATCACCATGAAGGAAAGCATTGTCAACAACCTGTTAGTCTTGTATGAACACTAGATCAACTACAAGAGGGGGGTGAATTGTAGTTGAGGGGATTTTAAACACTTTTTGCGAAATATAAAAACTCTTAGATAAACAAAATAGTATAAGCTAAAAAGAATAGGAACAAAGAGTAGGAACAGAAAGAGATACTTTTAACAAGGTATTCTTCCAAACTAATCTCGGAAGAAACCTTGCCTTCTCTTATTTATAATAACGTTTACAACTCAGTACAACCTATTATAAATCTCTTCTCACTCTATTCCTCTAGGAACTTGACCCTGTTCTCCTTGAACACGTGACATTCTCACGCGACTTCACTCAAAGTCTTCTCACTTGAATTCACTCGAAGTCTTCTCACTTGACCTTATTTGAAGTCTTCTCTTTCTCTTTCTCTCTTGATTACACAAGTTTCACACTTGTATTTTCTCTCATCCAACACTAAAAAACGAATACAATATTTTCGCTATGAAGAGAAGTAAATAGAATGAAAACTTTCTAAATATTTGAACTTGAAAATCTGGAATGTCTTAGTCTTCATTCTGATTTTCTTGTACTATTTATAAGAGATAACATCAGCCCTAATTTTACTCCATTAGGCGGTTATGGATCCATGAATTATCCCATTATCCGCCCACTAAGTGGTCGATGGATCCATGCCTCCTTCTTAGTTCGCCCGTCGCAGCCACAGTCTCCAACAAAGCTATTAGTCAGAACAAAGACAGAAGTTGGGCACTGTCCAAGAACAACAAACTTCGCGTGTCCCCCTTTGCGTTCGATTCAGCCTAACCAATTAGTTTGTGCACTTCCACATTATCCGCCCACTAAGTGGTCGTTATGTGCATGCTTATCTCTTACTTAGTTCGCGCCGTCAGCAGCCACAGTCTCCAACAAATCAGCTATTAGTCAGTTTTTAAGCTAAAGACTAGGAAGTTTTTTGGGCTTCCTAGATAGCAGGAACTGACTAACTGTCAGTTTTTGATCTTCCTAAATATCAGGAACAACTAACAAACTTTGTTTGTTGCTGAGTAAGACTTGGTTGTTACACCCTCCTTATAATTAGCATGTTGCTAGATATCAAGAACAACTAACACAATTAGTTTGTTGCACTTCCTACATTATAGGAACTGATTTCCTGGTTTTTAGCACTGACTGATTAGTCAGCACATGGTCCTCCTAAATTATAGGAGTTGCAGTTTTGAGTTCGTTTCCTCCTTTATAGCACACGTTTTTGTTGCTTGTTTGTTGCACGTTTAATGACTCATTCAAATCATGTACAACACTAACAAACTAACACTACTAATATTATGGAAATTAATTTTATTCAAATTAATATTCCACAACATTAGGATTATTCAAAGCAAAAATCATATGTATAATAATCGAGTGCATAAACAACTAGTTTAAATAACTTAATTAGGTTAAGCTCATAACCATTTCTCCATAAGTTATAAATAAACTATTTATTTCAAAATACATAAAATAAATATAAAAATAATATTATCTACGAAATTAAATACTAAGAAAATACTGAGTCCAATAATAAACCAAAATCTACGAAATATTAAACTAACTTAAATAAATAAAAACCTAGATTCCAATACATTTTTTTTTTGAGTGAATATAATAATAAATTTAAATAACTTGATTAGGTTAAACTCTTAACCATTTCTTCACAAGTTAAACTTAAACTAATTATTAATCAAATACATAAAATGATAAAAACGATTTATAAATTTTATTATAAAGTCCAAATATATTATTTGATATCATTAAAACGGTGAATACAACACATCCATCTGATGAAGTTCCCAATGCTTCGAAGCAGCAATGGAAAGAAAGGAACGAACAGTGGTCTTCTTGGCCACTGGAGCAAAAGTCTATGCCCGCTTCCTGATACACAACAAGGCGAGATTTCAGTTGTTCCACATCCCCATTGGATTTGTACTTGTTGTGATATACCAACTCACTGCCTAAGGCTCGTTTCCCAGTTGGAAGCAACACCAAATACCATGTATCATTATCCTCCAAGGCCCGTATCTCATAATGCATAGAGACCCGCCAACCATCATGTTTCATAGCTTCTTTAAAATTCTTGGGTTCAATGTGAGAGACAATATAAGTAAGAAACTTTCGATATTTTACAGTAAAATGTGTACAATTAATAAAGTGAGCTTGAAATAATTAGGTAAATGGGCTTGAAATCTTATAGAACGACCAACATTTAAGATATGTTTGTGTTTACGTTCAACTGTTGTTGTGGAGTTTTTACACACGAGGATTGAAAAATGATACTGGCATTAAATTAATCATCGAGACAATTGAATTCAGTGCCATTATCACTTTGAACAATTTTAATGGTTTGGGAAAATTGGCGCTCAACCAAGGCAACAAAAGACATGAACATACGCAGAACTTCAGTTTTATCCATCAATAAGTAAACCAAAACAGCATGAGAATAATCATCAACAATAGTAAAAAAAAATATCGGGCTTTATAGGAAAATTCATGCCTATAAGCACCCCAAAACTCACAATGTATTTTCTCAAAAATGCGAATAGCGCAGCTATCAATTAAAGGAATTATGTCTCTAGAATGTTTAGCACGATAACAAGTGGCACATGCTTTATTCAAACTACCCCTCTAACCACAAAAAGGAGGAAGTAACTTCACCACTCGTTCAGAAGGGTGTCCCTTTCTTTTATGCCACAACTCCAACGCTCCATGTATGGCGATATTGGTGACCAAGGTACCTCCACAAAAATAGTACAGTCCATCCCGCTTACGTCCCGTCCCAATCAGCTTCTTCATTGGGTGATGTATAGCACACATAGAGGAAGTAAATTGTACAGTACATGATAAAGGTTGGAACATAAAGAACGTATGTAAGACTGATGCAATCACACAAACGCATTGAACCTTTAAGGGTAGCAACAACAATTAGCGCCATTGAGAAGACCAACGGGACAAGAAACAATATCAACAATGTCAAAAAACCATGATTTCTCACCCGTCATATGATGGGTTGCACCGGAATCAATAATATAAGAATCATAATAAAAACTCACCATTAAAACGATGAGTAGAGATTTTAGTATTACCGAGCATCCGGCAAGGACTTGCCATTGCTCGGCAGTGAATAGACTGCCCATGGCAGCAGCGTCAGTAGGCGTAGCAGCAGTAGTAGACGCTCCACCAGCAGAGGCAGCGTGGGATTTTGCGAGTGGGCGAGTGCGAGGCGCGGACTAACATGACGTGCATGCATAGAACCGTGGCAGCAGGATTCCGACCAGCAGGGTACCCAACAACTTCATAGCACGTAGATATGTCGTGGTTGTGTTTTTTACAGTGAGAACACACCAAAAGAGAAAATCACTTGCTAACATCACGACCTACTTTTCGACAGTGACTACAAACAGGTCGATCAGCCAGTCACCCTTGACACGACCTCGCGACACCTGAATAGAAAAACCAAGAACATCGGCCGGTTTTTCCTCGACAACACCGCTTGCCAAGCGTACCTTCTCATCTTGCTCAACCAATTGATAAGCCCGATCAAGAAAAGGTAAAGGGTCGGAGGACAAAATAGTGGAGCGCAAGTGAGTGTAGTACTCATTAAAAAGACCCATTAAAAATTCATGAAGTTGTCGCGCTTCCCTTCGTTTAGAGTGAAGAGAACCCGCGACACACTTTGAACAACAATTACAATCAATTAATGGTTCATGGTGAGAAAGTTCTTCCCATAAGACATTTAATTTACCGTAGTATTGAGACACCGTCATAGTTCGAATTTGTGTACTCTTGGCTATGACAATCGATATCTTCTGAATGCGTGGTCCGTTGACCAGTGAAAATCGACGCTGGAGATGCTCCCATCGGCACGCAGCCTCACGGAATTTAGAGAGTGTTTCTTTGACATCTAGTTCGATTGTGTTGGTTATCCAATATACCAAAATGGAATTAATGGTGCGCCAATCGGAAGAAGTGTAAGGTTCGACTGGATCAGTGATGCTTCCATCGAGAAAGTCGAACTTGCGGTGTGCTTCGAGAGCCATTTGAATGTCTGCTGCTCAATCGTCATAGTTATCATGTCTAAGACGAGTGGGTGTGATAAAGTCGTCCGGCTTGTCGCCGGTGCCGAGAAAAACGGGGAGGTGATATTGAGAGAAGGCGGCGGTGTTGGGGTGTCGTCGGACATATTGAGAGAGAGAAAAAAATTAAATCTTACAGCTCCGATACCATGTAAAGAAAGATATGTGACAAAAGCTTCCCTTTCCATTATATATATACAACAACGTAATTAAGAACAACTATGCGAAACTAACTCCTAGAATCAAGCAAAAGATAAGCTACAAAGTATTTACCATATTATCTAATATTTGCCTAAAACGATTATATACACAATATCTCAACAAATATCTCAACAGTACTAGTTCTGTGGTTGCTTCATAATTGAAGAAAAGCTCATATAAAAGTGTCACGATACATAAAGTAAAGAGTATAAAGCATTAAATAAAAAATACAGGTAAATGCGAGTTGGATGGTAAAATCTTTTCTCCTTAAGTTGTCGAGGTTGTATCGCCTTACAAAAATTACAAAATATAAATGGCGCTCCTATATGGAACTTGATTGTTTTCTATGTGGGCCATGTGGCATTGATTGAGGTTGGTTATTGAAAGGCTTGCAGGGGCTAATTCCTATCTTAGTTAGTTGACATGAGTGAGTTCTTTTTGAAGGCTTGAAGAGGGCTGATACCTTGAGGTTGTAGCGTCGAGCTCTTAAGTGCAATTGATGCTTCTCCGGAGTCCTTTTCAAGTATTTCATGGGGCATCAGTTTTATTAGAGGCTTCATCGTGTTCTATTCTGGCTCACTGCCCGATGTGTCACTTTTTGTTAATCTAGGTTCTCACTCGGTAAGACTTAGTTCGATTGAGAATGATTGAAATTTTAGTTAGAAAAAATATTATTTTCTACCCAAGTCATTTTTTTTAATGAAAAGGTAATATTTTCTAATTTATATCTTCTCTTGGAGATATTATTTACTTTATAAAGTATTGTCACTAATGATTTTTACAAAATCATATAATCTAATTTGTTTGAAATTATATAGTCAAACTAGTTTAACAGAAAATTCTAATTATTCAAAATTCAAATAATGGTAATATATTATACTTTACCTTCTCTCATGTATATGATTTTACTTCCTCTCTACTTGTTTCCTATTTCTAAAATTTTAAAACAGTCATGTTCGATTAATATAGCAGAATGTTTTTTTGGATATAACGAATAAGAACTCAAAAATATTATAGTCTTAAAAATAAAATTATACTTATCTTGGTTATGTATCACTCTTTTACCCTATTTACTCCCTAAATCCCTATTAAAACGACATATATCATGCATGGTACTGATCAACTATATTCCACTGGCATGGACATTTGAGTTACTTTGAGGTCGAATGGACCAATCTGGAGCATGATAATGTTCGTTAGAAGTTCGAGACCACTTCTTAGATAATTTGGATGCCTCAGATTACAATTTGGGATAGGTTTAAGAAAGTATCGGTCAAGTTTGGCTTTTTGTTAGACATTCCAAGGTAGTGAGAATCGTACTTGGCCCCGATAGGGCGGATCAGTTACGATCAGGTGAAGCTTCATACTTAGATGAATTTTGAAAAAAAATCACGAAGCATGCTTGCAACTACAACCCATTCATTTTTACTTGGACCCAATTAGTTGGCTCTAGACCTGAACGAATTCGCTTACAATTTGATTGGGTTCGCTTCAGATTCTGCATCTTTCTATGACTTAATTTGGATCTTTGGTAATTTGCACAGTATAGATAGGTTTTGGCTTCATTATTGTAACCTATTATGTTTTTCTCAGACTTATTCTTATTCTATCTAGATTCATTTACTTTTCTCTCTATTATCTTTAGCAACTCTTAGCTTTCATTTTTTTTTGTTCTCTTGGACATTAGATCTCAGTTTCGTACGTTAATACAAGTATTGATTTCATTCTTTACCTAACTTTTACAGTTTAACTATGTCATTTATTATTGATTCATGTGTTTCCCTTACTAGCAATGCATAGTCTTATCCAGAGTTCTACTGAATCCTAGCAATGGCTTGACGATTTAATTCTTCTCAAACCCTAATCAATCATATTCAATTTGATTAATCATGTTCACATTTGCATTGCTTGCTCGTCGATTGCTTTTTCAATACCAATTTTTTGGTAGAAGAGAAACACTACTAAAAAAACAAAAAGGAAAGTGGAATTCTCTCAACAACTTGAGAGCCTCTCTCTCTAAACTTTTCAGAGACAGAGCAATTCCCCCCTTCATCCCTACTCCTTTCTTTCTTCACATCACCAAATCAGCCTCTTTCATGCCTTCTTCTCCCAATAATTCGGTCCATTTGGACCCCCCTTCCATTCTTCCTAAGTATAATGCTGGAAACTGTCGGATTGGACCAATCATCAAGGTCACACCCTTCGACGACATTCCTGTTCTTGACATGCTCACCTTGACTGTTGTTGGACGCTTTCGTGATTATCGTCTCTTTGACGCCGAATCTGTTGCTGCATGGATTAAATTCCACTGGAAAGTTAATGGGGACATTCAAGTTCGCAAGGTAGGCAAGCACTTCCTCTTCATGTGTAATCACTATGAGGATTGGGAGGGCCTTAGTAATTTAGGAGTGGCCAACATGCAGGGAGCTCTAATGATATTCAAAAGCTTCAATTCTAAGCTCTCTATTCCCGCTATGAAATTCAACTATGCACCACTTTGGGTTCGCATTGAAGGAATTCCTACTATCTTTAATTCTGTTAGTGTTGCCCGAAGAGCCCTTGATAAGGTTGGTTTCATCTTCAAGTTTGATGATCATTCTCGATCAGGATCTGTCTTGCCTTTTTTACGAGCTCGCATGTGGATCAATTTAGACAAGCCTTTGGTACCGGGTCTCTTTGTTGAGCTTCCTGATGGCTCTCGAACTTGGGTTAACCTCCGCTATGAAGGTGTGTTTGTATTTTGTACTAAATGTGCATGCATGGGTCACCCAACGTCGCGTTGTCGGCTATCATCTCTGGCTGCTGAAGTTAAAATTGCAGCTCATCTTCGGGAATTATACACTTCTCCTCAAGTGTTTATGGTTCAAGAAGCTGCCACTCCACTCTTTTCACATAAAATTATGGGTCTCAAGAATAATGATTGGAATCGAACAACAAGAGTTGAGTTAAAGGTACCAAGAACTTCTCCTTCTTCGGCCTTTTGTAATGAAACATCTTCTTCGTCTAGTGATGAGGATGGAGGTGATGCTCCACCTCGGATACTAGAAATTGGAGGTCCCTCTAATGCCGCTCCCAAATCTAAACGCCCTTCATCCTCTTCTAATTCTACTTCACCTTCACCATCACAATCCTATGAACCCCAGGAACATTCCCCTTCTGATGATCTCCAACCATGCATGTCCATGTAAGTACCCACACATCACCAACCTTTGACCAGTTTGCTTTCTCCTCTTTGTCAATTTTCTGGTGCTGCCATTCAACCTTCTTCGCTTCGATGGCGTACACGTAAGCGAAAGGGTGCTTCATTGATGCACTTGCATGCTAAAAAGCAACGTGGCAATGGGAGCTTTTCTCACAATATTCAAGCTCTCCAGTTTACTCTTCCTCCTCTATCTCTTCCTCAGCATTTAATGCCACCTGAATGTTCTTCTGCTCAAAACTCGGTTAGCACTCTTCCTTTGCTTCAGTTTGTGCATTTATGGAAGTCCTTCTTTGATTTTACTTTATTATTATATAAGCTTCTCCTTCCAAATGCATATCTATCAACTAGATTTTCCTCTTCTTGGGAACAAGCAAAAACAAACATCCTCTTTAATCCCCTCTTTTATTCTCGCCGCCTATCTCTCTCTCCTCAGGTTGTCTTCACTCCTCTCCCACCTACTGTCATTACTCCTTTCCCTTCCCTATTTGGCTTTCTTTCTCTATTTATTATCTTCAACAATCACTTTCACTTCACCCTTTCTTCCACTTCTGTCTCTCTCCTAACCCTAACCTTCATGATTTTCCTTACACAATTGCTGAGTGCCTCCCGTACAAACCTCCCTCAAACGAGTCTTAGTTTACGTAAGCGTTCACGATCATCTCTTGCACCTGAAGAGTCTCTTTCTTCCTCCTTTGATGTCACTGATCGTGTTCTCATCCCTATAAACCCTATGGAGGATCCCTTTCGTCCTCCCTCTGATCTTGGTATCTCACCTCCACCAAATTCTCCTGACACTGCTAATACAGACGCATCTCCTCCTTCTGTTATTATTGTGCAAGCGTTACTTGCTCCTGTTCAATCTGGCTACGTGGCTCCCCCCTCTTCCTCAGTTTCTGGACTAAACCCTAATCCTGTTTTCGAAAGCTTTTTCTCTTGTTCATCGGAGGCCGAGTATGTCATGACGAGGGGATTCAAGAGACTTAAAATTGGGCAGGGGGCTTCTTCTTCTGGCCTAGTGATTAATGAGCCTCCTCCTATGGTAGGCGCTAAACGTCATCTCTCCTTTGATAGTGCTGCTACTGAATACTATGGGGACTTCCATCTTTCACCTACTAAGCTTCCTAAGAGACAACTTAAGTATCATGGCAAGTGCGGGTGCTTCACTAAGCTTAAATATGGCCTGTCTGAGGGTGAAGAATGGTTCGAGGATGTGACTAGCACTGGTGGCGCGGCTGGCCGTGAACAGCCTCCTGGGGGAAAATGAAACTTTTAAGTTGGAATGTGCGAGGGGTCCTCAAAAACGCACCTATAAGCCCTTACTTATCCTATGTAATTAAGCTATTTTCAGTTGATGTTATGTTCTTTAGTGAAACCTATGTTCAGTAGCTAATTTTGCCCCACCTGCTACTCGGCTTGGTTTTCCTTGTTTTCAAGGTGTTGATGTTGTAGGCCGTAGCGGAGGTGTAGTTGTATGTTGGAAATCCTCTGTCGATCTCACTATGCTTGCTTGTACTCCTAATTTATTTTGTGTAATGTTAAACTACTAGATTTGGAGTATTTTCTTGTTTTTGTCTATGGTGCACCCAAACTTGAAGATAGACAGGCCATTTGGGATTCTATGTCAACCACCTGTTTGGTTAATAGATGCAATCTCATTGTCATGGGTGATTTCAATCAACTTGAATTTACTAGCCAAAAGCAAGGGGGTAATCTGACCATTCCTGGGGCAAACGATTTTTCTCTATGGAGGCTTCAATATGGTCTATCTGATTTACCCACCCATGGACCCCTGTTTACCTGGACTAATAATCAAAGCGGTGATAGGTCCATATTTAAAACATTAGATCGTGCTTATTGTGATGATACTTGGAGGTTATTTTTTCCTCACGCTTGTCTTTGGCATCTCCCCATTTTCCTCTCTGACCATGCACCTATTATCTTGGACTGCACACCATCATCTAATCCTCTCAAACGACCATATCATTTTGAAGCATGGTGCCTTACTTTTACTGACATTGGTCAAATCATCCTCCAACAAATTCGGAAAAACATGGCTAGGCTCGAGCATGTTTATTCTACTCCGTCTTCTTAGTAGTATCTTATTCCAGTGTCATGAGTGGTGCTTAGCATTTCGTAAACAACACGGCCTTTGTTGGAGTAATATTCATGACCACTTGACATATACCCAAACAGCCCTCAATACTACCAACTTGCATGAGGAACTGTGCCTTCGACATAAGTACGAGGATGATGTTTGCCTACGTTGGCTGTATTGGAAGCAAAGATCGAAGTCTCGATGGGACCAATTTGGAGATCAAACTACGAGCTTCTTCTTTCGTAGTGTTAATCAGCGTCGGGGCTCGAACATAATTAAAGAGATTTCTTCACCGACTGGTTTTCTTACTGATCCTATTTCGATCACTACTACTTTTGTCAACTACTTTTCTCAATTGTTTTCTCCTCCACCTCAGCCTTTAACCCCACAGTTACGTAGTGACTGGTTAAGTCACTTGCCTTCCTTGTCCCCTGCGCAACACTCTCTCCTCTTGAAGCCTTTTTCATCCACAGAAATCAAAGAGGCTCTTTTTGCTATGTCGTCTCTTAAAGCTCCTGGGCCTGACGGATTTCCTCCTCTATTTTTCAAACACCAATGGCCTGCTATTGGGGATCATCTTATTAAAGCAGTTCTTGGTTTTTCAATGGCCATTTCATGCTTCGGGAACTTAACAAAACTTTTCTTACCCTCATCCCAAAGATCTCCCACCCGTCTGACCTGAGCCACTTTCGTCCCATTAGTTTGTGTAACACGGTTTACAAAGTCATCTCTAAAGTTCTCGTGAATCGCCTTAAACCTGTTCTACCTTCTCTTATCAATCATAGTCAGAATGCATTTGTACTTGGTCGTTTATTGAGTGATAGTGTCTTGATGGGTCATGAGGTTATTTCTTGGCTTAATCGTCATAGATCTGGTCGTAAGCATTATGCGGCCTTGAAGATTGATCTCAACAAAGCATATGACCGAGTCCGCTGGGATTTTCTAGAGGCTACACTCTAGCACATGAATTTCCCTCTTCCTTGGATACATTGGATTTCGCAATGTATTTCGACTGTGTCTTATTCTGTTCTCGTTAATGGGTTGCTTCACATCAATTTCTCCCTTCTGCTGGGCTGCGCCAGGGAGATCCCTTGTCTCCATATCTCTTCCTGTTATGTATGGAGGTCCTTAGTCACAAGCTACACCAGGAACATGAAGCTGGGTTTCTTAAAGGAATTCAAATTAGTCGACAGGCACCACCCATTTCTCATCTTTTCTTTGCGGATGACGCTCTCCTATTCTTTCAAGCTACTCCTGCATCTTGCTCTAGGGTTCGGTCTGTCTTGGACGGCTTTTGTCACCTTTCAGGTGAAATGGTAAGTTTCTCTAAATCTTCAGTGAAATTTAGCCCCAATACCCCTTCTAGTATGTTAGAACTCCTACGACAGCCTTTGAATGTTCCCTCTGCGAGCTCTTTTGGTCACTACCTGGGTTGTCCACTAGAAGTTACGGTTAAGTCTGTGGCACTTTTCCAATTCTTAATTGAGCGCATACAGCAGAAAATCTCTTCATGGAAATTCTCTATCTTGTCTCCTGCTGGTCGTCTGGTCCTTCTGAACGCTGTTCTTGCATCTTTGTCTACACATATCATGTCTGTGTTCCTTATTCCGAAGACCATTATTAAGAAATTGAGTTCTCTTATGCTAAAATTCTGGTGGTCGAGTACGGGGGACAAGCGCCCTATTTACTGGTGTACAGCGCAACAACTTCAACAACATCGTTCTCATGGAGGATTGGGTCTTTGCAACTTGGAGGCACTAAACGCGTCTACGCTTATGAAAACCTCCTGGCGTATACACCAAAATCCACAGTTGCATATTAACCGACTACTTTCGAGTAAATATCATGCTTCTCCTCTCCTTCATAGTTCAGTTTTTCCTTCTCCTCCTTCCTGGGGCTTTCGTGGACTTGTCCAGGTTGCTCAACAATTTCGAGATGGATTTGCTTCTTGTATTCTTAGCGGACTTACCACACCGATTACAAGCCAGGGGTGGATTGGTACCTATCCCACTCTTCCAAAACCCTCAGCTCCACCACAACTCCGTCTGGTTAAGGATCTCATTACCTCGACTGGCCAATGGAACACCCCTTTGGTTTGGCAGTCTTTCCCAACCCCAACAGCACATCGTATCCTTGCCCTCCCTCTCCCTCACCCACCATCTACTCGGCCAGATGAGCTTTTCTGGCGCTTCACTTCGAATGGGGATTACACTATTCGCTCAGCCTATTGGTGGCTTATTCATGGACATCCCCAGCAACCGTCTGACTCCTTCTGGCGTGTCTTTTGGAAACAGAAGCTGCCACCCCGTTGGCAAATCTTTCTTTGGCGCCTCATTCGGAATATTTTACCTACAAAAGATAATATCCGAAAGCGACACATGGAGGTATCTCCACTTTGTCCGCTATGCAATACAGAACGCGAAACAACTGAGCACTTATTTCGTGATTGTGTGATAAGTGCGCATGTTTGGATGGCTTCTCCTCTTGGTATTCGAAGCACTATCAGCCACATGGGTTTGTCTGACTGGATCAAGCAATTTTTCGTCTACTTATCGCATCAATTCACATCAGCCGTTTTCCCTTACATATCTTTGTCTCCGTTTTATGGACACCAGAGGCTGGGCTAGGGGGTGTATAGTCCGATCATCCAAAGAAACCTGAGACACTAAGCGATCCCACCGGTGTCATCAAAACTCTATCATATTCCAGGACCACGCCTGTTCCCTGATAGGTTTTAGTCGTACCACCTATTCAAATATAAACCTACGGTCCTCTAACTAAGGTAGTCAGTGGAAGCAGGGTCGAATCCGCAGGGAGACAGAGTTTCTAAATTAATATTCAATTAACTAACTACTTCAGATGAAAATAGGGAGAATTAATTAAACTAATGAGTAAGCTAAGGAATATGAATTAAATCGAGGATTTAACTATGGAATAAAAGCCTAGGGTATTAGGTTGGTCCACCATGCTTATACCAATCAAACAAGGTCAACAACTATCAAAACCTAGGTCAAGAGTCGAGGGATTAGAGCATGTGTTGAGCTATGGTTAAGACTCAACGCTCAAAGTTCAACATACGCCGCATGTTCACTAACGTAATCAGAACTACTGATGTGTCCTAGGCCTCTAGTCGTAAGACGGATATGTGCAAACGACTATTAACCACAAGCAATCAATGAAATTAGCCACTAACATTAATCACTAATTAAGAACAAACCACACCACAATCACCCTAATCAAGCCCTAGAAATCAATAGAAGTCTAAATAACAATCATGGTATAAACATGACTTCCCTAACTAACACCCTAGAAAGAGAACTACTCAGACATGATTGAATTAACAATAACAAAACTAATTGAAAACCCTAAGAATTGCATCATGAACTAATTGAATAATAAGCAATTAAACTAAAGCAATTGAGAGATAAAAATAAAGCAATAAGAAATATGATTACCAAATTGACGGAAAGCGGGAACTTTCATTGAATTGGAATAGTATTTGAATCTCTTCTACAATGGAAA
Source organism: Patellifolia procumbens (assembly GCA_947645195.1). Lineage (NCBI taxonomy): Eukaryota > Viridiplantae > Streptophyta > Magnoliopsida > Caryophyllales > Amaranthaceae > Patellifolia > Patellifolia procumbens. The sequence continues at coordinate 243,300 of CANSGD010001379.1, read as the reverse complement.
GCAATGAAAAAACTAGGCTAAGAGCTCTCTAAATGTTCAATCGAATAAAAGATGCAAATAAAAACAACCTCAAAAAAGTATTTATAGTCTCTAAGAAAACAATAAGATAGAGTGGGGAAATAACGAAAAATCGCGTCCCCGTGTCGTCCACCCGATCGGGCAAAGGGCCGCCCTATCAGGTCTGGGAACAAGTTTCCAGCAGCTGTAATATTGGCTTCACCCGATGGGATCGGGCAGCTTCCACCCGATCGGGGCCGCAACCCTAGCACCCGATCGGGCAAGTCCACCCAATGCCATCGGGTGGAGGTCTTCTTCAATGCTCTCAAAAATCAGAAAATTGGCTAAGTGTAAGTCCGCCCGACGGGATCGGGCAAGTCCACCCGATCGGGCGGAAAATCTGAACTTCTGGGCTATTTTACTAGTACCCGATCGGGCAGCTTCTTTCTTCCTTGCTTCTACTTGGCTTCAGACGCCAAGTCTTTTGCACATTTCTTCTTCACAACGGGGTCCGAATACCATCTCGAGACCGCCAAGATGCCTCATAACCTTCCGCTACAGCGTGGTGCTCAAAACATCAAGTAAATAGGGAGTTTTTCCCTAAAAACCTGCAAAATGATATGGAACAAACAAACCACAACTATATCGAAATAGTTAGCATAAATAGCTCCTAAGAGCATCAATATCGCACAATTTAGCTTGTAAAGAAAGGGAAAAACTCTATAAGAAATCAATATATCATTCCCCTTCTTCAATTCTTCAACATCTCCACTCTTTACTTCCCCGGCAACTTCGAGCGTCAACTGCTTCATCACAGGGAACTTCAGTACATTCCACGATTGTTTATTCTAGGGGTACACCTCTTCGGCCTCCTTTCTGGCGGTTGTTGGTTGATGGTGCTTGGAAGGCCAGTGCTAATGGTCTGGTTCGTGCAGCAGTTGCCTGGCATCTTCGCTTTTCTACTCCCACTGAGACGCTCCAGGGGTCCCATCGCGTTTTTGCGTTAACACCTTTCCATGCGGAGCTCTTGGCACTCTTTCACGGCCTTGCTGTTGCGCGTTCAAAAGGATCTCATGTTTGGGTGGATGTGGATTCCCAACAAATCGTTGTTGCTCTTTCTCGACCAACCACATGTCATGCTCAACTCCGAACTATACTCACGGATATCCGACATCTTGCTTCTTCTTTCGAGTCTTTTGTTTGTATTAAGGTTTCTCGGATTTGTGTACGGGCGGCCCACTTGCTTGCTACACATGCTCGTGGCTGCCCTTAGTCTTTTCCTTGCTTGTTTCATTGTCAAAAAAAAAAGAAACACTACAAGAAACACTGTTATATACTATTGTACAATATTTGGTCGGTGAAATAAATTTTTCCTACCCCCTTCTACCATTATTTTGTGACTAATATTTACCAGCCGTTTTTTTAATTAATAAACTATAGTACGCTAGGTGATTGGAGTTGTCTAATCTATAACAATAGACTGAAAATATCGACCCTGCTACAGAAAGACACGACCGCTTAGCGGTAGTAGAACCATAGTCATGTATTTCCACATCTGACTGCTTCATTCAGTTGCCGTAATTTTCTACCAAAGTCATGTATTCAGTCACTCCCCTCTAAAGCAACGTTCCTCTACTCCTCTCCACAATCGACTCGCCAGTAGGACTTCGCCGCCGGCGAGCCTACGTCACCCCCAGACCATATTAAAGTGGAGTTCTTCACTCCGATTATGCCTAATTTCCAATTTGATTATGAGCTCATTGGGTGAAGGTTAAACTTGTGTATTTTTTAAGTGAATTTGATTTTGTTTGTGACTTCTCTTTTGGATTACGAGCTCATTGCGTAATTTGCATGTTGTTTGTGTTTTAATTGAATTGTGGCTTCTTTGATCAAGATTTATTAAGGCTATAAACTCATTTATCTTGCATTGTTGTGTGTGTTCAAAATGAATTGTGATTGCTATGGTCAAGATTTAGGCTTAGTCTCTTGCTAGTGAAAATTACATACTGCTACTTTTGGAAACCATAGTCTTTAATAACATTATATTCTGTGTCATAGTTTATAGGCATTTATTCGTTTCACAAACTATAATTAGTTTCTAAATTTGGAATAAACTTAAAAACAAGTACATGGAAAATGAAAAATTCTTTTCTATAACAATCAACACATAATTAAAAAACACGTTATGCACAATATTGATCTACCTAGAACAAACGTCCTTGATTCCTGATGAGATAAAGACACATTTATGCGGAAGAAATCAAGAGACAAACAAACTAGTGGCGATACTAGTTTGAGCAAAACCGACCCACAAAATATTGTATCTCCAAATTCACCAAACAACCAGCAATATAAACAAACAATTGCAATTATAATTGAAGCAATAAATTGTACAACAAAGCAAAAACAATCAAACAAGAACACACGAATTTTTACGTGGAAAACCCCTTCGGTATGAAGAGTAAAAACCACAAGACAATGAGGGAGTCCACCCAATATGTCTTATTATGATTAAAAGGCAGGTTACACACACCAAATCCAAGTGCAAAAGAGGGTACTCAAATTACCCAACAACAAAAATCATAAAGAGCACAATACAAAGAAAGACAATGAGAGATTTTCGCCAAAAAACAGAGTTTTGTCCAAAAGATATAACTCACAAAAGCAGAGCACAAAACTTAATCACCACCGTCCAGAATGAAGCCCAATATGTCCCTAATGTGCTGTCAAAATTTCAGCAAAATCAGACCACAAACGACCTTTGATCGGAGGTGTTTACTGAGGCAGCGCACTGAAAAATGTGAATGAGGCTGCATGTATCGGTCTCTGTAGTCTCCTTTATTTCACTTTCTCCCTCGTCAAAAGACTTACGGACTCTCATCAAATAATTCATCCAACAAGACTTCTTTGAGAAGCCAAACTTATATGGGTCAAAAACAAGATAAATGTTTACCCATATAAAATGTCCAACTAATAAGATAGGTTTCTCCACATAGGAAGGGACCTAAGGCCGAAAAAATCTCCCTCTTCCGACTATGTGGAGGTGATTGCTGCCATCCCAGCAATAGAAGGAGAAGTGTTAAATTTGCCTCTTGGCAATGCCTTAGTCATCATATTTAAACCATTATCATCAGTGTGAATCTTCTCAAGCTCGAGAAACTTCGCTTCAAGAACATGACGTATCCAATGATACCTTACATCAATATCCTTCGACTTGGCATTCAAAGTGGAATTCTTAGCAAGATGAATTGCACTTTGACTGTTACAATACAACACATACCTCTTTTGAGTAAAGCCAAGTTGTTGGACAAAACACTTTATCCAAAGCAATTACTTACATGCCTCTGTCGCTGCAATAAAGTCAGACTCAGTAATAAATAAAGCTACACATCTTTGAAACCTCAATTGCCAAGAAAATGCTCCCCCTGGAAAAGTGATCAAATAACCGATGTAGACTTCCTCGAGTCGATATCACCCGCCATATCAGAATCTGAGTAGCCAATAAGAAAAGGTTTGTCACTCCCAAAACAAAGCTTCATACTTGTTGTGCCTCGAAGTTATTCATAATCCATTTAACGCATTCCAATGCTAATTTCCTCGATTAGAGAGAAATCAACTAACCAAACCAACTGCATGAGCTATATCAGGCCTCGTGCAAACCATAACATACATTAGACTACCAACGGCTGAAGCATAGGGAACATGTATCATACTTTCCTTCTCTTCAGTGGTGGAAGGACATTGTTGAGTACTCAAGTTAAAATGCATTGCAAGAGGAGTACTCATCGGCTTTTCTTTATCCATATTGAACCAGAGGATTACTAACCGGCTTTGCTTTATCCATATTGAACCTCTGGAGAACTTTTTCAATATATGCTTCTTGTGACAACAACAACCTTCTAGCATTTCGATCTCGAATGATCTGCATGCATAAAAGTCATTTTGCGGGCCCGGTTTCCTTAATTGAGAAAATTTTCCTGAACTGTTTTTTCAAAGCATCAATTCTAGCAACATTTTTCCCAACAATGAGCATGTCATCGACATAAAGCAACAAAATGATTAAAGGATTGTTAGAAAATCTTTTCAAGAAAACATAATGATCACCAGAAGTCTTCTTGTAGCCTTGCTCCCCCATAAACGAATAAAACTTGCGATACCATTGCCTTGGGGCTTGTTTTAGGCCATACAAGATCTTCTTCATTTTTCAAACATAATCTTCTTTGCCAATGACTTTAAAGCCTTCTGGTTGTTCCATGTAAATGTTTTCATTGAGGTCACCATAAAGGAAGGTGGTCTTCACATCTAACTGCTCAATCTCCAAATTAAGGCTAGCGGCAAGACCCAAAACAACTCTAATGGAAGACATCTTGACTACCGGTGCAAAAATTTCTTCGAATTCCACTCCTTTCCTCCGGTTACCACCCTTCACAACAAGTCTAGATTTGTATCATGTTTTCTTTGCATTCTCATCTTGTTTCTACTTGTAAACACACCGATTTCTCAAAGCTTTCTTTCCCTTTGCTAGCTTTACAAGATCACAAGATCAAAAGTGTGATTATCATGCAATGACTTCATTTCATCTTTCATGGCATCCATCCAACATTTCTTATCATCACTATCCATAGCTTCCTCAAAGGACTCAGGTTCTCCCCCGTCAGTTAGGAGAACATACTCGGAAGGAGGGTACCTTGTAGAAGTTTTTCGGTCTCTGGTAGACTGTGTCACAGGAGCTGGTTGAATTTCGAGAGAGCCATGATGATCAGTCTCAAAAACATCATCATCATCATGATCATCTACCCTGGGAACATTGTCTTCAATATCATTACCATCCACCTCTTGAGTTGGTGTAGGTGTTTAACCAAAGAAGGTAGATCAAAGTCAACCAAATCTTCAACGAACACTACATCCCTGCTGCGAATTAATTTCTTCTCTAAAGATCATAAAACCTGTACCAAAGTGATCTTGACCATATCCCACAAAAATGCATTGGCGTGTCTAGGAATCCAACTTTGATCATTCATCATTTGGCACATGCACATATGACTGTCACCCGAAGACCCGCAAGAGACTGTAGGAAACCTCCTTGCCAAACCAAACCTTGTATGGAACATCACCATCGAAGGAAACGCAAAGAGACAAATTAATCACATGAACAACGGTGAATAAATTTTCACCCCAAAAGTCTCTCGGTAACTTTGCCTCAGAAAGCATGTACCTCATCCTCTCTATCAGAGTTATGTTCATTCTTTCCGCCACGCCATTCAACTGTGAAGTTTTCTTAGGATTTCTCTGATGTCTATTACCCAATGACTTGCAGTAGACATCCAATGGTCCAATGTAACCGCCATTATCAGAACGGAGGCACTTCAGCTTTTTACCAGTTTTCCTTTCAACCAATGCTTGCAATTTCTTGAACACATCAAGCACCTGATCTTTGGTTTTCAAATCATACACCCACAACTTTCTTGTAAAGCCATCAATAAAGATAACAAAGTAAAGGCACCATTAAAGGTTTTTACTTTCAAAGGACCACAAACATCGGAATGGACAAGATCAAGCAAACCTGATTTTCTCGATGGAGGGTGCCTCTTAATAGAGACTCTATTTTGTTTTCCATCAAAGCAATGTGAACATTTGTCTAGCTTCACACTCTTCAAACCAGGTAGTGCACTCTTCTTCATCAAACAACTAAGCCCTTTTTCACTCATATGTCCAAATCTTCTATGCCATAACTTTGTCGGATCATCATCTTCTACATTTACAATGTACGTGGTAATTGTGGCTTGCAACAAAAATAGGCTTGTGTGCTTCTTCCCACGATCAAGCACGAAATTGCCCTTAGTTAGTTTCCACTGACCACTATGAAAGGTACTGCAGAAGCCTTCATCATCGAGCTTGCCGGTGGAGATTAAGTTCAATCGAATATCTGGGACATGTCTAACATTCTTGAGCACTAGCTTTGCTCCAAAGCCAGTCACTAAGCAAACATCTCCAACACCTACAACTTGAGCCAAACCATCATTACCCATCTTCAATACCCCATAGTCACCTGGTGTATAAGATGTAAAGAATTCCTTCTTTGATGTCACGTGAAGTGAGGCTCCACTATCAATCACCCAGCTTGTCTCGAATTTAGCTAGGTTCACATAACTCTCATCATGTACAATGATAAGATAATCAACTCTTCCAGCTGCAGCTCGATCATCATTATCTTCACCTTTTCGACCTTTCTTCTTCTCTTGCTTTCCATTACCACTCTTGTTTTCTCTTTTACACTTGTAGCAATACTTTTGAATATGACCTGTTTTATCACAATAATGACATTTCATATTTTTATATCTTCCACGAGACTTGCTTCTACTCTTATCTCTGCCGCTCAAAGCTCTGCTCTTGCCACTTCCCCTATTTTCAGCAACATAGGCTTCTTCAGAACGAAGATGACACACCATGAGATTTCTTTCTCATCTCCTCATTCAGAATACCAACCTTTGCAAAATCCAAAGTGACTTTGCCCTGTGGTGTTGAGTTACATAGTGTCATTCTGAAAGTGCCTCATGAATCAGGATGAGTGCCAAGCAATACAAGCCCTTGTATTTCATCCTCAAGCTTTATTTCCATGACTAACAATTGTTGAATGGTACCATGAAAATCATTCAAGTGATCAGACAATGCCTTTCTTTCTCTATATGTCAACCCCATCAACTGCTTAATCAAGTACAACATATTATTGCCAGACTTGCTTGCATAGAGGGATTCAAGTTTTTGCCAAAGAGACTTCGCATGAAATTCAACATTGATGTGATTAAGAACATTATCATCAACCCATTGACGAATAAACCCAAAAACTTGTTCATGCTCAAGTTTCCATTGCTCATCACTTTTACCCTCTGGTTTTTCAGTACTAAATACGGGCAAATGCCAACTCTTGACATATAAAAGATCTTTCATCTTCCTTTTTCCATAAATGATAGTTAATACCACTCAAACTAAACATTCAACTAGTGTTAATATTACCAGACACTACAACAATTAGAGGCTTTTTTGACAATTTTTTTGCATCGATTAACAATTTTGCTACAATAAATTAAAAATAAGATAAAATGACTAAGTCTATCGCAGCTATTAAAAAATTAATACAAAAGCTATTATACAATCGATGTGAAAAACCCAAAATCTCAAGTATGTTTGAGTGGCATACTGCACAAAATTTTGGCTCAAAAATTTTCAATCCACCGCCACTCTAAATATTCACTTTATATTTTAATTTTACATTCAAATCTCTCCAAAATTCAGTTTCAATTCTTCAGTCTTCATGCCCTTACATTCTTTGCCTTTTCGATTCATTGAATTACCAGAGGAGCTACAGGCGACAGTGCCGGCGGCAACCCTCTCTCTAGTCACTTCTACTGTGGTATACTCTCTTCCTTCCATCATCTCTCACTTTTATTGCTTCTCGTTCATGCGTTGGGATTTTACATACTAAATTATGCAATTGTAGTCTCATATTAAGCATCTTCAAGAAAGGTACCTTCTAAATGCCTGTTTAAACATTAGTTTGTTTCGATTCATTTGTACTTACTTACTTACTAGTGTAGCAATCTGAGATTTCTGGTCTATTAATTTCCTATTTGACATAAATATCATGATTCATAAGGAAACCCAGAAATGTTATCATATATTGGTTTAATTCATATATATTGGATCAACTTCCACCGTGTGATCCAAGGATTCATGTGTCAAGGAGGCGATTTCACCACCGAAAATGGTACCAGAGGTGAATCGATTTACGACGCAAAATTCAAGGATGAATATTTCGTGAAGAAGCATACGGGACCTGGAATCTTATCAATGGCGAATGCTGGACCGAACATTAATATATCTCAGTTCTTTATCGGTACTGATAAAATTGAGTGGCTTGATGGAATACATTGTGTTTTGGGACAAGTTGTTGAAGGTATGGATGTTGTTAGTGGAAAGTGTTCTAAGCCTGTTATTATTGCTGATTGTTGCCTACTTTGAATGTTTGGTTTATAATCTTCATTATCATATTGTATGATCGTATCGCATGATGTGATATTTGATTATCTATCTAATTAATATGGTTGTAGGAGAGAGGATGTTAAAGAAAAGGAGAGAGATATTGTGGTTTAGGATTCAGTGTTTGGTAATGTTTATTGGTTGTGTTTTTTTTCTAAATTGTGAGTTTTTTAGTGATATGTGGTTGCAGTTGATGATCAGGGTGTTACTGTTTCTTCTCTAGGCAATTAGAAAAATAATGGATATTTTATTTTCAACTCATCTCTTTTATTTTGTTGTTTAATATCATGATGGAATTATGACAGCTTATGTATCCTTTGTGTTTAATTCTGGGTTGGATTGGTTTAGGGTATTGTGAGTCAGAGAAGAAAGAGTTATAAAATAGAAAAATGTAGGCCTTAAATTGATTTCATTTTTCCTGTTCTAGGTTTTCTTCTGTGTAATCAAAGCCCATGTTTTTTCTCTCTATGCCGTCAAATTGCCAGATGTCGCCGATTTCTAGGTATTCGATCAACCGTACCAACTCTCTTTTAGATGATTTAAAGAAAAAAAAGCATAAAACTAGAAACTTACAGAGTTACTACTAGTGCTTGGATCCTATATTACTTACAAAGTGACTATCATACTTACTTATTAAGCCTCTTTTAGATCAACTATGTCAAATACTGCTTCCTCTCAAAACCTGTTATTGTTTCTTTTATCCTTCTTGCATTGCATGTGTAAACTATTAATGGGAGAAGACACCCTAAAAATAAGGTAGTCCTTTATTAGACATGGGTTACTTCATTAGAAGGGAGTACTAACATGCATATCTAGCATAGGTTTAGGTTTTTTTATACTAATACAATGAACAAGGCATTAGGCGCACGAGACAACATCAACAGTGAACAAAATCACATATTTCAAACCTGAATTATACTCTTGAGGCTGCGGTTCTTTAATTCCATCTTTACGTGTAGCATTTAACACAGGATGTTGAACAAGAGCCATTAATGCAGCTTTTGCAAGCAAAGCAGTCATTGTAACGCTCTTTTTCTTCTTAATCTGATCACTCACGATGCACAACTTTTCAGAAACCAAATTAACATTCCATCTTTACTGAAACTACTATAACTAGAGAATGAGCTTCTGTGTGTATATTGTATGTACCTTGTTATAACGAGCATCAAGCGCATAAGTGAGTGCAAGATACCCAACCCGAAAAGTGAGTACCGACAAACACTCAGCCATATTCTTTGCTAAAGCCGCCTGCATTGTGGTGAACGGCACCACAAAAGACCCCTCAATTTTAGTTAAATTACCGCTACTACCACTAACAACCTATAATTGAACTCAGATTGATTGCGTGTCTGTTCATCTATCTTTTGGTTTTCGTTTCCCCTTTAATTTCCAATGGAACCCCTCAATCCCTCATGAACAACCTATAAGCTGCTCAAGGGAAGGCATGGGTTGCCTCATGCTCTGTTTCCCAATGTAAGGGGATGAATGAGCTACTTAGGCTCAACAAAGAGATTTGGTGTTAAGGGTGGTATATGATAGAATCATACAGGGTCATTTTGCTGTCTGGCTATAGTTTCAATACGCAAAATAATGATCTCTTTCAGTACATGGTGTGTGTGGTGTGTAAAATTCAATCATTTTATTTCAATCGGCGAAATGAATTAGTAAGTTCTACCATACCTGCAATTTTTAAATATGTAGTTGGAGTGGTTCCGTGTTGCTAGATTAATGTCTTCCTGTATTAATGGGATAATAGTGATTGATATTCTACGTCAACCTTTTCGTCTTATTCTAAATTATTTCTCCACTGGCGAGTGTTCCATATATGGTGACGTGTTGCAAAATTTTAGTCTCGCCTTTTGTATAGTCGTGTTTAGTGATTTATAAAGCTACTAGGCTATTAAAGTTATTTAAACCATATAGTTGCCCTATAAAAGCATAGATACAAAGACTAGAAAAACTGTTTAACTGAGATCTATGTTATTAGCGTTGTAGAATGATTACGCTTCAACTCTTAATCTATTCTCCTTTCTTCCATCAAATATGATTGTGTAAAAGTTTTTCTTTGATCAGATTCGTGCTTGCATTCCTTTCTTTACCTATATGTTTCATTACCTCGATGGGTCTTCAAATGCTATTGTTTCCTTGAATTATCGATATCAATCTAGAATTTTTATTGCTTAGTGTATATAAGTTGCGGATGTAATTTAAAGGATGATGATTATTTGACTCAAGGATGGGAAAGCTATAGTTGAGTCTTATCATGGACTTTGTTGGCATCTAGGCAAAGTATGGTTTTGCAACGTGAATTAAAGGCACTATCAAAGGGCATAAAATAAAGTTTTACTTTTTTCTTTTTGTGCAATTTTTTCTTTGTTTTTTTGCAGGAACTACTATAGGTTGGAAGGATCTGAGTAGCAGGGTTTTGGCGAACATATGGAGCTAAGAAGAAGATTTTTTTCTGATTATAAGTAACAGTTAGTTTGTACACTACTTACATAATTATGGAGATATGAGACTCTCTTGATGTAAATGTAAATCTTTTTAACTTTGAAGTTGTCATATTATATATATAGGATGATAGATATTGGACTATATTTTTTAATGTTTTGAAATTATTAGTCAGGGGACCATGACAATTGTACATTTTTGTATCGACAATATGATTGGGATTATTCATCTCAATTCATAGCACTTATAGTGGAAAATGTAATCGATATAAGAATTGTTCATTTATTAATACTCTTTAGAGAAAATTATAATCGACACAATAGAATCAAAGAAAGTGAATATTATCCTTTTATGGCAATTCTAGTCGACACAATAGTTATTAGTAAAGAGAAATCATTGTCATTTGTAACAATTACGCTCGTCGCCAATTGAAAATAGGGGGTCCTTACAATTGATGCTTAAGCTAAAAGTTAAAACAAAATAAGGAATTAGTGATGATAATCGCCACAATAATCACTAGTATAACTACAACCCTTTCGCGGAAATTATTTTGGCCTACCCCAGCGATTGTGAAAATCGCTTCGATATGCTATAGAGACATGGATCTCGTGACGAATAGTCATTTGATCCTAAAGGTTTTCGCGGCAAATACATTCGCCATGAAAGACCATTATAATCGCCTCGAAAGCTCTTTTTTGTTGTAGTGAGAATCCATGGAGAAACCAACAAATGCAACACGGCTCTGATACCAGATTGATGAGATAAAGACACCTCTATGGGAAGAAATCAAGAGACAAAGTAACAAACTAGTGGCAATACTAGTTTAAGCAAAACCGACCCACAAAATATTATATCTCCAAAATCCCCAAACAACCAGCAATATCAACAGACAACTGCAATTATAATTGAAGCAATGAACTGTAGAACAAAGCAAAAAAAATCAAACAAGAACACACGACTTTTTACGTGGAAAACCCCTTCGATGTGAAGAGTAAAAACCACGGGACGATGAGGGAGTCCCCCCAATTGCTCTTATTATGATTAAAAAGGCAGGTTCCACACACCAAACTCAAGTGCAAAAGTGGGTACTCAAGTTACCCAACAACAAAAATCATAAAGAGTACAATGCAAAGAAAGAAAATGAGAGATTTTCACTAGAAAACAGAGTTTTGTCCAGCAGATATAACTTACAAAAGCAGAGCACAAAACTTGATCACCACTAGAATGAAGCCCAATATGTCCCCCAACGTGCTATCAAAATTTCAGCAAAATCGAACCATAAACGACCTTCGATCGGAGGTGTAAACTGAGGCTGCGCACTGAAAAACGTGAATGGGGTTGCTTGTATCACTCTCTGAGTCTCTGTATTCTCCTTTCTTTCACTTTCTCCCTCATCAAAAGACTTACTAACTCTCATCAAATAAGTCATCCAATAAGGCTTATTTGAGAAGCCAAACGCATATGGGCCAAAAAACAAGATAAATGTTTACCCATATAAAAGGTCCAACTAATAAAATAGGTTTCTCCACATAAGAAGAGACCTAAGGCCAAAAAATTCCCAGAAGTGACGCCACGAAGCACCAATCTAATCCCTTTACAAAGCATTTTATTAGTAATAGTTTTATGCATCACATTACAACAAGCAACAAGCCTTAATTCAGTCGTCGTACTACTACTTGGCTTTTTTTAACATAAACATATATTTTTATAACAAGCAATAGCCCTTAATTTAGTCAAAAATATGCATGGAATGTCATTGGCAATGAGGTAACAAATGCTATTATGTCCTTCTTTACTTTGAGTAAATTATTGTGGAGGTGAATGCAACTGTTATTGCTTTGGTTCCAAATTAAAGAGAAACTTTCAAATGAGAAAAGTGTAATAATTGGAAACAAACTAAGGTCGAAGATATTTATCAAGACAAATCTAACAAGATCCACCTGGATATTTTTGTCATATTGTATAAATCATAATAGAAAGTCATATGAATCTTTGTAAATAGTGTAAAAATTAACAATAATACAATTATAACGGAAGTATTTACTTATTTCAAAGTGTTAAATAAAAATTCAATGGTGGTAAGTAAATTCTCAACCTATTTTCCTATATATATATACCAATATGAAAAAGGAAGAAATGGTCAAATGTGTTGACTTTTGTAATTATTCACATAATACCTCTACATAATATTTTCATGTTACCCCTAACGATGTTATCCTATATCTACATAAAACATAAATAAATATTAAATATCGACTAATAATATTTCTAGTAAATACTCTAAAAAATATATGACATTTATCGTAATTGTTATAATTCCTATGTTACCCCTTATAACAATTTTAATCTTAATTCCTATATTATCGCTTATACTTCCTCCATTTTTTATTGGCTACACTTTTAGCAAGTTTTAAATTAATGACTATATTGATCATTTATTATTTTTTTAGTAAATTTTCTCTCTATCTCTCTCTTACCGCTTCTTCTTACACACTTTTACTCACACACCAAAGTTTTTCTTAGAAGTCTGTGTTAAAAAAACGGAGGAAAAAGTAATACTAGTTTAGAATTATGGTCTTGTAGTGAGATAAATGTTTGCCTTCCCAACTATTACTATTATCTTTTTAGTGAGTTACTGCTTAACATTCTCTAAGAGAGAAAATTTAATTTAACAACTTATATTAAGTGACAGTTTCTCATGTTGACACATTATTAAGGGTCCGTTCTTTTCAACTTATGTTTGCTTATCTAACTTATCTAAACTTATTTGCCTCATTAGACCTTCTCAAACCTTATTCGACCTTGTTTGATCTTATTTAACCTTATTTGATCTTATTAGACTTTATTCGACCTTATTTTACTTTATTATTATTTATTATTATTTTTATTAATTATTATTATTAATAATTATTATCATTATTTATGCTATTACCATAATAATTATTATCATTCTTATCTCTTACTATAATAATAATTTTTATTACTATTTTTGTTATTATATTTTTTATTTTTATAATCATTAATACTATTATTATTATTATTATTATATAATTATTATTCAAAATATTATATTATTAATATTATATTACTATAATTATTTATTATTATTGGTCTATAAGTCATTATTTGTTGTTATTGTTATTATTATTTATAAATTTCCGCGGAGGCAAAGTTAAAAGATCCATATCAATAGATTCTAGAATACTTTATACAAACGACAATCCATACAAATCAGTATCCCTTATTCATATAGGCGAATAAAATTCTTAAGCGTACAACAAGCAACGTTGATATAGCCAAATGAAAAATAATAATAGTAAATAATATATAATAAATAATAATAAAGTTGTCAAATAATAATATTAATAATAATAATAATAATAATAATAATAATAATGTTGTTATATAAACAATATATAAGAACCGTATTAGACCTTATTCAACCTTATTCGACCTTATTAGACTTTATTAATCCTTATTCGATTATTAGACCTTATTCGACCCATTAGACCTTATTCGACCTTATCTGAGCTTATTTGAACTTATAAGGACTGAAAATAAGTTTGGAAGATGACCCTAAATTTAGTATAGGTTCATGAAATGAAAGCCTATGATTTAATAAATTGTGATTGATGGTATCATAACATCGTTGTCCTCTTTTTGTTTTTGTCTGTTTGTGCATCTTTTGAATGTCAATAATGTCTATTTTTCTTTTTCTTATGTCATGTTGCCAATATTTTTTTTGAAACTAGAAGTAGGGAATCTCGTTTTATAATGAGCTACATAAATAACAAGTGCAATTGAACAATGTCCTTTTACTAGTATTTTAAAACGTAACAATTATTGACATTCGCTTTAGGGAAATTATCATTGGTGGCCTTTGGATCTTTGAAATTTTCACTGGTGCAAATCTTTGAAAAACTTCCTCATTAGTAACCTGCTTTACATATTATTCCCGCAAATAGCCTTAATGAGGTAATTTCGTTGTAGATTTATGTACTAATCTCGGTTTAATATGCCCAAAAATTGTTCAATTTACAATTTAGGGGTCAGTTTTGAGGTTGAAATAATCAAAAAGTGACCAAAAATGTTTCGTTTTGCGTGTTAAAAAGAGCTTCTTTTTGCGTGTTGTTGGATATTTAGAGTATTTGGTTTGATTATATTCATGTAACGCTAAATTGAATTACTTGGTTATAGTGTCGCTGTTCAAGTTACGTTCAATATGCACATTGGCTGTCTATGGTATAGTAAACAATGAAGACTTCACTTGTTTTGAAGTCAGCAAGAAAACCAAGCAAACGGAGATGACAGTGGCAGGTCGCGGTCCGCGATCCAAGTCCCCCCCCGCGACCAGACTGTTGTGACTCGCGACGAGACACTGCCATGTTGGTGCTCCGAAATTCCTTAAGGTCGAGACTCGCGACCTGGCCGATTTTGCGGACGTTTAAATGACAGTTTATGCTCTTTGAGCGGTTGACGACAGTTTCCTAAGGAATGTACGTGCATTACATGGGGTTAAACCTCTGTTGAATGTTCATATGCTTTATTTGATTCTCTTAAAAGCACTCTCAAGGTTCTCTCTACCGTTCTTCATCAAACACAAAATCACACAAAGCTTTGTTCTCATTTTGCGAGTTTCATACGAGCGTGACACTCACTGTTTCTTCTTTGTATCTCGGAAGTGAATTTTGTGTTACCCGTGCTTCGTATAGGGTCGGAATATTGCTTTTAGGAA
The DNA here is from genome assembly GCA_947645195.1 of Patellifolia procumbens. NCBI lineage: Eukaryota > Viridiplantae > Streptophyta > Magnoliopsida > Caryophyllales > Amaranthaceae > Patellifolia > Patellifolia procumbens. Next base: position 228,080 of record CANSGD010001379.1, on the reverse strand, counting down.
AGTGTTTCCCAACACGTCTAGAGGATTTGTTCATTGTTGTTCATCTTGTTTCCTGGTACTAAAACTAACAATCCAAAAGCAATATTATTTCTCAAAAATGGCTACAATCCGTGAGATGACAACGAATTTTCACAAGCTTGTCAAGTTTGAAGGCGTGGGTTTCCTTAGATGTCAAAAGAAGATGCACTTTCTACTTACCTTATTGGCGGTGGTGTACGTGCTCACATCTCCGAAGCCTATTAAAGTTGATGATGAAACTATCGAGGCTATGTGGAAGAGGAAGAAGTGGGAGAACGACGACTACATATGCCGTGGTCGCATTATAAATTGTATGTCCGATGATTTATTTGATATTGTAACACCCCTTATTTTATATATTGTTAGTAAATATCTATATTAAATTATTTTATAAAAATAATTTAAATTAGTCTTTTATTAAATTATTTTTCTTCCCTACTTTGACTTTATTTTAGAAATAGCCCAAAACGTATTCCTAATTTGATTAGGTCAAGTACCCATAACCCATTAGGTTTAGTTAAACTAAACTATAAATAAAGGAGGAGGAAAAAAAATAAATTAAAAGCAATTAAAACAAACTTACCTCACGTTGCTCGCTGTAGTGCTCCACTCCCTCATTGTCTTGGTTGCTTTGCCATGTTTTACATAACCTTCTCAATTCTAAACCCTTTTCACACCCACAATTAGAATTAGCCAACACCACAAAGTCACAAACCATAACCTGCGATTGTCATCATCAACATTCTATATCAATTACTTTTATTTGGGCAAGTTTTGGCTTTGCGTTTTCCGGGTAGAATTTCGAGTCAAAGGAAGCAAATTTCGGATCTTTTTACACTTCTCTATATTCCAATTACTCTATTAATCAAGTAAGATTATTCTCATGTTTTAATTTCAGTATGCTTGATTTTCGAATTGGGGTTTTATTCAATTAGGGTTCTTGAGAAAATTGATTTGGGGTAAATTTATACAATGCTCAATTTGTTTAATTGGTTGATGTTTTACGTGTAATTCGAGTTAATTAGCAAATCTATGAGTTTACTTTGCAAAAATTAATACTTTTGAAATTATTATGAATTCTTGTTATATTAGATTGATGGTTAGTTTCTTATTTTGAGTTATTAGTTGAAATATAGTTTGCATTATTATAGTTATTGTGACTTTAAATGTTATTTTGAAATTATTGAATATATTGGATTAGTTCTTAGTTGTTAGTTTTAAATCCTAAGTTGATGTAGGTTGTTGTTGTTGTTGTAGTCATAGTTGCTATTGGTATAGGGTGAATGAGAAGGAGTTAATTGGTGGGAAAATAATATGGATGATATTAGAGTCAAAATCAGTTTGACTTTTGTTGACCAAACTTGACCAGTTTGACTTTCGTTGTCCAAATTTGACCAGTTTGAATTTTGTTTACTTTTTGTCCTATTGACGTTGAGTCATTTTTAAAATTAGTCAAAGCTCATTAACTAGGTTAAGTTATTTGAATGTGAATTATGTGAAGTATATAGTCAAGTGATTGTGGATTGTGGGTTCGTAGAAGAACCTTATTGACTTGAGATTACGTTTGGTTGGTTCTGGTTGCGGAAAAGGTAAGATTTCTTACTAAGACTTGTACATATTATTTTGAGAATTGAATGATATTGACTTAAAGTTTATATTGAGTTTTAAAAAGGTTTTGTGGTGGTTATATATTGAGATTTTAAAAAGGTTTTACCTTATTTATTATATATTGAGATTTAAAAGGTTTTACAATGTTTATATAATGAGATTTAAATCGTTTTGACGATATTTATTGTGAAAGAAAAATCAGATTTATTTATGAGATTCAAAAGGGAGGAAGTTCCTCATATACCAAGTTGAGATTTAAAAGGAGGATGTTCCTCATTGCTACAGGTTTTGAGTAAACTATAATGTTTCTACGTTTACTTAATTATGATTTATCATGTTTTATAAGAATGTATTTGTGGGGTTGCCGGTAAGCGGTATTCCTCGGGTTTGGAAGTAGGTTGAGTTTTGTCTCAACCATTATTTAGTAGTTGGGTGTATGTTGATCAATACACTTGCCATTTGTCTTCCTTCTTGGTTCGTTATCAAGTTAGGGGTATGCATACTAGGGGCTTTGGTGTTTACCTGTCTCGTGAGCCTAGCTAGCTCATTGGACTTTAATACTTCCTACTCACAGGTTTCAAAACAGTTACATTTTAAATGTATTTACAGGATTGTTTTAGAAAGAAAGTAAGTTGAAAGTTAAGATTTATTGGAAGGTTGTTTTATTTTATATATTTAATTTGTACAGGTTGGAAATGAATTTGTAAGATATTCCTATATATCTTACCTGCACATTAGATAGTTTTGTTTTAGTACAATATGAAATCTTGCTTAGCCTTTTGGCTGATACTATAGTGTTCAATGTGCAGGGACTTGAAGGTGGTTAGCTCAAGGTTGGGTTAACGAGTGCGATGGATTTAGTTATACGTTAGTAGGTTTAATAAGACTTCCGCTGTTATTCTTTTGACTTTAGTATTTTTATTTTAGTCTGTAATAATTATTTAGATTCTAGTTAGTTTGATTAGTTAAACCTTATTGACTATTTATTTCAGTTAGAACGTTTAGCCTTGCGGTGATTATTATTAATTATCGCGGTGTAGCACCTTTGGAGTTTCCTTAAATTATTTATTATATTACATTTTCAAAGTAGAGGAATTTCAGGGGTGTTACAGATATTTATCAATATTATGAATCCACTTAATCAACGGACTGAAGACCATTCGAAAGAGGATTTGGTTGGTTGATTAATCGATTACTCTTGAGGACCATTCGAGAGAGGACTCAAGTACATTAGAGGGGAACTTAACCTTGTATTGACTCCGTTGTGAATCACCATAGCGTCGATTATCGTTGTCTAGCCCATGTTCATACGAGTAGTCCGAACTCTAGTGTTTTCCTTATCATATTAATCCACCTATTTAATTCTTAGTCGGTTTTCTTTAGCTAGTTAATTAGTCGGTTACTTACTCAATCTTAAACCCCCCAAAAACCCTTCACTTAGGTAGTTTTGGACTTAGTGGACTATAGTCAATCCCGATTTCTTGTGGTTCGACCCTTGACTTGTCGTTACTACGTGCTTAGTAGTTGCTCGTTAGGTTTATAAATTGTGTTTGCTAAGCGGTTCTTAGTGCCTTAACGACACGCTAAAAACCTCTTATCAAAATGGCGCCGTTGCCGGGGAAATTGTGCTATTGATTGAAGTTTACTTGAGTTTAGTATTGCTTGAGTGATTTTTTTTCTTTTGTTTAGACTGTGTTGTTATTTGCTAACCCTCTGCTTAGCTTTGTTTTGTTACATGAGAAGGAGAGCTCACGGTTCACCCATCTTACCTTTAGATCCGGAAATCAATCGCACCTTGCGAAAGCTTCGGGGAGGTTTGGAACGGTTGACTTTGAGTTCTGCGCCAGCTTCACCAATCTCACGTCCTACAAGTGAAAGTGAATCAGACATGAGAGGAAAATGGACAACTTTTCAGGGATTTCGGAAATCCAGGGTCCTATGTTTTACAAGGTGGAATTCGACTCCCCACAACCACTACAAATTTCAGCATTCACCCTCAATTCACACGGATGGTGAAAGCAGATCAATTTTGTGGAGGGTCGGATGAGGATCCCCTTGATCATCTTGATCGATATTTGGAGATTTGTGCTATGATAACAACAAATGATGTCTCTCCAGATTACATCAAGATGCATCTCTTCCGGTCTTCTCTTTCCGGAAAGGCGAAGTCTTGGCTCAAGAGTTTGCCTGCTAACTCCCTCACTACATAGGAGCAGGTTACATTGGCTTTTTTGAAGAAGTATTTCCCAGAGTCAAAGCCGCAGATATTAGGAGGCAAATCTCCACTTTTGAGCAAGTTTGTGATGAGACACTTTCGGAGGCTTGGGAAAGGTTTAGGGAATTGATTCGTTCGTGCCCTCACCATGAGTTCAATCAAAACCTACTGATGAGGTTCTTCTATGATGGCCTTGATCCTATGTCACGCGCTAATCTTGATGCAGGAGCGGGAGGTCAACTTTCTAAGATCCCGCAAGACCAATTAGAGGCCACCATAGAAGTGATCAAGAATTACTCATGGGGTGGAAGAATGAGAGGTGCTCAACAGAAGAAGGGTGGAAAGTTTGAGTTGGACCCAATGGACCAAATTCAAGCGAAGATGGATCAACTTGACAAGAAGCTCTCGAAGATCACCCTTGGATCATCTAGTCCCTCACAAGTGAATGCTTTCCCTTGTGACATTTGTGGTGGTACAAACCACAATACCTCTTATTGTGGAAAATCTCAGTCAGAGCATGTGGCGGCAATGAATAGTAGAGGAGAGGGGTACCAAGGTAACCAAGGTTATAGGAGCAATCAACAAGGAGGGTGGAGACAACCTCAACAAAGCTACAACCAAGGCTACAACCAACCTCAATTAGGGTGGAATCAACCTCAACAAGGGTTTACTCAAAGCTATAATCAAGGTGGATCCTCCTCTCAAAACTCTAACACTTACCAAGCCCCTCATCAAAGATCCAACTTCCAAAAGGCCCCTCAAAACCCACCATTTCCTAAACCAAATCCCGAACCTACTACATCTTTCGACCCTACCTCCCTAATCCTCCAACAACTCCAAACCATCACCCAAACCCTTGCTCTACAAAGCCAAGCTCTTCAAAGCCATGACCAAAGGTTTCAAGAGTTACAAGCTCACACCAAAATGGTTAAACCCAATTGGCTCAAGTGGCCGAGAAAAACCCCTCTAACCCCACAAATCAACTTCAAAGACAACCCATTCCTAACCCCAACCTACATCAAGTCAAAGCTATCCATTTGAGGTCGGGAACAAACTATGAGGGCCCTAAGATGCCTAATGAGTGTGAAGAAAGTGAAGTAGAGGTGGTTGAGAAGGACAATCAAGTTGAGGAAGATGAAAGGGAGGTTAATGTTGAGAAAGGAAGAGAAGATAAGGAAAATCATAGGCAAGTTGGTGAAAAAGCCCCATTCTCAATACCTCCTCCACCTAAGCCCTATGTACCACCGGTCCCATATCCTCAAAGGTTGGTGGAGAGGAAGTTGAGCGATAAATTCATTAAGTTCCTCCAAGTTATGAAAGGCCTTCAATTACACATTCCATTCCTTGAGGCCATGTCTCAAATGCCAGCCTATGCCAAGTTCATGAAGGAGATCCTCTCCAACAAACGAAAGTTTGAAGACGAGGTTATCAAATTGCCATACCAAGTAAGTGCTCTAGTGCAACGAGATATGCCTAAGAATCAAAGAGACCCCGGAAGCTTCACTTTGCCGGTGAAGAGAGGTGACCTCGAGCCTAAGGGTGCATTGGCTTATTTGGTTGCGAGTGTGAGTTTGATGCCTCTATCCATAGCTAAGTGCCTAAACTTCCCACTTCTTCCTACAAGGAAGACTATTCAATTGGCGGATCGATCTTTGAGAGCCCCGTATGGCGAGTAGGAGGATATCCCAATACAAGTTGGGCATGTCTTGGTGCCGTGTGATTTTGTGGTGATGGATATGGAGGAAGATCCGGAGACTCCTCTCATTCTTGGAAGAGAAGCTCTCAAGACATTGGGTGCCGTAATAAATTGCATAAATGATACAATCACAGTTGAGGTAGCCAATGAGAAGGTTGTGTTTGAGTTCTCTAAAACATTGAAGAGACCCACGATAGAGAGAGTTTGTCGGATTGGTCATGTGGAGAGTGAGATGGATGGTTTTGAGAGAGTGAAGGTCCTTGCCGTTTCCATTGATAAAGAGGAGAGTTCTAAGCCTCCTGCTAAGGTGAAGTTAAAACCCCTTCCCCCCTCTCTTAAGTATGTTTTCCTTGATGATGCATGTACTTATCCTCTTATTGTTAACTCGGCTCTTGATGACATCTCTATACCAGAATTGATTAAGATATTGCAAAAATATAAAGATGTCATTGGGAACTTGATTGATGATCTTAAGGGGGTAAGCTCGACTCACGTGGTTCCCGACCCCCCTCCCGACCAGTGAGTCGGGATTTTTCCCCTCCCTTGCTATTGTTTTCATTAGATTTTTCACAGTGAGGACACTGTGTGGTTTAGCTTGGGGGAGGATGTATATATTAGTTGCATATAGTTTGCATTAGTTGCATATAGTTTCCATTAGATGGATATAATTTGCATTAGTTGCATATTAGTGTTATCTTTAGATTGCATATTAGCATTTAGTACCATGTTTAGGATGCATATATACTGCATTTAGGTTAGAACTCCGCCATTGGTACGCCATTGGTACGAATTGTCGGGTTGTGGTATGATTGGTCTCCCTCTTGTGCGGCTCGACTGATGTTAGTAGCTATACCCTTTGTGAGAGCATGTGTTTATAACCTTATAGACTATCTTTTCAGTCTTATCTGCTTGTTGTGTGTTGCTCTTCGTTGATGAATATTCTCTAGAACTTGCATTGATTCTCCTCGAATACGCTTGACTTGTTTGCGTCTTGAATGTGATTGAGGCTCTCATGTTACTTGAGCTACATTGCCAAAGGCCACCCTCACCTACTTATCCTTCTTCGAAGCCCCTGTGAGCCTAAGCTTGTTTTCTTTGTTAACCACTTCTCTAGCTTATTACCTATCTCCTTACCTAGGGGATTGTGAAACTACTTAGATGGGGTGAAACATAATGATGGGTATTACGAGAATGACTTGGTGTAGGTATTCGACTTTGCGTTTGGATATTGTTTGAGTTCGCCTCCTTACTATTCATTGAAGTTCTCATTTTCTCCCTTCCTCTAAAATCACTACAATCCACAAAAGCAAAAAAAATATATATAGGAAAAAAAATGAATGAAAAAGAGAAAAAAAATTAGAATAAAGGATTTGTGATATGTTCAAAAATAGCAATAAGGGAGATTGAGATGCTAAAATAAGAGGAGAGCTTGTGAAAGGTTGTTTAGAGCGTCCAAGTTTGTGTAGGGTTGGTTTTGAGCTTTTAGAAAGGTGCTAAGTTGGAAGTTTCACTTTCCCCTCTTTAACACCACGATCCCAAATGCTACCGCACCCTCACCCTAACCTACGTTACAACCTTGACTAAGTCCTCTTGATTCTTGATGCAAACTTTGGTCTTTATGCGACAGAGAGTGAGATGATATGCAAGCTTATGGTAGGATATAGTCGATGGAATCCAGCTTTGAGCGTTCATTTGACCTATTTAAACACACGAGAGAAGTGCGCACGACTAAAGTGAGAGCTACTATCTATATGACTGAGCCAAGCTTGGGGGAGAACTTGTGGTAAGATTGGTTGCTTTTCCTTGTGCTATAAACTTTGAGGCTTGATAGTGTTTTGCATTCGATGTTGGAAAGATTTGAAGGTCTACATTATTCATCTTGGCATGCGTATCATTGTTAGGGGTCATAGAACTCATTCCCTATGTCTATCGTTTGTTCGCTTGAGTACAAGCAATTGGACTAGCTTGGGGGAGTTAATATGATAAGGAAGACACTAGAGTTCGGGCTACTCGTATGAACGTGGGCTAGACAACGATAATCGACGCTATAGTGATTCACAACGGAGTCAATACAGGGTTAAGTTCCCCTCTAATGTACTTGAGTCCTCTCTCGAATGGTCCTCAAGAGTAATCGATTAATCAACCAACCAAATCCTCTTTAGAATGGTCTTTGGTCCGTTGATTAATAAATTCATTGAGTTTGGAAAACCCCTATTTAAAGGATCCCCTTAATTCCTACCCAATCTCTTGGTCTAGAAATCAAGTCGAAACATGGGAATGACAAAAGGGATTAGAGTTCGATTAAGAACAATAAAGACCCTAAGTGCCCTAGCATAAACGTGATCAAGATCTATCCTAGGGTGTCAAAACACCACATTCAATGCATAGACAAACAATTGAATCATAAAAAGCATAGATAATCTACATTAAGCCCTTAATTCATACTTTCGCCCAAACCCTAGATAATGAACTACTCACTAACCATGGATTCTAAGCAAATAAGATTCAATAAAATTCAACATCATAAACTAAGCAATAAGATTAAAGGAAAGAGTTAGAAAAGAAATTACTTGAATTAATTGATGAATTCGATCTTCAATAATGAAACAAAGGAGTAAACTAGGGTTTGAGAGAGTTTTTTAGAAACTAAGTATGAGATAATGTCGAGTTTCATCTAAAAAAAAAACTAATTAAAAGAGTCATTAAACTAAGATGGAGAAAACGGGTCAACACCCGAAGTTAGGTCACCATGGTCGTGGTGAAATCACCACGACCGTGGCCCCTGACTTTCATAGGATCACTTTCCAATCTTCAGCAGTGTGTTTTGCTCGCTACAGGTCCCCACGACCGTGGTGACCTGCTGGTCAGCGGATAGCTCAACTTCGAACCATCATATCTCTCTTGTCTCTTATTGGAATTAGGCTCATGACCAGTCGTTGGAAAGCTATCGAAACGAGCTAACACCTCCCATAGGAATCACCTTAATCCGATTTATGGATCAAACGTTATGTCCATTTGAAGTTAAACAGTCCACAACTAATCTTCCAATGATCATATATGACTTCAAAAACCTGTTAGTTAGTCTGAAAATCATCGAAAACAACTAAACGAGTAGTGAAGCAACCATTTAGCTCAAAGTAATCAAAACCATGCAATGCAAGACTAAAAATGCTCTAAATCTATATGCATCGACACTAAAAATGCAGCATGGATAGGCACAATAAAGTACTTATCAATAGTTTGAAACATAAAAAGGATGAAATGACTGTTTAACAATTGGGTGCTCATCTTCGGATTGAAGAGGGCATTCGGGTTCAAGATGGACAAAAGGAGGTAAATCCTATTTTTTCAACTATTAACATGGTGGAGGATAGAAATTCCAAAGACTCTATCCCAAAGAAGAGGGCATAAAACTTCACCAAAGGAAACTATGGTAAGAAGCCAAAGTTTGGTGGGGGAGGACAACAACGAGCTTGTTGGGAATGTGGCAAGCCCGGACACTTCAATAAGGATTGTACCATTTGGAATAAGAAGATGAACAAGAATGGACATGGTGGAGGGAAAGGCGAGTCTAGCCAATCCCAAGCCAAGCAAGGTACATGTGTACAAGTTTCACTTAATTCGGTTTTGAATTATGTGTGTAGGATTTCTGAAATCTTTTGTTTACAGGATGATTGTTCATGGTACATAGATTGGGGAGCTTCAAGGCATGTATGTAAGGAGCGCTCTCTCTTCAAGACCTTCAAGGAGGTGGATCAACAAGAGGTTCTTTACACGGGAAATGATTCTACTGCTCAAGTCTTAGGAGTATGGCAAGTTGAGCTAGTCTTTAGTTCCGGAAAGTCTCTTGTTTTAAGAGATGTTGTATTTGCTCCGGACCTTAGAAATAATCTATTATCGGGAGCTATCTGAATCGAATAGGTTTGAAAATTGTTTTTGAGTCAGATAAGTTTATTTTGTCTAAAGGAGGATGTTTTGTTGGTTTGGGTTATTTATGTAATGGTATGTTCAAGTTAAGTATTTCGAATGATGTCTTACACAATGTTTGTGTTGTTAATGACTTCGCTTTAGCCTTTCGTATTGGTCATGTTAATTATAGAAAGTTAAATTCTATGTCAGAGGATGATTGAATTCCTAGTTTTGATTCAAGTATAGAGAAGTGTAGATCATGCATGCTTACTAAGATAACCAGGAATTCTTTCCCAAATATTGTGGAAAGGGATACTAGTTTGCTTGATTTGGTGCATAATGACCTATGTGATTTCCATAGCACTCCTTCTTTAGGAAATAAGAAGTATATCATAACGTTTATAGATGGTTATTCTAGGTTTTGTTATGTTTACCTTCTATTCACTAAAGATGAAGCTCTAGATAAGTTTAAGATCTAAAAACGAAGGTGAATTGCAACTAAATGACAAAGTTAAACGGTTTAGAACCGATAGGGGTGGTGAGTACCACGATCCTAGTTATTTTCAATGACTAGGTGTAATACATGAAAGAACCGCAACTTATACACCACAACAAAATGGTATAGCGGAAAGAAAAATAGAACTTTACAAGAAATGGTAAATTCTATGTTATCCTATTCGGATTTGAGTGATGGTTTTTGGGGTCAAGCGGTGTTTACGGCTTGTTATATATTAAACCGCGTTCCTATGAAAAAGAACAATGTTACACCCTATGAATTATGGTACGAAAGAAAACCAAATCTAAGTCACCTTAGAGTTTGGGGTTGTAGGGCAACTGTGAAAGTGCCGGAACCTAAATGTAAAAAGTTAGGTGAATGAGGAGTTGAATGCATCTTTATAGCGTATGCTATTCATAGCAAGGCGTATAGGTTCTATGTTATAGAACAAAATGACGTTGGGTCAATTCACACTATTGTGGAGCCTAGAGATGCAATCTTTGATGAAAAAAAAATCATTGATTCCTAGACCAAAGGATATAACTCCAAGTACCACTATTCAAGAAGTTGATCAGTCTACAAATGATCAAGAGTTAGATGAACAAACTCTAGATGAGAATGTAGCATGAACATCATCACCTCCTAGGAGAAGTAAGAGGGCAACAAAGGAGAAATCCTTTGGCCAGATCTTCATGTATATTTAGTTGAAGGATCTTGAAGTTCTATATTGACTAAGTTTCAATATGTGTTTAATGTGGAAGGTGATCCTTTGACTTATGATGAGGCCATGAGATCTCAAGATGCTCCTTTATGGAAGGAAGCTATTAATGATGAGATGGATTCCATCATGGGGAATAACACATAGGTTTTGGTGGATTTGCCTCCGAAATGTAAACCATTTGGGTGTAAACGAATTTTCAAGAAGAAATTGAAAATTGATGGAACTATTGATTAGTTCAAAGCCCGGTTAGTGGCTCAAGTATTTTCTCAAAAGTCGGGTATCGATTACTTCGTTACGTATGCACCTGTTGCTAGAATCTATACTATAAGGTTGTTGATTGCTCTTGCGTCTATACACAACCTTGTGATCCATCAAATAGATGTTAAGACTGCGTTCTTAATGGAGAGCTAGATGAGGAGGTTTACATGAGACAACCCGAAGGGTGTGTCGTGAAAGGTCAAGAAAGTAAAGTTTGCAAACTCGTTAGGTCTTTGTATGGGCTTAAGCAAGTACCCAAGCAATGACATCAAAAGTTTGATGAGGTTGTGTTGTCTGACAGATTTAATTTGAATAATTCAGACAAGTGCGTATATAGCAAATTTGATGACTTAGGTCATGGTGTTATGATCTGTCTATATGTAGATCGTAGATGACATGTTAATTTTTGAGACTGATTTGTCACAAGTTGAGGTTGTGTTGTCTAACGGATTTAAGTTGAATAATTCAAACAAGTGCGTATATAGCAAATTTGATGACTTAGGTCATGGTGTTATGATTACTATATATGTAGATGACATGTTGATTTTTGAGACTGATTTGTCACAAGTTGAGTGGGCAAAGGCATTCCTATCTTCAATGTTCTCCATGAAAGATTTAGGAGAAGCGGATAACATTCTAGGCATAAGAATTTGTTTTTAAAAGAAGCAATGGAAATTTGATTTTATCTCAAACACACTACATTATGAAAAGGCACTTAATAAGTTCAATGTTAGTGATTGCTATTTTGTGTCAACTTATATGGACCCAAGTGAGAAATTAATGCCAAATGATGGTAGTGCGTATCTCAACTTGAGTATGCACGGGTCATCGGTTGTTTGATGTATGCTATGACGAGTACTAGGCCAGATATCGCATTTGCGGTAGACAAGCTTAGTAGGTATACTAGTAATCCTAGTATGAATCATTGGCATGCTATTCATCGTATCTTAAGGTATTTGGGAAAAACCAAGGCCTATGGTTTATCCTACAACGGATATCCTTCGGTTTTAGAAGGTTATTTGGATGCAAGTTGGATCTCTAATAGAGAGGATCATTCTTCCAGAAGTGGATTCGTTTTTCTACTTGGGGGAGGTGCTATTTATTGGGCACCCAAGAAGAAAACTTGCATAGCATACTCCTCCATGATTTCGGAGTTCATTGCTTTGTCCTCGGCTAGTAAAGAGGCAGAGTGGTTAAAGAATCTCATGATTGAGATACCTTTGTTGCCAAAACCGATATCTCCCATAACGATACATTGTGATAATGATGCAGCTTTGGCAAGGGCATACAGTCATGTTTATAATGTTAAGTCAAGGCACATTGGTGTGTGACATTCCTACGTTCAAGGACTTATCAAGGATAGTGTTATCATTGTTGACTATGTGCAGACTACGTATAATCTAACGGATTGTTTTACTAAGGCCTTGGCTAGAGATACGGTGAAGAGGATGGTAATCGGTCTAGGATTGGAGCCCTTCGTTAATCACGAGTGATGGAATCTTAACTTAGAGGCCAATAAGACGTTATTGGGTCTTGAGTTCAATAAGATTAATTCTTTCATTTTGATGGTTGAAGAACATTTGTAAGTATTCTCAAGTATTGTTCTTGTTTGACTATGATGTTTTAAAGAGGTTGAAAATCTTAATAGTTCTTGTTATGCTTATTCATAGTAGCATGTTTGTTTAAGAGTTCTACCTATGTAAGTGTGAACTTTAGCCGCTTCAAGTAGCTATAGGGGAATAGCTATGATACACTTATGAATAATACGGACATGGCTTTAAGTGTCAAGTTTAATGAGTTCAAGTAGTTAATCTTGTGTGTATGATATCTTCAAGTTTTCCACTTTGTATTGAGATTGGTTCAATCGCTAGCGACACCAGTCGTATATGGATGCTTGGAATGTGTATTATACTAGGTGGAAGTTCAAGTCTTTTTACACTTTCATTGGTGCATGAGGTTGTTTGTTTTGATGATATTTAATGCTTATTATCTTTTAGAATACTCTAAATGGGGGAGGATTGTTGGATATTTAGAGTATTTGGTTTGATTATATTCATGTAACGCTAACATTCCATAGCAAACATCAAAAATCCGTTGCAAAATGTGTTTTTGCTACGGAAATATTCAGTAGCAAAAGTGGACGTAGCAAACTGAATTTGCTATGGAAGAAGAAGATCCGTAGCGAAATTTGCTTCGGATAGAAAATCCGTAGCAATTTTTTAGCAAAACGTTTGCTACGGAAACAAAACGGTAGTAAAACTTTGCTACGGATTAAATTCATAGAAAAACTTTAATCCATAGCAAAATAGAAAATCCGTATAAAACCATATTTCATAGCTAAATTTGCTACGGTTTTTTCCTACCCCATCTTGACCCACTCCCCCCATAAATCCGATCGAAATGCCATTAGTAAGAATCGAAACCGAGACAAGGCTGTGGAAAGTGAGGTAGCTCCAAACTGAGCTATACATGATGCATATACTCGTAGTTGGCTTGTTTTCTTATATTTCTTCTTAATATTACGTTGTCAATCGTATTCCGTTACAAATTTTTTCAACGGAATCGTATTCCGTTGTAATTTTTGCTACGGAATCGTATTCCGTTGCAATTTTTGCTACGGAATCGTATTTCGTTGTAATTTTTGCTACGGAATCATATTTCGTTGCAAAAATTTGATATGATTTAGATACCCGTAGCAAAATAATTGAAAACAGTAGCAAAGTTTGCAACAGAATTGTGTTTCGTAGCAAAGTTTGCAACGAAATTGTGTTCCGTTGCAAAGTTTGAAACGGATGACAATTCCGTTGCAAAATTTGCTACGGATTTCTATCAACCACAAAAACTCCGTAGAAAAAACTTTTTTTTTGTAGTGTTATGGTGTCATTGTTCAAGTTTGTTACGTTAAATATGCACATTGGTTGTTTATGGTATAGTAAGCAATGAAGACTTCGCTTGTTTTAAAGTGAGCAAAAAAACCAAACAAATGAAGGTGACAGTGGCGGGTCACGGCCCGGCGACCCAGGTCTCCGCCCGCGACCAGACCGTCGTGACTCGCAATGAGACACTTCCATGTTGGTGCTCCAATATTTCTTAAGGTCGCGACTTGCGACCTGGCTGATTTTGCGGACGTATAAATGACGGTTTATGCTCTTTCAGCGGTTGAGGACGGTTTCCTAAGGAATGTACGTGGATTATATGGGGGTAAACCTCTGATGAATGTTCATATACTTTATTTGATTCTCTTAAAAGCACTTTTAAGGTTCTCTCTACCATTCTTCATCAAACACAAAATCACACAAATCTTTGTTCTCATTTTGTGAGTTTCATACGAGCGTGACACTCACTGTTTTTTCTTTGTATTTCGGAAGTGAATTTCGTGTAATCCGTGCTTCGTATAGGGTCGGAATATTGCTTTTGGGAAAGTGTTTCCCAACATGCCTAGAGGATTTGTTCATTGTTGTTTTTTTATTGTTCATCTTGTTGCCCGGTACTAGCACTAACACGTGTTAGGGAATGTCATACTTTGCATAGCGAGAAAATTATTTAGTTGAAGAGTAGAGGGTCAATTTTAGTCCTTAAGCGTTGATTTTGAGGTCGAAAATGGCAAAAACAAAAATGACCCACGATACTTTTTTTTCATGCAAGTAAATATCTTACGTCAAGGATATATTTGACTACTTAACAGCTAACTCACAGAATATTTTTAAATAACGTTTTTTACAATAATTTGTAAAACAGGCTACTAATAGGAATGATTTTCACCACAAAAAATTTCCAGTACCTAAGGGTCACTGAGAGGAATTTCCCTTTGTTTTATAGAGCTGTAGAATTACATAGTATTTGTATTTGTCGTATGCACCTTAGTTTGTAAGTTTAGGCGTTGAAAATTTCTCCTAGTAAAATCACTCTGACTTTGACTTTTTCTCAACTCTTATCACAAACTTTGTAAGTGAAACTATAAATTGTGAATTACGAGGTTAGGAAGCAACTACTACGCTAACGACATAGCACATATACTTTTGGGAGTTCAGCCGACAAGGGAAAAGGCAACGTTGTGATTTACATAGTTGTGACTCTTGTGACTTGTGAGTACTATAGGGTTGACTGCTTCTTCTCTGGGTTATGCCGCAGAGGCCACAAAGATTAGAATTTTTTGCCAATTATAGTCATATAAAATATTCTAATTGTTAATTATATTCATCATCTTTTTTTCTTGTGAATTACGGCCATAAAAATCTAATATCTAAGTAAGTTGTTGCCATTTTCACTAATTACACCACTAATCCATAGTTTGACCGGTCAAATCATGTTTAGTATTTCATAAATCTTTTTTTATTTAATTTTATAATATTTTAAAAATATATGTTTTTCATATATGACATGCTAATGGGCACGTATTTCGAAACAATATTTAATCGCGTTTTTCGGACTCAAGACGATGTTTTTTCGAAAAACGGACACCGTCGGACACCCTTTATGGGCACGAATTTCGAGAATCCCTACGAAACGAGTACCTACAGGCCGGATTTTCGAGCACGTACTTCAAGACGGGTTTTTTGGATTGAACACAACGTTTTTTTTCGAAAAAGGGACACCGCCGTGCACCCTTGTGGGCACGAATTTCGAGAATCCTTACGAAACGAGTACCAATAAGCCGGATTTTCGAGCACGTATTTCGAGACGAGTTTTTCGGACTGAAGACGACGTTGTTTCGAAAAACGGACATCGACGGGCACCCTTTATGGGTATGAATTTCGCGAATCCCTATGAAACGAGTACCAATAAGCCTGATTTTCGAGCACGTACTTCGAGACGAATTTTTCGGGCTGAACACGACGTTTTTTCGAAAAAGAGACACCGCCGTGCACCCTTTTGTGGGCACGAATTTCGAGAATTCCTACGAAACGAGTACCTATAGGGCGGGTTTTCTGGTACGTATTTCGAGACGGGTTTTCGTGCCCATGTAGGACGTACGATGGTATCCGTTTTTCGAAAAAAAAACGTCGTGTTTAGTCTGAAAAATCCTTCTCGAATTACGTGCCCGAAAATTCAACTTGTGGGTACTTGTTTTATAGGAATTCTCAAAATTCGTGCCCACAAAAGGGTGCACGGCAGTGCCCCTTTTTCGAAAAAAAAACGTCGTGTTCAGTCCAAAAAACCCATCTCGAAGTACGTGCTCGAAAATCCGGCATGTAGGTACTCGTTTCGTAGGGATTCTCGAAATTCGTGCCCATAAAGGGTGCCCGACGGTGTCCGTTTTTCGAAAAAACGTCGTCTTCAGTCCTAAAAACGCGATTAAATATTGTCTCGAAATACGTGCCCATTAGCATGTCATATATAAAAAACATATACAGTATTTTTTTAAATATTATAAATTTAAATAAAAAAAGATTTATAAAATATTAAACATGATTTGACCGGTCAAACTATGAATCAGTGGTGTAATTAGTGAAAATGGCAACAACTTACTTAGATATTAGTCTTTCATGGCTGTAATTCACAAGAAAAAAAGATGATGGCTATAATTAACAAATAGGATATTTTACATGGTTGTAATTGGCAAAAAATTCCAAAGATTAAGGTAAATATCTGTTTTATAGCGCCAAAATTATTTATCGTGGAAAATCCTTGTGTTTCTTTTAATTTAATTTATACTGCATTTGATCGTTACATGAATTTGATTTTCACTTTCTCCTAAACCTTGTTAAATATTTTCCGGAAAATATGTTTCAGGTGTAAAGAATTCACTAAGTTTTGTTCGTACTCAGGTTGAGTATATGCTTGAGTTTATTTTAATTGATTTATCTATGAAAATATATGGGCAACTATAAAATAAAGTCTGATTTTCATATAACTTTAAAAATATTCTTTTTTACATAAATTAATATATATAATTGGTATTGACTAATTTTTTTTAATTTTAATACGAATACTTAATAACTAATAAACCTTTTTTTGTTTAGGGGCTGGGAGTGGGTGTCGGTGGAGAATGAGTGGTTTTCGGGCTGGGGGTGGGTTTTCGGGGTTGGCTATGGAGGAGGTTGGATGCTTAGCAGTGGTTATGTTTTATAGCAATAATTTATTAATATATAAAGGAGGGAATTTTAGGGAACCTATTTTAGTGGCTTCCATCTTTTTTTTCCTAGAGGCGTAGGGGCTTCTAATTTAGTACTATATGAACAAGAGGTACCCGGGATGTTGGCCCTATTTTTTCACATTATCCATATGCACATCTTTAGTTATTAAAATGTTCAACTAGTATTAGTCTTTGGCGATGTTTGGGTATATTAGTTACCTATAATTAATGTGATATGTCGTAAAAAATATCATCCAAAAAGAACTTAAGTCAATTCATTTAGACAACTTAACTCATTGTTTTCATTTATCTATCATCATTATTTTTTATAGAAGCATAACTAATAATATGGCGGAGAGGTGATTAGTCCTATTCGATTGAAGTTATATCAACTCTTGTCTACACTTTTTAATATATACTACCTCTGTTCCATATGTATTGCAACCTTTGACATTTTGCACTATTCATAGACTACCCTTTGACCTTCTTTTGTGATTGATATATAAGGATAAATATAGTCATGTGGGATCTTGTTAGATTCGTCTCGATATATGCTTAATTAATATCAATTTTATATAATTTTTACTTAAACAAAATTAGAGATATTAGCATCTAAAGTTGTGCGTTGGGAGGCGTAAAACTCCCTATGTTGCAATACATATGGAACGGAGGTAGTATATAGATAGAATACGTAAATGAATAATTTATTTTTAAAAAGAGATAGTTTATTATGTACATTAAACCAAAACCAACCATATTCTATATATATGATAACATCATATCTTGTATATTAGTGAATCAAGAATTTAATATTTATAAACTTTGACTTTGTTATGGGTGAATAAGTTTTGCATTACTAAAGTACAGCTATTAAGTAGTCGGTTACAATCCAAAATATAAGCATTCATACAATAACTAGAGGGGCTTAATGAAGTTTGACCAATAACGTACTTTTGAGGAAGTATCAAACAACAAAAAGAACAATAGAAAGACACAAGACATTTTAAGAAGGAAAACCTTTGTAGACCAACAAGAATGAACAAATTCCACCACAAGTGATTTTAGACTCAGATCTTAAATTATAACTAGTACTTAAACCGATCGACGCTCCAGAATTTTTATGCATTACAATTTACTAATAGTTGAAAATAAATAATGCCATTTAGGATTAAAAAAATCATTTAAAAACAAGACAAAAAATTATCTTATTTAAAATATCAAATTTGAAAGTTACAACTTATAACTCTTAGTTTTCACTTATATATGATCATTGATTTTGATAGAAGAAGCAACAATAATATGTTGGTGCAGTGGTTGGAGCTAATTTCTTGCATACTCAAGATCGTAGGTTCAAATCTTAACGTAGACAATTTTTTTAATATGAGAAACAAGTGGATAGAATGACATCGAATTAGAAGGATAGTGACACGTGGTGGATTGCAATGTTTGTCTATGCTTTTTAATATATATATATATATATAGATAGATAGATTGGCTAAATACCTTTGTTACAACTCCATTATCTCTTGGGACACTCTTTGAGTACGTCTACAAACTAAGGGGGCGTTTGGTTTGAGGATTATAAGAAAGGGAAAGGGAATCAAGTAAGCTAATTCCCTTACTTGTTGTTTGTATAGTCTTTTCAATCATTCCCTTTACCCCTTGGTTACCCCCAAAGTCCTCTATATTGATTCCCCTCCCCCCCCAAGGGTTTCACTTACCCTTTCTCTCCTCTAACTCCATGATTAGGTTGTTACCATAACCACCACCACTCTACCACCGGAAACAACCTCACCCCCTACTGCATCACCAACACCACCACTAACCCACCCAAAACCACCACCAACCCCACCGGAAACCACCACCCCACCACCACTTCATCACCCAAAACCACCAACACACTACCGGAAACAACTCCGTCCTACCCAAAACCTCTATTACACCACCGGAAACAACCCAGACATACCCAAAACCACCTTTGCGCCACCGCAAACAAGTCCAATCTACCCGAAAAACCACCACCATCCTCGCGAAAATGACCACCTTCCGCCGAAACCTACCACCAGCCACCCAAAAACAACAACCATCCACCGAAAACAACAACCAACCACCCAAAAAGAACCACCATCCGGCCGAAAACCACCACCTTCCACCAAGAAGTGTTAGATCTACAAGAGAGGCGGTAGAGAGGGAGGAGAGAGAGGCGGCAAGGGGGGGGGGGAGACAGCGGAGAGAGAGAGGGGAGAGAGGCGGATGGTGGTTGTTTTTGGTGGGTGGTGGTGGTTTTTGGGTGGTGTAGTGAAAGGGTGGTGGTTGTGAGAATTCTAGGGTTTCCCTTTGATGTATTGAAACAAACAACTTACTAAATCAAAGGGTAAATGTTTCCATTCTCCTTGTAACCCTTTCCCTAACCCTTTCCCTTTCCTCTAAACAAACCAAACGGCCCCTAAGCCCCAACAAGGATTCCCTCTAAACATTGTTCCCTTTGAATTTCAGTTGAAGTTTCTTTTTCTTTTCTCTTGCTTCCAATAAAGCCTCATACTTTATAGAAGTTCATTTTATTTCGTCCTTCTCAAACTCGAAGTGCAAAAGTTCATGTGAACTATTTTCACAACTCGAAACTCAATGTAATAGAATATTATAAATTATTAATAAACTCAAATGGTACTGGAACTTAGACCTCAAAATTTGAAGTATCGCGTTGAGGGATAGTGTCTTAATTCATTAACCCATAAACAATAATATACTAGCTCCACTAAGCTCATCACGTTGAGGGATAAGCTCCACTAATTCTACCAACCCACGTCCATTAAAACTTGTAGTAGTAATGTGGATAAGGGTGAAAATAAGCGAATGTCTTCAGCAACAACTCATCAACAAGCTCGATCAAAACTCGGTCAAAACTCGTTCGAAAAATAAATGAACAAGCTTGAACAAAACTTAGTAGCCCATTTAGTATATGAACTAAGCTTGAACCCCTATGTGTTTGACTCATTAAAACTCGCGAACAACTTGTTGGTAACTCGTTTTGGGTTTTATTAGTTTATTAGTACTTGAAAAAGCTCGTTTATTTCTAAAGCTACCCCAAAAAAGATTAAAATTCTCTTTTTGAATAATTCAAAACAAAGACCTAATAAAACTCGTTGTTTGTGGTTATCAATAAATATTTTCAACTTTCTTATTAAGCTCAGCGCGAACAATCAAAAACTCGGCTTGCCTCATCTCTTTTTCATCCTTAAATGTGGAAGACAGTGGGATAAAACTATGACTAATAAAGCAGTTGACTAAAAGATATATATTTAAATAATACTCCCTCCGTCCCATAATATAGTGCTTGTTTCTCATTTTTCACAAAAATTAAGGTTAGACAAAACATCAATGATTGAAGTACTTGTGACAACAAAACAACAAATTTAAAGAGGTAAAGTAGGGAGAAAAGACAAATATAATAATGACAAGTACATAGAAAAGGGATATTTTAGAATAAAATACTTTGGGGGGACCATTTTTCAAGTAATTTATGAGGGTATGTTAGGAATTTAGTACCTTTTAAAAATGGAAACAAGAAGAACATTTTAGGACACCCAAAATGAAATACAAGCAATATATTATGGGACGGAGGGAGTATAATCTAGAAAGTAAGATACCCTACCCGCAAAACTAAGTGCGGGAAACTAGATATTTTTGTACAATGGACAGGAAAATAACACAGTAGCAGGAGGAGTGCGAAAAAACAGAAGGGGCATGACTTTAGTTTAAAAATCCTTTTATCCGAAGATATCTTAGAAAATTTTCTATAAGATATTATTCTATATCTTTATTATTAGTAAATTAATATGCAATTTTATAGCATACATTAATCACACGTTATTATACTCATTGATATGCCAACATAGAATTGTTTGACATTATGTGTTCCATTAGGTAAGTTCTTAAGACTCGATCTTATTGACTTGTTGTTAAACATGTTCCTTAAGACAATCCCCCCATGAACTACAATAAAATATCACATTTATATATTTGTTTTATCTTTATTTATCTGTAAGACTTTTAACCAAGTAAAAATCTTATTTCTAAGATTAATATAAAAGGCATTTTAGTTTGAATAAAAAGGTTTTCTAATCTATGCACCACGTGCATAAAATTAGCTATTTAGATTCACCTTGTACATACAGTAAATAAAATGCTAAAAGTTGTACATCAAATTAAAAATTATTTATTTATTTAAACCAAAATCCAAAGTAAAATATAATTCCTAAGTTATCTCTAACCCCTAATTACATAATCTTTGACTTACTAATTCATGTTGCTCGTTTATATGGTTACAACTGACATGTATTTACAAAAAGCAGTATGATTAATTACTTCTTCATTCATCAATATTGTTCCTTACAATTGTTTCTCTCAAATGAACAACTCTTAACTTGAAAAACAACTTTTGCTTAAGCTATAACTCTAATTCAGTTTAGTTCCTCATAACAGTATGTCAGTTTGTCTTTTTAGATACTTACTTTTAGGATCAATTCAACTAACACGATTCCATGAAAACCTCTTTTTTTTACTCAAGAAACTAATCCATAGTTCCTCTTTCTTAACTAAAAGAACAAAATTCTTTATCGTATGATGATCATTGTTTCTTATACTACATAAGAAACCTAATTATACCCTTATGTAACTAAGTTCGTTTTCTCTCGGAGTTCTCACATAGAGATTTCGTTCTTCTCTTGGCGTTCCAACTCATGGTCTTGACTTATTATCTTCATAAAATAACATTATTTAGTCATAACATTGAACCTTTCAACTTATAAACCTTGTTATAGTTAATTATTTTTGTTTGTCGTCATAAAAACTATATTGGTTCAACATAGGGACATATGTATATACTAGTATCTTAGAGCCAAAACATGGTATCCTACCCACCTTTTCCAAGTCAAAGTTTATTGACTTGGAAAAATTGACTGGGATAATTCAAACTATGGTCGTTCCACCAAAAATAATCTCAAGTAAGAGTTTGTTGTTTAATCCTAACTATTGAGTAGGTCTGCCATAAATGAACGCGTGCAAATGACTTCGAAACGGTTAATCAAGTAAATTTTGACGTTTTGATTAAAAAACATATAATTTCCTTTTTCTTTCTCTCTTTTCCACCCTTACCCAACCATTAAGACACCTCCACCCTCATGTAAGCCACCATTTTCCACTTCCACCCTCAGCCAACAACCACAACCACCATCTATATCATCCTCTTTTCGTATCAGCACGACCACCTGCGAAATGGTGGTGGAATAGTGACTCAAATTGGTTGGTTTTGGCTCGAATTGGTTGGTTGATTGATGGGTCGAATTGCTCCGTTGATTGATCGGTCGAATTGTTTGGTCGACGGCTTGAAATGGTTGGTTGATGGTGGCTCAATTTTGGTGGTGTTGGCTCAATTTCGTCCATATTGGGGGTGTTGGACGTGAAGGGAAGTGGTGATGGTGACTCGAACTTAGCCATTGCGGGGGATGATGGAGGTTAAGGGAAGTGTTGGCGATGGCTCGAACTCAGCCATTGCGGGGAGTGACGGTTGTAGGTTAGGGATGGTGGTGCTATGCAAGTGAGTGGTAGTGGTGACTGATTAGTAATGACTAGTAAGGGTGGAGAATACAAATAAAAATTGTAAACAACCAATGAAAGTATGATGTATGGCTTGTTTACTTGTTCAACAATTTGAATTGTAATAATCAATCAGTTCAGTTCAGTTCAGTCACGGTTCTTTAGTGACAAATCTACTCAATAGTTTAGATTATTTTTGGCGGAACAAATATAGTTTGAATTGTAACAATCAGTAGCACATAAAGGAAAAAGTTAATGTTGACTTCTAAGGGAACACTAGAAGAGGGAGGTGAACTATAGTGTGAGAAATAAACGTTACTCTTTTTGCAAAATTATAAAACAATAAAAGAGCAAGAGATTTTAGCGAGGAAAAATTTCCTAGGTCCTATAGGAAGAAACGGCCTCAACCACAAGGGATTTTGATTCAAACTTTCAACTATAATAGGCCAACGAATCTGTTACAAACCTATTAATTCTCTCGGGCCACAACTTGATTCCCAACAACAGTTCCCACAACTGTTGTTCCTCTCGAACTTCACTCGAAGTTCCTTTCTCTTTCTCTTTCTCTTTCTCTTGCTTCACTCACAACCTCACACTTACAATGAAACTCACTCAAGTTTCTTCCCTTTCTCTGGCTTTACTCAAAGCTTTTCTCAAGACAGGATTTCACTCAAAATCTCTTTACCCCAAAACCAAGATTACAAACGATAATAACAATAAGGGAATAAGTAGGAAATGCATAAGGAACACAAGAGTATATTGAAGGAAGGACTGTACTGACTCTATCTTAGTTAAACACAATTAAAACCGAAGTCAGACACACTATGGAAGGACTACTAAAATTCGATTCTCTATATGGAGGGATTGTTTAAAGTCCGACACACTATGGAGTGACTAAAGTCAGACACACTATGGAATGACTAAAGTCAGACACTTTAAACTTTGGATTAGTCGCCCATTTATAAAATAAGTAGTCATAAAATAACTTACCATTAATTAATTAATTTGCTTGGGAACTAAATAAAAAAATCCACTCACACTAACTAATTCATAACATGTAGTAGTAAAAGTAACGTGAGAAGAGTTTACATGGAAAATAATTAAATCATTCAAATTAATTAATACTTGGGAAATAATAAGTAAGTCCACTAACCCACTAAAAGATACTTAAACGTGTAACAGTAGTAATGACGTGATAAGTGGTTGCATGGAGAATAATTAAACCATTTGAATAAATTAGTTTAGGATAAATATCTTTTTTAGTTTATTTTAAATAAAATCGAAAATCTTCCTTTATTTAAAACATAAAGTCATTTTAAAATCTTTTCCTAACAAACTCCTAACTAATTCCCTAAATTAGTGGATCTAGTCAAACTAAGCTAGGACTCCTAAACAAATTAGTTAAGCGCTTCATATATGTTAGGCGCACAACATAGGACATTTTAGTTATGTTCCCAACCAGTGTTCCCAAACTGTACCAACGTTTGTTCTCAATATAGGAACAGAACCCAATTCTCAAACTTTGTGAACATTGCTTAACATTTAACTCAAGTTCCTATGTATTTGTGTGTGTTCTTATATTACCACAACAAGATCGCATCTACTAAGTTCCCATGCCAAAGGAACTCGTAGACTTAATTAATAGAAACCGACACAACCTTTTTACCTTTAGACTCATTAAACCTAGGAACTTAACTAGAGACTCTGAACCTTCATTCCAACTTTATAACTCAAGGTTCCTTACCTTTTCGAATCTCGTTCCCTTTTTACATTTTGGAACTTAAATACAAACTCATGTATTCTAAGCTTCCTTCATGTTAGGATAGTTGTTCTTTCGAATATCTTCACTTCAATCTTCAAGCAAGCCTCTTCACTTCAACCTTAATTGTAGTATTCTCTTTATTCATAGGAACAATGCACCTCGCACACCTTTCTCAATAAGCATTCTCAATGCTACAGGCACAACCTTTTCACTATGAATCTTGCACACATAAAACTTACAGACTCTGTTATTTAATACTTTAGTTTGTCATCATCAAAACTATATTGGGTCAACAGTTAACATATGATATCCTATTGAAATCATTTTTATATGCAATTTTTGAAATATAAATTTATGAGAACTTTATTGATCGAATACGTATATTAACCACCAAAGTTTTGTTTTAGAGACAATGCAAAAGATAAAATAAATCCATAATGTTGGACAGGAGGAGTGATGGTGTATACCCTAATTTTTTCCATGTTGATGCTAATCAGGTGTCTGATGTTAGTATAACGGAGTTCGACACTTGCAACTATCCAAGGACTCCAGCGAACATACTTGGATACCTAGCTGCACTTCTTACTCTTATCAACCAGATTATTATTAGTATCGTAACTTATTATTATGCTTGCTTTGAGAAAAGTACTTCCACAACTGATCAACATTCGGAAGAAATCGTTGATTTCACTATTTCCTGGTAACAAGTTCTTTTTCATATAGGGCCTATTGTTAGGGGTGTTTATCTCGAATTATTCAATACAAATTTTTCATATTAGGAGAATAACAATCTGAAAAAGTCGGATATCCGAAGTTTTGGATTGGATAATTGGATTATCCGATCCATTTTTTAAATGACTTCAAATTCAATTTTATTAAATGAAAAACTGATTGGCTTTTTTGGATATTGATCCGGAAAATTCCGTTTTCACCACATTTTGTGATTTTTTTATACACAAAAATGCTAAAAGGTGATCCAAAACAAAAAATTTGGGATCAAATCCTCAAGATTGCGGATCGAATATTTATGATCGCTCCTATTAGCCACAACCGTCAGCTCGTCACCTAACTTGAATGAAAATTACTTTATTGATTGAAAGGAGAGTCAATAAATTATGGAGAAGTTTTGTATTTAACTTGCTCAATTAACTTCAATAGAATATGAGCCTTTTATAAGTTTACAATAAGTTTAAGGAAAATTTGTGAAAAAACACTATGAACTTTACACTTTTTGGAAAAAAAAAACACAAATTACTTTTATTTTGAATTTAACTACTATAACTTTGCAAAATTTTGTGATATACCACATTTTAACGGGGAAAATTTGTGAAAAACCACTACAAACTTTACACTTTTTTAAAGAACTACTTATTACTTTTTTTGTGAATTTAACTACTATAACTTTGCAAAAATTTGTGAAGCACCACTTTTTGATGGAAACCATAACCCTTAAGTTCATCACCAAATGCAAAGCTTAACATTTTTTGTTAGAAGGTGGTACTTCACAAAATTTTCCAAAGTTGTAGTAGTTAAATTGAAAAAGAAAAGTAATTGGTGGTTATTATCAAAAAGTGTAAACTTTGTAGTAGTTTTTCACAAATTTTCCTAAGATAAACAACCTAAAACTTAGGTACGTAACTAAGTAGCAGAGAACATGGCTTACACCATATTCCACTAGCCTTATATGCACACAATGTGTGCAAAAATTATATCATAGTAGTTTTGATATTTTGAATCAGTTTTTTTTTATGTTATCTATTTATTGAGGTTGGGTGAGTGGGTGGTGGTTAGTTATTTTTTGTGATGTAGTGGGATTGTGGGATGATTATAGGTGGTTTATTTATGCAATTGTTCTCATTAATTTTTTATTTATTTTTATGGTAAATTATTTTTTTTCTGTAAATTATTAATTAAACAACAAAGGGTAAATTAGGCAATACATTAAGTTTGGTGTCCCACCCCTCTTCCCTTACAGTATAGAGATAATAGTGAACTAATAAACTGTAAATTAAATAATTCACTAACTTAATATTAGCCACTAAATCTTAAATTATTGTTATTAAAATCATTTGACTACTTTTAGAGTATAATCCAAGAATAAGTAAGAGAAATTAAAATCTATAGCAACTGCAACTAAACTCGCATAGAGTTAGAGATATATAATGATAATAAAGATATGACTAATATCTTTAGAATATATTATTATCTTTTAGAATATTATTTTATGATTTATTTCTAAGTATTAAATTCATATAGGAATAAGATACATTTAGAGAATAGCTTCCTTATACGAGTCTCTTTAGTATCATAATATATCTCTAACATACAGCGATGCAATATAAAAACTATTCAACTCGCGTCATGCAAAATTTACAATTATTATCATGCACCCGGGTGCACCGTGCGCATGGTGCACCCGGTGGCATTAATTAACGCGAAAATCTGGGCAACAGTATAAGTATTAAAAGCGTGCCCCAATACCATGTAGATAGTTTAGCTCAGTTGGTCTTGAGGTTTATGTGCTTGGCAGTTGGTCATGGGTTCGACTCCCATACCAACCATTTATAATTTTTTTTACGTTTGTCTTTTCCTCCTCTTTTGGCTTTGAATCTCATTGTTTAATTTTTTTTTGTTTTTCATGTTTCTTCCATAGTCTTAGTTCTTATTTTAGCTTTTTTTATTTTATCTTTTTCAATTATTTTGCATATTGTTGTACTATAATTATTATTTTGGAGGGATGTTGTACTATAATTGTTATTTTTAAATTTCTATAAAATTTATTTTACGGGTAGAATATATAATTATTATAACACGCCTTTTTTCTTTTTAATATTTTCCATATTCTGTTACAATATATTTTTAAAAAAATTTTAAATAAAAAACTTATTTTATTCTTCTTTTCTTCTCCACTCACTAACTTTTTCCATTTCTGAAAATACATTTCACTCATTTGATCAAATGAGCAATCGTTTTTGTGCAGCAAGATCAGTAAACATTCTGATCACAATCGAGCGATTTTATTTTACTCATTTGATCAAATGAGCAATCATTTTTGTGCAGCAAGATCAGTAAATATTCTGATCACAATTGAGCGGTTTATTTTACTCATTTGATCAAATGAACAATCTATTTGCAAAGGAAGATCGGTAAAGATTTTTGATCTTGAGTGAAGTAAAATAAATCTACTCATTTTGTAATAATTAAAAACAAACAGTGAGAGTACAAAATAAGGAAATGAGCAACATGATTTTCAAAGGAAAACATGGAAAAATATGTTTGATATAGTTCACATTATGATTTGATATTGAGTGAGTTAAATTAACTCTACTCAT
Organism: Patellifolia procumbens; assembly: GCA_947645195.1. Lineage (NCBI taxonomy): Eukaryota > Viridiplantae > Streptophyta > Magnoliopsida > Caryophyllales > Amaranthaceae > Patellifolia > Patellifolia procumbens. The sequence continues at coordinate 200,394 of CANSGD010001379.1, read as the reverse complement.
TTACAAAATGAACAGTTTTATTTTACTCATTTTGATCAAATGAGCAGTTTATTTTGTCTTGGAGATAAATCAATCTGCTCATTTTGACAAATGAGCATGTTTGTTTTGATAAGTAAACATTCTAATCTCAAGTGAGGTAAAATAAATCTGCTCATTCACAAAATGAGCAGTTTTATTTTACTCATTTGATCAAATGAGCAATCTTTTTTACAGAGGAAGATCAGTAAACATTTTGATCTTGAGTGCGGTAATAAATTTGCTCATTCACAAAATGAGCTGTTACTATGACTTAATTTTTTCTTATTATAATCTTCTTTTCTTTTTCACTCTCTAACTTTTTCCAATTCTTTTTTGAATGTGGAGATATAAAACTAAATAAACAATAAGTTATCCATTGAAAAATTAATGAAATAAGCAATATAGCTTTGAAATGAGTAAATATGTTAATTAGTGCAAAAAGGTCCTTAAATGAGCAAAAAACTCTTAGAATATTGCTCATTTAATGAAACTATTAACAATACCACTGAATATTTATAGAGTAAAAAATAATTTAAATGAAGATAATTTAAATGATTAAAACATCCTTATAATGAGCAAACGTTGTCTTATTTTACGGTGTAGAATATATAATTATTTTAAATTCACTTTAATTTTTAAGCTTCCAATATATCACTAGAATGAACAATACATGGTTCAAATGAGCGATGTATCTTAAATCAGCAAATTAAATATCTATTTCTAATGTCTTAAAATAAAAAATAAATAGTCATAAAAAAGAAGAAAATAAACAACATTATTTTCTAATTTGTAGTAGCTTAACACTGGTACGTGGAAAATAAATAACTGAGTACTTTATCTTTTAAATGAGCAATTATATAATTCTTTATTGATTAGTAAACATGTATATATTGTTTCACATTGACGAATATATTACTAAAATGAGCATTATATATCTTAAAATGAGAAAATATATTTTCTAATGTGTTAAAATAAATACCAAATAGAGTATTCGGTTATAATATAAGTAAATGAGCAATATTGTTTTCGAATGAGCAAATAGATTATACTTGAACTTGAAAAATAACTAAATGAGCAATATAACTTTTAAATGAGCAATAATATATTTCTTTTAAAAAAATAGGAATAAAAAAGGATTAATAAAAAATGAGTTGAAGGAGGAAAAAAAAAGAGAGTGGTAGAGGGGGGATTCGAACCCACGACCCTCTAACGCGGAGAGAGTAGTAGAGGCCCAACCATTGAGGTAGCTTCCATTTTGTGATGTAAAATGGAAGGAAAGAATATAAAATTCAAAGTTGTTGGGCCGGGTGCACCATGCGTACGGTGCACCCGGGTGCATGATGAACGGTCTCTGCAAAATTTACCTCCAACGAACCAAGATTTAGTCATAATTACGCAATGGCAAATTTGACAAAGTAAAAAGGAACGAGATGAAAGACAAAAAATAGTGATACTCATCAATATTAGGATGTCATATAAAAGCACGTATTGATAAAAAAAAAAAGTAATACTCATAAATATTACGATTTTTTTCATAGATATTAATTATTATCATAATGAATTAATATTAGGATGTCATATAAAAGCACGTATTAATAAAAAGTGATATGAGGCTACTTAGGATTGAGGAGAGCATGGCGTTGGATAGAAGTGGGTGGAGGGGCAGTATCCATGTGGAGGAAGAGGTGTGATTACTGCATTTTTTTCTTTTTCTCAATTGTGTTGGTATTTCAAACCTTTTGAAAACCTCTTTTAAAACTTTTTGGTGTAAACCTTGTTTTCAAAAACTTTTTAAAAATTCTTAAAACTTAAACCTTTTTAAAAACTTTTTATCCCTCAAACCTAACCCTAGCCCACCCAAACCCCTCAAAATGGCTCTATCCCCTCGTTAACCACCCCCACCATAACCGCACCCCACAACCGACCACTGATATCACGTATTTATATAGAGTTTTCTCCCTTATTTACAAGCTAATTTGTGCGTCATTGGAGCTCTTGGGAGCTATTTTGTGCTAACTATCGTATGTAGTTGTGGTTTCGTGTTTTAGTATTGAATTGCAGGTTTTATGGAGTTTTCTCCTTATTCCCGAGCCTTTTGTAAGCAACCACGGCTTTACGAGATATTACGAGGCACGTAGGATGGCTTGCGAGCTTTATGGATAGTTTAGGAGGTCCCAAGACCCCTAAACGTGAAGATTAGAGAGCCAAGGAGTCAAAGGAGTTTTCCGTGCACTGATCGGGCAGAAATGGCCCGATCGGGCGAAGTATTTATGATCGGGTATAAAAGTTGCGGACCCGATCGGGCGATGTTTGCCCGATCTAATCGGGCGAGGAAGCATGTCCCCAGACCCGATCGGGTGACTACCGCCCGATCCGATCGGGTGGAGTGCTGCTTGGTCTCGTTGCGGTGCTACAGGCGAGGGGAACACGCTGGCCCAAGTTGTAGCCAGACCCGATCGGGTGGCAGCCTCGGGCCCGATCGGGTGGGCCGCTTTTCTCGCCTTATTGCTGCACTGCTGCTGCCAGAGCCCAGAAGTGAAGGTGGGGGAATTTGTATGTGGACCCGATCGGGTCTGGTGCTTTAATCGCGCTTTTTCACTTTTTGTTTCCGTTTTCAGTGAACTTGAGGGGGTATTATAAATACCTTTTCCTCATTATTTAGAGAGCTATCTTTTATTCATCTTTTATTAGGTTTTAGACTAGTTTTATTCTTCATTGCTTTTAGTTTAATTCAAACACTTTAGATTAATTTAGAGGTGATCAAACCTATTTCGATTTCAATAAAAGTTCCTGCTTTCCGTCAATTGGTACTCTTCTCTACTCTAATCTCTTTTATTATTATTAATTGCTTAGTTTATTTATTCAATTATTCATGATGCAATTGTTAGGGTTTCATATTAGTCTTATTGTTGTCAATTCAATTATGAGTGAGTAGTTCTCTTTCTAGGGTGTTAGATAGGAAAGCCATGTTTATACCATGATTGTGATTTAGCTTTCTTTCAATTTCTAGGGCTTGATTAGGGTGATTGTGATGTGGTTTGTTCTTATTGAGTAATTAATGTCAGTGTACAATTTCATTGATTGCTTGTGGTTAATAGTTGTTTGCACAGATCCGTCTTACGACTAGAGGCCTAGGACACGTCAGTAGTTCTGATTACGTTAGTGAACATGCGGCGTATGTTGAACTATGAGCGTTGAGTCTTAACCATAGCTCAACATAGGCTCTAATCCCCCGACACTTGACTTAGGTTTTGATAGTAGTTGACCCTATTTGATTGGTATAAGCATGGTGGACCGACCTAATACCCTAGACTTTTATTCCATAGTTTAATCCTCGATTTATTCAGTCTTCCGTAGTCTGTTCTTTAGTTTAATTAATTCCTTCCTGATTTCATCTGGAGTAGCTGAATTGGTTGAATATTGATTTAGAAACTCTGTCTCCCTGTGGATTCGACCCTGCTTCCACTGACTACCTAGTTAGAGGTCCGTAGGTTTATTTTTGATTAGGTTTATTTTTTCAACTGAACACCTCTGGAACAGACACCTTGAGTTCAGTCATGTCAAAGTCACTGAAGTCATATGGGGTGCCCAACCCAGATGGTCTCTCCACTGGACCTACTATGCCCACCATTGCCGCAGCAAATTTCGAAATCAAGCCTGGACTCATCAGCATGGTCCAGCAAAATCAGTTTGGTGGGCATCCTACTGAAGATCCGGCAAATCATCTGCAACGGTTTCAACAACTTTGTCGAACCGTTAAACATGCCGGCGTCACTCCAGATCAACTCAAAGTCATGTTGTTCGAGTTTTCACTGAGAGATAGAGCCCAAAAATGGTTGAACGATGTGAAAGAAACCGAGTGGAGTGAGATTTCTGCTGCATTTCTGAGAGAGTATTACCCAACCACTAAAACAGCAGAAATCAGAAATAAACTAGCCACGTTTTCCCAAGAGCCTGATGAAACATTAAGGGAAGCGTGGGCTAGGTTTAGAGATTTACAGAGAGAGTGTCCACACCATAATATGGACAAATGGTTCTTGACGCAGACATTCTACAATGGTCTGCAGCCTCAGACGAAGTGTATTGTTGATTCGTCTGCAAGAGGAGTGTTTTTAGACAAGGCAGTTGATGAGGGTTATGAATTCATATCAAATCTTGTAGCCAATGACCATACATCATCTAGGAGTTTGACTAAGAAGGTACTTGAAGTTGACGCTATTTCATTGCTTACATCTCAGATGGCGCAACTAACTCAGCAGCTAATAAAATCTTCTAGTCCGACACCTCCACCTTTGAGTATCAATGCTATGTCTGCAGTAGCACCCATTACCTCATCTTACTGCGAGGTATGTGGTGTTCAGGGTCACTTTGGGCATGACTGTCAGTTCAGTCAATTTCAGATGGAGCAGGCCAATGCCTTCCAACAAAGACCACAACCTTCCCCCCTTCACATAACTACCAAAACCCACAAAACTACCCTAAACCTTCATACCATCAAACCCCACAAAATTTCCAAAGACCACCACCACAAAACTTCCATCATGCCAATAACTTCCAAACTCCACAAAATTTCCACACCCCACCTCCACAAAACAACCCACAAGAGCCTAGCAATTCTGAACTGATGAAACTGATATTGTCTATGCAAAAGGCAAATGAGGAAACAAGGAGGGCTCAAGAGAAGCACATCCAACTTCTCGAGGCTCAAGTTGCTCAGTTGGCAGAATCTAATGCACAGAGGCAGCAGGGACAATTGCCAGGGCAACCAGTTCAGAGAGAACATGTGAATGCCATCACTCTTCGTAGTGGCATTGCATATGATGCCCCTCCAGTGCCCATTGATGAGGTTGCCCCGACTGCAGGGAAGAAGAGAGTGGTAGAGGAAGGAAAAATGAAGAATTCGACGTCTGAAGTCGATTTGTCTGCAGAAGCTGAACAGACAGGGAAGAAAAAGGAGAAGGTTTCTGAAACGCCTTTTACACCAAGGCTACCTTTTCCTCACAGGATGCAACAATCCAAGGTCGATCAGCAGTTTGGTAAGTTCTTTGCTATGGTCAAGAACCTTGAGGTAACAATTCCATTCACAGATTTAATTACCCAAGTGCCTGTTTATGCACAAATTTCTGAAAGACATGATCACTAAGAAAAGAGACTTTGGTGGGGTAGAACGTTTCGCTCTTACTGAAGAGTGTAGTGCTTTTATTCAAAATAAAACCCCACCAAAGTTAAAAGATCCTGGTAGTTTTTCTATACCCTGCCATCTTGGACCTATTTTTATTGATAAGGCTTTGTGTGATTTAGGTGCTTCTGCTTCTGTTATGCCATTGTCTGTTTATAAGAAACTGAACATGGGAGCCCTTAAATGCACACAAATCACTTTACAGATGGCGGATCGTTCTATAAAATACCCTCTAGGTGTTTTAGAGGATGTTCCTGTTAGGGTTGGGAAATTCTATATCCCTGTTGATTTTGTGGTATTAGATATGGATGAGGATGCCCAGATCCCTATTATCTTGGGTAGGCCGTTTTTGTGTACTGCTGGTGCTGTCATTGATGTCAAGTCTGGGTCTTTAACTCTTAGTGTTGGTGATGACAAAGTGATGTTTAAACTGACCAATGCTGTTAAGGCTCCTATGCTTGAACAATCTTTTTGCAGGGATAAGGTTTTAGATGAAGTAGGGGTGGAGAAGGTTCCAATTCCACCTAAGGTTGCCTCACCGTCTGGAGGCATTGTCAAGAACATTTGGAGGAGAAAGATGTTTGATGAGGGTGGCACTCATTGCCAAGCCCCTCCTATTTGAGAGAGGGAGGATTATGGTCGTGCGGGACCTTTATAAACCAGCGCTGTGCGAGAGGCAACTCGTTTTTTTTTTTTTTTTTAATTTTTTATTTCCCTTTTTCTTTTCTTTTTATTTTCCTTCTTTTTGTGAGCGAGAGTGAGGGTACTAACATTGTTTTTCCTCTTAGCATAGTCCTTATCACCTTTTGGCATTGAGGACACCAACAAGTTCAGCTTGGGGGAGGAGTTCTGTTTGTATTCCCTATCTCTTTTACTGCTTTCTAGGATGGATTTACTGCTTTCAAAATTACTGAAAAAATCAAAAAAAATTTGGTTTTGTATTCCCTATCTCTTTTACTGCTTTCTAGGATGGATTTACTGCTTTCAAAATTACTGAAAAAATAAAAAAAATATGGTTCCCATGACTGGTTTAGTTGCCTCCCTGTGCCCCTTTTTGTGCTCTATTTGAAATTGATTTGACTTTGTTTTCTAGATAGCTGGGCATTTGTGATGTTGAGGCTTTGATTTGATGTTTGATTGCTATGATTTCGAGCATTTTTGGATTATATTAGACCACTTTGTGCTGCATACCTGAATTGGTTAGACTGTGAGGCCTCTTTGTAGCCTATTGGATTCATATTATTATCCAGTCTATTCTTGTGTGTTAGTTCCTCTTTAGTGGATTGATCTTGACTTTGACTTCGTACTCGTCTGATTTTAGATGACTTGTAGCATGTGCTGTGATAGAGGCGTTCTTTTGTCTTATTCTTGAGCTTCAGAGTGAATTTTTGATATACTTTTATCCTCCTTAGCCCCGCTGAGCCTAATGACTTGTTTCGTGTTACTTAAACCCCTATTATGAGCCCAAAGCCTTCACTTGATATTATTCCAAGCCTAGCTTGGGGGAGCTTTTGTATGGGTTGAGTTTGAGATTGGTTTGTTGGTTTAGTTTGGTTTTTGAGGAATCTAAAAGTGTATTTGCTGTGGTTTGAGAGTGAGAAAGAGAAAAGAAAAAGCAAGTTTAGAGTTGCGTGAATGAAGTTCAGAAAAATGAAAGAAAAATGAAATGAAAATTCAAAAGAATTCTAGTTCTTTCATTCAAGTACGTTCATAAAAGAATATTCGCTCCATTGCTAGGAAATTGGGTTTGTTATGCGCTTTTCATTGATTTATGAGAGTTGGGTTATTTTACATGATTTTATGGTGATTGTTGGGAGTTGTAAAGGCCATCTTAGGCCTTGTTTGAATGGTTTATTCTCCCCCTTTCTTGGTTTTTCCACCACATTACCCAAAAGTATCCCCTACCTCTCACCTAAGCCCCATTACAACCCTATAAAGTCCTCTTGAGCTCGTGTCTGCAATGTTCATTTGATTGATTTCGAGTTAGTTTGTCAAAGTTAAAGAGTATTTCTGCTAATTGAGTCGACTTGACTAGGATGAGCGTCATTGAACCTTCTTAAACACATGAGAGTGTGAGTGGGAAGGGTACTTATGGTCGGGTTGGTGAGTGTTCGGGCACATTCTTTGCCTGCCACAAAATTGAGAGGAGTGACACCCTTGTGAGTACCTTTTTAGGACTTGTATGCTTTGTGGATGCTTGAGTTTGATAAACTGCTTGAATGATTGGTGGTTGGATGGATTTGATGAGCCAAACTTGAATTATGCCTGCTTGAACGATTCTTAGTCTTGAAAATATTTTGAGCTTTGATTTGTTTTTATCTTTGGGGTGAGGTAGTCTATTCCATGTTCATGTGCTGTTTGCTTGAGGACAAGCAAAGGTTTAGCTTGGGGGAGTTTGATATCACGTATTTATATAGAGTTTTCTCCCTAATTTACAAGCTAATTTGTGCGTCATTGGAGCTCTTGGGAGCATTTTGTGCTAACTATCGTATGTAGTTGTGGTTTCGTGTTTTAGTATTGAATTGCAGGTTTTATGGAGTTTTCTCCTTATTCCCGAGCCTTTTGTAAGCATCCACGGCTTTACGAGATATTACGAGGCCCGTAGGATGGCTTGCGAGCTTTATGGATAGTTTAGGAGGTCCCAAGACCCCTAAACGTGAAGATTAGAGAGCCAAGGAGTCAAAGGAGTTTTCCGTGCACTGATCGGGCAGAAATGGCCCGATCGGGCGAAGTATTTATGATCGGGTATGAAAGTTGCGGACCCGATCGGGCGATGTTTGCCCGATCGAATCGGGCGAGGAAGCATGTCCCCAGACCCGATCGGGTGACTACCGCCCGATCCGATCGGGTGGAGTGCTGCTTGGTCTCGTTGCGGTGCTACAGGCGAGGGGAACACGTTGGCCCAAGTTGTAGCCAGACCCGATCGGGTGGCAGCCTCGGGCCAGATCGGGTGGGCCGCTTTTCTCGCCTTATTGATGCACTGCTGCTGCCAGAGCCCAGAAGTGAAGGTGGGGGAATTTGTATGTGGACCCGATCGGGTCTGGTGCTTTAATCGCGCTTTTTCACTTTTTGTTTCCGTTTTCAGTGAACTTGAGGGGGTATTATAAATACCTTTTCCTCATTATTTAGAGAGCTATCTTTTATTCATCTTTTATTAGGTTTTAGACTAGTTTTATTCTTCATTGCTTTTAGTTTAATTCAAACACTTTAGATTAATTTAGAGGTGATCAAACCTATTTCGATTTCAATAAAAGTTCCTGCTTTCCGTCAATTGGTACTCTTCTCTACTCTAATCTCTTTTATTATTATTAATTGCTTAGTTTATTTATTCAATTATTCATGATGCAATTGTTAGGGTTTCATATTAGTCTTATTGTTGTCAATTCAATTATGAGTGAGTAGTTCTCTTTCTAGGGTGTTAGATAGGAAAGCCATGTTTATACCATGATTGTGATTTAGCTTTCTTTCAATTTCTAGGGCTTGATTAGGGTGATTGTGATGTGGTTTGTTCTTATTGAGTAATTAATGTCAGTGTACAATTTCATTGATTGCTTGTGGTTAATAGTTGTTTGCACAGATCCGTCTTACGACTAGAGGCCTAGGACACGTCAGTAGTTCTGATTACGTTAGTGAACATGCGGCGTATGTTGAACTATGAGCGTTGAGTCTTAACCATAGCTCAACATAGGCTCTAATCCCCCGACACTTGACTTAGGTTTTGATAGTAGTTGACCCTATTTGATTGGTATAAGCATGGTGGACCGACCTAATACCCTAGACTTTTATTCCATAGTTTAATCCTCGATTTATTCAGTCTTCCGTAGTCTGTTCTTTAGTTTAATTAATTCCTTCCTGATTTCATCTGGAGTAGCTGAATTGGTTGAATATTGATTTAGAAACTCTGTCTCCCTGTGGATTCGACCCTGCTTCCACTGACTACCTAGTTAGAGGTCCGTAGGTTTATTTTTGATTAGGTGATACGACTAAAACCTATCAACCACCACCCCAGACGCGACACCTCACTCCAGCCCCGACACTTCCCACAGACCACCACCACCACCCCAGACCTGACACCCCACGCCAACCCCTAAAACCTCGCCAGATCTACAGGAAATAGGAGAAAACGTCAGCGACGGAGAGAAAAGGAGAGGGCGCCGGCGACAAGGAGGTTGAGATATGTTGGCAGCAGCGAGGAGGATGGGTCGAAAAAAATAACTACGGCGGTATGCCGGCGGTTTGGACCGAAGTGAAGGCCGGAGGGGAGGGGGAGAGGGGAGAGAAGGAAAGAAATTTTCTTTTACCAAACAACATTTTTCAACAAAGGGTTTTGCTTTCCTTACCCCTCCAACCCCTTTCATGATTCATTTTCCCTTACCCCTTGAGAACCAAACGCCCCCTAAATATCTTAGAGAGAAAGAAGTTAGGGGGTAAAAATCATATTTACGAGGCTGAAAAGGTTCTTGTAAAATATAATATGTTTATACATTCTAATTTGAACTTCATCTGCTGGATTTTAATCATTTTTTCGTCTCCTTAATCCAGGATCAACAAAGAGGTTGCTTGAATCAACATCTTTATAGTTTAATTTGATTTTTGTATCATATTGTGAGATCTAAAAATATTAAATTAAGTAACAAATTTTCTGGGCATGGTACACAATTCTAGGTAAGCTCACAAACTGTATTCATCCAAACTACGAGATTTGACCTACCTTTCTAATTGGTACAAAAAGTTTTACTTACATAATTAGACTACTTGATCTATCGATCTACAATGCATAGCCTTCAGAGAGAATATCTTCAATTCTTTTATTAATATCAATTCTATAGACTATGCACATTGGGATGAATTTGACTAGATTTCTTATGACTTAACTTTTTCTATATAATAATGAGGATTTGTGGTAAAAATTTGTTTGACGGTATAGTGTTTTTGTGCATTAATTTTGTAGCGGAAGACGCCAAACTTACTAAAGAATTGGTTTAGAGTAAAACGTTTGACAAAGACTTTACATATATGTTGTTTTTAAGAAAGAATTAAGAGAGAACATGGACATCATAAAGACATAAACTGAAATAAAGTGAAGACAAATGTAACTGTATTAAGTATGCAACCATGATACAGAAATTTGTAAAATCCACACAATCAGCAATCAGGTAATACAGGAAATTGGACGATATGTAAATGTAACCACAAATAAATCAATCAACAACTTATCAAAATCATTAGAAACAAATGCCACGAGATGCTTCATGCTTGTGCCATAAACAAGATGAAAACACACTATTCGAGTAACAATATATATAAATAATGGAAGATCAGGAACTGCATGGTTTTCAATTCTTTGCCAATGAGAAAACGAATGCAACGAGGCCAACGATCAGCGCTGGAATGGGAACAAGTGAAGTTGAAGCATTATGATCACCGTGACCACTATGGTCGTGATCGTCGTGGTTGGGGCTCGGTGCATGGTCGTGCCCGTCGTGGCCTTCAGCAGTAAAAGCAGCCACAACCATGATAATCAAACAGGCAGCTAATAGGTAAGATATTGCCCGAGAATAAGCCATGGCAAAAAAGAATAAGCAACTTCTAATATTATTGTTGGGATTGAATGGTTATGAAAGTTATGTGTTAATTCCTTGTATTATGTAATATGCGTTGTTTCATTCCTTTTTATAGCATAAGTATAAATTATAATATGCTATGTCGACAATATGTGTTAAACTGATTGTACTGAATTAAATTTGTACTTGCAGCTAGTGTGTACTACAACAAGACTTAGTTTGCATTATCTCACAATTGTATTAATTAGTGTGTTATAGTATATTATTGGAGTGTCTTGTTTATGAACTAAAATACCAAATTGAGCGTTGACTTACGATCATAATGAATAAATTTATTCCAAAAGGTTGTTGTCACTTCCAAAATGCACCCCTAATACTTGAAACAACTAAAAAAATACTTAAAGGATTTATATTTTGAAAAAACCAACTTAAGGGCTATTTTGCGAAGAGCTTTAATCTTTTTTTTTTACTTGCAAAACACTTATTTATTTTCTCAGAAAACTGCCATAAATGACCTAAGAGGTCGCGAAAGGGTGCCAAAGTAAAGGTTCGTTAAGTTGAATTAAATTTTAGGCGTTGACTTGCATTTTCTTGTTATGATTTTTTTTCTTTTTTATTTTGTCAGTCTCCTTGCCCTCCTCCTCGTTCAAATTCATTTTCCCTCGTTGTCTTTCCGTCTTTTGTTTTTACTTCATCCAAAATACAATACGGGTTACTGTTTTGGGCTAAAATTCGCCCTCACGTGACAAAGAGCACGCTGTAAATTCACATTAAAATAACAGACCAATGGCACGTCGAAGACACGTGATTCAGGACGTGTGAAGAATTGAAGACCAAGTCCAAGCCTGGATAGATATTGGACGCCTAATATTTGGGAAGTACTTAGGGTGAATTTCTATCCGTTAAGGATCTAGTTAGGTTAATTGACGGCCATAACGCACTTGTGTAATTAGTATAAATACTTAGCTGATCTCATTGTATTACTCACGGCATTTTTGCTATTATCAACTCACTGCTTTACATTATCATACGCTCTTGCTTATTGTTTTCATATTATTTAAACCGAGGTTATTGAATTGTTGGCCTTACAACTTCCTCTCGACGAATTTCCCATCTATATTAAATTCGTCCAAAATAATTTGACGCCCACCGTGGGGCCAACGATTCTGAAATAGCCTCAAATAAACCGCATAATCACCACTTTCACAGAACAAATTCCCATGGAAAACCAAGCTACCAGCCTCGCTGAAATTAACTAGAGGTTCGACATGATGGCCGAACGACTGGCTCAAATGGACGCCCTGAAAGCACGCGTCTCTGAAATGGATTCCCTGAAAGAAAAGATGTCGATCCTGCAACGTGAGAACGACGCCCTGCGCTCTCAAATCCAATATGTGGCGTCCATTGCCTCGACCCGAAATCCGTCAATCGACGTGATACCAGTGAAGTGTCCCGTCGCCTTAGCCTGGAGGAACGCCTTCCATCACCCCCACCTCATTATTTGATTACTACTATCCCTCACGACTATGGACGCCTAATGTCAGCCGACTCGCCCATACTGGAACAGGTGGTGGACCTACCACCTCTGCGGCCAACCGTTGCTAGGACCGAGCAAGCGCCCCTCATCGCCCCTGCTATCACCTTTGAGGTTTCAGACGTGATGACGACCCCAATCAGGTCGTCACCGGTATTCCGTCCAGCAACGACTCCTCCATCAGCACCCAGAAGACTCAATTCCAACAGAGACATGCTGGTCAGCAATAGGCCTGGGCGTTCCGTCACTTTCAGGACGCCCAATCAAAACGTCTCTACTAGCCTTTCGCCAGCGACGCCTCCCGTCCCAGAGGCGTACCACCGTCTCGAGCAGAAGGTCCAGATGCTGCAGTCCCTCATCAACAAAATTCCAGGCGTCCCGACCCCAATGAAAGAAGCCTTGCCCGACAGCTATGCAGATTCGCCATATTCAGAGTGCATCGACGTAGTGGACATCCCCAAAAGGTTCTCTACCCCCAATATGAAGCTCTATGACGGGACGACGGATCCAGACGAGCACATCGTCCAATACAAACACCGAATGATGACCATTCCCATCCCGCGAGAAATGAGAGAAGCTTGTCTTTGCAAAGGCTTCGGGTCCACTCTATCTGGCCCCACCCTTCAATGGCTGATCACCCTTCCTAACGGGAGCATTTCCAATTTTGCTGAGCTCTTCAATATGTTCAATCAACAGTTCGCCAGCAGTCGCAGCCTGGAGAAGCAGACCAGCGACTTGTACCGAGTCGTCTAGAAGCAGAATGAGACGCTCAGAGAGTACCTGAACAGGTTCAACAGGGAGAAGTTGTCCATCCCGCGATGTGACATAGCCACTGCCATAGAAGCATTCCGACAAGGACTATTCGGCGACAGCGACCTTTACAAGGATCTAACGAAATATCCTTGTTCTACTTTTTAAGATGTGCAGGAAAAAACTCTAGCTCAGATCAGGTTGGAAGAAGACCTCGACTCGAGGAAGGAATTCTCAAGCTACGACAGATCCAATCGGAAAGCCGCCTTCAAAAAACGGCCCGACACCAGATACAAGCCCTATGGACGTGCCAACGACGAAGCACAGGTAGCCCTGGTCGACGACGAGAGCGACAACTGGAAGGAGAGCCCAGACTTGCAACCACAGATCCAAGAGTACAACTTCTGCGTTGACACGTCAGGTCTAGTCAAGCACCTGATGAACATGGGAGAAGCCGTCAGGTGGCCCGGGAAGTCTAGCAAACCAGGAGACAAAAATGATCCAACGAAATGGTGTGACTATCATCAAGACATCGGCCACCTGACCGATGAATGCGTCGCCCTGAGAAGAGAAGTAGTTTACCTGCTACGCGCAGGACATCTCAAAGACGTCATGTCTGACAAAGCCAAGAACACGATGACAAGAGAACAAAATTCTTCTAAACTCAAACCTCCTCCTCCTCCTGTTCCTATTAAAACTGTTAATGTAATAACTGGTGGATCTGATGTTTGTGGTTTAACATATTCTGCAGCGAAACAACACGCCAAGGAATGCAGCATGGAAAAGCCGATCCTCAAGCCAAGAAAGGCGGCATATGACGACCAGCCAATCACGTTTGATGAATCAGACGCAGACGACGTTTCAGACGTCCACCACGACGGATTGGTGATCTCACTGACCATAGGGAACTGCTTGCTCAAGAGGATCCTCGTCAACAACGGGAGTTCCGCCAACATCATCATCCTAGACGCCCTAACAGAAATGGGTTTAGGCCTGGAGGACATCACCAAAAAGTCTACAGTCCTTGTGGGATTCAGCGGAGAGTCGAAAAGCACAGTTGGCGAAATCGCCTTGGCCACATACGCTCAAGGAGTCAACCTCCAGGTAAGGTTCTTCGTAATTGACTGTAAATCGTCTTATAACGTGATCTTGGGCAGGCCTTGGATACACGAATGCGAGCTGTTACCTCAACCTACCACCAGACGATCAAGTTCCCGACGAAATGGGGGATCTAAGAGATCAAAGGCGACCAAAAGATAGCTAAGGAGTGTTACAAAGCGACACTGAAGCCTTCTAAGGCAGACGGACAGGTTGCATAGCAATTACAGGATGGCCAACGAGACGACGGTTACAAGGAACCAGAGCCCGAAAAATTAGACGAAGTCGTCTTGGACCCGGCCAAACCTGAGCAGGTGGTTCACATTGGAGCTGACATACTAGAGGACGTCAGAAAAGAATTGATAGATTTCCTAAGGGAAAACGCAGACTGTTTTGCATGGACGCACGACGACATGCCAGGTATTTGTCCGGAAATCATTACGCATAAGTTAAATGTTGACCCTACTTGCAAACCTGTCAAACAGAAACATCGGAAATTCGCCCCTAAAAGGAACAAAATAATGGACGACGAAGTCCAAAAACTCCTCGAAACGGGGAAAATACGAGAGGTCCAGTACCCCGACTGGCTAGCCAACGTCGTAGTGGTGAGCAAGAAGAACGGTAAGTGGCGTGTTTGCATTGATTTTACTGACCTTAACAGGGCATGCCCCAAAGATCCGTTTCCCCTGCCACATATCGACGCGATGGTAGACGCAACAGCCGGGCATGAGATGCTCTCATTCATGGACGCCTTCAATGGTTACAACCAAATACTGATGCATCCACAAGACCAGGAGAAGACAGCCTTCGTCACCAGTCGAGGTACTTTCTGTTATAAAGTTATGCCTTTCGGACTAAAAAACGCAGGGGCAACGTATCAAAGGTTGGTCAACAAGATGTTCGAGAAACAATTGGGCAAGACAATAGAGGTGTACATAGATGATATGCTGGTTAAGTCGACCAAATCCGCAGACCATATCGAGCACCTCCGGCAATCTTTCGAAGTATTGAGGAAACACAACATGAAGCTCAACCCCTCCAAGTGCTCCTTCGGAGTATCCTCCGGGAAGTTCCTAGGCCACGTCGTAACGAAAAGAGGGATCGAGGCAAGCCCAGACCAGATCAAAGCCATCATCAACCTCCAGTCCCCTAAATCCGTCAAAGACGTCCAAAAGCTGACAGGACGAGTTGCCGCACTCAACAGATTCATTTCCCAGTCGTCGGACAAATGTAAGTTGTTTTATGACGTTCTGCCCAAAAATAAACGTTTTGAATGGACAGATAAGCACGAAGACGCATTGGAAAAATTGAAGAAGTACTTGACGCAACCTCCCCCTGTTAGTCAAACCTGTCGACGGCGAGCCATTGTACCTCTACCTGGCCGTCACAGACATAGTGGTTAGTGTTGTCTTTGCCAGAGAAGAAGATGGAGTACAGCACCCCGTCTATTATGTAAGCAAGTCACTGCTCAATGCTGAAACGAGGCATTCTCAACTCGAAATATTGGTTCTAGCACTTATAGTAGCTTCTACTGAGTTACGTCCTTATTTCGAATGTCATAGAATTGTTTTGCGTACTAACTATCCCATGAGAACTATCATGAGGAAACCTGACCTCGCAGGAAGCATGACTAAATGGTTCATGCAACTAAGTGGTTACGACATATCTTACGAACCCAGAACCGCCATCAAATCGCAGGCCCTAGCCGATTTCGTCGTAGACTTCTGCCCACAGCTCGAACCGGAAGCGATCAACGAAGTAAGAAAACTAGACTGCGCTGACGGATGGAAAGTGGATCCTGTTCACCGACGGTGCATCCAACATGCGAGGAACAGGCCTGGGCGTCGTCCTCACATCTCCCCAAGGAGACGTGATTTCCCACTCAGGTAGGTGTGAGTTCCAGGCGACCAACAACGAAGCTGAGTACGAAGCACTGATCGTAGGACTCACGACGGCCAAAGACATGGGAGTAAAAGACCTCGAGGTAAATAGTGACTCTTTATTGATAATCTGCCAAATTAACGGTTCCTATGCAGCTAAAGACCCAAAGATGACGGCTTACCTGGAAGTCGTCCAACGACTAACAAAGTACTTCGACAAATGCCAATTCCAACAAGTACCTCGTGAACAGAACTCACACGCCGACGCCTTAGCCGGACTGGGGGCAGTGATCAAAGATCCAAATATAGCCAGCATACCCATTATTCATCTATTGCACCCAGCTATAGAGAAAGGCGTCTTCCCGGTCGACGAGCTGACAACCGACGGCGACGATTTGAATAGCTGGACCAAACCTTACAAAGACTGGCTGCTACATGACATCCTACCAGCCGACAAAAAAGAGGCAAAAGCCTTCAAGGTAAGGGCGTCTCGCTTTTTTATAATTGACGGTATACCTACGTTGCCTCGAGCCAAACGAAGCCCAACAAGTGCTGAAAGACATACACGATGGCGTGTGCGGAAATCATTCTGGGGGAAGGAGCCTGTCTCTCAAAGCCCGACGCCTTGGATACTACTGGCCGACGATGAAACAAGATTCGACAAAGTACGCCAAACGATGCAAAGCATGCCAAATACACGCCGCCATCATACATCAGCCATCAGAAGTGTTGCATCCCGTTCTCTCGCCATGGCCATTCATGAAGTGGGGGATGGACATAGTAGGCAAGCTACCCCAAGCACCAGGACAACGAGTCTTCATGCTGGCCATGACCGACTACTTCTCCAAATGGGTCGAAGCATAACCATTCAGAACCATCAAAGACAGGGAGGTAATTTCTTTTATCAAACGCAACATTCTTTGCAGGTTTGGAATCCCTAGTGAGATCATATGCGACAACGGGGCCCAGTTCATAAGTAAGAAGACCTAAAGGTTCTGCGACCAGTGGAATATCAAACTATACAAGTCAAGTCCAAGGTACCCCCAATCAAATGGACAAGCAGAGTCAAGCAACAAGATTGTCATCAACAACTTAAAGAAACGACTAGAAAAAGCGAAAGGAAAATGAGCTCAGGAACTCCCCTTGATCTTATGGTCAGACAGGACGACAACAAAAAATGCCACTGGACAGACCCCCTTTTGTCTAGTGTACGGTTGCGACGCCGTCGTACCTCCTGAGGTAAGTATCCCTACAGCTCGATATGGTTTAATGACGTCTGACTGTAATGACCAGGCACTCAGCCATGATCTAGATACCGTCGACGAAGTACGCGACATAGCCAAGGTAAGGATGGCTTCCTATCAACAAAGGGTAGCAAGAAGTTACAACCAGAACGTCAGGTTAAGGACATTCCAGCTAGGAGATTGGGTCTTGCGCAAAGTATTCCCTAACACCAAGGACCCAAACAACAGGAAACTCGCGCCAAACTGGGAAGGGCCATATCAAATCAGTAAGGTAGTAGGCCAGGGGGCATACGCGCTCATAGATGAGCAAGGTCGCCCTATTCGGCGATGTTAGAATGCCCATAACCTCAAGCTGTACCATTTCTGAATACCCTCTCTTTGTTTAATTCTTTCTTAGTTATCATACTTCGTTTTTTACTTTTTGTTATGTCTTTCCTTTTTGTATTTTTTCCTTCGACACATACTGACTTGAGCGTCGGAGGGCCGTTGGTCGAAAAACCAACGGCCAGCCCGTTTATCATGACGGTTCGACAGAGACGAACAGGCCACCAATGAAACGTCGCTATACGACGGACGACATCCACGTAAGTAAAATTGAGCCTCAGGTATGTTAACTCAACCTTAACACAACTTGTTCTCACATTTCTTATAAATGCCTACTGACTTGAGCGTCGGAGGGCCGTTGGTCGAAAAACCAACGGTCAGCCCGTTCTCTTTACGACCAACCCTGCAGGACCCAACAACTTTGACGACAAACTATGACGTTGAAGTGGTTAGTCCATCGACTTACTCCATAGTACGCCTTTCATATCCTTTGTGAATTACTTTTCATAAAACGACCATTACTGACTTGGGCGCCGGAGAGCCGTTGGCTTGTCCAACGGCTTAGTCCCCCCATTCTTCTTGATAACTTCTGTTAAAACAGGAATAGCAAAACACACGGTAACTGCTACGACGCAGTACAAAGCGTACAAACAACGAGCCTCTTCCCCCAGCAGGGAAAGGAATCATACAAACTACGACAGGCTGCGCAGCACATACGAATGTACGAACGACATACGAGATATACATAAACATGCAGGGATATGAACATGCAAAAACACAGCTACATACGACATGCATAATGTACCAAAGCACCAAACGTTCGTCAAACACCTACGCAAAAACTACCATCCAAAGACCTACGCAAAAAAACCATTATCCAAGCAAACACCAACTGATTATCCAAATCCGAATCATTATCCCAACCAACTAAGCGGACGCAGCTGCAAAAAAGCATTATCTAAAAATCCAAAGCGAACCAACCAAAATACCTAACTCTTTGCAGTTTTCTCAAGGACCCCAGGCGCCGGTACTTCCGTCGCCTGAGCTGAGTGGACGGCCCCTTCGTCTACCAAGATTTCCTCTGCATCCATCCCATGAGCAGCGCCAGCAAAGTCCTTCTCGAACGTCGCTATGTCCTCGTCGGGCTTCCACTCGACGTGACGTCCTTCCTTAAATTCCTTCATTAGCTCAGCCCTTGTCTTCCACGTATGGAATCCAGCCGCATCCTCCACCTCAATCTTCAGCCTCTCCACCTCCTCCTCTAAATCTTTAGACTTAGCTCGCTCAAACTGCG
Source organism: Patellifolia procumbens (assembly GCA_947645195.1). Lineage (NCBI taxonomy): Eukaryota > Viridiplantae > Streptophyta > Magnoliopsida > Caryophyllales > Amaranthaceae > Patellifolia > Patellifolia procumbens. The sequence continues at coordinate 181,509 of CANSGD010001379.1, read as the reverse complement.
TCTGCTCTGTGGCAATCTGAAGCCGCAGCTTTAGAGATTTCTCCACGTCCGCCAGACGTTTCATTTCAACCTCTAAGCTTGCAACCTTCTGGATGCCCGCCAAGCTGGCCTGAAGACCCTGTTACACGAGGGATGTTGTTTAAAAAAGGCATAGATAGAGCAAGCAATGAACAAAGCTGAACGATACGTACCCTAAACAAACAAACAACCTCGTCCGCAAGAACGTCGGACAGCGAGGCAGTATCCCATCCTGCCTGAGCAGCAGGAAACAAAAGCTTCTGAACGTCGGGGAGTGTCTCCCTCTTCGACGGCGATCAATAATCAGTAGGGAGTACTTCCTTTTTCCCGTCGAAGACGACGACGGGGTCAACGGTATAGGTGGAGGGACATTGGGAGATCGAGGCGTCGGCGCGACGGAAGGACTTCCTCCGACAGGGTTACGAGAGCGACGACGAGCGAGCAATTCCTGAGCCGATAAGTTGGCCGCGACGGACCTGGTGGTCCTAGTGGTCCCTATCACCAAAAATGATTCCGTCAAAATATACAACCAATCTCCAAGAAACAGAAAAGACGAACTGAGGCCAGAACTTACCACTAGACATTGGCGATTCCGATACGAACTCGGTCTTCTTGACTTCAGCCGACGGGGTCGCAGCAGCGGGAGGAGGCACCAATATCTGGATGTCGTCCTCGTCGTCTTCTTCCTCTATGCTAATAGGAAAAGTCCTTTATGCCTCCGGCAACTGCAGGAGCCTTTCGGTCACGTCTTGCGACTCCGGACGAGGAACAAACAACTTCGACTCAAAATCTGCAGATTCACAAGAGTGAGAACGTTAACAAAACAAGAAAACCCAAAAATCTGCACAAAAGATTAGCAAGTACCTTTCACGATCCACTCAGATCTAAAAACCTTCCCTTCTTCGCCCAAACTTTTCCTTTATACTAAGAAAAACCTCTCCATCCAACCCCTGTCATTGGCATCTATTTTGGTGACAAGGGCGGTGCGACCTTTCTCAATCTCAAATTAATCGTACCCTTACCCACCGTCTTTACAGAGTAAGAGTAGGCCAGATCTTGCACCAGGAAGTCAATTTCGGTTTTCATTGATAAGATTTCTAAGGACCTTAAGATGCGCCAGACTTGTGGCATCATCTGACAGACGGCCACCGGCACCGCTTCTAAGAAAGAACGGACTAAAGAAGAGAAAGGGAACCTATACCCTAGATTGAAGGGGTACTCGTAAAGAGTAAACCGCCCTTTACAGAAAAAATTCGGCCGATGATCAGGCTGGGGCAAACGCATGTTTACCGTAAGAGGAAAACTGTTGTTTTTCGCTAAGTGAAGTAGATCCAAGTCACTCATGTTACAGGGCCTTGAGTTCTTTTCTTCCAGAATCCCTCGAGGGGCGAACTCTGGTTCGTCGTCATCCGACACTTTAGGCCGGCTCATTTTATATCTAATTCTTCTTGCATCCAGTTTTTTAGGTGTTATTATAGAGAAGAAGAGATATGGACAACCGGAAACAACAAAGGAAAAGCAAAGAGAAGAAGAAAGAGAGTACCTGGTTCAGCGGGTGAGGAGGATGAAGAATGATTTGATATCTCTTTAATTTCTTCCATTTAAACACTCCAACTGCTGACATTCAAGTGGTGCGGTTCCCAAGACTTCAAATTTCCCTCCTCTTTTTATTCTCTCAACTGTTGCTAAGAGAGGGAAATTGGGGGCAATTGTTGTGGGCTAAAATTCGCCCTCACGTGACAAAGAGCATGCTGCAAATTCACATTAAAATAACAGACCAATGGCACGTCGAAGGCACGTGATTCAGGACGTGTGAAGAATTGAAAACCAAGTCCAAGCCTGGATAGATATTGGACGCCTAATATTTAGGAAGTAGTTAGGGTGAATTTCTATCCGTTAAGGATCTAGTTAGGTTAATTGACGGCCATAACGCACTTGTGTAATTAGTATAAATACTTAGCTGATTTCATTGTATTACTCACTGCATTTTTGCTATTATCAACTCACTGCTTTACATCATCATATGCTCTTGCTTATTGTTTTCATATTATTTAAACCGAGGTTATTGAATTGTTGGCCTTACAACTTTCTCTCGACGAATTGCCCATCTATATTAAATTCGTCCAAAACAGTTACTACCTCCGTTTTTTTTAATATGTATGTTTGCTTTTACGCACGGACCAAGGAAAAAGTGAAAAAGTAAGAGATCAGAAGGTTAGTAAATTTAAGGAAAAAGTGAAAAAGGTAGAGAGAAGGAAAGAAAAAGTAGGAAAGAAGTGTAATAATTAGGTGGGTCAACATTCAATTTATAGTAAAACATACATATTAAAAAAAACGGAGGGAGTACTTCATTTTTTTATATAAGTTTAGTGTCATAGATAAGGCAATAATCCAAAAGAGTAGCTACATCAGAATACGAGTTGGTCTTATGAGATATTGGCTAATTTTAAGTTAAAATTAGGTAACAACCCAAGTCCAATAGAATAGAAAGAAGAAAATGAAGCACCTTTTCAATAAAGTGATGGGCTTTTTGAATAAGGTAATGGGTTTAAGTTAGTCTAATTTTAATATAAAGTTAGACCACCTCTATTAATAACTTTCGCTATTATACTGCCAAAGACATTGTTAGATGAAGCACTAAACCATAAGAAAGAAGACTACTAATAAAATGCTGCAGGATAGAAGATCCTTGCCACAAAAGATAGAGTTTCTACGAAAAACAGAGAAATAAAGAAGAGAGAATTAAGAATTCAGAGATAGAAGATAGAAGAGGAAAGAGAGAATTCTTATTATTGTAATTGATATTCTTTACAGAGGTTAGCATTAAGTATCTACTAGTATCATATGCACGCGATGCGTGCGAATGAGAAATAATAAAGTTAAATGAAGCTAGTTAAAATCCAAAAAGTGAAGAAAAATTTAAATCTTTGTGCTTTAAAATCGTCTACCCTTTCCTAAATTCGTAAGTGTTTTCTTCATTGTTCTGCACCTCTCCTCTCATAGAATAAAGATACAATTGTGTAATAAAAGTAAACATTGCAACATAAGCATTTACTCAAGAGATAAATGTATTTTTTATCGTGTTTAAATCTCTGTAAATATTGGTTTGTCATACCCTTGTAGCATTCAAATCAAACTTTTAACATACAATTTTCTATTTAATATGTATTGTTAAATTTTTACCTTCATTTTCTTATACAACTATATCTTAAAATTTCTCTACTCTCTACTTTTATTTTTCACTGCAATCATTCTAGTCCGTGGAGTGGAGTTAGAAGTTTTTAATGTAACCCAATCATTTTCCAAAAGTTTTGAGGAGTAACGTTACATATTTAGGAATTTTCTAAAATATTAAAATTTTTATCAAATTCCTAAAAGCTTGTTTAGTAAAACCACCAAGAAGGCAAGAACCACTCATCCAAACATATCAGGTTGCTCAATTGTTAGGTGAAGCCACAAATAAAATATGCAAACATCAATTCATATAAATGTTTTTCTAATATTATACTGTAACGAAGTAGATATGTGTTGGAAGAGATATGCGTTGGAAGAGAGAGCAGTTACTTTTTTTGTTTAAAAAATGTGAAAGTAATTATTTAATTTTAGGAGATGTTTTGAACTTGAATGTGGTTTTTTCTTTTTGATTAGTTTTTTTGTTTCCTAATTTATTTTTGTTTACTTTTTTCAAAATTCAAAATTTAAACGAGTGATGGTATTTTTTTATTTTTTGTTTCTATTTTTGGTGTCCCCCACCTCTTGGCTTATAGAATAGAGATAGATTCACTCATTGGTAAAACAGAAAAACAAACTATTACAAACTCCCTTGATAAAAGGAGCTAACTAAAGTGGTTATTTCCCTCCAAGAATCAAGATACAACTAACTGCATTATTACTCTGACCTCTAACATACTTTCCCCCTTATAAAAGACTTATCCTAAATAATCTGTGTGACGTAAAAGTTAGGGTATGAAGTTTCAAAAGATAATGCATTCTCCCACAAAGCCTAATGGTCTCCAAAGCCTTCCCATTGAACCATATACTAAGTGACAGCTTAGTGCTCGAGAAACATTCGCTTCAGAATTGCTTTAAGCTGAACCACGATGGGATCAAATCGACCCTCGAACCAAAGAGGAAGGTGAACTGCTATGGGTAAAGTACCATTAAACTTTTTAAGTTGAGATGAATGAAAAACATCATGTATCTGAGCTTCAAGTTACCCTCCCATTTCCTGTCCATAATTTGAAAAGCACCAAAGTTCTTCCAAGCAAATTTATGGTTTGTTCTATGTTGCATTGTTGTTGTCTATAAAGATGCAACTTCAACTAGAATAGGGCTGTTAAATTTCATAATTGGCCTGGACCACTCCCACATAAGGAAGAGAGAGAACCCATTTACAAAGTTAGGATGGTTCCAACCCGAAATCAATTGGTGATAGGTGGAGTAACTTCCAACCTTATAAGGTGAATAACTCTCCTCTTTTATTACAATAGTATATCTGCTCTACACATTGCTCACAACTCTGTTTTTTCATGAGTGCACGAAACATATTGAAGTTGACTGTCACTACATGCGTGATGCAATACGAGATGGTCTCATTGCTATTCATCATGTACTTACTCATCCGCAGCTTGCTGATATCTTCACGAAATCTCTTGCCAAACAACAGTTTCTTCACCTATTGAGCAAGTTGTGCATTTCTAATTCGCATGCTCCAGCTTGAGGGGGTTATTGGACCATGTCATTGTGTATTAATGATGTAATGATGTAATTAGTCAGTTGGGTTAAATAGGCCTAAATACTCTTAATCATAACTTATATATGTACGTTAAACATTTAAAAAATTTCCTACTATGAACTCTCTAGGACTCTATCATACCTATGTTGACCAGTTTAACTCTTCATTCTTCCTTAGGCTCTAGTCGCATGATACTTCAAGTTGTTAATTATAGCTTCCCTATTAACCAAGCTTCTGTCTACCATCTCATTCATGGACTCTCCAGTATTCCTATCCCCATTCCCGCCCCATCACCCATGGCGGGGAAAATCTTGTCTCCATCCCCGCCCCAACGGGGACAAGATAAAATATATCCCCGCCCCATCCCCAATTTATTAGGGTTAAGGGAGAGGGAAAACAAAAGTTTAAAAGTAATTATGGATTTTAGTCTTTGGGCCTTTGGAAAATGAAAGTATCAAATGAAAGCAGTAAACAACTAATACAATTTAGGATTTTAGGCATTTGGAGAATACCTATGGCGGGGCTCAGACGGGGTGGACGGGGCGGGTGGGGATGGGGCGGGGCGGGCGTAGATGGGGCGGGTATGGACTAACATCCACCCTCGCCCCATTACCCATGGCGGGGATGGTTTTCATCCCCGCCCCATCCCCCGCGAAACCCTCCCCCATCCCCACCTAACTGTGCGGGGCGGGTCTCCACAAAACCCGCCCCATTGACATCCCTACTCTCCAGTCTCCAGCAGGATAAGGTAAATGTACACCTCCTCATAATTAAATTGACTGGAAGACTGGAAGTGTCTATTATATAACCAGTCAGCCAGGGTTAACCAAAACTCCATTGTATTTTTTAGGATTTTCTCCAATCATAGATATGTCTCAAGGCAGGCATGCATTTATAATTTATTGACGACCTATTTCTTAGGGTGATAGGCGGAAGACATAATTGAATTTGGTGCCATGTATGGAAAATAAGGCCTTCTAGAATGTTAGATATGCCTTGAATTATCTATTGATTCGAATAACCAAATATGGGGACTCGCTAGCCTAACTCTAGGGTGAGGGGCAACGCCCCTTAGCTTTTCGAGTATTATAAGGTTTCGTTAAACCTTATTTTCTATTATGGGTTTTAAGCCCAAATCTATTAAGGTTAACTCTAAGGGTGCTTATATAAACTCTTAGGTTAGACCTATAGCCGTACTATTCAGTTAATTCTAGTGTTGCCTAACATTATTCTGTATTCTCTCCTAATAAAACTACTCTCCCTCTGGTCTGGGGGACGTAGCTAGCAAATTTCTAGTGAACCACGTTAAACTCTGTGTGTTTATTATTGTTTTCACCTTCTTATTAATCTTTAGCACTGAAACTCTATCACTGACTATACTTTTGGGCCAACCATGCAGTTTAAAATGTCTATGTGTGCTTGTGTAAGATAACTATAAGAAAGGGATAGGAAGGGTCATAAAGTATGCATATCTACATAGTCTATCAACCACTACAAAGATGATACTATTACCATTAGATTAGAATTGTGAATCTAGCACAATGAAGAATTCAACAATAGGAAGAAATTGAATCAAATGTCAATTAAATTAATATATCAATCCCTCATTGTATACATAGATCCCCCACAATCCTAGAAAGGGAACTATTCACTCATGATTGTGCAATAACAATTTATCTATGTACAAATTCATAATTTGAGACAATAGCAATAATTCATTGAAAGCAATCTAAGCAAGAACAATGAATAAAAGCTGAGTATGTAAGGCATGTTCTCTTCATCTAATTCTATCTGAGTTGAACTGGACTTATTAGAACGGAACTGAATTGAGCTGAACTTAACTTAACTTAGCTGATTGGATCTGAACTGAATTGAACTTGTTGGAGCTGAACTTAACTGAATTGAATTGTAATAATTATATAAATAATAAGTAAATAATAATTATTATGAATATTAAATAATAAGTAATTATAGTTTTAAGTAATAATAATTTAGAATAATATTAAATGAATAATAATACTATTAATTTTGATATTATTAAATTATAGTTACAAATACTAGTAATAATGATAAAATTAATTTTAAAAATAACAATTACTGATAATAATAATAATAATTAATGATGAGTAATTATTATTAGATGATTTGAAACGTTGACAATGTTGGTAAAATCAGCTCAGTTTAGTTTAGCTCCAATAATCTCCAACATTGAACTTATATATATATTAATGAACGTGCAACCTAGATGGAGACAATAACAAACCCAAATTTCAACAAGTGGCTAGAGGCCATTAGTTTTAAAATGAATTTCATGGGTCACAACCAAGTATGAGACTTGGTAGACTTGGTGAAAATTAAAGCGTCAAAACCATTATATGTAAGTGAATCTTCAAACATATTAGAGACATAGATCGAAAGGATTTCGTTTAAAGGGCTAGACTGGTGGAGAAAGGTCACAAGTAGACTAATGGCAATTTCCAGGGCTTATGAATCGTACATAGTATAGTGGCATGATAAGGTAGTATCCATCCCATTAAGGCCCAATAAAATTCTGGCCCATTCCTTTCATGAAAATTACTAGAATTCCATTGAAGGTATGAAATGACCACAATACCCTTGGGCCATCCTAAGAGGATGGATTTTCGTGTAGCCCACTCAAGCAATTCTATGACATCATTATTCTCAAGATGACATGAAATCTAGTACTACCTATAAATAGTATATGGACCTCAATTGTCTGGTAGGTGCATTCATGCAATTCTAGTCGCTTAGAATAGTATTGGTATTATAATCTGGAATCATCTATGACTTAAACATTAGAGGGACCTTCCCGAGTACAATCATGCGGGATCTTGACGCGGTTTAGACTATATTGTACTTTACCCAAGCTTGTCATTTGGATCTCTTGAATACAAATCATATTGTATTTCCTGTAACCGGAAATAATTAGCGCCATTTGTGGGGATCTAACATTGAAGTAACATTATCATCATGGCACTAGGAGGACCGCGTCGAGTACATTTCGGAACCACTAAGCTGAAACGACTCATCAAGATGGATAAGGTCATTGTTGAAGATGAGGACTCCAACTAGCCACTAGACGACAACCCCTCAATATAAACAGTAACTTACACTGACTTGCAACGATGAACATAGGATGCACACTCACATCACCACGACGATGAGGAAGCTAGTGGACAAGTTGAAGAACACCCTGACTCGCCTCCTAACCACGGGAAAGGGTCGCTTGGAGGCGAGCCTAAACATCCATATGCTCCCTTAAAACAAGCTCTTATATACCTATTAGAGATCAGGTCTTCCAAGGACGCTCAAAAAGTTTCAAGGGGAAGTCGATGATATCACCCTCGAAAGGAGATATTGGAGAGACAATTATGGAGCATTGGATGAAGGAGCTGAAGTTTGAAACCAGGAAGATAATCGATGAGAAAAAAGGGAAATTTCGGATGGAAGATTCCATGTTCGTAGAGGACTCGTGGTACAACAACATGACATGGAGACAACCTAGCCGGCTACCTCGACATAACAATGCTCCAGCTAAGGGAAGATGAAGGAATTTCTGATTTCGGATTTCGAGCGGGATAAGTGTGTGATACCCCATGTGTCCTCCTTCAGTCGTAACATCATGGAAACCCCTATGATCGAGCACTACTCAGGTATCTCAGATCTTGCTAATCATATACTACCTCCGTTTCTTTTTAAGTGCTACATTTTGACTTATAACACTATTCATTCATTATAATTTGACCGGCTTTTATGATATAGGCATAAGGAAAAATATAGTGATGTTGGATCTCGTTTGATTCGTCTCGATATATATATTTTTAATATCTAGTTGTCATAATTTTTACAAATGCATAATTAAAGATAAAAATGATATAAAACGTGCCTCGACAAGCGTGCTAAAGTGAAATATAGCACTTATTTAAAAACAGAGGAAGTATATGCTAACAAGGCACAGATGAGCGTGCTAACATACTATGAAGCAACATGGTGCAGATAATTCCCAACTACCTTAAAGGGCCTTGCCCTAAATTGGTTCATCAAGCTTCATCCGGGAATCATCACAAGTTTTATCGTCCTCGAATCTCTCTTATACCAACACTTCATCACTACAAAACGCCACAATAGGACAAACAACCTTCATCTCATGTCAGTCGTCCAGGAGAAGGGGGAGACCTTATTGGGAAATTACATCAAGAGGTTTAACGAAGAATCTTTGAAAGTGTCGAGCCTACAGGATGGGATGGTCGTCATAGAAATCATGAGTGAGCTCCATCTAGGGAAGTTCAAGTGGGAGTTATCCATGAAAGAGACAGTATCACTGCCTGATGCAATGAAGTAAACCCATAAATTCATCCAAGTCACGGACATGTGTAAGTTCGCGTAAGAAGAAAGTAGCAGGAAGAGGAAGGTTGACTCGACCAATTTCAGGGACAATCGTGTTGACAAACTTAAGAGGCAGAAAGCTTATGATGGAGGAAACGATCCAATATACAATATAATTCTTCGAGAGATATACCTCGACATGAAAGAAAAATTGATCTTACCTAAGCCTACCCCCCATCAAAACCTCACCTTACATGAGGGACAATAAGTACCACTGTGAATATGGCCACACCACAAAGGACGCGACTGCAAAAAACTAACTCGACAAATTGGCCAACCAGGGAAAGCTCAATTGGTACGTAAAGTAACCAAGAGAAGAATGTCGGACAAAGAAAAAGTGATACAATGACTCGAAAAGCAACGATACTAAAGGATAGGACGGTGTCACAGCAGGTGGCTTTGCCTTAGGTGGCCTAACTAGGCGATTCAGGAAAACCACCTCTACCATCTAAAACATGCACTAGGATTGACAAAGCCAGACACACCCACCATTTTGTTTAGAGAGAGCTCGAGACATATACAAACTCCCTATGATGATCTCCTAGTCATAGACCTGAAAGTCTCAAGTCATAGGGACAGATGAGTCCAGATATATAGCGAGAGCTTGGCAAATACCATCACTTTGGAAGTTTTCCAAAAGCTAAAGAAGTACGAAAAGGAATACCTCTACACAATCGACCAACTGTTGCTTGACTTTGGGGGGCATTTTGTCCACCCCCTCAGAGTGATAAGTTATCTAGCCGGTTCAGGGACAAAGATAAGGGAATAGGTCTTCCGGTAAATCACCTAGTGGTCGTCATCAACCTTACCTATAACATCATTATCAGTCGCCCTACCTAAAATTAGATAAAGGTTGTCATCTCCAGTTACGAATTATTTTGAAATTTGAGGCCGAGGATGGTACGTTGGGTCAGCTGCATGGGGATCAAAAATCAACGAAGCAAATATACATCAATAACTTGACAGCGAAAGAAAAAGAATTTGCTGAAGGAATGTCGAACGAGAGGAAGAGTGAAGAATCTAAAATAGGACCCACTCCACTCGGCTTGTTTTATAATGACAATCCCAACGGCTTTAACCATGCTCAGCCAGTTGACAACGATGAAGTTGCTAAACTCGGAGATGATCCTGGTCGGACTGTTCTATTAATACGGAAGAACCTATCTAGGAACTTAAAGAAGAAATTATGTCGATTTTGAGGGAATTCAAAGATATATTCTTATTCACCACCGATGAAATGTCATGGATAGATCTCTCGGTCACACAACATCACTTGAACATTAAAAGGGATCTACAATCGATCAAGTAGAAGTTGAGGCACCAAGGAGCCAAGAGGAACAAAATAGCAGCCAAGGAAATAAAGAAATTGGGAGTCGACCTTATCAGAATATTTCAGTATACAGAGTGGCTCCCAAATGTAGTGCTGGTAAGGAAGCCGAACGGGGCATGGCGAATTTGCATCGACTTCACGGACCTGAGATGGTTTCCAAGGGATGACTTCCGTTGGCCAAAAATTACAAGCTTGTTGTTTTGACTACTAGGCATGCATTGTTTAGCTTCATGGACGCAAATTCCAGTTACCACCAGAATCCTCTAGCCGATGAAGACCATGTGCATACCGCTTTCATCACCAGTTGGATATTTTTAGCTCCATGTTTATGTTGCATCGAAACTTTTCATTCAGTTGGATATTTCTCTTTGATTTGAAGTGCGTACGTGATTTTGTTAAATCATAAAGAAAACTCGTTATGTTTGGTCTCGGGTAAATATAAGGTTTACTTATAAAAATAGTATGAGTGGTGAAAGACAAAGTATATTGTGATACATGGAAGATAGATTCTTGTTGTAATTAAAGGAAATTTCGTCGCTATCATACATGAAGTTTTTCTTGGAATAGGTCTCTAGTTGATGCCCTATGCAAGGGCAACTCAGAGAATTTTCTTCTTACCACAATATAATTTCATAAATTATAAATGAGATTATATTTTTGAAAAATGTTAATTATACATCATGTGCTTTTTCTTATAAGAGTTATAGAGGCAAATTAAATGAGAATTGATCTCAATACCTCCTATAATCAGGGGAGATGTTCCATTCTCCCTGACTCTCATGTTAAGAATCAAGCTCAGTCATGAGAGTGTGCAAGCGGAGCATTCGCACAGGTCCTCATAGCTCTGAGGACCCCAATATATAAATTACCTTGTAGGAATATTATAGTTTAAGCGAAATAGTTCATTGGTCTAAAATGCTAGACCTTATTTAAGTTGCAAGTCTCGCGTTCCATGATTGATGACTACCTTTTCCTTTTTACTTGCTAATATGCATCTCAATACTATCTTCAGGTCTACAAGACTACAACCCTTGCTGCCAAAAAAATTTACAATTTTTATCATACACGGGTGTACCATGAGACTATTTTCTTACTTAAATAGCCTTGGGTGTACCATACTCATGACATACACGGGTGTATGACATAATCTCAAAAAAAATTGGCTTTGCAATTCTCTGTTCCAACTAAACTACTAAAGCTTACAAGACCATGTACAAGCTTACATGTTCATGGATTTTCGTTGTTCATTTTTATTTTAGTACTCTTTTTCCACAATAATATTGATTGTAAAAACTATTTTAACACTAATTTTTTTATTAAAAAAATTATCTTACTTTATAAAGGAACTTGACATTTGGGACTTTGCTAGTTAATAAATTTTTCCCAAATATTTTTTTAAATTGTTGAAAGAAAGAAGTTCCTTTATAACCAACTTCTTTCTTTCAACAATTTGAAGAAATATTTCGGAAAAATGTATTAACTAGCAATTTCCCAAATATCAAGTTCCTTTATAAAGTAAGATAATTTCGGAATTCGCTAATTGAAATAAGGATATTGACTGAGTGAAAATTTTTAAATAAAAAAAATGAGAATGAACATTAAAATAAAAATGGATTTCGTTTTTAAAATCCTACCTTGGTTCACTATAATTTATTCCAATCTGTGTAAACTAAATCTTATTAGTCTAGAGAGAGAGTTGGGATTCACTAAAAAACACAAGTTTGTTGAAAATCGTGAAACTTGAAAAAAAAGGTGCATATAAGGTTTAGTTATAGGGCGTACATGTTACGATTAAAGGGGTACGCGAACATATCAAAGTTGTCAGTATTTACAAAAATGTCATTAGTATGTATCCCTATATAGTACGTATATAATATTGTTTAAAGGGCCTCCTTTGTTAACTTTAGCATAGAGCCTCTAAAACCTAAAAGACAACCCTGATAATAGTATAGTATGGAGAACAGGGAGAGATCCAACATACACAATATCTTAAACACACTTGATGATTTCAGTTAAATTTAATTGAAGTTTTCTCTTCTGAAGTCGCTCTTCTGGCTAATTTTTCAAAACCACAACCTAACTATACGATCCCTTTTTTAAAAAAAGAATGCCTAACAATACAATCTTACATAACCTTAAGTTCGAAGACGTGAAGTTAGTATATACTTTACTACTTATGTTTCAAATTGAACGATATGTCCACAAAAGTAAATTCATAAAATCCCTATTTTTTGCAAGTTCTATAATATAAAAGAGAAAATTTTATGGCCAAAGTTTGTTACATGAAAAGCAATTTAACAATTGAACAATAATATAACTTATTATTATCAACAAGAATAACAAAAGCAAATCAATGTATATATAAAAATCGATAGCTACACAGAATTAGCAACAAGAAAAAAAAAATTACACAATACAGAATATATGTGATATAGACGATGAATAGCCTTAGAGTAAAATTATTCGAATTTGCCGAAAACAAATTCCAACAACTAATTGACTCCAAACCAACCTGAATCGATCAAAATCACGAACAATAGTACAAATGCACAACAAATTTGTAATCCCAATCAAGGCATGGACGTTTAAATCCTTGCAAACGAGAAAGCGAACCCCACAAGTGCAACCATCAATGCAGAGAAGGGTGCAAGTGAGCTCGAAGCCCCTGAGTCACCGGCCTCGCCGCCAGGCTTAGGCATAGAATGTGGAGAATCAGCATGGTGGTGACCGTCGTGAGCAGATACAATCACTGCCATGGCAATTAAACAGGCAACAAAGATGATCATTTGAGAGTTAGCCATGGCAAAAACTATAGGACTTGTGTTTTGAGTACTTAATAGACTTATGTATTATGTAATGTGTAGTAAATGTGTTGTTGCGATGTTATTTGATGAAATATTTAGCTAGGATTTATATAGAAGCAATAAGTCGTTGGTCAATTACTCAATGCTATTACATTATATGAAATGATATGTCTAATTCCGTGTTTTGTATTACTAATTTTTTTTATTTTATTTTCTTGTAGTTGAGAATGTGGCCTTGGTTGTACTGGCTATTGTACTAGTCAGTTGTATTGGGCTGCACGAATCCTGCGTCATTCTGCATTGTTCAACATTATTGACTGTTATTTACTTATTTTAGTATCTATAATTTTTCTTTTTAAAAATAAATTGGTTAATTGTTGGCCGATCTTTATTATATAAGTAAAAAGTGGGTGAACACCAAAAAATTGAAAAAATATTATAAGAGCCTTATAATTAACCGATTAGTATTCAATTGCATTTGCACGCTGTGCGTGCAAATGATGTTAGACTTATAGATTGGAATTGGATGCATGTATAATGAGTATTAATTAAACATCTATTTTTATTCTGTATATTTTCGAGCTCGGTAGTGTAAGGATCTAACCACTCACTTTAGACGCTCACAAATTGTGCAATTGTGAATATAATATGTGGAAAACAGTAATAGGAAATAATAAGAATAAGTAATAAAGAACACTCAATAAATCAGCAAGAAAACCAGAGATCCGAGCAAAAACATTTGCTTTGCAGTAGTAATATACAATAGTATGAGATGCCTTTACAGAAGAAATTCTCAATCTTTCTAGGCCCTCAAACCTCTATCTAAGAGTTTAGACTTCTCTAGATTAGAATAACTCTCTTCTCTAATGCTCAATGATAATAAAATGGTTGTTGCTTGTCGCCTTTTGCTTGCGGGTCGCGATACACTTCCTGTAAACTCTCTTTTTGTCCTCCATCTTCGTTTCTTTCACTCCATTCCATTCTCCAACATGTTGGATACAAGCTAGCAACAAAATTAAAGACAATAACGAAACGCAGATAAGTAAAGGCAGCGCTAATTCGCTATTTTATTAGCTCTATTAACCCTTTTTTCATTTTTGTTGAATATAGTTTTCGTCCAACAAAGCAGAGCCTTATCAAACTATATTTTGATTTTCTCCAAAGTTGCCATAAGGGCGACTTTTATTTTCGATATTAGTCTTTAGTTCTTTTTGAATTATATTTTCTGATAGTAACTTGCAAGATGATTGACTAATCTTTTAGTTTGTTGCTGAAGTGGGCAACGTATATATATATATATATGAAATAGTCTTACTCTTGGCTAAAAAAGTTTTATATCATACAAAAAAGAATGAGAGAAAAATGTTCCAGATGAGCAAATTAAAGTCAACTATAATTCCAGCAAGATTAACAGAAGTACATGAGAGACAAGGCCAACACAAGGAATGAATTACATGGGATCAATTATTGACATATCTACTTGAACCTATCAATTATATTGAATTAAGTTTGAATTGGATTGTCTTCAAATTAAAGATCTTATTGGCGCATAGCAAAGGATCATGACTTGAAAAAAGGTGTTCAACCCTAATGCATATCATTTGGGTTGAGATGTAAGTTCCTTTTTCGATTTAATTTTACCCAAATCCAATCCATTCCCAAATGTAATTTATTTCCCGAAATTTCACTACGAATCCAGACAATATTTTTTAATAAAATGATACAAGTAAAGTATAAATATAATTGTTGATTATTAAGGACGTCAAACAAACGAGATTATCTCGGAAGATGATGCTTTTATTTTCGAAAGTAATTTTTTACGCGGGTGACTTCACGAAAAATGAGACGTGTAAATGTGATTCGGAATTGCATTAGTAGGTTTGGAAGATCATCTATGACTATGAGTGCCTGAAAGTATCAGGGGATATTCCAATTCCATTAAGTCCTATTTCAAGTTACCAGCCCAGGCTATTCTCAAGTTAAAAAACAGATTTATTAGAATTGAGATGATCGATTACATTATATTATGCACCTAGTCTTATATGCATGCTATACGTGCGAAATATAATATATAAGGATTTTGAAAAATGAAAAAATATGGCTAAAAGATTGATAACATTTTTTTAAAAAGAAAAGAAAAACTACAAACATACCTCCCTTGGTTATAGCAGCTTTAACTTACTTAATCAACTTAATTTAATTTTCTTCTTTTTTATTTTTTATTTCCATTCTTCTCCTCCCTTATAATATAGAAATTTGACAATATGCAAAGGTAATTGCTAATCCAGCCGCATTGAATAAGGGACAGCACGAATCATGCATGCATCATAATTCATAATGAAGGATGAGGTTGACTTTAGAATTTGACAAGTACAGTACATAATAAAGCTATTATATTGACTTTGTCATTTACAGGCCATTTGGTTCTTATTCATGGAGATTCTTGTTTAGCTCTCTATAATAACTAATGTTTTCTACTTAATCAAAGAAATAAGTACTAAACATTATAATTTTGCTTACGACTTGGCTTTAGTTTATTAAGATGAAGCCCACTTTCTTTGATTATCTAATACTTTAATGCTTATAGCTCAATTACAAAATGGATTCAAATTAAAATTGTTGGGAAAGTCTTGGGATGACAATGCCGTTGATTTTTCTCCCTGGTCTGGGATTAGGCCATTAGGGAAGGGGGTCAATTATCAATGTTATGCATAATGCATAAGACATCTTTCGAGGAGTTATGCATGATGCCATGATGGTTCTAGTAGTAGAGGTGTCAAATCGGGTGGCTGGATCGGGTTCGGGTTGGTCTACATCGGGTCGGGTTATCGTCGATCCGCTTTAGTTTGTCGACCCGAGTTTGTATTGTTCAGGTGTTGTCGTATAAATGAACATGACGTGTTCGGGTCGGCGTTTGCCGGGTTCAGACCACTCTGGGTCGGGTAATAAAAGGGTTGAGCAAGGTTGTTTCGGGTTCGGGTAGCCTTTGGGTCGGGTTGATTTCGAATACGGGCGACTTCGAGTCAGGTTGATTTCCGATTCGGGCGACTTTGGGTCGGGTTAATTTCGGGTTCGGATAACTTTGGGTCGGTCGATTCAAGTTCGGCTGCCTATTATGGCCTGCGACTCTAGTTCATTTCAAGTTCGGTCAACTTTATCTCGGGTTATTTCCATGACATTCGATTCGGATTCAAGTTGAATTCATTTCGTATCACACTCAACAGTGGGTATGTTTATGATTGAGTATTAACAAATGAACTTATTCTTGAAGTTGAATTGTTATGGCGTTTAGTAGATCTTCACCGTTTTTGTAATCACTTTATTTGATTGTATTTTAGAACAAAAACATTCTTGATAATGTGTTATTAATTTTGTTTAGAATATTAGAATCAAAAATATTGTACTCCGTTATTAGAATATTGTAAATGACTAGGTTATTGAAAGTATAAAAATGATGTATAGATCAAAAGTATTGTACTTTGATGGTCACGTTATTTTTCTCTATTCCTGCAAAGTGAAATAAGCTAATCGAATTCAATTAATTTAATTATAATTTAATTTTCAATAACATTAATTTGAAAACTTGTTACGATAATCAGTATTACTATATTAGATCAATCATCGATATACTAGATTAGTGTGTAGGATAGTTACGATTAGTGTATGTGTATTAGACCAATCAATCATCAGTACATTTAAAATTGTTAAGACCAGTGTATCTATCTATATATATTGAAGATTGTTCTTAATGTATAACTCTAAACTACTATATATATATATATATAGTTTAGAGTTATACATTAAGAACAATCTTCAATATATTATATCAATGTATATCAATGTATACGATAATTAAGATTAGTGTATTAGATCAATCATCGGCGTATTAGATCAATACATTAGATAAATGTTTACGACAATCAATATTAGTGTATTAGATTAATCATCGGCGTATTGGATCAATATATTAGATCAACTGTCAATATATGATAGATCAACGTATAAGATAGTTAAAAGAGGTGGTATTAGAAGATCGGGCATCAATATAGTTAGGATTAGTGTATTAGATCAATCATATATATATTAGATCAATATAAGTCATTAAGGCAAATGTAGTAGATTCATCATCAGTATATTAGAACAATTGAATAAGAAAGCTAAGATCAATATAGTAGGTAAACTATCAATGTATACTATTATATCAACCATCAATACATTAGATCAATGTTTACGACAAATAATATTAGAGTATTATATCAATCATTGGCGTATTAGATCAATATATAAGATATTTAAGATCAATATATTAGATCAACTGTCAATATACTAGATCAACGTATAAGTTAGTTAAGATTAATGTATTAGAAGATTGGGCATCAATATAGTTAGGATTAGAGTATTTGATCAATCATCTATATATTAGATCAACGTATTAGAACAATTTAATGAGAAAGCTAAGATCAGTATAGTAGTTAAACTATCAATGTATATTATTATATCAACCATCAATACATTATTAGATCAATGTTTACGACAAACAATATTAGTGTATTAGATCAATCATTGGCGTATTAGATCAATATATTAGATCAATTGTCAATATACTAGATCAACGTATAAGTTAGTTAAGATTAATGTATTAGAAGATCGGGCATCAATATAGTTAGGATTAGTGCATTTGATCAATCATCTACATATTAGATCACTAGTGGAAAAATGTGCAACTGCATCACGCAAAAACACCTTTTGTAGCGATGCAACAACGATAGCTGCAATTGCTAAATATCTTTTGCAATGGCTAAAGCACGCTACTAAAAGTAAGCATTAGCAGCGGGCCTACTAGAAAACCGCTACAAATACTCAAACCATTTGCAGCGTGCTTCTGTTTGCCCGCTGCAAATGCTTTTGTTTGTCGGCTACTAATGTTGTGTTATTTCTAACGGTCTCTTTATTGGCGCACTACAAATAATTATGTTTTGCAACTCGCTTTATATTGGCTTGCTGCAAATTGTTATTGATTTTTTTAAATAAAAAAAAATTAGTCATGGTGCTCGTGTCATGACATAACACTAGAGTAGTCCACCTGCTATGCTCCCGCGATTCATTAGCCATACCAAACAAAAATCCAATATACATACAAAAAAATTTATTCTATATATTGGAGACTATATACATCATAAATCATTGTATACAACCAAAAATTCACCACTTTTTCAAGTGAGACATATATCTCAAAGTTTCAGATTAGCATTTGTTAAACTCTACAAAAGAATTAATATTGAAGTTAGCAAAAAATTGACGATTGTCTAAAATATACTAGACCCATAAATACTTGGATCTATAGAATCTTGCCCATTGCTCGCGCACAATGTTGATCTCCTCCATTGTCAATGGTGCTTGTGAACCGACATACTCCTAATGAAACATAAAGATTAGAATCAAAAAATAATCAAACATCCACAACAACACAATTAATTGCATATTATTTAATAGCAAGACAAGATAAAAATATCAAACATAATGAAATAAAAAAAAATTGTTCTTTGAAAAACATAAGGTAAGAGAAAAGAGCGAAAGACTTGCTTGGACCTGGTCCACGTTAACTTTAGTGTGGACCGGCTACTTATCACGTAGCCACTGTGTTAGAAGTAGACAATGAAACAAGAGGGAACCGGATATTCACCACTCCAAGGCACGGAAACTACGCTTCACTATTAGTTTTATTTCGCCCCTCTAGGATCATCGGGTTTACACGAAATAGCTAATGAGATACAATGGAGTAACAATTAACTTCTATGATCTTAGAAGTGAATCCTTAAGAACTTGTGTTTGATGTGTTTATGAAGAACACTTAAGAAAGTTAATCAGAAATTCTTAAGCATGCAATCTTGGGTGTGTAAAGGATGGAGTTCACCTCCTCCTTTTATAGTCACATATGCAAGGACCCTCATTAAGGACCTTTAATAGGATCCTTAATAAGGCCCTTAAATCAGAGAATAACTCAATCATTAACCATGCAATAACCATGAAAACTGATCAAAAACGCTTCAACGGACATAAACGGACATATCGCAAACTGAAGCGTCACAGGGCAGTGCCCAGTCACGACTCGCAAAACCAAGTCGCGGCCAGCGAGCTGGCCCTGCCCCCTTTTCTCTTGTTTTTCGGAATTAAATCCTACATCTCTATTTAATTCCCCCATATGTGAACTAACCAAGCCCATTACCCTTACAAATGTTCCAACAATCCTCCTCCCGTTTGTAGGGTAATGTTGAACGGTTTTCCTCATGCAAAAATCATAAACAAACATGCTTATGTATCATAGAAATATCTAACGATTGACTTTCCACTAGTATAAGTAAACTTAACAATAATTACGATTGAAATGATAGACTAAGCTTTGAATCATTCAATCACTACAAGTTATTGAAGTTACAAAATACACACAAGCACAAAACTATGTTCTTTAAAACCTCCGACACCTTAGTAGCCATGGTGTCCATATCCATTCATGAGCGTTCCAAGTCAAGCCTAGACTTGTTGAAGATGCCAAACCCCTAGCTCATATAGGTAAAAAATTTCGCACATACTCCTGCAATTGAGCACTTTATCAAAGACTTATTAAGAATTTTTAAATTCAACCTCCTTTACATTGCAATACCAAGCACTAACCTTGGGATGTATATTACACAAGTGCTTCCAACCTGTAAAGAAAAGTACTATCCTCATTGAATTTGAGAACTAACGTTGTATTAGACATCAAATTGAGTTTTCCTTAGTTAAAGGTTGATCAATAGGCTTAAGACCCATCCCTTTGTTCATTTTGTTCACTGGTTCCCTTGACAATGGTTTTGTAAACGTATCCGCCAAGTTTACACTAGACCGAAAAAAATCAATGGTTATACAACCATTCCTTATCATTTCACGTACATAGCTATGTCTAACCCCAATGTGCCTTGACTTTCCATTGTAGACTTCACTATATGCTTTGGCTATTGTGGATGCACTATCACAATGGATAGCAAGAGGAGATATTGGTTTGACCCATAAGTCAACCTCACTCAACACATTCCTTAGCCATTCCGCTTCTTGACAACAAGAAGCTAATGCGATGAATTCCGAAGCCATAGTTGAATCGGTTATACATGTTTGCTTCTTAGATGCCCATGAGACGGCACCTCCTCCAAGAAGAAATACCCATCCACTTGTGGAAGAATATTCTTCCTTATTGGATATCCAACTAGCATCCGAGTACCCTTCAATGACTGAAGGTTCTCCCGTATACATTAAACCATAATCTTTGGTTTTGTTCAAATACCTTAGTACTCTTCTCAAAGCTTGCAATGCATGATACTAGGTTTACTAGTACACCGGCTAAGCTTGTCAATAGCAAATGTTATATCCGTCCGAGTGCTAGTCATAGCATACATCAAGCTTTCAACCAAGCTTGCATACTCCAATTGAGCAATAGGAGTTCCACTACTCGGAACCAAGTGAATACTAGGATCCATTGGAGTAGCAAAATGAGACGAGTTTGACTCATTGTACCTCTTTACCACTTTCTCAATGTAATGAGCTTGTGATAAAGAAATAGTTCCTTTACCTCTCATTATTCTAATACCAAGAATAACATCCGCTTGACCCAAATCTTTCATTGAGAAGCTACTTGAGAGAAAAGCTTTAGTATTTTTCACTTGTTCCAAATTAGTCCCAAAGATGAGCATATCATCTACATATAAGCAAATTATAACTCCTTTACCGTTATTATCAAATTTGCTATATACACATTTATCGGACTGATTTATTTTAAACCCATTAGCCAAGACTACATCATCAAATTTTTGATGCCATTGCTTTGGTGCTTGCTTAAGTCCATACAAAGATCTAATTAACTTTCAAACCTTAGACTCTTGACCTTTGACCACAAATCCTTCTGGTTGATTCATGTATACTTCCTCCTCCAATTCACCATTAAGGAATGTCGTTTTAACATCCATTTGGTGAATTAAAAGACCATGAATCACTGATAACGCTATTAATAGTCTAATGGTAGCAATTCTAGCTACCGGAGCATAAGTGTCAAAGTAATCGATACCATATTTTTGCCTAAAACCTTGGACCACAAACCGGGCCTTGTGTTTTAATATGGTTCCATCGATTTTCCGTTTTCTTACGAAAATCCATTTACAACCTAATGGTTTGCAACCGGGAGGTAAATTAGCTAAAACCCATGTATTATTCCCCATTATTGAATCCATTTCATAATTCACGGCCTCTTTCCAAAAGACGGAATCATGAGACTTTATAGCCTCATCAAAGGTCCTAGGATCCTCCTCCATATTGTAACAATATGAGAATTGAGTCACAATTGACTCTCTTGACCCTTCAACTAAATAAAGTTGAAAATCCGGTCCAAAAGATTTCTCTTTTCTAATTCTTTTACTTTTCCTAATTTTCGGTGTTGTGGTTTCATGATCATCATTGATGTCACTTACAACCTTTGAACTAGTACTGGGTACCATGTCCTTTGGTCTAGGAATCGAAGAGAAACGAGTCTCATCAAATATTGCATCTCTTGACTCTATCATGGTGTGAATAGAGACAAAATCATTATGTTCAATGACATAAAACCTATAGGTTTGCTATTTTCCGCATAGCCTATAAAAATGCAATCAATTCCTCTTTCATCTAAAGTTTTACGTTTAGGTTCCGTCAATTTGACAATCGCCCTACATCCCCATACCTTAAAAAATCCATAGATTAAGCTTTTTCTTTGACCAAAGTTCATATGGGGTAGTCTTGTTCCTTTTATTAGGAACTCTATTCAAAATATAGCATGCCGTTAAAATAGCATCACCCCAAAAACCGTCACTTAGACCCGAATTAGAAAGCATGGTATTAACCATTTCTTTTAAAGTCCTATTTTTCCTTTCCGCCACACCATTACTTTGAGGGGAGTATGGTGCGGTAGTTTCATGGATTATTCCAATGGAATTAAAAAAAACTAGGATTATAGTATGCACCATCCCTATCCGTTCGAAGTCTTTTAACTTTTTCACTAAGTTGAAGTTCCACTTCGGTCTTATAGATCTTAAACTTTTCAAGTGCTTCATATTTTGAGCATAATAAATAAATGTAACAATACCTTGAAAAAATCATCAATAAAAGTTACAAAATATTTTTTATTTTCCAAAGATGGTGAACTATGAAAGTCACACAAGTCACTATGCACCAATTCTAGCAATACCGATTGTCTTGTCACACTAGGAAAAAGATTCTTTGTAATTTTGTTTAACATACATGTCTTGCACTTCTCTAAATTGAAATCAAAGGAAGGTATTAAACCTAACTTAGACATGTCATATAATCTACGATAGTTCACATGACATAACCGATTGTGCCGTAGAGAAGAAACATCAAGCATGTAAATAGAACTAGCAATTTTATTATCAATGCTAAACTTAAACATTCCATTACAAAAATAACCTTGACCAACATAAATACCACTCTTAGACAATATAAATTTATCGGATTCAAAAACAACCTTAAAACCAAACTTATTCCAAAGTCCTCCCGACACAAGGTTTTTCCTAACTTCCGGAACATAAACAACATCCCGGAGAGTTAGAGTCTTTCCCGAGGTTAACAACAATTCTACTTGGCCAATTCCCTTAGCCTTTACCGTAGAATCATTCCCCATATACAAAATTGGACCATCATCCAATTCCTTCAAATACTTGAAATGGGGCCTATTATTGCACACATGTCGAGAAGCTCCCGAATCAATCCACCAAGAATCATCAACCTGCACAACATTAATTTCAGAAATCATAGCAAGAAAATTTATTTCTTCAATTATGTTTTCATGTGCAACCATACCTTGGTTTTGACCAACACTAGGTTGATCTTTCTTTGTCGTCTTCTTTTTCTTCCAAGACGGACAATCCCTCTTCAAATGAGGACCATTGCACACCCAACAAGTAAGAGTTTTTCTCTTCTTGTTTGCAACATTGGTTTTAGATTGAGCATTGGATTTCTTGGTCTCATTAGACCCACCAACCTCTACCATATTAACGGTAGACTTAGGAGCACTAGAATTTGTGTCCTTAACCCCATGTTGAGCCCGGATCCCTTCTACAATACGAAGACGAGTTCCTAATTGCTCCATGGTAAGATCCTCCTTCTTATGTTTCAAAGTATGTATGGTGTCTTTCCAAGAAGTTGGTAGTTTATCAATAATGGAAGCAACGACAATTGCTTCATCCATTACCATACCATGTGATATGATGAACTTTGTGAAATTGCTCCATTATAGGTCTTTCATTAGTCATTTTAAACATATTAAAATTACTAACAAGAAACTTCTTACTTGAGGCATCTTCCGAGATATATTTGGCCTCTAGAGAATCTCAAAGCTCCTTTGCACTCTCCACATTTTGGTAAAGATCAAACAAGGCATCCGAAAGTGCATTGAGAATATGACCTCGGCAAATGTAGTCATCATTCTCCCACTTTGTTCACCTCCTCGTATTCTCCAAAGGTTCCTCAACCCCTTCTTCGTAAAAGCCGGAAATGGTGTTGTAAGCACATACACCACATTGAGAGTCGTTAAGAGGAAATGAATCTTCTTTTGCCAACGACGAAAACCCACACCTTCAAACTTGTCCAATTTTTGGAAGTTCAAAGTAAGGTCCTTGAGTGATGAAGCCATATCCGTAAGGAAATTAAAACTAATAGATTGTTAGAAGTAGACAATGAAACAAGAGGGAATCGGATATTCACCACTCCAAGACACGGAAACTACGCTTCACTATTAGTTTTATTTCGTCCTCTAGGATCACCGGGTTTACACGAAATAACTAATGAGATACAATGGAGTAACACTTCACTTCTATGATCATTGAAGTGAATCCTTAAGAACTTGTGTTTGATGTGTTTATGAAGAACACTTAAGAAAGTTAATCAGAAATTCTTAAGCATGCAATCTTGGGTGTGTAAAGGATGGAGTTCACCTCCTCCTTTTATAGTCACATATGCAAGGACCCTCATTAAGGACCTTTAATAGGCTCCTTAATAAGGCCCTTAAATCAGAGAATAAATCAGTCATCAACCATGCAATAACCATGAAAAACTGATCAAAAACGCTTCAACGGACATAAACGGACATATCGCAAACTGAAGCGTCACAGGGCAGTGCCCAGTCGCAACTTGCCCGTGACCCAGCTCGCGGCCCGCGAGCTGGCCCTGCCCCCTTTTCTCTTGTTTTCCGGAATTAAATCCTACATCTCTATTTAATTCCCCTATATGTGAACTAACCAAACTCATTACCCTTACAAATGTTCCACCACACTGCACTCGTCGGAGATATGCCCTTGCTCGCTGGAGACATGCGTTGCTCGCCGTTGACTGGTCTGCCACCAGCCACAAAACACTGGACTGGAAGAAGATTCGGGTAAAAAAGAAGAAGCATAGATGCTGCTCTCCAACCACGACAAGCCAAAGAGCACAGCAGCCACATTTCTCGCGCGCGAAGCTAGGCGGAGACACAGCGATTATGACCGGAAAACGACGACCTTCTAGTGCATCCAATTTGCACCATCACTGTCGCCGAAAAACGAGCCAAGATGTCCATTTATGGGTTAAATTTTCGAACTAATTTCGAAAATGTGAATATGGGTTAAATTCGAACAATTTGAGAAAAAAAATAGGCGAATTCAAGCATAAAATCCCTTCCTTTATGTTTCAATTTCATGAATTCTTTTACGAATTGGAATGTTAAATCCCCATTTAACACCCAATGAAATCGAATTGGGGAAAATTTTAGGGTTTTATTTTGATAATAAAACCTTAACTTTTCATTCATAACACTTAACTTTTGATTATAAAACCTTAACTTTTAATATAAAAAAATTAACTTTTGCTAAAGAAACCTTATTTTTTGGTGAGCGAAATTTGACTTATGCTAAAAAAAACTTAACTTTTGGGATCTAGCCCTGGTCTACAATAAGTTTAGTGTAGATCGGGTTCATATTAGACTTTTCAGAGAAAAGAACATGAAAAAAATGCAAATAAAAGATTGGTATTATTTGGAACTGAGTTTGCTCCATCGTTTTTGGCCTATACACAAATTACGGTAGTGTGATTATGAAAAGCTATGCACTTGCAATTGGTAGATTTATACTTTCTTTAAAGATTAATGTAATTACATAAACGGACTAACCTTGGCTAGATTCTCGCAATCATTGTACACCCTGACAATCTCTGGCATAAACTTCCGTACATAATAAGCATACTCAGTCCCTCCTGATTGTAATTGAGGGCACTGTTACCAATAAAATAAGAAATACCATTCAATCTTCTTAGAACTTGTAAATAGAGAATATTATAATGAAGGAAGTCTGAAAAAGGAAGCCAAGAACAGTTTATCAACATTACGTTGACAAGGCATAAGTAAAAAGAGAAAGACATTTCATCCAAGATATTGAAGCAACTAGACAAACTAAGCATTGGATATAGCATCAAACAAAGTAATTGCTTATTAACAATTAAAGCATTAAAGAGCACTAAGTTATAATCTTGAAAAAGTAGCAGCCATGTGATGAATAAGAACGGTGAAACTGTTTGCAAGAACGATAAAGCTCTGTCCAGAATCAAGATGTGCGGGGCAAAAGCACAGGAATCAACCACGTGACCGAAAGCATAGGTTTTCGTAGAGAATGTAGCATTATACTACCATATTATTTCAACAAGCATTTTTCTTTCTAAAACTCAGTCAGACAATTCGTAGATGCAAAATCGGACACTCAGATAACTAATAAAATAGACTATCCTCAACATTCAATATTACTCCATGCAATCAAAACAACACCACTACATGATTACAATCACAAAAACAAGCAACACATATATAGCAGTTTCGCTAGATGCTATGCTAATAAGACTTTACTATCTAGACTCCTCACAAATGAGCAGTCACCAATCGACATCATATGTTGTACTCCATCATTACATGTGGACATCACCCTTAGCTCTTTACAGAATCAAGATGTGCAGGTTAATACATGTGTCTTCCCTCCCACAAAGCAGAGAGAGGAGTCTTTATCATTTGTTTCTGGAGTGGACTTATTCGATTTGGCAGGACTGGACTTATTCGGTTGCTGTACTTTTAGCAGTGAAGAGACGGTAAAGCCTATCAATTTTTTTGGTCAATATTAATCAAAAAATACCCAATTTCTTGAGTGACAGGAACTAATGCTTTAATATGAAATTATCATATCATTAACAATGGAAATTAGCAGATATGAAAAGAAAGGCAGTCCATGACATGTTTGTGGTACTTTCTAACATATGGCTAGATGACGAAGAGGTAATAGAAAATGTACACACTTCTACTCATCTCTGTTTTTGTTTTCAAACAATGATAACGTTTTATGTAAAAGAAGGTGGTTCCTTCTTTGTTCATTTTCATGGGGACTTTTTGTTCTTTCGCGTGTAATCTTTCATTTCATTCTTTTGCTACTCTAAGGTGAGGACTAATGTGCCTTCATGTATCCCTTTCTTCTTTTAATTTAACTGAGACTTATGCACATATAGTGTTGAATAACTGTAATTGGAACGCAGATTGAAGTTTGGAAAGCTTCGCATAATGATTGCAGAATACAAGAGCTGAGTCGGTTTCTATTTATTACTAGCCCTGATGATGTAGGTGGATTATCTAAAGGAACAAACAATGTGCAAGGTAAAAACAAAATCAGAAGTGTGGTTTGATTACCTCTTGAATTTGTATGAATCGAAGAGCCTTCAGAGACGTTTTTGAACAATTGCCACCTTCGTGCTTATAGATTTCATATGCCGTATACATAAGCATCACAATAACGTAAATGATAATAAAAATTTTACCATAATACTCGATCAATCTACAACACAATACAAGTATATTACTTACATTCCCAAAATTGACGACATTTTGAGTGCTTTTATACGATCATGTGATTTCATGATGGAATCAAACACGAACACTTGAACACCACAAAGATCAATGACCAACAGGTTCCAATGGTTCCTTCACAAAGCATAGTTTATTTGATTTAATTCGAAGAGTACAGAAAAATATTTTCAACTGCTTAGCGAGAAATTAGATGTACATACTCCTCAAGGTATGGTGCCAAAATGAACTTGGATTGTGCTATCCCTTTGTTTATTTCAGAAAGAAAATCATCTCTCACATATTTAATTGCTTCAGAATTGCTACTCTTGATTTCATCTGCACATGTACGGTAAGGGCACAAGAATGACACCTTCTTGTCGCATACAAGAGAGTACTCGTCGGCAAGAAACCTATTCATCAGAAATTCTATGTTAGAATTAGCAAGGGGAGGGACAGGGGTTAAAAGTGTATACAATTAAGTGGTACTTACAATAGGTAAACATGGATACATGAAATCTTAAGGCAAGCCAATCGAAGTAGTTCTTCAATGTCCTTAAGTTCCACTACGGTTTTTCTATTCTCTTGCTCTTTATAGCACAAAAAAGGGGTATGCCAAACTATCACCCTTTCATAGTCCTTCCCATTTGGTACACTAAGAAGAAGTGAATGCAATAATTGACACTCTTCACCAAGACTACTAAGCATTTTAACATCTAAGTGCTCGATGGTTTGGACATATTTAGCTATTACAGCTTCTGAGTAGGCAGAATTTGGGAGAAAAGTACCTACTTTTTCTTGGCTATGTTCACAATTAGGTTTTTTTTCTTCAAACACAACTAATGTGGCCAGCCATGACAGAAAGTGTCCTTAAGCATGTCCCAATTTAGTGGTGATACCATCTTGAGAGGGTACGGGAAGGTGAACTTCAGCACAATCAACATAAGGCACGTCCACGGAAACCTTGTAATGGTTAGGCATTATTCTTTGGTTATGCATCACGTTACTCGATGAAGGATGTATTGTACCATCTTCAACCATCACTAAGTTTCCGGTTACTGCAACCCTCACAGTAAGATGACAAGAAGTGGGTTCCTTCACATACGCAACCTATGTTAAGATGCATAGAATATGTGGTAGTTATATTATATAGGGCTAAGCAAAATTATCACCAAAGGCTTGAGGCCAGAATATTAGTGCACAAGGACAAGATAAGACAGTGAACATACCACATTAAATAATGCATAAGGAACCACTAATTAGTCATTATTTTGGGCAAAATTCAGATAATATTAGTGCAACATAAGTGGGTACGGGAACCACTATTATTTTGGTGAGCATTATGTGACTTTACCTCTAATACATGGCATGATGCGTTGCGTTCGCACATTAATGTCTCGTACGTATCGAAATGAGTGTCAATATGATTGGCAGGTATATTTAAGATGGTACCAGCTTGCATCATTGCAGCTAAAGTTTGTTGAACCTTCTCCTTCACTATAAACTGGTCTTTGAATTTCAAATCAAATTCTTTGGTCGTCAGCCTTTCTACATCCTCTAACGAACCACTACTTTGTGCCATCTTTATCTATTGACTTTTTGAGGCCCGCTCCAGTTACTTTTACACGTCCACGATGATCTGGTTCCCAATAGCCTTGGTTAAGGCATCAACTCCATGTTTTACAGCAAAGGTTCCCTCTTCCTTCTCTTTGGCTTCTATCGCCAAATTAGCGTCCTACATTTTTACGGTCATGTAAAACAAATAAACAAAATACAACAAAAGGCATGCTCCATGGTTTTGGTTTGTGCTTTAGAAGATGATACACGAATCACAACAGAAGATAAAGCCACGGCCGGTCACATGCCATGATGAAGGACACAGACAGTGGATATGTATAAAAAAAAGAACTGAATTTTAGAATCTGACATGAAGCAGGGCCTAGGAAGAGTGTGTCTACTGAAGGTAGTAATACAGCAGGAACAGGGTACAGTACAGGGTACGCAGGAGACCCACAATGTTATAACAGACTTAAATGGAATAAAAGCTTATGAAACTAACAACTTTCTTGGAAACTTCAACAGTTTTTGGATGCTTCGAGTCAATGACCCAAGTTCCATCCGAAAGTTTCTTCTCATGACCAAGCTTCCACAACCTTGCTCGTTTGGACACCCTTAGAGGAATCTCTATAGATGTTGAGGAAGGAGACGGGGGAGGAGAAAGTCTCTTTTGCTCTATCCACTTTGGTATAGCCCTTGAGTATGAAAATTGGCCCATACAATGTGGATGTTTGTTCATCTTGGCACTTGTGCTTGCCTTCTTGCGTTTTTCCTTTCAATAGAAAAAAGTTCAAAATTCATAGAATATCAAACATTAAGCACTAATCATTTTCTGAGCAACAAGAATTAGATGACGAATATTTACCCGTGCCTTAGGGGTTAGACAATATGCCTCAAAGGTCTCCATTGGGCTTTTGTGCTTCTACCATATTATCTCACCCATGGTACCTCAAGCTTCTCTTTTGGTGTTGAATCTTCAAGATGAGCTCCTTCCAAAGGGGGTGCAATCTCTTGTTGCTGAGTTGTATTCTCTACTGGTTGAGTCACAATCTCTTCAAGAAGAGGGTCATTCTCGTCCAAGGGGTTAATATTCTGTTGTGTGGCATTTCGTTGTTCCTCAAGCTCTAGCTCATCAAGCAACGGTTGAACATAATATGTAACAAGTCTTGCCTTGTGTGATCTAAAACGCGCTGCCACTTTACTGTGAAACTAACGTTCCTTCCAACCTTCTAGATCATCAATGTGGAATAACCTCTGAAAAATTATAAGTCAAATAAATATTAAGCATATTCCCAAGATGATAACAAATATACCAAAAATTTAACCATGGAAGCCCCACGAAAACTATAAGCTTAAAACTATGAATTTGAGCTTTGTGTTTTGAAAATCCAAAACTATTACCTTCGTTTCCTCCCATAACTTATTCTTTTCCACTTCGTCTATAGCTCTCCTAATGTTGATTCCAAGCTTTGCCATAACGTGCCAATGTGAACAGCGTAAAAGTGGGAAAATCTACCAGTGGGGTTCCCCAATTCATCGTACTCAAGGTGCATAGGCTAGTCAGGCTGCACCTGCACCCCCTTCAACATTCCCCTTCTCTTTTTTTCTCGATCTGAATTTCTTTTCCGTGTTTGGTTACTTGGCCTTCTCGCTTCTTGTACGTACTCACTCAACTCCTCATCATCATACTGAAATAAAGCATTGCAATTATTTTGCAAGACTAATAAATTTAAACTAAAAGTAGCAAAATAATAAAACACCCTTACAGAGCTAGTACATATGGTACTTTTTGAATATTAACCGCAACATGTAGATTGTTTTATACTACGAAAATCAATTAAATTGCAGATTTATTTGACATTAGACTATCAGTTATACGCCATTTCAAGAGATTAATCAAGAATTATTCCAAACACAGTTCCTGCAGACCTGATCATTCTTTGCCACAACTGAGTATATGACTGAAGTAAACTGCAGACTTGGTCAACTATCTTTGTCAAATACTAGCTGCTTTGAAACTTACATCTAGTTCTAATTTGCATATTTTGCATTGCCAGTGTTCTTATTGCTCCCTGGAACCTTTATCTCTCGTTTAGCACTTTAGCTGACATCCTGTTTTGTTTTTGTTGATCAGCATTGCTATCGTTAAGAAATACCTCTTAATCTGGCCTAATCTTAACGTTAAGGAAGCTAGCTCTGTTGTTAGGGTGGGATTTCTATCTCTTGCTTGGCATGTACTATATAATAGTACGCCCTTTATTCATGTTATGTGCAAGATAAGGGGGGTGAAAGATATGTTAGGTGCAAGACTAGCTGAGTGAGCAATGTATACTCATCAAGTGATCATATATCCTCAAATTCTGAATTATATTGTTGAATGTCACCTGCTGAGCTCATTTTTACCTGAACCATTGTGGTTTCGAAGAGCTTTTCACATAAACAATGACTTGATTATTTTATAAAGATTTTTTCTAGTTTGACCAGAGATTTTCAAAATTAGATAATACGACCTTGTTCTTTTTAAGGGAGAAGTTGTGCAACTTCTTGGCAAGAGTAGTTTTCTTTGAAGGAATGGAAGAGTAAAATAATGAGCATCCTATGATGACCGAAGTGTTCAATTGTGCTTTTGCTGATCTTTCCATCTCCTGCAATCTATTTCTATATTAAAGATTCTACATCAACTAGCAAAATTTAACTGTCTGAAGTAATGACCCGTGCATTTTGCATTACCCCAAAACTTCCAATATATCTGGGTGACAAAAGATAACTCTGAGTAAGATGGTTGATTGGTTCTAAAGGATGAGAAAGTTCGACCTGGCATTATCCAAGTCTGGGTGACAAGAAATATGGGCCACCAGGAAATGTAACAGCCTAGGTATTTCAAGTTTAGGTTGCAGACAGAGTACTTATCAAGTCAAAATGCAATAGCCTAGGTATTTCAAAACCACCAATACTAGGGGTAAGTTGAAGAAGGCAAGAAGGAGGCCACAATATACTAATGTTAAATGACAGTATTGATGCTCTGTAAATCTACATTCTTTGCAAAAATGCAACTATAAACCAATAGCTAGTTTGAGAAATAATTCATAGTATGCCAATGTACATTCTTTGTTGACAGTTAAATAAGATTCTGCAATATAAATATTACCTCACTGAACTCCTCGTCATGTTCCTTATTACGCTGAATCCGATCAGCCACCTTATCGTCCATTGACTGAAAAAACATTGTATTTGATTTGTATAATAAAAATATAGTGAGATCCTTTAATTCACAATTAGTTCTCCATTCTAAAAAACCACCACACACATATATGTAGACAATATTGCGGGAAAGAAAAGGAAAGGGAATCAAAGGACCTTTTCATGGTTGGGAGGAGATGTAAGAGTCATTCGAGAAGACCTGCGAGTCGGATCATTCCACACCTTTTGGACCTAAATTAGTAGGAATAATATTGTTATTTGAAAATCAAAAGAAATAAAATGAAAATAATATACGGAAAAGGGGAAGAGGATTCATTACATTTTTACGCTTGATGTTATTGTCAAGGGAAGGCTTAAGGGACTGAGAAAGCATTTGCAGTTTGAGTTCCTCCATTTTCTTATTGTTTTCCTTAATTCTTTGGTTCCTCTGTTCTTCATAGCTCATCCTGTTGTTGATATCATGTGCTTAATCTTATAATCAAATAATTCCAAAAGTTAGCAAAAACAATAACTTATATAAATCTCATAAGAGACATACTATTATATTAAAAACAAAAAGAAATTACCAAAAGACTTGTTTTATCACCATGAGTCAGTTATTTGATTGAATTGTTCCGAAAGAGTAATACCATCCTCCTCATTAAGATCTTCACGCATATAAATTAATTCAAAATTATCTACATCAGATAAAGGTTGAACACCTAATGATAATGGTGGAGTTTCATCAAATTTATCGTACTCTTCCTCATCAACAACATCCTCAATACCAAGAATCTGTCTCTTTCCTTGGACAACGGCAGACCAATTGGGATCAACATGATTAACCTCTACATAAAATACTTGTTTATAATGTGACGCAAGTACAAAAGGATCATCAGTGTCCGTGAACCTCCTAGTGTCCAACAAAGTGAAATCGTACTCATCAATTTTCCTGCCACGTCGATTATCCACCCATTTACATCGGAAAATAGGAATCTTAAAATTGATGTAGTCCAACTCCCATATCTCTTCAATAACCCCATAATGTCAGAAGATCGCGTCGATTGGCCTTACATCTTTAGCACTACCAAATTCTTTAGACGATGCGACTATCATTACACCACTATCTGCAGCAAACCTTTGTCATCTTGACACCTAGTGTAGAAGGAGTACCCATTGATGCCATACCCTTCATATGAATCTACTAATGTCCTTGTTCCTCGTGCTAGATATTTAACCGTATCTGGAACAGGATGTTTGGGTTCCCTCAATTCATACATCATTGTCTCCTCAAACCATTTCACAAAGGTCCTATTATGCTCCTGCATCAAAGCCCAATCACTGATCTTTCGGGTTTTGCTCCTTAAAAGATTTAAGTGCCTAACTACATATGGATGGACATCTGAAAGTTGTTGGAGAACATAGAGGTGTACTTTAATCTTGTGTTCCAGAGGAGTTTTGATTTTCTTCCGGCCAATTGTACCCTTTCCTTGAAGTCTCGCCTCATGACGAGATATAGGGACCCCTATTGCCTTAGCTCTCGCTATGAACTCTGCACAAAATTCAGCAATCTCCTCAGCCGTATAGCCTTGAATAATGCTAGCCTCGGGTTTTGCCATATTCTTTGTCATGTCTTTCAAAGTCTTAAAATACCTCTCAAACGGATACATCCATCTCAAGAACACCGGGCCACATAACTTAATTTCGCAAATAAGATGCACAATTACATGAACCATAATATCGAAGAAAGAAGGTGGAAAATACATCTCTAATTTGCACAAGGTTTCAATGATATCATCTTGCAAAGCATCAAGTGTTTTTGGATCAATCACCTTACTACAAATTGTATTGAAAAACAAGCAAAACTTAACAACAACATCTCTTACACAATGTGGTAGAAGCCCAGAAATTCCAATCGGAAGGAATACTTGCATCATTACATGACAATCGTGCGACTTCATACTAGACATTTTCAGCTCTGTCATGGTAACAAAACTTTTCAGATTTGAGCAGTACCCACTAGGCACTTTGATACCATACAAAAATTCACAAAATAATTTTTTCTCAGTGTCAGATAAAGTGTAGCATGCCGAAGGAAGATATGTTGATTTTCCATCATTTGAAGAAACTGAAGGCCATAGTTTGGGTCGTATATTTCTTGCCTTCATGTCTTTTCGAGCCCCCAAACTATCTTTAGTTTTCCCTGCTATACCCATCAAAGTCCCAACAAGAGCATCACATAGATTGTTTTCAATATGGATGACATAAAGACAATGTCTAACATGTAAATCCTTCCAGTAAGGAAAATCCCATAGTAGAGACACCTTTTTCCACAACACACCCTTTTTTGTCTTTGTTTGACTTCCCTTCCCATAAACTGTTTTTATATCTTTAATGTGCTGATAAACCTGTGCTCCAGTAAATGTCTCTCGAGCCTGACCTTCCTCAATACACCCATCAAATTCATTCTTTCTCCTACGATACGGGTGGTAACGTTTAAGAAACCGTATGTGATTCATGTAAACATTCTTATGGGAGTGCTTCAAATGAATCGGTATCATGTCATCTTCACAAATGGGACATGCTTGCTCTCCTTTCACTTTGTATCCAGATAAATTTTCATATGCGGGA
Source organism: Patellifolia procumbens (assembly GCA_947645195.1). Lineage (NCBI taxonomy): Eukaryota > Viridiplantae > Streptophyta > Magnoliopsida > Caryophyllales > Amaranthaceae > Patellifolia > Patellifolia procumbens. The sequence continues at coordinate 146,923 of CANSGD010001379.1, read as the reverse complement.
AAATCATTTACAATACAAAAGATCATAGCTCGTAACGTGAAGTAAGAACTTGAATGGGCATCAAATGTCAACACACCTTCGTTCCACAATAATTTCAAATCATTAATTAAAGGCGCTAAATACACATTTATATCATTTCAAGGTTGTCTAGATCCCGGAATTAGCAATGGCATCATAAGGTATTTGCACTTCATACACAACCACGAAGGAAGATGTAGATGGATAAGACCACCGGCCATGAACTATGCTTACTACTCTGCGATACGTACTGGTTCATTCCATCGCTACATAAAGCAAGTCTCAAGTTCCTAGCTTCTCCTCCGAACTCAGAGTAATCCTTATCAATGTCCTGCTATTATTTAGTATCTGCAGGATATCTGATTTTACCATCTTTCGTTCTTACATCAGCATGCCACCTTAAGTTCTTTGCGTCTTTCTTTATTGAAAACAAACGCTTAAACCTAGGTTTTATCGGAAGATACCACAACACTTTACTTGGTACTTTAGCAAATTTATTATTAGTAGCCTTACCATTATCACCTTCCCTTTGTTTCTCCAAATCCGCCCTTGTAGCCTTGTACCGCGACAAACCACACACTGGACAATCTTCTAATTCTTCATATATTCATTGCGATATAACACTCAATCATTTGGGCATGCATGTATCTTAACATAATCCAATCCTAGAGGACACATTAGCTTCTTAGCATAATAAGTTGACTTAGGAATGTCATTCCCATCTGGAAACATATCGGCTAAGCGTTCCAACAACATAGAGAAGCTCGTGTTATTCCAACCCCCTTCGCCTTAATTTGAAATAGCGATAACATGGCAGAAAGTTTTGAGTACTTCGTACATCAGGGGTATAGTGGTGTCTCTGCATCCTCCGTAACACTCTCAAATACCTTCGTTTGATCACTAAAATGATCATGTAACCCATCCAACATCTCACCTATTTGGTCTTCATCTGAATCACGTGCATTGATGTCTTCATTCTCACAATTATCATTATTTTCATTGTCGGAGTCGTAAGTTCACTATCATCATTTCGCTCATTCATGGTTGACTCACAATCCCGATGTGTCATTTTCTCACCATGCCAATACCAAACATCGTAATCATGCTTAAATCCACGACAAAACAAGTGATACTCAACTATCTCAAAATCCTCCACCTCTTAATATTATTGCATTCACGATAAGGGCAAAAAATGGTCGTTGCCCCGACACTCCTCTTATGTTCTAAGGATGCGCTTCGAAATTCATCTACCCCATTCAAGAATTCAAGTGTTGTACGAGAACCATACATCCAATGCCTAAGATCCATGTATATCTAAGAACTCAACCAAATTAATATATGTGCATGAACAAAAACGATCATCTATAATATCATCTAACATTTTCATATTTTTAAACAATAATTTTGGGATATATTCCCCAATTGCAGCTAATATAATCTCATGTTTCCGAAAATATATGTTAGTAATAAGCTTTGATTATGATTGTGGATATATATGTGTATAACTAATTCCTTATTTGTAGCCTTAAATCATGATTGTTTAGGTTGTGTAACGAACTTTGGTAAGTAATTACATCACTATTCAAGGATATGGAATACTTTGCATAAAATAAAAGAGAGACAAATAACAAAAGTAATAGAATAGTACCTAACCAAGATGAACAAAGGAAACCTTCGATATGCAGAAGAAATGTCGCCAACCTACAACAAGAATAGAGATCGTTATTATAGCGAACGATAATAGAAACAAATGCTTAGAACAAATAAATCCATCATTCAAATTTCTAAACAGAGATGAAACTTACCTTTTAAAGTATTTGACATGGGTTATTTTCAAAGAATAACAACAAAGTCAAAGCAAAGAGGAGAAAATAGAAAGTTCAAGGAAAGAAATTAGCTCTTGCGACTCCTTAGCTTGTCACTTTCATTAATTAGAAAATTGAAGCAATATATAAAAAAAGTTAACCCTCATTACACTTTATATTATGAGACATAACACATTACACTACCTCTTAAGTAGTAAACACTAAAAATCTCTTTTCATGGCCGGAAAGGTGGGAAGTTAGACTAGTTTGTTCCACCTATTATCTGGTTTACCTACCTAGCTAAGTTAATCTCATTTCACTTCTCCCCTCTCTCTGTCTCTTCCAAACTTACATACACAACTTACACATAAATATTAATTCTAAAGCACTCGAGTCTTTGCAAAAATCTCTCTACTATTCATCACATAAAAAACGAAAACGGAGCAAACTAATTATAATTTTATTTTAGTATATTTTGATGATTACGCTAATACGACCAAGATTAAAGGCATTATTAACATTGTTCTTAGGCCTATAACTTTGGCAGCTACTGTTATATCAACTATTGTAATTGGCACAGCCATGAGCTTCAAATTTGAAGCCAAATTCACTGATTTTGCTTCAGTCATGAACCTCTCTAACATTCTCTTGATTCAAATGTGCAAATCATAGATGACGCACCAAGTCAAAGATTTATTCCTCCTTAAGACAAAGAGAAGAACTTTAACCTTAATCCTAGACCATAGAGACACTCAAAAGCCTCAACGAGAGTCAAGATATCTATAAACCCTTTGTGATCAATTGACAAATAATGAATAACTTCACCCCCTTTTTTCCTACATGTAAATTATCAAATATACCAAAATCTTCTACCATAAGAAGCATCTTAATTAAGACATGAACCATCAAATAGATCACCAAACCTTATTTAATAAAACATATGGAAAAAAACCTAAGACAGATTCTTCACATAGGGCCATAACCATTATTTAATAGTCGTACTAGATAAGACCCTTCAAACATTCTAATAGCACTTTATCCAAAACTCAGACATTCTCTCTAGTGAAGGGAAACTTTAGTTTAATAGAGAGTATGTATCACAACAGCGTAAACATACATGTTGCAGCTCCTGATCTGATGTAGATGGATTAACAGATGTTTGATGAACTGCGACAGCTCTTGCAGAAAATAAAACACGTCTGACCTGGAAGAGATCAGAGGAAAATTTTATGCAAATGGCAGAAACAACTCCCTCACTTCTTTCCTTTTCCCTCCATAAATGCTATCAGTGTAAAGGTCAAGCTTTAGTGTTTATGTTAGTAATGAGAAGTTCGTTGTATGTTTTAACCAGGTTGTTTTGGGACGACCGGCAATGTAAAGTGAAAATTTTTATTCAAGATATACACTTTTTCCATTTGAATAATGTGCTCCTCTTTTAAGTTTCGGTATGAGTTGCAAAATGATCACAAATTTTTGCCCACAAGTTTGAGAGTTTCATTGATTTGGACCTAACTTGAGTGGTTAAAGAAAGAGTGGCAAATGGTCACAGACCGCACAGCTACACAGTCCCTAAGGGCCCAGGGTCCCGAACTCCTTATCCAACGTCAAAAGATTTCCTCATACATCTAACGTCTAAACCGGTAACTGGAAGCTTAACCCCGAACTTAAGAAAATAAATAGAATTCATAGACAGAATTTTTCTTTTGGTGAAAGCAGTAACATTCAAAATAAGATTAACTTCCTAAAAACTACTGAGTAACAATTGTGGATTAGTTTGCGATGCTTAATGGAAAATGTCCAATTTCATCTACTAGCATGCCGATGCAATTGGACATTTAAACACATAACAATATACTTCATTTAAACACATTACAGCAAAGGAAGATAACCCATAAGAATGTGGCACCCGCTAAGAAGATAACACATTAGACCATAATTCACAGTGGTAAACAATCAATTTAAAGGGAAACACAACGAACTGCAAACTGATGAAATCACGGGAAAATAACCCTAAATCGAATCTTTGCACCAAGACCAAAAATTATGCCACCCAAAAAACTTCACCGCTCAAATCGAATTTATGCCACCTTCAAATTCATTTCAAACCTTAATCCTCATCACACAGACCGGAATTCTCTCTACGTTGATGTTCTTCTTCAATAGAATCAAGTCCTCAATGCGAATTTAGCCAAACTTACCAAATATCTAAGTTGATGATTGAATTATATGATTTAGCAATTGAATTATATGATTAGCGATTGAATTAAATCGAACTGCTATACTACTTGAGATGAAAACTGAAAAGCTACGAAAAGAGGAAGAATGGATTATTAGTAGGATAACTGATTTAGTGGGATACTCGAAACTGAGAAGGAGTAAGGTTAGGGATGGCGCGAGAATATTGGAAGAAAAAAAGGAGCAAGGGAACTGAATGCCGACCTTTGCAATGCGCAAAACCTTAGTCAAATTAATTTTTACCTCAGTCATTGCAGCGGGCATATTAGAAGCCCGCTGCTAAACCTTTTCTTACAGCGGTTAAATTGATAGCCCGCTTCAATTTTTGTTTTGCAACGGTCCAGCTATAAACAAATACTATTATGGCGATGCAATTACACACTTTTCCACTAGTAGATCAATTTAATAACAAAGCTAAGATCAACATAGTAGATAAACCATCAAGTATTAGATCAATCATCAATACATTAGATCAATATTTACGACAATCAATATTAGTTTATTAAATCAATCATCCATATACTATATCAATATATAATATAGTTAAGATCAATGTGTTACATCATTAATGTATTATGTAATAGATCAATAAAATTAGTTATCATTAATGTATATGTATTAGATCAATATAATAAGATATTAATCACAATCTATACATTATCAACGATGGAAAACTTTTGTAGTTCAATTTCTATCAGATCGAACGAATGGACGATACATAAGTAATAAGTTTTGAATAGTGAATATTATCAAAACAATCAATTTTTAATTATAAATAATACCTAAATTGTAAAATAATGGTATTATTATGTTAATTCCTAATACATTAATATTAATCAAAAAAACAACAACATCAACAACATCAACATCATCATCATCATCATCATCATCAACAACAACAACAACAACAACAACAATAATAATGATAATAATATTAGAATTTTTGGGCTAAAGTGAGGCCCAAACCCAATTCTACCCTCTCCCCCCTTCAATATATAAAGCAAAACCCTAAATTTTCCCCAAAACCATTTCACTCTCTCATCACGGCTCTCAGCCTCTCACCTCCTCTCATTCTCAGTTTCTCTCAAACCCAAACCTAACCCTAATCCCTCAACCTCAAACCAAAAACCAAACACTAATTCACTCAGAAAATCTCACTCAAACCAAACACTAATCTTTTTCTCACTCAAAAATTCACACCCTAATCTCATTCTCACTTAGAATATCTCACGGATCTCCCTCAAAATTTCTTAAACTATAACCTTTCATCTTTCTAAATGGGTTTCAAAAATTTGTTGGTGGGTTTTCAAAGAATTTTGGTTGGTTTTCGAAGAATTTTGGTGGGTTTTCAAAGATCTTGGTGGGTTATCGAAGATCTTGGTGGGTTTTCGAAGAATCTTGGTGGGTTTTGCGAAGAGCTTGGTGGGTTTTCGAAGAACAAAATCGAATAATCAAGGTTGGTTTCTCTCTTCTCCTCCTCTTTTCATTATTTTTTTGTTAGATGACTTAGATCTAATATAATTGAAAGTATGTTGGTTTCTATAAAAAATTGTTGGTTTTTTTCGATCTGTAAATTGTTGGTTTCAAGTTATTATGGATCTATAAATATTTGTTGGTTTCTATAAGTATGTCGCTTTTTTCGAATAATTTGTTGGTTTTTGAAGTATATTGATTTGTTGGTTTATATCAAAGTATGTTGGATTGTTGGTTTGTATATCAATCTATTAATTTGTTTCTATGTCAATTTGTTTCTTTATCGATCTGTAAATTTTGCTCATTTGCTATTAAGATTTCTCATGTTGCTTGAACAAATCTGGGTAATCTGAAGTATATTTTTTAATCTGTTTATTTGTTATTAGGTTAGTTTTTCAATTATTTTTCAGTTTTATTTCTTCTCTTTTTCCCCCCTCTTAAACCTAAACCCTAATTTGCCGGATCTTGGGTCCTGATCTTGGGTCCGAATCTTGGATCTGGATCTCAAAACCGGATCTTGGATCCGGTTCTTGAATCCGGATTTTGGATCCGAATCTTACATCCGGATCTTGGGTTGTTTAGGTATGGGTATCCTGTTTTCATATTACTTGCAATCTTTCTTTCATATTACTTGCAATCTTCCTTTCATATTACTTAAAAAGGAAAATTTAATTAGATGAAATGAGGCTTTTTAAAAATATATATTGAATCAGATGATCAGTCATGTGTTCACAAATCTGAAATATTCGACAACAAAATTGACTAAGAAACCTAGTTAACAGTTATAGTTAGATTTGGGGTGCTTTTAATCTAAAACCTCGTTAACATTTATAGTTAGATTTGAATTTATTTATCTTGAGTGTTGTAGCAATTGTAACGAATAGAAAGAATGCAGTTTTCTTACTTTTTTTAATTTATTTTATAGTTGTGGACAGTCAGAATCAGATTGTAATGGATCATGATAGCAATTCCGTAATTGCTTCTAATTCTGCATAGTGTGCCTGAGATATCAGCAGATCCCTCTTCAGTAGATCTCTCTACTACCCTAGATGTGGGGAGACGTACTTCTGTGGTATGACACTTCACCATATTTTTGAAAGGTAATCAATTGTTATCAACATGCAATCATTGTAAAGATAAAACATATCCTGCTGGTAGTAAAAATGGGTACTAAGAATCATTTGAGGCACTTGAAAAAATGCAAACCTTACTTAGCTACTAAGCCCGATCCTTTAGATGCTTCTTCTTTTGACCAAAAAACATATTGGTTTAAGTATGCTGAATTTATTGTTGTTCATGGTTATGCTATTAGAGTGGTTGAAACAAGCGACTTGCATGAATATTTAAATCCTAAAATTAAGGAGATAAGTAGGAACACTATGCTTAAGTATTGTGTTCGTGAATATGAAAGGATGAGACAAATATTGGTTAGAATTGTGTCTGAATTGCCTGGTAGGATCTGTTTTACTTGTGATTTGTGGACTGCCGATGTTACTAAGCAAAGCTATCTTTGTTTAACTGCCCATTTTATAACTGTGGCATGGAATCTTAAATAAAAAAATTTAGCTTTTAGAATGTGCCCTCCTCCCCATAATGGACCAGATCTTTGCAAGTTTGTTTTGGATTTGATTGATGAGTGGAATCTTAAACAAAAGGTGTTTTCTATTACTTGTGATAATGCTTCCGCTATGGATTCAATGGCTAGTGATATGCAAAGTGATTTGAACCAATTTGCATCATTGCCTTGTAATGGCAAGTTTTTTCATATTAGGTGTTGTGCTCATGTTCTTAATTTAATTGTTCAAAGTGAGTTAAAAATTAAATTGGTTGATGATTCTTTTGAAAAACTTCATGAGATTGTTTACTACATTAATTTTAATGATGCACGAATTATTAGATTTGATGAATGTGTGAAGTACATTGGTTCTAGCTTTTGTGGTAAATTGCAAGCTGATGTTTGTACCCGATGGAATTCAACTTATTTTATGCTTCATCGAGCTTTAGAAGCCAAAGATGCTATACATAGGTTTTTTTCAATATGAACGTTGTTTTACTGTTTTCTTGACTGAAATTAAATGGGAAAATGCGCAAAATGTTTTTGATTTTCTTTAACCATTTTATGATATTACCATGCTCTTTTCTGGTTCTGATTATCCAACATCGAATTTATATCTTTCTAATATTGTTTGAATTGGTAGCTTATTAGTCAATGCACATGCTGATCCAAGCGATTGTATTAGACAAATGGCTGCTCTCATACTTGAAAATTTTAACAAGTAATGGGAGAATTATTCGTCTATACTTTCTGTTGCTGTAATCTTAGATCCTCGGTTTAAAAAAGATTTATTAATCAAATGTTATGGGCATTTGTATGAGGACACGGAGCGTGATCGAAGGGTTAACCATGCAGTCAAGTCTTTCACTGAGCTGCATACATACTACTATAATATTCATTATCCTACTTCTGCTGATTCTCGCAACCTTAGCCAAAGAGATTCACAAACTGTCACAAACAATTGGAACTCTACCCTGCGACCTAACAAGAGCGTTGACTTTTCAAAGGTTAATTATTTAACATTATTAAATATTTAAATCCCTAATCTGTTTTTATTTAAATTTATGTTTTTTATTTAAATTTCAGTTTTTATTTAATTTCAGTTTTTATCTAATTTTAATTAATAATTTTATTGTAAAGTTTTGCGGTTACATCTACTGCAAGTAGAGGTGTCGATTTCGATATTGACTCTTACTTTTCAACTTCCCTTGAGGATAATGATGATGATTTTGAGATTCTTGGCTATTGGAAATCAAAAATGAATAAGCTGCCTGTTTTTTCTATGATGGCCCGTGATCTCTTGACCATTCCTATCACGTCGGTTGCTTCGGATTCGTCATTTAGTATGGGTGGCAGAATTCTCACCAAATTCAGGTCACGTTTGAAGCCAATGAATTTGGAGGTTTTGGTTACATGCCAAAATTGGCTTTGTGGTTATGATACAGTTGATGATGAGGTTGAAGTTGTAGTTGTAGTTGCAGAATGTGATTCTGATGATGATTAAACTTTTGATGTTGGTCATTTTTGTATTGGCATATTGTTGTTATATTTTGGTATTGCCCTCTTTTCGGCTTTAGATTATTTTCGGCTTTAGATGTTTTTTGATGCAAGACTCTTCAACTTCAATAGTTTTCCTACTTGCAGCCCTTTGCCTCATTTTGGGAACTTCAGAGTGGTTTGTCTAAACTAAAGTTTTTACAGATACACACTTAATCAAATGTGCTAACAAGACAGCCATTTACAAGATGTATGTGTTGCAACTGCTGGCTGCGTAGGATTCCTAGCTAATAGATAGTTTTTAGGGTCTTAATGCTCGATGATGAAATTTTTAAATTTCTGAGAGCTTCGGTAGTTCTGAATCTAAAGCTGTAATATAATTTAAAGTGATCAGAGGCTTATTGGTTTAACTTTATTGTGGAACAAGTTACATATTGTTTATCAAAGTAAAGACTTAGTAGTTTGTACTTATTTTGTTCGTGAATTAATGGAATATATTTTGACATCAAATTATAGGCATTGTTTAAATTATGCTACATGAGTTATTGACACAATCGCACAACAAACAATCAGAATTTTAGGAGGAATTATAAAAACTTCAATTTGTAAAACTTTTAATTTGTAAATCTGGTTGCAAGTCTATAAAAGAAAAAAGAATATTTATTTTAGATGTTTTAATACCTATTACACTAAATTACGGGTAATTGTCGTCAATTCGATCACAAGGCCATCGCCAATATTTTATTTGATTCTCACAAGACCAATCATCAATTCGATAACAGCTAGTCCATTCGATAACAACTAGTTAGCTAAACAAGGTTCAAATTCTTGAGGCGCAAATTTTCTGCAAATAATTCTTAGACATTTTTGGTTAATTGTTAGTGTAAGACTATTTGAAATTACTAAATATGGCAAGGAAGGGTTAATTTGATTGAAAATATTATTTTGTATTAATGTTAATTCATGAGCAGAGTAGGTGGAAGAAACTATATTACTTTTAATATATTTTGTAGCCTTATACTTATAGTGTGAAATATTAGAAAATAGAGCGTTATTGTAGTACATATAAAGTATTGCGTCTAAAATAAGAAGGCAGAATAGAGAAAGTGTTGTATTTAAAATGGAATATAGCAAATAAAAAACTATATGATGTCTAAAGAGTTTGGGTAGATGGATTGTATTGGGTTGGGTCAAACGCAGGTCGGTTTGCTTCGAATCGGGTTTATTACGGGTCGGGTCTAGTACCGGTCGAGCCTTTTCGGGTATTCTTCAAGTTGAAGAGGGTTTCGGGTATGTTTCAAGTCGGTCCGGGTTGGGTTCGGGTGGCTGACTATCAGGGCTGATCGGGTACGGGTTGACTATAGGTCGGTCCGAGTCGGGTTTCGAGTCCGATCATATCAGGTCATATTAGTGTCGGGTTTATTTCGGGTCGGGACCAGGTCGGGTTTCGGGTGTGTAATTCTCAGATCCAATCAGGCCCGGGTCCGGGTGGGGACGGGTCGGGTCAGCTTTTGATACCACTACTAGTAGTTGCGAGGCTTTAAATCCATTGAATGCTAACCTTTTTAAGACTATAAATACTTGGAAAAACTGATTGTTTTATGTGGTAAAACGTATGTATTTTTCAAAAAATATAAATAAAGATTCTCAACTCTTCTAATATAATAATTACGCTATTAAATATTACCTCCACTTTGCTTATTTTCTTCTATCTCTTTATGTATAAGTAGATTATTCATCTTATATTTGATATGATTGATTTGTGAGCCCTCAAAATATTAATATATACGACCTATCTAATATACTGTCGATTTATTTGATCATAGATTTCATTTTTTATAATTCCTTTATAACACAAGTATAAACATTTGTTTTCACATACGGTTGTTAAAGATATTTTATTTATTTGGTTTTCAAATGTTATTTTCAAAAAAAAAATCATTCATTGATACAAAATCATACGATATCTACACAAGAAGTTAAAACTAACAATTACATATCATATTGAAATAATTTAATTTTAATATGCAAAACCACGATCATTGATGAAATCTAACACTTCTAAAAACCCTCGTCTCTCACATTGATGTCTGATGTAGCCAGTAGCCTTCAACAAGGAGTCTCTTGGTCCATCATAGTTTTGAAATAGAAGTGAATTTGATTTAACTAATTGTACTATATATAACATATATATCTCATTTCGAAGTATTTTTTGAGTTGAATTTAATGTTCTAGTATGTACGAATATTAGATACTTATAACATAAGTTATCCTTAGTATATGTTAGGTATGTGAAAACCCAATGACTCCAACATGGTTTCGCGTGCTTGAGAACACATTGTAGGCTTCAAGTATGATGTGCACGAAGAGGGAAAAAAGTCAAAGATAAGTAGATAGAGAAAGAAAGATTCTGATTAGTAGTGTGGGAGTGCGTATTCTAATGCATGATCATGCAATCCACTGCACAGGGCACATAGCCTGCACAGTGGCTCACCAACGTTATTCTATCCTTTTTGGTATTTGTTTATCTATTCTTGTTCTATTAGGATTATTCTATACATTTAGGATGATATTATCTTCTAACTATTATCCTAATTATATTCTAAATTTAGATTAGAGTTTAAAATATTCCTACTTTGAAAGGGTTTTTCTAATCTATAAAGGAGGTTTGGGATACCAAATTTCTAAGTGATTCTTAGTAGAGAAAGCTAAGGGTTAATGTTAGTAAAATTATATTAGCAAATTACATAAAGACGTTTTTTTTTCGTACTTGGTTTGTGATTCTAATACGAAGTATTTGGCCTTTTTATATTTGATGTTTGCATCTTCAATTTGTATAATTATTCTATTTGTTATTATTTGGCATCCTTTATAACTTACAAGTGGTACTAAAGTTTGGTGAGAGAAGATCGAAAAGTTCTATGGTGGAAAGTCCGAGTTGGAATATTTCAATGGCAAGAATATTTTCACGTTATGGCAAAGCATGGTTCAAGATATAATCACACAACAAAGGTTGTACGATATACTAGAATATAATGTGTGACGATAACAATTCTATTATCGCTTGGACCAATGGCTAAGTATGACTTTCTTGATGTGGCAAAGCCAAAGGAGTTGTGGCCTTGTGGGAAAAGTTAAAAAAGTTGCTTCAATCGAAGTCCTTGCCATGTATGTTGTTTCTCAACAAAGACATGCTTGGCTTGTAGATGGACGACAACGATTTGAGACTTCGCCTTAACAATCTCAATGGATCGATTACTCGTTTAACTAAGTTGGAGGAATCTTTCAAGAGCGAAGACAAAACAATGTTGTTCTTGGTATCCTTACCACAAAGGTACAATAATTACTTCTTTGTTGGTAGGTAAGACGAATATGAGTTTGGATGAGACTGTAGTATGCCTCCTAGAAGTTGAAAAGGTTGATGAAGCAAGGAGAAGGATCCACAAGTGATATCACGTATTTATATAGACTTTTCTCCTTTATTTACAAGCTAATTTGTGCGTCATTAGAGCTCTTGGGAGCTATTTTGTGCTAACTATCGTATATAGTTGTGGTTTTGTTGTTTTAGTGTTGAATTGCAGGTTTTTGGGAGTTTTATCCTTATTCCCGAGCTATTTGGAAGCAACCACGGCTCTACGAGATGTTACGAGGCATGTAGGATGGCTCATGAGCTTTATGGGTAGTTTAGGAGGTGCCAAGACCTCTAAACGTGAAGAATTAAGAGCTAAAGAGTCTAAAAGGAGTTTTCCGTACTCTGATCGGGCAAAAATGGCCCGATCGGGCGAAGAATTAATGATCGGGTGTGAGAGTTGCGGACCCGATCGGGCAAGACTTGCCCGACCCGATCGGGCGAGAAACCAAAAGTGCGTGTTAGCTTTTCTGCCCCCGACCCGATCGGGCATGCCCTGCCCGACCCGATCGGGTGGATGACCCGAAGTTGTTTTGTGCTACTGCTGCTGTACGCCAAGAAAGAGCAAAAGTTTGGGCCCACTAATTGATGATGTTACTGGTGTATATTAAGGGGACAAGGGGACAAGGGGACATAATAAAGGGGCCCACTACTTAAAGTTGTTGCATGTTGCTGCTGTATACGTTGAATTCCAAACAAGCGCTGGGCTTCGTGACTGCTGGCCCGATCGGGCGCTTGCTGCCCGATCCAATCGGGTGGCCCAGATTTTTCTCCTTTTTGGCTGCTATTCACGTGGAACCAAGAGAAGAGAAGTCGTTGGATTTTTACTATGGACCCGATCGGGTGCCCGATCGGGTCCCGCACTCGGCAACGCGATTTTTCTATTTTTAATCCCGTTTTAGTTAGACTTGAGGGGGTATTATAAATACATTTTCCTCATTATTTTAGGGACATCTTTTATTCCATCTTATACTCTAGTTTATTCCTCATTGTTCTTAGCTTAGTTTAAACACTTTAGATTAGATTAAAGGTGATTGAACCTATTCGATTTCAATAAAAGTTCCTGCTTTCTGTCAATTGGTATTCCTCTTTACCCGAACCTCTTTTATTATTCTTAATTGCTTAGCTTAGTTATTTAATTATTCATGATGCAATTATTAGGGTTTCATATTAGTTTTGTTGTTGTTAATTCGATTATGAGTGAGTAGTTCCCTTTCTAGGATGTTAGATAGGAAAGCCATGTTTATACCATGATTGTGATTTAGATTTCTATCAATTTCTAGGGCTTGATTAGGGTGATTGTGATGTGGTTTGTTCTTATTGAGTAATTAATGTCAGTGTACAATTTCATTGATTGCTTGTGGTTAATAGTTGTTTGCACATATCCGTCTTACGACTAGAGGCCTAGGACACGTCAGTAGTTCTGATTACGTTAGTGAACATGCGGCGTATGTTGAACTATGAGCGTTGAGTCTTAACCATAGCTCAACACATGCTCTAATCCCCCGACTCTTGACTTAGGTTTTGATAGTAGTTGACCCTATTTGATTGGTATAAGCATGGTGGACCGACCTAATACCCTAGGTTTTTAGTCCATAGTTAATTCCTCGATTTAATCCGTCTTCTTTAGTTTAATCATTAGTTCAGTTAACTCTTCCCTGTTTTCATCTGGAGTAGCTGATTGATTGAATATTAATTTAGAAACTCTGTCTCCCTGTGGATTCGACCCTACTTCCATTGACTACCTTAGTTAGAGGACTATAGGTTTATCTTTGAATAGGTGATACGACTAAAACCCTATCAACAAGCCAAGGGAAGCCTTTAGTTGCATAGGCACATGACAAGAGAAAAGGTAAAAACATCAAAAACTTTGAAATAACTTGTTACTAATGTGACAAAAAGGGCAGTATCAATCCAAATGTCTTAAGGTTAGGAGGATTTGAAGCCGTTTAAAGAGGTGAAAGGAGTTGTGAATCTTGTCGATGATGAGGAATATCTGTGATGTTTTGTTGGTTGAATGTGAAGTAGAATCAACAAAAGCACATGTGTCTTAGATTATTTAGGATGCTCAGTTCATATTTTCCATAAGCTAAGGAAAAAAATTATGTGCCTTTGAGAAAGAGTGAAGGAGTGTCGGTTAATCTATGTAGTGGAGATAGGATGAAGTTTAATGGCATTGGTGAGTTCATATTTAAGTCTCATAAGATTATAAGTGTATCAAGAAAGGGAGGTACATCTCGCGCCTAAATAGAAGCATTCTCTTTATGTGAAATCCTATTGAAGATGGACACAAACCAATACGCATCAAGGAGCAATCTTGGTTGTATCATATGGTGAGTTAGCCATAAAGATTATATGTGACGCAAGAAGCATCTTCTTTATTGAAATATATATCAATTGTAGCATGTGGTGAGTCAACCATGAAGGCTATATGTAACGCACGAAGCATCTTTGATGCATATAGCATTTCATAATCAAGAGCATTCGTTGGTTAAGAACCGAAGAAACAGTTTTGCATCAAGCCTTGTTGGAACCGTGCCAACAACCACCACTTTCACTAGCCTTAGAACCACCAAACTAGGCCACCAATGTCAAAGAAGAGCTCTTGGTGCAACCTTGCTTTGTTAAGTTACTAACTAATCTACGTTAGTTAGCTAATTAACTCAAAGACTTGAATTAGGACAAACTGTCCAGTTTTTACTCTAAGCGCACAGCTCAAAGAAAGGAGTATAACTCTTAATTCATTCAACAAAGTCTAATGAAACTTCTTACATTACAATCCTAACATATAAAGCAACAACATACCAAAAATTCACGTCATTTGGTGATGTTTTGCTTAGGTAACAAAAGCTATCTTAAAATATTACAAAATCTGGGCCAGTTTTCAGTACCTAGGTGCAATGATTAGGATATTCTGAGAAACGAAAATATCCTACTGCAAAAAGGAAACTAAGGTAATAAAATAGACATTCTAAGGAAAATATCCTCAAAAATTCAGCCCCAAAAGCTTAAAAAAATCGGCTGCCCAGAACTGATGAAATGGGACCCAGAAAGACGCCACAGAGCTGCGGTTTTGGATACCTTTGGATGAAGCTTTCAATTCCTATTGATTCTTGCCTCCAACTCTTCACATGCTTGTTGGTGATGTAGGTAAGCACACAGGTGAGTCATGTATGGTTGCCTTAGCCAAGAATAAAGCTCAAAGACATGCTCAAAACACCCCTTAAACCAACCGTACAAAATATGTTCTTCCAAAACAGTTTCACTAGGCTTACTTTAATGACTTAGAACTAATTAATTAAGCTATTTAATCATAATTCAAGCTTGATTACTAATACTTTATGATGTTAAGATGATCATAAGCATTAATCAACAAGGCTTAAAATAGATTAAGAAGGTGTTAAGCTCAATTAACAATTCGAAGTACTTGCTTGTTCAAAATTGGATTAAGTAAGCTAATGAATTGTATCTCCTTCACCTTGATCTCTTCTTGATGACTCTTTGCTAGGAGACTTGGGTTGATCTTGGATGCTCCTGCATCATTCTCCCCCGGTTTGGAGAAGTCTTCTTGCAACTCGAAATCTTCTTCCAAATATGGAGCTAAGTCGCCCACATTGAAGGTGGCCGAAATGTTGCCCATCTCACTTGGTAGTTCTATCTTGTATGCATTGTTATTGATCTTTTCAAGCACCCTAAATGGACCATCACTCCTTGGCATCAGCTTGTTCTTTCTTCTTGATGGAAATCGCTCCTTCCTTAGGTGCAACCATACTAAGTCCCCGGGCTTGTAAATGACCTCCTTTCGATGCTTGTTTGCTCGGACCTTGTAAGCTTCATTAACCTTCTCAATGCGTGCTCTAATCTATTGGTGAAGCTTCTTCATCTCCTTTTCCTTCTCCTCTGCATCTTTGCTTTGCCTCACTTCAACTGGAATAGGTAGTAAATCAATGGGGCTTAAAGGATTAACCCCATAGTTCACTTCGAATGGTGAGCACTTCGTGGCATATGTAGGTGATCTGTTATAAGCAATGTGCTAGCTTTAGATCCCAATCTTTCTGTGACTTGTTGACTAGGGTCCTGAGGAGAGTAGTAAGTGTCCTGTTTATCACCTCCGTTTGACCATCAGTTTGTGGATGCGCCGTGGTACTAAAGAGGAGCTTAGTACCTAGGAGCTTCCATAAAGTCTTCCAAAAGAAACTGAGGAACTTAACATCCTTATCAGAAACAATAGTTCTCAGTACACCATGTAATCTAATGATCTCCTTGAAGTACAAATCAGCTACATGAATTGCATCATCCGTCTTGTTGCAAGCAATGAAATGAGCCATCTTTGAGAATCGATCCACCACCACCATAATAGCATCTCTTTGCCTTTGAGTCCTAGGCAAAGCTACAATGAAATCCATACTAACATCTTCCCATGCTTGATTAGGAACTGGAAGTGGAGTATAGAGCCCTTGATGAAAAGAACTCTTGGCCTTTTGACATGTAGAACATCGAGCTAGAACTGAGTGAACATCACCTGCAAGTTTTGGCCAATAAAAGTGTTCCTGCAAAACATCCACAGTTTTGTTAATACCAAAATGTCCTGCTAGGCCTCCTCCATGAACCTCCTTGATGAGCAAATCCCTTAGTGAGCACTTAGGGATACAAAGCTTATTGTTTCAGAAGAGAAAACCATCTAGAACCGAAAAAGCTCCATGAGAACCATCCTTGCATGCTTCTATTAATGGTGAAAAATCTGGATCATCATAATAAAGCTCCTTAATATGAGTGAAGCGAAGAACTCGAGCCTCCATTAGAGAAATCATAGAATGCCTCCTAGATAATGCATCTGCAACCACATTAGAAACTCTAGTTTTATACTTCAAAACAAAATCAAAGGATTGAAGGAACTCCACCCATTTAGCATGCCGTGAACTGAGCTTATGTTGTCCATTAATGTACTTCAAAGCTTGATGATCTGAATGCAACACAAACTGAGCTGGCCTAAGATGATGAGTCCAATAAGGCAAAGCACGAACAATAGCATAGAACTCTTTATCATAGGTGCTGTAGTTGAGCTTAGCATGATTGAGCTTCTCACTGAAATAGGCTATGGGACGCCCTCCTTGTTGTAAAACAGCTCCAATCCCCACGCCACTTGCATCACATTCAACTTCAAACACTTTCTTGAAATCTGGTAAGGCTAGAACAGGCGCCTCACAAAGCTTGTTTTTCAATTGATCAAATGCTTCCTGAGCTGCTGGAGTCCAAGTAAAAGAACCCCCTTTGATACATTCGGTCAGTGGAGCCAAAATAGTACTAAAACCTCTGATGAATCTCCTGTAAAAAGATGCCAATCCATGAAAACTTTGAACTTCTGTGATGGACTTTGGAATCGGCCATGATTTGATTGCCTCCACCTTGGATTCATCCATAGAAATGCCCTGAGATGAAATAATGAAGCCAAGAAAAGACACACTAGAAGTGAAGAATTCACACTTCTCCATCTTTGCATATAGATTCTTTTCCATTAGCTTAAGGAAAACCTTCTTCAGATGAATAAGATGATCCTGTTCATTGTTGCTATACACAAGAATATCATCAAAATAAACCACAACAAATGAACCAATGAAGGGACGAAGTACCTCATGCATGAGCCTCATGAAAGTACTAGGAGCATTAGTTAAACCAAATGGCATAACACGCCACTCATATAACCCACTCTTAGTCTTAAAGGCTGTTTTCCATTCATCCCCTTCCTTGATTCGAATCTGATGATAACCACTACGCAAATCTATCTTGGAGAATATAGTAGCACCATGTAATTCATCGAGCAAATCATCAAGCCTAGGAATAGGATACCTATACTTGATGGTAATGTTGTTTATAGCCCTGCAATCTACACACATACGCATAGTTCCATCCTTCTTTGGAACCAAAATAACAGGAATAGCACATGGACTAAGACTTTCTTGCACAAACCCCTTAGCTAACAATTCAGTAATCTGTTTTTGCAACTCTTTAGCTTCTTCAGGATTACATCTATAAGCTGCCTTGTTAGGTAATGGTGCTCCAGGAACTAAGTCAATTTGATGCTCAATACCCCTACTAGGTGGTAAACCACATGGAAGATCCTCGGGAAAAATATCACTAAAATCGTTCACTAATGGTTTAACCAAATCATGTAAATCACGAGTATTTTCATCATTTGCAGCAAATAACAACAACAAGTACATTTCCTTCCCCTTTTTAATGGCCTTATCAACTTGATGTTTTTGGAGAATTAAGGATTTCTGATTTTTAGCCTTCGAATTGGAGGTTTCTTTCTTAGGTAAATTCGGACCCTTTTTGCTAGGACTAAGTATAATTTTCTTGTTTTCATGCATGAAAGTGTATGTATTAGTCCTACCATTATGTAAGGTTTCCTTATCAGATTGCCATGGCCTCCCTAATAGAATATGACATGCATTCATAGGCACCACATCACATAAAACCTTGTCATTATACGAATCACCAAAAGAGAAGCTAATCAAAGCTTGTTTTGTTACCTCCACACAGTTACCATCATTAAGCCAATGAAGCTTATATGGTTTAGGATGATTGAAGGTAGGATGATTGAGCTTCTCCACCATAGAACTCGAAGCTACATTAGTGCAACTCCCACCATCAATAATCATGGAACAAATCTTGCCCTTGATTAAGCATTTCGTCTGAAAAATCTGGTCTCGTTGAGATGGTATAGCTTCGGTTTCTTTGGAGTGAAGGACCCTCCTTAGAACCAAGCTAAGATGATCATCTCCTTCCACTTCATCGACAAGAACATCTTCATTGCACTCGACCTCCTTTTCAGATTCTTTTTCGTGCTCCTCTTGATCTTTAAGGGCATCTTCTATGTTTTTAATGTCTAGTAAGGTCATCACCCTTTTGTTTGGGCATTGTGCTTGATAATGACCATAACCATGACACTTAAAACATTTGACATCATCCTTCTTGGAAGAACTTTCAGCAACCTTCTTCCCTTTATCAAGAACTCTCGAACCAGCTTCATTTTTAGGTGTAAATGGAGATGTAAAAGTAGGCTTCACATACGAACTAGAACCTCCTTTAGCATAAGAAGTTCCTTTGCTAAATACCTTCTTCTTCTTGTCTTTTTGATGCTTTTCCACCTTAAGAGCCAACCTGAATGGTTCATCTAAAGTAGAATAAGATTGAAGTTCAAGCTTCTTTTGAATGTCACGATCTAGGCCCTTCACAAAACGAGCCATGGTCCGCTCTTCCCTTTCTTGAACATCCAATTTCATCATCAACTTCTCATATTCATGGATGTAGGTCTCGACATTCTTGGTACCTTGAGACAAATCAGAAAGTTGGTAATATAAATCAAGAGTGTAAGTGGAGGGGAGAAACTTAGCTTCCATCTTCTTTTTCAGTTTCTTCCAACTCTTGATTTTCGGTTTATGCTTCCTTTCTCTAGCAAGAGCAACGTTTTCCCACCAAAGGGATGCACACCCCTTTAGTTTAGTGATAACCACCTTGAAAAATTTCTAATCATCATACTCCTTTAGCTCGAAAATCCTATTGCATCTCGAAACCCATTCCAAGTAAGCATCAGGATTAAGGTTTCCATCAAACTCTGGAATATCTAACTTGATGTCTCGAAATTCATCTTGTTTTCGTGACCTCCTTCTTTGATTAGAAGCTTGTGATTGCACTTCTTCACTAAAGTCATAAACAACCTCATTCTCATCTTCAAAGTGCCTTCTTTCACGAACTTCTCTTCGAACTCCAACACTAGAACTTCGAAAGGCTTCCATGAGATTTGCCATTTGCCATTTGCTCACTAATTGTTGCCATTTGATTCTCAAGGCCAACTAGCCTTGCTTCATTCAATGTCATGCCCCTTCTAAACTGATTTGGCTCTTCATTACCACTCATTTTAACAACCACGAGATTGTATCAAGGATTAGAGGTGAAAAGAGAAGAAAAGAGACGTGTTTGGCTTAGAAATGGTTTCGGTTTTGGGGGGATTAGTGTATGAGTTTAGGAACGGATTAAATGATGATTAGAGGGTTAAAAGAATGCTCTTAAACTAACCAAAGCTCTGATACCAAATGATGCATATAGCATTTCATAATCAAGAGCATTCGTTGGTTAAGAATCGAAGAAACAGTTTTGCATCAAGCCTTGTTGGAACCGTGCCAACAACCACCACTTTCACTAGCCTTAGAACTACCAAACTAGGCCACCAATGTCAAAGAAGATCTCTTGGTGCAACCTTGCTTTGTTAAGTTACTAACTAATCTACGTTAGTTAGCTAATTAACTCAAAGACTTGAATTAGGACAAACTGTCCAGTTTTTACTCTAAGCGCACAGCTCAAAGAAAGGAGTATAACTCTTAATTCATTCAACAAAGTCTAATGAAACTTCTTACATTACAATCCTAACATATAAAGCAACAACATACCAAAAATTCACCTCATTTGGTGATGTTTTGCTTAGGTAACAAAAGTTATCTTAAAATATTACAAAATCTGGGCCAGTTTTTAGTACCTAGGTGCAATGATTAGGATATTCTGAGAAACGAAAATATCCTACTGCAAAAAGGAAACTAAGGTAATAAAATAGACATTCTAAGGAAAATATCCTCAAAAATTCAGCCCCAAAAGCTTAAAAAAATCGGCTGCCCAGAACTGATGAAATGGGACCCAGAAAGACGCCACAGAGCTGCGGTTTTGGATACCTTTGGATGAAGCTTTCAATTCCTATTGATTCTTGCCTCCAACTCTTCACATGCTTGTTGGTGATGTAGGTAAGCACACATGTGAGTCATGTATGGTTGCCTTAGCCAAGAATAAAGCTCAAAGACATGCTCAAAACACCCCTTAAACCAACCGTACAAAATATGTTCTTCCAAAACAGTTTCACTAGGCTTACTTTAATGACTTAGAACTAATTAATTAAGCTATTTACTCATAATTCAAGCTTGATTACTAATACTTTATGATGTTAAGATGATCATAAGCATTAATCAACAAGGCTTAAAATAGATTAAGAAGGTGTTAAGCTTAATTAACAATTCGAAGTACTTGCTTGTTCGAAATTGGATTAAGTAAGCTAATGAATTGTATCTCCTTCACCTTGATCTCTTCTTGATGACTCTTTGCTAGGAGACTTGGGTTGATCTTGGATGCTCCTGCATCAATCTTCTTTATTGAAATATATATCAATTATAGTATATGGTGAGTCAACCATGAAGGCTATAGGTGATGCAAGAAGCATCTTGTTTATTGAAATACTATATGTCCAGCAAGAAGAGGTCTTGGTCCGAGGGAAGACATTAGTGCCCCCAACAACTTTGGTTCTTTGATCAAAGAGTTGGCCGTGTTGAGCTTGAGAGCCCATTCGTACTTGAAAAAAAAGGTTTCTTGATCTCTATATAAAGGGGGTTTCGGATACTATTTGTCTAAGTGAGTCTCAGTAGAGAAAGCTATGGATTGTTACTCATAAAAATAACAAATTGTGTAACGAGTTCTTGATTAGTGAGGCATTCTTATGCAAATTATTTTAGTTTTTTTTTATAAACACATTTCAAATTATTTCGTTGTTCCATTATTGTTAATTTTTTTACTTCCACTGTAACTTACAGTTTACATATAAATGTATCTCTATTTATTTATTGAGAGCTTATCCCAAAATCTCCTTACAACTAATAATTTCTAATAAATTTATTATCTTAAAATGCATTTGCTAATTAGCTTATGTGGGGAATGGAATCTTTCACTTTTTAAATTAATTTACTATTTAACTTCAATTTGATGGACCAATTTTCTTACATGGCCGCTTTGTTAATAATTGTCCAATACTCTTCCATGAGATTGATGCTAATTAATTTATTTATTCGCCCAATACGATTAATTATTGTCGATCTTATTGGTTCAAGCGTGTGAAAAACATGTCTGGATCTAAGTTGGGATGGGTAAAAACACGCCAAACTCTAGGGTTTGGTGTGTTCTTTTACATGCCTAATCTATTTTAGAATTATAAGAAAATCAAATTTTCTAGTGGACGGGTTTTCATCTTCGACTATTGTCAAAACTCCGATAAGATTTCATGCACCTTATTCAGTGAAATTCAATAATGCCAAAATTTGGTGATGAAATAATGGCTTCAATGAAGGGTGAGAAAATGTAAGAGTACAGTGGCAATGGGGTGGGAGGAAGGAGGGGCAATGATGTCAACCTAGGATTGTATTCGGGGAAATCAGGGCGACTTTTGTCAATTTCCTTCTTTTTTGTTTCCTTTTCATATGCAACATGGTAATTTATTTTAGGGGCTGTTAAACTGCACCACAAAAATACAAAAAATGCCCACACTCTTAATTAAAAAGACTAATATACCCTATTTTCACTTTAACAATGATATGCAATACGCAAACCAATTCATTGATTAAATCAATGGTGGCATCCCTGAAACCAAACGGAAGGTTTAATCTTCACCCATAAAAATTCATCCTCTTCACCATTTGACATATCCTACCCACCTATTAACTCATTTCTCCATTTGATTTTCTGAGCAACACACTAACTTCAGCTTCTGAGCAAGTGCAACAACATCATCCATGAAATGCTGTATTTGCACCCACAAAAATTCACGAAAAAAATCAAATTAGCAATAGAGCTACAAATGAATTCAACCAAGGTAGATTCTTATTCTAGAAATTGAAAACCCAGCTCAAAATCACAAGAACAAAAAAGGAGGTTCGAACTCGTACCAGTACAGTTGAAGAGTTGAGTTGACTTAACTCAATATTCTGGATACTAGAATTAGGACAAAAAGGACGAAAATTGTGTGAGTTGGTTCCTCTACGGGAGAACCGTTCATGGAAATTGGTTCCTCTATCGAAGAACCGTTCATGAGTGAATCGGTTCTAGGGACCGTTTTCGCCATGGAGGAACTGACCTCTGGAACCGATTCATCCACGGAGGAACCAGTTCTTCAATAACGAAAATTAAATTAAAAACGAAACTAACCTTCACCAGTTCCTTAGATGACACCACGAAGCTGAAGCTATGGAGTACGACAGCGGGGAAGGATGCGAATGTTCTCAGGCTAAGCAAACTCGTGGTGGAGTTGGTGGATCCTTTTGCCGAGCTATGGACTAGTGATGGACGATGGCCTGGTGTTTGCGGGAGAACAATGAAAGGATAAAGGTGAAGGGATGGAGAAGGTTTAATTTTTGTTAAGGGTAAACTAGTAAATTACATTATTTTTAGGGCGTTTTTTGTATTTTTGTAGGCGTGATTTAGCTCTTCATTTTATTTTATTCCCAAATGCATTATGTTACATAGTTGTAAACAACAATAATTAGGCAAACAATAGTATTAGAAGCACTTTAGTGGGTTGGGGTAAGTAAGATCACAAAGAAATTTCTTACTGAAAAATGGGTGATTGTGAGTAAAAGTGGGTGGTGTTAGTTTAACAATTTTTTTCTTCTATTTATCATCTCATCTTATTCTATCTCTTGTACGGGAGTGCGTTTTGTTAAATTAAACAAATTTCAGATCTTATAACTTTATAGGTTTATATAAGCTGCTGTAATTTTTAGTAAGTTTCAATAAGTTCAAATAAGTTACAATAAATTCATGTTCATTTCACCGTATATTTGGTGAACTAAACTTATTTTTACTAAGTTGAACTTATTAAAACCGAACTGAACATAATTTAACTGATTCCCTATTGTTTTTGTTCTTTGTAGTTACTGTTTTTTACTTAACTAAACTGAAATTAGTGCTATTGAACTGAATCAAAATTATTTTTACTGAATATTATTGTTTAAGGTGAAATGAACAAAGTCAAAATTTTTAATAATTTCTAAAATCTTATAAAAGTTCCAATAAATTTAGAGAAGTTTCATTAAGTTCCAAAATATTCATATAAATTCAGTAAATATTAAAAATATGGTCACCACTCTCCACCTTGAGTCTCTTCATGCCCTTAGTTTAGTTTGATAGAGTATGAGTTTCCAAAACCCAATGGTTTGCATTTGATCAGTAAACAGAGGAAGTGTTATGATCTCATCAGATCGAACAATTCAGATTGCTTTTCTTTGGGGAACAGTCTCCCTATGTCGGCAAGTGCCGAACGTTACAATATCGCCCTCGAAGAGAACATATCTTAACTCTATTGTTTTGACTATAATTAGGGATACCAACGGGTGGGATTTTGATGGGGTGAGCCATCACCTGGTTAGACCAACACTCACTCATCCATCCGTCATCGGCAAGACTATCACACATATTTCATCCTTCCACCACTCGTGGATGACCCATGTGGATAGGGTGCTAATCCATTTAAGAGAATTAAATAAGAAAAGATAAATTAAAGTTTCAAAATGACAATTTATACATTAATTTCATGTAAAATTAAGATAGGTTTATGAAAATATGTTAAATAATAACCAGAAGGAAAAAATTTATATTAATGTCAAAAAAGATAGATACCTAAGAAGATGTAAGAAACACATGATGGATGAAACTTTCTCATCCTAAATTCCTAATTCCATTCATCATCCATCACCCGTTCACTCGACACCCGTCTATCATCTATTTAACTTAATTTTCACTCTTTTTTATTTAATCTGATAGAACGGATGTTAGATCATCGATTAAATATTATCATCTCTAACTAATGAGTCAATGTGTACATCTTAGGGGTTTCAGAACTAGCTTCCGATACTAGTATTGGTTCATAGAAAAAGATACCAATAAAAGGCCCAAGAGTCACCACTAAATTTCCCACAGCCCAAACTCTTTACCTGCTAAGCTACTACTCCTCTTTACCTGCTTCAGGAAGCGGGCATATCGGCAATCTCTATCCTCCTCTATTCTTCTACTTCGACTCATACAACCCCAGCACTATCACACTAACACTACACTCTTAAGATTTCCTCAATGCTTAATTAACCCCCATTAACAAAACCCTTCAAAAAAAAAAACCCAACTTTGAAGCTCCATCAATGGCTTCCACTCCTTCTCCTTCATCAACACTTTCTCTCTCCTCTACCCACCTCCCTTTTCTTCCTCACAACCACTCTTTTCACCAAACTGTGCTGTTTGCTCGAAGAAGACGATATTTCAAGTTGAAATTCTCTGCTGTTAGAGCCGCGGTAGGAAACAGCGGTTCGTCTCGAAGTCGTAGAGTAGCTTATAGGGAGTCTCAATCCCAAAATCAAATACCCATTTCCCAATTTAAGGATTTTGCATCTGCTGTTGTTCCTCCTGCTCTTTTTATTGCCGTCACTTTCGGTAATTACCTTCTCTTTTCTTTGTTTTTTGATGGGTTTTGTTTGTTTGGTGAAAAATCATGATTTTGTGGTAATGTTTGGTTTGTTTGTGGATGGTTCAACAATAAAGATTTGAACTTTAGTTGTTAGTGCAATGCAAATTGACAATATGTACTCGGTCGAGCGTAGGGTGCATTGTGTTTAGAGCTCTATATAGATAATTCAAGGAAAAATTTCACGGAACCACCTTTTATAACAATTTTTTTTTTCAAAAAACTATCTTATATAAGGAAGCATATTCATTTCAAAAAGTTACTATTAAATAAATTTCGTTAAGTTTGACCATTACATGTTTGTCACATGGCCTCATTTTAATCCTTTTTTCGTCCCCCCTGCATGTGATGTCAAGACGGAAGAGTGGGAAGATGTTTTATTGATGTCACATGATACATGGCGGTCAAATCATCACTTAACGGTCAAGTTTAACGGAATCTATATTATGATTGCTTTTGAAATGATTAAGGTTATATAGAAGGTCGTTTTTTGAAAGAAATTTTGTATATAAGGTAGTTTTTTGAAAGAAAAATATTTAGAAGTATATAGATTTTGTTTTTGAAATGATTATGGTTACTTAGATTTTTCATAAGGTAGTTCTGTGAAACATTGCCATAATTCAATGCACATTTTGTGTTTTGGAAGTATATAGATTATGCAAAAGGAATATATAATGTACAAAGATTTCCGCCAAATGCACGTAAGGTATTATGAACGGTACATGTTATGTTCTACAAGCACATTTACATAAAGCGCATTGTGCTCCGTGGTGTAGAAAATATGCTTTAATAAGATAATGGTAGGTAGGGATTATTGGTGGTCGCCTGGTCGGGTATGTAATTAAGTGTATTGGGCTTAGAAAATATTGCTAAATGTAAGTTAAGACAATCCAATGTAGAATTGTGCTCACTTGATTCTTATTTTCCCTATTGATTAAGTTCTTCCAGTCAAACAAGTTCCAAGTGTTTGGGATGATATTGCTACTAGTATGTAAACTAGAAAGGACGCGAGGGAATGAATTTTTGAAAAATATGAAACTTTTTCTTCGATTCCATGAGATAAGGATACGGAACCTACTACTATCTCAGAGCATAGATATCGGGCCTTTTAACTCATGGCCTTTTATAAGAAATGGTTAATTAAAGGCTAAAGCTCAGACCTGTTTGGTAGGCTACATTGTAGAAAAATACAAATCCAGTGCTTATAGAAATGAGGATTTGTTGGATATGTGATTGTTCCTTGTCACCAAGTGGAATGACAAATATGTCTGAAGGGTGTCTTCTGCTTCTATGTGGCAACACTTGGAATTATAGGCCCAGGAATGCTGCAAGTTGCTATAGAGCATTGTATACTTGGGGTTGTTGTTGTAAGAGGGACGTAGGGGCTGGATGCCTGGATGGAAGGTTGAACTAGAAAGATTTTAATGAAAACAGTCTGCAAGCCGCGTAACTTTACCTTGATTATTAGAAGCATCAGATGTTTTTTTTAGTAAATGAGCTTCTGATGAAATGCTAGGAAATGACAAGCTTATAGTATTATTGTTTACTTGTATTTCACATGGAAGACATCTTGTTTTCCTTTTTCTAGCACAGTACTGTTTAAGTGGTACAATTCGCTCTTTGGGTACTGGATAAGGAATATGTTGGAAGGGAGAGCACAGACAAACAAGATTATATTCCATTTCTTAAGATAGGATTAATGTTTCTTTCAGTTGTTGTAGCCGCAATTATGCATGGGCAAACATCTATTTGACATTATAATTGCTGTCTTCTATTCTTGATCTGGAAGGCGCAATGTTTGGGGCCTCAATGGTCAGTTCTTTATGTACCTTTTCTAGAGATAGGACGTGATATCTATGCATATACTTCTAGAAGCAATATGAGATTGAAGACTGTTGTCTTTATTAGCTAATGTGACCGCACCTTCTCTACAATGATAAAGCGGGCACTTGATACTCAAAGGAATTTTTCTTTAACAAACCACTAGTTTTTGTAATTGTTAGTTTCTTCTCTGAATAAGGTGAAGATTTCCAAAAGAGTTCACTAATTTGTTCTTTCAGCTCACAGTTTTGTGGAAGGTGGTCGGCAAATTTGTTTCGCCAAAGCCTCTGAAGGCTACAAGTCCTACAACAACCGAAAATAAACCTGCGTCTCCGGAGATGAAGTGGTCATTTGCTGCCGGGACAAACTTGCTAAAAAATATGAGTCAGAAGATTGAGAGAGATTCAAAGTTGAAGCTCAACGACTTTGCCAAAGAACTTAGGTCATTCAGAATAGTTGACATGTCAGGTATTCTCAATAATGATGTAATCTTATTTGTTCTTCATGAATCCTCTTTGCTATTCACCAGTATCAAGGTGGGTTTTTGGTATCATTTTCTTTGTTCATCATTGCCTTTATGCCCTTTGTTTCGTCTGGTTTTGTTGCTATGGTCTTCGAAGCTGTTCTTTGCCTGCCATCTTGCAAGATTGTTTTCAAGTGTTTTGTCACTGAAGGGCACTTCATCTATTGAGTTGGTAAATTTTTTTACTTCTACATGTTTGTAGGCCGTAATTTTGGTGATGAAGGTCTATTTTTTCTTGCTGAGAGCTTGGCATACAATCAGGTTAGCTATATTACTTAAAGTTATTTTTTCACTCTGAATATTGTAACTGATGTGCATGAGACGGGGACTTGAAGTCACTTTAAATGATTTTCTCCCTTACTTTCAATCAAGATATTTCTGTCCTTCTGTCCCCCTTCTATGTGTGCTTGTACTATTTGTTTGACATTTGACCTGCAGAATGTCCACCTGCTAAATGTATGTCAATACAATATGTTGCTAGAAATCCTCCTGTGTTCTTTTTATCTTGGCTTGAAGCTTAAACTGTATGAGATATCTGCTTTGCCGCCATTGTGAACTTCAGATGACATTCATATACTGTGTTGTAGGTTGCAGAAGAAGTAGATTTTTCTGCAAATGGAATCACTTCAGCTGGATTGAAAGCCTTTGATGGCATCCTCCAGTCAAATATTTTCCTGAAGACATTAAATCTTTCCGGAAATACAATTGGAGATGATGGCGCCAAGGTTAGCATTTTGAAACTGTAGTATCGACAACTTCAAGAGATTGGCAAAGCTAAATGCACAAAATAACAGTTAAGCTAGTTGTGTGTTGCAAAACCAAAGAACTTAGGTCACTAACAAATGACATGAAGGTTAAAGATCTAAACTCAGTAAATGCATTTCTATCTTTTGTTTGAACTACCAATTGTATGTAATTGGATGAAGCTTGAGGTTTGGCATGAATTTTGGTTATACAACGACCGTACCTTTCAAGAACATATCTCCCTTCTGATGATTTTTATGTAACTTAATTACTTCTATATAGTTTTTTGGTGGATAAATGATTAGAACTTTTGACCACCATCACAGCTTGTTAGCATAGAGTTCTACAGCAAGACAATCACAGAAGTACTAAAGATCAAGAGGCGAAAGCTACCTTCTAAAATCCACTCTTTCACCTAGGTCCTTGGGATAACTCTATTAAGGAGCATTGAGTAAACCCAAATCTATGTGAAGAATTTATAAAATTGAGGTAAAAGAGAATGAAATTGAAGATCTAGGCTTGGAGTTGCCTAGGAATAATTGGTTATTGGTTAACAGACTTTTTAAACAAGACTTAGAAGGACAAAGAATCATAAAAAAGCACCGTAGTACCAATACACATATTCTAAGGAGATGGCGTAAGAGTGTGTAATTTATTGAGAAATAAAACTTCTGCGTCACACCCTATAATTGTGGGCTAGGGCATAGAATATCCATTGAGCAGATTTACATACATCATAGAGAACTAATTTGAATTTATATGGAATGGTCCGTGATGTCATTCATCTTATGGAACACATACTTTGAGGGAAGAAGAAAGAAGGATCTGCATGTAGTTGACCCAAGGTAAATATGGCCCTTGAGAATCATTTTGATCGAAACTTACTGGGTGGGTCCTTGCCAACTTAAACTTCTAGAGTTTAGGTAAGCCGAAGAACATGAATGCTGAGGGTGAACCTTATGGAAAAGGCTCCTTACTATACTTTGCTTGTTGAGTATCATGACAAGATAGACAGGGCACTTAGGAAAGATTATATAGGAAGACGAAAGCATACTTGACGGGAAATAGCAAGAGGCAGTAGAGAGATCCTGCACTTCCATTCTTGCCTCATCGGCATAAGGTTAATTCCAAACTTCCCTTTCGATAATTCAAAAAGTTCTTATACAAAAAGGCAAGGGTGTCATTTCCTTCTTTCGTGACCTTTAATCTATATACTGCTAACAAGCGTAGACTTTTTTAGCCAATTAGCACAATGAAATCAAAAATGGGAGAGAGAATTAGTTGTAATTGCTACTGAATCTGTTGTGCCTGGAAGGATTGACAAGGTACTTCTCTTATATTTCAAAGTCCTTGGTGGTAGAAAAGATTTGCATGTTCTGATGGATGTGTAAGAGCACATTAAGAGACAAAATTTGGAACAAAGATAATGAGGGTTGGAGGTGTAGACATAGAGGATAAAATCAGAGGGAGGGAACGAGTTACAGTGATTTGGACATGTGAGATGTTGTTTAGAGGATGCAGCTTTAAGGTAGTTGAAAGATTGACTTGGATGAAAGGTGTTAGGACGATATGAAGAAATTAAATTTATGGGAGCAGGTAGCACATGATAGAGTAGAATCTATGCAGAGGATTTATCGGGATGACCACCAGAGATAATGACTCACGTGGTTGACCCCAATTTAAAAGGATTGAAGCTATGATATTGCTGCTGTTGTTGTTGGTCAACCAGCAGTAACCACTAGATTTGGTACAACACTTTGTAGGTGCGACAAAATCAGGTTTAAGAGTACCTTTGACACCACAGGTTGCACACTACTGTGGCATTTGAAGAAAATTTGAGAGTTGGTCTCACACTTTTGCTTAATGGCCACATACCTTGCAAACTCAGTACATCACTGCCCTAGTTTTTTTCTGTATTATATGTCCATCGTATCTAGCCTACTATGCATCAATAAGTAGAAAAGATGCTTAGAGTTAGACCTATTGGGTTAATACAGACCCCTGAGTGCTGAATTAACCAGCAGGGACCAATAAATTGGTGTAACACTTTGTAGGGTGACAGAACCAGCTTTAAGGGTACTTCTGACACCAAAGCTTGTGCTTAAGAACAGTGGGCTTCCAAGTTGGTGGGCTGTCTACTTGTCTTCTAATTTCACCATTTCTAAAGGTAAAGGCCTGGCCCACATATTTGGCTTACTACTCACTAGTCATCACAGCCGTGGAACCTTTAGTAAAAAAATCTTAACGTGTTACCTTCTTGCTCTTAAGGAAGTGTGGAAGCATATGTTATGATCACGAGCTTTGAATGATTAAATGACCTGCCTTGGTCTTCTGCCTTAATAAACTTTCCCTTCTTGTGGCTAGCAATTTATACTTCTTAATCGGAATTTCTATTGTGTCTTCATCCAAAATTTAAAAAAAAAAACTTTGTCTTTCTTTAAGTGGTGCGCTATCTGTCTTCTTTATCATGTTACAGATAGATCTTACGAGCTGCATGGCTCAAAAAGAAAAAGATGCAGAGATTAAATGAGCTTTTGGGTTCTGTAATATGAGGATAACTGTGAAGAGCTTCTGTTTGTACTTTGTTTTGAACAGCAGTAATATTGCTTGTATCGTTATCTGTATTGGCTGCTAACTCAGTTGCTCTGGCTTCTCTCCCCCCTCCTCTCTCCTCTCTCATTCCTCATATTATTTTATTAGCACTGTCTGGAAAATATGATGAGTAAGTTTATAAAAGTGTAAAACTTATTTATCTTTATTTTTGTTGTAAAATTGTCTGTGTTAAGCAGTGTAAGTCTATATGTGTTGAGCACGTTTCAGAACTTTATCATGCTTCTAACTCTCCATGTTGTCATATTTACAAATTTTCCTCTGCAGTGTTTATGTGAGATATTGGTAAATAATAAAGGTATCGAGAAGCTACAGCTGAACAGTACTGGCTTGGGAGACGAGGTCAGTTTACATCTCAGCTGCGAAATTGGCATTGTTTGATTTCCTTTAAGGGTATGCTTGGGATGAGGGTAATGTAATAAATGGGGTAATAAAAGTCAACCATAAGAAAACTAAGACATTTAGGATAAGGTCATGTTGGTAGGAAGGAAATGGAAGAAAGAGGGGAACTATTTGTTATAGACCGGAAATGATAGATAAGGTAGATGATAATGTAAGGAAAGAAATGGTGATTTTAATGGTGGTATAAGAACTAGAAATGAACTTGGATTGATAAGAAGAAATATTACATAAGCCCTAAGAATAATACAAGCTAAATACTATACTACAAAAGATTCATTCTCATTAATTTTCATGATGACCCCTCTATCTCTCTCTACTTAGCTCTATTTATAGATAAGTTAACCCTAAAACTTCTACTAAGTTCCTAGCTCCTAAATTATTATAAACTACCAAAAGTACCCTTATCCTATTAATATCAATCCAGTCATTACACTATTACCCTCATTACGGGGGTAATAATTACCCACCACCACCCCAAGGTAACTATTACCCTCATTTGAAGGGTAATACTTCCCCTCTTTCTCCCATTTCCTTTCTACCAACACCACCTTGTCCTCTTCACCACCGCTCTATCCCCTTTATCATCACCTCTAAATGTCTTAGTTTTCTTATGTTTGACTAAGAGGCGACTCTAGTTAAATTATCCAAAGGTTTTACCAAGCTCTCTAGGCGCTAAACTCCGGTGAATCCTAGTGCAATGTTTTTGTGTTATGTGTCATTGTTACAATGCCAGAGGGCAGAGGCTCTAAAGTCCACAAGATCAAAACTCTGGCTTCAAGGAGATAGTTGGGCCCAGCCATCTAGTGGCTCTAGCTCATTGCCTGTCATGATTTTTGCTCCAGATTCTTCCATTTGTGGCTCTTGAGCTTTGGCCCAACCCTAAAGTATCCTCTTGTTTTCCCTTTTTAAGTGTGGTGTTGGACAAAAGGAGGAGGGGGGTGGGGGGGTGTTTTCTTAGAGTTTTTTGGTGGTTGTAGCTTTAGTAGCACTTTGCTGATATATCAGAGTCCAGTGATCAGATTTCTGTTCATTTTTGTGACTTATAGCAACTTTATTATGCAGGGCGCCAAATCTATCGCAGAAATGTTGAAGACTAATTCAAATCTGCAAACTATTGAGCTAAACAACAACATGATTGACTATTCTGTATGCTACTGACATTAGTATTTTACATTAATGTTGTATCTATATCCGCTAGAAGCTTGAGAATTGTTCCCTTTATGTTTTGTGTTCCAAAAATGGAGGTAGGGTTTTGCAAGTATTGCTGGGGCGCTAGTTGAGAACAGCACCATCCAAAATTTACACCTTACGTGAGTTTGAATTAATTTTAATTGCATTTTATAATCCAGCAAGCTCTTTTTCTGTTCAGCATGAGAAACAACATGAACCTTTTCCTTTATACTATGGTTCTTGCTGTTAATTTCACTTTTAATGGCATAGTGGTAACTATGGCGGTGCTTTGGGGGTTGCTGCCTTGGCTAAAGGTATTGAGGGGAACAAGTCTTTAAGGGTATGTTTTCCTCTCTACTTATATGCTTCTCTTAGGCGTTGGTCCTGTGGTTCAGTTTTTGTTTGTGAGCAATTTCCAACATAACAAGTCATATGCTGTAATTGATTTGATCTTATAATTTTCTCAAGTCCTCATCTGAAACCTAAGAAAATTAAAAATTTCAGGGCCTTCACTTGCATGGAAATTCTATGGGCAATGAGGGAGTTCGGGCTTTGATGTCAGGCTTGTCAACACGTAAAGGTTTGTCCCCTTTTCATCTTTTGATATTCACGGAATCTTCGGTTTCAGAATTTACACCAATTCCTTCACCACTTTTCTGATACTTCAATGCTAGTTTGGGCTGGTCACATCTTTTATTTTCCTTTATAAAGACCATGATTGTATTTCTACTACATGGAGAAATAATTAATACATGGGCAATTAATTTTCTTTGCAAAATTTCAACTGAAAAATAGGGTTTGAAGTTGGTAAGTAACTGGCTCCTTAACAGAATTTGACTGACTGACAGGAAAGTTGATACAGTTGGATATAAGCAACAATGAAATTGGTTCCAGAGGTGCTTTTCACGTAGCAGAATATATAAAGAACACCAAGAGCTTGTTATGGTTGAATGTTTACATGAATGACATTGGGGATGAGGTAGTACATTTCTTTCGTCAACCAGTGTTGGTCATTGAACAATTCTTAATTACCAATTGATTCTTTTGTAATCTGATTGATTTGTTGAGTGGAACCTCCTTTTTCTCTCTCTCTCTCTCCTGTCCATGAGCTATTACTTGTGTCTTCGTTAAAAAGGGGGCAAAAAAAGAAGAAAGAAAAGGATAAACATATATGTTGCAATCAATGCCTTCCCTTCTTATGTGATGGCTCTTTGTAAAGCATGGGGCACCAAGCATCTTTTGTACTGTTATCTATTACCTTTTACTTGAGGAAATAAAATATGTAGACACAATGATTGGATGTTTTCTCTTTTAATTGCCATAAAGTTAGTAATCCGAGCTCTGCCCCCAGGCCCCAACATAGTTTTACGAGTTCTGCTCTAGTTTACTCATAGGGACTTGGATCTTTCCGACTTTATGTTATCTTCAACTTAATTGGGAGCATCATTTCTTTACGAAATGATATAGCTCAAAAAACTTCGTATCTATTAAGGTAAACGTGGTTTGTAAGTGTCCATCATTAGTTCAGGAGAAGTCGATATATATGCAAGTCATAGATATTCGTCTATGAATATTGTGCAGTGGCAATTCTGCACTTTGCACTTTTCATGCAGGATTTGGGTTACTGTTCATTTCTTGTTTGCTTATATGCTTTTTTACCCTGCGCTTTTCAACTATTTTCATTCCTTATCAAGAAAAACAATTTCTAATAAGGTTTGACCCTCTACAAGTAAGGTTTGAATAAGTTCTAATAAGTTCAGGTAAGTTCTAATAATAACAAGTTCAGATAAGTTCACATTAGTGCTAAAGTTGAAAAGAATGAACCCTTCCTTTAGCTCTGTATGGAAGCATAATTAGATTCGATTTTTGGTCATGGTTGGATACATTGATCGGAATACAGTCTGTATTACTAAGAATAGAAGCTGGCCCTTTTGTCCTTCAAGATTGGTTCCATTTTTCCTTACGACCGTGTGAACAACTGTTTCTTCTTTAGAACAGTGAAATTTTCGCTTGATTTTTCTGCTCATTTTGGATGTTCGCCTGTACTAGGGAGCAGAAAAAATTGCTGAGGCACTTAAGCAGAATCGATCAATTACTACCGTCGACTTGGTGAGACAATAGCACTTTATGTTAAGCACAAGTATGTTTTGTGTTGAGTAATTTCCTTTGACTGTATAAATCATGATACCAAGGTGTCGAACTCTGGAATCTTCAGGGAGGAAATAACATTCATGCTAAAGGAATCAGCTGCATTGCCGAGGTGTTGAAAGATAATGACGTTATTACAACAGTAAGGCCCCCTCGTCTTCTCTTCAACGTAACTACCTTCTACTAGTGTTTTGCCTGGGCTAATTGACTTGATTTCTTCTCTTAGTTGGAAGTTGGCTATAATCCCATTGGACCTGATGGAGCAAAAGCTTTAGCTGACGTTCTGAAATTTCATGGGAATGTTAAGACACTTAAACTTGGCTGGTGTCAGGTAATTTTTATGGTAATTACAATGTCTACGGGTATGCACTTTGAGATGTTCACTGAGAGCCTTTTCTTTCATATTATGCCAGATTGGACGGAAAGGTGCAGAGTTCATAGGTGATATGATAAAGTATAACACCACCATATCAACGCTTGACTTGCGAGCAAACGGATTGATGGATGAGGTATCTTCCTCTGTTCACTATGTGCTCCAAATATCCTGGATATATTGCAATACGTTGGACTATCCATATAGTTCAATGCAGAACAAAAAAGTTCTTTTACTTTTAATGCCCTTTCTAACAAAAGGCAAGGTACACCAACTAAGAGTAGAGTGCGGATCATCCGTCCCACATGATATCTCATTTGGTGTCCCATTTGCTATTATTTTGTCCCTAACTTAAAATATATTTTTTACTTTTAAGTGTTCCCTGTTAATAAACTCTCCTAAAAAACAAAAAATAAAAAGAGTAGTATTGTTAATTACACTTAGTTGTCTGACGAACTGTAAGTTGTTTAGTGTTTTTCTACTACAATAAGCATGCTCAATATCTCTTTACTAGGTTTTCTTATTTCATACTCCTCATTGCAGGGTGCACAATGTCTAGCACAGAGCTTAAAAGTGGTGAACGAGGCCCTGACTTCACTAGATTTGGGATTTAACGAAATAAGAGTATATACTGATGCTCCTCTTGCCTTTTTTTCAGTTTTCCTACATTTTTCTTTTAAGGATTTCTACATTGTACCCAACCTTTTTAAAATTCCATGCAATACCCTAAAAGAATCCTTTTTTATGCACAATACACTTGCTGTTAACTAGGCATTATTAGTCCATAAAATTTATGTAAGCTAGGGGAAATAATATAATTTATACCTATTTTTGTAATCGCTCAATTTCCTTAAAATAGGTATAAATTAGTTTAGTTCTCCTAGATCCATTAAATTTATGAAATTAATGACAGTTAGATAATGGCAAGGACACTTTTCATTAAATTGGCAAGTTTAAGAGGAATGTATGGAATTTGGGAAAAATCAAATAAACACGGTTCTAATGTAGAAAACCCCTTTTGTGTTTGTTGCCAGACGCTAACCAAAAGAAAAGTGAATCAAGCTTAAAGGAAAAACTATATTTCTGTCTTTAACGTGGGATTTCTCGACAGGATCCTGGTGCTTATGCAATAGCACAAGCATTGAAAGCAAATGAAGATGTCGCCTTGACATCAATAAATCTCACCAGCAACTTTATAACAAAACTTGGACAGGTAAATTTTTTTCAGCAAATCTTTTTACCTACTCTTTTGTAAACCGATTGCCATACCTTACCGATGTTTTGATAACAGAGTGCTCTTACTGATGCAAGTGATCACGTATTAGAAATGAACGGACAGGAAATCGGCATATTCTTCTAGCTTACTTGTTGCATAGGATAATTTTTTTTGGTTGTCCACATACCTATTACAGCTACATTTTAGACATTCCCTGTCCATATTGACTGGGGATGGAAATTTTGATGTTGAGGAATTGTAAACTTTTATAGGTACTGTAGGTAAACATTTTAATAAATGATGCACAGGAAATAGGTAGGCAGAGATTACTGGATTGTCCAAAGGTGGCGGATGTAATTTGTGAATAACATTTGTTCAAGGCAGGTTACTTCCTGCTAATTTCAGATTGTTTGGTGTGCTAGTAAGATGCTGCAATTCCGTCCGAAATTGTTTCTTTTCTGTTTCCGTGTTAAGTCGTTGTCTGTGGAGTTTGTGTCGTTCCTCAATTGAGTAATAGTGGTTCACCAAGGCTGATTAACGTCCATCTCTCTCATGGCACCATTCACTCTCTTCAACTTGAAGTTTTTGGTAGTTGGTATTTTACATCAGGTGGGGAAAGTTTGTGTGAGACAAACAACTCTTTCATATCAGGTTATTTCCTGTTATGTGCATATTGCAAGCTGTTTTACAATGAAAAATTAAGAACAAAATATGAAGTGGTTTAGCTATGTGTTGTGAATGTTTATTTTGATTTAAGGTGTATTTTTCCTACTTGAATGAATGCCACTTATTTGAACTTATATGATCATGTCAACATAAAAGATGACACCGTTTGGGCATTTTCTGCTTGAGATTAACTAGATATCTATGTTATAGATAGACTAAAAAGTCGCTTAGATTTGAATTTACAAGAGTTAACTTGAAATAATAATAAAGTAGATTCGTTTGGATTTTTTTACCCTGCTAAATAATTATGATTGCCTTGTAACTCCAAACGCTAAGATGACTTAATTTTGGTTTTCTTATGTACCATAGTTTATAGATAATCTTGCTCTTTTCTTAAAGAAATCGGTTTAATATATACGAAGCCGTTAAAACAGCTTTATGTCAAAATCCATCACTCAATAACCCTGAAAGATAACATAAAATACTCCATTTCCTGTGAAGTTATATTCTTTTTTCTCCTTATGCAATTTTGTTGTGGTGAATATGTAGCGGTTGTTTTATTTATAATGCCTAATGATTGGAAATAACTAGGATTATGATACTCACAATCTTTATCGGTTCTAAATGATTTAACCTTGCCATCAAGTTGCAATTTTATCTCATTTTATAGATCTTAAACTGATCAAGGGCTTCATTCTTAGTAAACAATAGAAATATATAACAAAAGCTATAATTTATCATCGATAAAATTATGATATACTCGTGTTTCCTAAAGTAGGTGTGTTATGAAAATCACATAAGTCACTATGCAATAACTCAAGCAAAATAGTGTTCCTTTCTATATTATTTGGAAAAAGATTCCTAGTTATCTTAGTTAGCATGCATGTGCAACACACTTCTCTTTACTTCAATCAAAGACGGAATTAAAATCATCCTTTGACATAGAATACAACTTTCTATAATTAATATGATCAAGTCTATAGAAGCAATATCATTCGCAACATAAACATTGTCAACACTTATTAGAAATACTTAGTTTAAACATGCCATTACAAAGATAACCAAGTCCTACAAACAAATTACCCTAAGATAATGTAAACTTGTCTGATTCAGGATAAATTTTAAAGCCTTAACTCAGGATAGCTCCAGAGGCTAAATTCCTCTTAAGTTCTGGATCACAATAAATCTTTTAAAACTAGAGTTTTTTGGAACTAAGAAAATATTCAACTTGTCCTAAACCTAGAAATATAGTTGTAGAATCGTTTTCCATGTACAAAACTTCTCCATTGTCTACCTCCTTAAAGGTCTTAAATAAAGATTGTTCCTAACATACATGTCTCGATGCTCCTGAATCGATCCATTATGAACAAACGCATAATCCATGCTTGTATTAAGTGAAACTGGTGTATAAGTATCTTATTTGGCTTGGATTTGGCTTACTTGCCCATTATTTTTGCTTGTTTTCTTCTTCCAAATGGTGCATAAGTGCATTCTTTCTTGAAGTGTCCAAACTTGCCACACTCCTAACAAGATCGTTGTTGACTTCCTCCACCAACCTTAGGCTTCGTGCCAGAATTTTCTTTGATGAAAAGCCCTCTTCTTAAGATTTGAATCCGTCAAGTTACTATCCTTAACCATGTTGATGGTAGAAGGATTAGTATTGAGCTCCTATAGTCCAACCTGAATAGTAATGCCCTCTTTATTCTGAAGATGAGCACTCAATTGTTCAACTTTCAAATCATTTTTTCTATGCGTAAGGGATTTCCTATCCTTCCATGAAGAGGGTTCATAGGCTTCGAAATCATCTTAAGGAACTTTAGCGGATTCATAGAATTGATAAACATCAAACAAGTCATCCGACATACCCGTTAAGGATCTAACCACGACATATGTAGACATCGTTCTCCCATTTTTTGCCCTTCCGATTGCCTCCATAGTTTCATCTTTCGTCTCCATAGGCTTCGAAAACTTGAGTATATGCACCACACTAAGGGAAGTGAGAAGGAAATGTGTGACGCTTTCGAACTTGTCCAACTTGTGAAAATTCTCTGTCATTTCACGGATTGTTGTCATATTCAAAATATTGCTTTTGGATTAATAGTGGTAAAACAAGAACAATGAACGATCTTCTAGGCATGAACCACTTTCCCAAAAGTAATATTTCGACCCTACACTTGAACAACGGGTTGAATGGAATTCACGTTCAAGATAAAAAGAAAAAACAACAACAGTCGTGCTCAATATGAATATTGTTCAATGATGTCAAAGTTTGATGTGGAATTTATGATGATGAACAATCTTTTAGCCAAGAGAGTGCAAGAGTATGAGAGAGATTTTCTGAATATTATGAGAGGTTACTCATATATTAATAATATCGTGCCCAGCCAGGGGAAGCCGCTTATAAGCATAAAATTGTCAAATGAAGGCTTGGAAGGCTCCAGAACAGAATACGGTAGTGACTAGTGACTCATATTGTTCGCCCGTCCTCGTCGTGGGGTGCGATGCGACCGGTCGCAGATGGCGACCACCATCGCGGGTTGCGACCCCCTCCCTGCCTCCTTCCTCGTGTTCGTGGCTCGATTAATCAACAAAAATAGAAAAGAATTTAAGGTACATCACCATAATCTATCCAATTTAAACTAACGTTTCACGAATCTAATCAACCGAATACTCTAAATATCCAATGTAATTTACATCTTCGTTTCATCATTTACAAAACCTCATCCACACTCGACTATTGGATTGGATGCAGATTGGGTCTCCATGAAACTCGTCCCACTAATAAATTACCTTCATCTTACCAACAACTACATGACTTCAGCGTTGATGACGAAAGAACTGTTAAGTTAAGCATGATGGCATAATGATCAAACAGATCTGACATCAGCATGAGGCATAATCCACGTGACATGAGCAGAAAATAAGGTAGGCAACGTCGTCATATCCATGCATGTCATTGTCCACCTCATTTGAAGCAAAACACACATTCAACAACAACCCTTACAACTTACAAGACATGCCTGCATATGGAGCGCCAATAAAATGTTTCGCATGTCAATGTTGACACTGCCTGCTGTTTGTCCGTCTGCTAAAATCTTGACAAAACTACTAAATAATACTCCCCCGTCCCTAATTAAGTGCTACATTTGGAAAAAAAAATAGGAGTTTTTTGGTTAAAAAGGAAGTAATCGGATGGACGGAGGGGTAGATAATATACAGTACAAAATTATCTTAAAAATACTACAACTACCCAAAACTCGATACACCATCCCCATTCCCAGGGGTAGCTATTATATAGATCCCCAATGCCACACGACACGATTAATATAACTCATTCATTTAATATGAAAAGATGTCAGTAATGAGAAAATATACCATCTGATTTTAAAGTGGACTTTAAGTATAGTATATTTAACTTTGACTTTCATTTAATAATTATAAGTATGTAATAGTATTATTTTGATAGAATAAGCAATAATTTAGTGACGGAGTAATTTATAGATATGCTTTACACATGTTCTCCCTAATTTTTTTCAGT
Organism: Patellifolia procumbens; assembly: GCA_947645195.1. Classification (NCBI taxonomy): domain Eukaryota; kingdom Viridiplantae; phylum Streptophyta; class Magnoliopsida; order Caryophyllales; family Amaranthaceae; genus Patellifolia; species Patellifolia procumbens. The sequence continues at coordinate 106,399 of CANSGD010001379.1, read as the reverse complement.
TCAGTTCTTTTCAGTTCAGTTTTGGACAATATTTATACTCTCACATATCACTATTCATTTCAATTTAATGCAGTTTAGTTAATCAATTTACTTTAGTTCTGCTCATCAATTGACTTTAGTTCAGTTCAGCTATTTTATGCCGAAAAGAACAGGTCCTTCTTCCATACTCGCGGGATTATGAATTTAAATTTTCACATTGTATTTTTCTTTGAATGTATGTAAACAATGTGGATTAATGTTACTGATCTAATTACTGGCAAATTTGACAAAAGTGGTAAATGATACATCAAATCGATGTGTAAATCAAATAATTAATAGAATAAGTAGATGAATATTCTAATTACAGAATGCAAATCACCACACGCTAATCTAATTAGTAGGTAAATTGTTTTCGACAAAGTAGTACAAGATACATCACATCAAAGTTGAGAAACATATATGAATAATTGCCTTCGATGATGTATACATCCAAAATTTAGGCACAGGAGCCAGAGAGCTACAGAGCCACCAAACTAATCAAATACAACAAAAGAAATACACTTCCTTTTTTGTTTTAGTTTTACCCAATGAATTTAGCACGTATTTAAACACATAATTTAAATCATTGATATAGTTGTTCATTGAGTGAAAAAAATTTACTTCTATAAAAATTAAAAAATTAAAATATTAAAATTTTATTAAGTGACGAATACAATTACTATAAACCTCAATATACACATGAACATGATGCATTAAAATTATTCTCTTACAATTATTCATTTAAAGGGCTCCAAATAAGCATAATTTGTATAAAGAGGGAGCTTTAACTAAACAGATCATGGGCAGAAAAGCCTTCAATCCATCATATTCATAATACCATTGATAAACTATGATGAATATACTTCAAAATTTGTATACAATTACTCCCTCTGTTTTTTAAAAATTGTTACACTTCCAAAAATCCGATAACCAAGAAAATGAGTATAAAAAGCATAACAATGATAAGAAAAGTATGTTTAGGAGAGAGAATAAAGAATAAAAAAATAAAAAGCATGACAAAATGATAAAAGTGTAGGATCCACAAACATTTTAGTTGAATAAAAAACTAGCAGACCATATATCCCAAAATGGCAAAAATACAAGTGTAACAATTTTAATGAAACATATTTAAAAAAAAAGTGTAACAATTTTTGAGAAACAGATGAAAACATGGAGTACATCGTAGCCGATTTAAAAGGAGTCAATATCTTAAATCTTAAAACTACAAAAATAGAGATAACAATTGTCATTTGTCTTATTACTGTTGTGCAGTAAATTTTGCAGAACTAGTCAACTAATCATGTAACCAAATTATCTTCACCTTTGGTGTGTCATCGCTCCCGCTTTCACACATCATTCTCCCCCTATATATAGAATTGACAATATATTGGCTAACTCAAATCATATCAACTCACAAAAAAAAAGAGATTGGTTATATAAATCAAACAAAAAGAGAGATAAAAATGATAGAGAAAGACATGATATATGATGAAACCTTAGTAAAGCCCCATGTTGTGGTAGTACCATACCCAAGCCAAGGCCACATTAACCCATTACTTCAATTTGCTAAACGTTTAGCCTCTAAAGGGGTCAAAGCCACTTTAGCCACTACTAAAAACACCCTTTCCTCTATCTCTCCCCTTCAAAACGTAGCCGTCGAGCCGATATCTGACGGCTTCGACGACGGGGGGCACCCTCAAGCCGGGTCGGAGGACGTGTTCCTCAACTCTTTTAAATCAAACGGCTCGAGCACCCTTGCTCGCATTATCGAAACTCATCAAAACTCGTCGTTTCCTGTGACTTGTGTGGTATACGACGCGTTTTTGCCATGGGCATTGGACGTGGCTAAAGAATATGGCTTACTTGGTGCGGCTTTTTTTTACTAACTCGGCTTCGGTTTGCGCCATTGTTTGTTGTGTGAGCCGCGGCTTAATCAGCTTGCCCCTTAAGCCGGAGGAGGTGAGGTGTGCTTTGCCTAAAATGCCCTTGTTTAAGGGTAATGATTTGCCTAGCTTTCTCAAGAAGCCAGAAAGTTACCCTGCTTACTTGGCTATGAAGTTGAGTCAATTCACTAATCTTCACTTAGCTGATTGGCTGTTTTGCAATTCTTTTGAGGATTTGGAGTTAGATGTAAGTGTTCTTTCTCTTTTATTGTCGGGTTTTAATATTAGTTATAGTTTAAGAAATTGGCAATATAGAGAATTAGAGATGTTAAAAAAGTATATTAAAGTGGGATATCAGATGAATTTTTTGAAGAAAACTTAGTTGATCAGCGAGTAGACGACGCACTACTAATAGAAAAGAAAGATAATAGAAATTAATGTTCTTCTTTATTAGTAGTGGGTTGTCTATCCACTGAATAGACCTATCAATGTCCTAATTTTTTATCTCGTTGTAGGTCCTCCAATAGTTGTACTATGTACGGTATGGAATTGGGTTACAAAAATAGAAATGGGTACAAAACGAACAATATACAATGATCAAATCATTTTTGAATTTCATGAGCATTGAAGAGTTAAAACTTAAGAGGGTTGGAATGCCAAAAACGGAAAGTTTCATAGATGGAGAAACGAAGAGTGTCATTTTTTCTGCAAGTAGTATTGTTCTTTATTAAATGCATTAAGAGTTGAGACGAGAATTTTAAAAAATAATAATGCACGAACAAAGTCAGGAATGATGACAGTTTTAAATAATTAGGAGCGGCTTGATGATAAAAGTCTTCCATCTTGCTTGCAAGTTGCAACTGGCATCTTATTGAAATATCTCATGTTGGAATCGTACAAAAATAAGGCTAATGTCAACATATAATTTGAGAAGGGAAACACAAACCCATATTTCGCATAGTTTTATCATGTCTTCGAAAAAAAACACAAATTATTAAAACTAGACCAATTTTAGCTAACATTCTATTAATAAGCACATTCCATCTCAGTCTAACACCAATTCCTAGACATGTCATCAACCTAGTCGTCCATTCTCTTCTCTTTTCTTTATTTTACTTTTAGTCTCGAATTAAAGCAAACAACTTTTTAAAAAACCCATTACATTTACCGAATGGTTAAACTAGTCACTGAATGAGTTTACACATTGTGATTATTAAATAGATTAAACGGGTTACAAAATGGATTAAGCTGGTCACTATCTTCGGAAAGACGGATTGTTCACTTTTTCATATTGTGTTTGGGCCGTTGTCTAACTTTAATTTTAAAGTAGGCGGTAGGCGGTCTCTTCCAAGACAAATTGTGGAAAAAAAATGGATTTACATTTACTTCATATATCCCTTTAATTTCAAGAAGGGGTGTCCTAAATATAGGTAGATTTTTTTTATAAAAACACCACATGTCCTTTAGTAACTATGTGATACAAACTCGATTAAACAAAGAACCTCAGTCCATTTAATTTAAAGAAGGATAAACTCTATATACGTCTAAGATTTTTAAAAATGCATTGGTGCATCCCACCTTCATATAACGTAGTTCATGCCTATCAGTCACAATGCATTCCACCAACATAGTGCATGCAATCTTTCTAATTTGAGGTGTAAATAGTGCAATATGGATTGATAGACAGTTTTACTATTGGTTTTACTAATTGTCAATTTGTCATTGATGTTTATGATTTTTAGGTTATAGAAGGCATAATAGAGAAATGGCCTACAAAGCTAATCGGACCGATGGTTCCATCATCCTACTTAGATGGAAGAATAGAAGGAGACATTAGTTATGGATCAAGTCTATGGAAACCTTCAAGTGAAAAGTGCAAAGAATGGCTACAAACTAAGCCAACAAAATCAGTAATTTACATCTCTTTTGGTAGCATGGTTTCACTAACACAAGAACAAATGGAGGAAATTGCATGGGCATTAAGAGAAACCAACTATTTCTTTATTTGGGTTGTTAGGGAGTCTCAAATTACTAAACTCCCAAAAGACTTCCAAGAAGAAGTGTTATCAACAAAGAAAGGGTTGATTGTTACATGGTGCAATCAACTCGAGATCTTATCCCACGAAGCAGTTGCGTGCTTTGTAACTCATTGTGGGTGGAATTCGACATTGGAAGGGCTTAGCCTCGGAATCCCAATGGTGGGTGTCCCACAATGGACTGATCAATTCCCGGATGCGAAATTTATTGAGGAGGTTTGGAAGGTGGGAGTTTGGGCGAAGGAAGATGAGAAAGGAGTGGTAAAAAGGGAGGACCTTAGAAAGTGTTTGGAGGAAGTAATGGAAGGGGAAAGGAGTAAAGAAATAAGAGAAAATGCTTTGAAGTGGAAGGAATTGTCTAAGAAAGCAGTTAGCTATGGTGGGAGCTCAGACAAGCATGTTGAAGACTTTGTTGAACATTTGAGATGTACTAATTATGCAAGAACAAAAGCAAATTTTTAGCTTATAATAAGTAGCTTTTAGAAAGAAAAAAAAAATTACGATTGTGTTTTGTAGCATGGGTTTGATTTCAATATCTTAAATTTAATTTTAGAAATTGAAATCCCTATATTCATTTTCAAATATTCTGTTTAGGAAAAATTAAGAACTCCAAATACATAATTTCAAATTCAGTTATTTGGAGAGCCATCGAATTTTAGTTCCAAAGTTAAAAGTTCCAACCATTCATTTCACCAATATACGAGTAAAACATACAAGTAGGTACTAAACTTTGTTAGAAGTTATTAGAAAGTGCTAAAGTTTTAAAAGGAGTTGTTAGTTGTTAGTTGTTAGTTGTTAGTTATTAGTTATTAGTACTTAAAAGTAACTTTCGTTTCTTTTTCTCAAACACTGTCTGTTAAATTCCAGAGAAAAAAACTAGAACTGGAATTGAAACTGGGTATTCTTCTCCTAGCATTACCTAACACAACGCATCTGAAAGTTACTTGATCAATTTCATACGTCAAAACCAGTTGTTTACCTTTGCATTTAAACATCCATACTGATAAAAGAGCTTTGTTCGATGACCCTGAACATATACATGCCAAGTAGGAAAAACTCAAATTTCTCACCAATATTAGGGCCGACTGTTGTATTTGTTATTTTGATGATGACAAATAAAGTAGTTTTAAATTAGTTTTATTTATTTAATTATTTACAAAGTATCATTATTTATTTATTTTATTAGACCTAAAATAACGTATGGAGAATTGGTTTAATATTAACCGAAATTAAGTTATTTAGGATAAATAGGATATTTGAATATGCTACTTTGTGTGGATTTAATTTATCTAATATTATGGAATATTAGATTTCATAATGTTAGTTGAGTTTGTTATTGAATTACAGGAAAAGAATAAGTTGAAGAGTGGCGCATTTTACGTGGCTAAAATGGTGGGTTGTTGGAGCAATAGCAGCGAGGTCCTAGATTCTAGGGAGCACACCAAGTCCAACTAACTGCACATCCAAGTCCAACAACCCTAACTGCCAAAGACCCATTCAACCACATTAAAGAAGATCATGAAGAATCTAAAGACATATTCAACCGCGCAAGAGAAGTTTATGGATCGAGGTCTAAGCATGATCCATAACGGCTATGAAAGTGGAAGAACGTGGCTAAATTCATGCGTCCACTACTTGGATTGAAGAACAACACAGCTATATAATCTTTGAAGAACAACAGTTTTAGTTCTCAAGACTTTTCAAATTAATTGCGTAATCTTTTAGAAAGTTTAACTTCGAGTTTCTCTCTTCAACTGTTCATTATTGTAATCCATAAATCTGAGTTTTGGGTGAGTGAAATTTTGTGAGAAAATTTCTAATTTTAAGAGTGAAAGAGAAGAAAGAGAAAGAGAAGACTTCGAGTGAAGTCAAGAGAAAAAGTCACGTGTTCAGGGGGAACAAGATGACTGGGCACCAGTTCCTAGAGGAACAGAGTGAGGTGCTGCTTATAATAGGGTGTAATTACTATTATAAATAAAAGGGCAAGATTTATTCCTGGAGAATATTGGAATAAGATCTTGTTTAAAAGCATTTCTTGTGTTCAGAGTTTTAAGTTTCTCTTTAATTCTTTGTAAATTTTTAATTCCGCAAAAAATAGTTTATAAATACCTTTACTACAATTCATCCTCCCCTCTTGTAGTAGACTTGTAGTTCTATAGGACTAAAACCGACATAGCCTTCTCAGTCCATCACTTGGGGTTCATGACATGTCTTTGAATCCCCCACTTCAAAACCTTGCAACATCTCCTCAAACACGTTCATGTTCAACACAAAGTGGTCAGGGCATACTCCTTAAAGCCTGCATGCTTTCTCCGACTCAGATTAGGGGTGCCTATTTCATAGACTGATGCTTCAAAAGTCCCTCGAATGTTGACATTACTAGAGGAACTGGGCTTCACCCATTTACGGCCTGTGATAATCAATTAGCTATTTACATACTTGAAAATCCTATATTCTATGAGAAGACAAAACACAATGACATAGTGTCATTTCACTAATGTCAAAATGTTGAAGGTTTAAAGCAACTCACTTATCTGCAATCCAGCAGAACTAAAACGAAACTGAAATTCCTGACTCGGCAGGAGTTGAGCTGAACTTAAGCAGAATTATTTTTTACATTAATTCAGTCCAAAAAAACAGGTCCCCAGTATGCTGATATCTTCAATAAGATCTTGCTTTCTCCTCAACGTGGAGAACTATTGTCAAGCTTCGTCTTTATGATACTCATACAAACCCCAATGTTGGAAAATCTACTTCAGCTACCCACTCAGCTGCTCACTTAGCAACTCATAAGATTCTAGTTAGCTCAATTACCGGCTCGGCTTATTCTGTTAGAATTTTTGTTGCAAAAGTTTGTCACGAGCAATTACACGTCCCAACTATAAGGGATATATATGTAATCCTGCTAAGACTGCTAATAGTAAAGATAACACGTTCTCTTCTCATAATTCTCTCATGCTAAAGCTCAAAATTGATGGAGCTTAGCTAAATAGTTTATTGATGTAAAGATGACTGAAATAAAGTAGACTGCATTTTATTAGCAATAATGATCATAAATTCTACATGAATATGTTGGTAGATAAATTAAAGTATTTGTAATGCAATCTAATTCTTTATCAGTATGCACTCATTGATCACGTGGCAACTACAATAAATTCAAAATTAATACTCCACAAGTCTTCTAAACTTTAGGATTGATAACAAATAAATAAATATGTACAAAAACAATTCATACTGAACTATCTTTGTTCAACACAATAGAACTAGTTATTTGATATCAAAAATTTATCCTAAAGTACTCCATATAACACACAAAATAATAATAATCTCACAATCTGCTTACTTAAGTAAGGCAAAATCCCCAAGACAGCATCGTCGCCATGAGCGCATGAGTAAATCAAGAGAGTTGGTAAAATGACAATTTACATTACTGGAACTCGAACTCGAACTGGAAATGGAAATGGAAATGGAAGATCTACCAAAACATTGAAGTGCTGCGAGAAGTTGAGAGCTTGAGAAGCGGGAGAGGGCTTCAATTTGAATTATAAAAGCTCTTTAGATCAAAAGAGTTTAGTATAGTTTTCTTTCTCCATTCAAAAACAAGGTTAGCATACAATTTAAGCACTATTACTCAGAAGGAAGATAGAGGCTGAAATTAAATTGTGAAATTTTATACAAGAATTTCAGGCGTAATTGACGTCAGTCATTCCAGTTCTGTTATAGCAAAGAATGCTCTTGAGCTGTTCGATACTTCGATGCCATGGCAATTCTGTGCTCTCCATACTTGCTTCACTCTAGGGCTTATTAAGCTAGGTTCAAGTAACAATTTGCCTTTCGTTGTGCTAGGATGAAATTTAATAGAAATTCAAAATCAAATGATCCTTTTTCAATTAGATATTCCCAGAAAATGAAAATATGTACAGATTGAGAACAATGGAACAAAAGAGAGTGGAGTATAATATTTTCACCTCACTCACAATTACCCGAAAATCTGAAATCATGTTACACGACCTCAGCAACAGGGGACACGTTCTTAACCTTGTTCCTACCTGTTCGCAGTGGAAATATGGAAGTGTCAGCTTAACTGATAGACTGGGTTGCTCAGTGTACACCATCTCAAGAGAGAATTGAAATTGTAATGATATTAAGTAATCAATGGCCTGTTACTCGGTTAGCACTAAGTAATAAGTAACAATAGATGAACTTATGGGTAAATTGGATAAGAGTTTCATCTCGATATTCCATAGCAATGTCGTACACATCCGCAAATTCCACTTTTCTTATACAAATTTTCATTATCATTCATTACCACTCAATTATAATGTGTGAAGAAAAACGCATTCTGAAATGAAATTACATTTATCATGAACATTGGCATTTCCTATACGAAAGTACATATATATTTGTCATCATTACATAAGCCTATAGTTATTGATCTAAGCAGGTCAGGTCAGTGTGGTCAATAGTGGGGTGGGTTTTATCAGACAAGCATTAAAAACCAGGGCGAAGTCAGGTTGATCAATCATTATTTACCTTATTCTACACTCTGATTCCATATCAAAAAGCTACATGTCATGCATGGTATTATATTCTACTTGCTATTATGATCGTTTCTAGTTTGGAGTCCTTTGTGTTGTTTCAGGGGCATTTAAGCTCTTTGGAGGTGGAACAGATCAGTGTGGAGCATGGGAAATTTGTAGGAAGTTCGATGTCTTTTAAATCAGTTAGCGGCCCTAATGGTGCCTTTTTGAGCCTCGTTCAACAAAGACCCGGTCACTAGGGTTTCATTTCAACAAAGACCCGGTCACTAGGGTTTCATTTCAACACTCACTAAGGTTTCATTTATACTCGTCCAAACGAGTGAAGAACGGGCAGAGATCGGTTGAAGCTCTATACTTAGCCATATTTTGAAGAACTTCAAAGGACCACTAAACAAGTTGCGCCACCGATCGGGTTTGTTTGAGGAACCGATCGGGTGATTTCCCAAAATTTTAATATCAGCGAATTAGAAATTATAAGTCGATTCTAGGCATTCTACCTTTTTTTTTGCTTATTTTCATTTTGAAACACTTTGTTACCGTGTTTGCTCTCTTCAACACTGGATCTCGAAGTAGTTTCAGTAACGATTTCTATCTTTCGCTCTGTATCATTTCAATTCAATTAGGTCCTTCATTATTGATTTATGCTTTGATTCATTAGTCATGTCTGAATGGTTCTTCAATCGAACCCTAGCAATAATTCGATGATGTAATTCTTCTCAACCCCCAATCAATCATGTTCTTCGTTCATATCTGCATTGATTGCTTGTTGATCTACTCTCTTAATTAGAAAATCTTGTTCCAGTTGTAGCAAAACTATACTTTTAGCAATGAAAGTTGGCAATTTTTGGCTAGACTCCATGAGAATAGGTACGATTAATAATGGGAAATCACTCGAATCCATGAAAATAGGCATGAGAGCGTGTTGGGGAAGCTATTTGACCTAGAAAGAGGCGTCTAGTATTATAAAGTTGGCATTTTTCCTATGAATTGTTCATTGAATTGGTCTCAGGAAGTAGTTAGTTTCATCATCATGTCATGCTAGTGGAGATGCAAGTCCTAGATGTCTTAGTAAATGGATTTATATTCATCGGTATTCGTATTCCCCAGTTCATATATATTCATACATCCGTTTGGTCACTTAGAAGCAGGGAAACAAAACTCGGCCGTTACGTAATTTAGTTCATATATATTCATACATCCGTTTGGTCACTTATTTTTTTTTTTTTTTTTTTCTTCCCTGCTTAGAAGCGATTACAACATAGAACTAATCGCAGATTGACTCCTTATTCTCGGGAACGACCTTTGCTTACCTTCTAGAGGTTAGGTTAGGTTATAATATGATAGGTTAGCGACACCGTGGGTCATGGACCATTGTTTTTAAAAGTATCTAATTCTCAATATTAATATTAATGCTCCAACCATGCCCTTTCCTCCCCTCCCCTGGAAAACTACTGCTTCTGTTGCCAAGAAAACCGCCAACCTCCAATTTTTTTGATCACTGAGGAATGCACTGCTACCAACCACTCAATTCTACTCCGTTTCTCCTTCCTCTTTTAAATCCCTCTGCACCATACCAAGCTTGTGCAAACAAGTTCCAGTGTGGAAGAGAGTATAAAGGAAAAGAAAGGACGGGAAAGAAGAAAGAAAGAAAGATTTGGAAAGAGAAAGAAAATCAGAGTAGAGGCAGGACGGGACACATGAATTCTTAGTTTAGGGACATGACACGGTGAGTTTGAGTATTTATTGACACCAGAGGTGAGTTATTTTAAGCTATTGGGCTGCCAATAATGCCCCTGCTTGACCCTATAACAGCGTTATAGTGGAAATTATGTTCTATCATGCCTAATAAAGCCCGTGTGGCCCTATCATCCATGGGGGACCTATCCAATAACCTGATCTGTCGTAACTAACATTTATTACTAGCTACTAAACGGGCAACGTTGTCCAGCTACTGATTGATTTGGCTTTAAATTGCAATCTATTTGCAATTTCAACTCTAGTAAGAGTGGACGAATAAAATCGTCAAAGATGAATTCCCCAAATGGGAAATCCACTAACAGCTCTTCAGTCTCGATTTTTAACGATTTCTTATACCTACATGATATTTTGCTCAGACTCTTCATTACATTGCACTTTACACCAGAATTACACTCAGTATGGTGTATTGACGCTCAAAACACCGACATGGGTGTGGATTGAGGAGATTTCTTTCTAAACTCATCTTCAACTCTAAAACCAAGACATATACCCATATCAAACTATCAATTAGTGGATATTTCCTTTTAAACACACCTTCGAAGATAAGCGACTCTAAGACCAGAACACATACCCATATTAAACTCATCAACGAGCCTAAGTAACATCTAAACATGGTGGAAACCTTACTATATCCTTTCGAATGCTATACTTAGCAAGAAAATGACGATGACAGGTTGCATTGATTTTAAGCATAGAGAATAAATTCCTGCTCATAGAAGTAATTGTAAAGCAAAGGCAAGAAAATCCTCACCTCTCTTCTTAATCTTATTCCGGAAGCCTCTTTTCCGGCTAAATGCCTCCTCCTGCAATTAGTGAATGAATAGAGACTCCATTAGAGTAAAAAGGCAAGCTTTAAGGTACTGATAATCTGATACTATGCGGGGGACTTGCATAGAAAGAAGGGTGTCAATTATCTACTTCTTTAGTGTGAAAACTGTGGTGACCTATGCCTTCCCGCTAAGCTATAGAGTCAACAAACTGATAATAAGCAATTTGCAGGTACAATACAGAGCAAAACGATAAACAGCAGAAGATGAGAGAAGGTGAAGATGGAATTTATGTTACTTGTTTCCAAAATGTAGATGGCATTCGAGACACCATTTACTCTGCCAAAAGTAACAAAGGCAATTACACATTTGGGAGGGCCAATTACTCTTTCTGCCCCTCCTCTCCCACGTCTGGCATATGACAGCATATTGGGGTTGTCATTACAAATACTAATATGCTTTCAGCAGAGCAGAGAAAATTTTGGTTCACTACAAGAAATCTAAAGGGAAAAATACTCCTTTAACTTTTTGGCAATGTAAGCCATCCCTCTCCTTCCCCCAAAACTTTCCCATCTCAATCTCAAACACAGAGCAGGTCTTGAGTGGCCACAATTAGAATCCCCTCTATCAGCCCAGTTAGGCCCAGACTCACAGGAGCACGAAGCCCTTTTTCCCCGAGCAAATTGAGAAGAACAACAAGTCTGAATTCCTAACCTTCTACACTGAAGGCAGCACAAATACCACTAAAATTCCCACGCGGTTGGAGAACAGCTATTTGTCATAGTACTCATACTCTTTTCAAACAAAAATTTCTTTGGCAAGGATAGGTCCCATTAAGCCTCCATCTCAGAGGTTAGAGTGAAGGATTGAGCCTGATAAAGGGGTATCCAAGACACCTTAGTCCACAACACTAACCGTCTAGGTCTGCCACCCAACAACTGCCACCTAACTAGAAGTAGGTCATCAAGGTTGGCTAGGCCATAGTGATGGAAGGAATACACTCTTGAACAACAACGCCTTGTAATTCTCAAAAACTAAATAGATAACCTCCTTTCTTTTTTCCGTGTCATTATTTCTTTCTCTTTTTTTGGAGGGTGCGGGAGGGGGGTGTTATATTTAGCAAAGTGCAGATGGTTCAAAGAATACCACTGGCTTTCCCAGGTTTTCTGCTTCACGGACTGCAGTCACAAGGTCACGATTCTGTTCACTATATAAGCTTGTCACAAGACCAGGTTGACCTGCTCTGGCTGTACGACCAACTCTATGCAGGAAATCCACAGCAGAAGAAGCAAATTCTGCCTGGAAAAAAACAAATGAAATAAAAGATCAATTTCCGACAGAGAGAAAGAAAGAAAGTAGCAGAAAAGACTATATTTCACATTTTGCAGTTTAGTGGCATGTTAAGCAACCAGCATGGGACAATCTCTGTAAATCTGTATTAGAAGCCAAAATTCCCCCTTTTCCCTATGACAACCTGAGATGCTCTCATAAAAATGAACAGAGTGAAAACATCACCAGAACTTCTTGATAGGCTGGAATATCTTTAAAAAACCTGATGAAAAGAAGGCTAATATAGTTTTCCAATGTAAATGTGGAGACAAGAATCGGGTGAGTAGGAACTAGGATGTGAATCAGCATGTTAAATATGGTGATGGGTTTTACAGAGTCATATGATCCAAGTGGGGTTGAACACAGTCTAAATGATTTCAACAGATTTAGTAAATAATCCTTGCTACATACCTGTCCTCTGTTATAGATTGGGCATATTGGCATGCCAAACCAATTTAATTGAAGGGCATGTTGTTCGTTTGCACGCATTAGTTTGTAAAGGGTCAAATGTGGACTTTGATGAGGATCAACTGGCTTGTAACTTGTCTTTGGAGGTTCAAGAAAAGGCCTATTTACTCCTGTCCTCTCTTATTGAACAGTTTTTGTTTCAGCTAATGGAACCATTCATATAAGGTCAAAATATGTATATCGGACCATAACAAGTGGGGGTTATCTAATCAAAAAAACAAAAATACTCCCTCCATATCACAAAGGTTAACTCGGTTTCTTTTCTGGTACGTTTCACACAAATGAACTCCCGTGATTTCTTCTATTTTTGGACATGAGGCTCACCACATCTTTTTACTTTTTTTCGGAGGTAAACCACATCTTTTGACCTTAGTACTCGCCTCTCCTTACTTTATGATTGCTTCTCTATTCTTAGTCCATCTTTCTCATTTCTCTCACCAACCTTGCCCCTATTTCCTTGGTTTTGATGAAAACCAGAGTGGGTAAGTTGCAGTGAAATAAAGGGAGATTCATGGAATCACACAGCTAGATAATTCTAATTTTCTGCTCCTAGAGCTAAGCCACATTGAATAATGGAATATTACTAGCTTGTGAAGATTTAGAGCTCCATGCCGAAAATTGAAAATACTTATCAGGCTATCGGTCCTACTAGTTGTTTCCATCATTCATCTATAGCTTAAAACAGAATTCAATGACGCATTAAACGATGTAGACACAGAAATACTCCAGCTTTCACAGATCAACAGTAAAGCACAAATGAAAGGGCCAAAGGGGTATTATCTGAACAGTCATTTTTGTGAGCTTATTTGAAAAGGACGAACAGGTAGGACTTCTGTATTCTCAAATGTGCTATTATTTGACAAGTGTTACCAACATCAGAAATGCCATTTTCCTTTTTCAGATATAAAATGACATTAGTTTCTCTAGAAACAATACAAACTACGTGATTTTGGTAGCAGCGGTCCACAGTATCGCAGCATAAAGGTCAGCTATGTTACTCCGACACTCTCGTCTCCCTCGGGTGTCGCGTGTCGACTCGACACGACGTGCGACACGACACTCGACACGCCTGGAAATGAGTGTCGAGTCGCGTACCGGTAAAGTGTCGGGATTGAGGTGTCTTTGATTGATAGCGGTGGAGAGAGAAAAGAGCTGAAGAGGGAAGCAAAGTGAGCGAAATTGGAAAACGCAAATCTAGGGTTTAACATGTAAATCTAGATCTGAAATTGGAGAGGAAATTACTTAAACTAATTGAAATCACCTTAGGCTTTTAATCTGTAAAGAATTCCGAGTCTACTAGTAGTCGTGGCTTCCTGGTGATGTGTGGTGGTTCAAGGCTCCGATAGTAGCATTTTCCGGTGAGTTGTTCTCGTTACTCTTCTTCACTCTCTCCCTCTTCACCAAATCACCACGGCTTCATTACTCAGTGATTAGTCACGTGTGACTGTGTGAGCAGTGAGCCCTCCCCCTTTTCTTTCTTTTTTTCGTTTGAAAACTAAAGGCTAAAGGGCACACTAGGGTTTCAAGTGATTGGGCTAAATATTAGTTGGGTCTGGCCACCTAATAGATGTTTATGAATATACAATAACTTGTTATTTGTTTGTTATTCCTTATATTCTTTTAATTTTTTAAATTTCAAATTGCATGTATATTATTTTATAAACTGGACTATATCCCAATTTTTGATTTTTTTTCCGACACTTTTTCGATACCCGTGTCTAGAAAATTGGTCAAGACACTCATTTGACCGTGTCGACGTATCCGCAAAATTTGGGAGGGGAGTGTCGGATCCTCCGATCCCTACTCGGATACGAAACCCTTATCCGAGTCTGAACAACATAGAAGGTCAGTATAAAAAACGCTCCAGCAGTCGCAAACTTTCACTAACCAAAGAGAGTTACATAGAAACACACCTTTTTCCCTTGCAATTTGAAATAAAGTTTTTTAAGGCAAATACCTGAATAACATGTGATATCTTGGGAATGTCAAGACCACGAGCTGCAGCATCAGTGCACACTAACACACCACCCCTTTCTCTGAATTCACCTAGGTTCTTTGTAGACTCTTCAAGGGAGCTGTTCCTATGGTAGCAGAAACATTGAATCCCAGCAGTCTGCAGTATCTTAGCTATTGATTCTACTGCTTCAACAGTATTTGCAAAGACCATTGTCCTACTGACAGCAGCATCAGAAGCATATGATGTGAACTTGACACCTTGATTTACTGCATCGATAAGAGCGTCAACTTGAGTATCAATAGAAACTTCTACCCACCTCTGCTCTAGCCTGAAGCACCAAAAGCAACCAAATATTAGCAAGCTATGTGAAAGCCTCAACTAGTTCATCTAAAGCGAGGAACTAAATAAAGAAATTTGGAGAGAGTCCATTGTAACCCAAAGATCCTAAGGATGTTACTCCAAGCAATGAATCCACGAGATAAGGGTTCTATATATCTAAGTAACAACAAGGACGAGGAAGAACAAGAAAGAAGAAGACCAAAATAAGTGGAAATACAAGTTTCAAAACATCAAACATAATGTACATTGGTTTTCACAGGTATAGCATATGAATATCCTTAATCTCCAACAATTCATCAAAACATGCATGTACTCCCAATTCCGTGTTTATGCCATTAATGAGTATATACAACCAATCAATCCATTCTTCTATAGAGTATAGACACTCTCAAACCTCGGCATACAGAGGCAACTGCACCTATTTAAGGTGCGTTCTCTTCACTTGGATTTTGATGAACTTATCTGAAATTATCGGAGCTTATTTTAATAACTTAAAAAAACTTAAACAAACTAAACGTGAACTTATTAGTACTTATTTATCAAGCTTATTTTTCTAAGGTGAGGAAACCACACCCTAAGTCTCGACAAGGCACTATGAATCTTCGCAAACAGTCACACTTTCAGCACAAGACAGAATTTTAATATAGGGCGAAGCGTATCTAACTAGAATAAGAAAATCAGCCAGAGAAAAGAAGATAGAAAACAAAATGCTGTAACCGAATCAGAAGAATCAATGTTACCTAGGATTGTGGCGGTGAAGATAATTTCCACTAACCCAGTGAGCATTAGGAAACATCTTTTTCAAGACTCCGCCGGCTGTTTGCTTTCCATTTTCTGGAAGAGTTGCAGCTACAAAGATATACTGCTTACTGCGTTTATAATATTTACGAATTCTTCTCCAGTCCTTTCTTTTGAAAGAGTCGGGAACCTCTTCTACCAAATTTACCTCGTCAACAATTTCTCCTTCCTCCATTGAGATATCGCCATCGCTATGCCTATCATCTTCATCTTCACAGTCAAATGACAGCTGGGTGTCAGAATTTAATTCACTTGTTTCCACAGATGGACTAGTCTGTGATCGTGACAATAACTTCTCGTCAAAACGAAGCATGTTTACGAGACGAATAACTTGATTCTGGAAGCTACCACAAAGTAACAGATCAGCTTCATCAAACACCTGTCATTTATCACACCAAAGTAAGCTGACACGTTCGACATAATTGGTAGACAGAATACGCTTAAGCAACCAGATAACTTACCACATGTTTCACCCCACGCACAAAGTTAAATTCACGATTTCTTTCTCGATCGACGGCATAAAGATAGTTCAAAAGAGCAACAGGTGTTGAGACAACAATGTCGGGTTTCTTCTGGGGCCATCCCTGCAAGAGAGACTTTCACGTGTCAGAACCATCCATTGTAACCTTTCCACAAATCAGAAAACCCCCTACTTTGCGCAAAAAGAGACAACCAGGAGTCCAGTACAGAGCCGAACACCTTTCCGCGCGCACACACACGCACCCCTCCCCCTCTCCTTTTATTGAAATTCTTCTAGTAAGGTATAAAAGTTTCAAGAGCATCTGACACGACAAAATGTACTAAAGAAAAGGCACATACAGCCGGATAGGTAAATCTGTATATTACCTGCTTCCCACATATTGCAGCTGCTCTAAGGAGAGGTTCACCATTGTCCCCACAGAGACAGTTAGCCATGCGAACCACTTGCTCACACAGCATAACATTAGGGCAGAGAACAAGAGAAAGCTGAGAGGGTTGATTTTTTCCATGAACAGGAGCTTCGATCGCTGAATCGGTGCGTGCATGAAGAAGTTTATCCATCAGTGGGACAAGATAGCCATGTGTTTTACCACTTCCCGTCTCTGCAGCAACAACTGTGTCATTTCCTGATAGTATAGATGGTATGCAAGCAGCCTGAATGACAACGAATATTCAAATTAGCAATATATAGTCAATCAACCACGTCGTGCAAAAAGAACCATTTCCTACAATCATCCTGATGCCATACACAGGGCTTCTGTCTTATGACATATAGGTATTACGCGGTCATTGTAGACAGCCTTATATGTGGCAAAGGTCATTTGTTATAAAACCCTTTAGTTAGGTTGCTATTTCAAAACAAATAGAGAACAGGATAGCCAAAGAGACATACTTTTTGCCGATTCCCATGGGAAGCTTATTTTTCCCATCTATAAAGGCAAGAGATTGGACAGAATTCTACACTTATCAAGCTGCAGTGACTAAATAGTGTGTCCTATACATACAGCTGAGAAATCGCCCTCTGCCCTAAGGTGTCAATTTCATTTCTGAGGCAGGCATTATATATATATATATAGGGTACATGTTAAGATAAAAGGGGTACGCGTGCTTTCACATCAAAGTTGTCGGTATTTACAAAAATGTCACTAATGAAAGCACGCGTACCCCTTTAGCTTAACATGTACCATTTTTACTAGGTTTTCGTGGTGAAAACAGTTTTCACCGGATCCTCTTCCTATATATACATACATACATATATATAGCGAACAATACCTAGTTCAACGAAATAACAGATATGAACTTGGCAAAATCTCCTCTGACTAAGATATAACTTTTTACTAAGTCAATAACGGCACCCTCTGCACTATAAAGCTTGAAATGTGAAATATAGGATATCTACTAGACCTGTCAAACGGGTCAGTCGGGTCAGTTGGGTCGGTCAAAATAAAATATTTTCGAGTACGGGTCGAATAAACCTTGTTCAAGACCCGGGGGTTCAATTTCGGGTCGACCTAGTCACCGAACGGGTTAGGGAATTTGAATTTGCTCTTTCATTTAGTTTTTTTGGTCATATATGTAACAAAATGTACACAATATACATTGGCAATAATAAGTTATATAAAATATAGTCATTTATATCCGAATTCAACCATAAAAATTACGTCCACATTTAACAAATTTCATTTTTGGAACCAAATACTCTTGTTGAAACTATTTTTAGCAATAAAATTCCCATAATTTCATATTATTGCTACAAATATAATGATTTTTCGGTCGGTTGGGTAAAAAACGGTTTTTCCGAGCTCGGATATAATCGGGTTCTGGTCAAAAAGTTGTGTTCGAAACCCCCATTATTTCCGGGTCGGGTCGAATTTTGACAGGTCTAATATCTACACCGGTTTCTTTTGATAAGGAGGGCAAGCAAACTCCTACATTCAAGAGGCAGAGTCGCTAATCCAATAGAAGAAACTCCTACATTCAAGAGGCAGAGTTGCAGCCAAATGGCCTAAATCAAATTCAATCAAGTCCAGCTCCCACCTTTCATAAATTCTATTATACTTTCCCAGAAGTGAATGTAAGAATTATCAAGAGCATCATCTGATCATCAGCTTCCAACAGATCTGTGTTAGGCTACCAACCAAGGTTTCAAACAAAAGCAAACTCATACGGTACAAGTAGGATTGTCAAAACACCTTATAGGCCTACATTATTGACAGTATGCCCACCTCAACAATTCAATTCTATTGTCCCTTTTACAAGTGGCTAGTTGGCTACCCACCAAATTATCAAAAGCTCCATAGTTCAGGGTCGTCGGGTGCTTATGCTACCTTTGACCTAACCTCAGATAATTTTCCATGAGCTTCTTGAAGATACTGCCTCGATCCCTACATCAAAAATAAACTCAAACCCTGCTCTTTACCATGTATCTTTGTGGGCTACTCCTCCAAAGTGCCTATTACTAACACTGCCTACAAGTCTACAACCTAGCACCAACAGGATCTTTCAACACCTCAGATTTCTGAAATACAAATCTATTTGCCACCCATACCTCACATGCTCCTAGGCCTACAAATTGAGATGATGCCGTGTGCCCTCCTGCTACAACGCTAACTATTCTCTCCGGATTCAGGAAGCACTTGTTGGGAAAAAGATTTTAGATGTGGCTTAGTTGGCTCGCTTATGTCC
Source organism: Patellifolia procumbens (assembly GCA_947645195.1). Lineage (NCBI taxonomy): Eukaryota > Viridiplantae > Streptophyta > Magnoliopsida > Caryophyllales > Amaranthaceae > Patellifolia > Patellifolia procumbens. The sequence goes on along the minus strand of CANSGD010001379.1, from coordinate 87,340 downwards.
CGTACAAATAATTCAGAACAACTCTTTAATTTAACGTGTGTTTAGTTCTCGGGATCGTCTACACTACTGTTTATCTCCCACCGCGCAAATAACCCAACAGCCATCTCCTGTAGCTTTCCCGCAGTCCAACCCTGACTCCCGTGGTTATCACCATACCTTCATCACCTTCCATCTCCCTTCCATGCCAGTATGCCACCTTTTACACACCTCCAAAATAACATAAACCACAACAAAACTCAACCTCACAACCACTCTTCAAAAAGATTCGCAAGAACCAAGTACCATAATGCGAGCTTTACATGGCCCTATTTGGCGATAATCCGTGCAACTTGCCAGTGCCCTCACCAAACTGCTTGGACGTGTCCAAGATTCTCCTTACTCTTCAAGAGTTCAACTTGCCGAGGCATGTAGTGATAAACATGAACCAAGTCTAACTTTATTCATTCGATTATTAAATTTAGTGCTTTAGTCGTTATCTGGTAAATATAATTCTAGTATTCAACTAATTAGCTTTCCTAGCTAAATCTAGCCCAACATATCTTGGTTCTTTCCATGTAAATAAATGCACTTGTATTTCTCAAATGATAGGATAGCAAAACAGATAAAACCTTCTACTCCTACTCTCTCTATAGTCTCTCCATGGAGGAGACTAGCTTAAGACTACCACAAAGAAGCACATGATCTTGCTTCAGGTATAGAAGATATGCATTGGCAAAAGAGACAAGTTTTAGAGAAGTCTAAAGTTCATAAAAGTCTAAAATTAAAGAGGATATTTTAAAGGAGCATAAACAAGACAGGAACACAATTGTTGCAAGGTGAAATAGATTCTTCCCCACATAAGAAAGAAGGCAGACGATATCTTTATGATTCAGAAGTAAACAGATGGAGCAAAGGATTGTAGTTCAGTAGCAATTTTCTCATGCAAGCTTGTTCAAGTAAACTTCTTTAAGCTCCACAATAGACACTACTGTAAGAAAGCAAAGTGCTAAAAAAGGCATTCAAGAACTACATAATGTACTAGTCGTTTATTTGCAAGAATAAATCTTCATATGTGATCTTATTATTAGGACAGTCCTCTCAAATCCTGTTCGTTCTACAAACTTGACTGAAATTCCTTCACTCAAAAGATGAAACTAAAACTCAGAACTCTAATATGCAATGGTCAAACCTTATTCGTAACAGTAAAATATACATCTCATGCAAATTAACCATCGAAATTCAAGTATCAAATACACAAACTAGTCTCTATTGTTAAAACTCGGAAGCCTGAAGACAGATTCCAAAATCCATCCAATAAAGGTCCAAAGTTTTTCAATCAACCTAATTGAAGATGTTCGATTCCGACAACAGGGTAATACTTATTCCCTCACCAATTCACCAAATTCATCAAACTCACAAAAACTAATATTTTCAAAGTACCCAGAAGTGAAAACTGAAAATAGAAAATGGTCCAACTTTTAATCATTCCCAAATGAAGTTGTTCAATACCGACAACAGTGTAATACTTATTTTTTCCCCAATTCACCAAATTCATCAAACCCACAAAAAACTATAATTTGCAAACTACCCAGAAATGAAAATCAAAAATTCAAAACTGTCCAACTATTTTGATCATCCCCAGTTGGATATATTCGATTTCAACAACAGGGAAATACTTATTTCCTCACCAATTCACCAAATTCACCAACAAACCCACAAAAATCACAATTTCCAAACAACCCAGAAATAAAAATCAAAAATTAAAAACTTGAAACAAAGCAAAGCAAAGCAAAGCAGAGACACAACCTGAATCAAAGAGGGTCTAGGAAAGCCAGCATTAGAAAGAGAAAGAGAGATGTTTTCAGATAAACCAAGAGAAGACCATGAAACGACGTCGTTAGCAAAGAAGGTGTCACTACTACTACTGCTGCTACAGTTACTACCATTGTTTACATCTTCAGCAGTTGAAGTTGTAAAAGCTTTAGCTGTTTGAAGAATGGTGATGGTATGCCTGTGATGAAGATGCCTTAAAGAAACAAGTTTAATGGGTGGATAGAAAGGCGGAGAAATGAGGAATAAGGGGGAGAGAAATGAGGGATTTCTGTAGAATTTGCAAGCTTGAAGCATGTTTTTAATGGGGGGTTTTCAATTTGATGAATGAAGGCAATACATTCAGTTTGTGGGTTGATGGATGATTGTAAGCAAGCAAGCAAGGGTTTTAGGTTTGCAGGGGATGGATTGAACAGCTTGCTTAAACCCTCCAAAGGGAATGCCCACTATGGTGGATAAAAACCAATTTACTAGTAGTATATTTTTATGAGGAATGCCTAATCAATATCGGATATATGCATATATCTATCGGCTCACTTTTTTGGCAGTACATTCCATGAAAATGGCAGTTCATTTATTGAGAAACGTAGTATATAACAATCGATATTTTCACAGCTATATAACTATATAGTTTGTATTTAGCATATAATCTTTCATTAAAAAATGTGCTACCATATATATTAGAATATACTACCATACATATGAAATGTACTGCCATTTTCATGGAATGTACTGCCAAAAAAGTGAGGCGATGGATATATGCATATATCCGATATTAATTAGGCAACCCTCATATTTTTATTGATACTATTTGATTATACTCCCCCCTTCTCATTTTGTTATATCTATTTGGAATAAGGGGAAAAATCAAGGCAAATTAAATTATAGGGGAATTTTATATTTATTTTAATAATTTTCATGTACTTTTTTGTCCTTATTGCTTTATGTTTACTTAAAGGTGGAAATCATTAAAGTACAAATGAGTAAAAAGTAGGTAAATGTTTAGATATTGAAGGATAAAATGGAGAGAAAAAATGTATATAAATGGAAAAAAAAATTCTATGGGTATATCTTTTTGAAACGGCCTAAAACGGAAAATGGTTATATCAAAACGAGACGGAGGGAGTATATGTTAAAATTATATATCGGTCGGCGTCGAGAAATCCTCAGCGTTGTAAGGAACACGACTTATTCAATTTAATAAAGTGCTTTTCGAATGTTTATTTCAATTTAATTATTTCCACTTTTATCTGTCTTGTCAAATGTCCTTGGCCATTGGCCCTGTTTGGTTGTGAGCTTATTTGAGAGAGTTTAGAGTTTTAGGGTCATTTTCAGAGTTTTGACTGGTCTATCCTCTTTTCTTCCTGTTTGGTAGAGAGAGGATTAGTCAAAGTTTTGGGCTCAAAACTCTGATTTTAGAAACGCTGGTCATAGCAGCGTAAACTAGAGAGTTTTGTAAATGGCTCCAATTAATTGACAAATTTACCCAACAAATTCCCTCCCAGCAAGTCATCTCTCTCATCTTCTCTTACCTCTGTATCACAGCAATTTTGTTTTTCTTTAACATAGTTAGTCATAGTTAATTAGAACTTGTTTCTGATTTTGGGATTATTTTTGTAACAAAAACCCAAAAAAAAACATGATAAAGATTTGAAGATAAAGACGAACGGTGATGTTGCCTGATGGCGATGATGATGAATGATGATGATTCAGTCGACGTTGCCTTATGTTGATGATGAACAATTGTCGATTGGTGATGAACGATTGATGATGATGATGAAAGGTTGAGGATGATTAGTTTTAGATTTTTTTTAAAAATGAAAAATCAAAGTAGAGAAAAAGATAAAATTAGAAGCAGGAGATGATTCTTGAGCTTGAATGCTTATTTTTGTGAATTAAGATAAAAGCAATCGACTAGAAAACAAAGAAAGAGGAGAGATAAGGAGCTGGAGATGGAGATGGAGATGGAGATAGAATCTGGAGAATCTCATAACAAAAAGGAGAGATAAGGGGGTTAATAATAATAATAACAATAATAATAATAATAATAATAATAATAAGGAAAAATTGTCAGGAATAAGTCAACCTTTGCGTTGACCGCTTTTAACAAATCTACCTTCATTTATTCCACTAACAAGTAAACCTTGTAACCACTTTTGCTTTTAACAAGTTTTTTTACCGGTGACCTAGTAATAACTTGTTAGCTTAGGTGACTTGTTCATGTGTCTTAGGGATGGCAATTCAGTCCGACTCCGACCCGAGTCCGATTCGATCCGATGGAAAAAGTCCGATCCGAATCCAAAAACATAAAAGTCCTAATGAAATCCGATAGGAGTTAGACCTTAGTAGAATCCGACTAAAATCCGATTATTACTTGTTACCTCGTCAACTAATAGATTAAAAATACATTTTAATAGTAATAATCGATTTACATTATAAGAAATTAAGTAATACGTTGAAAAAATTATATTAAAGATGTGTTTTGGTTATGTAATATGGTGATTTAATCCGAATCCGATCCGAGTCCGAAACAATCCGAATGAAAAAGTCCGAGTCCGAATCCGATAATATATAGTCCAAATCCTAATAGGAGTGTAAAAGTCATAGTCCGATTGAAATAGAGCGGACTTGGAGTTTGGTAAGTCCGATCCGAGTCCGATCCATTGTCATTCCTAATGTGTCTTATTCCAATTAGTTCCAATTACTTAATTGATTTTAATTTTATAAAACTCCCTTTTTTTTCTTTTTTTTCTCTGCTCCTCCTTCTCTGACCACCGCAACACCACCACCTCCTTTTCTCTCTCCTCTTTTCTTGCCACAACCACCACAACACCACCTCCATGCTTTCTCTATCCCCGAAAACCACCACCTCCGTTCTTCCTCCATCCCCAAAATCTGAACCTTCTCAATTGCTTGATTCTTCCAAAACAAACTGAATCCCAACCGCCATCCTTAGCACCAAAAACACTGGCATGAGGGTTGGAAAGTGAGACATATTTGTTCTCCACAAGATAATTGGTAGGATGAGAGTTAGCTGGACATGATCTCCATTAGTTGTTAGCTTTATGAATTCACCAAGTAAGTGACATTATCAATATGTTGGTAAAATGGTGACATAGCAGTTTGCTAGTCACTTGCGTTCAAGCAGGTGTAGAAGAGATTGAGGAGCAAGTAAAAGAGGGATTAGGGAAGATAAAAGTGAGAAAAGAAAGAAAGAATACCGCAGGGTTGCTAGTGACACCTCTGACACCGTTATCAATTAAAGAGATCAAATCAGTGACAGGTCGACAAAGATTATCATACCAGAGGATTGTGACAGGTTCTCGTAAAGATCATGAAGAGTTGTTCTCTTTGTCGGGCTTCCATTCCCAGAGGATTGTGAGCATTTCACACTGTTTATGTTAAAATGTTAAATGTTAAATGGTAACCGCCAAATTCATTATTTGTTAAAATGTTAAATGTTAAATGTTAACCACCTTAGATTCAACTGCCAAATTCATCAAACCCCTCCACCGAATCTTCAGTACAATTTTACAAAATAAAAAATCATTCCCTCAGGTTCAACCGCCAAATTCACTCTTTCACTTACCTCTTTTCAATTTGATAGCTTCATGACGACTTCGAAGCGCGCGATTCAAATTGGTGCGATTTCCAGGAGGTTTTTCGGTAAGTTGAAAGGTTTCTATGTTGTTGATCCTCAGATTAGTCGATTCGATTTTTGTTTTCGACCAAAAACATGATGAAGTTGATGATTGTGGTTTAATGTGGTAGCGAAGGGAGTACAAGAAAGTGAAGTTAGGGTAGAATGGAGGAGAGAGATTGGGATGATGATGAGGATGAGCATGTTGTGGTTCGTGATGTGGTGGCGGTGGTAGCGTATGTCGAAGAATGGGGGTTAGCGTTTTCTAGACAACATTGGGATGGTGGTTTTGGGCGATTCTGGCAGGGCGTAGGTGGGTTTGGTGGGTGGGGGGTTGGGGGTAATGTTCTGATTTGGGGGTGGGGGGAAGGAGAGATAAATTTTTTTTAAATATATATATAATAGTTTTTTCAATTTAAATTTTAGAATTTAAATGTTCAATAAAAGAGTGACATGTGTCACTTTAACCTGTTAAACAGGTTATTAAAAGTTATAAACCGGTAAAAACTTGTTAAAAACAAAAGTGGTTACAAGGTTTACTTGTTAGTGGAATAAATGAAGGTAGACTTGTTAAAAGCGGTCAACACAAAGCTTGACTTATTCCTGACAATTTTTCCTAATAATAATAATAAAACTTGTACAAACTAGTAATAAAAACCAATGTCTATCATTGTCATTTCACACTATAAAATCCTTATCAACTTTTATCAAACAGCTAAGTGTTACCAAACACATTTATATAAACAGTAGTCAAATCCCCAGTCAAATCCTCCGAATGAAAAAGTTAAAACTCTATCAACAAACTCTAAACTCTATCAGCTAAACTCTAAACTCTATTTGCCAAACAGGGCCAGAAAGAAGAATAGTTAATGGAAATTGCTTTGAATATCTTCCAGTAAAAGAACTTATCATTAAACTAATGTTTTCCATCATGAAGATTTTAGGCTTAGAGCTTGTTGTACAATGTTGTATCGAGTCATCCTCACCTCGAGATTATAAGTTGTTCATCAAATGGTGGACTGAGCTTAATCTGGATTTGGGTTATATCTTTTTCAACTTATTAAGCACTTTAGTGCTTATTTCATAGCAATTTTGAAGAGGTCAAGATGGCACATATCTACAGAGAAGCAAATCAAGCGGTTGACTGGATTACAAATGCGGGGCACTTAGCTGTAGATTCTATTTATATTACGGATTGGCATGGCTCTCATCTTGCTACAATACTATGTAATGATGTTTTAGGAGTTCCCCTCGAGCGGAGGATCTCCTAAACATTCTTCCTCTTTTCCTTACCTTTATTATAAATAAATAAAAAAGAGACCTAGTAAGATTAGAGAAGCTCAAATCAAAAGTTCAGATAAAAACATGGTAAGAACAAAAACAGCTATAATAAGTACAAATTAGAAAATTTCAATCAGATCAGATCAGAAAATTTCATAATTAAATTAGAAAAGTTCTATTCGGATCATGCGAATTAAACGCACTCTTCTTTATGGGAGACAAATAGCGGATAGAATTCTCCTTACCAATGAGATTATTCAGAGATACTCCAAATATCATATGTTTCCTAGATGCTTGAATAAGTTGATCTAATGGAAGCCTAGATGCCTTTTCTAGAAAGTATGATGTTTGAGTTAGTTTCCCTACTAAATTTGTCAAGTGAGTTTTAGCTTGCATTTAAACTGCCAACTATAAAATTATTATCAATGGTAGAATTACTACATCTGTTTCACTGTTCACCTAAAAAAAGGTATGAGCTAGACAAGGAGATCAAGATTTCTTAAACACATGTCATTCTAATCCTGATTTTAAATATCATTTAAGATGTGAGAAGTTCAAACTTACTCGCCTTATATTTGCTAATGACTTGCTTATGTTTGCAAGAGCAGGTGAGTTATACTTTTAAAAAAAATCTAAGTTTTCTCTTGTCTAGTCCCCAACCAATCTTGTAACACCCCGTATTTTATATATTGTTAGTAAATATTTATAGTAAATTATTTTATAAAAATAATTTAAATTAGTCTTTTATTAAATTATGTTTCTCCCCTACTTCGACTTTGTTTTAGAAAGCCCAAAACGTATTCCTAGTTTGACTAGGTTAGATACCCATAACCCATTAGGTTTAGTTAAATCTAGAATAAAAGAAGAAAAAAAAAACAATTAAAAACAAACTTACCTCACGTTCGTGCGCTGTAGTGCTCCACCCCCTTAAGGTTTTGTTTGCTTCCACCATAAATTCCATAACATTCTCAATCTAAACTCCTTTACCCACAATTAAAGTTAGCAATCACCACAAACCATAACCTGCCTCAATCATCATCCATCACCAACATCATCATACACATCCATCACCAACATCATCATACACTTCCATCATCATCGTCAGAATCTTTCTTTTGGGCGGCTTTCAAACAAAAAAAAGGTTTTTGTGGATAAATTTTCGGGTCTCTTTATACTCATCTATATTCCAATTACTCTATTAACCAAGTAAGGTTCTTTCCCATATTTTAATTTCTGATTTGTATTGATTTCGAATTGGGGTTTTTATTAAATTAAAGTTCTTGAGAAAATTGATTTGGGGGAAATTTATGCTATGTTCAATTTGTTTAATTGGTTGATGTTTTATGTGTAATTCGAGTTAATTAGCATATCTATGAGTTTACTTTGCAAAAATTAATACTTTTGAAATTACTATGAATTCTTGTTATATTAGATTTATTATTTTGAGTTATTAGTTGAAATATAGTTTACATTATTATAGTTATTGTTACTTTATGTTATTTTGAAATTATTGAGTATATTGGATTAGTTGTTAGTTGTTAGTTGTTAGTTTTAAATCCTAAGTTGAATTATAGTAGAATGTTTTGGCATATAGTTGGGGTAGATTGTTGTTGTCATAGTTGTATGACATTGTTGTTGGTATAGGGTGAATGAGAAGGAGTTAGTTAGTGTGAAAATAATATGGATGATAGTGGAGTCAAAATCAGTTTGACTTTTGTTGACCAAACTTGACCAGTTTGACTTTTGTTGACCAAACTTGACCAGTTTGACTTCTGTTGACCAAACTTGATCAGTTTGACTTTTGTTGACTTTTATATTCTATTGATGTTGAGTCGTTTTCAAAATTAGTCAAAGCTCATTAACTAGGTTACGTGACTTATATGTGAATTATGTGAAGTATAGTCAAGTGACTTATACTATACTTTATTATATTGTAGATTGTTGGTTCGCAGAAAAACCTTATTGACTTGATATAGAGTTTGGTTGATTGTGGTTGCTGATAAGGTAAGATTTCTTACTAAGACTTGTACAGATTATTTTGAGAAATGGATGATATTGGTTTAAAGTTTATATTGAGTTTTAAAAAGGTTTTGTGTGGTTATATATTGAGATTTTTAAAAGGTTTACAGTGTTTATATAATGAGATTTAAATCGTTTTGACGATATTTGTGAAAGAAAAATGAGATTATTTATGAGATTCAAAAGGGAGGAAGTTCCTCATATGCCAAGTTGAGATTTAAAAGGAGGATGTTCCTCATTGCTACAGGTTTTGAGAAAACTAGAATGTTTCTATGTTTACTTAATTATGTTTTATCATGTTTTATAAGAATGTTTTTGTGGGATTGCCGGTAAACGGTATTCCTCGGGTTTGGAAGTAGGTTGAGTTTTGTCTCAACCATTATTTAGTAGTTGGGTGTATGTTGATCAATACACTTGCCATTTGTCTTCCTTCTTGGTTCGTTATCAAGTTAGGGGTATGCATACTAGGGGCATTGGTGTTTACTTGTCTCGTGAGCCTAGTTAGTTCATTGGACTTTAATACTTCATACTCACAGATTTCAAAACAGTTACATTTTAAATGTATTTAAAGAATTGTTTCAAAAAGACAAAAAGATCGAAAGTTGAGTTTTATTGAAAAGTTGTTTTATTTTGTATATTTTAATCAGTACAGATTGGAAATGAATTTGTAAGATATTCCTGTATATCTTACCTGCACATTGGATAGTTTTGTTTTATTACAGTATGAAATCTTGCTCAGCCTTTTGGCTGATACTATAGCATTCAATGTGCAGGGACTTGAAGGTATGTGCAGGGACTTGAAGGTGGTTAGCTCAATGTTGGGTTAAAGAGTGCGATGGATTTGGTTATACGTTAGTAGGTTTAATAAGACTTCCGCTGTTATTCTTTTGACTTTAGTATTTTTATTTCAGTCTGTAATAATTATTTAGATTTTAGTTAGTTTAATTAGTTAAACCTTGTTGACTATTTATTTCAGTTAGAACCTTTAGCCTTGCGGTGATTATTATTAATTATCGCGGCGTAACACCTTTGGAATTTCCTTAAATTATTTATTATATTATATTTTTAAAGTAGCGGAATTTCAGGGGTGTTTCAAATCTAGATAGAAGTAACATCTACTTTTGCGCAAATTCCATGGTGGACGCGCACCTACCATGATGAAGGTGCGCTCACCTAAATGAACAGCAGGCGTAAACAAATGTACATTAGAAAAGATAAAATACATTAAACAAACCACAAATCAACATCTTGCTTATATTTGACACGGAATGAACATCAGTTGCCAACAAATATACATAGGAAAATGACAAACAACATTTGGTTTTGCTGAGAATAGTTTTGCTGAGAATGAACATCAATGAGAAATAAATGAAATTAAATTTCGCAATAGTTGTAAACAAACAACGAATGAACACCAATCATGCTATGAAGAACACATGGATAAATTAAATGAATAGGTGACTATTCTTTACTTAATTTATGAAATTGGGCAATGAGATGTATAATAATCAATGAAATTATCTGTTGTTAATGTTTAAGTAGTTATTGTTAAAATTCATTATGTGTGATCTATTGTTCATCTTATTAGTACACACGTTCATTGTGTCTAATCTAATGTTCATGTATTATTATCAATGAACTTTTGTATTGATAATGTTTTAGTACTTATTATCAATGTTTATTATGTTTATTCAAAAGTTCATCTACTTGGTACAAAAGTTCATTTTGTTTGATATGGATTTTTATCAATGAAATTTTGTACTGTCAATTATTATCAATAAAATTATATATTGTTAATGTTCAATTACTTATTATCAAGGTTCATTATGTATGATGCGTTGTTCATCTTATCAGTACACATTTTCATTGTGGCTGCTCTCATGTTCATGATTTGTCATCAATTAACTTTAGTATTGATAACTTTCAAGTACTTATAGTCAATGTTCATTATGTTTGCTTTATGGTTCATCTACTTGGTACACAACTTCATTGTGTTTCATGTAATGTTCATGTATTGCAACCATTTATTCTGTGTTGTCAATTGTTATCTAATGTTCATTTTATTAGCACACATATTCATTATGCCTGCTCTAATGTTCATGTCTTGTTATCAATTAACTTTGGTATTGATAATGTTTAAGTGCTTATTATCAATGTTCATGATGATTGTTCATATAGTTGGTACCAAAGTTCATTGTGTTTGTTTAAATGTACATTAGATGAATATAGCTATTCACAATTCCCGATTTGATGTTCATTCATCTATAAGTATATATCTAGATTAATATTCATTGCTTTGACATATAATAATCATTGTTCATTTATCTATAGTTGTTATTACTTTTTGACCCGACGATTCAATTACGTCAATTAGGATAAAATGAATAAAGAACGGTGAGAAATGATTTTAAAACAATACGAAAATAAATAAAAGTAAATATTCTTATTGATTTCGAAAAGTGAGTACAATGTTTACATAAAATGTTGTAAAAATATACAAATGACGTTTTTACATATTTATACTGTCTGACTAAATAAAGAAACGGCCACCAAGAAGCCCTAAGTCTCCCTAATATTATGGGATTTGCCTTGATCACCTCCTATCCTCATGTTGGACCGCACTTCCTCCATCTACACGTCCAACGATACGTGAATTCACAGCAGAAGTTTGATTTTCGAGTTAGGGGTTTACTCTTCACAACAGGTTGTATGATTTTATTTGATCTCTGTGGCCGGGGCTTTGTCCTCAGTAGCGGCTTTGGTTTGTTTATGGGGTTTGGTTGTAGCAGGTAGTGCATTTGGTTTATCAATTCTGCACATTCATGAAGTTGACAATGAACATTAGATGACAAAGAATGAATATTAGATAATAAAAAATGTACATTTAAATAAAATGAATGAACAATAAAAATTGACTAGTGAACAATGAACAACGAGAAAACAGTAATGAACAACAGTGAAGTACTAGTTAAATATTAAATAAATGAATGAAATTGTTATAAAGAATGGATAACTGAACAAAATGAATGAACAATATAGGTAGATGAACAATAGAGTAAGCAATTGGACAAATAATAAAAATATTAAGCAGTAGAAAAAAACTAGTTAACCATGAATAACAGGTAAGAACTAATGAACAATTAACAAAAAAGTCCTAGTGAACAATAGGAATGAATAATTGAATTAAATGAAATGATCAAATAAACAATTGAGTGAATTTAATGAACAATTGAATAATATGATATGATTAGATGAATGATTGAATCATATGATATGATATGATTAAATGAACAATTAAATAACATGAGTGTACAATTCAATTAAAAAAATTAACAATTGAACAAATGAATGAACAATATAGGTAGATGAACAATAGATTAAATAATTGAGCAAATGATGAAAAATATTGAACAGTAGAAAAGAAATAGTTAGAAATGAATAACAGGTAAAAATGAACAATAGGCAAGTCCTAATGAACAATAGGAATGAACAATTATATTAAATGAAATGATCAAATGAACAATTGAATTAAATGAACAATTGAGTGAATTTAATGAATAATTGAGATAAATCAATGAACAATCAAGTAATATGAATCATGTAAAACTGAATAAAAAGAATGAACAAATGAACAAAATATATTCAAATGAACATCAAAACAAAATCCCCTCTTTCAAACGAAATCCATTTCAAATTAACATTATATTATTCCATAATGAACAATAGAACATACCAAATGTACCCTATGTCAAAAGAGTTAATGTTAGTTGGACACTTCAACATACATAAAGAACCCATTTCAGGTGAACAATAAAACAAAACAGATGAACCCAATTTCAAAATAACATTTGAATATACATAAGAACACTAACACATTTCAGGGTGAACATAAGCATATATCCAATGAATATCAGCCCAACATAAGTGAACATACGTAGTCATTTAGGAACCAACAAAATAAGAATCAACAAAAACAAAAAAAACTCAAAAACTACATTATCATCCACATAAATATTCTTACCATTCGAATTTGCTTTGTTGTTGTATGAGTTTAGAGTTTTCAAGGGTTGAGGTTGAAGTTTGAAATACTTTTTGGGGTTGAAATTCGAATTTTTGAGTGAAAATGATGAATATGTGTGGTATTTTTACAAATATAAGTTGAATGTTTGAAGTTAGCTTGAATTTGACTTGAAATTGGCTTGAAATTTGAATGAAAATGGTGAAATGAATGAGTGTTTGAGAAGAAGATGGAGAAATTTTAGAGAGAAAATGGAGGAGAGAGAAATGGATGAGAGGGAAAGTTTTTGGCAAATGAATTCAAATTTTGAATTGAAAATAAAATAAAGAGATAATGAAGGAGAGGGAAAAAAATCTGTCAGAGGAGAGAGAATGGGGAAAGTTTTCGGTTTTTCTGGTTCATTGGAAATAAACGAATGTTCATTGAAACTGAACTATTGTTCATTCCGTGCCAGAAGTAAGGGAGTTTGTCTGCGTTTTGTTTTTTGATGGCTGCGTTTTAGGTGGGCGCACCTTCCTCATGGTAGGTGCGCGTCCACCATGGACCTATTGCTACTTTTGTGATATTCATGATAATAATAAGAATGAGTTGATTTCAAAGCCGGGTATGGAGATGGGGCCTCTTCCTTTCATATATTTAGGAGTCCTTTCTCCTAAAAAAAACTAGCTTATATAGATTGCAAAACCTTGAGCGACAAAATTCTAGCTAGGGTAACGTATTAGACTTCAAAATTCCTCCCATATGTTGGCAGTACTTTGTTGATCAATTTACTTTATCTAGTATGCATATTCTATGGTGCCAACTTTTTATTCTTCCAAATAAAGTCCTTAGAGATATTTAGCAATTTTTGTTTGAATTTTCTTAAAGACTGCTAATACTACCTTACTAGAAGAGCTCTGATATCTTAGGATAATATTTGCATACCTAAATTTAATGGAGGTCTTATTACTGAGATTATAGTTGACTTGATCAAGCTGTTATTACAAAACTCTTGTGTGTAATTCACTCTAACTCTCTAAATGATAAACTCTGGGTCAAATGGATCCATGCAAACTACATCAGAGTAAGAAGTGTTAGCACTGCCATTCATAGATCCACATCATCTTATTTGCATACCTAAATTTGATGGACGTCTTGATATCGAGATTATGGCCCTTGTTATTTTTGACTTTTTTTAGCTTTTATCAGAGAAAGTGAAACCCTCCAACCCTAACCCGACCCAGTTATTAAATGTGTCGTGTCGTGTCAACCGGTGTACTAAGTGATCAGTCAACACCCTCGATCCAAACCCACTAATAACGGGTCGAGTCGTGAATCATATCAGTTTTTACCACCTCTATTTAGGGATAGCTAGATGTGGCGGGTGCATCCTAAAATTTACACTCACCCCACTATCTATGGTTCGTGCACTTTTCATCCCTATCCTTATACTCATCACATACGAAACTTCCTCTATTCCCTCTTAACTGGGACGTATACAGGGGGTCTCCACGAACCCGCTATTGAGTATTGACATCCTTGTTAATCTATCTAGTTTTCCTTATATGTAACATTTTATTGAGATTATGCATCATACACCGGGTACTATGCTCATGGTATACCTAGACTATTTAAGCTAAAGAATAGCTATGGGTGTACCGTGAGCATAGTACACCCAAGAATATATGAGCAAAAATATAATTTTTGGTATACCATAATCATGATACACTAAAGTGTATAATAAAAAGGAAAAATTGACAAAAACCACCTTAACTTTCCAAGATTTTTAAAGTTACCACCTTTAATTTTTTATTTTATATTACCACCAAAACTTTACAAATTCCTTTAAAGTTACCACCACTTAACGGAATTTTCCAATTATCTCCGTTAGTGGGCCCCACTTTTTAACTTACCTTCTTCATTCCTTCCTATTCAACCACGAATTCCCAATTTCATCCCAAAAAAACCCTAGTTCTTCAATTGTGATCTAAATTACTCAAATTTGGACTGATTTAAGACTCAAAGTACCCCAAATTCTTTTAAACCTCTCACTTCTTGCTTCAATTTTGAATTACACAACTAACAAATCATTCCCCCAATTTTTTTGTTCGAGCAAACCCTAAATTGAAAAATCCCCAGAAAAACCCTAATTTTGTCAAATTACCACTTCGAATAGCATAGATTTAGCTCGTATGTGTTGCTTAGGGGTGTAAACGAGTCGAGCTGAGCTCGAGCTCGACCAAGCTCGCCTCGGTTCAAAGTCACTTTGGTTGAGCTCGGGCTCGGCTCGAAGCTCGACGAGCTCGCTAAGGTGAGACTCGAGCTCGTCT
Organism: Patellifolia procumbens; assembly: GCA_947645195.1. Taxonomy (NCBI): domain Eukaryota; kingdom Viridiplantae; phylum Streptophyta; class Magnoliopsida; order Caryophyllales; family Amaranthaceae; genus Patellifolia; species Patellifolia procumbens. Next base: position 72,264 of record CANSGD010001379.1, on the reverse strand, counting down.
CGTTTACAGACCTTCGAGCTCGAGCTCGGCTCTTTTTTTCTTCTCCCGCCTATTGGTTATTGGTTTTATTGTTCTTCCTTACATAAAGTAAAGTATGTAATAGTCTATCATACATAAATTCAATGCAATATGAAAACTAAACCCAATAATATTATATTTCTTTATGGGCTTTGCGTGTTTGGGCTAGTTTTTTTCTTTTTATTGCCACACGTTTCCAATGTAGTTTTTTAAAAAACGAGCCGAACGAGCTTAAACGAGCCGAGCTTTGCTGGGCTCGGGCTCGAGCTCATATACTTAACGTATAGCTCGGGCTCGAAGTTGACCGAGCTCGAGCCGAGCTTTGACCGAGCCGAGCTCGAGGGCTCTAAGAGCCGGCTCAGATCGTTTAAACTGATGCTAATGTATTTTTTGGGGATTAATTCTGTCCATATTCGACAAATTTGGGTGGAATTTGAAGAACTAGGGTTTTTTTTGGGATGAAATTGAGAATTAGTGGTTGAATAGGAAGGAATGAAGAAGGTAAGTTAAAAAGTAGGGCCCACTAACGGAGATAATTGGAAAATACCGTTAAGCGGTGGTAATTTTAAAGGAATTTGTAACGTTTTGGTGGTAATTTAAAAAAATAAATTAAAAGTGGTAACTTTAAAAATCTTATAAAGTTAAGGTGGTTTTTGTCAATTTACCTAATAAAAATTGTAGATTTTGTTTGACACATAAGTTGAATAGTAAAAAGCAAAGGCCAAGGAGTGAAAACAAAGAGTTTCCTCATTCACTCAAGTTGTTGTTGTGCAAAGGATTCTCAAGCACAGTAACTACTAACTCAAAGAAATGGCGCCAAAGAAGAAGAAGGAAACACAAGCACCAGCTACTTCAGATGGTATGTTTAATGGGATGTTCGTTTACTTAGTTGATGCTGCTGTCCAACCTCGCCGATTGCAGGTTCATTTTTCTATAATCACAAATTCACAATTGGGTGTTTCTGTTTTTATGCTTTTTTAATGCTGAAATTCTTAACTTCCCTTTTCTGTTTAGATATGGAAGCAGAGATTGGAGCAAATGGGTGCTCAAATTGAAGGTTATTTGTCAAAGAGAGTAACCCATATTTTTGCTATGAATTGGAATGCCCTCATTCAGAAAATCGATGCTCAGCGTTTGTCAACCTTCAAAGGAGTAACTTCCTTTTTTCTTTTTGTTTGTGTTGTTCCAAGAAATGATCTTTTTTAAGTGTTTGTGTTTGTTGATTTCTCTTATAACAAATATTTATATGGGATTGTGTTTTATGTCAAAATTTTAGGTTATAAACGAACTACTTTGTACAAGATTGTGTTGGTTTGTTTGATAATGTGCAATGCATGTTCATAGTCAATGGATTTTTTACCCGAAATAATGCTCAACCAAGAAATAAATCCATGTTTACTGTATATTTTTAAAATAATTCCCACACTACCAATCAGCACTACTTAACCTTTACCGCTAATTCACTTAGCAACTCCAAGAACCGCTGATTCAATAGGCGGTTTTGGTTCATCGTGTACCCAAATAACTTCCTTTCACGGAGCACTTAGAAAAAATTTCAGAAAAAATAGACATTGACCCGACAAACCCCCTATTCAATTAGCGGTCTTGTCAGGCTTTTTTCCTTCCCGCAAACGTGGACGGTAGGGTGGTAATTATTTTCAATAAAACGGTAGACTTGGAATCGGTTTTTGGTTGAGCATTATTGTGGGAAAATGCTCTAGTCAATGGTAATTCGAGGTCTACCTTGTCAGAAATGGTTGTTAGCTCAGCAAAAGCTTTAGAAGAAAGCCATGGAGAAGTGCACTGTACTTCAGGAAATTAGAGTTTTTTGAGGGAATTACAAATAGGGCTGATAATGACAGAAGGGAAAGTTCTGAGTGAATATGTAAATTCTTAGTTTAATTAGCTGGATTGATCTTGTTAGATCACGGTATAAGTTGAGAACTTCAGCTAAGAAAATTTATTTCCTCTTAAATCTTGGAAAATGGGGTAGCTTGCAAAGCTTTGACATGATAATCTAAAGACACTGAGTGAGTTCATCTTATGTTACTCACCCTCTGAGTGCGGATTGGGTGTGGGTGCGGAAAGTAGATACAAGGTTGGAGCCATCTACTTCAGTGAGTTCTGTCTATTTGTGCATGTCTACTTCAAAGTAAATTATGCGAGTACAAGCAAGAACCTTGACTAGGAGCTGCAGCATTGTTAACATGTTGTATCTTATGGGCTTCCATTTGCAGACTATTTTAGTGTACCAGTGGTTAGAAGATAGTTTGAGATTAGGAGAAAAGGCATCCGAGGATTTATACCTTCTCAAAGAGGAACCTGGTGAAAGAAATTCTCATCAGTCTGAAGCAGAGTCGTCTGGTAATGCAAACGGAAATTCTTCAGGCAGTGAAGAGGCTGAACGTCACAAGAAGCGGAGATCTTCTTCCCCTCTAAATTTGAAAGATTCAACCAAATCTTTCCCTGAAGATTCTAGAGATTCAAGTGCAGAGAGCAAGGGAACTGAAACAAGCGATGAACTGCATGAAGAAACATTTACATCTAGGAGCTATGATGGGTTGTCTACCACCTCGGATCCACAGACTGCCATTTCCAATGTAGCTGGTATTCCAGATAAAAAAGTAAATCTCATCTACTCTATATAATTAATCTGATATTGTGATGTTTCTCTAAATGCTCTCAACTGCAGACAGCATGTATTAAAATGCACATGTCATGCTCCTCTTTTTGAAGACGGATACCTCCAGTCATTGTTGATAATTTTTCTCTTATCCATGCGTCTATTTTTCTTTCTTCGCTTCTTTTTCTGTCTTCAAGGGGCCAAACAGCTTTATACATGGTAATGCTCATGTGCAAGCGCATGAGATAAGGGCATTAGAAACATTGACCGATGGAGAAAGAGTGTTGTTAATTTCACAAGTTGTCTTATAGGACTTATGAGATCTTGTATTTTCCCCAATTCAGGTTAGCACGTACAACCCACCTGATTTCAACAAGAATATCACTGATATATTCAAGAAGCTTATTGACAGTTATAGAGGTAAGATTAGAGTTAGATGCAACGTCCTTTGTATGCATTTGGTCCATACATTTTCTGTATTCTTACTGCCGCAATCTTTTGGTTGTTTTAACTCTAAAGCACTTGGTGATGATCGAAGGTCTTTTAGCTATTATAAGGCCATTCCCGTGATTGAGAAGTTGCCTTTTAAAATTGAGAGTGCTGAGCAGGTCAAGAACTTGCCTGGGATCGGGAAGTCATTGCGTGATCATGTAAGCTGATAGAAACATGAACAAGTTACAATATTCACTCTTCTGTATTTACTAAATAATTGATTTTGTGCTACATTAACTTCATGTTGTGCTTTGATACGGGATTATGATATACTACTACTAGTGGACGTGCTGATTGTGCAGTTGCAATTCTCTACTTATACTTTATTGATATTTCTGAAGACAATGGTTTTTATTTTGAACAAAGTTGAGAAGTGTCTGTAGAGAGCATCCTACTATGAGATAAAGTTCATAACCCATACATTCTCCCTAGATTGTGTAGTACATAAACCCATCCTAAGAATTCTCAAAAGCTTCACAAAATTATGGCTGTGTTCTTTTCACCTTAAATAACCAAGTTTTGGGTCGTTTAAGTTTATGATAAGTTCAGTTTTTCAACAAGTTTAAGAAAAATGAGGTGAAGAGAACACAACCTATATTTACAATCTGATGAACACTCTCTAGCATCCAAATATTATCGAACAATTCCCGCGATATGTAATCGTGTAAAGAATTCTCTGTAGCATTTCAAGACCCATTTGGGTGTGTCTACAAAGATCACACAACCCTTTACATTTATGACTCCTTCTCTTTTATAAGCTACATTCCATTAAGTATATTTATGGTCCTCTCAGGTCCATTCCCTATCGGGCTTGCACTCGATAACCTTGCAATTTCTCTTGCCGATCTATTTCACAGCTTCTGATCTGAAAATCTGTTCATATTGACTGTTGCGTATTGCACAAGTAGATTATAAATTTATTAGTGAACAACTGATTACCTTGAGATAGTATGAAATTTCGTAAAAGAATCACAAAGAACTGGCAGATCCATCAAGAATTAGGATTATCTTTATCATCAGCATTATGTGCATATCGAATATCAACATGAGTGCGTGTCCAACATTCAGTTATAGTAAAATGACTTATAAAATAGGAAAAATCACATGCATGGAGTATTTTTTCTTCCAAGAAATTCTTGGATGAGTGGTCCAATGTAGTATATGCTGTACATTTGCCCTTGTGTGCTTAAAATGGGAATGCTTCCTTCGTTAAATCCCTGCCAAACTAGTGACAGCTAGTGATAAGAACCAGTCTCGTTCTAGTGCCCAATAATATTTTAAAGCTTTCATTTTTTTCTCAATAACTTGTGAGAATTAGGTGTATGTGCTTACTCCCTATCATGGTTTTAAGAATCATCAGGATTTATTTTGAGTGTAAAAACCTTGGGAAGTCTAGACGATACCTTTCTTGAATAGTAGTTTCAGGCTGTTTCATGTTCAAGCAAAAATGACCTTTAAGATATTTTTGTTAAGCATCTGACAAAATAATCATTTCCTAGAAGTACTTGTAGTATATATATGTGCACTTTCTTAATCTTTTTTTTTCCCTAGCCACTCCTTTTGGAACCAGTCTTTCCCCTGGTCCTGAGTTGTCAGAGGGTGAATCTGGATTCAGGTTGACCTCTCAAATGCCAGTGGTGGGACATATAAGGGGCTATGTTGGTTTCGTTGTGCAATTTCTTGTGACATTTCAGTTCCCTTGGAATTCTGGGATGTTTTGTGCTGAACTATTCCTTCGTTGTTTTGGTAGTAATCTTAGAGTTATGCATACCAGTTAGTTTTATGTTTGTTTCAGATACAGGAGATAGTGTCTACTGGGAAGTTGTCAAAGTTGGAGCACTTTGAGAATGATGAAAAGGTATTTGTACTTATTAGGCTAAAAGTTTTCTTCATGCGTTGAATACTGGCATGGCGTGGCTCTCAATGAATGTTGTCATTCAGAGAAGAATCAGGTTTCTAGTACTCCATTCGAATTAGTTATTAGATCACAATATCTAATCTATTGTAGTCTGTACTCTGTACATACTTAACAATGATTTTACGAGTGATACAAATATCTTCAAGCTCTCTCATTCTCCCTCTCTCTTTCTCGGGTCACCAGTGAGTCTATTGTTATTGTTTTGCAGCAGCGTTGATACCACAGATGTCGTTCAGAGAGAGAGGGTAATCTTTGAACCAATATATGAAGTTTGGACATGGTCCCACCATTTTGAAGCTGAGTCTTGGTTTCTTTTAGATTAATGCCATTTTGAGTCTAGTATAATTGTAATATCAGGAACAATTAATATCTGTGTGGGATTTCTTTTCTATATAGTTCGTTGGGTTACCTATTTATTGCCTTATTGACAGTAGGCTTTGCTGCATGTTTATCTCTACCTTCTCTTTGATTCTGAAATCTTATAACGTTATAAGCTTAGACATGAGGTATGGTGTTCAGCCACTAGTGCTGCCCTCTTTGTGTGCAGGAGGACGGGGATCCGATTTCCATTTTTTTGCCTTGTCTTCTTTTGCCACTTACTTTTGTAATTCAAAATACTTTAACTCTCTCTTTACTTTGTTGGGCTGAGGATCATAAGAGTCGTCACACCGATAAAACAGCTTCCTTTTTGGGTATCTTCTGAGGAAACAGGTTAAAAATAACAACTTAGACTCATCGTCTCATAGATAGATTAATTATAAAAGCAAATCTTTTATTTTGTCTTGAGGTCGTTTTATACAGTTCTCGTGTTGGTCTTCTCTGACCGTTTCTGACAAATCCTGTAGGTAAAAACTATCTCTTTGTTTGGGGAAGTTTGGGGCATTGGTCCTGCCACTGCTCTAAAACTTTATGAAAAAGGACACCGTACTTTGGAAGATTTGAAGAATGACTCGACTTTAACCAAAGCTCAAAAGATAGGTTTAGAATATTTTGATGATATTAAGACAAGAATCCCGCGGCACGAGGTTCCATTCTTGTACTTTGTCTATGCTCCAGAAAGACCTATCTTCTGAGATTGCTTCCGTTAAGATCTTATGATTCATTCAAATAAACAGGTAGCAGAAATGGAGAAATTGCTGCAGAAGGCTGGAGAAGAAGTTCTCCCAGGAGTAAGCCCCTTGACTGTGCTCTTGTAACTGGGATACCATGAACGTACCTTTTACTTGATTGTTTGTTTGTGTTTCACTTTCTGCCCATTTTTACCTGAGGTTGTTGAAATTGTTGGAAGTCTGTTCGCCTGCTTTTTTCCATTAGAATGTAACCACGTAGTGTGCTTGTGAGTATTAATACTTAATAGTGAGCCTTTAGCACTTGGTGGTTAATTGCATTGCGGACTTCACTTTTGGGTTTTGTTTCTGCTAATATCTGCATTCAGTATGGCATGTTTCGCATCTCTCTCAGTCTCTTAGTTTATGTGCGCGCATTGGTGGCTTGTATGCTCTTTTGTTGTATGCAAACTCATACGCTCTGCTTCCATTCTTATTCTGCTTGTCCTTTTTTGGCTAAGTTGAAGGCCTCAAATGGACAAACTTTCACTGGTTTGCATGGCGTAATTAAATGTCTCAATAACTGTTCATGCTTCCTGTTTGACATAAAGTAGTAAGCCAGTTTTCTTTGGATTAAGCCATCAAGAGTCCATTGGAACCACTCCTTCCCAGTTTTTAGGGTCGGCTAAGATACCATCTTTTGCGACTGAATTGGTAAGGTCGCATAGATTAAAACCGCTATACTCCGCTTTAGGTGGGAGCCTAATTAAAGGCAGTTTGAAGTTATGGTGTGTTACTGTGCATGTCAACTTCAGCTGACCAATTTGCTTTGCAATTCTGTGTTAGATCGCATTCGCTTTCTGTAGTGCTATCCTGATATTGCTTGCTTTTATGTGCTGGATTGGGTGTCAATTAGAGTAGCTAGCACACTTCTCTGTTTCCTGGAAGTTAACATATTGGCAGTACAGGGCATTGGAAACAAGTGAACATGTTCTGTCCTGATCTTTAGATCTGTTCGCTACTAGCTCTTAGTTGGTGGAGTTTTAAATTATAGTCTATCAGCCGTTAATGTGGTCTCTTGAGCATGTAGTTTATCTTATATCTGTCTCTTCATGGCTTTACCTCGGTATCTATTGTTTGGAAGGTGGCCATTGTATGTGGTGGATCCTATAGACGTGGAAAATCGTCGTGTGGAGATATGGACATAGTAATTACTCATCCTGATGGGCAGAGGTAATTAGTACTCTTGTTACCGTTGCATAACTTGAAACTTCTTTAATTACCTCTTATTTGCATTTGGAGGTAAAAATTTGTTTTTAACTGTTTTTTCTTTTCTCTCTTTTCCAATCCTAATTTCACCTGTCTTATTCATTTTCATGTAGTAGCTACTAGCTCCTGTTGAAACTCTAAGAAAGGAAATGCAGGAGACCTGCTTATGTGCAATTAATAAGTAGTAGTGAAAATGAAGTTAAATGCTTCTTGTTCATGAGCGAACATTTCTAATCCTATGAATAAGGAATTTGATGAAATGTTTTCTCAATGCTTTCCCTGAAATTTTGTAATATATTTATTATAGTATTTACTCTAATAATCATTGTTACAAATAACATGTGACATCAGAAGTATCTAAAAGTGGATGACATTGTTTAATCTGGTAACCTTAGAAATTCAGGGTAATATAGAAAGGAAGATTATTTTCTCCAGATGCTTCAAAGTGGGAAGGTTAGCATGTAAAAAATATTTTGCATGCTTTCCGAACAAAAGGAAAAGTAAGAGGAAAACAAATTACTCCCTTCCTCTCAAAATCTTTGCTCCATGCTATGTTTGGCAAACCTTTTCTTTCTAGTTTTTCTAAAGTTTGACGCACAGCCACCCACTTTTCTCTCTCTATTATGATGCTTCTCAAAATGCGTGAAATAACCAAATGGTGCAAAGATTTTGGATCAGAGGGAGAACATTATTTTTGAAAGGACAGCTTCTAATGACATTTGCAAAACTGTTCTCTCTGTTCTGAACAATCGTTTTACAAGGAGAAAATCGCTGAACCACCCCCTCTCATCTAACTCCAGAAGTGCATCTTACAGATTTTGGTAAAAGCACCTGGTACAGTATAAAATAGCAAAAGTTCAGAAGATAATTTGATTCGTCTAGTCAGTTTGTGTTTTCGTTATTTCTTAGCTAAAAAATTATTGAAGTGGCTAATATGCATCAAAATTTCAGTCACAAAGGGTTTCTAGCTAAGTTTGTCAAGCGCTTAAAGGATATGAATTTTCTAAGGGAGGATTTGGTCTTCAGTACTCACAGTGAGGAGGTAAATATGTCTTTCTCCTAACCGTTCCATTAACCATGCATAAATCTTGCTTAACAAGCACTCTGTAATCTAGAGAATTTGCTGTCTTTCCTGTGATACACTCTGATGTATATGCTTGAGAGTTTATTTTGGGACCTGATTAAGTGAATAGTCCTAACTATTTCTTTCATATTAACTCTCGATGATTTTTGTAGCCGAAAATTGCGAATTCTAATTATTTGTGTCATAAACACACATGCAGGGTACCGATCATGGAGTAGACACGTATTTCGGTTTATGCACTTATCCTGGCCGAGAGCTACGCCATCGTATAGATTTTAAGGTAGTATTGTTTTTAGATATCCTGTTTCCTTAGGAGTTACTGTGTGTGTGTGGGTGGGGGTGTACGGTCCTTAGTTAGTTAAAACGCGTTTAAAACTCCGTCTCCGTCTTTTTGAAAAAAACGCCAAAAAAACGTTTTTTTGAGCCACCGCCGTTTAAAACACAAAAAAACTCCACCTCCCGTATAAAACGCGTTTAAAACGCGCCGAATGCATTTTTTTGAAAAAAACTCCTTTAAAAAAAAAGAAACCACGTGTCTCAAATTCTCATGTCTCTGAGACTTATATGCGACCTTTTAGAGTTTTAGCGTAATTATTGTTTTAAGTCTTTTATAGCATATATTCTTTGAAAATATTGAGACCTACTAATGATGAATAGGTATATAAGTTGATATCTTCTAAACTAGAGCATAACATGAGTAAAACGCAAGAAAATAGTGTCCGAATTTTTAGCCGAACTTTTAAGGTGGAGCCGTTTTAAACGCGTATACATCCGTATTATAAAATGTCAACGTTCTTTTTGTCGAATATTTGACTTATTTTTCAAAATTTTGCCGTTTTAAACTTGGCGAATTGAACTCCGTTTAATTCCCGTCCCGTTTTTAACTAACTAATACGGTCTTCATAGAAGTAATTTTGAAAATGAGCAACCTTCTTTTGACATATTTATGGCTCAATTCGATAAGTTTAGACATGTTATATTTCCCTTGTTCAAATCTTTTTTGACTCGAAATGAGATATTGATTAGTTATATGGTATTAATAGTTCTTCATTGCTTCTGCTAGGTGTATCCTAAGAATATATACCCGTTTGGGCTGATAGCATGGACAGGCAATGATACATTGAATAGAAGGTATGCGTTGATGTGCACATACAAACACACATATTTATGCTATGTTCAGCTTGCCAGTCATTTCTCACTTGGAGTTTTATCTCTACTCATGGAATTATATACTTTCAATTGAGAGATTTTTACATTTGTTGAAGCTGAACTCATGTTGGGCATGTAGACCTTGTGCCATTGAACCATTCCCTTGGTATTTGGTTAGCCTTGCTGATACTTGGCGGCTATTGTTCCTAATTAATCCAACAATGGTAGACGAGTAAATTTTGTTAAGGAAAATTTATGTATTCTAGGGCTAAAGCTAACTACACTATTCTGGAACTGATGATAGAAAGCTGTTACCCTGCATCCCTGCTACTCCGTTGTGAATGTGGTACTAGCTTCTTGTCTCCAAATAATAAGTGTCTAGTTTAAGCCGTCACAGTATAATAAGACACTTTCTAAAATATAGTATTTTACTCGTTTCAACTTTCCCATCTTACCCACAATGATACCATGGGTTGAAGATACGTCCTCCATCCCTTATAGTATCCACCATTTTCCCTTTTGGATGTCTGCAAAAGAATGCTCCATTTCTTTCTTTGGTTATGGGTCGTATTAACTTACTCTACATACGCAACAAGTGGTCCCGTTATTTCACTTTTTAACCAACTCCGGCCACTAAACCAAATAACAAAAATTGTGCCAGACCCACATGGCCACATGAAGTGTAAAAGTGGCTGACCTGCAATTACTGGACCAAGAAATTGTGAGAGTTGAGTCTTGTCCTCACCATTAAAATAAATAAATAAGGGACATTTAGGGGTACTAAAGAAAAACTGTGTATTAGTGAAAATAGGTGTGGCATTTAAATTAGATTCCCGAAAAGTGGCTCTTGTTTATAAATGTGGTCCAAACAGAGTGAATCTTACAATGAAAAAATATATTTTCTAGCTAGCAAAGTCCATCTTTAGCAGTGATCAGATCTTAGTATTTGTGTTTTTTGTAGGTTGAGATTGCTTGCAGAATCAAAAGGTTACCGCCTTGACGATACGGGGTTATTTCTTGCCACTCCAGGATCAGGCAGCAAGCGAGTAAGCATCAACTTGCCATGTTGTCGAAATCGTCGTGTTGGATATCGTCATGTTTTTTGTGTAGTTAATGAGTATTGTAAATCAACTCTTATTTCAGGGTTCAAAAGGAACAGCTAGTTTGCACTTTGATACAGAAAAGCAGGTGTTTGATTTCCTAGGGTTTCCCTGGCTGGAACCACATGAAAGAAACCTTTGATGTAACTATTGTACATATGTAAACTTGTAGCCCTGCTGAATATTTGGTTGTAATGTTTTGTTGTTTTAGGATTCAACAGATAAAACTTGGCATAGACATCTTTTGTTTCAAAAATGATCGGAGTTTGAAGAAGTTCTTTTGCCTTTTGGTTTATTTGTGTGGTCAAACAACAAAAAATAAGATAGGATAATTTTTCTTACACGTACTTGGTTTTGTCCAAAAATTGGTTACTTTTGTCAAAAATCTTTGTAGGAGAAGTAAACAGATATAAATAGGTGACTAAAACTTGTCTACAGTAAAAAAAAATAATCAATAAGTGGTAGAGATATTCAAATTTTTTTTTTCTTAAACCAAGGATAATCCATTTGCTTAGGGCGCTTAACTTAAGGGTAAAGGGTTGACCGATAATCTCTTTTCATTTCCCAAAGGCTAGGTTTCGAACCCCTGACCAATTCGTTAAAAGACAAAGTGAGCGATCACTATGACAAGACCAGTTGATTGAGATATTTAAACTTTAGGAGCATTACAATTAGGAAAAATTCACAAAAATAAGCCAACCTTTTCCCTATCTTCCAAAAATAAGTTAACCTTGGCATTATCCCTGAGTAAGTCTAACTTGTAGAGTATTTTCTTGTTTTGAGTTTTGACCTGTTAGTCACCTATTTTACAGGTTATCATTGTCACATGGCGGAATATGATTGGTTCATCTTCTTCTCCATTATTTTCTTCTTCTCTCTCATCCACCTGCACCTCCACCTCCACCTCCACAGCTTCGACCAAATCACCACCCCCAATGACCATCAGTTTCTTCTCTCCTTCTCCACCTCTTTTCATCTCTCTTTCTATCTCCTACTTCACCTTCAAAACTACAACCCTCACCTTCTTCTCTTCACTCTCCTCCTGCTCCTCTTTCCCATACACGATCACGACCTTTTCTTCTTTTCTTTTTCGAGGGCGTGTGGGTGGTGTTTTGGGCGGTCGAAATTGCAGGTAGCTCGGTCGGGTTGGTTTGGGTGGGTGGCAGCGGGGGTTCAGGTGGTTTGTTTGCTTTCGGTGGTGGTGGAGGATTTCGAGTTGGTGGGGTTGGTTTTCATGTGTGGTGGCGGTTTGGGGTTAGCGGTGGTGGTGGTTGTGGGTTGCGGCAACAGGAAGGGGTTGTGGTTGTTAAGGGAGAAGGGAGGGAGATGATGGGTGGTGGTGGAATTTGTGTGGGGTAAGGGTGTTTTAATGGGTGATGACTGATGAGGGCTTTGTGGGTGGTGCGTGGTTGAAGTTTGGGTGGGTAATGAGGGTTGTTAGGTGGTGGCGGCAATGGGGGTGGGGCTGAGGTGTTTTGATGAGTGCGGTGATAATAGAAGAGAGAGAAAGAGGGAGGTTAAAATTTTTTAACCTGTAGAACGGGTAAAAGGTAAAATGACTTACTTAGAGTTAAAGTGGTTACAAAGTTGATTTAATCAGGGATAATCCAAATGTTAACTTATTTTTGGAAGATAGGGAAAATGTTGGCTTATTTTTGTGAATTTTTCCTTACAATTATGGGTAAGGAACTAAGAATAAGCTTGCCTTTACTTTTTGTCATTTATCTGCTATCTTGCTTACTTACTTTGTTGATGTTTTGAATGTTGGAATAGATTTAGTTTCGAAGACTAAAAAAATAATAAGATGAAATTGTTGTGTCGTGGTTGAAAACAACATACAACATGACCAAGGTGCTAATTATATTCACAATTGCACTTTTTGGATGGAAATTTGGAGTTTAACAATCATATGAAAGCAGTGCGCGGACCTAGACATTCGATTATAAACCAAGAACTTTGGGTTGCAAAATTGATAATCAACCTAATGTTTCATATCTTAAACAGAACAATAGAAGGTAAATTAAGTTTTTTTTTTTCTTTTTTAGATATTGTAATAGAGTATAAAGCGTTTCTTAAACTCATCCTTACCTCAATATAAATCCGCCCGTATCAAAGCCGGTGAACAACAGACGCCAATTTGTGTAGTTCAATAAAAAGATTACAAACTTAGGGGGCGTTTGGTTAGAGGTAATCAGGAAAGGGTAAGGGAATCAAATTGCTTGATTCCCTTATATGTTGTTTGTTAGATGCATTCAATCATTCCCTTTACCCCCTCCTAACCCCCAAACTCCTCTACTCTCATTCCTAACCTACCCCCAAGGTATCACTTACCCTTTCTTCCTTCTTCACCATTGTTCATTTGACCCAATATTGACCACTAATTCACCACCATATACCACCACTCCCACCACCGTAATCACCACCGCCAACAAGCCAATACCGGCCGACACCATGGCCGCCGTCCCGGAAACTGCCGAAACCGTCGCCGGCGAACTGCAGACAGACACCTCCGACAACCTAACCCAAGATCCACCTCCGACGACCCAAAAACAACCGAGCACACCGCCGTAGCCTAGACACCTCCAAAATCGTCGCCGGCGAACCCATAATGACGAACATCAACGCCCTGAAACCACGCGGCCCATTATCTCCCTCATCCTAACCACCACACCTAACTCCACTACAACCACGAAAACCAAAAAACGCCATTAACGCCGGCGCCGGATGCACCTGACCAAGCCTAAATCTACCAGAACCACGATCTGAAACCACGATGGAACGCCCCTAGAACCACGATCGACAGTGGGTGGAAGGCGGTGGTCGGCGCGACATTCAACGGTAAAAAAACGAGATCTGAAACGGAGATAGTGGGTCGTGGAAGGTGATGGTCGGTCGTTCGTTGTCCGGTCGTCGAACCTTCGCCGGTGAGAGAGAGGGGGTGGCGGTTGAAGGTGGTTAGCAAATTTTAATGGAGAAGGAAGGAGAAAGGAGATAGGGGGTGGTGGTACTGGTGGTTAAAGGGAGAGGTGGAGTGAGAATTTTTTTTAACCAAACAACATTTTTAATCAAAGGATTTTGATTTCCTTTCCCCTCCTATCCCTTTCTGGATTCCCCTTCCCTTACCCCAAAGTGTTGGTCTATCCTAGTATTAGAATTTGATAAGTGTTGCACGAAGTAAGGAAAAGAGAAAAAAAAGAGATAAGGCGTAGTAACACTGAGGCAGTTGGAAAGTGGCGAAAATGGGTTGGATCAGGTATCCTGCTATATCAACACATCTTCCATTACATAATTCATCACTCTTCTTCCTTATTACTTCATCTGCTTTCACTTCTTCAAATTCACCCTTTTCTTCCTTTTCTTCTATTTCTTGTCATTCACCATTTAGTCTTAAAGCTTTCACCTTTAACTCAAAGATTCACACTTTACCAAACAAGCTTCACTCCAAAAGACAACTCATTTGCAACGCAGCTGAGTATAAATTTCCAGACCCTATTCCTGAATTTGCTGAATCTGTATGCTCCTTACACTTTTCATTTCTTTGCTGCATTTTTATTCTGGGTTTTTTTATTTATATTTTTAGTTTCTTTATTGATTACTGTTTTGTTCTCTGTGCCTTTAGGATCCTTTAGACTTTTCTTTTTCATAGAGTTGATAATTTAATTGCTTTAATGCAGGAGACACAGAAGTTTAAAACCCATCTCCAGAATAAACTGTCAAAGAAAGATATATTTGGTGATAGTTTGGAAGATATTGTTGCTATCTGCACTGAGGTATTTATGCTACTATTTCATCCACTGTCGATTTCATTACATGGTTTGGGTTCTATGTAAAAGAGTTGTTAGATTATTCTCTATGGTATGTTCATAATTTTTATTCAAGCGTTGAGCTTATGCTATTGGTTATGACTTATGAATGGTTTCTATTCAGCGTTTAGTTTCATGTATTATTTACTATATGAACTGTATTTTTTCTCTGGTTTATACAGTGCCCATGGGGGTGAATTTCGGTGTGTTTGACGATTGAAGAATCTGAACTTTAATTTATTTTTCAGTTCAATTCAGTTATGTTCAGCTCTAGACTATACTTTTACTCTCGCATTTCGTTGTTCCTTTCAGTTAAATTCAGTCATGTTCGGCTCTAGAATATACTTTTAATCTCACATTTCATTGTTCCTTTCACTTGGTTCACTTCAACTGTTTTCAGTTCATACATTCCCTAAGTAGGAAGAGTAAAGAAATCTCTAAGGTGTATCCACTTCGCCTTAGTAAAAAAAAGGGTTTTGAATCAGGGCTAATCATAGTCAGATGTGAACATATCAACTCCAATAAGTTAACTTCAAATTAGTTTAGGCAAAGAAAACACACCAATAATATAGAGCAAGCTTTAATTCAAGCTTTTTCATTAATAATCACTACTATTATAACTTACACTAAAAGTTAATGCAAGAAATTCTTAACAACCTTGGCAAACTTAGGTCCATAGGCTCTGTTTTGTTGGAACAGAAACATCTGTAATGGCAAATGATAAAAATTCTACGAGGAAATCAAAATTGTAGATTAGTTTTCTTTGGTTGGTTTCTTACTATAAAAGTTAGAAAGAAACAATGAAATTGCAAGGGAAAAGATGGACGGGAGGAGAGAAAGATGAAGGTTTGGAATAGGAAAGAAAATACGGCATTCCTCATTCAGGATGGAATATGTTTTCCATTTTTGGTAAACTACTTTCCACCCTTAAGCGAGTCGTGTACAAACCAAACAAACAAAAATGGGAAGATTCCTTTTCCTCGATTATGTTTTCCGTCTAACCAAACACTCTTCATAGAATCCATAGCATCCATTACATATGCCTAAAATTACTGTCATGATGTACAAACAAGGCCTTCAAGTCAAAAATCTCAGATAAACCCATTTCTAATCATGATTCATGCGTATATATATGTCGAAGTTCACTGAGTTGTCAAGGATTTGCCTCTGCATTTGATGTTCTGCGCAGAGTAGTGAACCATATCTAGGCACAAACAACTTGGCAAATCTGGCCTGTTGGTGCCAGATCCATGCTAGACATAGCAGCTCAAAGTTAAACACTTTAGAGTGTTATGAGGAGTTTTGAACTAGATAATGCTGAAAATCGCCTGGTTTTCATGTTTGCTCTTACTTCATGGTTGACGGGAATTTTTTCCCTAGAAAGAGTTGGTTAAGAAAAAGCAGCATGAGGAGCCCAAATCAATGGCTAGAAGCTCTAGCAGATCTCAACACACCAAGTGTTGTTTCAAAGATTGGATACTTTGTACCTTTTAAGGCTTTAATCTTTTGATATTCCATTTCTTCCCATGTTTCTTATGAGTTTTATCCTGTTGTTTGATTAAATAATAACGCTTGCGTTCACACAAGTAACTGCTGTTATATTGTTCAACAGATTTTCGACACCTTCTTGCACACTGAATACGGGGGACCTGGTACTTTGCTAGTACTTCCTTTCATTGATATGGCTGATACTCTGAATGAACGTGGGTTGCCTGGAGGACCTCAAGCTGCACGAGCAGCTGTCAAGTGGGCTCAACAGAACGTGGACAAAGACTGGAAAGAATGGAGTAGTGGGAGCAGCAAGTAGACACACTTCCGAAAATTTTCATATTAGAAGTAATTTGAGATAGTCATAGGCACCAATGCTTTGTCACCATGAAATATTCAATACATTGATAGAGAGCCAGCCAAAAAAAGAGTTTTTGTAAAGCGTCATGCATTAGGCCGATCAGATGATCAAAAACATTTTGTTGAGAGTTAATTATGTGCTTGTGTAATAAATGTAGCCTCATTAAAGTGAATTGTATCATGTAATTTTGGTACTATTGGAGTCCTAATGTAATTCGTAAACATGTTGCAAAGAATTGATGGAGAAGAAGAGGGTGAAATTTTGCTTACGTTATAAGCTTGTGCAATTGCCACGCTTGATAACAGAGTTGTTAAAAAGTTGTGCATCATTTTACTGGTCGGAATATCAGAAGTAAAGTACCGTCATAGCATACATTAAGCTTGTGCAATTGCCATGCTTGATAACAGTAGATTTTCACATCCTCAGACCAATTTTCTTGAAGCTCTGCAGATAAATACATTGGAAATATGCGGCATACGCCTGTTCATCGGTCCAATATATCTGACTGAGACTTATTTACACTGATACTGGACTGGACCAAACCTATGAAGCTGATCCCAAAACCAAACAAGCAGATGAAAGGCTCGTGAAACTATAACTCATCAGACATTTCTGCACCTCAGTTTAACACAAACAAATTCGAGAACTGAACTTTCAGTTGACAGAGAATTTGACAGTCGGACATTCTTGCATTTACAACTAACAAAATTTGCCCTGAGCACTGGATAACCTTTCATGTTCCCCTATTATTATTTACAACTTATACAAGTTAGATAACTTCGAGAATATTGAAGAAAGTAAACTCTATAAAGGTTCATCATTATAACACGACTGCATGGACGCAGAAACAACTACACATCTGAGTGACGTCGCTCCAGAAGCTCTTCCCTGTCAATAAACCGTTCAAGCAGCTCTGGTTCCTTCAAGACAAGACATTCTTCCTCCTTCCCGCACAACTTATAGCGTCGTTTAGCAATGTAGTCATAGATGGCATCCCTCACTGGAGTTGGAATTATCAAGAGAGAGCTCAATGCCGAATAAGGGAATGGCAAGTATGACAGAACTTTCAATGCAGCTGCGACATGTCCAAAACACAACATCAGAGCAATATTTGACAGTCAATATGCCAAAGAGATTCAAATGGTCAGGATGACTAATTGCAAGCAACCTCCTAACTCCTCAAGTCAAGCGTCTAACTCTACTTCATATCCTTTTAACATGATTTTGTTTCCTCGACACTCTACTTGTATAGAAGAGTTATTTCAGTCATATATCTACGTGCACTTGTAATATGACTCATTAATCTCATCAATAACCTCATTTAAAAAAAAATCTGTAAGTGGAACTGAAAATTCCATATGCCACAACAAATAAAAGCCATATGCATTCACTTACACATGAACAAAACTGATTTAATGCAGAGCAGAACTTCATTAAACGAATAGGAATATATGAGTCAGCTACAGACAAGGCTGCTTAATTCAGAAAAAAGATTGATTACTACACGCAAGGTATCGCTGCTAGGGGACAACATGCTAACTAAGTAACTAGGAAAATTTTAAGGTAATGGAGAAGTCATTGCAGAAAAATGAACTACCACATTAATTGTTCAGAAGATCCTATTACATCTATGTGTTAGAGAAAGAAGAAGGTCCTAACCTGTGGAAGCTTGATGATATTGGCCTAGACCTTCGATGAATATAAATCGGCGAAGCACATCCTCTCTTTCTACACCACAAAGCTCCATGTAAGGTTCAGCAGTCTTGGACTGAAGGCAACAAAACTTGATCTTCTCATACTTATCAGCTCTGATAATATACTTCACACCTGCCAACATGCACAA
Organism: Patellifolia procumbens; assembly: GCA_947645195.1. Lineage (NCBI taxonomy): Eukaryota > Viridiplantae > Streptophyta > Magnoliopsida > Caryophyllales > Amaranthaceae > Patellifolia > Patellifolia procumbens. The sequence continues at coordinate 54,070 of CANSGD010001379.1, read as the reverse complement.
GGACAAAATATTTTAAAAAAATCTCTACAAAGATAATATTACACTATGTAGACAGGTTAGTCATGTCAGTTTAAGTCCGGTAGCGAGTAATGTCAAGTCGATCACACACCAGGTCAAGCCTAATTTACAATGATTCTTCATTTCAGGTCACCTTTTGGGTTAACTTTTTAGTTTTCACGGGTAGAAATTCTTGTTAAAGACCTTATAACCTGATTGGTAGGTAGTAAAAAATGGCGGTAATAGCAATGAATTCTAACCTAATTTGACCTTTATTTTACTTTATTAGATCAAAACTTATCAGACTTAGGTGAACTTGTGTGAGCCTATGTAAACTTGTTTTTTTTTTTTTTTTTTTCCGATAAGCGACTGAAGATAAGTTGAAAAGAACGGACCCTTAGTACCGCCTACCAAACCAATTTATAACCAAGTATGGCTCAATCGTAAAGCGTAAAACATTGCTTGTGCTTAACTTTCCTAGAAAGTAACCTCATCCAAATTCAGCTCTATGTAAATTGTAAACTCTTATTTGCCAAGTTACTGTTCTTATTTTCCACAACAATTGATAATCGCCATTCTAATAAATTAACTCCGTCCATAGCAATAGAGACGAACCTAACAAGATTATCCGAATAAAATGGTGCAAATTACAACCAACAGAATGTCAGATGATACAAATGAGATGAAAAATAGTAGCCATATTGATATTGTTCAAGACAAACACAATAATATCACTGCAAACATAATCAAAAGCAATCAGAATAGCATTTTAATGAGACAGAATAGAGAGAGAAGGAACCAGTATGACAGAGACGACAGACGCCGTCAAATACGACGACACGTGGCTGAAGGAGAGTGGGCAAGACAGCAGGTTTAGAGACGGTAACTAGCGGCGTACGAGCGAGGTCAAGATCGTCATTATCATCGACGGCGAGATGAGACACTGCATTTGCGGCGGAGGTGAGTAACGGAGATGGAGATGAAGGTTTTGAAGTCGAGAATAACGCCGGAGACGGTGATTTTGAGTTGAGAGCACGCTGAAGAAGAAAGTTCCGCATTTGAATTTTGGACAGCTCCCCCGTCTCTTGCCCTTCTAGAATCTAATGTGCCCGAGTGAATGTTTCTTTGTTGTTCCTATGCTTCATTTTCTAGGTTCGGGGTCCGAACCAGAATACCCCAAATTACTTCCTCTCCTTTTTTTTTATATAAATTGTCACATTTTTTATTTCACGGAATGCTAGACAATATTTAGAAAGGAGAGACATAAAGAGAAATAAAAGAGCAGGTCCATGTAACTGGAGAAAGTGTCACAACTAATAAAAGACGGAGGAAGTATCGGAAATCATCTACTAAATGCATTTTTCCAAAAAAAAAACTATCTTATAAGTGTTTTCTTCAAAACAACACTTTTCTGTAAAGCATCGTTACTTAGTACTTAACAAAAGTTTGCTAACTACTTCATACTTCCTCTGTTTCTTTTTAAGTGCAATATTTTCACTTTTCACATTTGGTGATGCACATTTTGTACCATTTTTTTCTCTAATTATGCATTTATAAAAATTATGATACCAAGATATTAAAAATATATACATCGAGACGAATCAAACGAGATCCAACAAGACTCTATCTTTCCTTATGCATAAATCATAAAAGTCGCTCAAACGGATGGTGCGAAAGTCAATATGTTGCACTTAAAAAAGAAACGGAGGAATTATAAATATGAAAAAGCCACTAGATTATTGTAGTTGAATAACTAGATTAATATGAACCCTATTTTTTTCTTGTAATAAATTAAACACAACAAGTTGTGATTACCTTAAATTTGCGACAAATTGGGGGGAAATAAAACCCTAACTGAAGATAATTGAACCCTAATTGAAGGATTGAACAATGAGTTGCGAGACATTTCGTGAATTGAGAGGGGAAAGTGATAACGTATAATTTGTATAAATGGGAAAAAGTTGGAAAGAAGATCCGAATAGAAAGGAGGAAAATGTAATAAGTAGGTCTCATTTGAGTGATTAGTTAACGCATGTAGCAAACTTCTCTCAAATGTTGGTGCTCTAATATGTGGTTTTTAACAAATTATCCTATTCTTTTAGTGGTATGGCACACTTTCAATAGTAAGGTATGTTCTCTTCATCCTACTTTTTATGAAATTATTTGAATTTACCTAAGTGAACTAATCTTAATGTATTGCAACTTACCAATACACGTGTCACCATCCCTTGGCCAATAATTTTTATTCACGTCCTTCTCATATAAGTATTTAAAAAAATTAACAAGATTGAACCCGAAACCTCAGCATGAAATGAAGAGCTCCAACCATCTCTTCACAATACTATTTAAAAAAAAACGGTGAATCATGAATGAAACAAAGAGTTAAATTGTAAATTTTGAAATCCATATTACAAAATACCCTTTTTAATGACAATTTTTTACACGAAATCCAAATGATTGTAAATTGTTACGTCCAAAAGTGAGTAATTAACACGAGATGAACATTAGCTCAATTCAAATAAACACGAAAAAATTAGAAAAAATCTCTCTCCACATCAATGAAGAGGGAATGAACATTAATTTAATTTTAATAAACACGTAGAATTGTGGCCAGTTTCTCTCTAAAAACTTGATGGAGCTGAGGCTAAGTTGAACTCAATAGAGCTAGATTGAAGTGAAAAAGGATTGCAATTGATCAAATTCCAAAAGAACAGGGCGTTAGGGTTCGAATCAGAACTGATGTCTAGAGAGCTTTACTTTAGAGGATTTGTCAAGTGTTTAACTCAGCTACCAACCTGGTGCAAATGCTATGTGACAAAAGCATTTCTTAAGGTGAATAAAGAAAGAAAGCAGTTAAAATGGTATAGTTGGGAAGAAATAACTTATGAATCTCTGAACAGTTGACATATGACATCCCAACAAACAATGGGATGTTTGATGTTCTATAAGCTCAAAAAGATATTCTATCAGGAGAAAAAGAGCTCCAGAAGATCAAATAAACTACTCATTATATTAACTGAGATCTTGATGTCACCTGAAATTTCCTACCACTGTTATTTTCACAAAAACTATTCTCAGACATGTAATGTCAGTCAGTTAATTGTCGCAGGGCCAACTATGTTGGTGGAACTTGCGAGCAATCGTAGCCTCAAAAGCAAATTCATATAATTTGTTCCCTTGCATGATTTCTTAGGCACGATATTTTTGGCATGCTGTTGATAAAAATTGGAAAGCCGAAAAGATGATGTTGCGGCAAAATGATCCTGCTACTGGAAAATCTCCTCTACTTGACCATCTGGAACAGCACAAAAAACATCATCAACTCATCAGCAGGAAATTTTCCAAAAGATCAGAAAAGAGGTGTCTGTCTCACCAGCAAGACGGGCACCAAAATTTGCTTCTGCATCAGCATCAGAGTTTAGTTCCTGCAAGTAATCAATTTACGTATGCATAATTAGCCTAACTGCTGCATAATTCTCAATGTGATGAGAAAAAAGCTGATCAAACTCATGGCATAGAGCTACACTTGGGATGCATTTCATTAGCACTTCTATAGTCTCTTTTTATCACATAGTTTATATTCTCGTCTACACCATCTAACACCACCACTGGGGATCTACGCCCAATAGTTGCTTGATCAACATGCACGCAAAACTTAGACTCTAACCAGCCAAGAATAGAACTCTATCTGAAAAGCGGGATGTGGAAAACAATTCTACAAGTGGAGAGTAGTACCATTACAAAAAGCTGTAGTATCATGAATCTCAAATCATAAAATTTACAACATGCCACCGACATGACCACATTGAAGACAACTCAATACAGAATTATAAACCCTGTAAGATAATGTCCAATGAATTTCTAGCAAGAAGTTTAGACACTACTTAGTGCCAAAAGAATTGACTCCTCCACAGTTTCTTGTTCAATAGTTCAAAAGTAATATATGTTATAAGGCACGAACGCTGTTACGTTCTAAGAAAATTCAATGGCAGCATACCCACCCTTAAAACATGAGTAATCTGAAAAGAAGAGAACTGGTTCTTCAATTTCTTTGTTTCTGTATACAAGACGGACATGTTTTGATTCTTCACCTTCCATAAACCCTGAAGCTGCATCGAAGAGGTATGTCAACTTTCAAGATACTAAAAGTAACATCTAGATTGAGCACAAGATGGCATGAACAAGTCTCAGCAAATATAGGCTCCAGATGTAAAGCAGCGGTACAAAGTTTAGCATGTTCACTAGGACAAGACAACCAGCAAGCATGTTTCAAGATTGTAGAGAAAGCATTAACTACTCGTTCAGATTGGGGGTTTTGGAGGGAAAGGGAGAGCTACATTTTCTCTTGTTTCGATAAAACATGAATAAGGGAAGGGAAGAGAACAGAATCAGAATGGCTCATTTTCCCTCCCCTCTTAATCAACCAAATCCTTTCAATGTTGGCAAGATTTGGAAAAGAAACGCAAGCTCACTCTTCCGTCCTCATCCTTTCCTCTCCCTTCTCTTTTCCTTCCTTTCCCTTTATCATTGCTATCCAAACAAAGAGTAAATGTGATAATTAATGCACATAGTAAAAATTATGCACGATATAACTTTTAATGCACGACAAAAACCGACAATGAAGGCCATGGTTCGATTTCATATATGCTCCTTACTGGCGCCTATTTTAAGACAGGAAATGCAGAACATCAAGAACAGATGTTAAAGAAAGCAGCAACATTGACTACCATTTCTTGGTGTGATTATACCAGAAAATTTCTAGCAATTCCAAATCCAAAACGAGGATTTAAAAGTTCGCCTGGTAAGTGATTTACAATTACTCAGGGTCATAAAGTATTACTTAATAGACAAATTAACATCGCTTCTTTCAAAGGATGACATCAACAGCTATAGCTTAGTCAGAAGTTTACAAGTATCACAGAATGTCATCCTTCTTAAGAAAAGATAACAAAGTAAAATAAGAATGGTCCACGTAAGAACGGAAAGAGAGAGAAGAGAAAACCTGCATAACAACTAGTTTGCTGTCACCTAGCGCTTGAATACTGGTATAACCCATTGCAAGAGCTTTCTTTAATCCTAAGATAAGAGCTCGATATTCAGCAACATTATTGGTCGCGATTCCCAAGCCTTGACGTATTTTACAAATCTATATAAATTCTTACATCAGAAAATCAACTAAAAACTGGGAAATCAAATTTTATTAATGAAATGAACTCCATACCAAGCTTCCATTAACATTTCGAAGCACAGCTCCGGCACCAGCTTGTCCAGGATTTCCTTTTGAAGCACCGTCAAAATGAAGAACACAGGAAGTCTGCACATCACAAACAGATAAGTTAACCGGAATTTTCACTGTAGTATTTCGTCAATAAAGCAGCATCAAATATAGAAACCCTGGGCCTCATGCAATCACAGAATGGAAAAAAGGGATGCGTCTTCTATAGCAGAAATGCAAATATAATACGGGCACCAGTGTTTCATATATCCACTATCTCCTATACCAAAATGTGAAATAACAAATATACATCTCAGACTCCGAAGTAATTCAAGCTTACTTACACTATCAGAAAGCATGTAATCTAACTTCGGAAGCTTCCTCGATGGATCAGCAGAGGTCGAAAGCAATTCAACAGCCTCCTGCAAAATAGCTAGTGCAAAATGAGAAAATACTAATGACTATTTCCTGTACTGACAGTGACAAAAATTTAGACTTCTTATTCAATTGAAACTATTTGTTCGTTCGTCAACGCATCACAATTTATTTATTTATAATAAATTTTTTTTATATTTGGGGCAGGGGGTAATTCAAAGAAACCTTTCAGTTAGTAGGGCACGCAGCCTAATAAACGAGGAACTGAAAGAAGGTAGAGTACAATAGCCCCACTTTTGCACCATTGAAAGATATATTAAAGGCTCACAATAAGGCTGGAAAATTGATAAAGTTTCAAAGGGCAGCCAATAAGTAGACATCCCCATTCAAAAACTGAAGCCATTTCTATCTAACTAATTATCCATACGCCCTTGCTTGTCTTTACTTAGTTTATGCTTCAGAGTCTTTATTTAGGTTCTAGGTCTTTTGTAGAGGCTAATCTCTCATTATAGAGTAACTAGAAAAACAGTGTTCACTCATTACCGTCTCACAACTAACCGTGATTAGGAGGCATTGATGAATAAATGAAAGTCAAGACTGTTGTCTTGCTTGAGATATTGTGCGGGGTTGTCAGCAAAGAGTTTGTGCCCCATGGTGTCCTCTCCAAGTCAAAAATTATACATTCTTGTCGGCCCAGCTCATGTTCGCTTGTGCACACGGGCGGCCCGATTGACTTTCATTCCTCGCTCTTGTCACCAATAGGCAAGATTTCCCTTTCAATACCTTGTGCTCGTGCTTCCACGAGCATCAAGAGTCCCGTTTTCACCAAAAGTGGCATTGAGAGGGCAAGCGCGCACCACACATTCCGGTGTCTGAACGGTCGAATCGTGACACATAGGACAACCATGAAAGAAAAATGGCGCAACAGTTCTTTTATCACGTAGGATCTTTTATAAACAAAATTTAAAATTTGGGTGGTAAAACACCTTTTACTATTTTTTTTCTTTGTATAACTAGCACCAAAAGTTGTAGAATGTCAACTTTTAAACCTTTCACCATTTTTTAGCCAACCTACGGTGCGCCTGCCTCAACCCCCATATTCCTACCTTGTTTTGCACTCTCCCTCTCTAAGAATAACTTTCTCTCTTCCTACCCACCTCCCTCGGTCAAAACTCTTCAAGGGATACCCACATTGGGTGAAAATTCTACCTTTAAAGAAGAAAAGCAGTAAGCAAAGTTCAACATTAGATTTAACTTGAAGTTATATTTTGGAACTTCAAACTCGATATATGATTCTTCATTCATGTCTTCAATTGGATGAGGGGTTTTCTTTTCCCTACAGAAGTCAACATCCCCGGACACATGTGTACATAAATTCTGTTATCCTTTCCCTCCAACTCCATAAGGGTCTCACCAGCTAGGCAGGACTGGTTGACTCCAAAATCAGTATTCCCAACTTAAAACACAAGGGAGTGAGAAGCAACCTTAGTAAATCTACACCATCATAAGACTCCTCTACATGGTCAAATGTTTTAGAAGTAATAGATATATTGAAGGAACTACTCATAATTAAGCATCGTGGATGGTAAAGCTACAGAAAAGCATTACTAGTCCTTATACTCAAAGCTAAACGGTCCTTGCTATGTAAGTGTCTATTTAAGAATCAACTGTGCAGATAGCAGAATGTCTTTGTACTGTTACTGGTATTGCTCATTATCCTTTTGCTATTCTTTCCAAACACTACGAATTCGATCAAGATAGTACAAGCCGGAAACCATCACCAAAGTTTCACCAAAGTGAGCTAGAAGAGATACTTTACATCAATTACCGTCTTCCACAGAGAATTATAACGTCTTAGTGACATGAGTAAGGGCAATTTGTATCATATGATCATATCAAAAAGTACATGTGTATACTGGACCACACAATGACAGACAGTGTGGCATGAGTAATAGTAATACTGCTCAAGAAGATAAAGTGAGTCCACAATAGCTATAACTCATTGAAGCTTTAAAGCTAAAGCCAAAAGGCAAAATACTAACCTCATTTCCTAATCCTAAAGCATCATGAGGCCTCTTCTGTGGCAAATCAACGGCAGGTATTTCACCTCTGGATGATGCTGGTTCCTAAATAGCAATGGAAATACCTCTGCAGTTACATTTTGACAGGAAAATCTAAATAGAGTTGCATGGGTAAACAATAAAAAGTTTGCTCAGCCTCCACAATTAAGTTCAAACTGATCTTACCTGAAAAAGACACGGGACTAGTGAGCCAAAAAGATCATCTTTCAGATCAGAAGCTTTGATTGTATAGAGAGCATTTTGAAGCCCACGGGAGACAAGATGTTCCTCAGCATCTTTAGGCAAAGAATATCCTTTATATACACTAACTGGAGGGTCAGATATCTGCGCGATCAAAGAGAACATTTAGCTGATATATTTCACATCCTTGGCAACATCAACAAGGGAATATGAAAAAGCTAAAGAGAATGTATAACTAAAAAAACCTTGTCCATCTCAAACAAATATTGTCAATCCAAAAGTACAACTACAAATAAACAAAGACTTGAATGAAGAATATCTAGGGAGAAAAACATGAAAAGGTTACAACCTTCCAACATTTCTTGGTATACAGGTGAATTAGTGAGGTATTATGAGCTTCAACTGTATAGTCCAGATTTAAAAAACGAATACATTCTTTGTGAGCCAACAAACTCTAGCAACTACCTAATTGCAATTTACCCATCCTAAGAACCCATATCTTCCACTTGGGAGCTAACTTTAAAATTTCACTTTAAAGAGTTCAACAAAAAAAGTAACAACACCCAAATCACAACGAACCGACCTTAACATGTAAACTAAGGCCATAAGAATGCTAACTTCTGGAAATGAAATACAACAAGTTAAGGACAAAAGGCAAATAAAATCAGCTTTTCCCTAAGACGTAACCCAGGAAAAAAAAGCATCATGTTACTTTAAAACACGATTGAAAAAACTAAGTGAATAGCAATTTTACAGTTGGTATCCAGCAACTTGCATTTAAGCCAACAGCCAATGCCACAACAAAACAAAAACAAAATTACAAATATGAAAGGATAGTAAAGAAAATCACCGAAGAGCCAACTTGAGCTTGGCATTCGCTCAAACTCTTGTAAACCCCAACAATATCCCCCTTTCGGACGACGAAATACGCCTCTTTTCGTTCTTCTCCTCCATTACTGACTCGGTATTCAGTTTTGCCTTCCGAGGAGACTTTTTCTTGGAAGAATAACAGTGAACAACACCAAACCTTGAGAACACAGACGACGATGATCCCAAATTAATGGATTTAAAACATTGGTGATTAATGCTCGTTTTCCAAGATAAATTGGAACAACAACTCCCATACAATGAATTCGAACTACCCACGATTGAACGAGCTGATTTGAGTAAGAATGAGGAGGAATAAGCTGATAATTGGAACAACAAACCGTTCATCACACTATACTATACACTCACAAACTAAGAATTTCACAATGGATAATATCCCTCATACAGTAGGAGTGCTCGAATTTTGATGGAGCAGGAGAAAGCAAAGTAACGTTTGGTCGGCGTAGGAGAAATGGAATCTAGAAAGGGAGACAAGGAGAAAAGAAATGAATAACCGTAGATTCCCCAGTCTGCTTGTGTCTGTTTCACAACAGCAATGATGTAGCCCTTATGCCTTTTGTGACTGTTTGGTTCTCAAAGCCTGGAATCAACCTGTTTCCATAATGAAAACTTCAGTTCAACATATAAATGCATAAGAGAAGAAAGAACCGACACCAAATAACTGCACAAAAAATAAACCAACTCATTACATGAAAAACAGAAGTATAAAAGACAGAAAACACAGCAAAAATCAAACAAATAAGTATATAAGACACTTATATATTGTCGCTTTAGGGATTCCTTTACCCTACCCCTATGTTACTTAGACATGGATTGAGTGTCTACTCGGATACGGGTGTGTCCGAATCGGCTACTTTGTAGAAAAAAGTCAAGTTTTTAGTTTAAAATGAAGTATCCAAGTGAAGTGTCATGTAAAACGACACCGGATTTTTAAGGTAAATGAAGGTGTCGGAGTAACATAGCCCTACCACTACTCTCAAGTGCCTAGCCCGCTTATCCGGACGGAGTGGACCTGTGGGGGGTTTCCAAAAAAAAAGAAGTATATAAGACACTTATATACAGTGACTTTAGTGTCCATGGGAACAAAAACCACAATCCCCTTGCATAGCTCATCCAACAAGCTTTAAAGTACTCCTACCTACATACAAACCCTAATAGGAGCTTTAAAAATGTAAACTAAGTTCCGTTTCACTAAGACGTTGTTCTTTTGGACTGTATTAATATAAAACATTTCACTTCAATTCATCTCAGTTTAGTTTATCTCCTTTTGTCTCACATTTACAGAATAGTTTATCTCTTTTTGCCTCACAACTTCAGTTCAGTTTAGTTCAACTCCTCTTGTCTCACCATATCAACTCAGTCCAGCACAGCTTCGCGTGCATAGCCTAATACAACTGGGTTACAAAAATCAAAATTCATAAGCCAACACTTTCAATCTATACTCTACCGCCACGATTTTCCCTTAGTATCATAACTAGCCATAATCATATATTTTGAGTAATGCTTATCACACATCATGGTCATACAAAGAAACAAACCTATATATATATTAAAAAGTGTAAGCACGAATTGTAATCTACCACATGCCACTCTCCCTTCTTTTCAACAATATTTTATCTATGTTATTTTCGTTTAAAAATGCAAATCGTCCATAAGACGCTTTGAATCCGCAACCTCGAGTATGGAAGACAAATGCTCTAACCATTACTCCACTACACTATTGTTGCTTCTTTTATCAATACTAATAATGATATTATTTGTGTTTTCAATAAAAAACAATAATTAAGTTACAATATTTTGTGAATAAAACTACTAATTTAAACTTTTTACTAACATCTTTCTACACCAAACTTTAGTTGTCTTACAATACTAAAGTATAATATAGAGAAACCCTGGAGCATGCTATTTAGAAACCGAAAAATGCTGAACAGGCATAAAATAGTAAGAGAATACTTGGCAGTTCCTAAGACATAGTGGAAGCTTAGATAGACAATTTGAACTAAACCTTAAATAATGTAATTTAGAGGTGTTCAATGGGGTGGGTCCGGAGCGGGGCGGGGCTGCTTGTAAACGGGCCAGGCCGGGGCGGGGCAATGAAAAGTTGTAGCAGGTCAGAGTCAGTTGACCCGGCCCAACCCGGCCCGTTTAAATAAAAATATCTATACAGACCATAGATTATAAAATGGAATACTCTAAAATTGTATACGAAATAGAGCATAAAATAAGTCAAGGTTAATAAAACTGATAAGAAATTTTGTTTAACAAGCAGATTTCTGTCAAACAAGTGAACAACTAAATTTAAAAAAATTGAAAAAACGAAGGATACCTGTGCGGAATTCGTGAGGCAACTAAAGTTTTTTTTAATGTAGTTGTTCACTTGTTTGATAGAAATCTGCTTGTAGTTACTAAGAGCAACTAAACAGCCATACCAACTAATGAAATTGCATATTTATTTTATAATTAATCAATTATCAAGAAAAAGATGAAACCCTAATTAGTAAATTGAAATAAGAACACAAACGGAGAGTACCTAAATATAGACGGCAGCGGAGTGAAGCAGCGAGCTAAGGAGCTGCATTCAAGCCTGTGTGACTATGTGAGTGATAGACTGAGATGTGAGAGAAAGGGTGAATGATATGTCTATGTGAGAGAAGAGGGAGTTCAGCACTGTGTTTGTATTTTGAGAATTGAGGAATTATTTTAATCCTGTTTTATTTTTTTTAATGCTCTTGTGTAGGCTTTGTTCTACGGAGTTGTTAAACAACACCCGCAAAAATAAAAAAAAACGCTCACACTCTTAATTAAAAAGACTTATACCCTCATTTTCTTACTAACGCCCTGTATTTTATACGTTTATAATACTAACTACTTTATCTTTTTTATAAAATGTGGTCCACCTCTTCCACATACTCCACACCACTCTCATTCTTCACACCCACAACAACCACCCCTTCACCATTTTTTCCGGCGGTACCTCCGGCGGCGGCGCCACCACCCTTGGTGGCAGACCTTCCGGCAACTGGCCACCACCAGAGACCAGCTCACCATGCCGGCGAACCACCCTTGACGGTCGGGATTCCGGCAACCGCCGGCGGCTTCTACCACCACCAGAGAAACGCCGGCGACATCATCCACCACCGGCGACCGGCGACTTCATCCACCACCGGCGACTTCATCCACTACCGGCAACAATATCTCCGGCGCTCTTTATGGAGGTTAGTCTAAGGGAAAAAAATTTGAAAAAAAGCCGAGCCTTGTGCTACACAAAGCTGACCACGTGGTGGGCCTTGTGTTGCACAAGGCTGACCACGTGGTCAGCCTTGTGTTGCACAAGGCTCGGCCATTTTTCAATTTATTTTTTTGTCGATTTTTTTCTTATTTAATTATGTATGTAGTATTTAATTTTATTTATAATTATTTAAAATAAATAATTTGTAATGTGAAATTAATTATTTTTTAGTTAGTGAATTATGTTATTTGTATTGTAGTAAAATTTATATATGCATGGTAAATCTTTGTAATAATTAGATGCTTAATTATGTATTTTCGTAGTTAGTAATTAATAATTACTTAATGTTTAATTGTTTTATGAATGAAATAATATTGTATGTTAAATGAAAAGAAATATTGATTAGTTGATTAATGCTATAGTAAATATTTATAAATAAAATCATAATGTAGAAATTGTATATAGGAAATTTTCATGTATAATAAAATAAAATGTTGTTTAATTAATGAGAGTGTATATATGCATGAAAAATTTGTTCAAAAAAAATTAAAATGACATAATAATTATTTAAAAATAATACCATAATGATATAGTGAGCTTAAAATAATTTATTCTTCAAATAGGGGCCATACTCGAGTAACGACGGTGATGGAGTTAACTACAATTCTAGATTCAAAACAACAGAAACGTTTTCGGATGATAAGGAGGCCTTTGCTTATGGTGATGCAATAGCTCTAGAAATAGGATTTACATTGGTGAGGTTTTCTTGGAAACAAAATGATGGTGGCCCTTGGCGTCTTTACTGTAAATGCTCACGGGGCACACGATATAAAGGAAATTTGGCAGATCTGAATTTAGCAGAACGTCCTAATACGTCCACACAATTTTGTGGTTGTCCTTTCCAGATTGTTATACAAGAGAATATGGAAATTGGAAGGTGGTTTATTAGAACTATGAAAAATGATTGTGGTTTTCATAACCATGCTTTTGTGGTGTATGTTGAGGGTCATAGACGTAGGAGTGGTCTATCCGAAGAGGCAAAGGCACTAGTACGAAGGTTGACAGATGCCCAAACCAAACCAAGTAATATCCATAGGGCGGTCATCGATCAATTTCCCGAGTGTCATTGTACCATCAAACATATTTACAATGAAAGGTACTTTTACAAAATGGAACAAAATGACGGTCGATCATCAGTTGAACAGTTTTTGCACCTCGGAAGATCTATGAAATATGTCTCGTGGACAGCCGATGATGCCGATAAAGTTCTCACACATGCATTCATGGCACATCCATTAGGATGTAAGTTGATTCGTACTTATCCTTGGGTTATCGGTATTGATTCCACATACAAGACAAACCGGTATAGGATGCCATTCATTGAAATAGTCGGTGTGTCATTGATAGGTTAGTCGTATTACCTATTCAAAGATAAACCTACGGTGCTCTAACTAAGGTAGTTAGTGGAAGCAGGGTCGAATCCGCAGGGAGACAGAGTTTCTATATTAATATTCAATTAACTAACTACTTCAGATGAAAATAGGGAGAATTAAATAAACTAATGAGTAAGCTAAAGAATACGAATTAAGTCGAGGATTTAACTATGGAATAAAAGCCTAGGGTATTAGGTCGGTCCACCATGCTTATACCAATCAAACAAGGTCAACAACTGTCGAAACCTAGGTCAAGAGTCGAGGGATTAGAGCATGTGTTGAGCTATGGTTAAGACTCAACGCTCATAGTTCAACATACGCCGCTTGTTCACTAATGTAATCAGAACTACTGATGTGTCCTAGGCCTCTAGTCGTAAGACGAATCTGTGCAAACAACTATTAACCACAAGCAATCAATGAAATTGGCCACTAACATTAATCACTAATTAAGAACAAACCACACCACAATCACTCTAATCAAGCCCTAGAAATCAATAGGAGTCTAAATAACAATCATGGTATAAACATGGCTTCCCTATCTAACACCCTAGAAAGAGAACTACTCAGACATGATTGAATTGACAATAACAAAACTAATTGGAAACCCTAAGAATTGCATCATGAATTAATTGAATAATGAAAAGCAATTGAACTAAAGTAATTAAGAGATAAGAATAAAGCAATAAGAGAGACGATTACCAAATTGTCGGAAAGCGGGAACTTTAATTGAATTGAATAAAATACTTGAATCTCCTCTACAGTGGAAAGCAATAATAAACTAGGCTAAGAGCTCTCTAAATGTTCAATAATATGAAAGATACAAATAAAAACAACCTAAAAAGTATTTATAGTTTCTAAGAAAACAATAAGATAGAGTGGGGAAATAACGAAAATCGCATCCCCGTGTCATCCACCTGATCGGGCAAAGGGCCGCCCGATCGGGTCTGGGAACAAGTTTCCAGCGTCAGTAAATAGAGCTTCACCCGATGAGATCGGGCAACATCCACCCGATCGGGGCCACAACCCCAGCACCCGATCGGGCGAGACCACCCGATGTCATCGGGTGGACCTCTTCTTCAACTCTCAGAAATCCAGCAACATATGGCTAAGTGTAGGTCCGCCCAACGGGATCGGGCATGTCCACCCGATCGGGCGGAAATCTGAACTTCTGGCCATTTTACTCGTACCCGATCGGGCGAGTCTTGTTTCTTCCTTGCTTCACTTGGCTTTAGACGCCAAGTCTTTTGAATATTTCTTCTTCACTATGGGGTCCGAATACCATCTCGAGACCGCTAAGATGCCTCATAACCTTCCGCTATAGCGTGGTGCTCTAAACATCGAGTAAATAGGAGTTTTTCCCTAAAAACCTGCAAAATGATATGGAACACACAAACCACAACTATATCGAAATAGTTAGCATAAATAGCTCCTAAGAGCATTAATATCGCACAATTTAGCTTGTAAAGAAAGGGAAAAAACTCTATAAGAAATCAATATATCAAATTCCCCCAAGTAAACCTTTGCTTGTCCTCAAGCAAATAGAACATGATCGTGGAATAGATTGCCTCACCCCATAGATATAACAATTCAAGCTCAAAAAATATTTTCAAGACTAAGAATCGTTCAAGCAGGCATAATTCAAATTCGGCAAATCAAATCCATCCAACCACCAATCATCCAAGCAATTCATCAAGTTCAAGTGACTACTAGGCATACAAATCCTTAAAAGGTGCTCACAAAGGGTGTCACTCCTCTCAATTTTGTGGCAGGCAAAGAATATGCCCGAACACTCACCGACCCGACCATAAATGTCCCTTCCCACTCACATTCTCATGTGTTTAAGAAGGTAAAATGTCGCTCATCCTAGTCAAGTCGACTCAACTAGCAGACATACTCTTTAACTTTGACAAACTGACTCAAAATCAATCCAATAGACATTGTAGGCACAAGCTCAAGAGGACTTTTTCGGGTTGTAATGGGGCTTAGGTAAGATGTAGGGGATACTTTTGGGTAATGTGGTGGAAGAACCAAGGAAGGGGGAGCATGAACACTCAAACAAGACCTAAGATGGCCTAAACAACTCCCAATCAACGCCATATAACCACAAAAAATAAACCAACTCTTATAATTCAATGAACACTCACAACAAACCCAATAGGCAATGAAGCGAATTTTTCTTTATGAACGTACGTGAATGAAAGAACTTCGAATTGTTTTGAACTTTTATTTCATTTTTCTTTCATTTTTCTGAACTTCATTCACGCAACTCTAATTTTGCCTTTTGTTTTCTTTTTTCACAATCAAGCCACAACAAATATAATTTCAATTCCTCAACAACCAAACCAAACCATGAAACCAACTTCAAACTCAACCCATACAAAAGCTCCCCCAAGCTAGGCTTGGAAATAATATCAAAACAAAGGCCATGGGCTTATAATAAGGGTTTAAGTAACATGAAACAAGGTCATTAGGCTTAGCGGGGCTAAGGAGGATAAAAATGTATCAAACTAACTCTGAGGCTCAAGAATAAGTCAAAAGAACGCCTCTATCATAGCAAATGTAACAAGTCACCAAACATCAGATGAGTACGAAGTCAAAGTCAAGATCAATCCGCTAGAGAGGAACTAACACACCAAAAATATAGACTGGATAATAGTATGAATTCAATAGTCTAGAAAAGGCCTCACAGTCTAACCAAATCAGGTATGCAGCACAAAGTAGTATATCATAGTCAGAAATCGCTCGAGATCAAAGTAGTCGAACATCAAATCAAAACCTCAGAATCACAAATGCCCAGCTATCCAGAAAACAGAGTCAAATCATTTTCAATAACAGCACAACAAGGGGCACAGGGAGGCAATCAAACCAGTCATGATCAATCATATTTTTTTCATTTTTTCAATTTTTTTTCAAAGCTGTAAAACTATTTTATCAAAGCTTAAAACTACACTAAAAAGCAATAAACTATACTAGAAAGCAATAAAGAGAGTACTCACAGTGAGAAATCCTCCCCCAAGCTGAACGAGGCAATGTCCTCATTGCAACGAGGGAGAGGAGAGAATAAGGGCATCAGCCGCCCATATCATCAGTGGGGGCACCAAAGAAGCCACCACTAGAAGTACCACCACCATCTGTGTAACCACCACCTGAGGGATCACCTGAAAAACCACTCACCCCTCTACCAAAGCCGCTAGTACCTGCATCAAAACCACCCCAAAAACCACTAGGCCCAAGACCAAAGTCTCCTAAAGAGATGGACTGACGAGCAGGCTCCTCCTCCTCATCCTCTGCCATGTCATCACTCTGACCGGCAGGCTGGCTATAACTCGGGTTCCAATGGTACCACGAGGGGTGTTGAGCAGTCTGCTCAATAATGTCACGCCTACAATAGTCGTCATAGAGAGGATAAAGGGCGTAGTGCTGGTTGTTGCCCAAGGTATCCATCCGCCCCCCATCTGATCTACACGGGTATAGAGCTGATCGATGCGAGTGCCATATCCCGCTAGGGTGGTGGTGTTCGCGTTGATCAGCCCTTCCATCCTTCCCATCCCAATTTCCATGCGACCTAGGGTCGACATCATAGAAGTAAAATCAAATGTGTCCGTGTGAGGGGGAGGAGGGGAGGAGCAGAAGTGGAGGCGCCCTCAACTAAGATCGGCGTATGCCGCCTGTGGTAGGAACGACGAGGGGGCTCGGGGTCAGCGACAACAAGATCAAGTCCCTCTATGGGGAGTAGGTAGTTCGTCTGACGAGGTCGCAATCGGGCTCTAGGGTCGGGCAGAATGATGGATTTTTTTGCTTTAATCACCCACTGGAATCTATGGTCAGGCAGACGATTTAGGACTTTAAGGGTGTTGAGGTATGTGAGGTCAATGAGGGTAGGGCCAAGGACGAGGGTACGCTGAGTCTCGTCAAAGCCGGCAATTTGCCGGGCAAACAATGTGATCAACCCCCCGTTGACTAACCTCCTAGAGGTCCAACTACCGTCTTCCCTTGGCCTAGGGAGCGAGTTCGAGATACGCTCGAACTGAATAGCTACATGGTGGGCCAAGTTGTACTGAAATTGCTCCCTAGAGCCTTTGGCAATGTAGCTAGCTATAGCAACTAACTCAGCCCCCGGACCAAGTGACCCCTCAAACCGCCCTAAAAGAGTCTGGGCCATGAACCGTATCCAAATACTAAAAATTGGGTGATGGAAATTCGCCCAATGACAATGCTGTATGTCAAAAGGTGTGGTGTCCCCTGTCAGTGTAAAATAAGTATCGGCCATTTTGAAGTGGTCGGGTGGGTAGTAGTCACCCCGTACCTGTAACCGAAGAACCCCGCAAATTCCTTAAGGGTGAGGGTGTGGTCTCGGTTGAGTAGTCGGAAATGAACATGGGTGACCGGACCGGCCCTGGGCTTGGTCAGACTGAAACTGCTAAAAAACTCATAGACTAGTGGAGGATACATATTAACGTGCACGTTATAGAGTGACTCCATGCCCAAAGTTTTCATAAAATCCTTAAAATCATCAGTTAAACCCAACTTAGACAGAAGCTCAAGATCTAAAAAGCGGGTAGGAAGTACCTCACGTTTTGTAAATCGCAAGAACTTCTCGCGATGTTCATCATCCCGGAAAATGATTTCCGGGTACTGAGGATCCCGTGGAACCTGTGGTGGTGGTGGTGGTGGTGGTGTTGCTTCTCGCCTAGATCGCGAGCCTTCACCTCTAATGAGCCTTCTGAATTTGCTTGCCATGGTGAAAATGGACCTTGCAACCGTGCCTAACACAAAGGATGTGGCTTTGGGTGAGTGTGAGAAGAGAAGGAGAGGGAAGATGATTTTTTTGAATGAAATTTTGGGAGATGAAGGGTGAAAGGAGAAAAGGAAGAGATTTTATGGAGATTAGTGGAGAAAGGATGGAGATTTGAGGTAGAAGAATTTGGGTTTTAATGGAGGTTAGGGGTGTGGAGGTTGAAGATGAGTGAAGAGAGAGAGAGAGAGATGAGTGGTAAAATGAGATAAGGAATGAAAGGTGAGAAGAGGAAAAAGGGCTTTAAACCGTGTCTTAGGACGGCATATGGTCGCAGGCCCGATCGGGCACAAGGCCACCCGATCGGGTGGAATTCACTTTTTCTTTTGGCTGGGGAAAAACATTTCGCCCTATTGACCGCCCGATCGGGCGACCTATTTTTGATCGGGTGCTGATGTCGCGGGCCCGATCGGGCGATGGTTTCCCGACGGCGTCGGGTGGAGGTCCATTTTGACAAATTTGACTTTGACTTTTAGTGATTCACCCGATAGACCACCCGATCGGGCAAGGTATTTTTGATCGGGTGCTAGGGTTGCGCACCCGATCGGGCACACCTTGCCCGATGTGATCGGGTGCTCATCATTTTCTTCCTTGATCAATGTTTAACGCCCGCCCGATCGGGCATCAGCCACCCGATCTGATCGGGCGAGCTACTATTCAGTACATAGCTCGCCTTTTTGCAAGTTTGGGGGCAAGTATGGCTCAAGTTTCTCTTCAAATAGCATATCTGCACATCAAAGCACACAAGATCTAGGAACACATTAGTACCCTCACGCTCTCTCACATGCTACAAACTACGAAACAAAAGAAAAGAAAATCTAACTAAGGGATACGGGTTGCCTCCCGCAAAGCGCTGGTTTATGAAGGTCCCGCACGACCATATTGCCTCTTCTAGGCAGATGAATCAAGTGGGGAGGAATCAAAGTGGATTTCCTCCACACAACCAACAAAGGCACCCTCATGGTACAACTTCAGACGCTGTCCATTTGCCTTAAACTTCTCTCCTTTTTGGTTAGCAACCTCGATGGCACCATGTGCCTTCACTTCTGTCACCTCGAATGGTCCAGACCATCGAGATTTGAGCTTTCCAGGAAACAGTCTCAACCTGGAATTGAACAATAAAACCTTGTCGCCAACCTTGAACTCTCTTTTTCCTATCATCTTATCATGCAACTTCTTCGTTTGCTCTTTATAGAGCCTGTGATTCTCATAAGCATCCAAATGGAGCTCATCCAACTCATTGAGTTGAAGAAGTCGTGCTTCACCTGCAGCTGTCAAATCAAGGTTAATCTCTTTGACCGCCCATGAAGAAAGATACTCCATCTCAACTGGTAGATGATAAGCTTTGCCATAAACCAATCGATAGGGTGTGGTACCCAAAGGAGTCTTAAAAGCAGTGCGGAGCGCCCAAAGAGTATCATCAAGTTTCAATGACCAATCTTTTCTAGCTTTAGTGACAACTTTCTCAAGGATCCTCTTAATTTGCCTATTAGACACTTCTACTTGGCCACTAGTTTGAGGGTGATAGGCAAGACCGACTTTGTGGGTGACTCCATGTTTTGTCAATAGGGCCTTGAAGGTTCTCTTATGAAAGTGAGAGCCTCCATCACTAATTACAACATGGGGAACACCAAAACGGGGAAAGATTATCTTTTTAAACATCTTCATCACAACCTTGGAATCATTGGTTGATGATGCTATAGCTTCCACCCATTTAGTCACATAGTCGACGGCTACTAAAATATACCTATTCCCACAAGAGGTAGGAAAAGGTCCCATGAAATCAATCCCCCACACATCAAAAGGTTCGACCTCTAAAATCCCACTCTGTGGCATCTCTTGCCTTTTTGAAATATTACCCGTCCTTTGGCAAGCATCACAAGACAAACAAAAGGCACGGGCATCTTTAAAAATCGAAGGCCAATAGAAACCACTATGTAGGACTCTAAAACCAGTCGCTTGGGAACCTAGATGACCACTAGAAGGCATACTATGACAATGTAGCAAAACACCCTCTATTTCCCAATCAGGAATGCAACGACGAAACATCCCGTTGGAGCACTTCTTATATAGGAAAGGATCCTCCCAAAAATACATTCTAGCATCATGATAAAACTTTTTTGCGCTGCTGATATGTAAGATTGGGAGGATGAGAACCACTAACACAGAAGTTAGCAAAATCAACATACCAAGGAGTTTTAGAGGACACAGAAAACAAATGATCATCAGGAAAAGAGTCATCTATAGGAGGGTCAGAAGGGGATCCAAACCTCAACCTAGAAAGGTGGTCGGCGACCACATTCTCAGCACCCTTCTTATCTTTGATTTCCAAGTCGAATTCTTGCAGCAAAAGAATCCATCTGATGAGTCTAGGTTTGGCCTCCTTCTTGGCCATCAAGTACTTCAAAGCAGCATGATCAGTGTGTACTATAACTTTCAAACCTATCACATAGGTTCGAAATTTATCCAATGCGTAGACTATGGCTAGCAACTCCTTCTCTGTCGTAGCATAATTAACCTGGGATGGATCCAAGGTTTTGTTAGCATAGTGAATCACATGGGGTAGCTTATCCTTCCGCTGACCAAGTACTGCCCCTTTCGCATAATCACTAGCATCACACATGATCTCGAAAGGGAGATTCCAATCTGGAGGTTGTATAATAGGGGCAATGATCAAAGCTGTCTTTATCGAATCAAAAGACTCCAAACAATCATCAGTAAAATCGAACGTGGCACCCTTTAGCAACAATTGAGTGAGGGGTTTCACAATTTTTGAAAAGTCTTTGATAAATCTGCGATAAAACCCCGCATGACCAAGAAAACTCCTAACTCCTTTGACATTCATTGAAGGGGGAAATTTCTCAATCACCTCAATCTTTGCTCTATCCACTTGGATGCCATGCTCAGAAATCAAATGACCTAAAACGACACCTTCATTCACTATGAAGTGACATTTTTCCCAATTAAGCACGAGGTTTGCCTCAACACATCTTTTAAGCACTTTGGACAGATTATGCAGGCAAACATCAAAATCAGAACCATAAACACTGAAATCATCCATAAACACTTCCATAATATCTTCAATAAAATATGAGAATATGGCCATCATGCAGCGTTGGAAAGTAGCGGGAGCGTTACACAATCCAAATGGCATCCTGCGATATGCAAAAGTGCCATAAGGACATGTAAACGTAGTCTTTCCTGATCATCTGGATGGATGGGGATTTGGAAGAAACCAGAATATCCGTCCAGATAACAGAAATAACTATGTTTGGCTAGCTTTTCCACCATCTGATCAATAAAGGGGAGGGGGAAATGGTCCTTCAGAGTGGCATTATTAAGTCTACGATAATCAATGCACATACGCCACCCTGTCACAGTCCTAGTGGGAATCAAATCACCTTTCTCATTTTCAAAAACAGTGGTCCCCCCTTCTTGGGGACTACTTGCACAGGACTGACCCACTTCGAATCAGAAATGGGATAAATGATCCCCGCATCTAACGGTTTCATGATTTCTTTCTTCACCACCTCTTTCATGTTAGGATTCAAACGTCTCTGAGGTTGAATGCAAGGGCGGTGATCCTCTTCAAGATTAATACGATGCATACAAAAATCAGGACTAATGCCTTTTAGATCATCAATACTATACCCAATAGCCTTCTTGTGTATACGAAGCACAACAAGCAAGCTTTTCAATTGGCTATCAGTGAGTTTAGTACTGACAATCACAGGACACTCTTCCTTATCATATAAAAATGCATACTTCAAATGAGAGGGTAGTGGTTTGAGTTCCACCTTAGTTACCTGAGGAGTAGAACTGAAGTATACACTTTCAAGTACCACAGTTTCCGATTTCTGTTCAGCTCCATGACCCTCTAAATCAGCAAGACAGGCATCAACATCAGTATCGATGCCTAAGGAGTCACTCTCAGTCAATGCTACCTCCAATGGGTCAGCATCACGTATCCGCTGAAATGCAGACATCACAGCTTTGTCTACCACATCTATCCTGCAACAAGATTCTTCAAGCATAGGAGACTTCATAGCATTGGTTAGTTTAAAAGTGACAGTATCATCACCAACACTCAAAGTCAAAGATCCTGACTTGACATCAATAACAGCACCTGCAGTGCACAAAATGGTCTGCCCAAAATAATAGGGATTTGGGCATCCTCCTCCATATCCAATACAACAAAATCCACAGGAATGTAAAACTTTCCCACCCTAGCAGGGACGTCTTCTAAAACACCTAGGGGGTATTTTATAGAACGGTCAACCATCTGCAAAGTAATTTGAGTGCACTTAAGTGCCCCCATATTCAGTTTATTACAGACAGACAATGGCATGACAGACACAGATGTACCTAAATCACATAAAGCTTTATCGATAAAAAGTGCACCTACATGACAAGGGATGGAAAAGCTACCAGGATCTTTCAATTTAGGTGCACTTTTTATTGATAAAGCATTATGTTATTTAGGTGCATCTGTGTCTGTCATGCCTTTGTCTGTCTGTAATAAACTGAATATGGGGGCACTTAAGTGCACTCAAATTACTTTGCAGATGGCTGACCGCTCTATAAAATATCCTCTAGGTGTTTTAGAAGACGTCCCTGTTAGGGTGGGAAAGTTCTACATTCCTGTGGATTTTGTTGTGTTGGATATGGAAGAGGACTCCCAAATCCCTATTATTTTTGGCAGACCATTTTTGTGCACTGCAGGTGCTGTTATTGATGTCAAGTCAGGATCTTTGACTTTGAGTGTTGGTGATGATACTGTCACTTTTAAACTAACCAATGCTATGAAGTCTCCTATGCTTGAAGAATCTTGTTGCAGGATAGATGTGGTAGACAAAGCTGTGATGTCTGCATTTCAGCAGATACGTGATGCTGATCCATTGGAGGTAACATTGACTGAGAGTGACTCCTTAGGCATCGATACTGATGTTGATGCCTGTCTCACTGATTTAGAGGGTCATGGAGCTGAACAGAAACATGAAACTGTGACACTTGAAAGTGTATGCTCCAGTTCTACTCCTCAGGTAACCAAGGTGGAACTCAACCACTTCCCTCTCATTTGAAGTATGCATTTTTAGATGATAAGGAAGAATGTCCCGTGATTGTCAGTACTAAATTCAGAGATAGCCAATTGAAAAGCTTGCTTGCTGTGCTTCGTATACACAAGAAGGCTATTGGGTATAGTATTGATGATCTAAAGGGCAGTAGCCCTGATTTTTGTATGCATCGTATTAATCTTGAAGAGGATCACCGCCCTTGCATTCAACCTCAGAGACGTTTGAATCCTAATATGCAAGAGGTGGTGAAGAAAGAAATTATGAAATTGTTAGATGAAGGGATCATTTATCCCATTGCTGATTCGAAGCGGGTCAGTCCTGTGCAAGTGGTTCCCAAGAAGGGGGACCACTGTTGTTGAAAATGAGAAAGGTGACTTGATTCCCACTAGGACTGTGATAGGGTGGCGTATGTGCAATATTATCGTAGACTTAATAATGCCACTCTGAAGGACCATTTCCCCCCCTTTATTGATCAGATGTTGGAAAGGCTAGCCAAACATAGCTATTTCTGTTATCTGGATGGATATTCTGGTTTTTTCCAAATTCCCATCCATCCAGATGATCAGGAAAAGACTACGTTTACATGTCCTTATGGCACCTTCGCATATCGTAGGATGCCATTTGGATTGTGTAACGCTCCCGCTACTTTCCAACGCTGCATGATGACCATATTCTTCGATTTTATTGAAAATATCATGGAAGTGTTTATGGATGATTTCAGTGTTTATGGTTCTGACTTTGATGTTTGCCTGCATAAATTTTGTCCAAAGTGCTTAAAAGATGTGTTGAG
Source organism: Patellifolia procumbens (assembly GCA_947645195.1). Taxonomy (NCBI): domain Eukaryota; kingdom Viridiplantae; phylum Streptophyta; class Magnoliopsida; order Caryophyllales; family Amaranthaceae; genus Patellifolia; species Patellifolia procumbens. The sequence continues at coordinate 30,012 of CANSGD010001379.1, read as the reverse complement.
GCAAACCTCGTGCTTAATTGGGAAAAATGTCACTTCATGGTGAATGAAGGTGTCGTTTTAAGTCACTTGATTTCTGAGCGTGGCATCCAAGTGGATAGAGCAAAGATTGAGGTGATTGAGAAACTTTCCCCTCCAATGAATGTCAAAGGAGTGAGGAGTTTCCTTGGTCACGAAGGGTTTTATCGCAGATTTATCAAAGATTTTTCAAAAATTGCGTAACCCCTCACTCAATTACTGCTAAAGGGTGCCATGTTCGATTTTACTAATGATTATTTGGAGTCTTTTGACAGGATAAATACAGCTTTGATCACTGCCCCTATTATACAACCTCCAGATTGGAATCTCCCTTTCGAGATCATGTGATGCTAGTGATTATGCAATAGGGGCAGTACTTGGTCAGCGGAAGGATAAGCTACTCCATGTTATTCACTATGCTAGCAAAACCTTGGATCCAGCCCAGGTTAACTATGCCACGACAGAGAAGGAGTTTCTAGCCATAATCTATGCATTGGACAAATTTCGAACCTATCTGATAGGTTCGAAAGTTATAGTGCACACTGATCATGCTGCTTTGAAGTACTTGATGGCCAAGAAGGAGGCCAAACCTAGACTCATCAGATGGATTCTTTTGCTGCAAGAGTTCGACTTAGAAATCAAATATAAGAAGGGTGCTGAGAATGTGGTCGCCGACCACCTTTCTAGGTTGAGGTTTGGATCCCCTTCTGACCCTCCTATAGATGACTCTTTCCTGATGATCATTGGTTTTCTGTGTCCTCTAAAACTCCTTGGTATGCTGATTTTGCTAACTTCTGTGTTAGTGGTTCTCATCCTCCCAATCTTACATATCAGCAGCGCAAAAAGTTTTATCATGACGCTAGAATGTATTTTTGGGAGGATCCGTTCCTATATAAGAAGAAGTGGTCCGACGGGATGTTTTGTCGTTGCATTCCTGATTGGGAAATAGATGGTGTTTTGCTACATTGTCATAGTATGCCTTCTAGTGGTCATCTAGGTTCCCAAGCGACCGGTTTTAGGGGTCCTACATAATGGTTTCTATTGGCCTTCGATTTTTAAAGATGCCCGTGCCTTTTGTTTGTCTTGTGATGCTTGTCAAAGGACGGGTAATATTTCAAAAAGGCAAGAGATGCCACAGAGTGGGATTTTAGAGGTCGAACCTTTTGATGTGTGGGATTGATTTATGGGACTCTTTCCTACCTCTTGTGGGAATAGGTATATTTTAGTGGTTGTTGACTATGTGACTAAATGGGTGGAAGCTATAGCATCACCAACCAATGATTCCAAGGTTGTGATAAAGATGTTCAAGAAAATAATCTTTCCCCATTTTGGTGTCCCCCGTGTTGTAATTAGTGATGGAGGTTCTCACTTTCATAAGAGCACCTTCAAGGCCCTATTGACAAAAACATGGAGTCACCCACAAAGTCGGTCTTGCCTATCACCCCTCAGACTAGTGGCCAAGTAGAAGTGTCTAATAGGCAAATTAAGAGGATCCTTGAGAAAGTTGTCACTAAAGCTAGAAAAGATTGGTATTGAAACTTGATGATACTCTTTGGGCGCTCCGCACTGCTTTTAAGACTCCTTTGGGTACCACACCCTATCGATTGGTTTATGGCAAATCTTATCATCTACCAGTTGAGATGGAGTATCTTTCTGCGTGGGCGGTCAAAGAGATTAACCTTGATTTGACAGCTGCAGGTGAAGCACGACTTCTTCAACTCAATGAGTTGGATGAGCTCCGTTTGGATGCTTATGAGAATCACAGGCTCTATAAAGAGCAAACGAAGAAGTTGCATGATAAGATGATAGGAAAAAGAGAGTTCAAAGTTGGTGACAAGGTCTTATTATTCAATTCCAGGTTGAGACTGTTTCCTGGAAAGCTTAAATCTCGATGGTCTGGACCATTCGAGGTGACAGAAGTAAAGGCACATGGTGCCATCGAGGTTGGCGACCAAAAAGGAGAGAAGTTTAAGGCAAATGGACAGCATCTGAAGCTGTACCATGAGGGTGCCTTTGTTGGTTGTGTGGAGGAAATCCGCTTTGATTCCTCCCCACTTGATTCATCTGCCTAGAGAGGTAATATGGTCGTGCGGGACCTTCATAAACAAGCGCTTTGCGGGAGGCAACCCGTATCACTTAGTTAGTTTCTCTTTTCCTTTGTTTCATAGTTTGTAGCATGTGAGAGAGCGTGAGGCTACTAATGTGTTCCTAGATCTTGTGTGTTTGATGTGCAGATATGCTCTTTGAGGAGAAAAATTGAGCCGCACTTGCCCCATACTTGCAAAAAGGTGAGCTACTTACTGAACAGTAGCTCGCCCGATGGGATCGGGCGACACCTGCTCGATCGGGTGGGCGTAAAAAAATGCTGAGTGCAGAAGAAGACGAGCACCCGATCGCATCGGGCAAGGTGTGCCCGATCGGGTGCACAACCCTGGCACCTGATCAAAAATACCTTGCCCGATCGGGTGAACGTGCAAAGTCAAAAGTCAAATCTGCTAAAAAGGTCGCTCACCCGATGGAATCGGGCAACAGTCGCCTGATCGGGCCTGCAAGCTCAGCACCCGATCAAAAATAGGATGCCCGATCGGGCGAAGTTTTTATATTTTCCAGCCACAAAAAAATGAATTCCACCCGATCGGGCGGCCTGATGCCCGATCGGGCCTGCGACCTTATGACCGTCCTAACACACGGTTTTAAACCCCCTTTTCCTCTTCTGACCTTTCATTCCTTATCTCTTTTTCCACTCAACTCTCTCTCTCTCTCACTCATCCTCAACCTACAACCCCAAACCTCCATTGAAACCCCAATTTTTCTACCTCAAATCTCCATCCTTTCTCCTCCAAACTTCATAAAATCTCTTCCTTTTCTCCTTTCACCCTCCATCTCACAAAATTCCATTCACAAAAATCATCTTCCTTCTCCTTTCTCTTCTCACACTCACCCAAAGCCACATCCTTTGTGTTAGGCAAGGTTACAAGGTTCCAATTCACCATGGCAAGCAAGCTCAGAAGGCTTGTTAGAGGTGAAAGCTCGCGATCTAGGCGAGAAGCAACACCACCACCACCACCACCACCACAGGTTCCACGGGATCCCCAGTACCCGGAAATCAATTTCCGGGATGATGAACATAGCGAGAAGTTCTTGCGATTTAAAAACCGTGAGGTACTTCCTACCCGTTTTTTAGATCTTGAGCTTTTGTCTAAATTGGGTTTAACTGATGATTTTAAGGAATTTATGAAAGTTTTGGACATGGAGTCACTTTATAGTGTACATGTTAATACATATCCTCCATTAGTCTATGAATTTTTTAGCAGTTTCAGTCTGACTAAGCCCAGGGCCGGTCCGGTCACCCATGTTCATTTCAGACTACTAAACCAAGACCACTCCCTCACCCTTAGGGAATTTGCGAGGGTTCTTCGGTTACAGGTACGGGGTGACTACTACCCACCAGACCACTTCAAAATGGCCGATACTTATTTTATGCTGATAGGGGACACTACGCCTTTTGACATCCAGCATTGTCATTGGGCGAATTTCCATCACCCAATTTTTAGCATTTGGATACGGTTCATGGCCCAGACTCTTTTAGGGCGGTTTGAGGGTCACTTGGTCCGGGGCGAGTTAGTTGCTATAGCTAGCTACATTGCCAAAGGCTCTAGAGAGACATTTCAGTACAACTTGGCCCACCATGTAGCTATTCAGTTCGAGCGTATCTCGAACTCGCTCCCTAGGCATAGAGAAGATGGTAGTTGGACCTCTAGGAGGCTAGTCAACGGGGGTTGATCACATTGTTTGCACGACAAATTGCCGGCTTTAACGAGACTCAGCGCACCCCCGTCCTCGGCCCTACCCTCATTGACCTCACATACCTCAACACCCTTAAAGTCCTCAACCGCTTGCCTGACCAAAGATTTCAGTGGGTGATAAAATCAAAAAAATCCATCATCCTACCCGACCCTAGAGCCCGGTTGCGGCCTCGTCAGGCGAACTACCTACTCCCCATAGAGGGAGTTGACCTTGTTGTCTCTGACCCCGAGCCCCCTCGTCGTTCCTACCATAGGCGGCATACGCCGATCTTAGACGAGGGCGCCTCCACTTCTGCTCCTCCCCCCCTCCCCCCCTCACACGGACACATTTGATTTCACTTCTATGATGTCGACCCTAGGTCGCATGGAGACGGGGATGGGAAGGATGGAAGGGCTAATCAACGCGAACACCGCCACCCTAGCGGGATATGGCACTCGCATCGATCAGCTCTACACCCGTGTAGATCAGATGGGGGGACGGATGGATACCTTGGCTTACGACCAGCATTACTCCCTTTATCCCCTCTATGACGACTATTGTAGGCATGGAATTATTGAGCAGACTGCTCAACACCCCTTGTGGTACCATTGGAACCCGAGTTATGGCCAGCCTGCCGGTCAGAGTGATGACATGGCAGAGGATGAGGAGGAGGAGCCTGCTCGTCAGTCCGTCTCTTTAGGAGACTTTGGTCTTGGGCCTAGTGGTTTTGATGCAGGTACTAGCGGCTTTGGTGGAGGGATAAGTGGTTTTTCAGGTGATCCCTCAGGTGGTGGTTACACAGATGGTGGTGGTACTTCTAGTGGTGGTTTTGGTGCCCCCACTGATGATGATATGGGCGGCTGATGCCCTTGTTCTCTCCTCTCCCTCGTTGCAATGAGGACATTGCCTCGTTCAGCTTGGGGGAGGATCTCTCACTGTGAGTACTCTCTTTATTGCTTTCTAGTATAGTTTATTGCTTTTTAGTGTAGTTTAAAGCTTTGATAGAATAGTTTACAGCTTTGAAAAAAATTGAAAAATGAAAAAAAATATGATTGATCATGACTGGTTTGATTGCCTCCCTGTGCCCCTTGTTGTGCTGTTATTGAAAATGATTTGACTCTGTTTTCTGGATAGCCGGGCATTTGTGATTCTTAGGCTTTGATTTGATGTTCGACTACTTTGATTTCGAGCAATTTCTGACTATGATATACTACTTTGTGCTGCATACCTTATTTGGTTAGACTGTGAGGCCTTTTTCTAGCCTATTGGATTCGTACTATTATCCAGTCTATATTTTCGGTGTGTTAGTTCCTCGCGAGCGGATTGATCTTGACTTTGACTTCGTACTCATCTGATGTTTGGTGACTTGTTACATTTGCTATGATAGAGGCGTTCTTTTGACTTATTCCTGAGCCTCAGAGTGTGCTTTTGATACATTTTTATCCTCCTTAGCCCCGCTGAGCCTAATGACCTTGTTTCATGTTACTTAAACCCTTATCATGAGCCCATGGCCTTTGTTTCGATATTATTTCCAAGCCTAGCTTGGGGGAGCTTTTGTATGGGTTGAGTTTGAGATTGGTTTCATGATTTGGTTTGGTTGTTGAGGAATTGAAATTATATTTGTTGTGGCTTGATTGTGAAAAAAGAAAAGGAAAGGCAAAAATTAGAGTTGCGTGAATGAAGTTCAGAAAAATGTAAGAAAAATGAAATAAAAGTTCAAAAGAATTCAAAGTTTTTCATTCATGTACGTTCATAAAGAAAAAAATATTGCCTAAAAATTGGGTTTGTTGTGAGTATTCATTGAATTATAAGAGTTGGTTTATTCTTCGTGGTTATATGGTGTTGATTGGCACTACTACAAAGTTGAGTTTAGGTAACATATGATGGTAACGCTTTTTAAAGGACATATTTTTTACTTAAAATTTTAACACTTTCGTAACACTTAATATATTGGTAACATTTTAGGTAACACTTTTGAAGTAAGTAACATTTCATAGTAACACTTCTTAAATATGTAACATTTTAGGTAACACTTTAATTAGCTACATTTATTATTTAAAAGTAACACTCTAAAGTGTTACTATACCTTAGATTAGTGTTATATATGTTATAGTATTGTGAGTTATGACATATACATAATTATAAATTATAATTAAGCAAAATTGAAACCAGAATTTTGTTTTACAAAAAGTCCAATTAATGAAATTCTGGCGCAAACTTTTAGTAGCCTTTTTCATTCCTAAATCTAAAACATCCTCTGGCAGGCTGGCGCTCAAAACTCAGATGACACAAATCGACCTAGGTTAAGGTTGCGCCTTCATCTTAAACCTTGCACCCCTTCTTCTCCAAGCTTCAATACTACGTGAAATTAGAAGTCTGCAACAACTAATTCCGACGTTAATGTTTCCCATCTTCACTGGCTTCTCAAGGTACATCTTCCCCTTTTTCGATATGATTTCCGCAGTAATTCATTGGATTTGTTATCTGGAGAAACTTGTTGCTTCAATTATGAATTCACTTCAATTTATTACAATTATCGTTATTCGACTCTGGATTCTTGTTCAATCCATTACGATTCTAGAGTATTTGCCACTTATGGAAGTAATTTGTCATGTGTTTGCCATTCTCAATTTTCTGAATTTGAATCTTCTATCTCGTCGTTTTTTTATTTCTTATTATTGATGCCATCACCTTTGATTTGTTGATTACATTATTTTATGATGTAAGGGTGAATATGTATCTATATGTATCATGCTTAGAGCTTTTAAAATGTACACTGAAAGTTCTAGCTTGTAAACAAACACTCAAAAATAAACATTTAATTGTGTGAGTATAATATAGAGAAAAAAATCTATGAAGGGAGGTGTTTGGCTTTTCCTTGCTATATTTATGTTTAAAATATCTTGTAATCTCCAGTTGTGTTAAAAGGATCTCAACCAGTGACTGTGAGTAGCTGGTGCCTAAGAAGAATTTGAACAGAGTCCATAGCCTTCGTAGGTCCTTCTTGTGGAGTTGATCATATGTACGCAATGACGTGGTTACATTTTATAGGAGTCTATCTTTAATCCTAAGAAGCAGGGTGGGCTTGGTTCAGAGATATAGTTACGTGAAATACAGCAGCTATTAGGAAATATGTATAATCACTAGCACTAAGCAAGATAACCTGTGGGTAAAGTGGCTTCACACTATCTATATTAAAGATGAAAACTGGTGGAGTTATAAGCCACATAGCTCTAGCGACTGGTAGACGAAGAAAATATGTTTTGCTTTAGAAGATATTAAGGATGCTTATACAGAAATTAGTTAAGAAGCCTATAGATCAAAATCAAGATAAATGATGCCTATTATCTGTTTAAATAAGTTGCTCCTAGTACGATCTAGGTGAATTAAATGTAGAATACACTCTCTGTACCTAAACATAGGTTGATAGCATGTTATCCACATGGGAAAGGTTACAACTTATGGTGAAGGTGCATAGCTATGGAATTAGTTTGAAAGGTCTTTGTCTTGTTTGTTGTGATAAATTTAAAACTCACACTCACCTGTTTCTTTAGTGTGGGTTTAGTGAAAGAATCTTAGCTAGAATTTTACAGGGTGCGTTTAGTCAAAGAATCTTAGCAAGAATTCCTAAAATGTTTTCTTCGATGAGGAGTAAGAGCAAAGGTAGCAATATCATAGAAAGAGTGTATAATGACGCTACTAGTGTGATTTGCTCCCTTGGAGTGTCAGAAATGAAGCTTCTTGGCATTAAATCATGCAGAGTATAGATGCTACTATAGAGCAGATCAAGAATACTATGTAGTACATAATACATTTATAGTATAATTCCTAGTAAAAGCACTCAGATTTATGGAGAACAGTTGAACAACTTGTAAGTGTATACAAATAGGTATTTTTAGACTACTTTTATAGTCCTTCTCTAAAAGTTTGTTTGTTAGTGGTGACTTCCATGACTACCTTGAGCATTCTGACCAATATCGGCTGCCACTTTGTCGAGTTCTAATCGCTTTTGAATCAATGGTTTCCTACCACGATACAACGTTAGAACTTCTTACATTTAGCTTTGATGAATGTGATTCAGAACAAAATATTGATGAACATGTACAACTTGGTGATACGGTGCATTCATGAAGAGAAGTTAATAGTGATTCAACGCAGATCACATGTTAACCAGGAGCAAGAAACTGAATACCAGGTAATGACTATTTATTTTGCTGCAGTGGCGTTCAGGTCTGTTGCCTCTACTGTCAGCGTTACACGCAGCTCCTGCAATTTGAGCCTGACAATTTGAATTATATTATTATCAGAAATATATTTGTGTAGTTATGATTATATCAATTAGTTTAGCATGATATAATTTGTGATCTTAATCCACATAAGGTTGAAAATGTGTAATGTTCACGCATTAATTGTTTTTAGAGCTTGTCTGGCGTATTATGATTTTGAATCTGTAGTACTTGTTATTTACTATTTTGTGTGTCTATATTGAGTAGCACCTTTAAAAGGGAAGGGAACTAAAAGACCAACTATGTGCAAAGATGTCTATGGATGTCCATTAGAGGAATGTAAGCTTAGTATTCTCAATTAAATGGCCAAGCTTATTGGTCTCTATAAGAAGACCGTAGATAGATTTTCAAGATTCTTGAGTACCATAGCTCATAATTCTACTCTTGCACCATCGAACAAGCTTAATTGGCATCATGTTCTAGATCAGACAATGAAAATATTGGAATTTTGTGAAGGTATGTGCCTTTTAAAATGGATTGTTTCCATTGTTTCTTTCTTTTGTCGAATTGCCTCACCTGTTAATTAATATTGCAGAAAAAATACATTATCCCTGAAGAAGGCAACGAACACGTGTTAGAATCGATTGGAAACTTTGGTGTAGATATAAATGCGGAATAAAGCAAGAGCACTTTACAACATTTGACGATGATGAAAAAATATGCTCCTAAAGTTCTGCCAGATTAGCATCTCATGGATTTGTTAGAATTCTGGAATTTGGAAATAAAACGGGTATCAACTTTGTTTTTCTTCCTATATTCAAAAGATACAAGTACTTATTTCTGTTAACTTTCGATATATCATAAGGGAGAGTTAAGCTATAATTTTGGCTACCTTAATTGTAACATTAACTTAGGGATACTTTGCAAAAGATGAGAATAGTTAAGTTATGATTAGGAGATTTAACTCAGGTCACTTGGAGACGTGCCATCTAATCCCGAATCAGGAGACCATCTACAAAATGTACAAAGTTTTGAAGGTACAGGTGACCAAGAGGAAAATCATATAAGCATTCTTCTATTATGCTTTCTTTCGTTCGTTTTATTTTTTAGGCTCTAATATATCGATCTTTGTTAAGAGATTTTTATTAAATATTTTTTTTACAGGATAAACAAGAGGATCAAGAGGCTGAAGATGATGGATGGGAGTAGTTCTTAATGACATCAACAGTTCAACACTTTTATAGATGATTTTTGTTATGCAAAAACGCTAACGATCTATTAGACTTAGTTTTTGATTGTTTTGCAAAATTTATTGTTTATATCGAATTGTATTGTTGTTGCGCATTATTAGTGCAGGCATTAAATTTAGATTAGCTAGTATGTGTAAGTATAACTTATTATTATAATAAAAGTGGACAATCCATTTATCTATATTATAGTTTGTTGAGTATATTATTGTCGTTATTTTTGTTTGTGTAGATGTTCTTATAATGATGATGATCATTAATAATAATAATAATAATAATAATAATAATAATAATAATAATAATAATAATAATAATAATAATAATAATAATAATAATAATATTAGGTTTCTACCTAACAATGAAAAAGTGTTACCAAATAATCGATAAGATGTTACATGAAATTTGAAAAGTGATACTTAAAAGTTAAATAAAGTATTACTATAGGTCGTTCAATGACAACAAAAAAATGTTACTAATGATACAACAAGTGTTACATAAGAAACTAAAGGTAACATTTTCAAGGTGTTACAATAGGAATTAAAAGTGTTACATAAGTGATTATAGGTAACACTTATAAAAGTGTTACCATAGACTTGCAAAAATGTTACCTATTAGCATAGGTAACATAGGCAGATGTAACACCTACTAAAGTGTTACCTATTGACATAAGTAACATTTTCAACACTATAGGTAACACATTTCGGGTGTTACTTATGGTTAACTTTGTTGTAGTGTGGGAGTTATTTAGGCCATCTTAGGCCTTGTTTGAGTGATGCATGCTCCCCCTTTGTTGGTTTCTCCACCACATTACCCAAAAGTATTCCCTACCCTTACCTAAGCCCCATTACAACCCGGAAAAACCCTCTTGAGCTTGTGCCTACAATGTCTATTGGATTGATTTTGAGTCAGTTTGTCAAAGTTAAAGAGTATTTCTGCTAGTTGAGTCGACTTGATTAGGATGAGCGACATTTTACCGTCTTAAACACATGAGAGTGTGAGTGGGAAGGGACATTTATGATCGGGTCGGTGAGTGTTCGGACATATTCTTTGCCTGCCACAAAATTGAGAGGAGTGACACCCTTTGTGAGCACCTTTTCAGGATTTGTATGCCTAGTAGTCACTTGAACTTGATGAATTGCTTGGATGATTGGTGGTTGGATGAATTTGATTTGCCGAACTTGAATTATGCCTGCTTGAACGATTCTTAGTCTTGAAAATATTTTTTGAGCTTGAATTGTTTTATCTATGGGGTGAGGCAATCTATTCCACCACTACGACAAAGTTAACCATAAGTAACACCCGAAATGTGTTACCTATAGTGTTGAAAATGTTACTTATGTCAATAGGTAACACTTTAGTAGGTGTTACATCTGCCTATGTTACCTATACTAATAGGTAACATTTTTGCAAGTCTATGGTAACACTTTTATAAGTGTTACCTACAATCACTTATGTATCACTTTTAATTCCTATTGTAACACCTTGAAAATGTTACCTTTAGTTTCTTATGTAACACTTGTTGTATCATTAGTAACATTTTATTGTCATCGAACGACCTATAGTAACACTTTATTTAACTTTTAAGTATCACTTATCAAATTTCATGTAACATCTTATTGATTATTTGGTAACACTTTTCATTGTTAGGTAGAAACCTAATAATATTCAATAATAATAATAATAATTATTACTATTATTAATGATCATCATCATTATAAGAACATCTACACAAACAAAAATAACGACAATAGTATACTCAACAAACTATAATATAAATAAATGGATTGTCTACTATTATTATAATAATAAGTTATACTTACACATACTAGCTAATTTAAATTTAAGGCCTGCACTAATAATGAGCAACAACAATACAATTCGATATAAACAATAAAATTTGAAAAACAATCAATAACTAAGTCTAATAGATCGATAGCGTTTTTGCATAACAAAAATCATCTATTAAAGTGTTGAACTGTTGATGTCATTAAGAACTACTCCCATCCATCATCTTTAGCCTCTTGATCCTCTTGTTTATCCTGTAAAAAAAATATTTAATATAAATCTCTTAACAAAGATCGATATATTAGTAGCCTAAATAATAAAACGAACGAAAGAAAGCATAATAGAAGAATGCTTATATGATTTTCCTCTTGGTCACCTGTACCTTCAAAACTTTGTACATAATTAGATGGCACGTCTCCGAGTGACCGAGTTAAATCTCCTAATCATAACTTAACTATTCTCATCTTTTGGAAAGTATCCCTAGGTTAACGTTACAATTAAGGTAGCCAAAATTATAGCTTAACTCTCCCTTACGATGTATCGAAAGTTAAAAGAAATAAGTACTTGTATCTTTTGAATATAGGAAGAATAACATAGTTGATACCCGTTTTATTTCCAAATTCCAGAATTCTAACAAATCCATGAGATGCTAATCTGGCAGAATTTTAAGAGCATATTTCTTCATCATCGTCAAATGTTGTAAAGTGCTCTTGCTTTATGTTGCATTTATATCTACGCCAAAGTTTCCAATCGATTCTAACACGTGTTCGTTGCCTTCTTTAGAGATAATGTATTTTTTGTGCAATATTAATTAACACGTGAGACAATTCGACAAAAGAAAGAAACAATGGAAACAGTAAGGCAACATGGAGCAAATTTCCAGTGGGTGGTGAAGCAAGTGTATATATGCTAGTTTCTCCAACTAAAGAGCAATTCATTTCAAGTCAAGAGGATCCACTCCACTTCTGAGAGTAGAAAGAGAGGGGGTGGGGGAATGCTATGTATATACAATGCAAGCTTCAATCAAATGAATTAATTTTTCGCAAGTCATTTCATACTAAATCAAATTTGAGACCCCCTAATTTCAACCCTTATAATTTTCTCGTCCAACAGCAAAACAAATAGTCATTACCTGGTATTCGGTTTCTTGCTCCTGGTTAACATGTGATCTGCGTTGAATCACTATTAACTTCTCTTCATGAATGTGCACCGTATCACCAAGTTGTACATGTTCATCAATATTTTGTTCTGAATCACATTCATCAAAGCTAAATGTAAGAAGTTCTAACGTTGTATCGTGGTAGGAAACCATTGATTTAAAAGCGATTAGAACTCGACAAAGTGGCAGCCGATATTGGTCGGAATGCTCAAGGTAGTCATGGAAGTCACCACTAACAAACAAATTTTGGAGAAGGAATGTAAAAATAGTCTTAAAATACCTATTTGTATACACTTACAAGTTGTTCAACTGTTCTCCATAATCTGAGTGCTTTTACAAGGAATTATACTATAAATGTATTATGTACTACATAGTATTCTTGATCTGCTCTATAATAGCATTTATACTCTGCATGATTTAATGCCAAAAAGCTTCATTTCTTACACTCTAAGGGAGCAGATCACACTAGTAGCGTCATCATACCTCTTTCTAGGATATTGCTACCTTGCTATTACTCCTTATCGAAGAAAACATTTTAGAAATTCTAGCTAAGATTCTTTGACTAAACGCACCCTGTAAAATTCTAGCTAAGATTCTTTCACTAAACCCACACTAAAGAAACAGGTGAGTGTGAGTTTTAAATTTATCACAACAAACAAGACAAAGACCTTTCAAACTAATTCCATAGCTATGCACCTTCACCATAAGTTGTAACCTTTTCCATGTGGATAACATGCTATCAACCTATGTTTAGGTACAGAGAGTGTATTCTACATTTAATTCACCTAGATCGTACTAGGAGCAACTTATTTAAACAGATAATAGGCATCATTTATCTTGAATTTGATCTATAGGCTTCTTAACTAAAAACTGTATAAGCATCCTTAATATCTTCGAAAGCAAACATGTTTTCTTCGTTTACCAGTCGCTAGTGCTATGTGGCTTATAACTCCACCAGTTTTCATCTTTAATATAGATAGTGTGAAGCCACTTTACCCATAGGTTATCTTGCTTAGTGCTAGTGATTATACATATTTCAATAGCTGCTGTATTTCACGTAACTATATCTCTGAACCAAGCCCACCCTGCTTCTTAGGATTAAAGATAGACTCCTATAAAATGTAACCACGTTATTGCGTACATATGATCAACTCCACAAGAAGGACCTACGAACGCTATGGACTCTGTTCAAATTCTTCTTAGGCACCAGCTACTCACAGTCACTGGTTGAGATCCTTTTAACACAACTGGAGATTCCAAGATATTTTAAACATAAATATAGCAAGGAAAAGCCAAACACCTCCCTTATTAGATTTTTTCTCTATATTATACTCACACAATTAAATGTTTATTTTTGAGTGTTTGTTTACAAGCTAGAACTTTCAGTGAACATTTTAAAAGCTCTAAGCATGATACATATAGATACATATTCACCCTTACAACATAAAATAATGTAATCAACAAATCAAAGGTGATGGCATCAATAATAAGATATAAAACGGCGAGATAGAAGATTCAAATTCAGAAAATTGAGAATGGCAAACATATGACAAATTAGTTCCATAAGTGGCAAATACTTGAGAATCGTAATGGATTGAACAAGAATCCAGAGTCGAATAACGATAATTGCAATAAATTGAAGTGAATTCATAATTGAAGCAACAAGTGTCTCCAAATAAAAATCCTATGAATTACTGCGGAAATCATATCGAAAAAGGGGAAGATGTACCTTGAGAAGCCAGTGAAGATGGGAAACATTAACGTCGGAATTAGTTGTTGGCAGACTTCTAATTTCACGTAGTATTGAAGCTTGGAGAAGAAGGGGGGCAAGGTTTAAGATGAAGGCGCAACCTTAACCTAGGTCGATTGTGTCATTTGAGTTTTGAGCGCCAGTCTGCCAGAGGATGTTTTAGATTTTGGAATGAAAAAGGCTGCTAAAAGTTTGCGCCAGATTTCATTAATTGGACTTTTGTAAAACAAAAATCTGGTTTTCAATTTCGCTTAATTATAATTTATAATTATGTATATGTCACAACTCACAATACTATAACATATATATAACACTAATCTACGATATAGTAACACTTTAGAGTGTTACTTTTAAATGATAAATGTAGCTAATTATAGTGTTACCTAAAATGTTACTTATTTCAAAAGTGTTACCTTAAAATGTTACCAATATATTAAGTGTTACAAAAGTGTTACAATTTTAAGTAAAAAATTTGTCATTCAAAAAGTGTTACCATCATATGTTACCTAAACTCAACTTTGTAGTAGTGCACGATCATGTTCTATTTGCTTGAGGACAAGCAGTGCGTTTAGCTTGGGGAATTTGATATATTGATTTCTTATAGAGTTTTTCCCTTTCTTTACAAGCTGAATTGTGCGATATTGACGCTCTTAGGAGCTATTTATGCTAACCATTTCGATATAGTTGTGGTTTGTGTGTTCCATATCATTTTGCAGGTTTTTAGGGAAAAACTCCTTATTTACTTGATGTTTTGAGCACCACGCTATAACGGAAGGTTATGAGGCATCTTGGCGGTCTCGAGATGGTATTCGGGCCCCGTTGTGAAGAAGAAATATTCAAAAGACTTGGTGTCTGAAGCCAAGTGAAGGCAAGAAAGAAAGAAGCCACGCCCGATCGGGTCGGGCAGTGGTTGCCCGATCCGGTACGAGTAAATAGGCCAAAAGTTCTGATTTTCCACGCGATTGGGCGGATTTCACTCAGCAATACTTCGATTTCTGAGAGCTCCGAAGAAGACATCCACCCGATGGCATCGGGTGGACTCGCCCGATCAGGTGCTAGGGTTGCGGCCCCGATCGAGTGGAAGCTGCCCGATCCCATCGGGTGAAGCCTAAGTTGCTGCTGTTAGAAGCTTGTTCCCAGACCCGATCGGGCGGCCCTTTGCCCGATCGGGTGGACGACACGGGGACGCGATTTTTCGTTATTTTCCCACTCTATCTTATTGTTTTCTTAGGGACTATAAATACTTTTTTAGGTTGTTTTTATTGGTATCTTTTATTCTATTGAACATTTAGAGAGCTCCTAGCCTAGTTTTTCATTGTTTTCCATTGTAGAAGAGATTCAAGTACTATTTCAATTCAATTAAAGTTCCCGTTTTTCGTCAATTTGGTAATCATCTTTCTGATTGCTTTATTCTTATCTCTCAATTACTTTAGTTTAATTGCTTATTATTTAATTAGTTCATGATGCAATTCTTAGGGTTTTCAATTAGATTTGTTATTGTCAATTCAATCATGTCTGAGTAGTTCTCTTTCTAGGGTGTTAGATAGGGAAGCCATGGTTATACCATGATTGTTATTTAGACTCCTATTGATTTCTAGGGCTTGATTAGAGTGATTGTGGTGTGGTTTGTTATTAATTAGTGATTAATGTTAGTGTCCAATTTCATTGATTGCTTGTGGTTAATAGTTGTCTGACAGATCCGTCTTACGACTAGGGGCTAGGACACATCAAGTAGTTCTGATTACATTAGTGAACATGTGGTGTATGTTGAAGGATGAGCGTTGAGTCTTAACCATAGCCCAACACGTGCTCTAATCACTCGACTCTTGACTTAGGTTTTGATAGTAGTTGATCTTGTTTGATTGGTATAAGTACGGTGGACCGACCTAATACCCTAGGCTTTTATTCCATAGTTAAATTCTCGATTTAATTCGTATTCCTTAGCTTACTCATTAGTTTAATTAATTCTCCCTATTTTCATCTGAAGTAGTTAGTTAATTGAATATTAATATAGAAACTCCGTCTCCCTGCGGATTCGACCCTGCTCCACTGACTACCTTAGTTAGAGGACCGTAGGTTTATCTTTGAATAGGTGATACGACTATAACCTATCAACGGCTCAACAATATCAAAGCAACGGATAGGACCCTGGTACCAGGTTCTGGATCCAAAGGAAAATGCATCTGCACTATACGGTAACCAAGCGACCTCACGTAAAAAAACAAACAGTTAGCACACAAGAAAAGTTCGATTAAATCATAAACCATTTAAAAATGATTAGTACCTGAGATGCGGTAAGAGAATCTAGCAGTCTACGGTAAATGAGCATCCATTCTTCCCTTTTCCCGGTACGACGGTATCCTCCCAAATCAATGCCCGTGCAGTACCCATCTCAATACTCTTCCTAATACGGTTCGAGCGAAGCTGTGGAAAATACTCATAAATCCATGACTGTAACAACGTCAAGCAACCAGAAATCATATGAGTATCAGTACGACTCGCTATACCAAGCTGTCGGTAAAGGTAGGCCAAAGCAGCTGTGCTCTAAGCATAAGTAGATATCTCCTCAAGTGACTCCAAGAATGGAAGAGTGACGGGGCGGATTCTGCTGCCACTCTTGTCAACAAAAAGAGTGAAACCAAGAAAAGTGAGGAGGAAACCCTGACCCTGGAACGTGATAGGAAGATCCTCATCAGCAAATCTGCTAATGAGTCTATCTGTAAAAATACCCCCGCCTTTCCAATGCTGGTTCAAAAGGTCTGCTTCTCCATCCCAAACAACTCTGAGGCTCTAGTCTTCAAGTCGTCCCATGTGCCGTACTCCCCGACAATCCTCCCCTCAGCTGGAATACGAAGAATGGCCTCAACGTCGTGCAACATGATAGTCATCTCACCAAACGGTAAGTGAAAACTGTTCGTACCCGCTGCCACCTCTCAACAAAAGCCGATATCAACAGATATCCAACCTTCAAATATGATATCGTGCAAATGGTGCAACCCACTATCATCAACTAACTCCTAACTGGGTCACTTCATGCCCGCGTACCACTCCAAAAGCTTCACACAATCCTTGTAACGACTCACACAACTCAAAACCCCCTACACTGTCCAGCATATATGCGTGCAACAACATGTCCCCCGTAACTCGGTAGCACAGAGTCGTCGATGGGACCACTAGGCATCGACTTAGTAACCTTCCATGAACTATCCTCCTCCGACCCCCTCCTACTCCTACCACTAGACGCGTCTGTAGAGCAAGAGGCACTAGAAGAACGTGCAAATCTCCCGTCGCCAGCACGACGTCGACCTCCAGATGTAGGAACTGCCAAAGCACGACCTCTAGAAGATAGTCCGTGGGGGATATGAGTCGGGATGTCAGCTGGGATATGAGTCGGGATGTCAGCCAGGATGTGAGCCGGTATATGAGCTGATGAAGTGTCCTCTCCGTCAGTAGAAGCTGCCCCCTCTTGGTCCCGCCGAGGTGAGCCAGGAACCCATTGTCCAGTGTTCGGGACAGGCAAAGCAAGAGTAGTTGATGAAGAGACGTCTCTATTCCTCCTAGAAGAAGCAGTGCATCCTCTCTGATGCGGATGACGCATTCTAGATTCATCATGGGGCAAACAAATCTCTTTCCCTTTTCCTCCGGTCATGTTAATAAGTCCTTTTTATATAAAATTATTAACATATAAATCAATATTTCCAAACACAAGTAATATAAATTAAAACACGAATTCTACTTGTATGAACAAAATATTTATTATATTAACCATAAAGTTCATTGTATAAACTTACGCTAAATATGCATCGTATAAACTTACGTTAAATATGCTCGTATAAACTTACGTTAAATATGCATCGTATATGTTACGTTAATTTCAATAATTGACCCAATATTTTTTACGAACATTAATATGCATCGTAAAATTATTTAGCATCATATTATTTTTTAATTATTACCTAGATAAGCTATTTCTCAACAAAATAATATAAATTTTACCTAATAAATTTAACATGAAATTTACAAGTATATATATGAAATAATATCATGTTTATCTTCATAACTCAACATGTAATTAATATAACATGAAAAATTATCATAATATTTAATAATTCAACCATATCACAAAATTATTAATTCAATATTTCATTTCATTAAACATAATAATTTACCTTCATAAAATAACATCACAATATAATTAAATTAATATCATAACATTTCTATAATATTTAATAATTCAACAATATTACAAAATTATTAATTTAATATTTCATTTAATTACCTTCACAAAATAACATCACAATATAATTAACTTAATATCATAACATTTCTAACATATTTAATAACTCAACAATATCACAAAATTATTAATTCAATATTTCATTTAATTAAACATAACAAATTACCTTCACAAAATAACATCAAATAATTAAATTAATATCATAAAATTTCTATAATATTCAAAAAATTAATATTTAATTTAATTAAACATAAAAAATAAACATATAATTTTTTAATAGCGAAAAACAATAAAAACGACCATATAAGGCGAGCCTTGTGCTACACAAGGCTCACCATGCGGGCCTTGTGTAGCACAAGGCTCGCCTCATGGTGAGCCTTGTGCTCAAGGCTCGCCTCCATACAAGGCTCACCATGAGGCGAGCCTTGTGTTACACAAGGCCGGTTATTTTTCAAAAAAAAGTTTACCTTAGTTTCCGGCGCCCGCGAGACCTTTCCGGCTAGAGAGCAAGAATCCTTTTTGTGGTCAGCCTCGGCTATTTCCGGCCCAAAATTCCAGCGGTCAAGGGGCAACTCTTTTTCCGGCTCCGGCTTTTCTCCTCGTCGGCGCTGCGGTGGTCGGTCCTCCGTTGAATCCCTGAATTTTCGGCTAATATAGGGCCGGAAAATTCCGGCGCCTTCTCTGACAGCTCCGGCTGGTGGGCGGCTTCCGACTGGAGGCACCGGCTGGCGCCTCCAGCCTCCGGCGACCACCCTACTCCGGTGGTGTTTAGTGAGGGCGAGGGTGAGTGGGGAGGGAGCGAGGGTGAGGGTGAGAGGGAGAGTGAGGAAAGAGAATGAGAAGGATGGAAAGAGGGGTTAGAATAGTGTATAATTTTTTTGAACTTTATACGTATTAGGGCATTACCCAAAGTATTTACGGCGGTGTCTAGTCGCCCACATTATTTTAATCCAGTTTTATTTTTTAATGCTCTTGTGTAGGCTTTGTTCTACGGAGTTGTTAAACAACACCCGCAAAATAAAAAAACGCTCACACTCTTAATTAAAAAGACTCATACCCTTATTTAATTTAAATACTAAGATGACCTAATTTAAATTAAACACTATAAACCACCACCCTAACCTATCAAACAACAATCGTACACCACCCAACTAGACCACCCCCACCACCGCAATCGACTATTGCCGAAAATCCCCCTACACCGCCGTCGTCGCGCAATTCGCAGGTTTATTTTTATACTTATTGTTTTTTTAATAATCGTGCAGTTTTGTGCTTTAATTACGTGTATTCGACGACTGCCGCTGAGATCGATATTTTTTCTTAAAAACCCAGGGAATCAGGGCCCAAACCTGGTTTTGACATGGATGAACCGTTTCTGGAACCGGGCAGAAACCCGGCTCTGTGGAACGGTTCCACCGACATGGTATTGCCATGGTGGAACCGGTGCTTGGGAACGGTTCTATCGTGGCTGAACCGGCGGTAAGGTCCGGTTCCATGTGTTCAATATATTCCACACATCACGCAACATGATCGTCATCTCCCCAAATGGCATATGGAAAGAGTTCGTGTCAGGCTGCCATCGCTCCACGAACGCAGAAATCAAGGGCGCATCAATAATAGAGTGCATAATAGAAGGTAAGTGAGAAATTCCACTGTCTTCAACAACTGGAAGAACCTCATCCCTCAACTCATCTATCCATTTGCTTAAGTCCATGCAATAATGTACCCTATCATGACAAGTGAGAACCTCAAGCTCATGTCCTTCCCAAATTTGTGACGCAATATGTCCCCTGGGGAATGAGCGTACCGTCTAATGGACCTCCGTCCATCGGCCCCTCGACTAACTATGAAGTGTCTTTCCGACTCTTAGAAGACTTTACAAGCTCTGAATACTTGTCTTAGAACTCATAAACTTCCCCCACCCTTCCTCAGATGCACAACGGAATGCGCATGCTCTTGTTGAGCAGTTGCATCTACTAAAGGACTGACACGAGAGGACTCCACTAAGGGTGTACTAGTGATCTCGGGCAAGGTAGGACTAAGGATACGAGGAAGTTGACTAAGAATCTCTCGTTCATCCGCTGAAATCAACTCGTGCTCTCCCTCGTAGAACGAGCCACAGGATGGGTCGGAGAAGTTCTCCTTCTCACTTAAACATGCGCCTTTCTCCACCGTGTGATGAATCTCTCAATGTTTGTCTCTCCCTCCTAACGGAAGCATTTACCCCCCTCGATCTAGTGTGACAGATACCAAACCCATCATCCCCAACATCTTCAGTATACTCAATGTTTATCCTTTTAAACGTCGAACGCTAAAGCAAAAAAACAAATATTTAACGCGATAACTTTCTCTAATTTTATGCATATCTAATTATATATATAAACTAATAAATAATTTATTTATTTTTGAAAGAAATAAATATATTTTTAAAAGAATAAAAATACAAGAGCACCAATCCAAACTTAAACAACTTGAGAATTGGGTCCCAAAAATTACATAACTAAACTATCTAATCTAATTGATTAAGATATGTACATTGGAGACAAGCCAACCAATCAAACACTCAAATTACAATTTATTAGTCCAGTGCAAACTAATATTTCTTACATTAAGCTAATAATTTTCATTTAAGTAAAAGTACAAGTTTAACATCTCTACTACCGTTTAATGGTGAACTAAAACACCCTACTGCAATTTGGTTCTCTCAACTTATCATGAGTAAAGATCACAACCTTATCTCACCTGATTGGATGTAACTGTTTATTTGGAAACTAATTAGAAACACTAACATAAAGTAATATGTAGCAATATCTCTCAATTTCTTTCTTTTTTCCCCTTTGATTCAATAGTTCTCTTGTGTTACTGATTCTAAAGTGTAGAATTGGCTTGTGTAGTACATATTATCAAACTAAGGAAGTTGTAAACTCCAAGACAAAGCTAATGAGGACTTTGCGACCATGGAGGTTGGTGGCGGCGATAAACGGAGGGGGGAAGAGGTTAGATGACGGTGGGCTCAGAAGTTAGTGGTTGACGACGGCGCACGGAGGAATGCTAAGGGTTTCTGGCAGAACAAGGAGTTGGAAAGGATAAACGGAGGGGGGAGGGGGGGAAGAGGTTAGATTTTTTTTAAAATGGTAATTTTTGTTTTTTCTTTTTATTGGTTGTGGGCGTTTTTGTATTTTGTGGCCGTGATTTAGCTCTGCACTTGTTGTATCGCTGAATTAAATTGAATAAATATTAAACTGAGCCGAAATTAATGGAGTTCAACTGGACATAGAATAATGTAACTAATACTAATAGGTTTGTAGTAATAATAAGAATAAGAACACTTATAATATTAACATAGTATATAAAAATAATGATTATTATTTATTCACTAATAGTAGTAGTCTAATGAGTCTCCTTTCTTATATTGGAGTCTTCATGGTCTACAACTCTACACACATTAGTGTGTCACCCTTGCTCACATCGCCGCCAACCCCAGTTAAAATGTGTATGGGTTGTGCGTCATCAGATGTGTCGCAACTGAATTCCCTTCTTGCTGCTATTCACTGCCTTAGCTAGCTTCTTGTGTCGCCTAGGACATCGTCTGCCAGCGTTAGTGAGCATGTTGTGACGCCCATATTTGCATCAATCAGTGGCAGTCGTAGTGATGTGAGTGTCAACTACTTCTACCATGGTACAAGTGTTAGCCATCTACCTGCGTCACCCTATCTTGCTGCTACTCCACAGCCGCCTAGTCACGAGTCTCCGTCGACCCCTAGCCTGACCTCTTTGTCTCCCGACCCTTTTCCCACCAAGTCTTCTCTTCCCGTTGTATCTAATCCCATTGAATTTTAAAAAGTGATGTCCTTGAATATGAGCCTACTAATTGCAAGCAGGATTCTTAAGATTCTCGCTGGTATCCGCTGATGAGTATGATTCTTTAATTAAAAATAAAATTTAGGAGTTGCACAAAAGATTTGAGATAGACGAAGAAGATGTAATCGCCATTATCTAACTTCAATATTCCGAGAAACTCAAATCTTCTATGTGTTTGTTAAATCCTGATGGAGAGGATATAATTATTAAACACAGAAGAATAAAAATTGAAAGAAGCTATTTATTATAGGGAAAATTAACAGGAATAATCTCAACTATTACCCGTCTTCCCTAATTAATCCCACCTTTAATTATTTTCAAAATAATCCCAATTATCATGCTACCTTCCCAAAACAATCCCACTTGACCTGGAACCTGTTAAAAAGGTTTAAAATGCCACGTGTCATAATGACATTGGCCAAATATAAAAGAAAGTAAATAAATAAAAATTAAAACCCTCCCCCACTCCAGCCTCCCCCCTTCCAGACGACCACCTTCCCTCCCCTTTCCCGGCCACCACGACCCGCCAGCCACCTCAGAACAACCCAAACCCACCCAGAACCGCCCCGAAACAACCTTAGACCCACCCAAACACCACCCTAGACCTACCGGAATCCACCCGACGTTCCTAAAACAACCTTAGACCCACCCAAAATCTTCCCCACCACCCTAAAACAACCAGATCCAGCCCACAAACCACCACCACGCCGAAAATCAGAATCCACGCCCGAAAATCACCCATACCCAATCAAAAAATACCACACCAACGGAAAACCACCCACAATTGCGCGAAAGTAGGGTGGGTGGTGGATTGTTTGTGGTTAGGGGTTTTTAGGGGTGGGGAGGAGATCGGCGTGGTGGGGGGGTTTTTTAGGGGGGTGGGGAGAGGAGATCCACACTAGGGGGAGGGAGATCGGCCTTTTGCTGGTGGTTTCGGGCTGCCATTGGTGGTGGGGACTAGTGGTGGGCGGCAGCGGGGGTGATTGGGTGGTTGTGGCAGTGAGGGTGGGGTGAAGTGGGTTTATGGGTTTTTTTTATTTCTTAATTTTTTTAAAAAAAATTAATTAATGGACCAATCATAATGCGCCACGTGGCATTGTTAACCTGTTTAGCAGGTTATCATTTTACCTAGGACTAATATTAGAAGATACCTTAAATACTTGGGATTATTTTGGAAATTACTAAAGGTGAGATTAATTATGGAAGACGGATAATAGTTGGGATTATTCCTGTTAATTTTGGTTAGATTTTTTTTTCATGTTGTGAGGTCAACAAATCATTGAACAAGATTAGTTTATAGAAAAAAAGGATTGAAATTCAAATGATTATACCTCGTTTTTTATTTAACTAGTCGTTGGACCGCGCGCGTTACCCAATATAGTTATATAATCGGCAGGGTTGTATTACTTGCCATCTAATTAGTTGTATTACTTGCCATGTAATTTCAGTTTTCTCAAGTTTATGAAATTAGGGTTTGCGATTGAAATTGAATTGGGGGTTTTTGAATTGAAGGTTTTGAGTATGAATTGGTTGAGTAGAAGGCTTAATTAGATGTTTAGTACTTCTTCCTCCGTTTTTTTAATGACTACACTTTCCATTCTAGGAAGTTTAAAATTAATGGCTACACTTCTCCTTTTTTTCCTTATTAGTAACTTTTTCTCTATCTCTCTCCTACCACTTTTTTACACACTTTTACTCACTCATCAAAGTTTTGCCTAGAAGTCCATGAAATGAGAAATGTAGCCATTAAAAAAACAGAGAAAGTAGTTAGTTTAAATTACTAGTTTGATAATTAAACTTGTTGTTGCTCAAAAGAAAAATAGTGATGTAATTCATAAGAATTGGAGACCAGTTTCTAAAATTGCATTTTTTGGACAGTTTCTGGGGATTTTTAGCAAAAAATATTATTTTACAAAAGTTGCTCGTATTGAAATTTTACTCAAGTTAGGCTCAAGAAACGATTTATTTGGACTTCGTAGGAGGAAGTATTCATATTTTGTATAGTTGATTTTAAAACTCTACACTTTCGTATAGTTGTTTCATGATGAACTTTTGAGTATCCAAACGTATATATGATTTTATATAAAGTAAGAGGTTTTTGATCAATTGGTAAAAGGTTTTAGTTAGACGGTTATTAAGGTTAAATGTAAGTTCAAGTTATAATAGTGAAGTCATTTATATGGTTTGTATTCTTTGATGTTTTATGTGCAATTAGGAAAGGTTGATTGTTTTGTAAGACTACACATGTTATGTTTCTTTTGGTTTAATTGAGGAGCCACTTTGGACGAGTTAGTTGTCTAGTTGGCCTGGGATTCGTAAGAAGGTAAGATCTCTTACATAAATGTTTTATAAGTTTTCAAGCAAGGGTAAGATTTCTTACTAAAACTTTATAGTTACGCGAAGAGTATTGAAAAGGTTTTAAACTCATTTTGGTGGAGTTTGTTTCAAAAATAGAAGTTTAGTTTTAAAAGGATCTTTTATAGTTTACAGGAAGAGTTTTAAAAGGGGTTTATCTAAATTTTTGTTGATTTGATTTAAATGGGAGGATATTCCTCCAAAGATAGAAAGTTTGGTTTTCGAACCACAGTACATAAAGTAATAGAAAAGTTGCAAGATTTCACGAAGGTTTATAAATTTTTTTATGTTCGAAAAGTTATTGGATTGCCTATGTAGTATCTCAAAGTATAGTTTTACGTTTTTAAAATTGTGGGGATTTCTAAGTGGTATCTCAAGGAATTGGAATTTCGTCGGATTTGTCTCGACTTTACAGATACAGAATAGTTGCGGGTACGTTAATCAGTTTCTCGTACTTAGATCTTCTGCTGCAGTTTGGCCGTATGTAGGGTGTGCACACTAGGGTCTTTGTCTATAGTTATCCGGAGGGTCTAGCTAGCCTGAAGGCAAGAGGGTTCGTTTCATTCCAGGGTCTATAACTTTTTCGATGTGAAAGAAAAAGAAATAAAGGATTTGTTTAAAAAGGAAATAGAAAGAAAGCAATGAGTTGATTGCAAAGAAGGAAAAGGAAAGGATTTGTTTCTCAAAAGAAATAAAGAAAGATTTTATAAAGTTTGTTATTTTATTTGTATGTTTTGAAAGTAAATGATTTGTAGGATATGTTTAATATATCCTACCTGCATATATGTTTGGCTTTTCAGTATGAAATCTTGCTCAACCAGTTTGGCTGATCCTACGTGCCCGATATATGCAGGTACATGAAGGAATGTATTGTTGAAGAAGGTTTCATGGTTGAAGTTAATTATGTTATCTTTAATATTTGTATGGCGGCTAGAAAAATTATTTTTAATAAGTTAACATTTTCTCCATCTTCCAATATTAAGTTAACCTTTGAGTAATCCAAGAATAAGTAAATCTTGTATGAGTTTTAACTTATAACAAGTTAAGGGGACCGATGATTTCAACAACGTGTAATTTTTTTTAAAAATAATTTCGCCTGTTGACCACCACCAAAACCACCAACGATCCACCTAGCCTCCTCCACCACTACTCCCACCACCACCCCCTCACCACTTCCACCACCACAGCTACTGGGATGAAGCCCAACAAAAACTAACCTACTTGAACCACCTAAATAACCACAACCCCCTGCTACGCCACCTAACCCTACTGCCAAACCCCACCACAAATCTACCACGACCACCACCCAACCACCACAACAACACAGACCCCAATGCCACTTGAACCCATGACCAAACCTCACGGCACGCTGAAGCCACCACAAGCTGAACCCCACACTACGCCACCACCACAAAAACCATTTCAGGCCGCCAACCGCCATCGCTAGACCATCATCACCAGACCACCAAGGCCCAACACCACGCTCCATGACAACGCCCATTCTCACCACCCCGCCTACCACCTAAACAAACGCCCAACAAACGCCCACCAGTAGAAGGCGGTTGTGGTTGGCTGTAAGGAAGGCAACAAAGGAGTTTGGGCGTTATGGGAACGTAGAGTGACGAGGGGGAGAAAGAGAGGGGAGATGGAAGGAAATCCAAAATAATTAAAAAATTACATTTAAACCAATCATATTAAGCCACTTATACCGTATACCTACAATAACAGGTTGCCAACAGATCATGACTTAATTTTGGAAAATCAGTTAACAAGGTTTACTTATTTTGGGTAATGTTGCTGGATTTTGGTAAATACATGTTCATAAGTGGACGCGAGTCCTAAATTAAGTTTTAGGCAGTCCGTATCTTAAACAGAACTCTGCCACATTTTCTGTAGACTTTTAGTAACAAATTGAGTTCTCTAAGATGTTTTAGAAATTTCACTTTGCATAGCTTATTAAAGTGAGAGAGTTTTCATAAGTTTGAGTTTTTTTAAGTCCACGCTCGTAGTGACTGTGATGGTAATAGTCCGAATTAGATTTTCCGCCGTGTTTAGGTCTTAATTAGGTTGGTAGTATATCCGGGTTGTTACAGAAAGTGGATTCCATTTACTGATGTGACGACTATAACTTTTATAGTACTGAATCCCTAGGAAGAGAATTAGGTGATGTAGAATCCCAAGAATTGTAACCCTTCTTAATTACAACACATATATAAATGGTATTTTTGTAACATAGGACTAACCACTATATGGGCCCAAATAGAAATCAACGAGGGGGGGAAAAGATTTGGGTTTGAAGGCCCAAGTCTTTAATTGCGAGTGAAAAGGGAGAGTTCTTCTATCAAATCATACATTAGAGTAGTAGTATGATAAGTATGAGATGATGTCAGGTGAGTTAGGCTTATATCAAAATTGGGCCAAACAATGTGGCTAAAAGTTCTAGACCAAGGAAGGCGTAGTCCATCTCACTCAAAAACAAAGTGGAAGAATTATTATAATGCGTCTATAAGTAGGCCAATCATCGATCTTGTAACTAAGCTATATTAAGCTAATTAATACTAGTATAGTCTTCGACAAAATAATTTTCAAGAATAATAACGAAAGACATTTCAAGGAATTTATCATGGGCTCATGGCACAAACTTTTATATGTTAGTGCAACTTAGGTGCATGTCATTATAGAAGGCACTATTGCAAGAAAACTACATCATCCTTTTGTTGATATCATAAATCATTTGCTAGATTTGCCTTTTCTGTTTTCACCATCATCATTATAGGTGCTTAACCGTAAAAATTAAACGATCTATCCTTGCAAATATGCAGTACAATTAGTAGAAACTAGCAAATTACACGTGATGCATAATGCATGAATTGTATGAGTTCTCTTTGAGATTGAGAGAAAAATAAATGAACCAACCTCACCGTTGTGAAATTAAATAATGGTTGAGACAATGATTAGGGTAAAGTTAAATGTGAGGTGTAAAAAGGTGAAAATGAGATTGTTTTCTTCGGTATAAAACAACTGAACTGTAGTAAATTAAACTGAACTGAACTGAAATGAAATAAGCAGTGATATGTGAGAGTACGGCATAAGTATTGTCTAGAGCTTAGCTGGTAAACTGAAAATAAGATGGGGAGAACTGAGAACAGGCCCAGAAAAGGTGAGGCTGAGTGTGAGAGCCTCATCATTATCGATGCTGGCAAGAAAGTTATTTTTATAAAATAATTTTGATAAGCTAAATGTTATATGTAATTCTAAAGACTTGTTATACAAAAATAAAGTGAAAAATACTATAAGGGAGTAACTAAGTATTAGTAACACTCTCTAAAGAACTAAGCGTTAGTAAAACAAATGAATGCATGATTTTGTCATATAAATAATTACACCAATTTTATTAAAAGAAGTGTTTTCAATGTCTATTGTTAGTCCTTAAAACTACATGATGTATCAAAAAGTATATGTTTAGATATATATTACTGAATATATATATATATATATATATATATATATATATATATATATATATATATATATATATATATATATATATATATATAAGTAGCTGAGACTAAGCCAAAAACATTTTTGCCTTGTAATGCATAGCTCCATAAACTCGTAGGAGTAGTACGGTATAAATGGGTCTTAGTTAAGATCAAAAACTGGCCTAAAAATGATACTTCCTCCGTTTTTTTAAAACGTGACACTTTTTTTCCACGTATTTCAAGGGAGTGATTTAGGGGGTGTAAACAACTATAATTTTCACGAAATTTTAACACAAGCAAAGTTTGACATTGTATATTACTTATCTTAAAATTTCGTTGATTAATTTGCTCGTTCACCTTTTTCAAATTCTCTACAACACACATACGTGGAAAAAAGTGTCACATTTTAAAAAAATGAAGTATATACTATCTACCAAAGGTAATATGAACTCAAGAACACAAAACAAAGGTATAAACTAACATGCATGCTCTTTTCTAGAATATTTTTATTGGTCACTTTAATTATGGAATGAGTGAATATTGAAAACTATACATAAGAAAAGATTAGTGGAATATTCAAGGGGATTAGGCTTTGATGGAAGTATAAAGTGTAACGTCCTAGTCGCCATTGTTCCATCCAACGCTGTTTGCCGACCAAATTTAGTTTAGGTATCATATTGGGTCCTTCTATTAAGAATTTACCAATGAATGTAAACTAATTCAACAAAAACTATCTTATTTCACCATCGGAGCGTATCCTAAGTCTAATTTTGTAGAAATGGGTTTACTTCACCTAATACAATAGGAAAAGGAATAATGAGGAAACCAAGGAAAAGAATGTACAGGAAAGAAAGAAATGAAAGATGCAAAACAACCCAATATTAAAATGTTGAAAATCAAGGCCTTGTTATTTAAGCTTGCAAAAAATTTAAATTAATTTCAGTTCAGTTCTACTTATAACTCATTATTAAGACTTTTATTATCATTTATTATTATTATTATCGTTATAATTATTAGAGTTGGTTTACTATAAGACGGTCTTATGTTAAGTCTTAACGCAACCGACCCAATAAGTCTTAGAAAGCCTATACGCCCCCCACGCTAAGCAGCCCAACCAAGATGATTTTTTTGTAACTTTTCGACCCGCCTTACTTTTGTATAAAAACCCATAACTTATATCATATGTCGAATCGATATTAACAAATATGCTAAAATTGTTAACTTTCAAACTTAAAAACTTAACTTTTGAACCTAAAACCTTCAACTTTTAAATATTAACATAAGTTATTTTATTTAAAGGCTTACATTGGGGCAATGTAAAAGACCAGTCCAATAGACTCAATAGGCATTTTTCAAGCCAACTTTTTTTCGAACCACCCCCGCCATTCCCTTTCTCTATTCAAACCCATATTAGTTATGAATTTTTATGCAAAAGTTAAGGTTTTAGGTTGAAAAGTTAAAAAAATGCAAAAGTTAAGGGTCTGTTCGTCGTTATCGTTTTTTGTTTTCAGTTTTCAGTTTTTGAAAACTAAAAACCAAAAATACGAAACCAAAAAAGTGGTTTCCTTTTTAGTTGTGAGTTTTCAAAATCATCATGTTCCCAATAAATTTGACTAATTTTTTGTTCATTATTGGATATATATCATATGACTTTGATAATAAAAAAACAAAACAGAAAACCACAGTGATACCGAACGGGCACTAAGGTTTTAGATCGAAAAGTTAAATAATCAATTTGTCTAGGCTCCCTTAGCGTGTGGCACGCGTAATTGGAAACTTTTATTGGATTTATTGGCTGGTCACATTAAGCTTAATGTCAGACAATCTTTTATAAGACTTTGCCGAATTATTATCATCATTAAGTATTATTATTAGGCAAAATCTTATAAGAGACAGTCTTATTAAACCCAATCAAGATTGATTCAATAGACAGCAAACATCTTCCTTGACCAGCCTTCTTCCGACTACTTTCTTCACTCCGTTACATATGGTATTAATTATGGATTACTATGCAAAAGTTAATGTTTTAGGTTGAAAAGTTAAAAAATGAAAAAGTTAAGTTTTTAGGTCGAAAAGTTAAAAAAACAATGTTTGGGACTGCAGCGTGGG